>JAWNLI010000487.1:4609567-5864351 GCA_035042405.1 Drosophila demipolita
CTTTGAGGCAAGAACACTCTATATAAAATCTATCAAGTGGCACATAAGTTGCGGCAGGCTTAAATCTTTAAGTATTTATTTTATTTATTTTCACAAACTATCTTAAAGTGAGTGAGACTTAAAGCCAGCTTGCTAAAACTTCAACTATTTATTCTATTTATTATTAATAATCTTCTCTTAAAACTAGCTAGAATTTAATATATATTTAAACAACTTTAACTTTAATAATTTTTGCAATTATTGTGCTCACATCTAGTTAATGGCTTAAACACCAGTCTAGTAATCCAGGCTGCATTAAAATGCTGTTTTGCCCAAATTTGTTTTGGGCCCTTTGCCACAGCTCAGTTTAGCGGGACACGACGTGCATTAATTGCTGATCTGTCTACGTGTCGCGGGTTTTTGGTCGCTATAAATACACATTACACAACGCGTCGCAGGCGTTGCACACACGAACAAAAACAAAGGATGGTCGGTGGGGGGTGCGGGGTAACAGGATTGTTGCATGGAAAGACAGGCGTGGTGCACACATAATGAACTCAAACCAGGATACTAATACAGGCGCTTAACTTAATTAAAAACGACATTCTAAGCGCGTGGCAGCAGACCATAGACACAAAAAGAGGCGTGCCACAGCCCACACATGTCTGCCTGCCTGCCTGCCTGCATGTGTGTGTGTGTGTGTGTGTGCTATGTGTGTGCGTGGTTCAATGCCTCACATATTTTAGCGTAAAAATATTTGCAATGCGTTGCAAATTGTAAAATTGTTCAATTTACTTAATGTTTATGCGGCGCCACTTGGCTCGAACGCCTGGCCAAAAAACTTTGGACTATGGCTCGTATTTTGGGCGAGTTCATTGTGTGTGCTTTTGTTGCTAAAATGTGCGCATTGCGCAAATATATGAGGGGGGGGGAGTGGGGCGGTTTTAGTTGGTTGGTGTATATTTAGTAAACGCATCAAATATTCAGTATATAATATCAATTAAAAAGGCGTATAAATTGCAGCGACAAAAACACAAATTAATTACGGGTTTAATTACACTGCATTTGGCCAAAGAGTAAAGAGCACAATTTATGCCTATCAATTTAATTAAATAACATTAATTTTTGTTTTCACAACACTTAATTGGATTTTTTGTTATCGACAACCATTTTACAATTTTATCAATTCCAATACCCTGTAAGCATTTTTTTTTTTTTTTTTGTAATTTTCAACTTTGCTTATTAGCAAATATTAAAAATAATATTAAAAAATTAAATATTCATCATATTATTTCTGCATTATTTTTATAGCACTCCCAAATTATTGTTGTATTTTTGTGCTTATTTAAATAATCTTTAATAATTCAAAATGAAAACGTGGTAAATGTTTTGGCGACTATTCACAAATTGAGATTTTGTTTGTTTTAATGAAATTCATTTACACTTGGCAGCTGAAGTGTGTTTTGTCAAATTATTATTCCAATTTACATAATCCATAATAATAATAATAATAAATAATAAATGAGGAAAGCAACTGGAAAGTAGATTTGATATGGATAAAAACTTTAAATTATTTTAAACCAAGAATTGATAAATTAGAGAATTTAATATTGGCAAATGTCGAAGATGTGAAGCCAATGCACAGCTAAAGCCTGAAATTGAAGTTGAAGTTGAAGTTGAAAAAGTTCAAATATTATTAAATTTTCACTTAAATGTTCCCAACGATTATATTTGAAATCAACGTGTTCTGAGTCTTTGGCCATTGACGAGACTATTATTAATATTTAATGGGACAAACAAATGTAATATTCAACATTCAAAATGAGTTTCTCTTCCTGCACGGGTTACTGGCTAAGAGGGCACCTGAGACAAACACAAGCAGAACTCGTCTGAGCCCGGATATGAGAAAATACATTCGTGTATGTATTTGCTTATGACTAGCTAGCAGTTTGCAATAACCATTTTAATCTTGGCTCTTGAAATAGCAGCAGAAACAAGTCTAAGCCAAATCCGCTTCAGCTGAATACCCTGCAAAGCTAAGCAGTTTTTATAACAACAAATCGTTAAGCAAGATTTGTTTATTTATTCAAGTTAAGTTTAATTTAAAAATTAAATAATAAATTTATTTAACTTAGAGAATTTTGTTTTTATAGTTGAAAATTAGATGAAGGGTATTTACAGTCGTATACTCGCATTTGTTGTGTGTAATAATGTTAAATGATTACCCAAGCGAAACATTTATCATGCACAACACACCCACACACACGCAACACACCCAAACACACACACACACACACACACGCACACAGTCACAAAGCAAAATGGCAACCTGATGCTTGGCAGCAGTAGTCGGGTGTAAAGTGTTAGTTAGTTAACTATTTATGCGGCTTTGTCTGTGTTTTGACCAATTGTAAATTTGATTTTAGCCAATTTTCGTATGCAATTATTATGCGGCCTGTTCTTTGATCCAAATAATGCAACATTTATGAAAATGCGCGTTGATTGAATTTTGGGGCCCAAAACATCAATTAAATTTCGGCCAATTAACTTTGGTATTGTTCGAGAAAGAGAGTGAGAGACAGAGAGAGAGAGAGGGAGGGAGGAGTGCGGAGTCGATAGATGCGAATTTTATGGAGTGTAATTTTATATCTCTTTTATCGTCCTTAACATTTGCTGCTTTCCTGCCTCTGCGGCCTGATGTATGCTGCCTTTTGCCAAAATCCCTTTGCCGACTTCCTCCCCTTTTGGGCTGCTTTATTTTACCCACTTTCCACATTGCACAAGCAATTAAAATTGATTTATGTCGTCGAGACAGAACAAGAACAGTTAAATGCACTCAGCCAGCGAATGGTCATATATCTCAGTAAGAGTAACACTATGTATATATATATACATATATATATCTATATCTATATATATATGTATAAATTTATATTATATGTATGTGTCTGCTTTCAACTTTCCTTTTCTAGATTTTTCAGTTTCAGATTCACATTCGAATAAATTATTTTGTTGGCTTATAAAAATATGTTGACTTAAATTCGCTGTTGGTTTTTTTATAAAATTGGTTTGTATTTGCAACTCAATTTGTTGATGTTTGATGTTGATTCCACTGAAATGTTGATTTCTTAAATTCAGGAATGTTTACAATGTTCACATATTGTTGCCTGTACATTTTTCCATAACTGTCAATATTCACAGCGCATATTGGGAATTTTAGAAATTTAAACCGAGCATTTCGGGTTTTTTATTATGAGAAGTATTTCAATTTCACTTTGACAAACAGTTGACATTTAAAAAAATGCTTGCGATTATTTTAAAATTAAATTATAACAAAATTAATTTTATTTGTTTGTAATTTATTAAAACTGCATAGCAAATTATAAATGAAATAAGTTTTAATTGTGTTTCTTAATAATTTGTTGTTAATGCTAAAAATGTTTTTTTCGCTTTTTATATATTTTAATTAATTGTTTTATTATGCATTATGAAAGGACCAATTAAATTAAGCCGATCAAATGGTTTATTTAAATAAAACAACTAATTATGGAAGCGGGAGTGTTGTAAAGGTTGGGCACAATGAAATCCGGCCAACTTTCAGTTAGGGTATTTAATCTTTTTCTAGAATTACGGTTTATATTATTGTTGATGATAGTCTGGTCTGGTCTGGTGTGGTCTGGTCAGGTCTGCCTCGTGAGCACTGTGCATTTATCAAGAAGCTCAGCTTCGTCTGACTTATGTTTGTCAGCGCGTCTCTCCAGCTGCCAATTAGGGGAAAATAATTTATTTTTATTACCTGGCCGTAACGCAAATCTTGAAGCCGCCAACAAAAATAATGTGGCGTGTGTGTTTTACTTTCGACTTTGTTTTTTTTGCGCCTAGTTTTGAATTATAATTAGGTGAACTTAGAGCTTGGTAATGCAGTATTTAAACTTGACCTGTTTCTTGCGTCACCCGTCCCTTCCGCCAACTCCGCGACCCCTGCCCAGATTTCTCTAATGAATGGCTAGTGACAAAGTTCAAAAATGGAAAAAGTGGCAGGCAAAATAGAAAAGAAGAAAAAATAGAAAGAAAAAGAATAGCAGCAGCTGGCGGAAAATCATTAAAAAGTATTAAGTAGATGAAAAATGTAATTTATGGCCCAAATTAAACGAAACTAATAGGAAAAGCCAAGCGACAAGCTTCAAGCCAAAGTCACAGGAGCAGTAGAAGCGGGAGCAGGAGCAGAAGCAGGAGCAGTGGTTCAGAGACCCGGCGACTCGTGTCCTTTTGACAGGCACCTTCCTCTGCCTTGTTTTATGAAGATGGACACTTGTAATTCATTTTGCGTTCTGCGACAGGCGCTGAATCAACGGAAATGAGCTACCAACGAGGCAACTTTTTCTCTTAACTCACAATTGTTGCTATTGCTGTTGCTGTTGCTGTTGTTATTGCCAATGCTGCCAATGATAATTTTTCTTCGTTCTCAAATTCCTTGCTTTCATCTAAAGTTTACGAGACGTGTGTTAAATTTCTTCATAAATTGCTTTTATTGCTGCACAATAAAAAATGGTATAAGGACATTTAGGAATGAGCAAGCTCAGTTGCTGCCCAACTCATGTCCATTTATACATATAACTTCGAAGTTTAGCCGGTTGCAGGATATCTTTAAGTCGAACAATCTCCACTCAAGCATTCTGTTATCAGTTTCTTGCTTTTGATGTCCAAGATGGTCGATGCCCTGTTAACTAACAGCGAAATTTCTAAGACCGACAAAGCGCCATCTTTTGCTCTGCGCTAGCAAGTAAATATCGTTTTAGCTCTTGCGGGTTTGTTGGCTAAACTGGCACTTGTCATTTTTTTTAGAAACTCAGCTCATAAACATAAGTATCTGCAAATTACCATTCGTATAAAGCTTATCAGTAATTAATGGCTAAACTTTCAAATAATTCAAAAATGCAACAATTTTAAGTTACGCTTATTACAAAACGCCATCTGTTGAGTTGTGCAAAAAACTCAATATACTCCTGCATAAGATTCTGTAAAATAACAGAAGGATTACGTGTGTTATGCTTTGACTGTTGTCTTAGCTAAACACTAAACATAGCTTTCGGAATAATAATCTGTAGAGTTGCAACAGCAAGAGTTCGGTTGTTGTCTTTGCTTAGCACTTACCACAAGGCAGTTATCAAGGCAACAGCCTTAGAAAAGTAAAGTTCTCTAATGTTAAACACAATTAAATTGTTATTCAGGTAAAATAGGAAAGCCCTTGTTATAAATTGTAATTATATTTTATAATTAACATCTGCGCTATAAACAGATGTTAACAGATCTAAGCATTATTTATTAACAGTTACAAATAGAGTCTTTTTGGCCACTTAACAGCTGTAAAATATTAATTGATTTTTTTCCTCTCTGCTAAACTTGCCAATGATTTCTGCTGTTTTGAAGTTCTTGGAAATAGCTGGGTTTGTGTCAACACTTGCAACTGTTCCCATGCTTAGATATAACTTTTTTATCAATAACCTATTTAAACTGTTAATTCAGATAAAGAATATCAAAATTTCTAATTATAAATTTTAAGTATATTAAATCATTTAAAACAGCTGCGCTATGAACAGATGTTAAGAGATCTAAGCAATATTTATTAGCAGTTACAAATAGACTTTTGGCCACCTAACAGCTGTTAACTAGTGGTTGGTTGGTGTCTTCGCTGCGAAACTTGCTTAAACCTGTCTGCTGTTTTGCAGTTTTTCACAATAGCAGGGGTTGTGTCAACACTTGCAATTGTTCCCATGCTCAGCCATAGCCTTTTATCAAGGCTCTATTATTTTTAGCAATAATTTGCTTGGTTTCTGCGCCTTTGCTGTTTTGTTAAACACAATTAAACTGTTATTTCTGGTAAAGAATATGAAAATTGCCTATTATAAACTATATGTATTTTTAATCATTTAAAACAGCTGCGCTATGATCAGATGGTAAGAGATCTAAGCTTTGTTTATTAGCAGTTACAAATAGCGTCTTTTTGGCCACTTAACATATGTTAAATAGTTGTTGTCTTTGCTGCGAAACATGCTAAAAATTTCTGCTGTTTTGCAGTTGTTGGCAATAGCTGGGTTTGTGTCAACACTTGCAGCTGTTCCCATGCTCAGATATAACTTTTTAGTAATAATCTGTTCGGTTTCTGCGCTGACTGCCTTTGCTAAACTGTTATTTCAGATAAAGAATAAGATAAAATTTTATCATTTAAAACAGCAGCGCTATGAACAGATGTTAACAGATCTATGCATTATTTAATTGGTAGTTACAAATATAATCTTTTGGCCACTTAACAGCTGTTAAATAATGGTTGGTTGTTGTCCTTGCTGCGAAGCTTGCTATAAATTGCTGTTGCTTTGCAGTGTTTGGCATGCTCAGCCATAACTTGTTAACAAGGCTGAATTATTATAGCAATAATGTGTTTGGTTTCTGCGCTGACTGCCGTTGCCTTTGGCCAAGCTTTGCACTGTTGCCTTTGCTCTTGGCCAAGTTTTGCACTGTTGCGCAGCATGCGCAGTGAGCGCACACGTTTTTGTATTTGCAGCCTCCCAGCAGCAGCCGAACAACGACAACAACAACAACAAAGATAGCAGCAGCAGCAGCGATTGAACCGACCCAGTTTCACACGCCCGCTCAACCTTCACTGGACCATTAAAATTTTTTGGCACCCCAGCTCCTGTCCCCTGTCTACCTATTTGCGTCGTCGTTGTTGTTGTTGTTGTTGTTTTTATCACAACATTTGGCGCTCTCTTTTGCTCCTCTCTCTTTCTCTTTCTCTGTGTAGCTGGCTCTGGCAGGCGGCTAAAAGATAGCATTTTGCCGTCAGTTTGAAACATTCGCCTGAAGTGTGCGGTTCTCCAGCTCAAGCGCCAACAGCGCGTCTCTCACTCTCTCTCTCTCTCTGTGTTCCTCGATTGTGTGTGTGTGCGAGTGCGTGTGTGTGTGCTAGTGTGTGTTTGTACGTGCTGTGTCGCGTTTATTGTTGTGATAAAAGTGCCGCAGACTCTGTCGAAACATTAAATTCACGTAAAGGCGCTAAAAAGCAGCCGTGAAGCGTTGCCAGCTCGTCGCAGGCTCTTTGGGCGCATTGTTATTGTTGTTGTTTGTTCATTTCATGTTGTGGGCCGCAACACAAATGTAAGTTGTATTTTTGACTCCTTTTTTTTTGTCGAATTTTGTATGCCTGACAAATTGCGCACCTGACAAACAAACGCTGTGTAGGTCAGTGTTACACTCTGCGGCTACAGTTGCTATCTATGCTGTGTGTGTGTGCGAGTGTGTGTGTGTGGCATACTTTTTAAGCGTTGTCATATTTGTCCTTTTGCATTGTTGTTTAACTGCTGCTGCTGTTTTTTTTTATCTGTTCTGCTTGCTTCAGTCGTTTAAACTGCCAACTGTCAATTCAGCTTTTCTCTGTGTGTGTGTATGGGTGTGTGTATGTGTTTGAGCGATTTCCGCCTTTAGCCATATTTGCATATTTGCACGCTTATCTCAACAATTGTGGCCCCCCCCAAATATTTAGCCAACTAATTGCAAACTGTTTGTCTTTTCAATATTCAATATTTGCCGCTAATTAGCACGCAATGCATATTATCAATTTGTTGTTACCTGTTTACTTTAACTGTGGTTATTGTTGTTGTTGCTATTGTTGCCTGTTTATATGCCCCTTGAGCTGTGCAATAATTTTGCCGTTCTATTATGTTTATGGCGAAATTCGAGCGGAAAATAGCCATCAGATTATTTTATTTATTCCTTTTCTCTTGTGTCGATTTTTATAGCCACTATAAACATATAAGTTTACCCCAGCTAAACACTCGCACACACACACACACACACATACACACACACACAGGACAGATTTTTGCACACACATGTGGCATGGCATAATAAGTTTTGATTTGGTTTTATTGGTTAAGTGCCAGAGGCCAAAAAGAAGTTGCCCCCACAGACACACACACACACACACACACACACACAGTGCAGTGCGTGTGCACAACTTTGACACCTTAATGGCCAAGACGCACGCATGGCTAAACAGTCAAGCTAAAACTTTGGCACGCCTAATGAAAATGTATAAACAGTTTTGCTGTTTCTTGTTTCTCGATTCTCCTTTTTGGCACAAATCTTAACTTATTTGCTGATGGCATAAGCCAACTGTTTGACTGGCTGCCTCGTGTCCCCCTCCCTCTAGGCCCTTACGAGGCAGCCCAGGCATAGGTAGGGAAAAATGTCAAAGAATGGAAATGTTAAATTTGGGCTAAATTCACTTTTTCTCAGTCATTCACGTGAGATGATAAGCATTAAAAAGGCAACTGATTTGTGTAGATGTAAAATACATTTTTTTATTTGTTCGATTAAATCAAGCTTGTGTAGGCTTAAAGAAGAAGAAGAAAAGTCTCTGTTTAAATTCAATTTGCAACCAATTGCAATTCTACTGCCTACTTTGTGGCATGCCTCACTTACGACCTGTCAGTCTGTCTGTTTGTCTGATTGAGTGACTGAGCTATCCGCCTGCCTTGGTTCGGGCTTTCAATTCAATTGCACAATTGACAGCTGATAGCATCCCCTAGTAGCACCCCCACCCACCCCCTCTCTCTATCTCTATATATCCATTGGTTGCTCGTTTTGAGTGAGGCATGTGTAGCATTAAAATTTTGATTTCTTCTGCTGAATTTATAATTTATATTTTGAACTACTTTTTAATTGTATTTTTTTTGTATCTAATCTGTTTTATTTTGCAATTGTGCCTCCACTCAACCATAAAGTAGAGCTAAAATTGATATGAATGCTAATCGTATTTGCTAAAATGCACATTAATCGAAATTGTGCATATTTGATAATTGCAATATCTAAAATAAAACAAGTAAGAAAAAAATATCTACTACGATATACCCTGTACACAGATATATCATTCCTTATAGCAAGAACAGACACTGAAGAGTAAAAATAATAAATGCAGCGAATATTTATATTCACAAGCCACAACTGATCCCTAATTGGCTGGCTAGAAACACTTGCATTGACGTACATACATACATACATGCATATAGGTAACGGAGTCGCTTTTGATGCCATCTCTTTCTCACACATATCTATATTTATGCATACAGAAAATACATGCATACACGCAATTCTAGGTAACGGGATTCTTCAGACTACATGCAAGAATGCATTGCTTATGATGCCATCTCTTTCTAACACATACTTCTATTTATGCATACAGAAAATACATGCATACACGCAAATCTAGGTAACGGGATTCTTCAGACTACATGCAAGAATGCATTGCTTATGATGCCATCTCTTTCTCACACATATTTATATATATGCATACAGAAAATGCTTTCGGCTGCTGGTGGAAATCAGATCAAAATGAGAATATATTTTTGATCATAACGTGGGAGTTTCTCATCGGATATTTATGAAATATCCTGTGTAGAATTTATTGCCATCGGGAATCGAAATGTATCGATAATCGAGAAAAAGAGGTAGTTATTGATAAAATAAAGCAAAGAAAATAAAGATCTGCTGCGGATATATGAAAATCTATATTAAAAAATTTCTCTAGTCTCTAGATTTTATAGTATCTGAGATTCAACAAACAGACGGACGAACGAACGGTCGGACGGACGGATGGACGGATGAACAGGCGAACATGGCTATATCGACTCGTTTGTTTATCCTGATCAAGAATATATATACTTTTTGGTATAGGAGATGCTTCCTTTTGCCAGTTGCATACATTTGCGCTGCACCAATATACCTTTTTTACCTATGTTCAATGTGTTAAGGGTATAAAAAAAAACCTATTTCACTCGTATTTGCATAAATGGAAAGTAATTCAAAATAAATCAAATAATACATAATCCTATTAACAAAATTAAATAAAATGCTAAATACTTAATAAGCTGAAAATTAATATACATTAAATGCTGTAAAAAAAAACATACAAAAATGTACAACTTGCCACATATTCAGTTATTTGATGAAAATAAAAATTCCAAATATTAATTTATGGCTCGAAGGCAGGCAAATGAATTTGATTTGGATGGGTTAGCCCATTTATGCAGCATATATTTCATTTGCATATATATATATATATATTGAGCCACGCCCCTGTGCGCAGCTAGTAGCTGTAAAACTGTCAACCTGCGACTGACAGCGTTTTTTAGTTGTATCATCGGTAAAAACAACAATATGAAAATTGTTAGAAACGGTTTTCCTTTTTTGCCTTTATATCTGCTGAAAAGTGGCAAATGAAATTGCATCGCTTTATTTTGTATATTTTGCCTTTGTTGTTGCTGTTGCTGCTCCACAATTGCATTTCAATTTTTGCCGCTTCGTTGCCCCTCCCTTTACCATCTGACAAATTGCCAGCAGTTAAAATTCATATGAAAGAATATATGGAAAATATGCAAAATGTTGGCCAACAACAACACATCCAACGGAATCTCTCTTTTGGGCGCCTTCCAATACAATATTTCTGTTAAGCGTTTTAAATTGTCGAAATATTTTCTTGATAATTGACGCAGAAAATTCAACATTTTTAAATCATTTTGTATTATAACTTTAATTTGCTTGCATATTTTGCTTCCCTTAAAGCTTCAAACTCAAAAGAGACATTTTGGCAGCTTGAGGGCTGATCAGCCATAAAACATGCATTTTGTATGAAAAACTAAACTTTTGCTGTAAGCTAAATAATTGAGTAAATGCACAAATGAAGTTCGTTATGGGGCCAAAGACACGGTAAATGCATTTTATAAGGCATTCAACTTTTGCCTACACACACACACACACATACATCTCTGCACACTTCGTAAAACTTCATAAAAAGCGCCAAGCTACAAGGCCCGACATTAATGCAAAAAATGTCTGTCCCAAAGCTGTCCGTCCTGCCTGTCCGTCTTGCCTGTCTGGCATCTGTCGCAGGCCAAATGGGAAACTTGGCAACTCGAGTCAAGCCCAGCCACAAAGCAAGCCACAGCTGAAGATAAAGTGTTTATCTGAGGTCTTTATTATATAATTCTTCGTTTTCTTGTTGCAACGACGAGTGTGCGGTTATTCACACCTATGCATGTGCAAAAAAAAAAAAAACCCCCACACACACTGACAAAAAAAACACCCTTACAAAGTCGTCAGAAGCAGAGGGCTAAGCTCCTTGCCCAGGTTATCCGCAGTGGTTTTAGCTGAAACTTTGCTGAAAACTTTGACGTTTGCTAATCTGAAATGCAGCACGTTGTGTTTTTAAAATCCAAGTCCCAAAGGGGATTATAAAAATTGGTTTATGCTGGATAAATGCATAATTTTTATTTTTGTATTTTTTATGGCTCGTTAAGTCGTAAACTTCCCCTCCAGTTCTGACCCTAATGAGAGTTGCACAGGTGCCGCTTTTAACGGGTATCGGTTTTTTTTGTTTTTTTTTTGTCCAAATTAATTATGCAAGCAGCAGTTGTTAATGGCTTTTTTAATGCCACATAACTACAAATTTAAGTCTTGGGTATTTAGTACATAGTAAACATAATGAGGGGTAAAGGGATTGCGGAAGGGATGCAGTTCAAAGTAAAGATAAAATATACAATTTGGTTATTTGAATAGTTAAATTGATTTTCCCATATATTAACTTAACAACTATTTTACATCATTTTTTATGCGCATTGTGCAATTTAAATTTGTTATTGATTTTCACAGTCGCATCATTAAAAATTCATTTGTTTTACAAATGCTTTTTTTGTTGTTAATTTTTTTTTATTTATGCAGTAGCATTCAATTTGCTGGCAATCAAAAATAAAATAAAAAAATATGTTAAAGCTGAAAAAAATGTATTCAAAATGCTCAGAGTAAACATATATAAATTCCAAGAATTCATTTCCATTTTCTTGCTCTAATTGCTGAAATGTAAATATTTGCGAATGTGTAGAAAAGGAAAAGTTTGCATTTGGTGCAAATTAAAAAGTTTTCGTCATGTTTGATGTGAATTTTCTTATCAACTTTTATTCTATTTTTTTTATTTTTTTTTTTGTTTTTTCTTACTTGCAGAAATTTGTGAAACCATCAGCAGCAGCGCTCTCATCCGGATCCCTCACATCAGCGGACAGTGGGGAGATTGATATCGATGACGATAACGGTTCCGGACACGGCGGAGTAAGTTGCACTTCAACGCATTCCAATCACGAATACCGAATTTCAATTAGTTTTAAGGGATAGATTGAGTCCAAGACCTGGGTCAACAAATTGGTTGAAATGCTGATTCAGCAATTTGTGCATCTCCATCAGCAGCTTTCTGCATGATAGCCCAATGAAAGTTTTGGCAGCAGTTTGTTATTATTTAACTTATTTTCCATTTGCTTTTGGCATTTTATTGCATTTGCATATTTAATGGAGTTTTATTCATATTAAATTCCCATTTGTACACTGAATATCAACATTTATTGTTATGCAAGTGCTTAATTTAGTCATGGATACACATTTAGACAAAATCGATCTGATTTGTATATAATTACCATAAAAAATTATATTTCTATAACTGAACGTTGTGTTTTTTCTAAAATTCAGAGTTTTTCTTTATTAATTCTAAAATTTAGAAAAGTATGTCTAACATTAAATGTGCTTTTTTATGAACTCTAAAATCAGCTTTTTTAGTGCTAATATTTTTATTAAACACTTAATTTTAAATTGAATTACTATTTTCTGAATGTTCATTTTCAGAGCTGGTTTTTCTTTAAGTGTAAATGTTGCTAGCTTCTTTTTTTATGTGATATTATTCCCTGCTTAGAAAGCATCTACAATGTTATTCATGTAAAGCCATCATTTATGTGAAATATTTAAATATGAATTCAAACTTCAACTTTTACAAATTCGCATGGCAACAACGTAATATGAAATAAAGTGAAACAAAACTTGAAATCACTACCAGTCCTCAAGTCATTTATCAAATGTTGCCGCTGATTATTTTAGTGGAGAGTTTTCTGGGAATTGTAAATAATTTATTAAAACGCTTGCCAAGCCATAACTCTTGAACTTGTTATGGTTATGGTATGTCAAAAATTACATTTGTTTGCAAATTGTGTGTATTTTGATGTTGACAGCGGCTCAAAAAGGTAACAACAAAAAGTGGACTTTTTGCACGGAAACAAGTGGAGCAAACGGGGAAATAAGTAAATGATCGAGTTCCTTATGCCAAAATCCGACATGTTATCTCTCTCTGTGCACGTCATAAACTTTCCTAAAATGCCGACAAAAGGACCTGTGTCCTGTGTCCTGTGCCAAGTGAAAAAAGGAAAAAAATCAACAAAAAGGTGAACAATTTACACGTTTTCATCGGAAAAGGACGCTTACATAATCAAAACTTGGCGTTGAAAATTGTTTATGCGCATGAAATGTTAATGCAACAAACACACACACACACACACACACACACAAACACACACGCATACCCTGCCACTTGTGTTGTGCGTGTGTGCGTTTGACATGTGAGCGACATTTTGTTTGAAAGTTTTTTGACAGCCGCTGCTCGACATACATTGAAAACACACCAACAACAAAAAAAAAACAAAAAAAAAATACACATCGTCAATTGTTGGCACAGACTTTTTGATTTGTTTTTTAGCGCACACAGACTTCAAACAAAAAACAGTAATACAAAAAAAGAGACAAACAAGATAAAAAAGTTGTGAATTACAAAAAGGGAAAACTAATTAAAATGCGTTGCGCTGTCATTTGCCACATGCCTCCATCACTCACTTTGTGCCACATTCTATCTGCATGTGCAGAAATAAAACAAAAAACCAAAAAAAAAAAAAATTTGGTTTAATTAAATTCTTTTTCGGTTGCCGATTTTCCTTTCTATTACTTCTCGTTGCCAGATTTAATGAAATATTTTGCCAGTGTCACAAATGCTGCTGCTGTTTTTTGTTTTTTGTTTTTTGCTGTTTGCAAACCCAAAAAATAAAAGTTGCTACAAATAAGGAATAATAAACAGGAAGCATACAAATTAAAGCCAGTCGCGTAATTCAATCTTTCAGCGATGCGGGGCACGCTGCAAGCTGTGCCTTTCTTTTTGAGCCGTGCCGTGCCGCACAGCGCGGCGCCGCGCTTTGATGCTCCTGTTACTAAATCAACACGAACAATTTCCGAAATGGCTGCTTCACATGGATTTGCATAAGCAAAAAACGAGTTGAATGTGTGTGTGTGTGTTGGCATATTTGGCTATTTGTTTCATTGCTGAGATTGTGCCAAAAATGGTTACACAAAAAAACAGTCAAAACTTTTGCCAAAAAAAAACAATAAAAAAGGAAATAGTAAAAACTTTTCTGCTGTTGATGAGCTCTGACCAAATATAAAGCTAAATTCGCATCCAAAGCGTTTGCCCGTTTGCCGTCCAGCTGATGCCTGTCACATTCTCAATCTCTCTCTCTCTCCCTTTGTATATTGCTGTCTCTTTCTAGTTCTCCGTGCACATTTTCGCACTGTGGCATTTTTCTAATTTCCCCTTTTGGGCCTCTGCTCGCAGCGCTTTCCTTTCTGCGCCATTTCCGTTGCGGCATTGCTGCATGTCCTGCTGCTGCTGCTCCTGCTGCCCCTGCTCCTGCTGCTTCTGTTGCCTGACTGTCTGAATTGGTATGTCCTGCTCCGTATGAGTTGGCATTTTTATGCAACTGACAAACGCCAACGTGGCCACTCATGTGTATATGAGTTGAACACCATCCCCACATCTCCACATTCCCACATCCCCACATCTCCGCATCCCCACATCTCCACATTCCCACATCTCCACATCTCATCACCCCTCATCAGCCGTCGTGCCGGGCAAATGTAATTTATTATACGCCCCGTTGGCCTTCTCCGTTGAGGTTAGCGCAACACAGTCGTCAACTATTTCATTCCACTTTAAAGTAAAGTTGCACCATCAGCCAGCAAGGTATTTGCTGTTTTCTATTTTTAAACTTGCCACTCAAATGTTGCAGCAACAAATATTGAAATACTTGAGTGTCAAGCAACAAATTCTCTGCTGACTGTTTGCTGCTCCGCTGGGATTCATTTTGGCTACGCAAATGAGACTAGTTGAAAATTGGATTGGTTGCCCAGCAGCCGTTGGATTAATCTCATGTGTCTCAAGGAGCTGCCGCAGCAGTGTTGAACAGCGCCAAAACTGTAGCTGTAGCAGCATTAAAAAGTGGCGACACAACTAATTCATAGGATTTCAGCTGGTGTCATCTGTGTTTTAAGTGTAGATTATTAATGATTTACACTGAAATGCTTTCCGTCGTCTGCTCCTGCTGGCTTCCCCTTCTGCTTCTGCTCCCCCTTCTGCTCCTGCTGCCCTTTGGTTTTTGCTGTCTGGCGCCGCTGCGTCTTATTATAAATTATGATGAATTTGGGGCATGTGTCTAATGTGTCGTTTCGCATAAGTTTCAGTTGTTTTAGATTAATCAGAGAATACACAGTTAATCAACGCACTTGCCACATGATTTACGGTTGTGTTTTGTGCGGTTTTGTGTCGCCATTTAACACATGTTCCTCCACAAACTTGAGTGCTCTTGCGACGCAAAACGTTGAATGCCCCTCAGTTTTTGAGGTCTGTCAACAGCATAATGAGATTTTGTTAAAGCTCGGCAAATGTGCAACGATCAGCATAGTTGGCCTTAAGCCAACATGCCACACATTGAGGCAGGTCAGCATGGTCCAGCTGCAGCTGCTGTTGCTTGTTGCCGTTGCTGTCAACGCAATAAGCCCCATTGCATTGGATTTAGTAGGCTGCTGTGGCACGTGGCATGTGCATCTCCCTGTTGATTAATAACGTGCACATTGCTGCACGTGTTCCGTCCAAAAGCAGCAACTGTTTGCATAACACACTATACTCAAATACACACACAAACACACACACAAACACACACACAAACACACACACACACTCACACACACACTCGCACACACACAGACGTATTCGCAGTATGTACGTGACGCATAATGGCTGCGCTGTTGGTATTTGTGTTACACATGCCACACACACACACACACACACTCACTCATTTTGGTAAATGCGCATTGGACAATAAATTAACATCGATTGACATGGTTGCCGCACGGGAAACGCATTAGCTGCAAAAACACACACAGATCCAAGCTGAGCACATTCACTAAGCGAAATCCAAGTGTGACTTGCAGCAAATAAAGAAAAAAAGAAATAGTAAATAAAAAGAAGAAGAAGAAGAAGAAAAAGTATTGCAAATGAATATTGAATTAGAATTTGTTCATGCTGCAAATTAGTGCTACCTAAATTAGACTCTATAAATAAGTTGAATTTTAAAGAAAAAGTTAAAAAAGTCTGGCAAAATTTGTCCAAGTTTTCTTTGAAAATTGAATTTAAATTAAATTAATTATATCCCTGAGGGATTCAATGTTAATTTGGCTATTTTGCAAATGTGTGCAAAAAATCAAATCGACGTTTTACTTAAAACAGATTTTATTTCTTGTATAGCTAAAAGAGTTGATTTATTTAATAACAGCTGCGAAGACTTAAATAATACATTACAAGGCATGCTTACAAAATTAATGTAAATTGTAAATCACAATTCAAGTGATTTATTTATTCTTTTGAAATGCCAAACTGTGTTTTTTACTTTTATAAAATATGCTTCATTTCTGAAGGGTTAAAATGTATATTTGCCAATGAAGGTTTAACTGCCATCATTTTGAAGACTTTGTTAATGTGAAATTTTTAGAGAGTAAATAAATCAAAATAGAAAAACATTTAACCAGCTATTTTATGATTCGACAGAAAATCCAGGTAAAATACAAAACATATTAAAAATGATTAATAGCTTTAGCGAACAAAAGTTTCAAATTGGAAACAATTTTGAATTTATTATTTTATTTCAGTCTGGCAATTTCCGCTAGTCGACCTAAAATATAAAATATATATTGGAAACATTGCTTTATTTATTAACTTAGCTGAGGTAAGCAATTTTTGCGCAGTGTGCTTAGCCTGCCAAAAATGTATGCAGCACATTCTTTCAATAACACACGCACACACACCAGCACACACACACCAGCACACACACACCACACACAACACACACACATACAAACACAAGCAATGTGTTTATGGAGACAGAGGCATCTGTTTTAAATGGACGGTGCGAATGGGCTGCTTCTTGCCTCTACTGAAAACCAGCTAAAAGCTGTGAATCTTGTGAATCATGTTTTGTTGTTCTTGTTATTGTTGTTGTTGTTCCTGCTGCTGCTGCTCCAGCTGAGGCTGCTCCTGCTGAGGCTGCTGCTGCTCTTGCGGCTGCTTTTAAGTACGTGCATATAATTTGCAGAGTTGTCGCTGGCACTTCGACTCGACTCGGTTCGACTTGACTCGACTCGACTGTCTTGCTGTCAATATCACTTGCTTACATGGGAATTTATTGTTGACAGCGCACATAATACATAATGCATGTGCCACACAACACACACAAACACACACAACACACACACACGCCTACGCATTGTATGCTATTTAGGGATTTGTGTGTGCGACTCTTTTAGAAGCTCTACATTCGATAGACATTGAAATTTATTGTGATTGTAATGTCAACCAACACGCAGCTGAATGGAAATGAGCCTCCATCTCCCCCTCTTCCTTAAACATATGTTAGCCCTCTGCAAGTGTATTGGTGTCTGTGTGTGTGTTTCTAAATGTTGTCAATATATATATACCAAATCATTTAATCAAACTTATCTCAAACATTGATTTATTGGAAATATATCTCAAGTCGTGTGAAAAATAATAAGACAAAGTTTGTAAAGGCGAAACATTAATTTTCACTCAATTGACTTGGCTAATCAATGATTATGTTTAGCAAGGGACGAACCCCATTTTTATCTATATGGATGCCATTTTTACAATATTTCCTAGATGCATCTGATTACAGGGTATCTGCAAGTCGCTTGGTTAGCTTTAAAGTATTGTTATTTGCTTTGTTGGCTGATCTGGACTAGGCATAAAGCTGCTTTCCCGTTTGGCTTCCTGCATTCATTAGTCAATGTCTCTTCGTCTCCCTTTCTCTTTCGCTCTCCCTCTCTCTCTCTCTCTTACTCTCTGTACATTTTTCTCCTTTTTTTGTGGAATTACATCACAAGCTTTATTCCTATACACATGGATTCAGAGACTAATCCAAATTAGGCTGCATACAGCCAACATTAGCAAACACGATTTTTCTTTTTTGCTGCTGTTTGTTGTCCTGGCATAGTTGCATGTTGTTGTTGTTGTTGTTGTTGTTGTTGTTGTTTTCCTGTCCTGTGGCACATTGCGCATACGTCCCGTTGAGCCACAACTAGGGCAGTCGGAGAATGAGATGTCTGCGACAAGCATGTAGATTGAATTAACGATACAACAACAACAACAATTGCTACAACAACAACAATTGCTACAACAACAACAATATCATTTTGGAAGTCAAGCGAAAAGTCATTGTCAAAGGTTTTTTTTTTTTGTTTTTTGTTTTTTGCTCTTCGCCATTTTGTGTGTGTGTTTTTTATGCGCCTTTGTTTAGCCGGGTTCCCTTTTCCGTAAGGCGCTTTTTCTGCTGCATAATTTATGGCAATAAATTCGCTTAACTTTACGACAATTTGTCGCTGCAAAGTGTGCCATAAAATTGCAAACACATAACACGAGAAACCTGAGGCACAGATCCAGACCCAGACCCAGACCCAGTCGTATCCACACCAGCCATAAGCAGCTCTAATTTGATTTTGCCTGAGTTGCGATCCCCAAGCCTGTCCCAAATAATTGATTTCTCGTCACTTTGGTGTGGCTGCTTAGCATTCGCATTCGATTTTGGCGCGGGGAGGTGCTTTAGTTATAATTAAAATCAAACATGGCACTTTTAATGATTCCCCCCAAAATGCTGCCACAGCCACTTCAATTAGTGCAACGCTTGATGCCCAAAACTCCAATTTCGACAGCACTGCAAAGGCCAAGAACGTTCTAAATTGCAAATGCCAGTCAGAGTCTGTCCGTCAAAGGAGGAGATTCGCTCAGCTCGACTTCGACTTCGACTTCGACATCGACTTGACTGAACTGGACTTTACTTGAGTTGAGTGCAGTGCAGAGCAGTCCAGGTACTTGCCCCGAGTGTTGCATTCCTCATCACTGCAAATACTCAAGCCTGTGGTCCCATTTTAGCCGCAAGTGCAGCGAGTAAAATTTGATAGTTGAAATTTTAGCAATAATAGTCAAATATTCCACTGCTGCTTGCGGCCCAAATTTCTTAGTTTTTTAAATATATTTTTTTTAGTATTTAAGCGAAATTTGTTGCCGCTTGTCTTTTTTATGTTAAACAATATAGATTTTCTTAGTGAAAAACTAAACAAATAATTTTATTCTACTATTTGTGTGTTTAATATTTTCTTTTTAATTATATGCTTTGATGACCTTTTTTAATTATAAAAATATGTATTTCGCTGGCCTATTGCATTTATTTGTTGTTGATTATAATATTTTTTGTACACTCCGATATATTTCGAATTGCGGCGGTATTCAGAAAATGATTTACATTATTCGTTCAGTCAGCTGAGGAATTAGGAAAAAACACCACTTTTCAAAAGAATATTTAAAATTATTTTCGACGATTATGAAGCAATTTTATATTATCTTTTTTATAAGGTAACTTTAAGCATATCAAAATTTATACATAGCACAATTATATTGGTAATTGTGCCGGAAAGTGACTTAGGGTATCCGTGGGTCGTGGGTAAATTTGTCAGTCGGTTTTATTCTCAGATATTTCTGTTGCATACACTTTGTGGCAGAGGTTCTCTGACTCCTTTTTTGGCGCCTTCTTTCGTTGTGCGTCTGCTTTCCACTTACTACTTGAGGCTGCCTTTGGGATACAATTTCCTTCTCCCTGGGCGATGAGTGTTTTTTTCTGGCTGCGGAAAATCCTTCTGCTTCTTCTTCTTCTTCGTTCTTTCCACTTTTTCAAAAGGCCATTTCTCGTTCAAGTCGGCATTGCCAAGTCGACATTGCAATTTGACAGGTAACCGCACAGTTAAGTAGATGTTGCTTGTGTTGCCTTTAGGCTGCTCAACGTGAGGCAGTTTGTTGAACTTGCTGCTGGCATTTACTAAGAGCTAAGAGCAAAGAGCTAAGAGCAGCAATCTCCTTGAAGGCTCCTTGTTGGCTGTTGGCTGCTAGGTCAGGCAACCCGTCTTAAAGCCATGAATAATTCAGATCTGTGCAGCTGCAGCTGCTGCAACATGCCACAAAATGTTACGGTGGCTTGCAAGTTAATTACATTTGTTGCATACGTGCACGAAGAGCGTTGATTGCATGGGGCATGCAAACTGACAGTGCAACCCATCTGAACAGTGTGTGGCCTTCTATTTGAATACAACCGCAGAGCGGAGCACAGCAGCCAACACAAATAAGCAGAGAACCATTTATTTTGGTTAGCATTGCACAGCTCACACACACACACACAGCAGCCACAACAATGCGGTTCAGATTCATTAGTAAAACAATGCGCTGTCAAAATATTTGCATCAATAAATGATGAATGCAAAATAAATGTGCGTGTGTGTGTGTGTGTGTATTGTATGCCACACATTCACAAATGTTAAGTGCATCAATAGAAATATATATATTTTAATTATGTTGAGCATGAATTGAATTTAACGAGCGTTCTTCTTACCTGCTTTCAATGTGGTTCAAACTCAACTCAACATTCAGCATTTCAGCATTTCAATTGAAAACTTGCTACGTAAGTGGATAACATTTGGGGCAGGCATTAAGCAAGCGTACTGTGCGAACGGTGGCAAGGTCACGTTTGGATAGCTGAGTACCCGTTAGTAAAACTAAATAATTGAGTGCAAAGCAAATGCAAAACATTTGCTCCAAAAGGAGAAACTTTATCAGCTACGTTGGAACTGTAAATAAAATAAAACATGCTCTCTGTGTGTGCATATGCCAAGTATTTTAATCTTGTTCCACATTTGTCATTTCAAATGCTCTGTAAAAACGGGCAATATTCCTTTGGATGTGGGTGGATAGGGTTTTATCTGCCAGAAAGCTACACAGCTCATTGCACCTGTGAGTCGACATAAATAATTTATTATCAACTCTTTGCAAAGAGCAGCGAAATGCAGCAAATGTAAATAAATGCAATTATTTACAGCTCATCTCACAGTCGATCAGCCGCGAGAGAGAAAAAGCTGCTCAACGAAACATTTCTAAGCGCTCGCAATTGACTGAGCAGCGTGCCAAAGCCACACCCCGTTACATTGTTTAGTGTGTGTTCGAGAGAGGGGATGGGGAGCAGTAGAAGAATGGAGAATGGAGGAGGAAGGTTGTGTGTGCATTACAATTTTAATGATGTGCTATGGCAGTCAAGTCAAGTCTTCTTCTTTTACTTCTGCGCTCTACACGTGTGTTTGTATGTGTGTCTGTGGCTTGCTCTTCTTTTCCCTTTCCCTTGGCTGCTGCTTTTAGTTCACTTACTTTTGCAGCAGCAGCAGCAGCAGCAGCAGCTGAAGCACACATTAAGTTGCGTCTCTGGTGACGCAATTAAAATGCAGCTGCAACTTTAACATCTTGCTGGGATGGGACCACGCCCATATGCTGTCTGTCAGGTTTACGGCTTGGCAAAGTTCATTAGTAGCAGCAGGAGGAGGGGTAGGAGATGCCAAAAGATGTTTATTAAAATTGTTGTGCTATTAGCTGCAAAGTGTGTGTGCAGCTTATGCCCCCCCCCCCCCCCACACACACACACACACACACATATACAACACACACTCCTGGCTCATGCAAATTACTTGGCAGACTATTTGTCAGGGACAGACAATTATAATTTAAGCTAATGTAGCCCTTTATCGATTAACATTTTGGGCGCAAATTGTGGCGCCTCAGGCTTTTGATGATTTTTGATCAGCAACAGGAAAAGGGCAAAAGAGAAGACGCCCAACTCCAAGTGGGAGTCTGTATTTAATGCCTTTGTGGCTGAGAGCTTGGTGCCCTTAACCCATAAAGAGGATTAATTATGCCCTAAGTTGCACGCAAAGCAGCAGCAGCAGCATCATCAGCAGCATCATCTGCTGCCTCAATTAGCGCTGAGCTAACAAGTTGAAAGCTTTGAAAATATGCGCCACATAAATTGCATTTAAGGCTGCGCTGCTTGCAATTAAATGCGTGGCATACTTTTTAGGCGCCGCCATTAAAACATGCCCCGCAACTGTGGCTGGTTGCAAGAAGTTTGAAAATTTGTTTGCCTTCGCTTCTTCTTCTTCTTCTCTGCCTTAGATATTTTACTTGCCATGATTCATGTTGGCCTAATCCGATGCGACGCATAATAAAAATGAATATAAAAAATATAATAACTGAGTCTTTTTATTTGCTAAGCGAGAGAGAGAGAGAGGGAGAGAGAGTTGGTTAGCTGGAAAGGTGCGACAACCTACAAAATGGGAAATGGCCAATGGGCAGAGCAAAAAAAAATATATAGAAAAAAATGGAAACAAAACGTCGACGCGTGCCTTGGGTGCGGTTATTGATTTTCTGTTCGCTGATGAGCAACCACCCAACCAGCTCCATCCCACCCCACCCCACCCCACAAATCAAATGATGATGATGATGAAGGAGCATAATGATGTAGATGCTGCGTTGGCAAAAATTGTTGGACTTAAGAAGGAAACAGCAGCCAGCAACAAATCGTTGCCTCAAACGAAAATTGCGTGGAGCAACACGAAAAGCGCATTAAAAGCTCAAAGCGAGCGATTAAAGCCGCAAATTTCAAGTCTGGCCAATAAGCAGAAGAACAGCCAACAAACAAACAGACAGAGAAAAGCAAAGAGAAAAAAAGAAAAAAAAAGCCATCAGATAAATCAACTGCGTAGCGCGTAGCTCATCAACAATAAGCCAAAGACATGGCCAAAAGCAGCACGTGATAAAATTAAAGTAGAACAAACACAAAAGTTTCGCATTGAATGCGCAAATTTGTGTATTTCCGCTTTCCGGCACGGCAAATAAAACGTACAAATAAGAAAATAAATATACGTACATATATATTATATATATATATATATATATATATGTGTATATTTGCTTTTAATGCAATTATATGTGTGCGTTACCAAGAAGAACTCACAACGACAGCAGCAGCATACAGATGCACAACAGCAACAAACTTAACAGTGAATTATGATATCAACGGAAACGACAAAAGACCCACATCCTCTCCCCCCCCCCCTGTCTCCGAATCGGAGCCCAAAATCTCGACTCTGTCCGCGAGTCGCTGACAACTTTGTGCCTGAGCCTGATAAATGTGCAGCGATGCTGACATTGGCTGAGTGCAGTCATTGCAAGTGGCAAGAGGCAAGAGGCAACTGCAACGGCAACGGCAACAAACTGCCAATTAAGTGCCAAATTATGCCAAGGCACAGCAGCGACCCCAACAACATTAACAATACCAACAACTGCAACAGTTGCACCACCCACCTAGATAATAAGTAATAGACGCATTGCCCCCTGCCTTGCCCCCTGCCTTGCCAATGCCTTGCCCCCTCCCTTGCCCCCTGTCTTGCCCCCTGCCTTGCCTAAGTTGCAAGCAACTACAGCGAATGCAACACGACTAAAATATACCCAGCAGCATTAAGGCCTCTAAAAGGATATTCAATATTTCTATATTTAATATTTTACCAAAAAATCACTAATCGATTCTATATAGTTATTTTCGTCCGTCTATCTGCTAACTAAATTATCTGTTTTGAAGAATAAGAATTAATATAATGAAATTATAGAAAGGATAAATTCCTTGTATGAAAATTGTTTTTGCTAAACAAATTATCCTTAACAAAACTGATTAGCTAAAATACTCAGCATCTAACAACTATATAAATATAATTTATATTATATTATATTTAATTGTAATTTTAATTTATTAATAACGATGGATTTTTAAATTTACATTTAATGTTCAATTTTAAAGTCGAAAAGTTCCCTCAGATCTGCAAAGCCATTATTTTTTTTTTCTTAATTAAAGCACTTTTAATTTTTAATGTTCAATTTTAAAGTTAGAAATTCCACTCTGATCTGCAAGGTGATTAATTCGTGCTTTTAATTAAAACATTTTTAATTTTTAATGTTCAATTTTAAAGTCGGAAATTTCACTCAGTTCTGCAAGGCCATTAATTCTTGCTCTTAATTAAAGCATTTTTAATTTTTAATGTTCAATTTTAAAGTCGGAAATTTCAATCAGATCTGCAAAGCCATTCATTTTTTTTTCTTAATTAAAGCACTTTTAATTTTTAATGTTCAATTTTAAAGTCGAAAAGTTCCCTCAGATCTGCAAAGCCATTCATTTTTTTTCTTAGTTAAAGCACTTTTAATTTTTAATGTTCAATTTTAAAGTCAGAAATTCCACTCTGATCTGTAAGTCCATTAATTCTTGCTCTTAATTAAAGCATTTGTAAATATTTTATCAGTCAACACTATTGCAAAATAGTAATCACTTCACAGCACAACCATTAATTATTCTTATACATGCAACCCCTTTTTTTTTTAAATTAAGTACAGCGCATAACGGAACAATGGCTGCACTTAGAACTATGCAACTAGCAACTTTTGTAGTTGCAAGGCCGCGACAGCACTTGTTGCAACAACAAAACACGCATTGTTATCGCGAGTGGAGCAGCCACAGTAGAACTTTTCCATAGTTAGCCCCACAAAACGGACAGAAAAAAATAGAAACAACAACAACTCCGCAAACTTTAAACATGCAACTGATATTCGGCTGAATCTTTTGGTCGAAAAGTTTTTCAATTTAGTGGTAACACAATTATTTGCATAGCGAGTGGAGGGGAGGATCATGCAGGGGGCAAATGGGGAAGCGCATCATGCAAATTGAATGTAAGCCAAATGAGGCAAAACCCAAATGAAATGGGTTAGCTGCAAACACATCTCACAGATATATATATATATATATAAATATATATATATATATATATACATATATGTTAGTCATTTGATTACATTAGGCCTTAATCCAAATGTAAATGGTCAATTGGCAAATAGAAAAGGAGAACCAAAACAAAAATAAAGAGGTCAAAATTGAATGAATCTGAAAATCCAGTTTGCATTTGGCCGACTGCGAAATTCTCTGATTTCCATGAAATGATAAATATCAAATGGATAGCCAGGCCAATATTGTGGGTGCCCTAGTGGGAGCAGAGTAGCCCAAATGCGAACTGGGCCAACAACTGCAGAGTAAAAGGAGGCAGAAAGATAGCAAATAAGCTTTCAGATATCCTTGCCACAAAATGCGTTGCAACTGTAGCAGTAGCAAGCCAGCTCTGGGAAAATGCATGTAAATAAATTAGAATTTGATGGCCAACTGGCAGCTGGCTACTGGTTCAGAAGTCTGGCTATAATTGAACTGGCCAACTGCAGTAAATGCCGAAAAAGGCCCAAACGCATGGCTCACTTGTGGTTTGTTGCAGCTGCTGGGCCAAAGGGCAAATGGCCACATTTGCAAAACTGCAGCAAACTTTAGCAAAAAAAAAAACATTTCCTGCACTAAAAATTGCACATGTCAAGCAATAAAAAAAATGTGAAAATTCTGTTTGTTGTTTTAGCTGCTGTTCATTGTGAGAGTTGTTGTTGCATGTTGCACAAACCAACTGAGGCGACTGTTGCAAAAATAACAAGCACAACAGCCAACAACAAACTGGTCAAAGCGACAAATTACTGTTAAACTCGGCCAACTCGGGCCACTTGCCTCCGTCAACTGACAACCAAAACTTTCCACAGAAACTTTGCCACAGCATTTTCATGCGTTTGCATAACAACAGAACCAAAAACGAAAAACGAAAAATAAAACCAAAAACTGAAAACTGAAACAGAAACAGAAACAAAACCATCGCAATTGAAATCGCCTTCTGCTTAGCCTCAATTTATTTTGTAAATCTTTCCCTGAGCCCTTGGGCCAGAATTTGCCAAGTCAATTGTGATAGGGTTGAGTAAGGTCGGTAGAATTATTCTGTGTGTGGATGTGTGTGAGTTCGAGATACAAAAAAATTACAAAAATAAAAAGACAAAAAGTAAAAGATGTCCCTTTGGTCTGTGCGCATAAAAATAGCACACATTCAAATTTAAATTTTGCACGCATTAATTATGCACGAGAAGTACTTGCCACGCAGATGTGGCAGTGTGGCTGTTGAGGAGGGGTGTGTTTTTGGGGTGTGGTGCCCGTTACAAGTGACAAGTTACTAGCTAAAAGAAAAATTACGATCCTTAAGGGAATAGGAGCGCATTAAACTACGAATATTCGCTTTGTGCCAAGCATAATTTTATTATTATTATTTTTAGTTATATTATTTATATTTTATTACTTAAACAATCCCTAATCGACATATTTATTTTTACATACTCTAATTTCAGCTTATTAGTGAATGATTTCTTCACCGATATTTTCAATTTTATACAATCTTAGTAGAAGAGAATTTAACTAATTTAAGATTAAAATATTGCTATTATAAATAAAAAGTAAATAATTTAAAACTAGTGAGTCAATGATGAATTTCTCTGGTGATTTCAGTAGATTTCCTTTTTGATTTCAGTAGAAGAAACCGAATGGTTCTTTCAGTTTACAGTTTTTGTATTGAGCCTAGAATTTATCAGTTTTTTATAGGGTCGTAAATGTATTTTTCTGCCTGTGGCAGCAAACCGTGGTGCAAACTAAATGAAAAACCTTTTCTTTTTTTTTGCGATTTTTCACAGCGACTTGTTGTTTATGCATAAGGCTTGCAGCCACTGCTGCAACCCACTGTTGCAACATCGCATCACTGCAGCGCCCAGCCACCCACACCCACATTCGCACTGCAGCAAGCTCAACCTCATCTGAGCTGACACAATTTTTTAGCGCTCATTATGCTTGAAGGTTGTTGCCAGTTTCTGTCTTTGCCCACTTTTTTGTTATGTTTTTCTTTTCTTTTCTTTTATTTTTTTTTTACTTACATTGACGTAAAAAAACAGCGTTGTTTTCATTGAAGCACAGAATTTCATTATATTTTTTTGTACATTGTATTTTTAAATTAATATTATTTTTTGCTCAAAGTTTTGCACTTGGCTTAAAAAACTTTAACTTGTCGCAAGTTGAAATGAAACTTTTGGCCAAGTCATGACGACGACGACGTGGGAAAAAAAAAACCCTTAAACGCTTTTGCAGCTCGACTTGAACTTTTTATATGAAATACTTGGCAATGAGCATTTACATATTTCATAAGTGCTGCCGGATGGTTGGTCAGCATATTTCATATTTCATATATAAGTATGAGAATGCAGTCAAGCATACGCCACGTATGCCCGCCCACCCAGCAGCTGTGACAGTTGCAGTTGCAGTTGCACTCGTTCGTTGCTGCAACAAATGCAAATTTAATGCGACAAATATCGAAGTCAGCCGCGTTTAAGCGGACTAAGAGTGGCAGCAGCTGCTGGCTCTTTTTGGCTGCTGCTGCTTCTTCTTCTTCTTCTTCTGTTGCAGGTGGCAACAGCTGCCAACATGAAACGTTTCAATGACATCATTAAAATTCATGCATGACCCACATTACAGCATCAGTTGCCACATTGCCACATTGCGGCACACAGCTCATGTTTTATTAACAAAGCAATTTATTGCATAAAATTCAGAGTTGCAGCAGCCGCCGCCGCACTTGCAAAACTTTATCGATTGCATGAAACTTACAATTAGGCCAGGAGCCAGGAGCCAGCAACCAGCCAAGATTGCCAAAGCCAAAGAGCCATGAACCTGAAGCAGTCGGTTAAGTAAGCTGAAACTCGACTCGCCTGCTTATCGAGCTCACTTTAGAGGGGGGGAGGCAAGGCGGGGCAGCTGCAAAGTATGCTACAAATGTGGCCCAAAAAGACTGGCAACAAGGTAATTAGAGTTGCAACAGCCACGTAAAGCTAAACTAAGGTCGTGACACATTCACAAGCAACGCCCAGCTGCTAATTGCCGCATAAATCAAGTGGCAACAGCGACAAGAAGTTGTTGTGGGGCAGTGGCAGTGGCAGGGGCAGCGGGAGGGGAGCTAAAAAATTGTCTTTGAAAAACGTTTTATATTAACTGTGCCGTATATGGGGCAGACAGTTGGCGAAATACAAAAACCACACAAGACACAACAAGTTGGATTGCTTCAGTCGAGAGTGCTCGACTAGCAGATACCCTTTATCGCAGTTTGCTAAAATATGAAACAGTCGATAAGCAATCCAATAAATAAGAAATTAGAAATTTGCTCAGTACGAAAATAAATTATATATATATCAAGAAATCAATTAATTTATTATTGTATTCAGAAATAAATATCTGATGTTAGTGTCAAACTTTACAATAAATTACAAATTAGCTTTCAGTATGAAATTAAATTATATATGTCAAAAAATTAATGAAATTATTATTTTAATTGTTAAAATAAATAACTAATGTTTGTGTCAAACTTTACAATAAATTACAAATTAGCTTTCAGTATGAAATTAAATTATATATATAAAAAAATTAATGAAATTATTATTTTAATTGTTAAAATAAATAACTAATGTTTGTGTCAAACTTTACAATATACTAATTCGAATTTCTATTAAGAAAAAAATATGTTTTAGGTACTGTAATCAGATTCGGTAATCACAAAAAAAAAAGGCAACAAAATTTATGATTTTATTATTATCGTTAATAGATTTTTATTAATATCTGCGGAACAGTAATATTTGTCAATACAAATAAACTTTATGAAACTTATGTGGCAAATTATACTTGTTTAAGTTTTTACTCAGTTTAAAACTATTTCCTTGTGGCATTTTTAAGACTTTTATTTGAATTCGGGGCATAATAAAAAACAAGCGAAACGTTTGAGAAAAAAGCAAATGTGGCCAACATTTTGTTATACTTTATGAGCCACTTCTGACCAAATTATTTGTATACGCGATTGCAGCAAAATTGCTGTGTGTTTGTGTGTGTGTGTGTATAAATTTATGAGTATCATAAAAATTCGGCCCGCACTGCGTATACACAATTTCATGCATTTTGCAATACTCCGTAGATATTTTAATTAAATTGCGGAAAGCAGCGCAAAAACGTACAAATAAAAACCGATACACAAATTTGCACCATCATTTTGTATTTTGCATTTTGTTTCGTTTATTTATTTGTATTTTAATTTTTATTTATTTTCGTTTAGCCGCCGGCTTGTGTACTTTCAATTTAGCCCAAGTGCGTGTGCTTGTGTGTGTGTGTGTTTGAGAGTCTTTCGAGTGTGTGTCCAACACATACACATGCACATCAAAGGCTCGACTGTTGCCTAAAAATAAAAGTAAATTTAATTAACTGCTGCTCCTCCTTCGCTGTGCGTCGAGCTTTGTGCTAATGTTTTATTAATGAGATAAGGATGCGCAGTGCCATTTTAGCTTCCACTTGAAAGTATCCAATCCTCCCTGTTTTTTAGTGACTTATTAAGTTGCCTATAGTCATTGCCAACTTTTGCGTGTCTGTCGAATTTATTAGTTTTTTATCCAGAACTCATTGAAAATGGGTAAAAAGGTTTTAATGGTTTTGTGCAAAAGTGTGTAACACACACCGAACCCATGAGGAATATGTATTCTTGATCTAAATCAACAGCCAAGTCGATTTAGCTATATGCCATTATTCGTCTGTCTGTGCAGAGGCTATTAAAAAAGTGATTTGAAATGGGGATTTTGAGTATAACCAAATCCACAATCCAGCAAAGACTACTTCATTTAATTTTAATCAATTATCGATGGCAAAAAAAGACACAGTTTTACAGAATTTTATTTTATTTATAATCAACTGATCAACTCTACAACTTTTACTAGATTCTGTTAGGAAACTAGAAAGTTTAACTCAAAAATATATTGTCATATTGATCATTGTCACCTACATGAAACGTGAGTACTTCCACACATGCTTACATTTGAGTCCGCAACATTTTTGAAAAATAAATTTGACAGTGATAATAGAACAGTTTTCTTACTGTTTTTTTTTCTCCATGTCATGCGATTTTAACTTTATTAATTTTGTTGTAAATTAAATTAATTTAAATCCTTTAAAAGTTATCAATTTTAGTTAACATTTAGGCCATTTATGTGATTTATGTTTATGCTGTAAATGAGCCTTATTAATTATAATGCAATCATAAATATAAAAAATGCAGATAATGTGGATAATTTTTATTAAATTATTTTAGGAATTTAGGCGATTTTATGTGAAATTAAGGAGATTATTTTTTTAAATATCGAAAACAAACTTTGAATTAAAATATAAATTAAGTTAAAGGGATAAAAAGAACTCGATTAAAAAGTAAATAAGAAAAGCACTTTCAAATTGAGAAAGGTGTTTAAGTTATATAAGTGATACAGATTCGGAGCACAATTGAGGCAAATTGCTCCTGTTGAAGGTCGTCTTCTAGAATTTATCTTATTGAAGATTAGTTGGGCTCCTTTACAGTATATATATATCTCTTGGTTAGGCAGCTGCGACTAACGCCCCAGATGTAATGGCTTTCTTAATGGGAGAGTAGTGGGGAGATGGGTGGTGGGGGGGAGCAGGGGTTTGGTGGCAGCCAACAAGTGTTGGTCGAACATTGTACATACTTATAGAGATAAACATAAACATTTTGGGCATTTCATAACGCGTGAACAAATTCAATTAAGCTGCCTGTGGCCTGTGCAGGTTTTTTGAGTCTTGTTGTTGGGCTGACTTCTCGTTCTGCTGCTGGTTCGTCCTTTTTGTCCTTTTGTCTTGTGCTGTTATTTTTTGGCAAAAAGCAAACGGCGACAAAATTAAAGTAAATAAACAAGCGTTGAGGGGCAGCAGCCGCTGCTACAGATGCGCCCATAACAATTGGCATTGGTCACAGTTTGCTGCGGTGCCTTTGTGTGTCTATGTCTATCTGTGTGTGTGTGTGTTGTGTGTGTGTGTTGTGTGTGTGTGTGTGTGTGTTGTGTATCTCTATTTGTGTTGTTGTTGTTTCGTTAGACAAATAAACCGCACGAGCGCATGAAAACCACACTCGCAACAGTCAAAACAACCACCAAGGCACAACTGTCAGACAATAGCCATATGAATGTGTCCCCCGAGCCACAATGGTAGCCATTGTGCCACGCCCTCATTACCCCTTCTCGCTTCAGTTGGCCCATTGTGTTTGCTGCTTGTCACTGGAATAATTTTGCAATGCAAATCGTTGCCGTTTGTTGCGCACAAAAGAAGGCAACTTTTATTTTTGCTACCTCAAAATACAGGTATTAAGATTTTCTACTCTTACAAAATCAACATTTGTCTCACATCTATTGTGTAATATTTATAATATAATATAAATATGATATATTTTTAGGTCATTAATTAATAATTTAATTAACTGCTTTAATTACAGTTCTCAATTTAATTACTCTCTTTCCGTTTGTTTGCAGTTGCACGATGATCTAGAAAAGGATCACGACTATTCTGGCTCTGGCTTTGGACCCGATGACGAGGATGCCATAATTGATGATCCTTCGAGATCGCACAACACGCGTGTTCATAGCAACTTTGGCAGCACAAACAGTAAGCATAACTCGAACGACAACAACCACAACAACAACAACAACAAGAACAACAAGAACGATCTCATCTCGAGTAGAGTCAACCATCATAATCAAATCGATATCAACAACAGCAACAATAATATTAATATCAATAATAATAATAATAATAACAATAATAATCATCAAGCGAATAGTGGCACAATCATTGGTAGTAGCACCAACGCCAACAACAACCAGAATATCATCAACCACAACAACAACAACAAGAACAACAACAACGGCATCATCAGCAGTGGTAGTGACATCAGCACAATCGGTAAAGATCAAGCTAGTCTAACTACAACAACTACTATAGCCAATGCCAACGTTTCTTCTACCACTTCCACTCTCAATTACAACAATTCCACAAACACTACAGAAACAACAACAACAACAACAATAGCTACAACAACAACAACAACAACCCCAACCACAATCACTACCAATACAAATACCATCACATCCAATTCAAGCACATTAAACATATTGCCCATTTTAGACCCAAACAATCCAACAAAAATAATTAGCAATTACAACAACAGCAACGAGAATAATAACAGCAACAACAACAACAGCAACAACAACTATCATCATCTAAATAGCATTAATAATAACTTACACACAACAACAACAACATCTTTATATCCAGCAGCTCACACACCAACCACAACAACCACAACAACAACATCAACATCAACAACAACAACAAGCACAACACAAACAGCCACCAGTAGCACCACCCCAGCCACACCCCCCCTCATCAGCAATTCAATAAATGCATCAAGCACACCAATTGTTGCCACCAATCCGAACCAATCCAACAACAACAGCACGTTTAAATTGGACGAGTTCGTCGATCCGGAGAACACGTTCGAAGGCAGTGGCGCTGACGATGGCGATGACAACGACAGCGATGATGAAGAAGATGATGCGGATGATGAAAGTGGCGACAGTTTTGGTTCGGTTGCTTCGCTTCCCGAGAGCGAAATCAAACCGACCAATCCAATTGTGGACACTGGCATGAAATATCCGCCTGGTGAAGATTATGACGGCGAGCACGACATCTACACGGATATCACTGTCGATCCCGAAAGCGGCAATTTACGTCAGTTTTTCGTTATTTTTATTCATTTCCATTCAATTTGTTTATATTCTATTATTTTTGTACTTTTGTTTTATGTTTTATTTGTGCTTTTTGTGCTTGTTTTTTCCCCCTTCGTTTTGGATTCTGTAATTAATTTTTCTAATTTGTATTTGTATTATTTTTGTGGCGTTTTTTAATTTGGTTATTTGGTTATTGTGCACATTGCAATATCTATTTATATATCTATTTATATATCTATTTATATATATATGTATGTATTTTATAATATCAGTTTATAATTCATGTATTTATAGTGTTTTTTGTTTGCATTATTCTTCGAATATAAGTTTAGTTTATATTTAGGTGTCTTCACGGCTGCTGCTCCAATCTTTCTCTCTCTCTCTCTCTTGCTTTCTCTCTCTCACGCGTTGTCCTTGTCTCGGGTGTGCTCCATCTCAAAACATATAAATACGACTTTACTCACAAAATATTCATGTGTCATTTGCATAAAACATATCACACAAATCATAATTTCTAACTTCATTCAACTAAAATACTCGATTTTAATCCGTGCTTAAGGCCAAAACTTTTTGATTGTGTTCCAAACGGGATAACTTTGGCAATCACTTTTAGGGATAGCTGTTGGTTTGGGTAGGGCTTTTAAATTGAAAGTTGGGGATTAATTAATGACTACAGCTATGTCATTTGAGCTGATAAGTCCATGGCACACACAAAAAAAAAAATATATAAAACAAGCAAACAAACAATCGATTTGGCTGAAAAGCTGAAGTGCGCTGACTGCCTGCCAGTTTGCCAGTTTGCCACCAAAACAGTCAGAAAAGCCACTCAATCAACGACTGGCATTTTAAGCCGCACAACTCTGCTGCTCGCAATTGTAGGTAGTAAAGTACCATTAATACACACACACTTACACACACACTTACACACACACTTACACACACACATGCAGCTACACCCACTCGCATGCATACTCAATGAAAAACATTAGATTTACAGTCTGCGCTGGCATCAAGTGGAAAACACTTCCCAGCGCCAGCCACTTCACATGCTGTGCCTGAAACCAAGGAGTTTTTGGGGCCGTTGCCAACCCAGCGATCTGCTTAAACAACCCACCACCCCCCCCCCCCCCCTCAAACCAACAACCAAAATGTGCCACGCCCTTGGCTGGCACCTTGGCTCCGTGTGACCCGCTTAGTTGTGCGGCAGTTGTCACAGTTGTTTGTTGCTCAAAACGACACATCCTTCGCCCTTGTGTGTGTGCGTGCGTGTGTGTGTGTGTGTGTGTGCGTGTGTTTATAACTTGCCTTTGACAATCAGCGTTTTATAGTGCCTCTGGGCACGCCCACATCAATACAGGCTGGGGCGGGCGGGGCGTGGCACAATTTAAAATCAAGTCTCGTGAAAGAAACGATGTGCGAAGAAGTCCGCTGAGAAGCTGCGAAGCTGTGCGCAAAGTGCATTTTTCAATCAGGAGGAAACCTTCAAATAGTCCTGCAATAGTCCTTTGACTTGCAACAGACACCGTTGACAGCAAATAGCAAACAGCAAATAGCAAACAGCTGCTTGCAGTTCACAGTTCGCATTCCAAATCAAATATTTAAAGCCTTTGCCACGCCCACTACTCAATGATTTAGTTTTACTTCAAGTTTCCAGTTTCCTGTTTCAATGCACAACAACAAAAGAAATCTGCTTAATAATGCTCCGTATTTTGAGCTTCTCAATCTGAATCTCAATCGGAATTTTAATCTGAATCTCAAGCTGAATCTCAATCTCAATCTCATTTTGAATCTCAATCTTAGTTCTGTCATTTGCTGAAATGCGGCATTTATCCTTCATAATTTGGCTAATTGTTATTCAATCAGCGCAGTTCCATTAACTTGTTTTTTAATATTAAACTTTAAATTAAATAGCTGAAAGAATGTCTATTCAAATAATCAACAGATGCACAAATTTAAAAATCAAAAAAAAATATTTTAAGCATAACATAAATTTGAATTTATTGCAAATATCTCCAAATTTTTGATGCAAAAATTTAATAAAAAAAAAATATATTAAAAATAATACAAATTTGAAATTATTGCCAAGTCAATTCAAATTTGTTTTACTTTGAAAAATTGGAAATCATTGCAATTCAATTCCAATTTTGGTTGCACAATATTAAAAAAAAAACCAATATATCAAAAATCATTGCAAGTCAAAAGTCAAATCAAATTTATGTTTTTTTTTGCAATTTTTTTTAAATTTTCAATTTGTGCATCAGCAATTGATATTTACACACAACAAACACACACATTCTGTTTGTATTTGTCTTGTTAGATGTACAATAGAAAACAAGGATGCACAAATGTTTACATGTGTTTGTTTGCTTGTATTAATCAGTGTGTGTGTGTGTGTGTGTGTGTGTGTGTGTGTGTGTGTGAGAGTGTTTGTGTGTTTGTGTTTGTCTTAAGCTCATTTGCAATGGACCTTTGACCTGCTGCTAATATGTTTACTCGTCGAGTGCACAACAACAAGGAATCAAAACATACACACAGCCACACACACACACACAGAGCCACACACACACACACAGCCACACACACTCACACAGACACACACAATTAGTGCCTGTTTCGCTCGTTATGCAGATGGCAATTAAATTAATTTAAAATCATTTGTTTTCATTTGTTAAGTGGCATTAAATTCCTTTTGTCAGGTGTTTAGGAGCAAAAGTTGAGAAGCGTTGCAATATGCAAATTGAAGTTAAAACGCTGCCAACTGGGTCAACAAGACGCACAAAATTGAGAGCAGAACATAACAGCTGCAGTTATGTGGAAAATCAAGTTTAACCTGTTTTTAGTTGGCAAACATAATTTGTAAGATTTTAGTTGTTAGCCAAAGAAATGTATATCGATTCCATTAGATGTTTTTCGTAGCTAACAAAACTAATTTAACGCTGAAGAACCTTGTACATATTGCATTTATGAATAATTAATACACAACTAGATACATAATTCACACACACCCAGCCACACACACTCTTAACACTTACACACACACACACGCACACTCACACACTCACCGAAGTCTCTGGATACTGGTTATATGTATTGCGTAACTCTTTGTGTTTTTGCACGTCATCGCATAACCGTAACAATAACAACGATATCAACTAAATCATATATATATATCTAAATTATTATATATATATGTATATCAAGTCTAAACTCTTACCTACTTGCAGCGGGTGGCAACAGCGGCACAATCAATAACGTCCACGAATTGGATCCCAATACCAACATCAATAGTCAGCCGACAGACACAAAGATCGTGGAACAGAGACCCGCCAACAGCGGCGAGGTGGTCATCATGAGCGAGGAGGATCGCACGACAAGTTTCTTTGCGCAGCCCGGCATCCTGGCTGGTGAGTAATAAATCTGAAAACACATCTGAAAAAGCACTGAAAATCGACTCAAAAGAAAATTTGAATTTCGAATTGAAACCTACTTTATAGAAATATTCAAGAGTAGAAATATGCTTTCTGAATAATAAAAATATGCTGAAGAAAGCATCTCCGATCCCATAAAGTATATATATATTCTTGATCAGGATCAACAAACAAGTCGATGATTCGATTTCAAATGGCATTAAATGCCAGAATTTTAAAAGCAGAATCTTCTAATTAATACAGATTATGCCTATGCATATTATGAATCAACTACCCAAATACCCAAAACATGATAAGAAACATCCAAGTTATGGTCAAAATGTATATTCTTATAATGAACTAATTTCGAATAAAAGAACTCCACATAAAATGCGAATATATTTAACAGCTGCGTTCGAGGTATATCTCAGTCGAGCTCACTCGACTACAGCATTCTTAATTTGTGTTATACCAGCATATTTGAAAGTGACTCTAAAATGATGTTTTGCACTGTATTTACTCTATGTGTGCAGCTGCAGTCAAAATATTAATAGGGCAAATTTTAATGTTTAATTAATTGTATTTTTTTTTATATGTTTTTATTTTAATTTAATGCTCAAGTGCCACAACTAATGCAATTGTTTTTTTTTTTTTTATAGCTGTTATCGGTGGCGCCGTTGTTGGCCTGTTGTGTGCCATACTCGTCGTCATGTTCATCGTGTATCGCATGCGGAAAAAGGACGAAGGATCCTATGCGCTCGACGAGCCGAAGCGTTCCCCAGCCAACAACTCGTATGCGAAAAATGCGAATAACCGTGAATTCTACGCCTGAGATAATGGCCAAGCGCGCAGGTATTAAGCTGATCCGGAGCAGGACAGAATGTGGGCGTGGCAGTCAATGGTAATTGACACTGGTTCGATTTCGGTTGAAGGCAGACGAGAGGAACTCAGCTAAATACACTGCGCGAAATTGCTCAGTTGTGGTGTGAGACAGCGACAACAATATCCACAACAACAACAACATCTACACAACAACTAACAACACACAACAGCTACAGCAACAAAAAAAACTCTTGACAACACACAATTTATTCGTGAGGGGTAATAAACAAAAACAAAAAAGAACAGAAGAAAAAAAACAAAAAAATAAAACAAATAATTGGGAAACATTTTTCAAAACTTACCTGTAAGTTAAATGTGTTCACACACTTACAACCACACACACACACACACACACGCGCGCGCAGAATGTGTGTGTGTGTGTTTGTGTGTGCAAACTTTTCTAATTAAGTAAGTTTTAAGCGAATTGTGTAATACAACATAAAAAAAAACCGAGAAAATATCAAATACTATATAAAAAAAAGTAAATCATGCGAAATTTAACATAAAAAACAAAAACAAAAATTAATAGTATATATTAATAAATATATATATAAATAGTAAAACAAAAACCAATATAAGGGCGGGCAAAATTAAGCAAATTAATTATGAATATATTGAGTAGAGCGAAAAAATTAACAACAATAAAATACACACACACACACACACACATCTAAATATATGTGAACGCGTCATTTATATAAAAGAAGCGAGATAAAACAAAAAATGAGAATTAATTAATTTTCGTGCATTTTATTATAAAAACATATGTTAGCAGAATACACACAACACACACTTAACTGTAATTGGATGTCACTCCATAATAATAAAATAGAAATAAACTGGTGACAATTTGTAAACCGCATTAAATGGTATTTATTTGATATGCGATCCAATTACCACAAAGCCCAATAAAAATTTAAATAAAAACTTTAATACAAAATCAAATGCAAAAAACGAATAAAATGTGTGGCACATCTGAACAATTTGAATTGATGCATAAATGTTTTTAAGTTTATATACATATTATAGATAAGCATAACTATGTAATTATTAGTGTAATTCAAAAAAAAAAACAAAATCAACAAAAAAAACAAAAAAAATATATAAAATAAAATAAAAACAACTACAAACCTAAAACGAAGCGTAAAAACATTTTCCTGGCAAAACGAAAATATAAACTAAAAAACCACTAGAAAAAAACACGAGAAATTTCTACTATTTTCTACAAAAAAGTAACGAAAACAAAATAAAAACCACAACAGTAACGGAAAATATTTATAAATATGAAAACTGCAGAGAAATACAAAAGATATGAATTTGTATAATTTTTTTTTTTAATTTCGTTACGGCATCTAATACATTAATTTATTGTTTAATTGCGCTTCTCTTCTTAAAACTTGAACTGTAACGTTGTCATTAACTGCTTCCTCTTCCATGGCTAAGAATCAAAATCAAATTAACGCATGCAACAATTGTGCATTTATTTAGCTTTACGTTCAAATTGCGTTCTGTGTCTCTCATTGACAAAACTCGTTTCCAACACAAAACCAACAACAGAAACCGCAACAAATATTTAAAAATCAATATGCAATAGTAAAAGTTTATTATTGTTAAGTTTACAAATCCTCAAAAATAAACCACACAACACATACATACACACACTCGATACTGTTGAAAACCTACACCCAATACCCAGACACACTCTCTCTCACACACACACACACACAGGCACACACATAAACATTCGCAAACAATTTACTTGCAATATTTGTTTAACTGTTAATCAAAAACTGAATACTTTCATTTTTAACGCTCATATGCCATATTTTCATTATGAAAAGAAAGTTATAATAATAATTATAATAATAATAGCATAAAATTAAGCCAACTAAATCAATTGTGTGTGTAATTATAAAGTATAATGCAAATATAATTAATTAATATGTAACTAAAATATATGAAAACATGCATAATACACGCAAACAGCATAGAAATGTTTAAACAAAAACAAAAAAAACAACTCGAACTCTTGTCATAAGCAATATCAATGTACACACACAAACACACTCACTCACACACACACACACAAGCACACACACATGCACTTACTCACACACACTTACAAAGAAAAACAAACAACTGAATGCATTCTGAATACGAATACCAACTTTTTCTACACTGTAAAAATCGCAACTGCAACTTTTTGATATATATGTATGTACTCGTAGATGTACTAAATTTGTTTATCTCCCTATTATCTCAATCGAGTACATTTCGTTTTCAAAAAGTTAACACGATGTGTTTTTTTTTATTGCTATTATGTAAGCGTTTAGTTTGTTAGTTTTTTAAATGCGCTGAATGTACTGAGAAATTGGTTTTGATTTGCTAAATAAAAACGGTATAAAACTAATTTAAACAAATCGCTGAAAATGCTTATTTCTGGGCAATCACAGCAAAGCAGCAATAGCACAACCAACTTTAAACGTTAAACGGTTGAATATGTTGCATGGGACATGTTGCAATATTAAAAATAATATTATTTTATTTTATTTTATTATTTTGATTAAATGTCGGATTAAATGTCTACAGTGTCGTCTATAATATGCCTAACATTGCACTGCCTACAAACTAGCCTTCATCAGGGGCTTCAGATAGGTTTCAAATGACTTCTGCACTGGTCGCTGGTTCATCGTGCTGCGCTTGGCCGCATCGAAGATTCGTGGATAGACATTGCCATCGTAGCTGCCCAGGACCGAGTTGAGAACGCGGTCGTGGAAATCAAAGCCATCACAGATGGCGACAGCATTTGGGCGGAATTTCTCCAGGGACTGCTCCAAGCGTTGCTGCAGGGATCTCAAATCAGCATCGGTCAGATTAATGAACTGAAAATGCCAAAAAAAAAAAGAAAAGTGATTTAAGAAAATGCAATTTTAATTTGAATAATATGTAAAGCTTACCCTCAAAATGTCACTCAAATTATTTAGCACCGTCTGCACCAAAAACAGTTCCACCACATTTTCCAAGGCGCTGTTCAAAGCCGCCGAACGCTGTTGTGCCTTGGGTCCAGTGATCTGCTCCACAAAAGTTTGGCACACAAATTGACGACCGTGCAGCTAAAATGTAGAATTAGGATTTATTTAATGTACTTGGTATACCTTGGTATATAATCCACTAAATCTCTTTCTGCTTACAAGCTGATATTGAGATTTGTCAAGCCTGATGCCAAGTAAATATCTTAGTTGTGGTAAGTAGGCGAATCCCCTTGTAAATTATTTATTAAATTATTTTTATCTTTTAGATCTCACTAATTGAGCTAATCCTGGATTTCAAGCAATTAACTACGTTCTGCTCTTGAATATGGATCTGATAAATGGTATCCAGACTAAAATTGAAATTGATTGGAATCTGCTGGTCGGCGTATTAACTGAAATGATTAAGATAGTTAACTTACTTATCGTAGTTGACTTTTTCAAATAAATCTATCATCTTTTTCTGATCTTTTTAATCAACCAAGTTAGTTTTCCAGTTGCGATTAGGAATACATGGAATTATCTACTTTCTAACCCTTTCCCTAATAATATGAGCTGTGCTGTGCAAAACCCATTTCTGATCTTATGCTTTAGTTATAATAATGATCCTGATCCCATTTTCTGTTGCAGCGCCTTCAGCTTGACTGCGGAATCGGCAACCTTTTTCACTGCGGAATTGTAGGCTTCCTCGTGTGACATGTACTCATGATTAATGCCATAGCCATCCTCCAAATCGCTGAACACAGCGCGCTCTAATGAAACATAAAACAAGTAAGAATGCTTTAGTCGGGTGATCTAGACTAAGATATGCACTGAATCCATTGAATAAAAAATAATCGAATTTTATTGGAAAATTTTCCTTTACTTTTGCTCCCAGATATGAGCAGGGTAAGTCATTTCTTATTATATATTTACATACAGGCACTAAAATGTCCAAAAAACGAATGCAGCGAAAGCTTTTATTCACCAGGCCGAACTGATCCCTTATTAGAAACACGAGCTTATGCATACATACATAATTGCTTACACGCAATTGTAGGTAACGGGGCTCTGCAGAATACACACAAAAGCGTATGTAAGCTCGCATAGATTATCATGGTATCTCTTTCTCGCACTTGCGCTCGCATATTTATGCATACAGAAACTGCTTGCGGCATAGTTAATATAGCAAAGCAATCAGCAGATAAATTATTGATATCTAATGAACTTTAACTGCATTTCCGTAATGATAACTAAAACTGTTAATAAACGTAACAAGCAAGGAGATCCAACCACGTACGTTTTTTTATCGCAACAAATGAGAGAAAATAAAGAGAAAACAGTTTTCTTACCAATTTCCCGCTTGGTTTTTAATTTTTCATCGCCGCCCTGCCACCAAGCCGCAAATTCCACCACATCGAAAGTAGACGCTGAGCGCTCTTTTTGCAGATCAGGATTAACAGTTTTTGGTATAAAACTTGTAGTCTGCGACATTATAATTATTGTAAATTTAAAAACAAAAAGATAATCACGACAAATGCTAATCGATGTTGTCACTCAGAGCCACGCAAACCAACTGAACAAACTTAAGAGAATTTTGTCCATCGACTAAGAAAAAGCTTTCGCTGCAAAAGACAAATCAAAAATAAATAAACACAATCTTAATTGCTGTTTTGCTCAATAAAAACAAGTTGATAAAGTTTCACTCTTATTGAAATGCTGAGCGAAAGGCAAAGTGTACGCAATCAAAGATCATAAAATAAAGACCTTAACATAAAGAGCATGAAATAAAGAGTAAATATAAAGAGCATACATAAAGTGCATAAGTAAAGAGGATAAATAAAGAGCATAAATAAAGAGTATAAGTAAAGAGCATTAATAAAAATCATGAATATTAAGAGTTGATTTGTTTAACTCTCGTTTTCTATTGCTCGCTTTTCTTATGAGCTTAATTCAAAACACAATTGAAATAACACTTAAGATTGTTTGTTGTCAACACAAGTCACGATGACTTTTAAGATTTATTATAAACAAAAAATATTTAAGAAAATGCTAGTTACAAAATTTATTAGCTCAGCCAAAAGATATAATAATAATTAACAGATCTAACTTTGATGAAAGATATTTACATTTCGTGGAAACTCTTTGTTGTTTCGATTAAATGTCGGTTCAAATGTTTACAGTGTCGTCTATAATATGCCTAACATTGCACTGCCTACAAACTAGCCTTCATCAGGGGCTTCAGATAGGTTTCAAATGACTTCTGCACTGGTCGCTGGTTCATCGTGCTGCGCTTGGCCGCATCGAAGATTCGTGGATAGACATTGCCATCGTAGCTGCCCAGGACCGAGTTGAGAACGCGATCGTGGAAATCAAAGCCATCACAGATGGCGACAGCATTTGGGCGGAATTTCTCCAGGGACTGCTCCAAGCGTTGCTGCAGGGATCTCAAATCAGCATCGGTCAGATTAATGAACTGAAAATGCCAAAAAAAAAAAGAAAAGTGATTTAAGAAAATGCAATTTTAATTTGAATAATATGTAAAGCTTACCCTCAAAATGTCACTCAAATTATTTAGCACCGTCTGCACCAAAAACAGTTCCACCACATTTTCCAAGGCGCTGTTCAAAGCCGCCGAACGCTGTTGTGCCTTGGGTCCAGTGATCTGCTCCACAAAAGTTTGGCACACAAATTGACGACCGTGCAGCTAAAATGTAGAATTAGGATTTATTTAATGTACTTGGTATACCTTGGTATATAATCCACTAAATCTCTTTCTGCTTACAAGCTGATATTGAGATTTGTCAAGCCTGATGCCAAGTAAATATCTTAGTTGTGGTAAGTAGGCGAATCCCCTTGTAAATTATTTATTAAATTATTTTTATCTTTTAGATCTCACTAATTGAGCTAATCCTGGATTTCAAGCAATTAACTACGTTCTGCTCTTGAATATGGATCTGATAAATGGTATCCAGACTAAAATTGAAATTGATTGGAATCTGCTGGTCGGCGTATTAACTGAAATGATTAAGATAGTTAACATACTTATCGTAGTTGACTTTTTCAAATAAATTTATCATCTTTTTCGTTAGTTTTGCAGCTGCCCCTTTCCCTTATAATATCAACTGTGCTGTGTAAAACCCATTTCTGATCTTATGCTCCAGTTATAATAATGATCTTGATCCCATAATAAGTTGGAAATTACCTCGGCGGCACGCGTTAGCTCAATGCCCGTGTTGTTGGCTGCCACAGCTTGGGATTGGCCAGAAGCAATGCGCTGCGACAGGTTCTCAAAGGCAATGCGAGTCTTGCTGCAATCAAGAGTCAAAAGTGATGAAATGTTAATCAGGCTCTTCTCTAGATAATCTGGGCAATCCACTTACTGGGCAGCCGTATACTGCAGCGCCTTGACAATGCACTGCCAGGAGTTGTCCCACTTGGGGAACTCCTGCAGGCGCATCGAGGTCTCAAAGTAGGCATATGAAGAGGAGACCGGTTTAGCCTGCTTGTAGTTGGCCCAGGCCTTGACCAGGGCGCGTCCAATCTGGAGCAGCAAAACGGTGTTCTCCCCCTCGTAGGTGTAGGCGGCAACTGAATTGCCGTAGATGTTGCTTAGATTGGCGGCAATGTGATAGCCGTGTCCGCCAGTGGAGAGACGCAGTCGTTCAATGCCCGCACATCCATCGATAGTGCAGAGGACTTTCAGAGCACAAGACAGGATGTGCATATCGGGCAACCGATCGAATTTACCATTATTGGCATCCAGCACAGTCTGATGGTACACCTCCCACATGTGCTCGGCGGCCACATGATAGGCCATTCCAGTGGCGATCTCCGGGAACAGCTTCAAGCGCTGCGTCACATGATCAATGATCTGCGGCTCGGGCTCACTGTCAAAGAGAGCGAGAGAATTAGAGATGTTGAACCAAGTATATTTGAGAATACTCACTTGGGTTCAATGGGACTCTGGCGACGCACGGCGGAGTAGCGTGTGGCAATTGTGGCTGCCTGCAGCAGCAGCGACGAATTAAAATCGGCAATTAGGCAACGTGTGTAGACCATGGTCAGGTAGTTGAGCCTCGAGGCTGGGCTGGCGGTGAATGTGCCATCACGATCCACTTTGGCATACTTCATCAGCATGTTGGTGCGTGGAATGCGAACGTTCTTCAGGCCGAGGAAGCCCTGATTGACAGCGGCCATGCCCAGTTTCTTACCAATCTCACCAATATCTACGCCGGGCAACGGCATATGCGTTTCCGTATCACGCAGCGGCACAATAAACATTTGGATGCCTTTGTGCTTGCCGGCAACGTAGAGCTGGGCAACGACCATCGCATGGTTGGACGTGTGACCCACTGTAATGTGGAAAATTAAAGTAATAAGTACTCTCTCTATATATATATATATATATTGTTGAGCCACTTACAGCCGCCGGGCCACCACTTGTAGGCTTCCAGGTTGGGCGTGTTGAGGACAAATTCACCAGCTCTAACGTCGTAGTCGGCGCGTGTTTCGATACCTCGCACATTGGTGCCATGGGCCAGTTCGGTTTGTGCATAGGCACCAATAATGTTGCAGTTCTCGGCCAGCGGGGCCCATTTCTCCACCTGCTCCGGAGTGCCCTGACCCTTGATCACATCCACAAACATGGTGATATGCGTGGCAAGCGGATGATTGGCGGGGAACAGTCCTGCAGCCTGCACTGAGAACAGGTAGCCACTGCGGATGAGAGTAGTATTTAACAATAACAGAGCATTCAAGAGTCAGGGGCCACTTACGGCCAAATGTCCTTGCCACCAGGGTTCATTTTCTGTTGCAGCGCCTTCAGCTTGACTGCGGAATCGGCAACCTTTTTCACTGCGGAATTGTAGACTTCCTCGTGGGACATGTACTCATGATTAATGCCATAGCCATCCTCCAAATCGCTGAACACAGCGCGCTCTAATGAAACATAAAACAAGTAAGAATGCGTTAGTCGGGTGATCTAGACTAAGATATGCACTGAATCCATTGGATAAAAAATAATCGAATTTTATTGGAAAGTTTTCCTTTACTTTTGCTCCCACATATGAGCAGGGTAAGTCATTTCTTATTATATATTTACATACAGGCACTAAAATGTCCAAAAAACGAATGCAGCGAAAGCTTTTATTCACCAGGCCGAACTGATCCCTTATTAGAAACACGAGCTTATGCATACATACATAATTGCTTACACGCAATTGTAGGTAACGGGGCTCTGCAAAATACACACAAAAGTGTATGTAAGCTCGCATAGATTATCATGGCATCTCTTTCTCGCACTTGCGCTCGCATATTTATGCATACAGAAACTGCTTGCGGCTGGTAGAAATGAGATCAATATAGGAATATAATTTTGATCATGACTTGGTTTTTTCTTATCCGATCATTGGACACTTAATCAATATTATGCATATGCATTTAATCTGTTAATTAGAAGTTTCTGTCATTAACATTCTTGATTTTATATAGTTTTTTTTAGTACAGATAGACAGAAATGGTTATATCGACTAAGCTGTTGATCCTGATCAAGAATATATACACTTTATGGGATCGTAGATGCTTCCTTTTGCCTGTTACATACATTTACCCAAAACCATTCTACCCTTTTTAGCTAATCTCATTGGGTGCAGGGTATTAGTATATGGTGAAAGATATGAAAGATTAAACAAAAGTATAATAATGCAAAGTCTGATCTAGTTTGCTCTTTCATACTTTGGATTGTATTTGTTGTTAGCGCTGATAAGGAAACCACTGTTAGACCACAGTTATCATAGTTAATATAGCAAAGCAATCAGCAGATAAATTATTGATATCTAATGAACTTTGACTGCATTTCCGTAATGATAACTAAAACTATTAATAAACGTAACAAGCAAGGAGATCCAACCACGTTTTTTTATCTCAACAAATGAGAGAAAAGAAAGAGAAAACAGTTTTCTTACCAATTTCGCGTTTGGTTTTTAATTTTTCATCGCCGCCCTGCCACCAAGCAGCAAACTCCTCCACATCGAAAGTAGACGCTAAGCGCTCTTTTTGCAGATCAGGATTAACGGTTTTTGGTATAAAATTTGTAGTCTGCGACATTATAATTATTGTAAATTTAAAAACAAAAAGATGTTGTCAATCAGAGCCACGCAAACCAACTGAGCAAAGAGAATTTTGACCATCGAACAAGAAAAAGCTTTCGGTGCAAAGTGCAAAAGACAAATCACAAATAAACACAATCTTAATTGCTGTATTGCTCACTAAAAACAAGTTGATAAAGTTTCACTCTTATTGCTTATGCTGAGCGAGAGGCAAAGAGTACGCAATCAAAGAGCATAAAATAAAGAGCATAAAATAAACAGCATAAAGAGCTTTTCTTATGAGCTTAATTCAAAACACAATTGAAATAACACTTAAGATTGTTTGTTGTCAACACAAGTCACGATGACTTTTAAGATTTATTATAAACAAAAAATATTTAAAAAAATGCTAGTTACAAAATTTATTAGCTCAGCCAAAAGATATAATAATAATTAACAGATCTAACTTTGATGAAAGATATTTACATTTCGTGGAAACTCTTTGTTGTTTCGATTAAATGTCGGTTCAAATGTTTACAGTGTCGTCTATAATATGCCTAACATTGCACTGCCTACAAACTAGCCTTCATCAGGGGCTTCAGATAGGTTTCAAATGACTTCTGCACTGGTCGCTGGTTCATCGTGCTGCGCTTGGCCGCATCGAAGATTCGTGGATAGACATTGCCATCGTAGCTGCCCAGGACCGAGTTGAGAACGCGGTCGTGGAAATCAAAGCCATCACAGATGGCGACAGCATTTGGGCGGAATTTCTCCAGGGACTGCTCCAAGCGTTGCTGCAGGGATCTCAAATCAGCATCGGTCAGATTAATGAACTGAAAAAGCCAAAAAAAAAACATAAGATTTAAGAAAATGCAATTTTAATTTGAATAATATGTAAAGCTTACCCTCAAAATGTCACTCAAATTATTTAGCACCGTCTGCACCAAAAACAGTTCCACCACATTTTCCAAGGCGCTGTTCAAAGCCGCCGAACGCTGTTGTGCCTTGGGTCCAGTGATCTGCTCCACAAAAGTTTGGCACACAAATTGACGACCGTGCAGCTAAAATGTAGAATTAGGATTTATTTAATGTACTTGGTATATCTTGGTATATAATCCACTAAATCTCTTTCTGCTTACAAGCTGATATTGAGATTTGTCAAGCCTGATGCCAAGTAAATATCTTAGTTGTGGTAAGTAGGCGAATCCCCTTGTAAATTATTTATTAAATTATTTTTATCTTTTAGATCTCACTAATTGAGCTAATCCTGGATTTCAAGCAATTAACTACGTTCTGCTCTTGAATATGGATCTGATAAATGGTATCCAGACTAAAATTGAAATTGATTGGAATCTGCTGGTCGGCGTATTAACTGAAATGATTAAGATAGTTAACATACTTATCGTAGTTGACTTTTTCAAATAAATTTATCATCTTTTTCGTTAGTTTTGCAGCTGCCCCTTTCCCTTATAATATCAACTGTGCTGTGTAAAACCCATTTCTGATCTTATGCTCCAGTTATAATAATGATCTTGATCCCATAATAAGTTGGAAATTACCTCGGCGGCACGCGTTAGCTCAATGCCCGTGTTGTTGGCTGCCACAGCTTGGGATTGGCCAGAAGCAATGCGCTGCGACAGGTTCTCAAAGGCAATGCGAGTCTTGCTGCAATCAAGAGTCAAAAGTGATGAAATGTTAATCAGGCTCTTCTCTAGATAATCTGGGCAATCCACTTACTGGGCAGCCGTATACTGCAGCGCCTTGACAATGCACTGCCAGGAGTTGTCCCACTTGGGGAACTCCTGCAGGCGCATCGAGGTCTCAAAGTAGGCATATGAAGAGGAGACCGGTTTAGCCTGCTTGTAGTTGGCCCAGGCCTTGACCAGGGCGCGTCCAATCTGGAGCAGCAAAACGGTGTTCTCCCCCTCGTACGTGTAGGCGGCAACTGAATTGCCGTAGATGTTGCTTAGATTGGCGGCAATGTGATAGCCGTGTCCGCCAGTGGAGAGACGCAGTCGTTCAATGCCCGCACAGCCATCGGTAGTGCAGAGGACCTTCAGAGCACAAGACAGGATGTGCATATCGGGCAACCGATCGAATTTACCATTATTGGCATCCAGCACAGTCTGATGGTACACCTCCCACATGTGCTCGGCGGCCACATGATAGGCCATTCCAGTGGCGATCTCCGGGAACAGCTTCAAGCGCTGCGTCACATGATCAATGATCTGCGGCTCGGGCTCACTGTCAAAGAGAGCGAGAGAATTAGAGATGTTGAACCAAGTATATTTGAGAATACTCACTTGGGTTCAATGGGACTCTGGCGACGCACGGCGGAGTAGCGTGTGGCAATTGTGGCTGCCTGCAGCAGCCGCGTCGAATTAAAATCGGCAATTATGCAACGTGTGTAGACCATGGTCAGGTAGTTGAGCCTCGAGGCTGGGCTGGCGGTGAATGTGCCATCACGATCCACTTTGGCATACTTCATCAGCATGTTGGTGCGTGGAATGCGAACGTTCTTCAGGCCGAGGAAGCCCTGATTGACAGCGGCCATGCCCAGTTTCTTACCAATCTCACCAATATCTACGCCGGGCAACGGCATATGCGTTTCCGTATCACGCAGCGGCACAATAAACATTTGGATGCCTTTGTGCTTGCCGGCAACGTAGAGCTGGGCAACGACCATCGCATGGTTGGCCGTGTGACCCACTGTAAAGTGGAAAATTAAAGTAATAAGTACTCTCTCTATATATATATATATATATTGTTGAGCCACTTACAGCCGCCGGGCCACCACTTGTAGGCTTCCAGGTTGGGCGTGTTGAGGACAAATTCACCAGCTCTAACGTCGTAGTCGGCGCGTGTTTCGATACCTCGCACATTGGTGCCATGGGCCAGTTCGGTTTGTGCATAAGTACCAATAATGTTGCAGTTCTCGGCCAGCGGGGCCCATTTCTCCACCTGCTCCGGAGTGCCCTGACCCTTGATCACATCCACAAACATGGTGATATGCGTGATAAGCGGATGATTGGCGGGAAACAGTCCTTCAGCCTGCACTGAGAACAGGCAGCCACTGCGGATGAGAGTAGTATTTAACAATAACCGAGCATTCAAGAGTCAGGGGCCACTTACGGCCAAATGTCCTTGCCACCAGGGTTCATTTTCTGTTGCAGCGCCTTCAGCTTGACTGCGGAATCGGCAACCTTTTTCACTGCGGAATTGTAGACTTCCTCGTGGGACATGTACTCATGATTAATGCCATAGCCATCCTCCAAATCGCTGAACACAGCGCGCTCTAATGAAACATAAAACAAGTAAGAATGCTTTAGTCGGGTGATCTAGACTAAGATATGCACTGAATCCATTGGATAAAAAATAATCGAATTTTATTGGAAAGTTTTCCTTTACTTTTGCTCCCACATATGAGCAGGGTAAGTCATTTCTTATTATATATTTACATACAGGCACTAAAATGTCCAAAAAACGAATGCAGCGAAAGCTTTTATTCACCAGGCCGAACTGATCCCTTATTAGAAACACGAGCTTATGCATACATACATAATTGCTTACACGCAATTGTAGGTAACGGGGCTCTGCAAAATACACACAAAAGTGTATGTAAGCTCGCATAGATTATCTTGGCATCTCTTTCTCGCACTTGCGCTCGCATATTTATGCATACAGAAACTGCTTGCGGCTGGTAGAAATGAGATCAATATAGGAATATAATTTTGATCATGACTTGGTTTTTTCTTATCCGATCATTGGACACTTAATCAATATTATGCATATGCATTTAATCTGTTAATTAGAAGTTTCTGTCATTAACATTCTTGATTTTATATAGTTTTTTTTAGTACAGATAGACAGAAATGGTTATATCGACTAAGCTGTTGATCCTGATCAAGAATATATACACTTTATGGGATCGTAGATGCTTCCTTTTGCCTGTTACATACATTTACCCAAAACCATTCTACCCTTTTTAGCTAATCTCATTGGGTGCAGGGTATTAGTATATGGTGAAAGATATGAAAGATTAAACAAAAGTATAATAATGCAAAGTCTGATCTAGTTTGCTCTTTCATACTTTGGATTGTATTTGTTGTTAGCGCTGATAAGGAAACCACTGTTAGACCACAGTTATCATAGTTAATATAGCAAAGCAATCAGCAGATAAATTATTGATATCTAATGAACTTTGACTGCATTTCCGTAATGATAACTAAAACTGTTAATAAACGTAACAAGCAAGGAGATCCAACCACGTACGTTTTTTTTATCGCAACAAATAAGAGAAAAGATGGAAAAGAAAGAGAAAACTGTTTTCTTACCAATTTCCCGTTTGGTTTTTAATTTTTCATCGCCGCCCTGCCACCAAGCAGCAAACTCCTCCACATCGAATGTGGACGCTAAGCGTTCTTTTTGCAGATCAGGATTAACAGTTTTGGGTATATAACTTGTAGTCTGCGACATTATAATTATTGTAAATTTAAAAACAAAAAGATAATCACGACAAATGCGTATCGATGTTGTCACTCAGAGCCACGCAAATCAACTGAGCAAAGAGAATTTTGACCATCGAACAAGAAAAAGCTTTCGGTGCAAAGTGCAAAAGACAAATCACAAATAAACACAATCTTAATTGCTGTATTGCTCACTAAAAACAAGTTGATAAAGTTTCACTCTTATTGCTTATGCTGAGCGAGAGGCAAAGAGTACGCAATCAAAGAGCATAAAATAAAGAGCATAAAATAAACAGCATAAAGAGCTTTTCTTATGAGCTTAATTCAAAACACAATTGAAATAACACTTAAGATTGTTTGTTGTCAACACAAGTCACGATGACTTTTAAGATTTATTATAAACAAAAAATATTTAAGAAAATGCTAGTTACAAAATTTATTAGCTCAGTCAAAAGGTATAATAATAATTAACAGATCTAACTTTGATGAAAGATATTTACATTTCGGGATACGTTTTAGAGATTGGATTTCATAAATGGCCCCAAATACTCGTGGAAACTCTTTGTTATTTTGATTAAATGTCGGTTCAAATGTTTACAGTGTCGTCTATAATATGCCTAACATTGCACTGCCTACAAACTAGCCTTCATCAGGGGCTTCAGATAGGTTTCAAATGACTTCTGCACTGGTCGCTGGTTCATCGTGCTGCGCTTGGCCGCATCGAAGATTCGTGGATAGACATTGCCATCGTAGCTGCCCAGGACCGAGTTGAGAACGCGGTCGTGGAAATCAAAGCCATCACAGATGGCGACAGCATTTGGGCGGAATTTCTCCAGGGACTGCTCCAAGCGTTGCTGCAGGGATCTCAAATCAGCATCGGTCAGATTAATGAACTGAAAAAGCCAAAAAAAAAACATAAGATTTAAGAAAATGCAATTTTAATTTGAATAATATGTAAAGCTTACCCTCAAAATGTCACTCAAATTATTTAGCACCGTCTGCACCAAAAACAGTTCCACCACATTTTCCAAGGCGCTGTTCAAAGCCGCCGAACGCTGTTGTGCCTTGGGTCCAGTGATCTGCTCCACAAAAGTTTGGCACACAAATTGACGACCGTGCAGCTAAAATGTAGAATTAGGATTTATTTAATGTACTTGGTATATCTTGGTATATAATCCACTAAATCTCTTTCTGCTTACAAGCTGATATTGAGATTTGTCAAGCCTGATGCCAAGTAAATATCTTAGTTGTGGTAAGTAGGCGAATCCCCTTGTAAATTATTTATTAAATTATTTTTATCTTTTAGATCTCACTAATCCTGAGCTGAGCTAATCCTGGATTTCAAGCAATTAACTACGTTCTGCTCTTGAATATGGATCTGATAAATGGTATACTGACTAAAATTGAAATTGATTGGAATCTGCTGGTCGGCGTATTAACTGAAATGATTAAGATAGTTAACTTACTTATCGTAGTTGACTTTTTCAAATAAATTTATCATCTTTTTCGTTAGTTTTGCAGCTGCCCCTTTCCCTTATAATATCAACTGTGCTGTGTAAAACCCATTTCTGATCTTATGCTCCAGTTATAATAATGATCTTGATCCCATAATAAGTTGGAAATTACCTCGGCGGCACGCGTTAGCTCAATGCCCGTGTTGTTGGCTGCCACAGCTTGGGATTGGCCAGAAGCAATGCGCTGCGACAGGTTCTCAAAGGCAATGCGAGTCTTGCTGCAATCAAGAGTCAAAAGTGATGAAATGTTAATCAGGCTCTTCTCTAGATAATCTGGGCAATCCACTTACTGGGCAGCCGTATACTGCAGCGCCTTGACAATGCACTGCCAGGAGTTGTCCCACTTGGGGAACTCCTGCAGGCGCATCGAGGTCTCAAAGTAGGCATATGAAGAGGAGACCGGTTCAGCCTGCTTGTAGTTGGCCCAGGCCTTGACCAGGGCGCGTCCAATCTGGAGCAGCAAAACGGTGTTCTCCCCCTCGTAGGTGTAGGCAGCAACTGAATTGCCGTAGATGTTGCTTAGATTGGCGGCAATGTGATAGCCGTGTCCGCCAGTGGAGAGACGCAGTCGTTCAATGCCCGCACAGCCATCGGTAGTGCAGAGGACCTTCAGAGCACAAGACAGGATGTGCATATCGGGCAACCGATCGAATTTACCATTATTGGCATCCAGCACAGTCTGATGGTACAGCTCCCACATGTACTCGGCGGCCACATGATAGGCCATTCCAGTGGCGATCTCCGGGAACAGCTTCAAGCGCTGCGTCACATGATCAATGATCTGCGGCTCGGGCTCACTGTCAAAGAGAGCGAGAGAATTAGAGATGTTGAGCCAAGTATATTTGAGAATACTCACTTGGGTTCAATGGGACTCTGGCGACGCACGGCGGAGTAGCGTGTGGCAATTGTGGCTGCCTGCAGCAGCAGCGACGAGTTCAGATTGACAATTAGGCAACGTGTGTAGACCATGGTCAGGTAGTTGAGCCTCGAGGCTGGGCTGGCGGTGAATGTGCCATCACGATCCACTTTGGCATACTTCATCAGCATGTTGGTGCGTGGAATGCGAACGTTCTTCAGGCCGAGGAAGCCCTGATTGACAGCGGCCATGCCCAGTTTCTTACCAATCTCACCAATATCTACGCCGGGCAGCGGCATATGCGTTTCCGTATCACGCAGCGGCACAATAAACATTTGGATGCCTTTGTGCTTGCCGGCAACGTAGAGCTGGGCAACGACCATCGCATGGTTGGCCGTGTGACCCACTGTAATGTGGAAAATTAAAGTAATAAGTACTCTCTGTATATATATATATATATATTGTTGAGCCACTTACAGCCGCCGGGCCACCACTTGTAGGCTTCCAGGTTGGGCGTGTTGAGGACAAATTCACCAGCTCTAACGTCGTAGTCGGCGCGTGTTTCGATACCTCGCACATTGGTGCCATGGGCCAGTTCGGTTTGTGCATAAGTACCAATAATGTTGCAATTCTCGGCCAGCTGTGCCCACTTCTCCACCTGCTCCGGAGTGCCCTGACCCTTGATCACGTCCACAAACATGGTGATATGCGTGATAAGCGGATGATTGGCGGGAAACAGTCCTTCAGCCTGCACTGAGAACAGGCAGCCACTGCGGATGAGAGTAGTATTTAACAATAACAGAGCATTCAAGAGTCAGGGGCCACTTACGGCCAAATGTCCTTGCCACCAGGGTTCATTTTCTGTTGCAGCGCCTTCAGCTTGACTGCGGCATCGGCGACCTTTTTCACTGCGGAATTGTAGGCTTCCTCGTGTGACATGTACTCATGATTAATGCCATAGCCATCCTCCAAATCGCTGAACACAGCGCGCTCTAATGAAACATAAAACAAGTAAGAATGCTTTAGTCGGGTGATCTAGACTAAGATATGCACTGAATCCATTGAAAAAAAAATAATAGACTTTTTTTGGAAAATTTTCCTTTACTTTTGCTCCCAGATATGAGCAGGGTAAGTCATTTCTTATTATATATTTACATACAGGCCCTAAAATGTCCAAAAAACGAATGCAGCGAAAGCTTTTATTCACCAGGCCGAACTGATCCCTTATTAGAAACACGAGCTTATGCATACATACATAATTGCTTACACGCAATTGTAGGTAACGGGGCTCTGCAAAATACACACAAAAGTGTATGTAAGCTCGCATAGATTATCATGGCATCTCTTTCTCGCACTTGCGCTCGCATATTTATGCATACAGAAACTGCTTGCGGCTGGTAGAAATGAGATCAATATAGGAATATAATTTTGATCATGACTTGGTTTTTTCTTATCCGATCATTGGACACTTAATCAATATTATGCATATGCATTTAATCTGTTAATTAGAAGTTTCTGTCATTAACATTCTTGATTTTATATAGTTTTTTTTAGTACAGATAGACAGAAATGGTTATATCGACTAAGCTGTTGATCCTGATCAAGAATATATACACTTTATGGGATCGTAGATGCTTCCTTTTGCCTGTTACATACATTTACCCAAAACCATTCTACCCTTTTTAGCTAATCTCATTGGGTGCAGGGTATTAGTATATGGTGAAAGATATGAAAGATTAAACAAAAGTATAATAATGCAAAGTCTGATCTAGTTTGCTCTTTCATACTTTGGATTGTATTTGTTGTTAGCGCTGATAAGGAAACCACTGTTAGACCACAGTTATCATAGTTAATATAGCAAAGCAATCAGCAGATAAATTATTGATATCTAATGAACTTTGACTGCATTTCCGTAATGATAACTAAAACTGTTAATAAGCGTAACAAGCAAGGAGATCCAACCACGTACGTTTTTTTTATCGGAACAAATAAGAGAAAAGATGGAAAACAAAGAGAAAACTGTTTTCTTACCAATTTCCCGTTTGGTTTTTAATTTTCCATCGCCGCCCTGCCACCAAGCAGCAAACTCCTCCACATCGAAAGTGGACGCTAAGCGCTCTTTTTGCAGATCAGGATTAACGGTTTTTGGTATAAAATTTGTAGTCTGCGACATTACAATTATTGTAAATTTAAAAACAAAAAGATAATCACGACAAATGCGTATCGATGTTGTCACTCAGAGCCACGCAAATCAACTGAGCAAAGAGAATTTTGACCATCGAACAAGAAAAAGCTTTCGGTGCAAAGTGCAAAAGACAAATCACAAACAAATAAACACAATCTTAATCGCTGTATTGCTCACTAAAAACAAGTTGATAAAGTTTCACTCTTATTGCTTATGCTGAGCGCGACGCAAAGAGTACGTATTCAAAGAGCATAAAATAAAGAGCATAAAATAAACAGCATAAAGAGCTTTTCTTATGAGCTTAATTCAAAACACAATTGAAATAACACTTAAGATTGTTTGTTGTCAACACAAGTCACGATGACTTTTAAGATTTATTATAAACAAAAAATATTTAAGAAAATGCAAGTTACAAACTGACTGACAAAAAGACTGAGGTTATAAGTCAAAATAATATTTAATAATTAACAGATCTAACTTTGATGAAAGATATTTACATTTCGGGATACGTTTTAGAGATTGGATTTCATAAATGGCCCCAAATACTCGTGGAAACTCTTTGGAACCGATTTCTGGTTCAATGGCGACTTTAGAGCAGCATCAAAGATGCGCTCGTAGACATTGCCATCAAAGCTGCCCAAAGTGGAATTCAATTGCTGGTCGATGAAATCAAAGCCATCAACGATGGCCACCGCATCCGGTCGGAGTTTGGCCAGCGCAGTCTCCAAACGTGCCTGCAGCTTGCTCAGATCATCGTCCGTTAAATTAACAACCTGAAGAAATTATATAAGACGTAATAAATAAATAATATTTCATAAGCCGAATCTATCTCAATTTCATAAATAAAAATTTTTGATTAATAAAATTCAAAGTTTTGCTTTGAACTTCATTGTAGACTCACCCGGAGAATATCGCTCATGTTGTTTAATGTCATATTGACCAGGTAGAGCTCCAGCAGTTGCTCCAATACACGATTCAGCGACGCCGAGCGTGTTTTGGACTTGGGTCCGGTTATCTCAGTGAGGAAGGAGAGGAACATGAAGGCACGTCCATGAAGCTATAAGAGTGGAAAACATTTAACAGCATGTCTAGAATTGAATTAAATTTGGTTGGTACCTCCGCAGCCTGGGTGAGTTCAATTCCCGTGTGGTTTGCGGCAACCTCCTCGGATTCGCCCTTGTCCACACGTTGGCAGAGGCTCTTAAACGCCAGACGTGTCTTGCTATTAAATATAATTAATATCCATTAAATGTTGTACCTTAGGATCGAGACAAATGCTTCAGCAACTCACTTGGCAGCGGCAAACTGCATGGCCTTCACCAGATTCTCCCAGCTTCCTGTCCATTTTCCAAATTCCGGATTTTGTTGCACCTCAGCCAAATATTCGACGGTGGGCGCAACAGGAGTCCCATTTTGAGCAGCACGCCAGGATTTCATCAGGAAACGACCGATCTGGAGAAGGAGCACCGTATTCTCACCCTCATAGGTACAGCCAGCTGATATATTGGAATACAAATTGCCCAGATTGGATGAGCTGAGATAACCATGACCACCACATGCCAGGCGCAGTCGCTCGGATCCCCTGGAGGCATCACTCGAACAAAGAACCTTCAAGGCGCAGGAGAGCGCGTGCAGCTCGGGCAGACGCTCATATCTGCCTTGGTCTATGTCCATGGAGGTAACTTTGAACAGCTCCCAGAGGTAGTCAGAGCACAGACGATGGGCCACGCTGGAGGCTATCTCGGGAAACACCTTTAGCTGCTGGGTCACATGATCTATGACCTGTGGTTCGGGTAAACTGCACAAAAAACACAAATCCCAAATATGCAAAATAATTGAAATTTGAATGGAATAAGGAATTTATTACTTGCGATCGATGGGACTCTGGCGCCGCACAGCGGAATACCGTGTGCCAATGGTGGCAGCTGCGGCCAGACCCAGAGACAAGTTCCGGGCAATGATGCAGCGCGTGGAGACCATGGCAAAGTAAGCCAGAACATCCGCGGGACTCTTCACGTAGGTGCCGTCACGGTGCACCTGGGCGTGGCGCATCAGCATGCGATTGCGTGGCATGCGGACATCTTTCAGGCCCAGGAAGCCATTGTTGACGCCTAGGAAGCCCATCTTCTTGCCAATCTCGCCAATGTGCACTCCCGGCCTCGGCTCGTGTGTTCCCTCCTCGCGCAACTGCACGTAGAACAAGTGCGGACCCTTCAACTGGTTGTCGATGTACAGCTGCGCCATGACCAGGCTATAGTTGGAGCTGTGACCCACTGTAATTATCATAAATATGTATTACAAATAATAATCCCTATATAAGGAAAATAATTTTCTAAAATACGGATTATTTTCTATTCTTTACATATATTTTCAGTTATTAAGAAAAACCTTCCAAAAAATAGAAATTCAAAGAAATATAAAATTGAGATATAGGCGATGAAATATTCTAGCTCAGCTTTTATATTGAATAGCCTTGAAATCGTAGATTTTCGCATAAAGTTATGTGAATTTTCTAAATTATGTGTTTTTTTTTTTGTGAAATGCTACAAATTTTATATAAATATTTTAAAATTTAATGTAATAATTAAATAAGTAGAAAAAGCAAATATAAGAAATGTTCTACAATTATAAATATTTTAGAAAAATCTACAATCTACAACCGTAAATTTTAGAATGTAAATTTGTATAGAATATATAAAATTGGACTACTTACAGCCGCCGGGCCACCACTTGTAGGATGAAATGGTTGGTGTATTCAGCACAAACTCATCTGTGTCACGATCGAAATCGGCACGGGTCTCCAGGCCACGCAGATAGGTGCCATGTCCTAGTTCGGTTTGGGCATAGGCGGCGGTCACTTCGAACCGTTCCAATTGCTTCCCAAACTCCTCGTATTGCTCGGGTGTGCACTGTGCCTTGAGAGCTTTCACCACCATGACGTACATCACGCCAAAGGGATTGCCAGCCAAGTGCAAGCCCCACATTTCCGGCTCTTCGAAGAGAGTGCTGTCGTAAAAAAAGAAAAAAATTGTCCATGTAACACAGAATTACTCTTTCCTTCAATATCTACTGTTACTCACGGCCAGTATTCAGTGCCACCGGGATTACGTTCAGCTTGCAACTGGCGTAGCTTTTTCGCCACGTTAATGCTAGTCTTCACGGCGAATTCGTACATATCCTCGTGGGACAAGTAATTGAATTTAGCGTAATCATCCACATTTATGTCTTTGTACATGTACTCTTCTAAGGAATTTAGAGAAAGAGAGCAGTGAGAAGTCAGCAAAAGTCGCAGTGATATATATAGAGTATAAAAATGTATAAATGTTTTTATCAGCTGTATAATCTTGAAAACAAATAAAATAAAAAATAACATTAAATATTTTGCAATCACCTTTATAATACATGCTTTATTCAAAAAAAAAGGTTCAATGTACGAAGTCAACCAAAGTTTATATTTCTCTTATTTTAATGAACTTACTGACGCTTCTCTTAAACTTCAGTTGATGTGCACCACCCGCCCACCAAGCAGCAAACTCTTCGCTATTAAAACTGGCGGCATCGCGTTCCTTTTGCAGATCGGCATTCACAGTGCTGGGAATTATGCTCTTAGACGACATATTGAACAGTTACTTGTTTTTGCGACCACTCTGCGCTAGCTGTGACTTACTACTGAGTAAAGCAGCCTGAAATCACTGATTTTAATACCACAAATTTCTTTAGTAACATTGGACTCACTCAACCTCTTTATCATCCGCATAGTATTGCGGAATTGTGATATGTGCTTTAAAGCTTTTAATGCAAACACATAAGTTCTTGTATACTTCTGCAAAGACTTATGTACATAAATCAGCTCAATTAAGGTAGGTCACGGGCAAAAGCTTACAAAGTTTTCTAAGAGTATATTTTAACTTTGTGTTGAAGTGTGTATTGAATAAGCTTTTAAAAATTTAAAATAACCTTTTCGATTAATTTTTAACAATTTGTCGTTTATCAGAATGTTTTAATAAATTAAAAGAAATTTAAAATCTTTTTTTTTATAAATGTGATTTTAATTAATGGTTTATAAAATGCTGCATTAACATTTCACAGAAGCCATTTTTGTGGCCTTAAGCCTGATATTGGAGATGTATGTGGTTTCTGTAGATTTTTATGTTAATTTTAAAATTATACTATTATATTTTAAATAGTGTGAACCGTACATTCACAAAAATAAGTCAATTTAATGCATTCTATTTATTTAAATGTTTTTCTTCATCTATAGTAGAGGAAAATATCCTATATCATCTTTATGCTTATTTTTTTATAGAAATATACACAATATAAAAGACTCTGTGCTATTTTTTTTAAACTGTTAAAACTAATCATCTTGAAGCAAATAATTACAGAATAAACTAAATAATTTGCTTATCAGTCCACCGCTTGTAACCAATGATAGTGGAATGATCTGTTCCCTGCTATAAGTTTTGTGTTTGTTTTGAATTTGTAGTTATCAGCTGCTGCTCCAGGCAGTAATCAGCGAGTGTGTTAATAAAATTATAAATACCTAATCATATACGAATTAAGGTTCAGTCTAGAAGTTGTCATATAACGCAATAGTCTATCAATTTAAATATTATTAGTGAATATGGCTCTGGTTTGTGTCGAGGACTTTGAGAAGAAGGCATCCAGTCAGCTGGAGAAGAGTGCATTGGACTATTACAAGAGCGGGGCAGGAGAACAATTTACACTGAAACTAAATCGGGAGGCTTTCAGAAGGTGAGCAACAGATTGCTACCCATGTCTTTTAATAGCATTCATAAACAGCTACACTTTTCATATTCATTTGGGTAGATTGCGGCTGCGTCCACGTTGTCTCCGCAATGTCTCCCAGCCAGATATCAGCTGCCTGATTCTAGGACAGCAACAAAAATGGCCGGTGGGAATTGCACCCACAGCGATGCAGAAGATGGCGCATCCGGATGGTGAAATTGGCAACGCTCGCGCCGCTGGCAAAGCGGGCTCCATTTTTATTTTGAGCACGCTATCGACCACATCGTTGGAGGATTTGGCTGTCGGCGCACCGGACACCAACAAGTGGTTCCAACTTTATATTTACAAAGATCGGTAAGTTGGAATACACGTAATTACTTCAAAGTAAAAGCATTCATTTCATCTTTTTGTAGCTCGCTTACCAAAAAGTTAGTTCGTCGCGTTGAGAAGGCCAATTATAAAGCATTGGTGCTAACTGTTGATGCCCCCATCTTTGGTCATCGGCGTTCGGATGTGCGCAATAAATTCAGTTTGCCATCCCATTTGAGTTTGGCCAACTTTCAAGGGGAGCAGGCGAATGGAGTGGTCACCATGGGAGGCTCTGGCATTAATGAGTATGTTGCCAGCCAATTCGATCCCAGCGTCACATGGAAGGACATCAATTGGCTAACGCAGCTAACCAGCTTACCGATCATTGTCAAGGGTATACTGACTGCCGAGGATGCTGTCCTGGCCCGCGAATATGGCTGCGTTGGCATTATTGTCTCTAATCATGGTGCACGTCAAATTGACACAGTGCCCGCCTCCATCGAGGCTTTACCAGAGGTGGTCAAGGCAGTGGGCAACGATCTTCTGGTCATGTTAGATGGCGGCATCATGCAGGGCAACGACATATTCAAAGCCTTGGCATTGGGCGCCAAAACTGTTTTCATTGGCCGACCAGCTGTTTATGGCCTGGCCTACAATGGAGAGCGGGGCGTCGAGGAACTGTTGAGTGTGTTGCAAAAAGATTTTGAAATAACTATGGCGCTGATCGGCTGTCAAAACTTGCCGGACATTCAGTCGAACATGGTCGTACACGAATCGTTCTATTCCAAAATATAATCTAATTCCACAGTTAACAATTTTAAAGCAATACACTTTTTTAAATAAATAATCATAACAAAATAGGTTGTGTTCCATAAAATTTAAATAACAAAATTGAAATACGCATTGCAATGTTCTTTTGAAAATATACTTTAATTCACCAGACGCATTTTTAAACTAAATCGTGGAACATATGAATTTTAATAATATCTAATACAATCTAATACACCAATCGACACTTTTGAAATAAGAAATAATCCAAACATAATTCGATAAATATAAATCACTTCGATAAATCTCACAAATGAATTGCACTCAACTATCGATGTGCCAATGAGCAAAACTATCGCGTATCTAGTATTTAAATATCGATAGGCTGATTTACAGACAGCTGTGCCTGCATTTTGCATTTGTTAAAACTAGTTGAAATAAAAGAAATCTCTCAGAAAAATGCAACGCGATGAGAAGCACTTAGAAATGACGCTGGATGCGGTTGTGCAGCGTCTAAATGATTTAAAATTGGCTGTGCTTTCGATGATACAAAAACTGGAAATGGAATATATGGACATCAATTGGCCAACGTTCCTCGACAACTTTGCCATAATCTCAAGCCATTTAACCGGTCTGACCAAAATCCTGGCCAAGGAGCAGTGTCCGCTGCTGCGTAATCGTACCGTGCTGCCCCTGCTCGTGGCCATGGATCGGGATGAGACGTTGGTCAACATCACGGAGGGACGTGTGCCTGTCTTCTCGCATGATATTGTGCCCGACTATCTGCGCACCCGACCCGATCCCATAACGGAAACAAAGATGCAACAAAACGAGCAGAAGGCGGCGAATCTCACCAACGATGCGGCCATGAAGCAGGTGACACAATACAACAAGGTTGTCTCCCATGTGCTCGAGATGGTGAGCAAGGCGCGCGAAGAGTGGGAAATTGAGTCCAGCTCTCGCACGGGCATTCAGCAGACGAGCAGCATGACGGACACACAGATGCTGGTGGCTGCCGTTGGCATGGGCAAGGGATTGCAATTCAAGACATATGGTCCCGGCCCTGGTGGACCGGGCATGATGGTGCCGCCATCGATACGGGGACAAACACCACCGATGGGCGGTCCGTCCATGAGTCCCGGCAACGTGCAACAGCAGCTGGGCAAAGCGCCGTCAGCAATAAAGACCAACATCAAGTCAGCAAATCAGGTGCATTCCTTTTCTCGGTAGAAAAACAATCATAATTTATTGTTGCGCTTGCCGCTAGCCGCTTGCTCTTGCAACATCGTATCGTAACATAGAACAGTATATATAACATATAATATGTGGTAATATCAATATCTTATGTACTATTCGCGGAATGTTGTGACTCATAAATATATGTGTGTGTTTAGTGTATATATGTATGTGTTTGTGTAATAGCTACCTAGGCCACATAAGTTAAGAAAGAAATAATAAATTTTAAGTCAAATGAAAATGAGCTGTTTCTAGTTTAGTAATGCTTCTTTCGCTTCTGGCTTAAGGCTCAACGCTAGAGGCTCCGGCCGGCAGCGCATGCTTCTCCTCAATTAGGGTCTCGTGCAGTTTAATATCCTTCGGCGTTGAGGTATCGATTAGCTCCAAGCTGAGCGCACGTCGCTCATCCTCCAGCTTGTTCACGCGTCGCACTATTCCAATGAATTTCCGGCCCAGCGTAAGCTTGCGAAAGCGCACACAATTCTCCTGCGTCCAAACGATGCCCTCCAGCTGGATGCCTGCAGTAAAGAGATAACATGTTAAGTGGTGATTCTATAATTGGATTTGGTTGGTGACTGGATTACCATGCAGCTGAGCTGGCAACGACATCATTGGCAATTCCCGAAACTCTGGCGTTAGTTGCAACAGTTGATTACAGCGCACAACGCCTTCGTCTCCAGCGTCCACAAAGCGCACCTGAATCATTTCATCGAAAATCTTGCGAATATTTACGCTGCGCATTTTAAGAAGAAAAAATATGAAATCAATTGAATCTGTTTAGGATTGCAGCGGTAAGATTACTCACCGATGATAGATGCCATCGGTGTCTGTCGCAGCGTAGGCCTGACCAATTGACAGTTGAATGGGCTCCACACGCTGAGCACTTGGACCTTTGCAATGCGCCTGCAAGTCCTTCATCAGACGCTGGAGCTGATTGTAGTACTTGTAGGGTTGCACCTTGAAGAAGGGAGATCAATTAAGATATGGTCATAACTATATGGGTATTAAACTTACCGCAAAGCAACCGGGATTGATGGAGAGCGCGACACGCACCTCAAAATAGGCACCCACCGCCGGAATGGCCTCGTACTCCTTGATACTGGTCAGTAGCGAGGGACTGGCGAGTTTTGGTTTGTTTGGTGTGCTTGGAAGAGAGGCGACGATGGCAACGCTGCTTGCTGTTGTCGTCAGATCACTGCTGCTGCTCTGCCTCTGACTCGATATGGTTGAGCCGAAGCTGCCGCGTCGTATCAAGTGACCGCTGGCATTGAAATGCAAGCCGCCGTCGTCAAGCGGTTCCAGCCGCGTCTTACTAGAGACACAAATGCGGGTGCAGGAAAAGGTAGGTGTAGGTGTAGGTGAGTGGACAAATTAAAAGTAGGAGGACAGTGAGCGATGGATATAAGGATCGTGGGTTACATAGGGTGCGGGGGGTTACACATTTGGAAAGAACAACAAAAAAAGACTGTGTTTTTTTCCTTTGCTTTTGGCAATACAATAATTATGTATGTATTTCTGACTCCCATTATTATTATTATTATTATTAATTATTTTTAAGATATTATTTACAATGATGATAAAATGAATCCTTAGAGCTAAGCACTTATTACGAACGAAGGTTAGCTTACAGAATGTTGTGAGTTGAAGGAGTCGTGAATGCTGAGATAATTTTGTAGCGATAATTTCATGTCAGTTCCAGTTTATTGAAAGCACTAATTAAAAACTATCATTAAACCACAAATAGAGCAAAAGATCTTTTCTGTACATTTCATGTGCGTATTTGTGTGAGTGTTTGTGTGTGTGCAGATGTGTGTGTGTGGGTGTGGGTGTGGCTGTGTGTGGTGTGTGGTGTATGAGTGAATGACAGAAGACAAGTCATGAACTTACCTTTCCACCTCATACTCCATGCGAATGGCACTGTTCAAGCACAAATACAAGCTATCCTGGCCACGTGCATGAATCGTTACCATAGGCGGCTTGTCCTTGGCGACCTCCATTACCTTGAGCTGTAACAGAAATGGAGCAGAGAGATGCAAAATGGGAACACAGATCAGAGATTTGCTTATCATTTTTATTGAAAAGAAAGAAATTATAGCATGTTAAAAATAAAACTCTCATTGAAAGTGAAGGATGGAGGATGACACATATGGAGGAAAAGAGAAAAACTGCTGATCCGGAATAAATATATATAATATATATATATATATATAAATAAATATATTTAAATAAATATATATAAATAAATATATATAAATAAAATTAACCACGAAATGACATAATTATAAAGGACTAAAAAAAAAGTGGATAGAGAGAACGACAGATGCACTTGGCTATATAGACTCGACAGATCAAGATTATTATTTAATTTAATTTATATATATATAAATAAAATATTAAAACACATTTCCGACTAGACCACAATTGCAACATTAAATTGATAAAGGAATTTTATAAGACTAATAAGATATTGTGCGAAAGACGGACTTGACTATATCGACTCGACTGATCATGATTATATATATATATATATATATATATATAAATAACTTTACTGTGGAAAGCAGACATATCAACAAACTGCCAAACTATATTCTTCAAATTCCAGACTAAATTGCTTTCTTTCACAAAAGTGAAGTAGTCTCTACAAATTCAATACTAAATTTCATTGCTTACCAGCACCGGCGTCTGTGGGGAGAGCAATCCACGGAGTCGTCCCACCATCTGAGCATCGATTGGGGGCACATCGTGGAGACGGACGCACAACGCTTGGGGCGGAAAGGAGGCGAGTGCCAGATTGTTGGCCTCCAGGCGGTAGATGTTGGAGATGTGAGTCTTGCGCAAACGTCCATCGTCCACATAGTAGATATCGAATACCTCTTCCTCAGGTGACTTGGGCTTCGAGGTGAGCAGGCCACGATACCATTTCTTGACGCCATCACCAGTCTCATCGCAGACGCAGGTCAGCTGATCGTGCAACAAATCCGAGTAGCTGACACGATGCTGTTCGCTGGCATCGCTCATTATTTTTGTTATGCTCCGCTGCACGAAGCTCAGATCATCGTTGGGTATCAGAACCATCAGATCACCCACATCGTTGACGTGCGACACGAGGACTTGATTGGATTTCTGCTCCATTTTGAGCATCGGCAATGGAGTGTTGCGATTTATCTGATTGGCCACCAGATCATTGAGATGAATATCGTCGGTCGTCGAGGTGTCGTAGAAGGTGCCCACGATGCAGGCACGGCGTTTGCCGCGCTCCTCGCCCGGCTCCTCGGGCTGTAGAAGCACACCCTGCGCCAGGCCAGCAGCTGCATGGAACTGCGTTTCGCTGGTAATGATGCGGGTGACAACGCTGTGCCCGGCCAGCTCCTTGGCCAACACGGGCAACGCATGCGGATGCTCCTCGAATTTGTCCAAGGCATACATACTGAGGCACACAGCCTGGGCGGGCAGCGCCAGAAATTGTGGCGGACACGAATAGATATTGTCAAAGTGGATATCCTCCTCATCACCAAAGTCCACAAAATGACAGCTGCACTGACTCTGCTCCTTATCCACGTACATGATACGCACCCGATTCCAATTCTCGCTGGCCTCCACCAGGTAGACCTCCAGCAGGACAGGCTCCAGCTTTTGCTGCAGTGGCTGTCGATTCTGCGGTCGCGACATGTACGCATTTAGTTGTGCCGTCAGCTTCTCGAACTGGGCACTCTGCTCGATGAGGCGTGCCCAGACATGCATTGTATTGTCGCAGTGAGTGATGTACATGTTCCAGTCCTGCTGCCCATCCACCCAGGGCAGCTGCAGCTCCGGCATCGCCGTGGGTGCCACAATCAATGTCGGACTCGCCTCGGGGCTATTGGCGAACACAATATGCGTATTTACGCTGCTCTCGATGCGCATTTGGGGCGAGAGATCGATGAGGTTCCACCAGTTGCTGGGCACCTGACGCTTCACCGTTGCCTCATACCACTCGGGCAGCTTGTGACTAAGTATTCCATTCGGATGCTTGACCAACTCTCGATAGAGTCCATCGAGAAATTCGTTGTCGCTGAGCAGCGTGAGATGCTTGCGCGATTCGAGCTGCTGGAGTCGCTCCACGGCCAGCACGGCGGTGCGCTGCTTTGCCGTCGCCTCGTCCGCATGCTCCTCGGGGTAGCTGGTGTGGACGTTCTTCCCGATGCGCACCTTGCAGTGCAGCCGCGTGCTCTTGTTCGCATGATAAAACTCATACTCTGGCGGTGGATAGCCAAAAACAACGCAGTATTGATTCAGCGAGGAGATCGCATCGTAGGCTGGATCAAATTTAAAATTGGCACTCATGGCCTGAAAGATTAGAAATTAGAAAGTTGAGTTTAGGATTTACATTGAATATGTTTAGAAATATATAATTAGCACCACTTCAACATGTTTTCATACTAATTACAAAGGACAAACAATAACTTCTGCAATAAATTAAAAAAGGATTTTTAATATATTTAATTAAATTAATTAATTTAACATAATATTTCCCTTCAAATAGAACTATTTTTTTAATATATATCAATGAAGTAGTATTCAATAAAGTGCAGTGTGTAAAACACACTCGATGAGACGACGTTTAGAATCGAACTGTTTGCTCTGCTGAGCATTTCTTTATTTTATACAAAAATCTTAAATCTTCAATTACATATGAAGCCGCTTGTAGGGCGATCTCATCTTATGTTTATTTATGTTAACGGAGTCGCTTCTAAGGCGACTCCATGTGATATTTATTTATCTTAGAATGGCTAAGCTTTAACTGCAGCCATTTGAAAGTCGTCTCTATATGATATTTTGTCATTAAAAATTAGCTGAGCTTTGCAGCGTCTCATTTTCATTCTTGAACAAAAGACTAACAATAACATTTGCAATAAATAAAAAAAAAATGATTTTTAATATAATTTTTAGTATTTCCCTTAAAATATAATTATTTTCAATATATATCAATTTTTTTATTTTATGAAAAAGGGGCCAACAATGATGTAATATTCAATAAAGTGCGAAAAGCACATGAAATGAAAAAACCGAAGAAATTGGCCAGTCGAATAATTGAAAAATATTTGATGGACAAATTGGAATATACTACTTTGGATTATTAAATAATTAATTGAAGATCAAGCATTAGGCTAAGGCTTATATGGACTAGGTCAAATATAACCACGAAATCAAAACGTTTTAATTGATATTTTGGATTCTTTGATGCTACGCTACTTAATAAATTTAATAATAATAAAATAATAATTTAATAAAAAGTGCTATTCTTATTGTATTCTTAAATTCCTTAATGTTTCATCAAATTTGTAAAATATGTTGAAAACTGAAAAAAAAAAAGTTGCTTTAACTTTGTCCCTTCATTATAAGACTTCCACTTCTAGAAGTGAATACATAAAATTACAAATGTAATAAGGAAATTTCATTTGAAGGTGCATCTTTATTTTGCACAGATGTTCTGATCTGGCTTAGAAGCTACTCACCGGCATGGGAGGCGATGTCGGCTTGCGTACATTGAAATCCTGTTGTTGTTTTCGTGCCTTGGGCGCCGTCTTGTTGCTGACCGCATTCTCTGGCAAATCCGGTGGCGTTATTAAATTTGAAGATACTTCTGCTGGAGTTGCTCCTGTTCCCGCTCCTGTTGCTGTTCCTGTTGCTGTTCTTCCTGCCGCTGCCGGCGGCGGCATCTGTTGCTGCTGTTTCAGTCTATAGTTGACGGAGACGCCACCGTTGCCGCCACCACGTGTTCCAGGATATTGAACACGTGCATTCGGCTGGCGTTTATATTCAGTCGTTGCATCTGTCATCGAATGCGGTTTCATCATCATCGTTGCCTGACGCTGCTGTGGCGCACTGTTGCCCAATATGGGACGCAGCTGAGACTTGTGGCGTGTGGCAGCCGCAGCGGAAGCAGTAGCAACTCCAGCAGCAGCTGAGTTGCCATTCATCTTAGGCAGCTGGTCAAGAGTAGATGAGCTTGGTGGCGTTGGTACAAAATATTGCTTGTTAGCTTTGTTGCTTTCTTCTAGTTCCTTGAATTCCTCGAACTTGCTGCTGCTCCTCTGAGCGGCTACCATAGATACAATGTGTGCCGATTTGAGGTTGTGCTTGGCGCTAACAAAGATCTGCAAGAGTAAACAATAAAATTGACTACGTAAATTAAGTTCAACTTTTATCTATTAAATTATTTGAAAAGAAATTCAAGCATACGTTTTGGGCACTTTGTTTAATGGACAAGGGACACAAGAGTTTTATGCTAAATTTTACCCCATTCATAATTTTACTTCATTAAATGTTGAGTTGACCTTATTTCTAATTTTATGGCCGACCAAATGCATTATTTTTTTTATTTCTAATTTCCTTAAATCGAATTTTGATCTAAAATTTCTTAATATTGCGCTACATATATAAAACTAGTTTATAATTTAATTTTGAGCTAAAGTTGCAGATATTTATACATTTATTCAATTAAATCTTTAGCTAAGCCTTAACCTTTTTATAATTTTATTTAATTTCAACCTAAAGCTGACCTAATTTATATATAACCTAATTTATATATGACCTAATTTATATATAATCTATATTTATATTTATATTTAATTCAAAGCTATGGATTACCAAATACATAAATAGCTTAGACTTTATGTAAAATTTCTTAAATATTATTTTTAGCTAAGATTACAACTATTTATGATTTTATTTAATTTTAATCAAAAGCTGACATTATTTAGAAATTTTATGTAATAGCATCTTGTTCTAAATCCAATCCATTTTAATTATGATTTTTCTTAACTGACATAAAATTGAGTGTCTTTCGTGTTTGGGGACACAATTATCTATTATTTTATCTTAAGGGTTATAATCCTAGACTCTTTATCTACATTTATCTACAATAGCTTCACTTCATAAATTAAAAATTTAAAAACTCATGTAAAATTGGTTAGTTAATTTTAAACATGTTGGAGAGCAAAAAGTGGCTTATATCATCCAATTATCAAAATATGTTTAAACTTTATTGGCAGTTTAGTTTCAGTTTCAGAATATCGATCAATTGTCACAATGAATAATAATTTTTCATGTGCTTTAAGAGTGATTCACATAATGTGTGTCGTGCAGTTAAAAGATATTTGCTATGAGGTGTGGAACAATTGAATATATATATATATATATATATATACATATATGACGTTAATCACTTATGGGCAAGCTCACAAAGACGAGCTGTGAATGTGATAAGGGAACGCACAAACGAAATTGCAAATTTATTAAGTAATTAGCTTTTTACAGAGAAAGCTGTGAAAACTGTTGTTGTTATAAGCAACTAACTGATTAGTCACTCGATTCGCAATATTTGTATATGTTTTGTGCTGCACAGCATAAATGATAGCGGAAACAGTTGCAATTATGAGAGCAATATACAAAGTTGTCAACTGACTGTATAATATGACAAATATGAAATGAAATCATCATTAAATACTCGCCATACATTTTGTACAATATTATAACAATATTGAAACATTATTGAAAATTATATTTTTAAATGAAGAGATGATATTTCAATTTCATTTATATACATAAAATGCACATATAATATATGCATGCATTTATTGATTTAGCATTGCATTCTCAGCATTTTTTTCAGCATCCCACAGACAGGCTGGCAGATAGATTAAACATAAAAACACACCACCCACTACTGAGACTATGCATTTAAAGGCCAAATGAGGCGAATTGGAGCGTGGGAGTTGAGAGAGCGAGAATCGGCTGGAAGCAGAGAGTGAATGCAGCAATGCAAGGCGGCATTCTGATAAGAGCCACAAAGAGGAATGGGAATGGGAATAGTGACGATTGACGCTTGACATTTGAGCAATGAGAAGGCCTGCGATTTAAAAATAAATTAAAACAATAATGAGCGAACGAACAACAACAGCAATCATTAATGCAATATGACTCTGCCTCCGTCTCTCTCTCTCTCTCTCTCCCAGACAATAAACATTCGTTTACTTTCACCAAGCATGCAAAAGCGAAATGCACAAAATACACACACACAAATAGTCAGTGCGGGGAAGAGCGTAGAAAGAGAGCAGCAAAGACGGATAGACAAAAAAAAAGTTTAAATTGGCGCTGTAATTTTTCGCTGTGTAGTTTTTCTTTTCTTTTTTTGTATGCTGTTGCATTTATTAAAATGCCTAATCAGCACATATATCTGTCATATGAGAGGCGGCATATGGTCTTAAAATAAGCTAATAACAAACATTGTTTACACTTTTGATGAGGATGCGAAAACGCGCGACATCAGTTGACACGTTGCCTCTTCGATGGCAGGCAAGCCCGGCCCCGTTCAGCACACACACGCACACACACCAACACTGAGCAATAGAGAGACCGCACCGCACGCGTTGACGTACATAAACTTACTGAGCACAAAATCGGACAAGCGCTATTAAAAGCTCCAAATGAAGACACCCAAAAGCTGTGTATTTTAGAGAGCCGAGAGCACGTAGGAAGAAATAAAGATTGCGGATGAGAATGTCACCTCTCTCTCATTTACTCACTTCGTTGCCGACTTTTTTTAAATTGAATGCATTTGTATGATACAGCAAATCCAGGGTATTCCTATAGCCCAGCACACGAAATGGAATTGGTCTACTCTCCACTGCCAAATAATCACGCTTTATCACCTGCAAGCTAACCGGCGGCTTGAGGGAATTTATTAGCGAGCGCACCACAATTATGACTTCCTTCAGATCATCTTCTTTCGCGTTTAATGACATTGCAATAAGCAGAAAACCTTTATAAATGATGAGAAGCTGTAAAATAATTCTAACAATGCATATAATTATATATATTATGAATACATACCAATCAGACGATCAACTGTAATAAGGAATTAAATAAAACACACAAAAAAAAAAGAAGAAATTCACAAATGCAAATATTGGGAAGCAATCGGCGACTGCGATTTCAACACTTGGAAAAACTGAGAAAATTTACAAAATTGAGAAAAATTGTTTTCTTATTCTGAAAGCAATTCACTTTCAAGGGCTCCTACAACTGTAAAAAATTGATTTACTATCGTTGGTACAGATGAATTGATATTTATCAGCACTGTTTACAGATAAATATCGACAAAATACCATAGACACGACAAGTTCATTGAAATGAAAATAGTAAATTATGAATGAAAAATTATCGTAACCTTCAAGCAAAGCAATATACTTCTAAGGATAAGAAAAATACTATATACAATTTTTGCCTTTCAGCAGACCTCGATATTCGTCGAAAATCTGTAAGTTGGGCTTTTAGAGGGAGATTGTTAAAACTGTTTGTTTGCCTGAGGAAATGAAAAATTGTAAGATTTAATTTCAATTTATAAAAATTATTGAGATAATCGATGGTTAAGTTGAGATTACTGCCACCTTTTTGTCGATATTTTTGTGAGTAAAATATCATATTACCGTGCGATATAATTTAGGGTGACCCTGTAACAGATTCAAATTAATCGTTAAGTGAGCAGACAGTTATATTTAAATGATAGCGTATATTAAAAAAAACTACATTTTTATTATAAAAATATAATTTAATTATAAATTAACATTAGCTTGAGGCATAAATGGGATATATATAAAAAAAATTTATGTTTGACTCTTATCTATAGCATTTCTGTTTGTTTATTTCGCTTTCGCTTATATTTTTCCAAATTATTGTGTTTGAGACCAGTTGCTGCCCGCTTTTCTTGGATAAACTGGCTGATTTTCTGCCTATTTATGTAACCCTCTCGATTCGTTGATTTTCTCTCGAAATGGTCACGTTTCCTTTTGTCTTGCAAGCGGTTGCGTCGATTTGCCTGCCACTGTTGACGTTCGTGTCGCGTCGCCTCACGTTGCATTTGCTGCTCCTCGCGCACTTTTTGCTCCAGCCGCTGCTCCTCCTTCAGCGCTAATGCCACATCCGACTCGGTGTTGAGCTCATTATTCGCTCCATAGCCAAAGTAATAGCCACAGTTGTGTTTCGAGGGCGGCCGATGTGTTGTAGTCATCGATGTGGTTGATGTGGGTTTGTCCAATCTTTCACGCGTCTTCTTCGTGGACCTATCCAATGGAGTTGGCTCTGTCGTCAACGCTGTTGCTTTTTCCGTAACTGTAGTTGGCACGGGACAAGCTGAAGTTGTTGTAGCTTTGCCACAGATCGCTGGCAATTCCTTGCCGATGCATATTTCGAGTTGATTGAGATTCTTGATGATGACACGAGCACGCTCCTTCATGAGCCTCGAAATTTGGAGTATACACTTAACGTCACTTGGCTTCAATTGCGGTTCCTCGGCCTGCTTGACATATGGCGCAGAACAAGTTGTGGTTTTTGTTGGGCTGTTATGGGGAGCACATGTTGTCTCTGGTCTCTTGCATTGCTCTATGATCTTGGCTAAGGTGTTCTTCTTCAGATTAGCTGTCCTTCGCTGCTGTGAAGATGCGGCCTCACCTGGTTGCCGCTGCGCGTTCATCTTCATCATGCGCTGAAATGCTCGATCGGCCGCCTTATTCTGAATGTGCTCCATGAGGCGCTGTAGCTGCTCCCGATCCTCAAGTGGATACTCTTTCTGCTGTTCGTACTTTCTGTGGACCCAGTTGAGGGGCTTCTCCTTTGGCTTGCTGGCATCCATATCCAGTTTGAAATTGTTCTGGGAATCAGTCCACATATTTCTATCCAGCTGCTTGAACAGCTCGCTGGGATCATTGTTTACATTGCTCGGAGTTGCATTGATTGCTCTATTCGGTTGCATTTGCAGACCCAAGCGAGTATTGTTGGGGTAGTCGCCGTGACGGTGAGATGTCTGATATTTTCCATAATAGCTATTAAAGGTGGGTTCACTGCCGGACACTGGATGTGCCACAATTACCATTACCACGCCTGCCATAAGTATCTTAATTCCGACTTCATTCTGCCTCCGACTTGACATTGTTCTCAAACTCACAACACTTGGGCAAAAATTAAATTCTAAAAGTTCCGAAACTGAAGAGATTCGAGGAAAAAATTATCTAAATATTCAAGAATTCTTGTCCCCAAAAATATTCACACAAGACCATTTTTTAGATTTTAAAATATCAAATAACAACATTTCTAAAAGGTAAGGTTGCAAATTTTATGACAATTTGCTGATTTGCATTAATACTTTTGGAAAATATTTTCTAATATTATGAACTAGATTTCTGAAAAATATAAAATGCCTTTATAATTGTAAGACATTTCTTTTCAGAAAGAAAATAATTATAAAATTAACATTTTGCTGTTATTCTATTAAAAACAACACTTAGAAAGTTCCCTTCAGATCTTGCTAACTAAATACATTGATTATTTCTTACTCTTTTCAAGACACAATAATATTAAATTAAAATGATTAAGAAGGGACTCAAACAAAGGCAAACATATTGGATTGCCTATACTTGCATGTACTATAATTTATAACTTAATTTCGGTTTAAAATGTGTAATTTGTGAAACTGGCAACAACTATTAAATGCAATTACTAACTGGCCATCATGTGTCACGGATATTGCCAAGGGGCCTTGTTATGATGACGCAAATGTTGGCCAACTGCATGCGCTAAGCCAACTAACTAAACGTTTATTGGAAGTGCACTGGAAGTGGAATGGAAGAGGGGAGGTAGGGTGGATGGTGTCCCGAGGTGACTCAGTAACTGTCGCAGACTGTTTCGCATTCAGTCACAGCTTAAAGCTCAAGCGCAGCAGACAGAGGACACAAGAGTGACAAAATCGATGCACAAGACTTTTATAAAGACTTCAAAATATTTATAATGTGCCTCGTTTAGACTAAGTGTCCACATAAGAAACCAATCAATAACTTGGTCTTGAGTTAAATCGTCGTTTTCGCGTGTCGTGATTTTTTAAATGCCACACAAACGCAAAAGGCATAAAACTGAATTACAGCTTTAAAATAATTAACAATTATTAATCGTAATAATAAGCAATAACGATAGTTTAGTGCCTTAGAGTGATCAGGATAGAAAGGGAGTGCGATGACTGTTCACAATATGCACACCAAAATAATTATATTGATTTTATTTTTCTATAACGGTTCCTACAATTGGAGTAAAAAGTTCTAATTGCCAATTATCCAATTTACTCACCCCGACCCAACCATCACAGGCGGCATTTGTCTGTGTGCGTGTGTGTGCATGCCTGCGCGCTTGTGTGTAGTTGTGTGACTTATGCCTCGGCTGTGTGCTTTGAGACAGCGTGCGTGTGAATAACGGATTCGGGTAAGTTTCTCATTTAGCATGATCCCATTATGCCACCTTTTCCACTGTTATTCGCCCATCGATTTTATATTTTTGCCATGAAAATAGCATTGGCAACAATACCCATACCCAAACCCCTCACCATCCCCAACGAAATGGACAATAACAAGTAGACAACAAAGAGAGAGGCTCCAAGAAAAAAACATGTGTCAGGGCTTGGCTACACTAATGGCACACAACAGTGTGCATACTCAAATAAAGTACATTGCAAGAAATTGCATATCAGTTTTTATATTATAATGGTATATATGCAATGGAATATGAGCTAAAGTCCACACACAAACACTAATATTTTATTGTTCATTTTGCAACACATATTGCACAAAGCACACCATCTTCTTCCAACGTCACTGTGAATGGAAATCATTGGCCTCTCAGTCAATGTTCCATATTCTTTAGCTTTCTGCTCTAATGTTTCCAGCCTGTAAATTCTCGAGTTCACGCGCCTGCGCATTGATCATGGAAACACGCAATGTTTTGATAGTAAAATGGAGCAGGATACAAATACAAATGCAAACATCATTTCTATGGCAACAGCATGCGTTTGCAATTGTTTACAAATACGCTCGCATAAATTGCCACGTGGCACGTGGCACTCATCGAGACGACCGTTGGAAGCATGTGGCGAATTGTGGCAATTGGTCCGCTCTCCTTTAACGCAAGGATTGCTGCCGGCCGGCTTCAATCTTCAATATCAATTGATGACGTCAGAGTGGTGGTTAGTTGTTGGTTTGGTGACATTGAACTAGTTACACTATTACCTATGTACGTTAGTACGTATATGTAATACGTAAGTAAATAAATATGTACCAATGTTCTGGAAAGCTCATGTTTCGGCTTTACGTAAGCAAGTTTTTTTGTGTTCAGTTTCAAAGGCAAAAAATATAAAAAAAAAACCTCCAGCCACAACCTTAAATCAATGCGTTCTTCAATTTCTACTTGGCTTCCGTCTGTTTATGTTTTTCGATTTTAGTCAGACACAAAAAAAAATCATTGATAGATAAATCGCAGCTAAAACTTAAGATTTCAACGTCGCATTAATTAGTTAATTAATTGAATGAATTTATTAGTTTATGCATTATTTACCTAGCCTATGCAAAATATGCCCTCAATTGTTGATTTTGATTTCGCTCGCCGTATAAATAACTTATAAATACAAGCAGAATAAAGATACTAAATGGCTGACCTTGAAAATGAATACATGACATATATGTAATTTGTATATATTATTATTACAGCAATTGTTGTTTTCATTTATGTTGATGCCGCATGTTTCATTTTTAATTGCACACAAAATGTTTGTCTACGTTTTCACAACACAAAATGCAATTTGCTACGACGCAAAAAGCCATCCATAAAATACATATTGCAGAGTGAAACTAAGCAAAGAGCGAGATGAGCAAGAGCAAAGAGGAAATAAAAACGGGGCAAGACGAGGGTCTGGGAATTATATGAACAAGATCATAAGGCATTGTTTGTCTGGTTTTTGATTAGATATTCGCCCAAATCAACAAATGTAAATAACTTTTCACTCACTCAACGCAAAAGTAAACTAATCTGTCATAAGCCATATGCCGTAAAGTATTTGCGACTGCATAAATAAAAAAGTAAATGGGCTAATCAAGGAAGGCTTTAGCAAGCAAATATTTGAATATGAGATTTAAAAAAATATAAGCCATTTTATCTATATAAGACAGTTTTCTTCATAAAATCTCTTTTCCTTTGTTTTTTTTATTACCATCATTAATTTACTTTATTCTTTCAATTAAATTCCTTTTCATTCTTTTCTTTACAGCATAACAGAACTACTGCATAAAAACAAATAACAACAACAAAAAGGAACTGGCAAAAATAATAACGAAACGATTGTGCGTAGCAAAACAAAAGTCACGTTGAAAGTGAAGCCCTACGTGGAATATTTTCTAACCTTTTTTTTGCGTCATAATAATATAATAATATTTGTTCGCATAGCGTATGCGACACTAATAAGCAAAGCGAAAACAACACACAAAAGCAAGAGCAAAAGCAACAAAAACTGTGCCGATATCAAAGACAATAAAATTGCGATCCCGTTGCTCTCCCTCGGCTTTTAGAGTATATAAGCGTGCTCGTATTTACGAGCTGTGTGCATTCAGCATTCGACATCGAAATCAAAGCAATCGTCGCTAGAAAAAACTCAATTTTCAGTCGTATCTCGCCTCTTGCTGGAAACGGATCAGCTTGCGGAGCAGCGAGAAAATAATAGGAAGCGTATCAAAGTGCAAGTGTAATCTTTTAACAGTTATTTACATATGTAGTAATTGGTGACAAAGTGTTAAGCAAAATCCACTTCGATGTCGATAAATTCGCCAATATTGTTAAAAAACTCTGACCTGCATTGAACAGGAAAAAGCGACTCCAAAAAAATAAAATAACAAAAAAAACCATTGAAACAACAAAGAAAATCTTATTCATTGCTAGCGTAAATAGCAAAAAACAGTAAAAAAAAAAAAACGAAAACATTTAAGAGCGGTAGGCAAGCAATCAGGCTGTTTGCTTTTTAGTTCACGTTACATTATTTTTTCATTTCTTTGAGTTTTAATAAAAAACACAAAGTGTAAAACAGTTTGAGAGCAATTCTTGGCCCCAAACTGTAAATCAAAGAAACCTTCAATTGTTTTATTCGAGAATTGCATCGAAACGTTAAGCAACAAATCGCGTGTTTGGAATATTCACAAGAAAATCAAACAAAGCGAGAAAAACACAACGCTACACAAGCAACATTATTAATTGGGCTTAGGCCATTGTATGGGTAAGTTTATTACAATACCTTTAAATTTGTATTCGATTTAAAAAAAAAAAAACGGTGTAGTGTATTACATACAGGGGAGCAGAAAGTGTTCTAAGAGTGTACAAATTCTTTAGTAAATTTTATATAGTGTTGTTCGATAGGATCACAATTAGAAATAAAGAGGTATATTTTTAAAATATTGAACAAAAACTGCGAATAACTGTATTAAATAAATTATTAAAAACATTTATCTGATAGATAAATTTTCAGAAATATTCTGTAAAATAAAGTATTGCAAAGTTTTTTCTCATGTAGCTTTTAGTGCGTATCACTGATTAGCACTTATGAATACTGGCTAGCAACAGGTTGAGCTAAATAAATTTAGTTTTCGCTGTGCGCAGCTGAACCCAGCATTTGCACTTATTTTTAGACAACTATTTTAGAGGCACTGAAACCTTAGCACAGTTCTTAAAGTTACGCATAAATTTATACATAAATATACATGTATGTATATGTTTAATATATATTTGTATACGCATATGTAAACAATTAATTAGTCGGAAAACAATGACTCACTTCTGTAATAAAATGCCTAACTTTGAATAGAGAAGAAAAATAGAGAGCAAGGCTGACGCAAATTGTTTCTAATCAAAAGAACAACAAACACTCAGAAATGATTAATATGACGTTGAGTTTGCTTCAAAAACATCGTAGACACAAAAGTGGGCGGCATGAGTTTCTCCGGGGCATGAGCTAAACACGTGACTTCTAATCTCCTTCCTGTCCTTCCCAATTTTTGTTCTGTTTTTTTCTTTTATTATTATTGCCCCTGCTGACATCAATTCAAATGGAGCTTCTACGCAACAGTCTCCAAGTGGCATATTTTATGAACGAGTCTCCTAATCAGCTTGGGCCTATATATATATATATATATATATAAATAATAATAATATATATATATATATATGTATTTATTTAGCAGCCTGTACTTAAATAGCGTATTTTCCTGTTACGCTTGATAAGTGTTTTTGTTGTTTGTCTGCTTGTCACAAAATTGTTTACTACACTTGGAATACATATTTTAATTGAAAAGCAAAATCAATATACAAACAATTCGTTGCTAAAGACCATTATTGGGATTAAGAGCAAAGGACACTTACAGAAAATAACAGCTAATGACCTACAAGTTTACCATAGGTACCTGTAATTTCAGCGGACTGTCTGGCAAAGATTATCATGAATAGATTAGGGTTCTAAGAAATGGGAAAAAACGATTAACTCAAAGAAGGGAGAATCCAGAAATTCGAAATAAATTCAAATCCGTCTGTTCGCTAATAAGTAAAAAAGAAAAATGAGAATTATAAAAAATTTGCAGTTTCTATCTAAACAAATAAAAAATCAAATACCTTAATTAAATTATGATCGTATTTTAAAATAATAGTTTATCTCACTTCAAATATAAGCTGTGATGTGGCATGATTTCGATACGAATTTCGATAAATTCGAAAATACTCGAGACGAATTTCTAACATTCTAAAATTGCGAATGTTGAATGTAAAAATGTTGTGTCTTACGATACATATTTGCAACTAAAGCAAAAAAATGTGAGGTTGGCAACAATTATTATTTTAGTAGACTCAGCGCAAAAGTTAAGAATTCTATAATACATACAAGTAGAAACATTGTAAATGTCAAGATTGTTTTGATTGATTGATTGATTTTAATACAGACGCGATGAAAATATATTTTTTAGTTAAAACAAATAAACCTTAATGCGCCGAACAAAGCTCTAGTTTGGAGTTCTTTACTAAGTTCTTATTTGGAGTATCAAAAATGCTAAATCAATCTCCAATTTTAAGTAAAGTCTTACTTGTAGTACCAAAATTCTTAATATCGATATAAGTCCCTAATATTAAATACTTAAATTAAAGTTTAAATCAGATTAGTAAAGAAATATGGCTTTTAAATTATCGAGCAGAGTTGTGAATTAGTATTTATATACAGAGTTAAATAATTAAAAACAACAAGAATTCCTGGTTCAGATGAGAATCTTCGAGCTAGTTAAATTTCATTCCGCTTAGATCTCATTTCAGAAGGAAAATTTTCTATTAATTTAAAGTTAATAAAAACCAGTTGAAAATTATTAAGATTTCCAGCAGCAATTCGGTTATTAAATTTTTTTATTTATTTATTAACAGATCAGTCTAAACTAACGGCGAAATTTGGAGACGAGCCGGATCTCGTGTTCAACGGAGCGCAGAGCCGGAATAGTCTGCAGTATCTTGGTGCCTGCTCAGCGATAGCCGCAATTGCAACCACACAGGAAGCAAAATTGAGTCCAAGCAACAAGTCCAACATTCAACTAGAAGCCATCGCCACAATCAATGACTGTGAAAGTGGCTATGTGCCCACCGTGGGCCGATGGGGTGCCGAATGGCCAAGCTGACTCGCCGCTGGCAACGGTGCCGGTGCCGGTCACGGCCACGATGTGGCAGCAATGCCAGCCGACGACGTCAGCGATGATGTTGACGTCGGTATTGCTGCTGGGGAAGAAGCCGCCGGCCAGCAGCAGCAGCTGGCGGATGCGATGCGTGGATTGGGATTGACTACGACGACGACTACCAGCAAGTCGAAGAACACAACTCATGAGCATGCTGAGAAGCCAGTCAACAGTTGCACTCAACGGGCCTCCTCAAAGCCCCGGCGCACGCCCTCATCATCCAGTGAGGATGACTACGACGAAGAAGACGTTGAGGACGAAGAGGAGGAGGAGCAGCAGCAGCAGGAGAAGCAACAGCATTTGTTGTTGCCAAGCGCCGATCTGACATCGGTGGCACACGCATCGGATCGTTACTCCGACATCATCCAGCTGCTCACCAGGCAGAAGACCAGCCGCACATCCCTCGATCTGCGCAGCAGCAACTGGGCCATGGCCGATGGCTACGATCTGAGCGCCTACAATCAGATTAATGGCGTCTGGCCGTTGGGTCATCCGCTTCCGTTGCCCGACTGGGACAGCGCCGTGGAGCCGGCCAAGGATGTGCTTATCTTTGAGAATGTGTGGCAATATGAGGAGCTCAATGGCATTGTGGAGACGGCACTGCAGCGGATGCTCGAGGAGACGCACTACAATACGGTGAATCTGTTTGTGGATTTCTATCGCAGTTTCAAGCGCACGCGTCGCTCCGATCTGCGCAGCTTCTTCCAATTCTACGATGTGCCCATCAACCGACGCCATCACATGTGCGTATCCCTCGCCTTTGAGATCATAGCGCGCTTGGTGCAAATGTTTCCACAGCTGGGCAACTATTTATATGTGGTGTCCTGCGAGGAGCAGGTGGGCGATTGCAATGACTATGTGCTCATGGATGAGGAATATGGCATGAAGACCGCCGATGCAGGTGTCGAAAAGGAGCACGTGATGGTCGCCATGCGTTTCGCCATCGGTGACAGGCGCGGTGTTATGATACTTGATCCCGGCTATCATGTCGGACGCGCCGTTACCGTCATGAACGATCAGAGCTATCCACACACAGGTAAATACCATATATATATATATATGAAAATATAAGCTAATCTTTCTCTCTTTACCCCCAGGCTGGTTCAATCAATCGAAGGAGCCACATTTGCAGCGTGATTACTGCTACAGTTTTAGCCAGCAGAGCGACAAGTTCGTTGAGTGGAAGGAGCGTGAAATACGTGGGGATGAGGCCAGCTTCAAGACATCCCTAATCTATATTGTGCAGGAATATATGACGGCTGTCGATGTGACTGTACGCCGTAATCTGGTGTACAACTTCCGTTCGCTGCTGTCGCGCGATGCTAAGGGACACGTCTATGCCGGCCTCTATTTCCCGCTGGTGTCCAATGTGCAGGAGGCGCATCTGACGCTCTTCTACGACGGGCCCAATGAGCAGCGTGTGAAGGCCAAGCTAATGTTCAGCGTCTTCAAGGTGGCCAAGGGCAAGGTGAGCCCTTAAATCGAATTCGAATTGAGGAGACTTAAATTTTAATTATGTTGATTTTCGTTTTGCAGCAATTGCCGGATTATGTGTTTCAACATCTGGTAAAGTTGGCGCCACAGATGCACATGTCGCAGCAGGAGCTGACAGAGCTGTGCAAATCACTGTGCGAAGTTGTCTACGATCAAAATTTCATCGGTCAGGTGTTGGCTATCAATGATGACATCAATGTCATGTCCATGGAGAATTGACAGTTAAAGCAGCCTAAGAATGCCGCTGCAGCAACGACGCCAACCAACAATAAGGACAACAGCAAGGAGCAAACTAACGAAGCAGCTGCACCTTAGAAATTGAAAGTTAACAATTAATAACAAAATAACTTTGAACAACACACACTTTTCCCTTTCCAAAACATAAATGAATTATTAATTTTTATAGCAACTAGATACATGCACTTACAACAAATATATTTCAATTTAGTAATATAACCAACTCATATAAAACAATTAATTCTATATACAAACATTATATAAACACTATAAAACAACACACTTATACACAAAATACACTTATGAATCCCTCGTATTATTTTGTAACTATATTCAAAAAATTAGTACGAGCAATATATATTTAGATTTTTCATTTGAGCTTGGCTCTCGTTTCGATTTCTTCAACTTATAATAATCAATTTAAGCTATGCAAAAACAACATTAGTTGATATATTTATTTTGTATTTATATGCACCGCTAAATTCATTTTGTTTACTTAATAAATGCAACATCAGCTAGCTCAAATAATGAGAGTTTTATTTAAAAAAGGAGAAACGAGGGAAAATGTTTTAATTTCAAATTCAACGCAAAATTAGTTGAATCTGGTTAGTATTTTATTTAAAATGTGTTTTCGTTAGTTTTTTTTCTCAATTTGAATAACTGGTATTTTCCGGATTGCAGCGCACGGTCACACTTAATGCCGGCTACTCAACAGCTGTTTGCCTAAATTTGTAATTGCAAATTAGATATTTGGTTCAATTAACAACTCAACTGCTGTTTATATATTTTGCAAAGTCACAACAATATCGTTAGCTTGCACATACATTGTCATTGATAAGACAATTCAATTGTCAGCTTTTGTGAAACGTTGAGTTGTTTATATAGTCGTAAATCATTTGCCGGCGTTCCGTCACCTGTTGAACAACAACAAAATTAATTGTATATTGAAATCAGGTTCTAAACAGCCAAAAACGAACGCGCGAAACTTAAACGATTCAGTTGTCGTTTGAATTTGTTGCCGTGCGGTTGTGTTTCCTGAGTGTGTGTGTGCTGAACCGGTTTACCGAAGTGTAAACGTGACGTGCTGCCGTATTCAGAAGTCGAGTCAGCCACATTATTAGAAAACTTTATTTAAACCGTCAAAAGGTTGTCAAATATTATCATAGACTCCGAAAACGCTTTGCCACACCAGAGTGCACACCGAGAACGCATCAGCCTTGATTGAAGTGTTTGTGCAGTAAGTAAATACATTAAATGATTGTAACAACAATAGAAAGTTTATAAAATGCATGGCAGTTAGTTTATACAAATTTTTTTTTTTGTTGACGGAAATGGAAGACGCTGGAAACGTTGACAACGTAAAACAAACTCATTGTACAAGAGTCAGAAATATCAGTTACACACACACACACACACAGGCACTGACACACATATGTGATTTTATTTAGTGGGTTATTTTGGTAGACCTCTTCGCACCTGTCTGCTGGCTACCGTTAGTTACTTTTCCTATACACATGCCTACTCTCTACGTGCATGTGTGTGTGTGTGTGTGTGCGGTCTTAGCTTTTAGCCCATTCTTTGACTTCTCTTCGAACTTTCATTCCCAATGCTTAGCTCTTTTTTCTGTTTTGGGCTAATTTGCATTTATTTCGACAACAGCGTCGATCTTGCTTTTTAGAAAACCACTCGGTGTGTTTTTAAATTGGGCCATGGCTCTCATTCTTGTCAACTTTATTTTATTATTGTAAAAGGCCGTCAAACACTGCATCGAATTAACAGTTGATTTGTGGTAACTGCAGACTCAGGTCAACGTGATGCAACAAAATATGTAAAAAGAATAATCAACTGAGAAACAGTATCTGAATCGCAGACAATAGCAAGTAAATACAGTAGAACCTCTGTGAATAGAATTATTTTTTTAGTTGAATCATACTTAAGTAAAATTACTGGAAAAATTAAGTTCTTTGCAAATACGTCGAATTATTCGTAAAACATGAGCTAAAATATAAAAATGGTTTAAATAAAATGTAAATTTTCTTTAAAAATTAAATATATATATTTTATATCAAGATATTTTATATATCAATAATTTAAAACCTAAAATTACTAAATATTTCCCAATTAAATACTTTTCTTAAAATAACTAATTTAATCGATGTTATTTTCTATTTTTATTTTTCAATTATTTGGCTAGTTTAGGTTTGTTGTTTTAGCTCGTGGAACGCTAGCTAATCAAAATTCGACTAGGTGATCTTTGCACCCAACGTATTAAATGACTGCTTCCTTATCTCTCCACAGTATTAACGGACACAACAAGCACCCACTCATAGCAACACCAACACAAACACACACATAGACACCCACACACAATGATGTTGTTGCTTGTGCTGCTTCTCATTGGGCTTATGCTATGCGGCTTCATATTCAGCAAGACGACCAAAGAAATGCCCAAATCATGGTTCGAATGGAAGACGGAGTTCCGTTATCAGTATCAGGGCATCCTCGGACTTGTGCACGATGCAAGGTATGCGTCAAGGGATCATGTTGGTATGTCCACAAAACTTGACTCATTTAAATATTAATAACTCGCTTTATCATTTCGATTATATTAATTTTTTTATTGTTGTTGTTTTTTTTTTAAGCTCTCTACAAGCAGCCGGATCGCATTGCTGTAATTACGGGCGGTAATCGTGGAATAGGGCTGCGCATTGTGGAGAAATTATTGGCCTGCGACATGACCGTAATTATGGGTGAGTATCGGGTATAAAGTATGCCGTTTCGAGGGCCGACTGTCGAGTTTCGAGTGCAGTTTAACAATTAGTGTTTACTTTCAACACAATACATAAATAAGCGATTTCCATTTGTTATTCGACCGGCAACACTTTTCTCAACTGCACACGATGACAACACAAACAGAAAAAGTTGAGTAAGGCAACTTGGTGTGTGCATTGCTTAAGCAATTAGTGCAATGCAAACACAAGTAGAAAACTCATCCGAACTGAACTGAAATGAGTCCGAAAGACCAAAAGCCCTTTTCCCCAACTCCTAAATATACTGAATGGATTAAATCATTAATTCTATTATCAAATGTAAACGGGTAGTTAGTTATGTAGTTTCTAATAACCAGACTTAACTTAACTTAAAATTCATGTCAACAATTTCAACAATATCTTAGGCATAAAAGAAAATATTTTATTAATGACTATTATTTTTACTCTTATTTTTCTACTGTTAAGTGGACTTTATAATACCATTGTATTGTATATATTTGTCGCCAGTTATCAAGGAATCACATCAAATGGATGTGCTCGAAGAATAGCAAACTAATAATAAGGGGTATTATTAAGTATAGTGATAGGTAACACCCAAAATTTGGATCGCATTACGGGTTAAATGAATTTGGACAAGTAAAATCAGAAAGTAGGCCCAAAACAAAACATTTGTGCTTCTTATTCGACAATCTGGCTGACATTAGTACAGTGAATCAATAATATTTCAAGTCAATTTCTTTTAAATATGCTTTTTATTACTATTGCAGTTCGATTTATATCGATAACCGGGCGATTTATCGCTCCAATAAAAGGTAGATTTAATAGTCGCGTCGTATAACGGAACTGATATTCAAAAATTGAAGTCCTTAGACTAGCCTTCTAATAAAAAAAAACGGACAGACGGAAATGTCTTTCATCTGCATTCGACTCTTTACCCTAATCAATCCCCATATAATCTTTATGACGTTTCAGATGATTTATTCTGCATGATACATTTATTTTTTTTTTTCGTAATTTCTTTATTTCAATTTTATACATTTTCATTTCAATTTTTAAACAGATTTAATATATATTTTTATGTTTGCTTTTTTTACAACACTTACCACATTAAAAAATCGAGCTCAAAGCAACATGTTGCGCAGCATTCTGCCCATCAACAATGTTGCTAGATACACAATTAAGCAATATTCATTGCATACCTTTGGGCTGTTGTTAAATAAGAGCCAAAAACAATTAACATTTGAAATTTTAATATGCTGCCACAAAGATATGTATAAAATTCGATTATTGTCGATAGAATCGATAAAAATAAAATGTAAAGCCAATTCCTTGAAGCTCAATTTAAAATTATGAATTTACTGCTTATGTAAAATATAGAAGAAGAAGAATTTGTACATGTAACTAGAATTATTTTGCAGCTAAAAATAATGTGGAATATGTTTAATATACAAATTTCCAAGAAAGTTTTAATATATAAATTTAAGGTGTTAAGATTAAAAATATAGTTTAAATATAAATTTTGACTGCAGTTGAAAATTGAATATATCTCAATTAGATGAGTTTACTTTTATAAAAATACATTCGATCATGATTTTTTCTTTTTAATTTTTATATAAATATTATATATATAAATATTATAATGTAATGCATTTTACTCAATTCATTAATTAAGATATTTGCCAGCCTTAATGTGTCTATTTTGATTTTTTTTTAAGGTGTTCGTGAACCGGACAGTGCCGAAGCCGCAGTTGGGGAAATTGTCGATCTGAGCCAGATGAAGGGCAAACTGATATGCAATCAGCTCGATGTAGGGGATATGAAGTCGGTGCGAGCCTTCGCGCAGAGCATAACGGAGAAATACGCAAAGATCGATTTGCTGCTGAATAATGCAGGCATTATGTTTGCTCCATTCAAGCAGACAGCGGACGGATTTGAGTCGCACTTTGCCATCAACTATTTGGGCCACTTCTTGCTAACCCATCTGCTGTTGCCACAGCTGCGGGCGGCTGGAAAGCAGGGCAAAAATTCTCGTATCGTAAATGTGAGCTCCTGTGTGAATCTCATTGGTCGCATCAATTACAAGGACATCAATGGACTGTCAGTGCTGAATATATATAAATTTAAACTTTTGGCTTATGCTGATTATGTTTTTTTTTTTTACGTTTTTAGCAAGAACTATTATCCGGGCACGGCATACAGTCAATCAAAACTAGCACAGATCCTTGGCACTCGTCACTTACAAACACTCCTCGATGCGGAGAAGGCCCATGTGCAGGTTAATGTGGTGCATCCCGGCATTGTTGACACGGATCTCTTTGAGCACTCTGCCACCACATCAGTACCAATATTCAAGAAGATCTTCTTCAAGACGCCCGAGCGTGGCTCTCGCACAGTGGTCTTCGCAGCCATTGATCCCTCGATCGAGGGTGAGGGAGGCACCTATCTGAGTAATTCCGGCAGAGGTCCTTTCCACCCAGACGCAAAGAAGCCGGCCAAGTGCGAGCAGCTATTCCAGTTCTCCTGCGATCTACTGAAAATCAAAAAGTACGGCAATGGGGAATACGCTCCATAAAACTCTGAAATTATCAATTGGATTTTATCTAACATTCCCTCAAAAAACTGGTGAAACGTATTTTTCTAATGAGCTGCTTTCGTCTTCCTACACATATATATCAAATAACACAATTCACTGATTCCACTGTATAAAGTTGACAAATACTTGAATTTTGTATAAGTTATAAGAAAAAAAGAAAGAAAAACTTGAATAAATCGGTCTAATGCCGGATAAGATAACATAATATTGTACATTCAGCAATAGTTTAAATCAATTTCAACACATTCCAAACTGATCGCCAAAATATTTGCATAAATATTGGGATTTATGATATCAGTTGGGCAATATTTCCAGCAAAGCCAGTTAATGCCGGCTAAGAGCGGATAACATCTTAATGCCTAAAAAATGTACTTTTCGAAATCAATCTCGAATTCCTGTCGTCTAAGCCCCAAAATAACTGTGTCATGCTACTCAGAATTTCCGCATAATACACACAAATACACACACAAACACACACATCCATATTTATATTTATCTTTTGGCTAAAAGCCTGTGTGATATTTTAATTAACTTGTCAGCGTTGATTGCCATCAGCAGCAGGCCCAAAAACAAAAAATAATGCAATTAAAAATGCAGCAAAAAAGAAAAAACAAAAAAAATCACGCAAACACGCAAAATGCACTACGATATTTATGGCGGCAGCTTGAAAGCAACAACAACAACAACAATAACAACAATAGCAACAAAAACAACAACGTTGACAAACAATATGTCAAATTTGCCAAAAAAGCAAACAATTTAATTTTTTGCTTCTACCCAAACAACAATGAGCGATTAACATTCAACTTTTATGGAGGAATTTTAATCGACTTGTGAGTTGGGAGGGAGGCAGACAGGCAGGCAGACTGGCTGGCAGAACTAAGCAGGTATCCAGCTAGGTGGGTAGATGGGTGGATTCCAATTCCGATTGCAACAACAACAACAATAACAACTTTACCTTTTTTGTGTCACATTAAGTAGCTGAACTTCAAAGCGAATGCATATCGAAGCATCGTTTAACCCAGATCAATGTCGAATGTGTGAAACTGTTAAATATTTTAGTTATTATACTCTGAACCCATTTCAAATGGGTAAAAAGGGTATAATGGTTTCGGGCAAATGTATGTAACAGGCCGAAGCAAGCAGTTCCGATCCCATTAAGTATATCTATTCTTGATCAGAATTAACAATAGAGTGAATATAGTCATGTCCCTCAGTCCGTCAGTCCGTTCGTCAGTTTGTCTGCATGAACACGCGGATCTTAGATACTATAATAATATAGGTTATCGTATATACGGCGCAGCTTAAATTTGCTCTATTTTATTGATAATTTTTTGCTCTATTTTCGATAACAATGAAAGCCATAATTTTAAATGCAAAATCTTCAACTAAAACATATTGTTCAACTGCCCAAATTTCATTTAAATCTTAAAAGAATCACCCCAATTATGTTCGAAAATATAATCCCATATTGAACTCATTTCTATCAGCAGCTATACGAATTTTTTGTATGCACAGATATGCAAACGCATGTGTAAAAACGAGATGGCAGTATAATCAATGCGAGCGTAAATATGTTTTTGTGTGCATTCTGAAGAACACCTTAAAATTGTGTGTACATATGTATGCATGTGTGTATTTATATATGTATATATATTTGTATGTACGTATGTATACGCACGTGTTTCTAGCCAGCCAATTTGAGATCAGTTCAGGATTGTGTATAAAAATATGCACTGCATTCGTTTTTGTTTACAGTGCCTATGTATGCTATAAGAATTAAGTTAGCCTTCTCATATTTGGGAGATTTTTAAAAATAAATTTGCCAATAAATTTCGAATATATATGTTTTAGGGTATATCTTAGTCATATCGTAGTCACACGACTACAGCATCTTACCTGTTTTTTGTTGTATTTTGTTTATCATCTTTTTTTTTGGTGGGCGCAGTCATCAATCAAAGCAAACCCACACACACACACCCAAACATATACGTAAATGAAGCGACGATTTTGCCTCCGACTTCGATTCCCAGGCAGTCTGTCAGATGGTTCCCAAATGAAGTCATCTGCACAACGAAGGCTTTTAAAATGTTTTGCGTGTTTGGCGTCCATTAAGAGTGTTGATTGGATTTGGGTTTCTGGGCTTAAGCAGTAATCGGGCCACAATATATTCATTTAGTTGTAATTAACAAGGCAGATCGCTGTATGCAACAGCGATATAATGATATAATTATGATTTATTTACTGATACAATAAAAGCAATCGCGTTTTGATCAAGTTTTAACAGCATTTCCAATAAAAACTTAATAGATTTTGATAAAACGACACATATTTATTTATTTATATTTATTTATATTAATATTTATTTAAATTTGAAACTTTATTTTTTTATAATCTTGCAGAGAGTAATTAAATTTGGCTTATAGACTTGCAACGCATTAAAGGAAACTTCTGTGGCCCTTAAATATTCTTAAACATCAGGCAGGTCGATAATAAATCGATTTAACAGAGAGTAAATGAAGATTATTTATATGATGACAAAGACAAAAGAAATCATCGAGTCAAAAGCGTCAAGCACCCATTAAAAAGTAAAAAAAATAATAGATAAATATTTTAAACTCTGAAGCAAACTGTTAATGTCAGCAGATTAACTAGCAGATAGACTTATTCAAATAAGTTTTCTTTTGTATTGACTACGACAAAGCCTGTTAGTTAATTTATGTTATGTTATTTTACAATAATGTAATGTAAAATATTACAGACACTTAAATTGCCTGCCTATGATTTTCGCAGCCCTTTCTTATATTTTTTGTTGAACTGGAGAAAACTCTTTGATGCATATATCCGCTAGTAAGTAATTGTTAATTCATGTGGCAATTCAGCAATCCAGCAATCCGTCAGATAATACATGCTACTATTGCTGGTGAGCACAGCGTGCCATTAATTCTCCAGAGTTTCTACATATCTTTCGGAGCTGACCATCTGCTTGACCATCTAGCATTCGGTTAACAGTTAATGTGCTTTTTATTTAAATTAAGTGTGCAAAACAATTTTGGTTGCATTTAACTGGCGGCAAATTCTTTGCAACAATTTGCTGCTCCAATTAAAGCCTTGCCACCACCACAACAACAGCAACATTTTCTTGTGTCTTCTTCTTCTTTAGCTGCTGCTTCTTCAGCTTTTTTCTAGCCAAGCGCGACTACATTAATCATGTGCTGAAGATTTATGGCGACGCAGCGCCCACGCCACAATCTGTTGCTGCTGCTCTCGACGCACGTGTTTGCAACGCGGAGGCATGTAGTCAAATCCGCCTCCCCTTATTGGCTTGTAAGATGCACTCCCACTCCCCATCCATCTACCACCAATCCCTTCACTCCATTGTTAACAGCTTGTTAACAGTTAGCTCCGACGATTAGAAGCGTGTAGAAATTAAATTTATTGGGCAACCAATTTGGCTGACTGCTTCTTGCACACAATCCTAATTGAAAACTCATTTCAGCTGGTGGGTGTATTTTAGACAGGTTTTTAATTCACTGTTTTCGGTTTGTAAGTAGCAGCAGCGATTGTTTTTTTTTCCATTGAGAAGACTCTTAAGTTATTGCTCATGCGTTTTCATAACTCTTTATGAGTTAGCTTTGTGCAATTTGGAATATAAATAATAAAAAGAAGAAGATGTAAGCTTTTAACATTAGCAGAAATCAGACAACACATGTTGCTAATATCTTCACACATTGAAGGTTCTGCGACATCCGCAAGCAATGTTGCTGCTTTCTTCGCACACATTAATTACCCTTTGGGAGTTTGCAGAAAAAACCGTTACTCTTTACTCAAAAACAAATCGCAGCAAAGGCAAGCGAAAAAATAACATACGTTCGCCGCTTGCCAATCTATAACAATAAAACAGAGTAAGAAAGAGAGAGAAAGAGAGAGAGAAGTACCCAATCGATCACATATTTCATGAACTCATTTTTTTTTCCATTTTTATTGTCTGCTTAGTGATTAAGGGAACTTTGCTTGACAGAATTAAATTTGAAGCAAGCGCCTTGTAAATACTGCAATAAAGGTTTTTAAACATCAGTTTTTTTATTTAAAAAATTAGTGTTGCTTGGTGCGAGTTATTCACTTGTTTGAGTCAAGGAGGCGGAATTTGTTAGCATAGTTTTGCATATTTTGTATATATTAATTTCTTTCCTTTATTCTAAAACTATCTTCTGATTGTAGATCATTTCTTATTGCTGAACAAGCCATTTTTATATCATCTGGCGGAATGAAAATTTTATTGCCATTCTTTTATTTCCAAATTAACTTTGGTTTCAAATTGTGTGAGCTATTCTGTCATTTACTTAAGATAAATTTATGTTGTAAATATCTCACAGCTTTCTGGGATCAGTTCCGTTTTGCAAGGCAGACAAGTGTCAAAGGCACATGGTCAGCAAGATGTAAGCAAGAAATCAAGTTAGTGATCATTCGGTGTTAACAAGCCAGACACATGTTGCACACATGTGTCTGCTGTAGCAGTGGCAGTTGTACTTGCAGTTGCAATCATTTTTTGTTTGTCTTTTTTCTTTGGTGAGTTTTTATTAAACTTCGCTTCTGGTGCCTAAAAATTAACTTAGCCAGATGCGACCAGTTGTTGTTGGTATTGTAAATTGAGTTGAGTTGTGTTGAGTGTTTTAATTACAGCTGCATCCGCATTAGAGAGACACATCCGCAACGAGAAACAACAAACAACAAACACCAAGTGTGCATTACAAGTGACCAACGAGAAGCTCAGCAGTTGTATCTTACAGATAATTTTATGACTGTGTCTGCGTCTGTGTCTGTGTGTATGATTTACGCGCAGTCATTAGCCAAAAGTAGCCGTTGCAAATGTCTAAAGGTTAATTGGATTGAGGCAGCAGTAACTGCCACGCTTTGAGTCGATAAGCCAGGCAGCCGTTAAAAATTTCTGCAGCCAACATTCTAAGTCAACATCAAAATTAAATACTTTTGGAATGTGAATGTTTTCTGCTTCACTGGTTGTTAATATAATTAAATCGATATCGGGAGCTACCTAACTTTTTCTATAACAATAGTGGGTACTTCCAAGAACTAGATATATGTTTCTTTAGTTAATGATATATTCGTAACCAGCATCAATATACTCAAAAAAACACACTAAAGCACACCTCATTATTCAAAAAGTACAATTTTGAATATCTTTCTTTTACTTATCTTAATTTCAGAGCAAATTTTTTTTTAAGTGTAGAAAAAAATGTAAAATTTCCGAAGTGTTTAGATATATATACATAGAACTCTAGATTTCAACTAATTGCTTAAATTATAAATAGATATACCACAATTTTAGCTAGTTTTTAAATTCGTCTAACTTAATTTGAAAAAAATTAAATTGTAATATTTTTTTTTTTTTGTTTTATATTATTGAGAAATGTAAGAAAATATCCTATCATATTTTAATTTACCTTCGTATATTTATAAATTATGTTTATAAAAAACAGACATATTTTCATCCCTTCTGTATGCGTTCTGTAATTTATGGATTTATTGTATTTAATTAATTGACCGCGAAATGATTTCTAAAAAACATATATTATATCTAGTGCACTTGAGTATCATAGATAAAGTGCAAAATTTTTGATAAGTGTGGACAGTTAAATGTATTCCTCATTACGAAGAAGCCGTATTAACGCATTAGTAAATATTAAACGAGATTCGCATATTAAATTAACATTGATTATAATACTTAATTATTTTTTAGCGATCGATTAATCAATAAGTAACACTTGGTCAACTCTACCATTTTGTTTTCTATACTTATTGTTTTTAGCTTTATGTATTTTAGTCAAATTTGCATACTGACACCTCAGCGCCAGGGGAACCGTTGAAGAGATCTTCGGTTTTATTTATATATTTATGGGGGGGGGGGGCTAAGCGGCGACTTGTAAAAGAAATCCAAACATGGCCAACAAATTTGCATCATTTTGTTGCCTTTGAGCCATTGTGCTTCAATTGTTGCTGTGGTTTTCTTTGATGTGGTATATGGTCTATTTTACGCTCGATTATCGCACAGGTAAGAAATACCAATATTTATTAATAATTTTGTATATATATAATATAATGACCATAGAAATTTCTCATCGAACGCTTGTCAAAAATGTGCTCCAATGTAATTAATCGTAAGTATTTACACACTGTGTGTGGAGTTTCACACACAAACACACACACACACACACAAGACTTGAGGCGTTGTTGCTACATTTCGAGTGCTTATCTGCAACGGTACTTTTGTGTGTCAAATTTCTTGGCCAAAGCAATGAAAGTAAAAGTGTCGACGAAGGTGAGAAATATTGATAACTTGGCCAGGCTTCAGGTTGACAGCTCCCCAAAAAAAAAGAGACACTGCATTGATCCACATAGCAATCGTCGGGCTTGGAAACCCGACAACAGCTGAGTTGTTGCAGTGGCAATCGATTCGGCATCTGGGAGCATGTGTCGAGACGGGGGGGAACAACTTCAATCTTCGTTGTGCCCATTTTTATGTCACTTATTTGATTATTGCATAAATCAGCAAAACAAACAAGCAAATCAAATATGTACACTTAGCCAAAATAAAGCTAATAATTAAAGCAAGGCGTTTATTTTTATATCTATAATTTAGCTTGATCGGTTAGTGTGACCTATTTTGCCAATCTAGAACTATAATTTCTAAAATTTTTGGATATACCGAGAAATTCTATTTAAGCAAATTTAATTGAATAAATTTATTTGCAAGAGTTAAAATGTAATTCTGATTTTAAAAATGATTTTAGTTGGAGTCGTTTTATTTTGGGACGATTTTATTTTGGGGTTAAATATTTTAGTTCGGTTTTCAAATTTAAATCAGTTTAAAACATATAAAATATTTATTTTAAAAGAAAAAAATGAGACATGAATTATTTGATATATGTGGGATTATCGGGAATTTCGATTTAAGCAAATTTAATTTGATAAATTTATTTGCAAGAGTTAAAAAGTACTTCTGATTTTAAGAATGATTTTAGTTGGTGTCGTTTTATTTTGGGGCGATTTTATTTATGGGTTAAATATTTTAGTTCGGTTTTCGAATTTAAATCAGTTTAAAACTTTTAAAATATTTATTTAGCAAGAAACGAAAATTATTTTTAGGACGATTTACATTAAATTTATTATTATTATTTAAGTTACATTTTTGTATTATTTTAGGATTATTTACATAAAGGTTTTTTTTAATTTAAGTTACATTATTCCATTTGAAAGTCATATACCTTTTTCTGAGTGTAGATAGGCAGCTCAGAAAGCAGCTATGCAACGACCTTGCGGTAATGCCACAAAAAACTGTATCAAGTAGCAGGAAATTGGTTGACGACTGCATTGGTAGATACTCACACACACTTGCACACACACACACACACACATATATAGATAAATTGATATACACACATAAAAGTGAATGTTTATGATACTTCAGTTGCGAGTCATTGTGGCAAGCCAAATTCCCAAAAAACCATCATCGCTCTTCGGTCTGGCAGATGGCCCCGATTACGCAGCGCAAGTACTCAAGCAAACTGGGAGAGCTTCGAAAATAAATCCAAATCGAAAACGAAAAACCATAGACAGAAATACCTAAAATCGAAAACAGTACACTGAAACTGTGTTAGAAAGTCAGCTGCTGACGGATGTCATAAATAAAGTCAACTGGATGACTGGAAGATCCGAAGGCGGCAACAGACGAAGACCCTTTGGACTCCCACTGGCCTAAATGCAACAACAACAACAACAACCACAACAACAGCAACACAAGTCTCAAGTGAATTAGATACTTTAATTATGTGTGTATTTAAGTAACTGTGTCTGTTATGCAACACAACAATTTATGTACCAGCCAATTGTTGTGTGTTGTGTTTTTATTTGAGTGCTGTAATTGTTTGTCATTGATAAACTGATTTTAACTGATTGAAATGTCAACAGTAAAATAAACTGACTTACCCATGGACTTACCAGGGGGCAATGTAATTAAAAACAAGTTACAAAAAAAGAGTGTAAATTAAATCAATTTGTGTAACATTTAATTGTAAGTCTTCTGCTCTTCTCATTACCCTGAACGGAAAATGTTGTTTCTCTCATTAATTAGTTAGTCAGCTTGCTTTTATTTTGGTGCTTCCCCAATTCTTGTAAGAAGGGCTAAAACGTTTTAAATACAATTTATTATAACTCTTATTGAATTAAAAAGAATTGCATTATTCAGCTTTCAATTTATATAATTTCATACAATTTTTGACTATTATTAATTGTTGCAACAAGTTTGTCTTTTTTTATTATACATTTGGATACAACTTTGTTTTATTTTATATTTTACGTAAATGTAAGCTTAAATTTAATTTTTTATTTAATTTTAACGTATTTTATTACACTTTAATACATATAAAATGAAATTTAATTTTCAATTTAATAGTAATGTATTTTAATGCACTTTAATATAAATAAAATAAAATAAATAAATAATAAAAAATAAATTTATAATTAAATCATGTACAAAATAAAAATCAAAATTCCAGCATGATAAGCAATATTATTGAATATAGTCGTATTAATTCGAATTATAGGTGAATTCAATGAATGGCGCGACAAGTGAGACTTGCAGCGAGATTTAGTTGGACAGTCAGCAGACAAACCCAGCACTTTGTTAGTTGGATGCAGTTGCTCAATTTTGCCGCATCACCTTCTCAATTATGCGATGTGCCAATTTCAGAGAATTGCCTTTTTCTATTGTTGTTGCAAATGTTGGCTTGGCTTGACGGGTGGTGAAGGGGTGCCAATTAAACTGCTATTTAGTGTCGAATATTAACCGAGATCCCACTAGAAGATCGGTACTAATCTTATTTATGCTCATTGAGCTTTGTGGCTTTTATTGTCAGTTTCGTTTGACGGCAGCAAACAGGTGGAAGAAACTTCAAAGCTGCCACTTGTTGCCACAGTTGTGAAAGAATTCGCAAATAGGTTTTTCGCAATCGCAACTAAAGCCGCGAAAAAAACAAAAATCATATAATTTTAATGCGCTCATTATTACGAAAATTCTGCTCAACTCAAACTGGTAACGCGAAATCTGTTTTAAGCCACAAAAATCATATGTCAAACACTTGAGGAAAATAAAAAAAATAAAAAACTAAATGACGGCACAATCCGCCCCTCCAATAAAACAAAAACTTAAACTCAGTCCAAAAGCCATCAACACGTTCACATTCAGATGTTTCATTTCAGGCTTCCAAAGCTTCCTCCTCCTCAAACTCAAACTCAAACTCAAACTCCTAGTCATAATTAATCTGCTTCGGCGTTTTATTTATATATGTTGTTTTTTTTTTTGCGTGTTGCAGCAATTTAAAGTGGAGTCGCCTCCGCCCCCGACTCCGACCCCGCCACACTCCTTTTTATTACTAGTCGAACTGCAAGGCAAAGCCCAAAGCCGATGCAGTTGCAGTCAATTTTTGGTGCCTTTTGATAGATACTTTCAAATGGCTGAGTCGCAACTTTTTTGAGACAACAATAAAATAGATGCCACAAATTTGGGTTACATTTGGCATCTTATGGCAACACACTTGGGACAAGACTTTTGCAGCTCTGAGTTGTTGTACAGGAGGAAGGGAAGTGGTGTGGCCAGAGGCCAACAGCTTGCCAAGAATCAGAAATCAGCTTGGAATTCAATCTCTTACAGACAACGCAATATTAAATCTTGTTAAACATTCGCACACAGTAGCTAACAAGTTTAGGGTCTCAAGTTAAGGCTTTCGTGAGGGTCATCATAGTTGTTGACGGTTATTTGTATTTGCATTTGCCATGCATGCTAAAAATGCTGTTTAAGTCTCCCGCTCAAATGGAGATTTTCACACCTTTAAAGCAGTAATTGAATCTGAACCCAGGCTCTAGAATTTGTGATAGTAGCAGTCTTTGTGGAAGGTAGACAAATAATGCACATTCAGATTATCATATTTGCATAATTAGTGCCTTCCAATAAAATAAAATCGAATAATCCACAGTCTGCATTATTATATTTAATGTTATCTATTATTAGTCGACATAGAAAAAAACAATAAGTAAAAAATAGATTAAAAATAAATATTACATTTTTATGATTTCATGCAATATGTTTCAAGGTAAAAGCAAATTTGCACACACAAGGTACACATTCCTGAATTGAACGCTTGAGAGCAGAATAGAGCATCTTGGTCGTCATGTGAATTTAATTTGACCATCAAATCTTAATTAATGGCTAAGCAATAAACCAAAATCATTTATCATCATTCTGTCGAGAGTTTAATTAACAACCAGATAAAAATAAATGATTATTGACTTAGAATCATTCAATAGGAGCAAATCTTTTTCACACCTGGAATTTCATTTCATATATATTAATATTGAAGTAAAAATTCTAGTTAAAGATTACTTCACAAAACGCACGAATAACTCATGAAAATTGACATCAAATGCGAAACAACAAAGAAGAAAGAAAACCATAATTATAATAAATACAATGTAGTAATTCTAGCCATTCTCATATTGAAGGAAAAAACACTTTAAACTCATCCGACTACAACTAACCTAATTGAAATCCTTGAACTAGATTTACAGCTATGTAATCTAATAATGCCCGGAGCAACAACAACAACACGATTGTAAATCATGCTTCATTCAGCTAATACGAACATACTCTATAATTATTTGGAAGAAACACATTCTAAAAGAGCACAGTCTGACAATAATAAAACACAGTTTAGTGTCACATAAAAATAACTCGTAAGGCAGCCCACAGAGTCGAGCAACCCACCTTGCAACTGCTGCCTGCTGCCTGCTGTATGCAACTCTGTAGCCATCACGTTGCATGCCACTGCTGCAGAAACGTTGCCATCAAATTGTAACAATTTTTCACCTGTCACCTCTCGCAGCACAAAGCCCAAAGTCTGAGCACATGATTATTATTACATCAGAAGAAACAACATAAATTTTGCGAATCGTGATGCGACCAAACTCAACAACAACAACAACAACAAAAACAACAATAACAACAATAACAACAACAAACAGTGCGTTACAACATATTTAATCCCAAACACCCACTTTCCAAGACATCTTCAAGGAAGCATGTGTTTGATTTATGGCACAAAAATCTATCTCATTTTCTCTAAGAAATATTATAAAAAGTACCAAATAAAATACCTGCACCAAATTGCGCATCAGTACAGTAGAACTTCTCTATACTAAACTAGCTTGTGCATCTCCAAGAAATTTTGTAGCCACAATTCTTTAATAATTGGTTTTCAAATCTATTTCAAACAGCAAAAAATTCACATCTTGAAGCAAATAACAGTCAGAATTAATTGTATTAGAATTATTTGTAAAAAATAGTTTAAAAAACAAAGAATGAAGAAAACAAAAATTTTAATTGTCAGGATTGAGTACAGTTTTGTTGGCAGTAAGACGATTTCAAAAAGTGATTGTTTTGGTTCAAGTTAAGGAAGTTGGCCTGTACCATTAAATTGAGGTACTCATTATGCTGCCACTCTCTTCAGGTCTTCAGATCTTCGGGTCTTCAGGTCTCTTAAGCTGGCTGCAAGGTATCGTCATTTTGTGATGACATGTCGAATTGGACCTTCATTATTGGCACAGACAAGGAATACACGTTAAAACATATTACAAGCAAATACTACATAGTATTAACATTATTAGATAATGCAAATTTAAGTCTGATTTTATGGTATATATGTATATATCGCGAATTGCTGGTGAGAAAATGAAATGAAATTAGAACCACAACTAATCGGCTTAAAGTATCTCAAGGATACATTTGACTTGACCGTGCCTCTGCCAATAAGTTGGCGCTTGACTCTTAAGGTCAAACAATTAATTTGACGTTCGCCAATTGTTGGCATCCAATTTATGAGGGCGAACGATCCCCAACGGTGCAAACAATTCGTTTTAAATTGACTTCATCTTGTTGCTCCACAAAACAATAAAAGAACCACCAAAAAAGTATATACAAAAGTGCCAAGCAATCTGCAAAAGAGTTTATGCGCAGACAAAACTGTTAAATAGGCATTTCCAAATGGATAATGAAGAAATAAAGAGCGTTAATCCAGCAACCAGATAAATATTAACAGAAAACCTATTATTATTTTCTTTCTTTATTACTATTATTATTTTTATTATTATTATTAATTTTATTATTTCTATTATTATTATGGTTACTATTATTATTATTATTATTATTATTTTTATTATTATTATTAATTTTATTATTATTATTGTTACTATTATTATTATTATTATTATTTTTATTATTATTATTATTTTTATTATTATTATTATTACTATTATTATTATTATTATTACTATTATTATTATTATTATTATTGTTACTATTATTATTATTATTATTATTATTATTATTATTATTGTTATTATTATTATTATTATTATTCCTATTATTACTATTATTATTATTGTTATTATTATTATTACTATTATTATTATTGTTATTATTATTATTATTATTATTATTATTATTATTATTACTATTACTATTATTATTACTATTATTATGCAAAATAAAGAGAAAATACTTTTAGATTAAGCTTTTACCATTTATATGTTAAAAAGAGAAAATCTTGTATTTAAAATATATTTATTGAGTTATATGAATATAACCGTTTTTAGCCATAGGAAAACACAAAATACATCAACAACTGACGAAAAACTATCTTTTAGGTGGCTATCATCAAAGCATTTAAGCAAGTAATATCCATGGCTAAAAACATACTTAAAAAACTCACCGGTTGTTGGCATTTGACTTTGTGAACTCAGACGTCATCCAGCTAAATTAGGCATTATCAGTAATGGCTTCTGCCGGGTTTATGACAATGAGGAAGAAACCTTAAAGCACATCATAACGGAAACATGTTTAAGACATGTTCTCGAAAATAGAAGTCCTCAAACCGACAATATTCTTTGTGCAAGAATCAGGTTAGAGCTATAGAATCCGAGGGGAACACAATAGCTTTAACTAATTTGCAATGCATAAAAGAGTGTGCAAAAAGTATACATTTTATATATATATAATATTAATATTAACTTTTCTTGCTATTGTTATCAAATTTTCTAATTTATTCAGCTTTTATGAATAATCACTAAGCCATTTATATGATTTAAAACAAAAAACATTTTCTGCATCTGCAAGCAAATAACTAAAATGATCTAATATAATAAAATGTACCGAAAGTGTTATTACTCAAAAATAATGCACACTTGCAGATAGTTTATTTTCTTGAATTTAACAAAATTATCTGCATTACAATAATCGTATAAACATACATTTTTAACTCAAAACATTGCCCAGCAGCATTTTGGTTTTCTGTTGTGTGTGATTTTATTTTAAGTTGACTAAAAAGATAACAATTTGGACTTTCAATATTTGCTAGATCATGCATGTGATTGTGGCATTCTGTGGGGCATGAATGGAAAAGGACGTGCCTTGACATTTGCCACCGCCAGCTGATAATGATTGATTGTAACTTGTCGGCAAAGAATCGAAACTGCAAATTGCTTTCGTGATAATGGCAACCTCGCCAAAGATCCAAAAACCCATAGCAAAGTGTGTGTCTGAGTGTGTGTGTGTGTGTGTATGTTAGTATGTGTTGTGCTCCAGCGATCTATCGTCATCAAACAAAATGAAACGAATTTTGCATTTTTTTGCGATGATATCAGAAAGAGTTTTTCGTTTATTTCTTTAATGTGCATGTCGAGACGTGTTCTATTAGGTAAAAGTTGGACCAACCGTTAAACCCAACTCCAGACCTCAGTCGGATGGACTATCCACTGACTCATTGGCTGAGACAATCTTGTCTACAAGTCTTGCGCCATCTTCGTGGTATTCGGAGTAAAAATCGAAAGTGTTTTTCCTTGCCAACAACAATGTAAATGAAAACAACAATAGCAGCGCCTCTTGGCTCTTTCAACTTTAGCATACATAAAGTTTCATTACACAAAAAAAAAAACATATAAAAAAATGTATTTAGATGAATACGTTCTTTGTTTCGTTTAATTATTGCAGTTAATTACAAATTTGTAATTGTTTTGTTAACAATTGCAGACGAAATCGAGCCAGCAACTCAGCTGGCTTGTGCACAGTTGGACAAAACATAACAATAAATCTATTCTATTTCCCTTTGCCATAACTATGACCCCATATATAATGCATTTACAGTTTGAGAGGAATTCTAAATGATGGGGTTGAAGATGCTTCCTTCACAGTCCCTCCACCTTTTAAGTTGTTTGAGAATATAAATATAGCTGCTGGGGACGGTTTCAAAATTCCACAATTTTCACAACTGTAAATCGAATATCAAAATAGTAGACTTTTTAATCAATCAAAATTAAGAAGCAATTCATGCTTCAACTTTAACCCAAAGAATTTTCGTAAGAGCGTGTCAAACTTTACCAGGTATTAAATTTATTAAAACTAAATTTAAACTCTATCTTAATACTAAAATAAAAAAAATTATATACTCAAAATATGCAATTTTATATTCCCTAGATTAATAATATTTTTATTGATTGAAATTCATTTTAAAATTATAATATAATTATAAGTTCATTTATTTGGGTTGAAGATTTGACAGAGCCACATATAGTTATTGCGTGAATCCAATTTTAGGCAATGTGACCCCACTGTGCACGGAAGTTCATGAAGTTCAATTCAATTCAATTCAATTGAAGAAGAAGTAGAAGTAGAAGTAGATAACGAAACTTTTGTCTGGCCTATGCCGTGTTCGTCGATGTGTTCGTCTGTCGTCCGTCTGTCGTTTTCAATGTCAATGTGCTAAGGATGAGGTCGCTGTGTGATTTATATGTGTATATAGTGGCATTATAACCTATTGCATGAGTTCCGTTGTGGATTTGAGTTCGAGTTCGAGTTGGAAATGATGCGAGTGTGCTCGTATTTCGAATTGTCTGATCTTTTATCTGGGCATCATGAAGATCATGGCGGAAGTTATTTGCTTGATCTATGGAGCGCCAAGTAAAGTGTTTATCAATAATAATAATAATATATATTAATGACACAATGGCGCAAGTAATAATAATAGTTATTTATACATGAGCATGTGTTGATGTTTTTTTTCATTTTGGATGTGGTTGGGTCTACCTCTGAATGTGGGTAGGCCGTAAAATGCCAATCAAAAACTTGACTATTTTATGATGACCCCCACGCGTTGAGGCAAGTAGGATGTGCTATGTACATACATACGTATGTGCTATGTACATACATACGTAACTTGGCTCCGACTTGGGAGTTCAAGTTATTCTTACAAGTGGCGTCAAGCTGCCAGAGCAAACACAACGGAGCCGTCTGAGTGTTTTTTTTTTTTTTTGTTTTTGGTTTTTGCCAAGCGGATTAGATGCGAGTCCGAGACCGATTCCGAGTTGAGTTTTGCATCTGTGTGTGGCAACTGTAAAGAACGTTGCCATCATGGCCAATACAATGGACCATTCATTGAACTGCAGCTGAAACAAATTGCTGGCCACGAGGCGAAATTCAATTAGGCTTCCTGAGGCCGAAACACGCACAACAAACAGCCACAGCAAACAGCAGCAACAACAAACAGCAACAGAAACAGCAGCACCTTCTAATGTTGCATAAAATGTTGCGGCTTCCTCAGTCACTGACACAGCCTCATGTTGCGCAACATGTGGCAGCAGCAGACTGCAACAAAAGGCAACCCAAGGCATTATCATTTCAATTTAGCTCCAACTTGACTGCCTAACATTGCCTTGCTTGCCAAATGAGTTGCCAACTAGTTGGTTTCTGTTTAGTGGGAACTATTTTTATGAGTAGCTAGTCCACAAATATCTGTCTACGTACATCTAAGATGCTTCTAGTGGTCGCCAAGTCTGAGCTTTTGGCAATTGAGTTTCCCATTGTCACACCAAAGGCTTTTAAACTGTTTTTGTTTTTTTTTTCAGTGGCACATCAATCATTGCCGATCAACTGTCAGTGCAACACTCAAAAAATGGGTTTTCTTTAATTACTAAATATGATTTTTGTTTAACTTTAATATTTTGCTTTAATATAGCAAAAAAAATTCGAGAAACAAAAATGTCATTTATTATTAATATATTTATTATTAATATTCATATAAAAACTAAGAAAAGTTTTTAAATTGTCAATGGCAAAATTTTTTTATATGCTCTATCTTATTTTATAAATTTTAACACGTTTATTTAGTTTCTATCTTTTAATTTCCTGTTCCATTATTTACAATAATGTTCAATACAGAATGGCTTCAAATTGGAGCACACCTATGTATCTGGATTCTATTGTGTCATATTTTTTTTTTTGAGTGTATTAGTTGCGCACCCCAGAAACTGATAAATTCAAATTGTTTTTGGTTTTGTTCAAAGTTGAACTGATGCACACATTGTTTTTGTTTCTTAATACTAATGCCGAACACTTTAGCAACTAATTTTCGCAATTGCGCACTTGCCACTCCATGCCGAGAACATTTAATTACTTACGCGTTTTACGAGTTGGCTGCCACCAAGCAGAGCGTTGCACACGATGCCGATGCAGCAGCAGCAGCACCAACTGCAGCAGCCAGTCGGCAAGTCTTCAAATGCCAGAGGTCCAGGCACTCAAGTCGAGCAGCTTTTACTCTGATTCTGCCAAAGCCAAAGGCATCAGCGACCTTCAAACAGCTAACAGCTTCTGGCACTAAATTTGAAGAATGCTGCCAGTTTGCTCGCACCGTAGAATCATGTTTATGCCATCATTTTAGTGAGCCAAGTTTGGGCCGATGCTTAACTTAAGTGCTGTCTCAAAGTGGAATTATTAATCAGTACTATTTCGAGTTCAAAAAAATAGAGATATTAAATCACATATAGACCATGATGAAATATACAAATTATTTAGCTGATTGAAGGGATTGTAATATTATTGAGGGTAAATTGTAATAATTGTAATTTTGTTAACGCCCCAAAAACCACTTTTAAATTTGTAAAATAATTTGTATTGTTTGTTTACATGCAACGTGATTTAACTAGTTTCTTGGCCAGTTGAAATGTTGCTTTGTCATTCTGGCAGTGAGCACGTGTCTCTAAATATGGTATGCAAGTTTTTGATGCCATAAAAAGATCAACTAAAATTTGAAATACTAAAAGCTCAAAAGATAAACAATGGGCGAAAAGATAAGACTATAATTATTTTTTAAAAATGTTTAGCTGGGAAACGAGAGCTGAATCTTGACAATGACAAGTGAAGCACTAAAAGGGTTTCTTTAAGATTAGTTATTTTTACTAGAGCGATCTCATTTTGAATGCAAGGGTATCTTCGAGTCGATCAATTTCCACCGCCACGTTCTCACTTATAATAAAGCTGTTGCCTTCTATTTATTGTGACTTGTACAATGCCCTTGACTAATATGCTACAGGTCTATAAAAAAATATGCCGCATAAGCTGCGGCTTCCTCCCCTCTGCCCACACCTTGCTGCTGCTTGAAAATCATCATAATCAAAATCTAAATTGAAGTGCTGCGCAATTTACATGGAAAATGCCTTCTTAATTGATTTACAGCATCGTCTCCGAGCCGAGCTCTGAATGTGTGCAGCCAACAAAATTATTGTAGTTTAATTTAAATTATACGTTCCACTCATCGTCGTCATCGTTCTAGGTTACAAAACAAACACACACACATACATCTATTGAGATTTCAAGGTAGCCTCTCTACACTGAAACAATTATTTCAATATAGGACTTGGCGCATCATCACCATCGCTATTATTATCTTTTTTTCTTACTCGCTGGGCAGTGTAAATTAGCCGATAAATGCGTAACTAAACAATCAAAAATATACAGGAAATTAAATGAATTTTTGATTGCACACACTTGAAGTGAAGATGATTTTTTATTTGTAGCTCAGTTGTATTTTAGTTTATAATTCGTTTAAATATGCATTTTATTGCTGTTTTGTGCGTTATAGTTTATGGCATGCTTTGCCAACCAAATGTGAGTTCATTATTGTAATTAAATAATTTTTTAGGCACATGTTGAGGCCATGACATTACTTGCAATTTCTCATTAAAATTGAGCTTCTAAGCATTTGGCATCTGGCATTGAGCTATTTAAATGTTATTGGGTTTCCTTCAAATAGATTCGACATGTTTTTGTTCTGCCAAATTGAATCATTTATTCATCTCCCTGAATTCCCTTCATTTCAATTAAACTTCCAATATTTTATTGAGGTGTGCTACTTTTCGCCATATAATTATTTACTCGTTAATATTAAAATGGACCTCAACATTAAAATGTGAAAGTCGGTTTGACTCGTGCCGAAAAAAAATACAATATAATATGCAACAATGAAATAACCATTTTTCACATAATGCCAATAATGACTTCTACGCATTCACATAATTTGGCATGAAATAATGGCAGAAAGCCCATCAAAATAGCCGAAATGAAAAACGAAAACAATTTGCAACTTGACGGCATTTAAAGTATTTGTAGATCGTGATAAATGCTACGCCCACAACAATGATTAAATAAACTAATAAAAATATAAAAATACAATGGTCTCTCTGTGTTTAAATTTGATACAATTTTCGAGGTGCTTGTTAAGTTTCTTTCTTTTATTTCAATGTTTTATGCAATTTTAAATGGCATGAAATTGGCTAAGATAATGACCTTCAAGATATATTTCCACACCTCCGAACTTATAATGAGACCTTATAAATAAATCATAATATTATCAGCTGTGAAATGTATAGCTAAAAATAACTGTGTTAAAATTGCTTAAGAATGCTTAGTGGTTTTGAAACAGAAAATAAATTTAATTTTGGTTGACTTATTGACCATAAATAAAAACTAACTCGCTTTAGCTGCTTTAGGCAACTTGCATATGTTCAACAATATTTCAACACTCTTTTTATTACTTGCTTTTTTAAACATATGTATGTATTTGTTTACTAGTTTTCCCGGCTGGCTAGTCAACATTCTTTCCAGCATGCCAAACACACTGCAATCTGTTCACATCACAAACCTCAAAATCTGATCATTATTAGCACAGCTCTCTCAGACTCATTAAATCTTCCAACTAGATTAAGGCCTAACCACAAAAGATTCCCACGCCCATTGCACACAAATACTAAACATAAAAATAATAAATTGTCACTTGTCAAATTGCAACAAATGAGAAGTTTTTTTTAATAAGTTGTGCCATATATATTATTTTTTGTTGTTGTGAGATGCGATTTGTAAATCGCAGGCGCAAGTTCGCGCCTTAAGTCTTTCGTTTTAGCTGCTGCTGCGGCGGCGACTGCCACACGACTGACTTGTAGCAATGAAGATGCGTGGTGGCGGCGGCGCTGGCAACCAAGTGGCAGGCAGTCAGGCAGTCAGCCAGGCAGTGAGGCACTGTGGCACTCGCTCCACCAGCTGCATGACTAATCCCATTACGAATAAGTGTTTATTTTGTTTTTTGCGCTATTACATGACAAAAAAAAACGGCATAGAGGCTTGGGTAAATGCATCCCAGGAGCGTATTACTCCCCCGAACTGCTGCTGCTGCTGCTTGTGGCTGCTGCTCATTTAGTTGAATGTGCTCGACGCTCATCTTCGCAACGTTCACGTCCTCAAAAATGTTTGGCGCTTCAATTTAAAAGTAACTAGTTTACTATAACACTAAAAAGCGTCGGCTTCGTCTTTTTTTGTATGTACCTCTCTGCTCTGCTCTGCCCTGCTCTGCTCTGCTCCGGTGACGAGCTCAAAGCGGCGGAGAGCATTCGATGCTGTGGCTTGTTGTTGTTGTTGTTGTTGTTGCTGCTGCTGCTGTTATTGTTGCTTTGCATTATTTTGTAATGTTTTTTTGTGTGTTGCTTTGCATTGCTACTTTACTTTGAAGCTAAGCGCGCTCTTCAAAACTTCCCAAAAAAAAAAAACAAAACAAAAATACAGCTACGAAAATTTGGCGCGCTATTTTTTTGTTGCTGCTGCTGCTGCTGCTGCTCGCTGCTTCGACGTCAACGGCGACTGCGACTGCGACAGCGAATGCAGTGCTCATTTCAAATATAAATACTGGCCTACGAAATTGTTTCAGTATCACAATCAAGTCAACCATCTTCGCAAGAAGAACACCAATCTTATATATTCATTTTATAAAAAACCTCAGCTACTACTTAGTGCCGAGTTTGCAGTAAAAGTTTCGTGTGTGTTTTTGTACTAAACCCAAGCAAGTGACTACTCAAAATGAAGGTATAGAATAAATATTCATAATCTAAACTACGATTTGCAATGCAAAAGTTGAACTGTCTAAAGTCAAATGTGCAAAGTGGTGTGCTCGTGTCCTGTTAAGAAATCATTTTGAATCAGCAGCAACAATTGTGCAAATCTGAATTGTTGGACACAATCATCAAAAAGGATGTGCTTAGATATAGAAACTTTGAATATATTTGAAACTCTTTTTTTTATATATATTTTAGGACCTGTAGTCGGTTTTTTTATACTTAACTATGTTCTTAAGTTTCCTTGAGTAAGATATTCAATCTATTCTCAGTATAACTCTTCCTATATCAACAATTTTTCTTCAACTTCGATTTCGTTTTTCAATATCAATTAATCAATAATTTAATTAAGAAACTTATCAATTGTTTGGTGAACCTAAAAAAAAATACGGCACATAACAAAAGTCAAGTTCATAAATACAATTAATCAAAGAAATTCACAGCTAATACGCACAAAATTTGCACATTTTATAAAAACGCTTTTAATATATACATAATAATTTTCTTAATGAGCTTTTGCCATCAATTTTGTGCCAGCTTCTGTTTTCGAAATTAATTTCAATATGGCAAATATCCGAAATAAATAAAAAATGCAATTAGCAGTAGCTGCTAATCGAACTTGTTGCCCAGCTAAAGATTCAAATACAAAATCAACAACAACTTGTTGCTGTTATTTCTTCCATGTTGCAATGCATATATTAAATGGCTTGTACTTTCAAACCATGCCCAAATATGTAGAAAAGATTAGCAAGGGACGATATAAAAAAGAAACAAAAAGCGATCTACGACAAAACAAGCAGCACAAAAATACAAATCTTGCTTCCTCTTAATAGCATTTTAAATGCAGTGAAGCATGAAAGTCACTGAAGGTCTTGCAATCAAATTGCACAATTAATGCAAAGAAGTCTTGTAAAGAAACCAATTCAAACTATATATATATATATATATGTATTTATTTACCTATAGATATGTATGTAAGCACTTATTCAGTGTCCCGCTAGGTAAGGCGCCAGTTTGTTGCCCATGTCAATTTAGTCTGCCTGTCAAAATGCTGTTAACTAGGCGTATACTTAACAATCAGATTTCTGATTGTGACTTGTGCAAGTCACCTTTGAGAAGAGCCCCTTCACTTTGCAGCCCAATAACGGGCGACCCAATTTCCATCAGATTTGCATATTAACAGCCTAAACGCTAATGCACAAAAACAGCAAAGTGAAGCATAAAAATTATTATTATTATTAACAATGAGCAAAAGCAACTTGTGTGCAGCATAGATAATTATGAATGCAATTTTAATGAGATTCTTTCCGTCACACAAAAGACAATACAAATCAACATTTTGGCAGCATGGGATCGAGAGATTTAGTTGGTTTCGGGCTCTGCATGCTGCTGATCCTTATTTAAAGCGGAAACGCGTTCAAGTGGCGACTTATAGGCCAACGGATGAATCTTGAAGCCATATAGCCTGCGAAAAGATTCGAGTTTGAGCGTAGAGTTAAACAAATTTGATTTTATTCGACCCACCTTGGCACAAACTTTTGCTTGGATCGTTTCGGCCTCACTTCCGGCTTTACCATCAAGAGCATGTGCGGAAAACCGGTGCCAAAAAAGGCGCCATCGATGGTCGAATGTCGTGTCGACTTCGGCACATAGACATCATTGCATTTGGGGCAAAAAACGCGCACCTTTTCCTCGCCAGGATTATCACTCAAGCCAATTGGTAAAACTGCCTGCCGCTGGCAATAGACGCGTGGGCAGATGCCAAAGACGCTCTTTTGATACTTCTCCAGCATCATGTCAATGCCACGATTGGTCAATATAAACCGTGCGTGTATCAAACCAAATAGCTTCTCTGCCGACAGCTCCAGCTCGGCCTCTGGTGGCGCATCCGAGCCGGAGCCAGTGTCCAAGTCCAGGATCACTTCCAAAGCACGCCGATAGTTGCTAACATTCGTGTCGAGAAAGTTCAAGTTGAACTTATCCTGTATGTAATCCTCGTCAACCTCACAGAAAAACTCATGGCCACGCTGCTTGCAGTACCAGTGTATCCAGGCATCCTCATCCGAGTCCGACATGGCTAGCACAAAAATTTAACAACGCTTTAATTCAAACACAATAAATCAAAGATACTAAACAACTGTTATTTGATAGCTATCATTTGGCCTGCTCTGTGCTGGGAAAGGAAAATAACTCACATATTAAATTTCATTAATCATCTCTTTGTACTTTTGCAGTGCTTTACAACAATTGCGCTGCTCGTCTGCCTGGCCGCATGGACGCAAGCGGAGCCACCAGTGCCCCAAGGCCAATATCTGCCGCCCAATCAGTCCCCGCAGGCGCCCACCAACAGCTATCTGCCACCCACCCAAAGCTACCAATCGCCGTCCAGCAACTACTTGCCTCCTCAGCGTGGCGGCAATGGTGGTGCCTCTGCGCCCAGCAACAGCTATGGTGCTCCACTGCCACAGAGCCAGTATGGCGCTCCTGGGTTGACTGGTGCGATCTTCAAGGGACAGAATGGCGGAGGCGGCGGCGGCGGCTATGGAGGCAACGGCAACAACGGCTACGGTCAGCGGGATGAGGAGCAATACGGCCCAGCAAAATACGAATTCAAATACGATGTGCAGGATTACGAGTCGGGCAATGATTTTGGACACATGGAGTCTCGCGATGGCGATTTGGCAGTTGGTCGCTACTACGTTCTGCTGCCCGATGGCCGCAAACAGATCGTGGAATACGAGGCCGATCAGAATGGCTATCGTCCAACGATTCGCTATGAGCAGGTTGGCAATGGCAATGGCAATGGCAATGGACGCAATGGCGGCAATGCTGGCTACGATAGCAATGCGCAGCAGGGCAAATTCAATGGTTATCAGTAAGGGGGGCCAAGTAGTTATGCTGAAGGCGTTGCTACCTTCTAGTGTTTTTCCAGTTTAAGTCGACCCTGTAACTATATTCTTGTCTACCTACACATATACATTCATACAGATATCGTTGGTTTTACATTCGCTGAGCGAGCTGAGTATTAAAATGCATCTGCTGCTGCAACAGTTAGACATGCACTGGTTTCTCACATGCGAATCTCCTCTCCTCTCTTTCTTCACTGTTCAATGTACACTTAGTGAAACGCTGCCATTTTGCCATAGCCAGGCACGATTCAAAAGTCTTTTACTGTTATTATCCTTTGCCTTTGCTTTTGTCTTTGCCTTTGCCTTTGCCTTTGCCTCATCTTCCATCCATGTATTTTTGCCGTTCGTTTTGTTAAGCGCCTTCATTTTGTGTCGGTCTACACACATAGTTACAGACACACACACACACGCCAATACATACATACATACATTTTGTGACCATCACACGCATGCATACATATACATTTATAAACATAAGCATTGTATTTAATTTTAATATGAATTCTAAATGAAAAATGCATTGAAGCACACTCTCTGAATGGAAAATAATGTGTACGAAAAGAAACAAATGAGATTTTTTGTGTATAAAGTAATGATAATGAATAAAGAAGCATTTTTGTATAAAACAAAGTTAAAAAAAAAAACAAACTATCTTTTTATTTTGTAAGGTATATTGCCTATTATTTTTATACCTAGACAATTTTCCCATTGAAAAAACTTAGTTTTAGTGGACACGAAAAGCCACTTTGAGTTGTACCGCAAAATTATAACGAAAATTTGTAATATCGTAAGCAGTGCCGTTAATTTGATATAATTAACATAGTTTGAACATTGTTACGCGTCTTGCGTTTTGTTTGCATAAATTAGCGTATATTTATTTAGCCATTTGCCTATGAGATGACCATTTCCAGTGCGTGGACTGAATGGAATGTGTGGGAGGCAATGATTTTGTTAAACTTAGGTGCGCTCATCAGTTGTTGTTTCTACGTATATACGTAAGTACGTATATACATACATATGTACGCATATACATATGTTTAATGTACACCGATATTTTATATTTGCTCTAGGCCAATATTTTTTATCTTTGCTTTGTCTACCAAACAATGTAAGCAACAATCAAATTTTTTTTACTTCTTTTGACTTATAAGCTTTGAGCTCACTTAAAGTCACTTCTGAGCAGTTTACTACAATTAAAAAAATAATTACACAATTTGAAAGACATTTTAATTGCAGACGTGCTTTACCTATCGTAAATAAATTTTTATATTGATGAAATTTCAACAAAAAAATGTACTAATAAATTTAACAAAATTACAGATACTTTTTAAAAGAAAGATAATTGGTACTGACAATGAATGTTTTATTCTAATGAATAATCAAAGGGATTTCGGGTTGCAAAAATGAGAAGTTTTAAAATAATAATAATTGAAATCTGGTTTACTGGTTATATACATGGATCAAAAAATGAACTTTGGGAAAAGGTTACAATTTACACAATTAATTTTATATTTACTTCAGCACCCGCTCCAATTGTCCCAAACTATTATACTTGTAGACTGGATCTTGCAGCTCACCCACAGGCGAGTATCTCAACTGTGCTGTGAAACCATCGCCGGTTTTATCCTCCGTAGTTCGATAGAGAACTCGCTGCAGTTTATTATTGCCGGAGACTATGTAGTAACGTCCTTCCTTAATATTTTGCTGTATATTCAATGATGCTGGAGATTCATCCTCTTCTGGATAGTTGATTCTAAAGTCAGGCGCTCCATACTGTGCTGCCGGAGTTGTCTGTTGCTCGCCATTTAGAACCTCTCCTTGGTTGACTGTGGACACTGGCTGAACAACTGGCTGCTGATTGGAATTATCGAATTTGGGCGGCACATAATTGGAGTTGACTTGTGGCTCATTAAAGGTGCCAGCGTGCTCGACCCGTGCTCTGGTAATCTCTACGCTGGAGCCCACTGGAACCACAAACTCGCCGGGCAAATTGAACGGAACCTGCGGACGCCAGCCAGCGGGAGCATATCCAGATCTCACTAGAGTCTCAGCCTGGATGGCAACAGCGCAAGTGATCACAAATATGATCTAATAAAAAAATCAAATTGTCAAAAAATTGAAGACTCCTTTCTATCAAAATCGCACCTTTAGTTGCATTTTGTTCAAAGTTGCATTTGCAACTGCAGTGCAAAATGTTTCAAGTCACGCACTTTTATATCAAATGATAAAACAAACTTCGGCTAATATTCAGTATGACAGGCACGTCTGACACACATCTGTGTTGCATCTGGGATCCAATTGTCACGTAATCCGTCAAAAATAAAGCACAACAAATTTTGCATACCTGTTAATATTTTGACCTTGATAAATAGATGAACACACAATTGGCAAGGGATCAAATATATTTTGCTACCACACACAGTATAGTTGGTGACATCAGTTGTCCAATTGTTCGATAGTTGACATGAACTTTAAGTCACAATGAACAAAAACAAATCATCAAGTTCAAGAATTGGGGTAATTAATTATTAGGTGTTACCCACATGTTTAAAAGATTGTTTGTTCAATGAATTGTTTCATTTCACATTTGCGCTAAGAAAACCGAATTAAATTTATTACGGAAGGACATTGTTCGATATTAAAGTAATTGAAATCTTTCACGTCTTATAAAATGTATTTCGCACCGCAACATGTAGCAACATGAGAACTGTTAACGCTTCGTTAATTATTATCAAGTTTTGAATAATTTTTGGTAGACTTTGATTAATGTTTTTTGAGAGTAAATAAACTCATTTTAGTGGGCAAACCCATTTAAGCGCGCGCCAATATGCACGCCCAACACAGGGTGACTAGCTGAAAACGTTTTTTGCAGCCCTGATTTATTCATAAGTATTATAGTATAGGAATACATTGCGCGGGCATTTTAAATATACTTAAAATGCGTACGAAAAACACAAGTACAATTAATAAAAAATTGAGTTTAACTTCATGTAAAAGGTTTGAAATCTTTCCTTAATGACATTTTACATGAAGTTAAACTAAATTTTTATTAATTCTACTTGTGTTTTTCGTATGCAGTTTTTATGTGTTAGGTAAAATATTTTTAGGGTTGTTCATTTTAAAAATGTACCGCAATTATAACAGTTTATTTAAACCTCGCTTAAGCGGCATTAAATTTCAGGTATCGTCTTAAATTCATTTTTAAGCTATTTGTTTATTTTTATTTATCTTGTTTTAATCGTTCAATAATGATTGCACTTTCAATGTATATATATATATATATATATATATATGTATATATTTAAGTCGGTTAACATCCTACATCCTGTGTGTGTGTGTGTGTGTGTTGCTTATTGCTGCGGTCCAGTCAAACCCAGCTTCTTCTTCAAGGATTCGGGCATATCTGGTGGTGGTGGGCGTGGCATGTGCAGGAAGACCTTGACAGCATCATAGATAAACCATTGAGCGGCAGTGAGTGTGCCAATCATGACAATCCTAGGAACCAGACCGCCCCACAGACCTGTAAGAAGTACGATTAGTTTTTAATTTGACCATCGCACAGAAGACTCCTTGTTTACTCACCAGACCAGCCCAACTGCTTGGCGACATCCAGAGCACTGGCGCCCTTGGCCTGGTTCAGCTTAGATACAACGGTATCAGCGGGATGCGAGACAATGGCGCAGAAGACACCAGCAATGTAACCGGCGGCAAAGGTGACAATAAGCTGCTCGCCCTTGGTGCAATCAGCACGGGGCTTTGGCACCACATACTTATACAGCAGCTCCAGAGTACGCTCAAAGCAGGCAAACTTCATCATGGTGTATGGGATCTGTCGCATCCACAGTGGCACTAGACCCTTGTAGAAGGCGGTGATGCCCTCCTGTGCGGTCATCTTGGGAATCGCCTCGCGCAGATTCTTTGCAAATCCAGGCGTCGTCTGAATTTTAACCTTGGCTGCCTCCATGGGTGACAGCGCAATATCCGCAAAGAACTCGGCCGATGCAGAGGCGGCCAAATAGAGGCCAGTTCTGTAGAGGAACGCGTTCTCCTCACCGATGGCATTGCCGTACATGACTTTGAAGACCTCATAGAGACCAAACTTGCACAGACCCTGCATCGAATAACCGATGAAGGTGGGCGCCCAGCCCTTGGCCAGACCACGGACACCCTCCTCCGCCATGCTCACACGGAAGCCATTGAACACACTCTTATACTTGGCCGGATCGACCTGCAGACGGCACTTGACCAAATCCAGGGGCACCACCATAGTGTGAGTGGTGCCGCACGAGATAATACCACCCAAGCCGCACAGCAAGAAATAATGATTTGAGCCAAATTCACATGAATCTAAAAAATTTAAAAACAAAAATTACAATATAAATTAATTTTAAAATTGAACAGGACTCCAATTCCAATTTCAAAACTTACCACCCTGAGCAGAGGCAGCAGCGGCGAAATTGTGATTGGGGCTCAGCTGGGTGCGGGTGGTGACGGCTCCATCGCTGCTGGGCAGGGGCAGAGTGGGGAGGGCAGCTGCCTGACAGTCGACACTGTTGAATGGCGATTTGAACGTTGAGTTCTGCGTGGCCTCAATCAAAGATTTGAACATCTTGACTTAGTGAAGGATTCTGTCAGTAGAATAGAGTCCGAGGACAAGGTTGAGGTTATTGAGTCATGATGTAACCAAATTTATTATTTATACACACATATAACTCATTAAAAACGACATTAATATATACACAAGCCATTAATTTAAAATTCATCACTTTAAAAAATACTTAAAAATGTTTGAAAATTTTAAACATTTGGAAAACCGATTTCTAAGATCTCTTTGGCATTGATCTTGCACATAACAAACTTTTTTTACATAACTTTCGTATATATTTATTTTCAAATTGTCCTCTTTTTAATGCATTGCGTAATAGCGTTTTGTGTGAGCACTTTTCAAAAACATTTCGAAAACAACATTCATATATTTATTTATTTGTATAGTTTTAAAGAGACTCACTTCAAAATGCGAGAAATGAAGAAAAGTAGCTAAAGAAGCTATAGATGAAGTAGAGAGTTTTCGTTGTTGGGTTTTAGGAAAATAGAACCCAAAAAACAACGTTCGTCGTGCGCCAAACCAGAAAACCAAGTGCAACAATCCAAATTACAATACTAATGATGGGGTAGCAATGTCGGCGTAGGGTTGTCATATCCACTGAAAATGAAGCGGTTATAAGCGGGTATCAATTGTTGGAGTAACGGTTGTTAATTGATCATTAGGAAATTCAATTATATATGGCAAAGGATTTTATTTATTGGGATTCTGTTTAATGATTTTTAAGAAAATATTCAATTCCATTATTCACATGTCCTATTTTATTCTATATTTTTAATATCTCCATTATCAAAGTAATAAATAAATATATGACTATATATATAAGCAATATCTTCAAAATGATTTACCCATTCTTAGATGGCAACCCCACAAAAGTTCTCTTTATTTATAAATACGCAACTGCTCAAAATTTCTCTCTAGAGCGAAATCTATTTTTTAAGATTTTTAGTTTATATAAAAATAAATTCATTAACGCGTCCGACAGCTGATCGAGCAGACAATTTGGCAAAACGAATCGAAATCAAGGCTAGGCTTGTTTTTTTTTTGTAAAATTTAAACATTTTATTGGAAACATACAAGTTATGGTGTTTATTTACTAAAATCGTTAGTTTAGTAACTTTATGCGACTTAGAAAGCTATTACAAAATTGTAAACTCGCCTCCATCGAGGCGTATTTTGTTAGTTCTGTCACGTTTTGATAATAAGTACAGTTTAGATGATTTAGTGTCCTAACATATACATGTGTATATATACATACATATATATATATATATTTATATATAAATGCTAAAAATATTGGAAGTAGTAGCTGCATAATAATACTTTTCTTTTGCAATAAATTACAGTTACACAACAGTGTAGACTGGACAAAAAATGGCAGAGTTAAATAACGATAATACTTAGAAACGATTTACAAATACATATTTTTAAATTGGCTGGCATTTGTTAGTGTGTGTGTGTGTGTGTGTGTATGTCTGTATGTAGGTGTGGGTTTAGGTTTTTGACACTGCCTAAACTGTAGCAGGGCTCCTCAAACCGTAGGGGCACAGTTTAACTGAACCCCATAGACAAAACAACCCAAAAATTGGCAAACAAGCGGACGTCTTAATCGTTAATCGGGGAAACTTAACAAACTAACTGGGACTACGATTCGGCTGTCTCCATGTGACGATGCACCGTGACCGGCGCCAGGATATAATGGGAACGCTGCTCCTCGGCCGCATCCAGCGGCAGCGTTGTCTGTCCATAAACAACAGCAGATGCAGTTGCTCCACGACATGGCGATGGCGTTGCCTGCGATAGCTGCTGATGCTGCTGTTGCTTGTAGCGCTCCGTTTTGGACACGGGCTGATTGCTTAAATATGGATGCGTCGCATTAGTGGACGATTGCTGGCGATTTGTGGGACTCGATATGGATGTGGATATGGACATGGTATCCGATTTGCTGTGACGCTTATCGTGCAGCAGCAGCGGCTCGGCCAGCGTGAAGCACTGCTGATCGGAGCTGTCCTCGTGCGGCGTCATCGTACTGTAGCCATGATCCGATTCACCGTTTGGCGGTCGTCTATAGTAGCTACTGCCGCTGGACATGTGATATGGTGAGATGTCAGCGGCATGCATCAGTTGACGCTGTGCCGCCGAGTGATCGTAGCCACCCATGGGCGGTTCATCATGCGTCTGGCAATCATCGAAATTGAAACGGGACAGTGGCAAACCATAATTCTCTTCCTGCACCGAGTCCACATAGAACTGCTCCTGGGCCTGTGTGTCCAGATTGTTCCGATAGCAATAGATGGCAAAGCCAATCACCATGGCGAGCACAACAATCGCACCACCAAGTGGCCCAAATGCGGAATACGCATGCTGCTCCCGCTGGGGATTATGCGCAGCCAGCATTTCCAGTTCATCGAGCTCACCATACGGCGTCAGCGAAGCGAGCACTCCATTAAAGCAGCCTGCCTGGTTTGAACAGAAGGCGGCAACAAAGCTGTTGTCATCCACATCCTGTTGACACCACTCGCAACCCATGATGCCCAGACACTCCCGCTGCGTGGCATACGCCTCACAATTGGCAGCCACTGTTGCCGCTGCACAGCTGGGTAAGGAACTCAACAATTGGCTGGTCGGTGGCAATGCGAGGAAATGTTCGCTGGGCGGTGCACAATATGGAAATTGATGTGTATAATTTGCATATCCATCGGGATCCGCGTCACCGGAACTTGTCAGCATTGGACACTCGCAGGGACACTCGCAATCCGTTTGATCCATGCGCTTGCAATTGAGGCAGACGCGATTGATGGTGCTGCACGGACAGAAGGTACCGCCGTCACAGCTTGAGTTGAGTACCGCTGCAAATAGATTGCTGTTACGGATCAGGGCAATGGCGTACTTGGTCCGCTCCCCGTGCACCACATTGCCCAGAATACTCGAGAGCGACGTGTTGAAGGCATAGTACCGTTGCAGCGTGCGATTCTGATAGCTGGCACAGCCCAATTTACGTACCAGCTGACCATGATTTAACATGTCATTGGACAGGTAGGACTCCTTGTGCGTCAGATGCTCATGCGGACGACGCGGATTGCGTGCGGGACTCGACACCTGCAGCATGCTGGGATGTGCCAGCAAATAGCCTTCATGGTCGAATAGCAGACACTTCATGTGCGGCAGCTGACAGAGGTGGGTGCTGTCCAGGATCAGGCGATAGTAAAAGGCATAGGGCACATCCAGTGCGACAACAGCCACTGGACGATCCTGTTGTGCGGAGTGCAAAGCATCTGCCTTGCCCTCGAATATTGTATGCGCTATGGTCACAATGTAGCCGGCTCCACCGGCGTCCAGATAGGGAGCCGTACTTACAATGCGTCCGGGCTGTGCCATCGCCTGCCGGAACCATGTACGTCGAGTGGCATCGTAACTACTGCTCAAAAGACAGCCTGGATACAATTGCAGAACACCACTCACACTCGCTATGTAGCGTCTAATGATATGTCCGCGCAGCGATCCGCCAGTGTCCTGATGGCGACGTCGCAGCAGTTGCATGGCCTGATTTAAGACGCCAACCTCATGGCGTATGCGCGGACCCAGGCCGGGATTAGCGAGCAGGCGGCTACCATCGCGCAAATAAGCCATAATGGACTCCACATGACGCAGCTGTGTGCGCGGTCGATTATTGTGCAGAAATGCAAAGGGTGAATTAAACGCTGCAGCACTCAGAAACAAAGTGGGCGCATCTGCAGAAAAATATCAAGGAAATCAAGCAAATCTTAAGAGCTCGCCTCTTCATTTCACAACTCACCCATTGTGGCCAGCTGTCTAAAGTAGCGGCATGTTTTTGGCGTTCCACTCGCTCCATTCTGCTTCAGATCCAAACGATGGTATAACAAATCCATTGTGTCCCCATAGAAGCCCGAATCAAAGTTCACAGCGGCATCCTGGCGATTATAGCCGCGCTGGAGCGGATTTGTTGCATTGTGAGCAGCATTGTTACTAATGCTGACCGTGCTCACCAGACAGAGCACATAGATGCCCAGAACGGATTGCCAGTGATAGGTGCGCAGCAGCTGCTGTTTGCGTCCCAGATAGATTGTGGTGCTAGCATTTCCGCGCTCCTCGTGCAGCAGACGCTTCCGAATGCTAACGAAATCCGTTGCATTCTCAAGGTTCGCGATATTCACGGGATATGCAGTCTCAAGCTGGATGAGCGGTCGTGGGAAAGCCGGATGTGCCAAAGTGTTACCACTGCTGCGATCCAATAGAAATGCATAGCTAAAACCCTGTTTGGCCGCTGGTGAAGCATTTGGATAGTTAAGCAGATCCTCCAGCAGATCAGCTAAATATAAATTGACGCCAACAATGCCGTAGGAAGGCACAGCATGCGTTATGGCCACAAGGAAATCTTCAAAATAAATTCAAAAATATTTTGTAGTTAATATATATTAATGTTAATCGTAAGCGATTGACTTGCCACCACTTTCCGCATCCACGACGGGCTGATGCACCTCCAGGGTGTCGGTGAGGAAACGCTCCGCGAAGAGCTGGCCAAAGACACGACTGCTCGCCCGTGGTATCGTCTCCGCATGCAACTTGTTCAGCACAAAGAAGCGACCGGCCAACTGGGTCTCCTCCCCAGGTGGCAGCCAGGTGCGCACATCAATATCGAACTTGGTATAGTTTTGGGTGGCCACATCGCTGAGGAACTGTTTCTCATACATGATGCGCTTCTCGTCGAGCACCACGGCACAGGTATTAATGATAACTGGCGAGAGCAGACGACTCTGTCCCTGGGCTAAGGCGCGCAGCACGTGCATCGCATCCGAGAGGTTTGTGAGCAGACCCCGAGTCACATAGACAAACTCAATGGGTTGCTCGGAGCTGTTTATTAGCCGCGACTGCTGCAGTCGATGCAGCATCTGGAAGGCATACTCAAATCCCAACGTATGATTGGTCATGCCACGACCCAAACTCAAGTTATTCAAATAGCTAAGTATCTCGTCCTTGTGGGCACGTGTTGCACTATAAATGCCATGTGCTGCGTCAGCGGGAAACGCATTCAGGAACATAAAGTCCGCCTCGCTGGATATGGTCACCAAGGATATATAATCGGTGTCCTCCAGCAAGAAAAGCACCTCTTGAACTGAGTGCGTGGAAGAGAAAATTAAATGAGATAAATAAAATAAAATATATATCAATTTAAATTTAGAAAATAACGATAAAGCTTATAAATGTGAGTTGTTGCATTCCCTCAGCTTTTTCATTTGCGACGTCAGGATTGAGCACTTACCAAAGTTCTTGGTGATCTCAAATAGTTCCCCATTCAGCGCAGAACCCACATCGATGAGTAGCATCACAAACTTGTGTTTAATGGCCGACACGTAAAGTCGCCGAAAGTACGCACTGCCTGGAGCAGCATCGCTGCTGGAGAGGAAAAATATGTGCTTAAAATGGCTAACATTGTTGCTGGCTTTGTTGCTGTTGTTGGGATTGGGATTGCTGTTGCTAGATTCGTCGCTGGACGTAGTGCTTAGGCGCTGCCTAAGCAGCGTCAATTGATCGTCGATATAACTATTGGCGGCCAAGGAACGGGCATTGTTCTCATTGAGGAATGTGGCACGTGAAGCCTCATCTGATTTGAGATAGTTAAGGATCTGTATCTGCTGTTTATTGTAGTGGGCAGAAGCAACGACGACTGCATCCACATTGCTCTCGTAGTCCGGCTGGCAGTTCTCGATATGCGTGTTCAAATAGAGATGCATATGCTCGCTGTTTGTGGCAGGATTGCTGCCCTCTGCATCATCCATTTCAAAGTCAAATTCACTCTCCAGCTCTTCGTCAGCATCTTCGTCGTAGCTATGCTGCTGCTGGAGCACCTTGCTCAAGTTAAAACGCAGCAGATCGCGCAATTCGAGAACAACATGTGTTGCTCTTTGCAATTTGCGTCCCAGACGCTGGCTGAATGCTTGCAGATCCTGCTGCACACTCTCGTTTGCATTGCTCCCCGACAACGACAATCGCGTGGTCACCGAGCTAGCAAAATGTATCGAGTCGAAGATTTCCTGCAAGGAAGCGATTAAGGTTTAACAAATGTAGTGCTGTTTTGAAGAAGCCATTAAGCTCACCTGGATTTTTGTGACTAGCATTTCGACATTGCGTATGCTGTGCAATTTATTCTCCACATTATGCCTGAGCTGCACAACATTTTGCTGATTGTAGTTAATAAATAAAACACTCGCTGGCGTCTGCTGCAGCGACATATAGCTGGCAGATGTAGGCACTTTGTTAATGTTGCTAGTTTGGGTTTCATTTGTTGTGTTTGTGTTTTTGCTTATGATTTGAGGTAGTGGAGGAACATGTTCACTGTTTGGCGATGTGTGCGCAGCTGCCGCCAGGAGGAGCAGGAGCAACGTGATGCCGTCAAGCCACATCTTGTTGCTTTCCTGGTAGCCTCAATTAGTACCGATTACAGCGTCATTTAGTTATAAATGTTTATTGCCTTAGTTTTTTATGCTGCTGCTGCTGCTTGTGTTGCCCGATAACTTGACGAATTCGCTCGATAGAACGCATCGTAAATGCTGAACAAATTTATCGTAAAACATAAATCGATTGCACACTGTATTTATTATTGTTATCATCTACTTTTAATGAAGTTCAATTTTTGCGGCCAATAATAAATGTTTATATCAATTAAAACGTTAACAAATGATGAAATTTGATTAATAGGGTTAAAACTGATTTGCAGAAACATTTAAAAGCAAAATGTATATATTAATCCAAAAAGACTTAACAATTTGGTATTTTATTTATTAGGTATTTATTATTAGATTTGACGGAATACCCTACACAATTTGAGGAAAAGCATCGATACTCTTTTAGTCTGATTCATAATAAAAGAAAAAGGTGCATATAAAAAACATTGAAAATAAACAGAGAACATTAAGACTTTCAAATAAACAATGGCCGCCACCTTAAAACCGTATTTGACTGCCGTGCGGCATTCGTTGACCGCAGCAATGTGTCTGCAGGATTTTCCATCGCAAGTTGTTGAACGCCACAACAAGCCGGAGGTAGAAATTTGCTCCAGCAAGGAACTGGTGCTCACGCCCATTGTCGTTTCCCGCAACGAGAGGGAGAAGGTGCTGATTGAGCCGTCCATTAATTCGGTGCGTGTTAGTATCGCTGTAAAGCAGGCGGATGAAATTGAGCGCATCCTGTGCCACAAGTTCACACGCTTCATGATGCGTCGCGCCGAATCCTTCATCATATTGCGACGCAAACCAATCGAGGGATACGACATTAGCTTCCTTATCACGAACTTTCACACGGAGCAGATGTACAAGCACAAACTGGTCGACTTTGTCATCAGTTTCATGGAGGAGATTGACAAAGAAATTAGCGAAATGAAACTGGCTGTCAATGCGAGAGCTCGCACCTGTGCCGAGGAATTTTTAAAGCGCTTTTAGTTGCTACTACACTGTTAACAAACTGCTTCAATCCATAAATAAATGTGTGTTTTCTATAACAATCAGTTTTTTGCCTTACTGTCTGAAGTTTTCGAGAATTAAAATATTTATTATTATTAAATATTATTTTAATATGTTAGATAATGTGTTAAAATAGCGATTTAGAGAAGATTTATGATAGGATTTATTATTTTAATATGATAAATATTTATGACAAGATATGTAAGCATGATCGACCTTTGGAGCCGTGCACAATATTGAATTTGGATGATGTGCCATTTATCATATATAAATTTGAATTATTAACTATGTTCGAATTTACATTGAATAAAATAATATAAAATTATAGTTGGCTCAATAAATATACAAACGATAACATACCCTTCTGTGGAATTGTACAAATATAATTGTATATATTCCTAATACTACTATATATATACATATATATATATATATATGTGTAGTATTAGGAATACTAGAGATGCTAGCTAATTTAACTGATTAAAGCCATTCACTTGTCTAATAACTTTTGTTATCCTTAATAATAATTATAATTTGGTGCACAAAAACCGCATAAACCTCCAAATTTGCTCAAGTTTAAATTTTCGCGCTTGATCACACCAGCAAGAATCTGCCTTTCGAGTTGTGCAACACTGGTGTATAACACACCAGTCTCGTCGAACGACAACAAACGCAACACGCGGATTAAGCGGCGGCAGATCAGAAATTTATTAAATTTCTACGAAAATGGCAAACGCAAAAGTGAAGAGTACGACAAATAACAAACAAAAGAAACCAAGCGAGGTGGCGGACAAAAAGGCTCTAAAAGGAAAAGCCTGGCAGAAGGTGAAACTTAAGGGCCACGTGATATCCGATGATTTTAGCAGTTACGAAGGTCTTATCGGATTGGAAATACTTAAGATTTACGATTCGGCGCTGGTGAAATCCACACAGAAACAGATTGCTCCGGCTAGCTACGAACGCAGCAATAGGCGTAAGTCTGGAAAAGCAGGAAAGGATTCGGAGGCATCGTCTAGCGATGAGGAGGAGAGTGATGATGAATCTGAGGATGGAGATGCATCAGCTAAATCATCGAAAAGAATTCGCCTTGCAGAGCGTCGCACTCAGCGGATACTGAAACAGCAGGAAAAACGCGACAAGCGCAAGGAGCAACGCAAGGAAAAGAAGGTGGAATCTAAAACAGAGACGAAGTCCATAAAGCAATCCAAATACACACCCAACGAAGAATATGCTCCGGATAGATTTGCGCTGCTGCGACCACCGCCTCCAGAAGATAACGCTGTTGAGCCGGAGAACAGTGCCAGCTCTGGAGAAGATGTCGACGATGAGGAGGTGCCAGAACTGGTGCCTTACAGTGCACAGGTGGATATGAGCAAGTGGCAAGACATGGGTGTTCCCACATCCATAATACGTGCTCTGGCCGAGCAGGGGTACGAGGCGCCTACACAGATTCAAGCGATGACTCTGCCAGCAGCCATACATGGCAAAAAGGATATACTTGGTGCTGCAGAAACGGGTAGCGGAAAAACACTCGCCTTTGGCATACCTATCCTCTCCGGTATCATGGAGCTGAAGCAGCGCAATGACGGATCTAGTATACGCACACGGACACCTAATCATAAAACTGGAGTGGTGGAGGAGGAGTCGCCTGCAACCAAAGATAATCACGAGTTGACGCCACCACCAGAGGAACTGGATTATGTGTCGGGCGCCAGTGATGAGGAGAGCGATGCCGATGAGCACAGCAATTCGAGAAATCGTCCTTTGTACGCTCTGGTGCTCACACCCACCCGAGAATTGGCCGTCCAGGTAAAGAATCATCTCGTTGCCGCCGCCAAATATACGGGCATTCGTGTGGCAGCCATTTTTGGTGGTCTCTCCGTTGCCAAGCAGGAACGCGTCCTACGCCAGTGTCCCGAAATTGTTGTGGCGACACCAGGTCGCCTTTGGGAACTGTATGCGCAGGGCAATCAGCACCTGAACAAGATAGAACATGTCAATTTCCTGTGCATTGATGAAACAGATCGCATGGTAGAGAAGGGACACTTCGAGGAACTGCGCATGCTGCTCAAGGTTCTCAATGCGGATGAGGATCGCAAAAAGTTGCGCCAGAATTTTGTCTTCTCAGCCACTTTGACGCTGATCCATGATCTACCCGAGCATATGCAAAGTAAGAACATACCTCAATGGATGAAATTAGAATAAGATTTCAATCCTGATATTTAGTTTGGATTGAGATGGAGTATTTTATGTCCAATTACAAATAATTTGCTAACATTCCCCATAATTACTTTCATTATTGTAGAACGCAATCTGGCAAAGCGTCCCAAGTTCACCAAGCAGACTGTGGATCAAAAGATTGAGAGTCTAATCGAGGAATTGGGCATCTCGCAGCCAAAGATTGTGGACATTACCAGCAGTCAACGTAAGTAACAACTACCTCAAAGGCGCTCCTACACATTAATTATGCTTCTATCTTACAGAGACTGCCCAAACTCTGACCGAGAGTCGTCTGCTGTGTGCGATTGATGAGAAGGATTACTATCTGTACTATTTTGTGCAGCGTCATCCTGGTCGCAGCATTGTCTTCTGCAATTCGATCGACTGCGTCAAGCGACTGGCCACGCTCTTTGGCCTGCTGGAGTGCAATCCGTTGCCGCTGCACGCCAACATGATACAGAAGCAGCGACTGAAGAATCTGGAACGTTTCCGCGACAGTCCGATGGGTTTGCTAATTGCCACCGATGTGGCAGCCCGCGGCCTGGATATACCCAATGTGGAGCATGTGATTCACTACCAGGTTCCACGCACCAGTGAGAATTATGTCCATCGCTCCGGACGCACTGCGCGTGCCAATAAACATGGCATAACGGTCATGTTCATGGAACCAGGCGAGGTCAAAACTTATGTGCGTCTGCATAAGACGCTAGAGAGAAGTGGGTGAATTCAAAAGGAACAATAAAATAAAATTGTTTCAATATAAACTGCTTCTTTATAGCTGAGGATCTGCCGCTCTTTCCCATCTCGGAACGTTTTCTGGGCGCTGTACGAGAGCGCGTCAATCTCGCCCGTGCACTGGACAAGGAGGAATTAAAACTGCGACGCACTCAAAGCGAAGAGGGCTGGATGAAGAAACATGCCGAGGAAATGGACATGATTATCGATGGCTACAACGATGAGTCGTAAGTGATGAATATCATATTCTCTTGGTATCTCATGCTCTAACCTCCCTTTTCCTTGCAGCGGAAGCGATCAGGATGAGGATCCGTTTATCATTGAACGCCGACGAAATCGCCTGCATGTTGATCAGGTGCGTGGACAACTGGCTGCATTGCTCGCCCAGCCCATATTCCCCAAAGGATTCAACTTCAAATATCCCACGAGCACCGGGCAGCTACTCTCCGGCTCTGATATGGGCGCCAGTAATCCGCAGAGTGCTGTGGAAACCATGAAGGCCGCCATCGAGGATATGAAGCTTGCCAAGAAGCAGCGCAACAAACGCAAACGCAATGCCTAAATAAATATATTGTTATATTTACCTTAACTATACTATTTATTTTATTATAACTATTATTATTGTTGCACTCTCAGTGCTTGGAGACAAAAAAACGGGTTCCATTTTCTGTAAGAGATCGTGCGTGCTTGGCCAGCAATTGGGATACAGATAGTGTGGGGGTGGTAAAGCAGCTGCAGCATGGAATGAATAACTATTAAAAAAAATCAATGAAACTATTGACAGGATTCCACTCACTCAATATACGGTTCCATTTCGTCCAGTATCCACTTTCGCTTTGTTTTGAACAAGGCACGCATGCGATCATTGATATTTGAAGGCAGTTGCTCCTCCGCCAGGGAACGGATGCAAGGCTGTGCACCTTCTTTATCTAATATGCCTAAGCCACGCAGATACTCCAGCTTACAGCTCATGCCCTCGGGCAGCGCCTCCTGCCAGGTGTTCATGAACTCTTCGTTGCGAAAACGCAAGCCAGGCTGTAAAATATTCTGTGCCACAATGCGTGCCACCAGAGACTCCTGGTAACGGAATTTGCTGGGGCAGCGATCACTTTGTTTCGTATAGACATCAAAAAGTCCCGAGACAATGTGTTCGGGCGCAATGCCTTGCAGGGCATAGATTGTCTCGCCGCGGTCCACCTCGTCCAGGGCCCAGGAATTTTCCGTAATCAGCCCAAGCATCAGGTTAATAATGCGATATTCATACTCATAGTCCAGTATACGGATATGTCCATCGAGTTCCAAGGCGCGATATTGCTGGAGTCCGTCGATAAACTGTGCCCGGCTGCACTGAATCGTGTCCAGTAGTTGTTGAAAACTAAACAACAACTTGCGCTCAATGCAATACTCATTCTCTGGCCCGGAATATCGGGTAAGTTGCAGCAGTTCGCCCAGCTTGCGATACCGTGGTCTGATTTCGCGGCATTCATAGTACTCGTGGAATATAGTCAACACCTGCTTTTGCTCCAGCGTGCGCACCTCCAAATCGTCATCGGCACTATTGTTTAGACTGCGGTCAAGCGACGTGTTTGCATTCCCTGTGCGTGGACTCTTCAAAGGTGAGGTGCTCGTTGCTGCACCAAACTTCAAATCCGGCACCAATAATAAACTGTTGGAGATTTCGGCACCTTTCACATCGTATGTCCGCTCATCCGTGCAGAGCACAACCTTCTCGTGCAAGCCACCCTTGAAATGTAGCGTCTGTCCTTTGCGTATCTGCTGCAGCATATGCTCGTCCAGTTCCAACAGGCGCAAACTCTCGCAGACCACATCGACGCCTGGATAATACAAAGCCTGCGTGAGTTGTGTCAACTGGCGTTCGTCCATTTTGGCATGCCTGACAATGGCCTTCACATCTTCTGCTGTTCGCACATAGCTGCAAAATAAACATATCACTCAGTGAGAATCATACTTATTAAAAAAATAAAACTTACTGCAGCGCCTCATTGTTTTCATCCACTTCCATGTTTTATAAATTCATCTCATGTGTTGCGCGCCAAAAATTAACCGAACTTATAGTGACTTTGGCGTTGCCAGATTGTTAATTGTTGTGACGAGTGCTTTTGCTATATGATTATTATTATTTTGTTATGTATGAAAAATTATTTATATAAAATTTGTTATAAAAGAGATTGAAAAATATAACTACTTTTAGTAACTTAATATTTATTTCATTAGTTGTTAATATAGGCAATCACATTAAAATATGTGATTCATCGTTACCACACCTAAGATAATTCCGCAATTTTATAGTTACTTTTGATATGTGTCACGATTTAAGTAACAGGTATTAGCATAGCATGTGCAATTCATCACCGAAATGGAGAACCTGGCGACAAAGAAAAACTGGACAGAAGAGGAACGTCTAGAGCTTGCAGCTCAACTGGATGCACAGCTTGACGATTTTATTGATGGCCTGGAGAAGAAACGCTATGAGGAGGGATGGCCAGAGGATCGCTGGCAGGAGGAAATGGACAAGCATCCGTTCTTCATGAAGCGAGCCCCACAGCCAGGTGACGAAGTGCATCCCATGTTTGAGGGCCTGCAAAAGCTCAAATACGATCCGGAGGAGAATACATTGGAAGAGCTGGCGCTTAACTACAAGGAAGATGGCAACTTCTACATGAAACACAAGAAATTCCGCATGGCCGTCTATTCATTTACAGAGGGCATCAAAACCAAGTGCGACAATCCAGATGTGCTCGCCGTTCTCTACAACAATCGTTCAGCTGCCCATTTCTTCATTAAGAATCATCGTTCCGCATTGAGTGATGCACAGCGCGCCTTGTTCTACAAGCCGGATTATAACAAAGCTCGCTGGCGAGCTGCCCAATGTGCATACGAGCTGGACAAGTTTGATGTGTGCAGCCAGATGTGTGAAGAGCTGCTCGAAGTGGACATCGATCATAAGGAGGCCAAGGCGCTGTTGCACAAAAACAAAATGAAAAAGGTAAGTCTCTCAAACAATCACATTATTACAAACAATGCTCATGATAATGCTTTACAGTTGGACACGGAACGCAATCAGCGCAAGGAGGCTGCCGAAACCAAGCGTCGCCTTATGCGCTTCCACAAGCTGCTCGATGCTCTGGCGCAACGTACCATTAAGTTTGATGATCAACCTATCAATAAACGTACAAATATAAGCGATGAACTTCTGCGCCCCAAGTTTTTGCCTCTGGAAGATTATCCTGTGCATTTGGATGAAGATGAGAGTACTCTAATTTGGCCAGCTGCCTTCTCCTATCCCGAATTTTTGTTGAGCGATTTTCAACAGCAATTGCCGGAAACGGCCACGATGATGGATTGCCTAATTTCGCTCTTTGCAGAGCCTCTTCCCGTTGATAAGACGTCAAGTTATCGCCCGGATAAGGTTCATGTCTACTATGAGAATCGCAAAGCGGGCTGTGTTCACAAAGTGAACCCCAAAAGCACACTGCGCGAGATTATCGAAGAGAAGGGCTTCTTTGTGTCGGGAGGCGCTTTGCTCTTCTATGTGGTGCCAAAGGGCACGCGGGTGGAACAGGAGTTTATACATGAAAAGAGACGTCCACAAGTCTACAGTTAAGTTTGAGTATATTTTTAAGAAATTACAATAGGTTTTTTTTGAACATAGACAAAGCATTGGTTAATTTTATTGTTATTATTGACTTACATATGCGAAGTATATGTATATATATATAAATTTGTAAAGTTTATATCTATAGTCACGGTACAATTGAGCTTTGGTTGCGCTAAAATAGAAGCTGTTTTCAAATATCCATAGTTTTACATATATTTCTATATATATATATCCTTGCAGCAGAAGCTAAACATTTTCAAATGCTCTAATAAACGCTTTATTTTATATGTATATAACTCGGACGTTTGGTGTGTTTTTTTTAGTTTATTTTTGAATAATACTGCAAGAATATACAATAATCATTTCCATTTTCTAACTAAATTAGTTTTACAATTTGTTATTGATATGTTCTTAAGCGTTGGCAGGTTTTTTGCAAAAGCCAAAAAAGCGATTCACAGATTTAAAAGCCAACAGAGTTTAAAACATTAATTTAACTTAATTACTTTGCATACAATTAAATACATTTAAGTTGATTAAAGCATTGCCGTCCAAGCTGCATACATTTTGTTGCTAACTTGTTTCAAATTTAGATTTCTAGGTGAGTCAAAAGCGATTGATTTGATTTAAGTAAAACGCTGAAGCTCAAATTTTCATAAAAAGCTGCCTTAATAACTAAAGTAAGCTAAAATTAATTTAGTTTCGTGTAAAATTCGTCAACAATAGTTTTGTCTTTTGTATAATTTGTGTGTAAATTTAATAATAAAAGCGTTTCTTGATTTTTCACGATAATTGAGCATACTTTGAATGGGAATATGTAATTTATATATATATGATTAAAATGCATGTTGCACGTTTCATAGACACACAAGGAATAAACGAACAACCAACAGACACAACATCAGTTATCAGATATGGAATACACTTTCATTTTGATATGATATATGTTCTATATACTTAGATAATTATGGCAAATTAAGTTGAACAATTAAGGCTTCAAATTGTTAATTGTTTTTAGACTATTTGCTGCATTTGAGTTTTGAGCTGAGGCAAATACAGTTTGTAAGGAAACGAAATGAGAATCACATGCAAATCATAAAACTATAGCATTAAACGATGAACTTATAATTATAATTATTAATTAACTTACTAACAACAAACAACAATGCAACATTTAGTTTAATTGCTATTGAGGCGAATGTGGAGCTGCTGTTGCATTCCTTTGGAGCACATTATTCAGACGCATCTTCAGTGGCGAAAAGTCAATTTTCTTGAAGCGCGGCAACGAGGCAAACTTCATGAGGCTGTTGCTAGTTGGAGGTGCCACCTGCTGCTGCAGCAACAGACCGTTGGGCGATTGTGATTGAGTCATGACCGGTTTGAGTGGCTCCTGTCGCTGCTGCTGTTTGCGTGGCGAGCCTTGGCCGAACTTGGCCAGTGTGGCATATTTCTGCAGCATGCGTGTGGCACGCTCGGCAGCCTGGAAACAATTCTCGTACTCATCGTCCAGCTGGCCGGCCTTGCATTTGCTTCCCGAAGACTCAGCCTCAACGACTTGGCCATCGTCGAATTTGAAATCAATATTTTGAAGCATGGCCAGCTGCAGCAGCTCTTCCTTGTCACCAGCATTTGGCGGCTTTAAATCAATATTATTATTATTGTTGGTATTGTTGTTGTTGTTGTGCTTGTTGCCGGTGGAGTTGGTAGCATGGGTGACGGCATATACACCTTCGGCAATCTTGTGGGCGGCAGTCTTCTTGGTTATCGATCTAGTCTTGGCTGACGATGATGATAATGAGGATGATGCATTGCTTATGATTGATGATGATGACTTTTGACGATGTTCAATTATCTGTTGGGGCGATGATATATACAGATTCTCCTTGCGCTCGCGACGCGATCGAGCGCTGACCAGTTGACGCATGCCTGGAGCTGTTTCGGCGCTGCTGGGACTGCGTCGCTTGGATTTTAATGTGTCGCAGCTATTTGGATAATACGAGGGTATTTTGTCATCCACACTGATGATGGACTTGCGGGGCGTCTGATAGTAATCCTCTTCGTCCTGCTGCTGATGATGATCTGCGTGCGGCGTTTGCTGTTTGGGTGGCAGCGCCGGCATTAGCGGGGATTCGGTGGGTGTGCTGGTGCATAGACCAAGCGGTTGCTGGTGTTCCAGCTCCTGGGAGGCCTTCACAGCCAGTAGATTCTCATACAGATGCTCCGCCAGAGCAATGTTGCTATTCATTGAGCTCACATCGACTCGCATCGATTCATAAATATCGCTCTCGTTTTGGGATGGAGCTGAATCTGGAACTGGTGCAGCAGCAGTTGCAGTTGCTGCTTTGTTGGTGGGATCTTCGGTGTTGCAGCTGCTCGTGGAGGAGCTGTAGGAACCGGTGGAGTAACCAGACGAAGTGGATGCAGTGCTTGCGGTGGGTTTCTTCTGCTCCAGTGGAGCATTGCTGCAGCCTTGGACCTTTTGTATGATAGGCGCCATCACACAATAACCATTGAGATCATCGACCATCATCTTACGTTGCAGTAGCTGCAACTGGACATTATTGCCTTGGCTGACGGCACCATTGGCTCCAATCAAATTTATTGTTGATGTGTTGCAGGCGGAAAAGTTAAAGTTGTTCGGCAACTGATGCGATACGTTCAGGCTCTCCAGCGAATCGGCTCGGTTCAGATGCCTTGTTAGCTCGGCGAGCAGAACTTTCCGTGGATTATTGTGCTCAATGGCCGAGTCCTCAAGGCTAATGTTGAGCTCATCGCTTGAGAGCGCATCGCCAAAGGTGTCCAGAAAGTTGAGCTGGGACAGATCGGGACTTGAGAAACTATGGCGATGCGCATTGCTCATGTTTGATGTGCGCTTGAGCGGAGGAATTGGCTCTGGAGTGGGTGCATTTTCATAGAGCACCAATTGCTGCTCCTGGTCCTCCTGCTCCTGCCCCACACTTGCGCTCGCCGAGCGACGCTTTTGTCCAAAGAAGTTATCCAACATATTCTTGTACTTCTTCTTTTTGGCCAGCTCCGATTCGGGATTGGTGCAGGAGCGTGGAATTTCACACGGCTGGCACTCGAACGTGTTGATTCGCTTGCGATGCGCCGGCAGTGGCGGCACAGCCGGTGGCGTCTCCAAAATCGCACGCGTTGTAACACCCGTTTCAGCCAGATTCATTTCCTCATAGATGCCAGACGCAACCGAGGCGCGCGAGATGCGACTGCCATCGAAGATTTCTTCATATATCTGAGAGACGCGCGCCGTGAAGGAGAAACTGCTCGTGTCCAGATCAAAGCAAAAGGAGTCGGGCAAATTGGGCAAGGGACCGAGTGCCTTTTGAGAGCTGCGAATGATAGTTAAATTTAAATTAATTTAATTTAAATTGAGAGCTGTAAGAGTTTAATTTTAAGTTTAAATTATAAACAGTTTAATAGCCCTGTTCTCACTTTAACAGATTGTCATATTGCTCTGATCTGATCTTGTTTGATGACAAATTTCGCAGTTTGATATAATTTTAACTGCAAACGTTTTAACAGACCTGTTTTCCCCTTGGTTGATTAACTAACTCTGTTGAATATTATGATCTAATCTTCAGAAGATATAAAGTTTAATTAAAACAATTAAATTTAAATTTGTAAAAAAAAGTATAACAGCTTTGTTTTCTCTTTGGTGGACTGACTAACACTTATGTTCTTATCTGATCGCGTCTTCAGGCAAATCCATCACATATTAAAAAATTTTGCTTACCTTGTGTCCCGACTGAGTCGACGCTGTTCGAGAAACACCTGCCTGTACAGCTCCAGATTCTTGATGGACTTTTTGATCCACTTCATGTGCCGGCGACACGCTGTCTCCGTTTCCAATGCAAAGTAAATGAAGCAATCGCGTCGATTCTGCGTCCAAAATAAACCATACGAATGCAGTTTTGTGCGTGAAGTGGCCAAACTGATATTTAATCCAGGCACGTTAATTGAAACACTGAGCAGTTTCTGTTGTTGATGGTGTTGTTGTGGAGAGGACAAGTCATTGTCGTCGACTATGCTCTGAAAACTGAGACGCAGGAAGCAGGGCACACATTTAATTGCTTCGATTTTTACCAAGCATCTGGTCCAGGTTTTGTAGCGCAACGCAATTGCGCGCTTGTCATGTGTATCCAATTTGACGTCCATGCACATTGAGATCTCGTTATGTTCCATGTTTTTTTTTTGGTTGAGGCGGGTTTGAATGGGTGTGATGTAAAAAAAACTAAATTTTAGCCGACTTTTCTACTAATTTACATGTTTTCTTTCGTTTTTCGTTCGTTCGTTCGTATTTGCTAAGAAAGGCGAGGGTGGAGCTCAGTGTTGGCAAAAATTTGCAAAAGAAAATTGTATAATGCGTACACACTGCTAATGTAAGTAGAGGTTGGTCGATATTTATAGAAATACACAACAAATTGCCGGTATTTTTTAGGCATACATTGTCTGGTCACACTATCAGCAGTTTTTGTGAATTTTCTGTGGAACGTTGACGTTTCTGTCGTTTTTCCGCATAAAACTTAACGCTCGAGCTAAAATACGTGTTCGAAAAAGAGTATAAATATATATTATAATCGTGTGTGTGCGCGTTCGAGTGTATTCTGTTTATCGCCAAGGTCAAAGGGCAGTGCACAAAGTATCTAAAAGCTATTGCAATTGCAATTTTAGCCACGATTTACGCAACGAAAGCAGCTGCGCTGTCGACAATAGAAGGCAAAGCGGCTGACAGGCAGCGGTTTAGTTGCCAAAAGAAGGTGCACGAACCAAGACGACGACTGGGTGGTGGATAGTCCAAGAAGTAGCAGCGGAAAACGAAATCAAATTCTGCGCATTGTAACAAAAACATATAAAACAGACTAAAAATATAAATTCGGCCGAGTTTTATAATTGCAGTTGATAAAAAAAAATATTTATATATAGTGTCGAAATCGTTAAGCTAAAAATAGTTCAAAATGGCGCGCTTGAAACATTTCTAATTATATTTAAAAATAAACATAAATCAGCTAAAAAGTTTTGCATTTTGTGGGTAAGTTACAAATGACGTCTCTATCGTTAAATCATTTAATTTTCATTACTCTTCTCCTTTTGTGGCTTGCGTGGGTGTGAATCATGCATAAATTATATATTATAGAATAATATTTATAAATATATAAAAAAAATCATTTTGTGTGAGTGGAATTTTTCACACTGCTTTATCCTCGCACACTTGTTACCATTACTCATTGATTTTCCACTAAGAAGCGCACGTGCGGCTTTCCAACTGGTCCCAGTTAACATATCCAATTAGACCAACAAACATAGCAGGTATAATTTTTTGTTGTTGTTCATGTGGCTTCTATGTCACATAAAATTTTCATTTGATTTGATTTTTAGCAAAATGTTGAACTTAGGTAAAAAAAAATTTAGTGCTAACCGGCCATTCATTGCATTAAAAAAAAAAACCTTAACAACCACAACAAGAAAAAGTGCAATTGCAGCTTTTGGTAAGGGCAGCTTTTTCAGGCCGCATTAAAACTTGCAGCAAAAAGCTTTTCGCAGAAAGTTTATTGACTTTTTAATGCAATTAGTTAGAGAAGAGGACATCCAGAGGATATTTGTACATATGTATTTATGTACCATATTTATGTGATTTAAGTACAAAACCAAATGAAATTTTTCTTGCAATTTCTTTATGTTTCTTTATCATTATTTATATATTTATTATTAACAGTCATTTTAAATCTCAGACGAGCAGTGACATCATTTCCATTTTGCCAGCTAAAAAATAATAATATGTACATATGCATGGCATAAGCGCAATTGCATTATTTGAACAAATATTATTCATAATTTAAAGACATTCGTTAAAAAAAAGTGTTTTCTTAACATGTTTTATTGATTTTGGTTTTCTTTTTTTTATTTACAGTCAATCCGGGTGGACACAGTATTTTAAACAAATAACTAATTGCAGATACTGCAATTAATTCTTTAAATCAATTTATTACAAAGAAGAAAAGTGCCAAAATGTTGCGTTCAAGCAATTTGTTTTTTAATTCGGCCTCGAAATTAGAGACTAAACAGTTGTAACTGTTACAAAAAAAAAAAAACAAAAACCGTTAAATAAAAATAAATCAAAAATAAATAAAATCAATTAAAATATATTAAAGAAGTATCGCGTGTTTTTCGTGTTTTGTGGGCAGTGCAATATAAACCAATTGAAAGTATTATTATAGATAGAAAAGAGCTGGAAACTTTTTTGGCTACATTCCATAGACAGACAGTATATATATATATTGTATATATATATATATATATATATATATATCCCGCGCTCGCTCGCTCTCTCTCTCTCTAACACACATTCAGTCTCGATTTAGTCGATTTGTTATTGTTGATAAGGGTCTTAAGCGCCTAATGGCAAGTTCGCTTAATAAGACGAGACACAGGCGCAGATTGGCTGCGATCTCGTTTCTATCGAATATCTCATTAGATGGCACACACAGGGACACCAAATTTGGGGCAACATTTGGCGGCAGCATCTGTACGCAGCAGCATTACAGCAACAACAACAATAACAATAACAAAGGCAACGCAACGGCAGCGTTGGGACTCGGCGCCGGCGGCTATCATCAGCATTATCAACGCAATCATCAGCAGCGTAGCAGCCAACCGCAACAACAGCATCAGCAGCAACAATACCGGCAACAAAATCAGCAGCAGCAGCAAAATGGCAAATGTGGCGTTGGCGGTGCATCAGCAGCACTGCTTTTGTGCAGCGCTGATGTTCATATGGACAGCGGCGCAGGCATCGGGACATGTGGCGGTGGCATGGATGAGTGTGGCAGCGCTGCTACAGTTGCCGGTGGCAGCGATGGTGATGGTTTTAGTGAAACTGAAAATATGGGTCAATACTTGATGAATGTGAGCGGTTTGCCCAGCCAGGCTGACAGACGCAACATAAAGCGGCCCAACTCCTCTGGACGCCACCAGCAGCAGCTGCAACAGCAGCATCCTGGCAAGCAGCAGCAGCAACAGCAGCAGCAGCAACAGCAGCAGCAACAACGTGGCGGCAGTGGCGGTTCTGGTGCCGAAAGTGGCAGCGATTCCGACAGCATGAAAATACCGTTGAAGGTGTCCAATTTTGGTAGTGGCAGCTGCGGCGGGGCTGGCATCAAGCTATTACCACTAAGAGAACGGTAAGTGAAACCTTTTCCATTAATTCCTTTGAAGGGTCCATACTATGCTAACGAAGGGTTAAGAATTATGACAGTTTTTTCAATTTCTTTCAATGACTATCCAACATTTTCCATTTGCTAGAGACTATTATAAAGGACACTTCTCTGACCCCAAAAAGTATATATGTACATGTTCGTAATCAGCTCTCTAGTCAAGTAGATAAATCAGTCTTCTATGCAAACAAGCTCCTCATTTTTAAAGCTATATTGTTGGATTTGCTGCCATCAAAACGATGAATCGAAATCTGAGTTTTTGCATGAGCAATTTTATGCTGAACAAGTTAATCAAACCAGATTTATTATTATGCTCTCCATATTAATAGAAAAAAATCTTAAGATGTGTTTTCTAAGACGTGCCAAAGAAATCAATTTGTTAATGTTATTTCTATCCTCAGACTATTTCAGACCCTCAACCATTCTGGTATTTTCTAGTAGGTGGCTTAAAGTTACTGAAATTATATATATATATATATAGTAGCACTAGAATTACTAGAGCTGGTTTTAAGTTTTACATTGAAATGGATCTTGGATACAGAGCTGCTTTATATATATATATATAGCTGCATAAGCAACAACTGATCGAGTTTCTGTTTACCAACTTGTCCTAACTAAACTTTACATTTATGAGTAGCTTCTAATATATAGACAAAAATTATGAACATAAGACTACACAATCATATAGCTTTCCTAGCAACAATCGGTCAGTTTTTTAAATGTATAATTTAAAGTTTTAGTCTCCTCTACAAGGGTAGATAATCTTCGACGTGCCTACGATTTTTATAGTTATTTCTGCCTCTTTCTTGTTAACCCAGGTAACCGAAAGATTGCAGAACCTTTTTCCTCTGGCTCTGGTACTTTCTAGGAACTCGATTATAAATTTACAGTTGTAGAAATTTCTAGTTGAAGGTTTGCATGTATAATATTATATTTTTTATTAGTACAAGTAGTCGATGTTTTAAATTTCACACTGATATTTGATTACTACAATATTCTTTGACGAAAAATAATATAGATACGACTATTATATCAAATTGCTCTCTTAAGAAAAACTTTTTGTTTACCAAGATAAATTAGACCGAAATTATATCAACATCATTTTACTATTTCATCGTAACAACATGCATTTTTAATTAAATTTAAATTGTAGCAATTTGCTTCCCTTCTACAATTGTGTCCAGACATATTTATATTTATTTACTTCTGCCATTTTCCTGTTACCATAGGTAACAAAAAGGTTAAGGGACTCTAATCCGTTCTGACAGTTTCTAGCAGCTCGCTTAAGACCAATGTAGAAATTTCTAGATGACGATTGTTATGTCTTACAAAATTTATTGGATCAATTAGTCAATTTTTTAAGTTTCACATTGCAATTCAATGCCGACAATCGTGCATAAGGCAACTTATTATTTAGTTTATTATCTAGTTTATTTATTTATTTCAAAATATTATTTATATTTTGTGAGAGCGAGCAATTCTATGCTCCTTTTCTCGTATTTATGTACAATTTTTGCACCTGTTTTTTTTACATACCTCAATGTTGAATTCCGTTTAAGTTCGACCCAATTGACACCTGGTATCACAATTTGTTTATAAGTATCGGCCGAATAAGCCAAGAATTTTAAGAAGAATCGACATTATGTTTGTAAATAAAATAAATGAAATAAAAATATTGTTGTTGATATGCGCTTTCTAGCATTTGTGCGGCTGATGTAATTAATGTCAGTTCTCAAATTATGAACATTATATACCCTGTAGTCGTCTTAAATGAGAAGGGTATCATTATGCTTTGCGGGCAGATGAGTTAAATTTTAACATAATGGATTAATTTATCGATTAACACCGAGTATTTGTAACAGTTATCAATTTACAATATGATATTTATGCTAACGCATAGGCGATACAAATATTTAACATTTTTTAAATAAATTATAATTAAATAATGTAACTGAATATTTTTGTGTATTAATATTTTTTTAATATTCATCCAAATTAATATTTAAGAATTCTGAACTATTCTTCCAACTTTCTTGACAATAAGCATGGAAATTACAAGTGTTTACAGGGCATCAGCTAGCATCAGGGAGCCAATTGAACTTATTTGTCTGTGTGGCATGGCGCTCATTGTCCAATTTTGCGGCAATCATCACAGATATATTTTCACAGCTCGCTAAATATATTATAGTAGTCGCAGTCGGATTCGGATTCACGCTGAGTGTGAATGTGGCGCCGTCCAACCAGGCAACGGGCGACGCGTCGTGTGTCAGTTCAATTACGGCAACTGAATAAGTTGCTCATTGAAAAGCAGTCCGCAAATTATTCAACGAGTGACAAATGACAATTGCATGTGTCCACTTTAATTTCAAATTTTTGTTGGCTTGCTGTTGTTGGCGTATGCCCCATCTTTAATAGGGCTGCCATTACTTTAAATAGATGATTCAATACGCATCGTTTGCCCCTTATCGACACGAATCAGTGCTGCCCCAATAATAGCTGCTTGCCACTTAGTGGCAGGTGGTTGACTAAAGTGCTCGCTGTCAAAGGCCACTCAGAAATTGCCCAGTTTAAAATCATGTAATTTCTGCCCTCAGATTGTAAATTGGCAATCCTTATTAGATGTGCGATTTTAAGTGGTATTTATTGAATAATTATTATTATTTATTTTAAGATGCAAGCAACACGAACTTATGTTAAATTTCAGTAGCACAATAACAATAAAAGTGGATTAAATCGATATTCAACTTTTAAATTATATAATTATCAATACTTTAAAATTATATGTTAATAAGCTTTTAATTTGTGTTTGTGTATTATTTATTATTATTATTTTATTTTTTATTTTGCATTTTGTAATTCAATTTGTTAAATTATTTTTTGTGAATTTTCCACACGCAAGTCAAGCAACATTAAAGTCTATTTACAACCCAATAAATAAAACTATAAAAGTGAGAAAAACACAAAGAAATTGCCTTGCAAAACAGCGCAAAGATAAACTGCCTTGAACCTACAGTCCCCGCTAGTTAAAACGAGCAGATGATTTAAATGTTGCACTCTCTCCCTTACTCGCACTCAGAGCATTGAAGTTTTCGCTTCAATATTAGCACATTGGCTCAGTGGCCGTTTAACGTGTCTAGACGCACTTAAGCTTCCACACACATTCATACTTTATTATCGTTTGCGATTGTTGCACATTGTGCAATCCTCTGTTGCGCTTTGACAAAGTTTGACCTTGTTTCTCTTTCGCGCCTCACCTGTCATCGTTGGTTTACTATTGTTGTTGTCTACATTTCTGCTGCAGCTCTTGTGTCGTTTACCTTTCTAATTAGTTGTTCCTGTTTTTCTAAGTTTCTCGCGACGTTCACAAATGTTATTTAACAGAGCATTTATATCGCTGCAAGTTTATTTAATTTATTTTTAACCCATTTTTAGCAATTGAGACTTTTCAACTTTTTATCAGTCATTCATTAGCGTTTGTATAGCACTTATCTATCTGGCTTTTGCGCAAGCAAATATATTTGCTAATACGCTTTGGCCCGTATTAAATATCTTATCAGACAGTTGGTCTTCATATGAACACTAAATTAATGACAGCTGATTAGAGTAAAGACAAAGATTGTTTATACTTTTAATACACGCATAACCTATTCCCCACTTTAGAACCGTGACTTGCGTGTTGCAATGTTTATAGGCTTGTCTCATAGCATAAATAAAACAAGTAATAGAATGACTGACAGACATTCATTTTTCCTTTCGTTTTTTACTTTTTCATATTTTTAAAATTTAATAATTAATTGGGCAACGCTGCTAGTAGTTAAGTAAACTCCAAGTCCTAACCCAATTTAATATACCAAATTATTTCCAGTTTCTAAGTTTCCATTCTCTCATCATAATAACAACATCAATAAACAACAAAAAGAGCTTAGCATGCTGCATTATGTTAAACGAGGTTACCCACAACGCTTCAATTGCTTTAATTTCCGTTTGACACTGTCAGCAACAGTCCCTAAACAGTATTATGAAAATATGATTCGATAATGAAAATCCCGTTCCCAGTGTGAAGGGGAAATGTGTGCTTCCTGTGGGAAATATATAACGAAAACAAAATAGACAGAACAACAACAAACAACAACAAATGCTGAGCGTGCGCAAAAGATAAATTCATTGACTGTATGCATACTTATTTGTGTGTGTATGCCTGGGTAAGTTTTTCGAAAAGATGGAGCGAAAATCTACGACGCAAAAGCATAAGCAAAACAAAATCCAAACCACTTTGAGCAACTTAGTTTTTTTTTGTTATTATGTCTTTTTTTGTGTGCTTCTCTTTTTTTATTTTGAAAGTTGTTTTGAAATTGGATATTATTCGAACTTGAGGAATGAACAAACCTTTCCGAAAAATGTAAACAAAATAATTATTGGTCGGCATTCTAAGAAGCCTCTCATCTTCCCCTGCACCCTTTCTCTGGCCTTGCAAAAACTCAACAGAAATTGCGTTTTGCCTCTTAAGCGGTTTGCGGAAGCTTTTATGAATCAAATGGCAAATTTCACGCTTTGCTCCGTTTCAAGGACAACTGTAACTGCCGGCAAAGCCCGCACAACTGTCTGGCAACGCTTGGCACTCTCTGCTACTGCTCAATGTCAATGTCAGGGTTGCCCTCAAGCGAAAACCTGTACACGCACAGCGCTTATACCCTTTAGTGTCAGAACCACCTCCCGTCTCCGATGACCCTGGGTCCTTGTTGGCATCTTTGCGAACTGGGTAACCTTGAGCGATGGCTGTTTATTTTCCTTCTTTTTGTGGTTTCTTGTTGTTGACGTAATATGAACCGGTTAGATTGGTGTTTGTTTTGTTTTGGTGTTTACTCCTCAACTTTTGTCATTATTTCTAATCTTTTCGTTTTTTTTTCTGGAAAAGTTTTGCATTTAGGGGGTTGCTAATGTTTTGTCTTTTTTGAGGGGTTGCAGAATGAAATATGTGTCACTGGTGCAGTAGTTGAATGCAACAAGCAAAGTTATTTTAAGGAGCACTCAATGCAAACAATCTACCCTTGTTGATTGATAAAGGGGTATATTGGTTTTAAGAGTGTGTAATTATTTTATCGTTAAATTTTTAAATAACATTTCATGGTCTTTTTGTACAAAGGTCTGAAGTAATTAAAAATGTACAGATATAGTAACAGCTTCATAACTATTTGCCTCCACACCATTGTACAAAAAGTTGGAAGGGGGAGGCCTACGCCCATTAAACAGTTGCTTTTGTTTTATTGATTCATTGCCGCCGATTCGCATTTAGATCTTTTAGCTTCAGCTGGAAAATAAAAGGCAAACGAAGGAAGGAAAACGAAAACAAAATAATGAACAACAGCAGCGGGGCAAACTCGATCGAACCACTTTAAGCCCCTTTGAACCGGTCAGCTGCACATACTTCGCATATTGGGTGGAATGACTTACTAAACGGCGACACTCTGATAAGCGAAAATATGAATGGTGTGACACAGTATTATTATTTGCAGGCAGGTCCCACTGTGTCTCCAAACCTTTTCGTTTCTGTTACAGTCAAACATCGCTTTGTCAAACAAAAGTATTTATCCAATTTATGTGGCATTTGTGGTTTATATCAGTTAAGAGTATTTCATACAGAAAAAGATCATAAGGAACTTACAATTACCGTTGCTTGAAGGCAACAACAGATTAGATTAATAATGGGAATGCAAGACAAACTGAGGCAAATATAAATATTTCCAACATATTTGTGTGCGTGTGTTTAAACAAAAAAATTCGGCTTTGATTATGGTTATAAAATTAAATTTGTACTAATTGTTGATTTTGTTTAAGAATTTAGCGAAACACAAAAAAAGACTGTTTACACAATAACTCAATTTACGAATGCTTTGCTTACTCAATTGTGGTTAAAGTTAGAATATTTTGACTTTAAATTTGTTTATTTTGCGGTTATTGTCTTAATAGCGCTCAGTTGATGACTGTTTACGCAAGAACGCTTTAAATATTTGTAAATGATGTGCAAACTCACTAAATGTCGCCCATGTTGGAATTATTTCGTTTTATGAAGCTTATCATTCATTGCAGATTAATTACGCCTTGTACAAATATTTTTTTTCATTTACAACCTTATCTGCCTGCATTTAAAGCACTTGTAAAAGTTTGTTGTGTTCTACTCTTCTTCGCTGATTGCGTTAACAACCTTAAATTGGGCCTGATTGTGCCATGAAACAAAGTAAACAACTTATAAAGCATCTGTCGGATATCACGTATGATTAAGTAGTCGATTTTTGTGAAAGTTTCGTGCTGTGCTAAATTGATTTTTATTATACTTAAATTGTGTAGGGAAAATAACAGATGCTAATTAAAAACTTCCCGCTTAACATTTATATAGATATTTGCCACATTATCTAATTATAAATGCTTTAACCATTTTATTGTGATCCGGTCAAACAGAAATAATTTATTTATAGATCTTTGCAACTTAAGCGACTCGTTTATTTGTCTTTATTGCAAACAGCTCGAAATCTATTCTTCGCTCAACTGAATTTTAATCAAGTTTCAGTTCCAGCACGTGACACAAAAGCCACTTTTATATATTTATATTTATATGTGCGTGGATGTGTGTATTTATGTATACATACACCTAGGCAAACATACATGTATTTGTCAAGAGCTCACAACTGCTGATAAAAGGCAAGTCAACAACGATGATAAGACAGAAATAAATTGTTTTTCATTGATTTGCCTTCTGATCACAATGGAATTGAAAGATTGACAATCATATAAACATTTCATTTTACTGAGCTTAATTGCTACGTAACATGCAACACTTTGAAGAAGATTTTAAGTAAGAAAGGGTATTTACAGAACACATGAGATTTTTTCGCAAACGCTTATAAAGTAGAAAACAAGAATTTTTTACTTTTTCTTTTTATCTAGTGATTTTTCTGCGATATTATCTCTGTCATGTTTAAATAATTTATTTTTTTGCACAAACTCACAGACAAAATCTTTATTTTCTTTACACAGGTATGATCTATAAGCGACTTTAATTTAAACGATAAATAAAAGTATTGTCAAAATAAAATAAAGCAAATATAAGTATTTGATGATCAGTATTTAAGATACCAATTAGAGATTGATTATTGTTGTATTTCCAATTAGCATAATTATCAAGGCTTAGAGAGTTTTTCTCGTCTTCTTTTCTAGCTGAGTATTTGAAATTTAAATATTGTTTGCTCATTGCACAGGCGCACAGATGATGTCAGCCACACGAACAAACCGTTGCTCAAAGTGCTCAAAACGGCAACTATCAACAAAGACTCACACAAACCACCTGCACATGTTAAGTGCATGTATGTGTGTGTTAATGCTGCATTCTTCTCTCTGCTTAGATTCCAACACACGCACTGTATTTCTCTCTGCTCTCTCTGTTTCCCTTGCGCTTCTAATCTACTGCTCTCCGCCCTCTAATCATCACACAAAAACCGTTCAGTCGTGCTGCTCATATGCACTAGCACACAAACACTCTCACAAACACACGCACACTATATTTAGTGAGAGCCATTGCGTTACATAGGCAACGCATATTTTCTAGTGTTTGGCCCCTGAAAGGGCCAGGGGTCTTCTTCTTTTTCTTGTTGCTCTGCGTTTACATTTCATGTAAACATGTAAATATGTGTGTGTGTGTGTCTTATGGAATTTTGGTTTTGGGCAATTTCCCTTTGGTTGTTTTCTTCTGCTCCGTTCAGTTTTGCTTGCTGCCAAACGCTGCTCGCCTATTAGAATACTCCAACTAATTAACGGGTTATGACAAGCTTGGCGCCACTTCATCACACGCATTATGGAATGTCGGCTCCCCACCGCCAGAATGTTGACTAATTAATGCAAACGGTATTTTCATTTTCATGGATATTCATTTGCTCGTGATTTTTGGAATTATTTTTTTTTTCATTTGGAGCTAGCTCGCTTGTAACCTTGATCCTATACCAATTATCTCAAGGTAAATTGCCAGGCGCACAGCAAGCAGCAGTCATAGCTAAATGCCCTTCTCAATGACTGCATTTAATTTTTGTGTCGGTCTGTTTTTTTGTTGTTGTTTTTTTTGCTTTTTTTATTTCGAAAAACACACATTTATTCCGAGCTGAACTCAAAGTACGACTTTTGATCGTGGACATCTTGAACTGCACTTTGCTGCATGCCTGTGAAAATATCGATCGCCTCGTTTGGGGTGCGTGCGTTTCTTGTGTGTGTGCAGATTTGTGTGTATATATGTATGCCTATTTACAGAAAGAGGGAGACAGAGCAAACAAAGGGAATTTACCGCTGAACTAGATGACATTGAATTTTAAAAATAACAAATATTTTAGTTAGGCTCAAACTATTTTTGTGATTAAGAACGTGTTATTAAAAACTTTAGAGATATATCTGTCTCAATCTATATCTATAGTATTTTGTATTTATGACAAAAGAGAAGAACGATTTGAAGTCAGAGTGTTAACCAGATGCGAACTTGGTAAAGTAAATGGTAAAGTAAAAAAAAATTGTTTACGTATTGGATTACTTACGTAAACGAAATGGTACAATACAAAAGTTCCAGGTACACGGCTGCTGGATACTCCGATACTTGCTGCATACAGTGGCAAAGAATCTTGTAGCACTGGAACAATAAATGTATCAAAACTGGGCATATAAATTATATAGTTCAGTGGATTATTTTCATTTTATAATATTTATTATTAATAAAATTAAGGTATGAGCAGGTATCGAATCAGCTAATGGTGCTGATTAAGAATATATAGCGAAGTTGTCGTTGCATTGCACACAACAAAATCAAGATAATAAAAAATATACGTAAAGCTTTTTTATCCCTTAACTAATTAAGAATGCATAGAAAGCGTATGATGGGTTTGTGTAAATGTATGTGACAGGCAGAAGGAAGCATCTCCTTCCCCTTGATCAGGATTAACAGTCGAGTCGATATAGCCATGTCCGTCGTTTGTCCGTCCGCCTGATCTTAGACTCTATATTAGCTTTTAAATTTTAAATTTCAATATAATTTCTCGTATATTCGGCGCATATCAAATTTGCTTTATTTGACCGATAACTGCCTCCGTTTCTCGATTATCAATAGCAACAAATGGAACAATTTTAAAGGATTAATCTTCTAATTATATAGATATGCATATAATAAATCAACTATTAAAAGATCGGATAAGAAACACCCAAGTTATGGTCACAAATATTTTCTCATATAGATCATATTGATTTCTATCAGTAGCCGCAATCATATTTTGTATGCATGAATATGCATGCGCATGTGCGAGAAAAAGATGGCATGATAATCTCTGCAAGCGTAAATATGTTTTTGTGCGTATTCTGAAGATCTCCGTTATGTATGTATGTTTGTAATCTAGCCAGCTAGTTATGGATCAGTTCGGACTATTGAATAAAAATATGCGCTACTTTCGGTTTTTTTTTTTACTTTTGAGGGCCTGTGCTTGCTATAAGAAATGCTCACATTTGGGAGCAAAACTTTTTAAACGGAAATTTGTCAATAATACTAAAATATATCTAACAGCTGGGTTCGGAGTACATCGTAGTCGGGCTCTCTCAACTACAGCATTCTTACTTGTATTGATATCGATCTGTTTTGTAAGATACAAATGCTAATCCTCCTGCATTCTTCCTTTCTGTGTGCAGCACCTTTAGCAATGGTGCCAGCGAGCAGAGTTTGCAGCCAGAGAGGCGAGCGCGTTTGAATACGGCCCCGGGTCTGCGCGGAGCAGTGCCAACGGCCATTGGAACTGGCGGCCTCAAGCGTAACTACAACATTCGCAGCGGTTCGAGTGCCAGTCACATTACCGATGACAGCAGCACGGAGAGTTTAGCACCTGCCAGCAACTATGGCGGCAGCTTTCGCAAATCCGTGCAGATCAGCGATGGTCGTCGTGGTCCGGGTCCGGGATTGGGACAGCGTGATGAGCGCATGGTGTTGGTATCACGTAAGGTGCCATTTTTAATATTCTCAGCATTGCCCTACTACAAGGGTAAGAATGGACGGTAAGTGCATATTGATGTATATATTACTGTATTCATCTAATTAACGTATCACTTTGTTGCAGCGCTGAGTTCCGCAAGGAAGATCGTCGTCGTCGGAACCCATCCACCTCACGTCCCTTGAGCTCCATCAACGATGCCCCCTTCGACCCATTCGATTTGATGGGCATACAGAAGGCCGAAAGTGGTCAGGTAAGTTGATCACAATATATTATTTGTATTCGCACAACTAACGCAATCTTTTAAACACCCCGATCAGGATATATCCTATGGTCATTTGTTGATACCATCGCGTCAATATGAGAAGGAGCGCAAGAAACATGGCAATGCATCCACGAATGCTTCGATTTTCGAGAACCAAATGGAAATAACAAGCACAGCAGCTCTGAGGAATCATGGCATTGCGAGGTTGGTGCCTCTTTCACTATTTGCTTTATTTTATTTTGGAACATACCACATGAATAATATCCCATTACCAAATACATACATACATATACTCATATTTATATACCATATATATATATAAATGTATGTATATACATCATGCCTCATACGTAAACCACAGATGAAAAGCATTAAACATCCGTTCAATCATTTTATCAATTTGCTCAACTATACAAATGTTGTGTTAGTCATATTAAAAGTTTTCTGAGAAAGAGTATTCAGTAAGAATATTAAATTTTATTAATATCTGGAAGACTTACAGTCTGTATCACTTATAGTAATTATAATCTAAGCATTAACTAAAAAATAAACAAATTTTTATAGGCAGTCTAAATTACTGTGTTGCAGTATTTTTTAAATCAATATTTGCAGTGTAAATTCCATTTCAATATTTTAACTAAAGCGATAAAGTTTCAACGATTGACAATCAAAATTATTTACATAAATCTTAAACAGGAAAAAAAAAAGTAATCAGCATATCAGGGATTATATTTTGACAATGTTTTTGGTAAATAACAGGCGTAAATATTAAATGTTTACGTGTTAATCAACAATTCGCTGACTGCACAAATTGCGATAATTATTATTGCTGAGTTGTTCTGAGTCATTGGCAGAACAAGGGCTCATATGATTTGTGTTTGACTTTATTTTTATCGCGTCCGTTTGTGTTACCTAATTCACGAAGAGCTGAAAAATGTATATTATAATATGTATATGCGGAAACTATGGCCCAATCCTACAGACAATATTATTTAATGAAAAAAAAAAACAAAAACAAAACAAAAAACTACAAAAATCTACACAAAACGTTTCGATGCATTTTGTACCATTAAATTTTTGCTAATCATTTAACGCTTTGCACTACTTCGTTTCAGCACAAAAACCATAACCAAACATCAAGGCAAATGGTAAATTTTTGAAGCAGCTAATAAGTAACCATTACCTGCCACGATCTCAGCTATGGAAATAACTCAAATATATATATGTTTGTATAGCTAACATTGTCCATAGCTCAGATGTGTTGCGGCGCTTAACTTTAAACTTTAACTTACTAAAATACATACCACTAACCAAAATTCACACTTCACATTTGCACACATTCGAAAACTGGCAAACGCTTCAACTAACTTGGCTTTCACTCACGCTCTGCTCTCGTTTGGGTGGTAAACTGTTTGTACAACTATTAACTATATTTAATGTTCTTACAGGTGCTTCACATACGAAAATACGAATCGCAATAATGCAGCCAGTCCAACGCCAGATCTGAAGCTAGACATGGAAATTGAGAGCATCATACTAAGTGGCGATGTGGCACGTGGTCTGCCAGTAAGTAAATCTCTTCACAAACATATATATACATATATCTGTATAACTAACACTTATCAAACTCTGTTTCGCAGTATCCACAATATTCGGCTAGTATCTTGGATGATCCCGAACTGATTGCTGGCAAGCATCGCACTCTATTGACATTCACATCGTACATGACCTCGGTCATTGACTATGTGCGTCCATCGGATCTGAAGAAGGAGCTCAATGACAAGTTTCGCGAAAAGTTCCCAAGCATCCAGCTCACATTGAGCAAGCTTAGAAGGTAGCACATCTAAAATGTTAACATTATTTTGTTTGGAGGAAAGAAGAAATATGAAGAAATTGCATTGGTTAATTTTATATTTAAGAACAGCAAAATATTTATATTTTACTTGTTGTATATTTGCGAGTTATCTGTAGTCAAAAGGGTTTATAATTTTTATATAATTCTTCTATTTTATACAGTTGTTTTCGTCTTTAAATTCTAGCGTGGCATTTAGTTTTTTTATGATATTTTAGATATGGTTTTTCTATGTCATAATTGTTACCAAATTGTACATAAATAGAATAAATAGATTGTAAAGTTATGTACAGTAAAATTATAGTTAAAATCTAAAACGTCTGGCAAATTTGATACAACAAACACCGATTCTCATGAAATCTAAAACTTCTCTAATAATACCAAAATCAATTTGAACCATCTTTATGCATTTGCTACTAAAAATTTTACATACATTTTTAATTATTTTTCCTTTATTCACAGTATCAAGAGGGAAATGCGTCGCATTAACAAGCTGGATACGCGAATTGATCTGGTGACCATCTCGCAGGCCTATGTCTACTTTGAGAAACTTATACTGGCCAATTTGATTAATAAGAGCAATCGGAAACTTTGCGCCGGCGCCTGCCTACTGCTCAGTGCCAAAATGAACGATGTCAAGGGTGATTCGCTGAAGAGCCTCATTGAGAAGACGGAGAGTGTGTTTCGCCTGAATCGCAAGGAGCTCATCTCCTCGGAGTTTGCAGTGCTCGTTGCACTCGAGTTCAGCTTGCATGTGCCGATGCATGAGGTGTTGCCGCATTATCAACGATTGCTCTACGAATCCTAGAATTGGCCCACGCGCTGCGCCGAGGGACGTTTAACGGCGGCAGCGCAGGCGGCGGTGGCCTTGGCAGCGGCAACAACGCGACATCATTTGCGGCGCAAGGGCAGTCGAAAGTGATCGTTGCATACTTTTTGGCGCAATTTGTACTTACACACATAAATGGCATACTTTTCGGGTGTTGGATTTTTATATACGCAGTACAATAACTATTTAAGTAGCTGATAGGTTTTGCTAACGCGTAAGTTTCACACCAATCAAATTGACAACAAATTTATTTAAACAACAAAAACAACAAAAAAAAAATGCATAGTTATAATCACAACAAAAAAATATATAAAAAAAAACATAAACACTTAAAACCTTTACCGGTAGTTGGCACTTCCACCAAACACTTATTAGCGCTTAAGTGTTTATCTTTTAGCAAGTTATATAATTTTTTCTGGATTTTTGTTATAGATCAAGTATGAATAAATAAATAAACTGACAAAAAAAAAATACATTATTGTGTAAAATAATTTACAACATATATGCGTTAATTGCTTGAAAACCGCTGACGATTATCAATATCAGTTGTTGTTGTTATTGTTGTTTTCACAGTTGGTTACTGCCCCCATGCAACGTGATAATAATATTCAAATTTCACAACTCTTGCGAGCCACGATCTTTGCCTCTTCACATTGCTGCTAGCCGCATGGTCAAAGCTAACTAATCCGCCCCAACAAACCGGCCTCGTGGGGAGCTTTGTTTGTGTGATGAAAATCCAAGCGAGCAACCCCACAGACGAACTTAAATAAATCACTCGATTTATATTGCCAATGATATTTGTTCTCATAGCTGCTCATCAATCAAAAATCAATAAATACTTTGCGATCGATTATTTGTCAGGGCAACAGGCGCCCAGCAGCCAGCAGCAACAGCCAGCAACAAATTGGTAAAGTGTAAAGAGTTCTGCGGTTGCCGGTCGAAGTCTCTAAATAAATATGCGGGCCACGATAACCCAAAAATATAATACGCACACGTGCACAGCTGTGTTGTTGTTGTTGTTGTTGTCCCAGGCCCCAATTCATGCATTATTTTTTTTTTTTTTTGTTATCATTGTTAACTCTTTAATACCCTGTAATCATGAGGCAAATTCAAGAATTGTTAAGTGTTATTGTTATTATCAGCATTTATAGAACTGACCTGGCTCAGTTACTACATCATCTATTTGCTAAAAAAAACCTTGGCTTATCTTTTTATTTAAATAATAATTTATTTTATTGTGTGTATAATATTATTTCTTAACCTTAACTGTTCGTCTTTAGATAAATATTTGATTTATATATACATATTTTTAAATCATGTAATGAGAGCACAGGGTATTGGCTAGTCATCGTATTCCTATTTGTTTGGATAAGGCCTGTTGGCGCTATTGCTATTGTTGTTGTTGTTGTTGTTATTGTAACTGATTTGGGCAGCCAGCAAATGAGCAGAGGTGGCTACTGCAGCACATTGTCACTCAAGCAGGCAGTGCTGATTGTGTGAGTGGGTTTGTGTGCATGTTATATGCATTTGTGTGTGGTGCAATTTAATCAGTTTTTCTCTTATCAGAACACATATTGCTGACATCAGTTGTCGATTGTGAAGTACAAAAGATCGCAGTGCAATTGTAGCCACCAAGAAGCAACAGGTTTCGCAGTTATTTCTACTTATAATTTGTTTTTCGTTGTTGTTTTCTTATGCTATGCAATATAAGTTGCAATGTCATAAGCAAGATTAGTGTTGTGAAACATGCATGAGCATTATGCCGGTGTTTATCAACATACAATTAAAATAATAATTATAATAATTACAGCATAACCATTTAAATTCTTTACTCTTCACGAGCAAACTCATCCAAATATTTACATTAGAAAATTTCAATGCACAGATGCAAAACTCATTAGTATGACCTTTGAGCACACTGATACACACACACAGTCGCACAAACACACACAGCTGCTTGCAGGTAGCCTGAATAGAACTAGATGCATATATACATATGTATGTATTTGTGCTACATATGCCCACGTGTTCTTTGTCCGAAATATGTACAGCTGTTTGGCTGCTACATGCCGCATGCCACATGCTGTTGCATAATGAAAATGCTTAAAACTAATTAGCGCAAGAGCAAAGTCGGAACCCAATCTGTATACTCCCCCTTAAACCCCTCCCACTCTTTCTCTATCTTTTGCTCTGTCATTCTCCCCTGAATGTCGCCCTTCTCCCTTACTTTCTGTTTCTCTCCGTTCGCTTGCGGTCTTTCGTCGTCGACGTTCTGCTTCTGCTGCTCTGTTCGCCTGCTATTCGCGTCTGCTGCTTGTCTAGGCCTTGTCAGAACAGCAGCAGCAACAGCAGCGGCAGCGGCAAAACTTTTATTTATTACTCATTAGCACGCAAGACGACAGCGCAGCGCAGCAACGACGACGACAACGATTTTTTTCTTTCCATCTTTAGCTCATTAATTAAGAATCAGCCCTGGCACAACACACACATAACACACATACAACACGCAGCACGCACGCACACAAAACTTTTTCATGAAAATTTCGTTTTCACTTCGTTCATTAAGTTGGGAACCGTTGTGCACTTTTCATGGCAACCCCACAATTTTAGCTCACCGCCCCCAACACACCAACAAACACAACAGTTTTGGGCCTTATCTTTTGCGGCTTTTGTTGTTGGCAGGCTTCGTTCACATTCGTTAACAGTTTTAGTCACTCTGGTTCACTAGATAACTTTTCTGGCCGCTTGCCTGTCCGACTGTCTGTCTGTCTGACTGTTTGTGTGTGTGGTGTGCCTTGGCCAAGCGCTCAACGCTGATTGAAAAGTTCTGTCTGCATTTTCAGTAGCGACGTTCCCGTAGCCGCTGACGCGTTTCTTTTGCTTTTGCAGCAGCAGCCGTCGCCGCTGCTACTGCTTCTGCTGCTGCCTCTGCCTTTGCTGCTGCTGCTGCTGCTGTTGCCTGTCTGCTGGCTGTGGTTTTCTGTGCGCCTGATACTGTGCGCCGAGTTAATTGGTTTGCAAACAAATTAACCAACGTGGGTGTGTACGTTTCCTAATTAGCAGCTTTTGTAATTAAATATGCCCGCAGCCATTCACACACAAACATACATACATGTGTGTATGTACAATGGCATAACGGTTCATGTGACTGTGTGAAAGGCGCAGTGGTAGCTACTACGGGGGTCGCATGTCTGGCTAATGAAAACAACCAATTGGCCCCCTTTTAAGCGAGACTGTGTAATGTTGGGGAGGGGAAGTGGCGCTGCGGTAACCAACGCTGGCGTCCCGAATGAAAATGCATTTTAATTAGGGGTTTTTGTTGGGCTTTTGTTTTAGTTCTTTTTTTGTAGGCAGGCAACTTCTAGGCTGCGCTGCTTTGGCTGCGTTCATTAGTTGAATGGCTGCAGACGGCTTAGGGTTGACAAGTTGCAAGAGTAACGCAATAAAAATTTCCAGTTACAAATAATGCCAGAATCTATTTTAATAGAATTTAATCTGAAGCTAAAATAATTAAAAACTTTAATATTTTAAATTTTAAATTAAAGTTATAAAAATGTTATATTATAATTAGTATAATAGTAAATTAATTTAATTAAAAATATTATTTGCATTATACTCTACCAACAACACTTTAGTAGTTTGACAACCCTGCAGATAAGCGCTCCTAATGGGACATTGCAATAGAGGGAAAAAGAGAAAGAAGGAGAGAGAGAGAGAAAGAGATTGTCTTCAATAGCATTGCACCATGGTTGAAGCCGGTGCCTAGTGTGGTGCTAGTGGTCCTCATTGTTCGTTAGTTGCTTCGGCTCCAATGCATAGAGGAGAGATAGTGGCAGGGAGAGGTGGTTTGCACTCCGTGCCTGAGTTTTTTTTTGCCATTCATGCAATTGTTCTTTTTGTTGTCCAATTCCATTCAATTCAATTTTCGAGCAGCAGCAGCACCACCACATCCAGCACCGAAAAGGGTCCAATTAAAAAACCACAACAATTAACGAGCCAAGTGAGTTAACTTGGCATAAATGGAATTTTAATTGGCAACATGAGAGCGACAAGGCACCAACAACAACCACTGCTAACAAGAGCAGGAGCCAGAGTGACTCGATAAGTGAGTGCGGGAAGCAATGGCAGAGGGGTAGAGTGGTAGACGAGGTGAGTGCTGCACAGTGCTGGAAAGTGCTGCTCGTTTCATGGAGAAAGAGCAAGAGTGAGAGAGAGAGAGAGAGGTGGGCCTCGTTACGAGCACCGGGAGTAGTTAAGTAAATGAGCATTTTGTTTCACTAATGAACACTAATGAATGCCGGAGACAACACTTGCTTAAAGCAGTATGGGTGCGTGCGCTGGTGTGTGTGTGTATATACGTATATGTATATATATATATGTGTGTGTGTGTGTGTATGTGTGCTGCCTTTGTTGGTTTGGGGTTTTGTGTTGTTAATTAATAAACACGAAAGCCGGAGCCCGGCCCGGCCACATTGTATGTATTTGTGTGTGTGTGCCCAGTTTTGAAGGGGTTAAAATAAGCAATTAGTTGGATTTTCAACTAGGCGCACAGCAACTGTAAAGCCGTCGAAACGTTGCCAACCAGCCAGGCAGCAGGCAACTTTGGGAGGCAAGCCGACAACAACGACGACGTCGACGACGCCGACGACTACGATGAAAAACTTTCAAACTGTTACCGACCATCGCTTCTTCTAACGAGCAGCGGCGGATAGCGGTTGGGAAACGCTGCTGCTTCTGCTGCTGCTGCTTGTGGTCGAGTTTCCACAGCGCCAGCGCCGAGCGAGGGACGAACCTTTGTGCATAAGCCTGTCACGCATTCGAGGAACTCCTCGCTCGTGCTTCCCTCTCTCTCTCGTTCTCTCTCGCACTCTCTCTTAAGGTATGTGTGTCAAACAGAATAAGCCCTTGCCGGTGGCGGCTTTTTTTTTTAAATCCACAGGTGGCCTTTGTGTTTCCTGTTAAATTTTGACCCACATCAGTTGATGCGTTTCGATTGGGATCACATTAATACTTATTTACCTTTATATATATATGCAAAGCTCAGCTAATTTTTATTGACGACTTTCAAATGGCTGCAGTTAGAGCTCAGCTATTTTCGGATGGATAAACATCGCATTCTTAAAAGAGTGAACAACGCGTTCTTGGAAGTATGGGCATCACATTTTTAGAGGAATAAACATCACATTCTTAGAAGAATAATGCTCAGCTATTCTAAGAAGAATAACCATCACAAGGAGTCGCCTTACAAGCGACTCCGTTAACATAAATAACCATAACATGAGGTCGCCTTGCAAGCGGCTTCATATGTATTTAGGTTTAAGATTTTTGTATAAAATAAATCAGAGAGCAAACAGTTCGATTCTAAACGTCGTCACCTCATGTTGACTACACAATTGTAATTTAATTATATTCTACTTTCTCCTAATCGTTGTAATACTTATTATTCCTTGCATGAACCGTTACGAGTGCTCTGTAATTTTGTAATCCTCCATTCGTATAATCCTCTCTCCTTCGTATAAAAAAAGACTTATCTCGTAAATATCTAAGTAATATAAAAATATTTTTTGGTCTAATTGAGTTTTGTAACATTTTGCGTATACATTTTTACCATCAATTCTATATATATTTCTTATTTTTAAATTTATAAATCATTTGTTATTAATTCAGTTTTTGTAGTTTTTTTTCTGTCTAATGAATAAATTCAGGCGTTCTTCCTTTTCCGTTTTGCCTATTTGTTGCCATAATTTTCGCATAATTTCTACTTCTATTAGCAATCTAAGTTTCAATTCGAAAGGGAGAGTTGTTTCCTTTTTTTAAATTAGAACGTTCAGACGAACGTTTTGAATAAGAAAGGAAATCGTTCTTCATTGGATTGTTTTTCAAATTTTATGCAAATTACATAATTATAAAATGTTTAAAAATTTTAAGCTGCCATAACTTTATCAATAATTAACCGATTTATATTAACAATGCCTTGACAACAATAATGATGCAGCCTCAAGATTAATCCTTCAATAAAAATTCCAAATAGGAATTTATGTTTAAAATTAAACTATAAAATTTAGGCTAACTATATGAAATCTGTCTGATTTTTTACCCACTGTGCGGTGCAGCTAAAATAGCTGTTGTTTCTGGTTTTCAATTGCTTCCGAAATGTATTTTGAAACCTTATTGATGTAAACAGCAACGCCCACAAGTAAATCTTAGCAACACGCCTCAAAAAGGCAAAACAAATTAACGACATAATAATACTGTTCATATTGAGCCATAAATTAATATATATGCATATCGCCCAGCTGTGACGCATGAATCACAGATAGAAATGCTGACAATCAAGATCGGGCCGTCGATTATAATGGGCACATTTAAATGACGGATCCGCTGCAAGACAGCTCGAACAGACAGATTTTGCGGAACCGCTTCGCCTGGTAGCTGTTTGACTTGGTGTTTAATTTGTCGTCTTTTATGGTAAAGCGTCATAGACGCAAAATTATTATTATTATTACACTCAGAGAGAAATAGTTATTTCTCAAATCAAATTTGGAGGTGTAAAAACAAAGACGATGGCTCAGACATTACCAAAAATGTTCATATCAATTTGCGCACAGTGGAATGTGAAAACCAAAGTGTAATCAAAATTTGAATTTTGAAAATTTTAAATATTAATTTGACCAATATTTTATTAGTGTATTTGCGCTTTCTTCGCCTTTTTAATAAATGCATCTAAAGGATTTATGAATAATGTTGATAATATATAGGTAATTTTTATGTTTACAGTCTTTGGTAGTGCTCCCGAAAATTACAGATTAAGATTGTATTAAATTTAAAATTGATTTTTTCGCAATAATATTTTTTGGGTAATTCTTAACAATATAAATTATAATAATGTCTTTGGTTTGCTATCTTAACAATATTTTTGTCTGATTTTCACTTTTTGATTTTTTACTTAGTTATATTTTTAAAAAAAAATTCAATTTTTATAAGTGCATTGTACTGTTTTGATTGTCATTGCTAAACAAAAACCTGTGGAGGAGGTAACCTCTGAGAGAGAGACTGACTGACTGACTGACCGACTGACGACTGACGACTGAGACTGCGAACCCGTTTTCGGCTAGAGAAAGAAAACAAATCTGGAAACAAACAAGCGATTTGAGACTCAGTTAACTGACGTCATCGATTTAAATTACGTGTGGGCCAAGCAAAAAAAATATAAAAAAAAAACAGCAGCGACAATAATTTACATGCCAAGGCTTGGAGGCAACAGAGACTAAGTGAAATCATATTTTAGAATATCGCCAGCGTTCCGACAGCTCAATCGAATTTTGAAACGCGTCGAAAGCGGATCGTGACAAGCATTTAACGGCAACTCAAATCACAAATAATCATAGAAAATGGCAATGCGTAAAAAACAGGATTACATTCCCATCAAGTGTGAGGGCTGGGATGGAAAATTTATTTATCCCGATGGTGCTGTGAACAATGTCTCCAAGATTCGGCGCCAGAATCAGATGGTGACCAATACCAATAATTTCTATGGCTATAATTCGGAACCAATTGTTTTACCCACCGCCTGGGATGGGACTTTTGTGAAGAGCGGCGAGACACGCATTAAGCCGGAACGCAACCGTTCTGACGATCAGGATTATTATGATTTCGATACAAGTCCCACCTACTTGGATCCCACATGGAGTGGTGAATTTGTCACCGATCCAAATGATATACGCATCAAGCCCGAACGCAACTTCTCCGATCCAAGGGATTATGCAGAGGCGAAACGCTTCAAATTGGTCAAACATTAAGAAAGTGATATTCTGAAAAAAAAAAAAAGTGAAAGTTGGGCATCCTTCTACTAACAACGTTGCTGGAAGTTCTACTAGATCATTCCTTAAACAAAAGCACCACCAACTAATTGCATTATATTTCATGTTCTCCTGAGTTTCTTGCAAATTGATATTAACTTAAGTTTTGTACTATTTGAGTTCGTATTTTTATGGATATTTATTGTTACATTTAATAAAAAATCAATTGTGAAAAAACCAAGAAAAAATATGCTTAAAAGTTGTTGTTTTGCATTCGTGTGGGCGGTTTGAATCCAAATACCGTTGATTTTTCAATGGCCTTTTAAGGTTGCAATCAAGTTTGCAAATTATATTCACATAGGGGAATTTATCAATATACATACATAATATAATTGCGACCCATTCGAGCCGTATTTGGTGCCGCAGAGGCACTAGAAATTATATCTACATATATTGTGTAACATCTATCTGTGTCATAGAAAATGTTTTCAAAATACTTTTAAAGATTTTAAAGCTTTTACGGCAATGAGTAAATATGTGTAAAGCAATAAAAACAATATTTAAATATTTTAAAGGGACAAATCTTACATCAGAGTGATTAAATTATAGCTGACATTTTGACAAATTTAAATTAGAAATTTTAATAGAAAATGGTTGTTTATGCATTCGCATTCGTGTCGACTATTGACTCTATATACACAGCATTCTTACGTCAACTATTATCTAATGTCAATATTAATTATAAACAAATTGTCGAACATTGTTTTTTACAGCTAAGTCTTATGAAGTTTCCCCAAAATTGTCATTTGCAATTTCCTAGCATTTGGTAAAATCCCAAAAAAAGGACGAAAGCTATTTGACCCCGACGTGAATCGAACACGCAACCTTCTGATCTGGAGTCAGACGCGCTACCGTTGCGCCACGGAGTCCTCAGGTACGTTACATCACATTGTCAACTTAAGGATGTATTGCCACATCAAATATTTCTAGCAAATTGCATCTATATGATGTTGCCACTTGGGTGAAAATTGGTGCAACGACCAATGTAGTTTGGCTTAGCGCTATATTAAGAAATAAATATATTTAAAAATATAGCTTTGGCAAATTACACGCATTATTTTCTTACAATGTGTGTCAGTTTCATTTCGAAACTACATTATATATTTTCCTTAACAATGCAAACTATCGATAACAAAACCTACCCAATATATTTTACAGCATCTTAACATAGTATCGATAACAGTTGGCATTCCCTGCATTCTTAATCGCAGCCAACTTCAGATCAACGCGTTCTCGGTATAGGTTTTAACATTTATTTATTCGCAATAAATGCGAATGCAATTGCGAAAAATTGAACTGATTCGCTTTATTTGCGAAAAAGCAGTTATTTAATTTGTACAAAAAATTAAACGCCGCACAGTTCGCACATCTTCAACATACTCAATTCAAACGTTTTCTTTCCGCCACCGTCGTCGTTGTGCGCTTGAGTGAGTGAGTGTGTGTGTGTATATTTTGTGCGTGACGCGCTGCTGCCGCCATTCAAGATTGAAGTGAAAAAATGGATTTGGCGGAGCTACATAAGATGAAAGTGGTGGACCTGCGTAATGAACTACAAACGCGCGGTCTCGATACCAAAGGTGTTAAAGCTGTGCTCATCGAACGTTTGCGGGCACATGTCGAAGATTCTGCCGGCGGAGGCGTTGGAGGTGAGTTAGTATGAGTGCGTGCGTGTGTATGCATTATTGCGCTTCTTTCATGTGTGTGATATGTTTTAACGTTTACGAATGTGTGTGTAAGTCGGCTTCGCGTGTTTTTCTCTTTGTGAATATTGTAAACACGCCTTATATAACCAAAAAAAAAGCGACATTTATAAACTCTTTTTTCTTTTCGTACACGCTAGATGGCGCCCCAGTAACACCGAGCCGGAGGCAACGTCGAACGCGCTCAATGTCCCGCTCTCCGTCCCCCGTTGCTGTGGCTCCAGTTGCCACCGAACCGGATCTGGAAACCCTACAGGAGGAGGAACAGTCCGTCGAAGAGCCTGTCGTGAAGCAGGATGCCGAGGGTACTTCGCATCCAGAACAAGATGAGGTCAAAGATGAAGAGGAGCATGAGCAAGAACCTGAACCGGATCTGGAAGAAGAACAAGCCGAGCAGGATGAAGCCGAAGATGAAGCTGAGGATTTGGACGCAAATGAGCCTGCTACGGCGGCAACGCAAGCAGATCACGATGAAGATGTGCCAATGGCTGATGAGTCAAGCCAAGCCATTCAGACAACAGCGGAACCGGTAGAGGAGGAGGAAGAGGAGCAGTCAAATGACACCAATGAGCAAATGGAGCAATCGGATGAGCAACCGCCAGCAACAGAGAATGATAATGAGAATAACGCGGATGCGGATGCTGATGCTGAGAAAGTCATAGCTCATCAATCCAATGGCAACAGTGGTGACAAAATGGATGTCGATGAGGAGGCTGCCAAGACAGACAAACAGGAGGACAAGGAGCAGGAGAAGGATAAACCGAATGAGCGACGAAAACGCTCCCACAGCCACACCCACTCTCGGACCAGCTCGCGTTCACCCAAGCGTCGCAGCGGTGACTCCAAGCGTGACTCGAAGGCCGGTTCTACAGTCGAGGAGCGCACAGTGGCCGAGGATGAGCCCACCATGGAGGATAAGCAAGTGGGCCTCAGTTGGCGTAAGTATATCTATTTATTATATATATTATTTTATCTATTTACTTAATGTCAACTTCAGTAAGTCGATAAATAATAAGTAAATACAAAAGTAAAAAATTTAATTTTTAATGTAAATTTAACAAATTTTAAATTATTAGTAACCAAAAATCATATAATTACAGTTTTTGGTTAATATTGTATACAAATTATAGTACTATATATACAAAGTGGACAAAAATTGGTAATAATTGCAAAAATAAAAATAATTACTATGACTTAGCAATCAGTTAAGGAACAACTATTTTAATAAGTTTTTGCAAATGAAGTTAATAATATATTTTTTAATGGGGATAATATATTCATAGAGGCATAATAAACTTAATGAAGAAGTATCTTGCATAGTTTTCCAGTATATAATAATGTTTATTTATAGAATATTAATAGCACTCCTTTTATTGGATATTTGATTATGGCACATATTGAATATCAGCTGAGATAATGTGACCTTAATTCTAATTATAATATGACACGCGACTTTTAATTTATTTCATGCCTTATCGTCAATAATTTACTTGTCATTATAAACTACAAATGTGAAAAGGTCAACAGTGTTCCAATTTAATTAATTATTATTTAATTTTATTTATATGTTCAGTCAATATATCCATCTAATTGGTTTTTTCATTTTCTTTCCATTGCACACAGTTGATTCGGATCTACATTTACGCATCGATGCGACCAGTTTTACGTCGGCCAAGCCATTAGACTCGGAAATCTATTCATTGGTTTGGTCGGGTGCCAGGTCCAATTATGGAGTGCGCGAGGGCAAGGTGTGCTTTGAGGTGCAGCTGTCGGAGGAATCGGTGCCGGAGAATGCGCATCATTTTCGTGATGAGCCAAATGTGCGCGGATTTCGCGTAGGTTTCTCAACTCCACAGTCCTCGCTTCTGCTGGGCGAGGCTGAACATTCCTATGGCTATTGCGAGAGTGGCCGCAAGGCGAGCAATGGAGAGTTTGGGGATTATGGCAAAGCCTATCAGTTGGACGATGTGATTGGCTGCTATTTGGATCTGGACAGTGAGCCGTGCAACATTAAATATACGCTAAATGGCGAGGATCTGGGCATTGCGCACGAGTTCGATAAGAGCATACTGGGCGAAGAAGGCGCACTCTTTCCGCACATTCTCACCAAGGGGTACGAGTATGCGGTGAACTTTGGCAATGACCAGGAGCTGTTGGTGAATGCCGAGCGAAAGACGCGTAAGCGACGCAAGCAACGCGTCGAGTCGCCACAGAAGGATGATGATCACGACGGCGGCGAGAAGTGGAAGGTGCTCGATGAGGCCACCGCTGATGATGATGAGCCCGAGAAGAAGGACGACGAAGCTAAGACGGCAGCCACCGAGAAGTCCACCGAGGAGGGCGACACAGACAAAACTGAGACCAAAACCGAAGGTGCTGCTGGGGAGAAGGCGGACCAAGCAGCAAAGGAGTCTGTTGTCGAAGAAGAGACCAAGTCGGAGCAGCCTCAACCAGCCGAGTCTGCGGAGGCTGCACAGGATGAAGCCATGGAACCAGGTGAGTTCTACAATATATAATATTAAATAAAGTAAAAATATTGATGCAAACTTTTCTTAACTTGTAGCTGAGGAAGCAGCTGAAGCTGCCGCTGAGGCAGCTGCTGAACCCGCAGTAGCTGTTGCCAATGGCGATAGTCAAAGCGAAGCGCAGAAAACGGAAACAGAAGATTCAGAAACTGTTGACGCAGCTGCTGCCGAGTCAGAAGCGCCGCCCAAGGAAGCGGTCAAAGATAGTGAATCGCCAGCGAACGCTGAGGAGGATGACGAGGATGGACCATCGCCTAACAAGCGCATCAAAACCGATTCAGAGGCAGACAAGGCAACAGCCGAAAAGTCCCAAACCGCAGAGGATGAGTACGAGGATGTGGTGCCTGTGCCCCGTGAAACTGTTGCCCTGCTACCCGACTATGTGCTAGTGGCTCTCGTCCCGGTCGAGCAGCTAATTGCGGGTCCTCAGCGTGCTGCATCGCGCAAGGAGTGCGAAGTGATACTACTCGTTGGTCTGCCCGGCTCCGGCAAAACGCACTGGACCCAAAAGCATCTGTCGGAGAACAGCGACAAGCGTTTCGACATCATTGGACCTGATTCCATAATAGCCAAAATGACGGTGAGCTAAACGATGCCTTCAAAATTCTCAATTTGCTGTGCTTTACACAAAAAAATCCGTAGTCGTATTATTAATTTGAAAATGTAATCCTTTCAATTTATTTATTTATTTTTAAAGGCGCATTAGTTCAAATTTTAATTATTAACAAAGAGAAAAACATTCTCAATGCTTTATTCATTCATTCGAAAGGTATAAAATCAAATTATTAAGAGATGATTGTTACTTGATAATGCAATACTTCAAATCAGTGTTTTGTGAGTTTATTTTTCTGTAGCAACCAGATCTATTTAAAATATTGCTCGGTAGCAGTAACGCGGAGCAAAATAGCAAAACAAATATACAAATCAAATTACAGCTCTCCCATTTTGTCTGTTATTGCTCCAATTACAGAGAGGAGAATGGAGCAGGGCAACATATAATCCATTTCAGTTGTTTGATATGGTTTTGTTATAGTTTATAGATGTAGCATTTGTATATAGAAATCAAATAATAATAATGATTGCTAAGAGTCAAATTCAATTATTATAAACATTGTAACTCTTGCACATTAAAAGATATTCTATTTGGTTTTTTTTTATATATATCCTTAATTTTTGTTTATCGTCTTTTTGCATTTGCAGATTGATGGCGAATCGCGTAAAAATGTGCACAAGGGTCGCTGGGAGAAGGTTTACGAGATCTGCTTGAATAGCCTCGGTGCTTTGGAAGATATTGCTATGAAAAGGCGACGCAATTTTATACTCGATCAGGTAAAACATCAAGCAAATGACCCTTACACCACATGACCAAACACACACACACACACCAATAGACATACACATACGTTGAACAACACACACAGCTACAAACGTACACACACAAACACACTCATACATTTAACACACAAAAGTACCGAACAAAAACCAAAAAAAAAAAAAAAAAAAAAACCCAAGAAGCAAGCGAGAATTATGCGTTGATGATGATATACGTTTTGATATAGGCAAACAAAAATACGTATGTCACGCCCCAAAAACAGAGGTCCTGCAAAGGATCTGTTTACAGTTTACATATGTTTTTTTTTCGTATGTTTTTGTTTTTGTATAAATTTGAATATGCATTTTATTGCTCACATATATAATAATATATATATGAGAGAGGGGTGTGAATGAGAAAATGAAAGGAGAAATGAGAAATCCCAAGCGTCGTAGAACGCCAACAATTGAAAGAGTTATCCAGGTATGTGTTAGGTCCTAAGTTGATCCGATATATAGTTTTGTATAAGTGTGTGCGATCTGTAAGTATGTCCTACATGTATATGGAATTCGATTTGTATCTGTATCTGTATTTGTATTTGTATTTGCATTTGCATTTGTATTGCTTAAGCTTAAGTTTTAGGTGGCAACAGTTGACAAACAGTAGAAGATGCTGAGGATGAGAGTGGAGAGATGATGGATATGGAGAGATAAAATGTATGTATTAAGGATGAAGATGGAGATGCGTGCGGCAAGGAAGCCACTCTGTAAGTAATAAATACAAACAACAACCAACAAATTAAAAAAAAAACCACACACACTCTCAAGCGGCGAAATCGTTCGTCTTTATCACAAATATTCTCTTAACGCATACGTTATTAGTACCTACTATTACTACTACTACTACTACTACTCTCTATCTCTCTAAAAAAAAAAAAAAAAAAATCCCCGGGCCAGGAGGCTGTGGCAGCTGTACTTATATAAAAATATCTAGTATAAATATGTTTACTCTTACCACACACAAGCAAAGTGATTAAGTCAACTGTTGTTGCATTCTGCGAAAATTCCTAAGCAAATATTTTATAGACTATTCGCAACAACTCCCTGGCGGAGTTGCCAATATACCAATATACATGTATATATATATGTGTAGTTATATATATATATATACTTATGTGTGGGTGATGATAAATCAGGTATGTGTTAGTTTATAAGCGGCGGGCTTTCTGAACGATGCGTCGTCGTCGGCAAACAGCAAACAGCAATCATCAACGTGTTTCTCAGCCTTTGACCAACGCAACGCAACCAACAAAAAAAAACCAATCCAGTCTTCTATTTAAACAACCAACCAAAAAACCCAAAATGAAACAACAACCAACAAATCTATCAATCAATCAATCAATCAACAAACAACCCAACAACCAACAACTGTATAATTCTTGTAGACGAATGCGTATGCCTCAGCCCAGCGACGTAAAATGAAAGGTTTTAGCGACTTCAAGCGTATTGCGGTTGTTTGCATACCCGGCGAAGATGAATTGAAACGCCGCATCGCCGTTAATGAGGAAAAGGGAAATGCTTTTACAGTTAAAGAGTCAACATTAAATAACTTACGAGGTAAATATTGTCCACCACAACCAGCAACGAAAAAAAAACAAAAAATAATAATAATTAAAAAAAAAAAAAAAATACAATAATTACTGTATAATGTACCTATATCGAAAGCGGCAAATTATATGTGCATACAACAAAAAAAAAAAAAGAGAAAAAAATAATTTATATATATATATATATTATGTATAATGCTTATAATGTAATTTTATGTATTTAGTTTGTAAGCAGCTGCATTCTCTTTTATGTATTTTGTAACTGTTTACACAATAATTCTTAAGCATCTTTTAATTCATTTTATTTCTATACTTCATTATTGATCAAACTACCCCTTAAAAAAAAAAACATGCCCCAAATAATAAAAACAAATTCAGCTGCGAAACGTGTCTTTAAAGATTAACATAAAAATTTTGGTCCGATTTCAAGATTTATCATAATTAATTTTTAGCTTTTTTTGTTTTGACTCAATATTTCCACTATATTCTTTGCAATTTGAATATTTTTTCTAATACTTTCGTATTAAAATGATTATTTTCAATATAAATTTAATTCGTAAATTGAGTTTTGTCCGTTGTCTCAACTTCTCAACAATTTTTGCGACACGTTGCCAGCTAAGCAACCACTACCACCACCACCTCTCCTCAATACCCCCACTTCCCCACCTTTCAAACACCATCACCTCCTTCTCCTCCCGCCCACACTCCAAACCCAACCTTCTCTCTTTGTATTGTGTAAAATTGATAAATACATTTTGTGCTGCCAATGTGGCAGAATGCGATTTATGTCATTTATGTTAAAATTACGTTTTCACAAATCTTTTTGCAGCCAATTTCACGCTGCCCTCGCTGGAGTTTGGCTGGTTTGACGACATCATCTACACGGAGCTGAATGGTGAAGAGGCCAAGACCGAGGTAAAGAAGTACAACGAGAAGGGCAAGAAGGCCATCGATGCGGACAGATCCCGGGACAAAAGATCGCGCGGTACACGCGACACTTATCGCCGTGATGATCGGCCCCGCAATCGTTACTTTGACGACAGGCGTCGTGATCACGGTGGTGGTGGTGGTGGTGGCGGCGGCGGAGGTGCCGGTGGAGGTGGTCAGCGTCATGAGAGTCGCTGGAGTGACTCGAGACGAGGCGGCGGTGGCGGCAGCAGCTACTCAAGCGGTGGCAGTGGGGGTGGCGGCGGCGGAGGCGGCGGCAGCCGTGGCTACGATAATCGCAATCGAAACTATGGTAGCGGTGGTGGAGGCGGTGGCGGTGCTGGTGGCCAACAAAACTGGATGCAAAACAATCGACGCAGTGGCTACGATGATCGTGGCTATGGCGGTGGAGCTGGAGGCGGCGGTGGTAGTCGTGGATACGATAATCGCAATCGCGGCTATGGCAGCGGTGGTGGTGGTAGCTCAGGCGCCGGTGGCCAACAGAATTGGATGCAGAACAATCGGCGCAGTGGCTACGATGATCGTGGATATGGCGGCGGTGGCGGCAGTTCGCGAGATTATCGCGATCGAGATCGTGGCGGCAATGATCGCAATCGGCTGGGTGGTGGCGGCGGCAGCAACAATGACCGCAATCGCGGCAACAGCCAGAGCAGCTATCGCTCCGGCGGCGGCAGCCACCAGCAACAACGGGATTTTCGGCATGGCCACCGCGACACCAAAGAAGATAGTCGCGGTGGCTATGAGCGCTCAGCGGTCCAAGCGCTGCCCAAATATGGCAATAACTCGACGCCCGCTGGCTACGAACAGCAATACAAACAGCAGCAGCACTCGAGCGGTGGCCAGCAGTTGCCGGGAGCAAAGGTAAGCAGCGATCAAAGCAGATCTGAAGAATATATAAAAATATATGTATATATATTAATTTTGTCATACTTGCATTGCAGTCTTCGCTAAGTGGAAAGTGGAGCACCTATGCCCAACATCATCAGCAGCAGCAGCAGACCCAGCAGCAGCATCAGCAGGCAACAGGCATCTGGCAGCAACAACCGCAGCAGCAACCACAACAACAACAGCAGCAACAACAATACCAGCATCAACATCAACACCAACAACAGCCAAGTGCTGGACAACAGCAACAATACTGGAACTACAATCAGATGCCGGGTACGTAGCGTTATCGCTAATGATGATGAAGATGATCATGATGAAAAATATGTTGATGATGATGATGATGATGATGGCAACTGTTAAACTTATAGGAAAAACTCGCTCTGTTAATAAAATGCTAACTTAACATTGTGAAAGTCAATTTATTTTTGTATGATATGAAATGATATATGATGAAGATGATGAACGGTTGGTTGACGGTTAATGGAGCGAGTGCTAGATAAGCTTAAAGAGTTGTCTTTGGTGTAATTGGGTTATGGTTTAATACGATTAAACGCATTCTATGCACAGGTTATGGCAACCAGCAGCATCAGCAGCAACAACAACAGCAACAAACACAACAGGCCTGGTCACAAGGCGCTGCTGATCCGCAACAACAGCAACAGCAATGGATGTCCTGGTGGCAGGTAAGCCAAGGGCCTCGACCAATGATTGGTATCCTCCTCCTAATCACAAAAAAAAAAAAAACACTCTTTTAGCAACAGCAGCAGGCAGGCGGCGGTGGTGGAGCAGCGGCCAATAGTGCCGGTGGTGGTGGTGGGAGTGCGGCAGGGACTGCGGGCGCCACTGGCAATAATGATGGCGGTGCCACCAATCATTATTGGTCTCAATATTCATACTCTACACAGTCCAATGCGGGCGTCGACAAGAAATAAGAGAGGCATCCATATCTATGCCATCGCAAAGAGAAAAGAAAACAAACAAAAAAAACAATTTCATTTTGATTTACCAAATCAAACACACACACACACACAAGAGGATAAAGCAAATCAACTTTAAATGATAGTTTTTAAGCATAATACAAAAAGAGCAAAAAACAAGCGTATATAAAATTTAGTTTAGCCAGTTTTTAAGGCCAGTCTGGAAAGTCCAAAACAAAGTGTAGCCTTAACACAGCAGCAGTTTCTGGAACAACAATTTATGTAGAAACTGTTGATTTTAAGCAAAAATTGTATAAAATATAAATGTTGAATTCACGTGTAACAACATTTGTTTCGGTTACATTTCAAAGAACAACCAAACTTACATTTATTGTGCATTATAAATTTTTTTACAAATTGTTTATATCTATGCCAATTTTCTTTCGTTTCCTTAATTATTCTTCAAACAAGCAAAAAAAAAAGAATAAGAAATGGAACGTTGAAAAATAATTATTTCAGCTGAATTATACATCTAGGACAGTACAATTTGTTTAACGTTTATTATTGTTTTTTTAGTATCTTTTTATATATTAACGAATTGCTGGAAAACAAAACTAAAACAAATTAAATTTAACAAAAATAAATCTATATACAAACAAACATATAAAACTGTAAAAGTGTATTTTTATTGACTTAATTATAGTGCTCGTAATAAATAAAAAAAACAAAATGCGATTGAAACAATTATTATGAATCGGTCAACTTCAATTAACAGCAAAAAAAGTTGCAACTATAATTTTTAAATTCTAACGTTCGTTAAGTGCGATCAGATTCGATACATGCGCGTAGCTAATCGAAGATCGAGCAACACTGTTATCGTACTAATAATGCCGGTAGGCATAACAAGTTGATAGGCTACACACCCCCATAAGAGCAAAGCTAAAAAAAAATACCGCACAACATTTAAGGTGACTCGTGCTGAAGTGATTGTTATCAGCATTGATGCATTCCAACAATTGTTGTTGTTCACTCGTGAGTTAAGTTGTCGCAATTATTATTTACTACGATAACAGACATTTGAACAAGTGACGCATACAACAACAGTGCAGACAGACGAGGTGACCCTTTCAATTGATTTTTCGCACTTCCAAGCCACACACACACTCGAGGCACGGGCTGAGGCAGAGACACAATCATGATTGGCATACAATTGTTCCACGAAATCGGCAGCATATTTCGGAATGTGAGTAAAATGTAAATTCATTGTTAAAAAAATTAAATAAATGCGGCCACATTTGCAGACGCCGACTTTTGCGCTAGTCTTGGAAACTCTGCTATTGATTACAGTTATTTGGCTGCTGTTGCATCGCAGGGGGAGCGGTCGACGACGCCCCCTGTCCAAGGAGCAGCAAGATTATATCGTCGAGCAATATGAACCGGAACCCTTGGTGCCCGACACGGATCCCAATCATCCACTGCTGCGCACACGCCTCGTCCAATCGAAGGTGGGCAAACGCATCGTGGTCGATGGAAACGATTGTCTGAATCTCGGTTCGCAGAACTTTTTGGGTTTCTTGGAGGACGATGAGATTATGGAGGAGGCGTGCAAAACACTGCGCAAATATGGCGTTGGCTCGTGCGGGCCGCGTGGCTTCTATGGCACCATGGATGTACATCTTCATCTGGAGGAACGTTTAGCCAGTTTCATGGGCCTCGAGGAGGCCATCGTTTACTCCTACGGCTTCTCGACGGTGGCCAGCGCCTTACCCGCCTATGCCAAGCGTGGCGATCTCATCTTTGTGTAAGTGGCACATATTAGTAGTATGTCTGACCGGGATTAATGTTTTTATTCCCGACCAGCGATGAGGCCGTCAACTTTGCCATACAAAAGGGATTGGATGCCTCCCGCAGCACCATTGTCTTTTTTAAGCACAACGATGCCAAGGATCTGGAACGGTTGCTCATCGAGCAGGCGCAGCGCGACTTGAGGAATCCCAAGAAGGCTCTAAAAACTCGTCGTTTCCTTGTCGCCGAAGGCATCTACCTGAACACCGGCGAGCTGTGCCCGCTGCCGGAGCTCGTCGAGTTGCGTAAGAAATACAAACTGCGCCTGTTCCTCGACGAGAGCGTCTCCTTTGGCACCGTGGGCCAGACTGGTCGGGGACTCACCGAGCACTACAACATCAACGTAAGTACGAGAGAGTCTCCTTGAGCTGATAACTAATTTATAATACTCGCCTGCAGCGTGACGAGATTGACTTGATCTCTGCCGGCATGGAGGGCGCCATGGCCACAATTGGTGGCTTTTGCGTTGGTTCCCATTTCATTGCTGAGCATCAGCGATTATCTGGCTTGGGCTATATATTCTCCGCATCGCTGCCGCCAATGTTGACCCAGGCTGCGATTAGTGCTTTGGATCGTTTCGAGCGCGAGCCGCAAATCTTTGAACAACTGCATCAGAATTCGAGGCGGGTGCAACAGCAATTTGAGCGCTTTACCAAATTGAAGCTGCGCGGCGACAAAATCTCGCCCATCAAGCATTTGTATGTGGCCCAGGAGCGCGAAAGCTTCGAGGCCGAGCACAATTTGCTCACCCAGCTGGCAGATAAGGTGGCTATGTCTAAATATATTTTCCCGATTCGTGCTCAATGTCTTCTTTCGCTTGCAGTGCATTGAGAGGGGCGTGGCCGTTGTGGAGGCGGTCTACCTGCAGAATCGTGAACGCAAACCGGTGCGTCCCAGTCTACGAATCGCCGTCAACCGTCTGTTGGACGAATCGGACATTTTGAATGCCTTCAACATCATCGAGGACGTTTCCAGCACAGTGCTTTAAATACATTTCTTTTTTAGACTTTAATACTAGAAGAACATTCAATTTGCTTAAGAAACTACTATTTTGTAACTATATTTCTACAAAGTTCAATAAGTAATTTCCTTTGTCTTGGCGTCCATAATTGAGAAATTAAACAATATAATATTGACAAATAAATTATTTAAGAGTAAATAGATTCTGAAATGATAAAAACAGCGTTAGTTATTTTCGCGAGCACATGTGCTTCAACGTCGTTCAATTGTTTCTAAATTAATTTTACTTTTGTATGCATATCAAAATGATAAATTATAATACACAAAAATATTTTTGTTTATTTAATAAATAAATTCTTAAAGTGGCGGCAAATAAAAGTTAACAGCGACTTCCAGTTGATTTATCGATTGGACGCTTATACATTTTTGGTGCATTTCGTTGGCGCAAAGTTCGGTCACTCTGTCAATCAGAAACGAATCCGAAGCGAAACGCACGCACGTCGCGCTGTGGTTTTTAGTGTCATTTTGCATTTAAAAAAGTGTAAGCGAGTGTTTAGAATTCCACTATTTTGTATACATATGTCTTAACCAGCCATAACTGCAAGCGATCGCATTGAAAATGTGCTTGAACTAAACGCATTAAAAAAACGGAACTGTCGAAACGCATAAATCGATTTTTTCACGGCAAGCCGGTGACGGAGACGCCGCCAAAGTGTGAATTGCGCGTGTGTGTTTGTGTGATTGGTGCGTGTGTGTGTGTGTACGAATAAATAATATGACATAATCGACGTACATATATATATACATATGTGGTTGACTTAATTGACATAGTTATTTTTTGTGCTCTCATCAGCCGAATACATAAAAGTGTTGCATTCGTTTTTTTGTGGTCAGCGCGTCAGGACTTTTGGTCATTTCCTTTCGCACTTGTCCTACGTGAGCCAAGCTGTTTTTCCATGCATGCTTTGCGCACCACATTCAATGTTACCGAATGCAAACTCACTCACACATTTATAAATTCTCATATATATATTATTTTTTTTGGTTTGGGCGTTGCAGGATGATTCGATTTCCAGGCCGCTTTGCGGTCATTTTCCAGAGAGCGCAGCATTGCCTCTATAGTTGTCTCGCTCGCACACTTGTACAACACGAAAAGTTAATTTATTTGCTGCTCGCTTATCAAGCTACATTTTATGTTATTGTTTAGTTAATAAAAATATATATATATATATTTACATTTATTCGATGTTTTTTTATGTTCAGCCAAATAAATAATTGTATAAATAAATAAAAAGGCGACCTTCGCTAAGCTCACTTCTTGTCGTTTACCAACACTGTCCATTGCGACCACTTCCAGTCTGTGCTGAGCACAGAGCAAACTCTCGCTCTCTTCATTTTGTTGTTAACGTGCGCTTGTGGACGACAGACGTGTACGTGTTACTCAAATAAGAATTCAATATAAATTACTATTAAATGCTTGTGTTTAATTAAAAATTCATATATAGTAGACAGCTTTGGTGATTCTGATTGTCTAAAGTGTTGTTATTCCAGAAGTAAACGTCGTAGTCGTCGTGTACTGTGTGCAATAAGTGCCGTTATTAAGACCCCCGCCACTAATAAAAAGCTCCGTTAGATTAAAAAGTGCTGGCGATAAATTTATGTGCTATAAATTATTTGAATGTAATTACCGATCAAAGCTGAAATATCAAGAAAAAAAATCAAATAATTTCATAAAATAAATTATTTTTCCTTCCTCAACCACCATAAAGCAGCCGAAAAAAAGGAACGCGTGTGTTTCTTGCTCCGTTTCGACGAACTTGTGTGTTGTTTGTGTGTTAAACGACGTCCCAGCAGCAGCAGAGCAGCACGCAATAAGAAAAAAGAACAAAAAGAGACAACGAGAAGAGGACTACGTCAAAGTTGGAAGCAGAAGCAGAAACTGTGAGTGCTGCCCATCATCATCATCTACCTCTATAAAAATATACTAATTTCTTTTAAATTTGTATGCATGTGTTTGTGTGTGTTTTTAATTGTATTATGTTTTTTTTGTATGTAGAGAGAAAATGCGTAGACAAACAGCAAAACTGGCTGCACTGGAACACTGTTTACTGTTATGCGTGGCTGCCGTTGCGCCGTTTGACCGGTGACGCCATCTTTTAACTCGCACCAAAAATGTTTTTTTCGTATTTTTTTTTTTGGGATTGGTCAAGCACATTCCAAAGGAGGTGGCAAGTGTGGTTGTGTTTTGTGTGTTATGCTTTGCGTTGAATATTCGCTCAACAGATTTTTTGAGTATTTTCTTTGGCTAGTCGTCATATTAAGAACAACTAGTCTTGTCTCTCACTCTTACGTTCAGTGGGTGGAAGACAAAGAGAGAGAGAGTAATTCTTTGCAATTGTGTTTAGCTTTCTATTCGCGTCTCACACATGTCATCGTCGTACAGGTTTCCAATTTGAAATGCCGCCTTTATCACTACACACACACACACACACACACACATACGTTGACGCGTGTCTAATGCAGTTTGTTGATAAATTGGCGAATGATGCTTCTTCTTCTTCTGTGTCGCATCTGTTTACAAGTTTCGTGTGACCCACTTTTTCACAGTTTTTCTTTACAGCTTTTTATGTTTCGCCTTTGCATTGCTGGATTTGGCGAAAAACCTAGTTTGATGAATTTGTTTTTGTTGTTGTTTCTATAAACTAAAAACAACAAACAAGTGATAAGCAGATTTGTAAATAAATCGCAAAAAAAACTTGTTTATTGTACATTGGCACAAGAATAAGTGATGAAACTGTAGGGGGAGGAGTGGTGTTTGTGCCAGATTTGAGTTTTAAAAAGTCTTATTCTACATTGCAAAGTAATCGTTAATCGTGTGACCGATCAATCAGATGTATAGTGTTAAACAGTGTAGCCATACTTGCTATTTTAGTATGACGTGTAAACACCCCGTCTTCTTGTCTATGATATTATTAAAATCTTATCAGAAATTATTACGTTACTTCTCATTCGATCTCCAGTTTAAAACGAGTCTTCCAATGCATTGTAATTTGTGTGCGTGTGCGTGAAAAAATAGTTAACCTAATTTTCCAGTTTAACTGCGAACCATATTTGTATTGCCTTGGAAAAGTCAAATAAAGTTAGAGGAGGGAGGAAAGAGAGCTTATTGCAATTACTTTGAAGTTGAAAATATTGTTTTTGCATGTTGGAATTAACAATAAGAAAGAATTACTTATTTTTGATGCCGGTGTCTTCTTTTTTTCTTTGAGTATGTTTTATGATAACTTTCCAATACAAATTGATAAAACAAATCCTACAATCGTGGTTTGTGAGCGCCTGTGTAAGTGTGTGCACTGCGCTCTCAATCGCATGATAAAAAGTCAGGTATTATATTGAACGAATGACGTCATTATGCTTTTTTATATGAAATTTGCTGCCTTTTGTTGCTAATTCGAATTTGTGCTTCCTACTCACACATAAATACTCACAAACACACATACACAAAACACTCTTGTTGAATTTTATAAATTATTTCAATGCTGCCACTTGTTTTTTTTTTTTGCTTTATCATTTTACCGCCCGAATATTGTGCAATGTGTGTGTGTGTGTGTATATATGTGCGTGTTCATGTTTTCTATATTGTTTGATCCCCCTTTTATTTTTTGTGCTCTTTTGAAATGTACAACAAATAAAAGTAAAAAAACTGCAGTTGCAAAAAAAAAAAATTATTCAGTTGAGAATTTGTGTGTAATTCAGAGGCGGTTATGCTTGCGCAAAATATACTGCAACAGGTCGAAACAAAGGCAACTCTTTACTGAGGTGGATGGAAATGGAACTGTAAAGTGAACAACGACAGAAGACAAAAAATATGCAAAGCCTTTCGCTGCTACACGAGTACAACTACAAGTGACAAATCAAAGCATGTTGAATAAAAGAGATGAAAAGAGACAACGATTAATTTGTATGACTGAATGTGTTTGTGTTTGTGGGAGGAAGTGCATAGTTAAAACTGTAAACAATTGTATAGCGACGGACAACCTAGAAAAAACCAGCGACAAATGTTTGTTTGAATGAGAAACATTAGTATGGGATTTACATTTTTGTTATTCTTAGCCAACTTTGCATTTTGCGACGGAAACGAAATGAAAAACTGTACAGTATTTTAAAATATCTATATATATAGACAAACAATAACAATTCAAATGAAGTTACAAATTCAATAGATGAGTCGTACGTAAACTTAATGAAAAAAGATTATGAAATTATGCATTAAATGCATTTTTGTGAACATAGCGGTATAAAAGAGAAGCTGTGCTGCGGCTAATGTATCTTGATTAAAATTTGTTTACTCAAGCGCTGTGTTGTCTTGTGTGCTTATCTAATTTCACATTGACTGAAGTCACTTCGCGTCAATGATTAATTGGTTTGGGGTTTTCCTTTTTTACGTTTTTCATTTGTAAGTAGATTAAGTGCATAATTGTGACGTACGATTGATTAATTGAACCTTTTCTCTTTTAATGCTGCAAACGCGATCTGGCAACTCTTTGCCCTTCCTAACACTAACACCAATTTATCTAAAAAAAAAAAAAGCAAAGCGAGGAAAATAAACGTCAGATACAACAGGAAAGCAAGCAGCAGCATGTCGAGAGTAGAGAGAGAGAGAGAAGTAAACTCGTCTTTGCCGTAGGCAATTGACAAGAGCCGCTTCAGACAGACCAGACGACAAGAAAAGAAAGGAGAAGGAGGGGTGGCAGACAAAATGCATAAATAAAAAACAGTACGTGCCAAGCTTCAAGCAGCAGGGTCATACATAAACACACACACATGCGATTAAAAAGAGATGCTGCAGCTCATCAATAAAAAGAAAAAACAACACAAACACCACGGACAAATGTACAGTTGCAACAGACAACAGGCAACAAAAACGTCAACAACAAACTCTGCTGCTGCAACACACAGAAACAGAATAAATATAGTCGGAATAAGAGGGGAATAGATACAGACAGACAGCAGGAAGAGCGAGGGAGATGAAGAGCAGCTTGCAAAAGCTCAGGCAACGACGACAAAACAATGCTGTTAATTATAAATTCCAACTGCGGTGAGAAGTGAAAGAGAGCGCGAGAGAGGAAGAAAGAAAATCACAAATATGTAGACGATTGTCATATAAAAATGGAAACAGAAAAATCAAGCTTTGAAATGAAGATGCTACTCTGTTATTGTTTTTTCTGCCTTTCTGCCCAAACTTCTTCGCAGCAATTGAATCTGTCTTCTCGAATGAAGAAGAGAGTGTGCATAAGAACTGTTATTATCTTCTTCTGTTTTATTCTCCTCATTCTCTCAGTGTCTGAACCAAATTTCAATTGGGATATTTAGGTTAATTTGGTTTCATTAGTTTGGTTGTTCATGTGGTGGGCGTGGGAAAATTGTCGGTAATTGCAATTAGTTTTGCAATTGAAGTAATTTGCCCGCCAATACAATAATATATGTTATTATTGCTGTTTATTATTTCTATCTAAACAACAGTGTTGACAGTGTTGCAAAAAAAATAAAATTCAGTTAATCTTTTTAATATGTTTTTGTAAACATTTCTACACCAATACATTTTTTATACATATAGTTTTCAATATATGAAATATTCAAAATCTTGGAGTAGTAAATATCAATGGCAAAACCCAGGTTTTTATTCGAGTTTCAGGCAACAATAAAGTGTTAAAACAATAGGCAAGACAAAAGTCTTAGTCAAAAGAACGTGTTTGTATTGCAGCAATAATAATTTTTTTATAATGCAAAAAAGCGAGGCACACGAAAGCTACAACTTACTCACTTGACTTAAATGTTGCTTACATAATAATTTGTCTGTACCATGAGCGAGAAACCAAGAAAAACAAAATAAAAACCAAGAAAAACAAAAATCAAACTAAACCGACAACTTTTTAGCCAACTTGCTGCAGACATTTAGACGCTGTTGTGGCTTGTGTGAATAATGGATTGGTTTGCATGTTTCGACCACAAGTTGCGACTCGTTTCTAAATTAAATTGAAAATTAACACCAGTAGCAGCTAACAATGAAGAGACGCCGCAGCAGCAGCAGTTGAGTGCAACTCACGCCATATACGCATTATTATTATTATTAGTTTAAATTATAATTTAAGTTTAATTTTTTTTGCTGCTCCACCATTTAAAAAGTAAGGAGGCCGCATTTATTTTTGTATGAGAGAAAAAAACCCATAAATTATCAATTTGTTATATTTTACTATTAAAATGCAAATATGTGTAGAAAGTGTTATATGGAATTACAATAAAAAAAATAATTAAAAAAAGCTTTGTGCCGGCAAAAATAACAAAATCTGGAATCACCTGTAAAGGGAAATGTGCAAACTCTGTTGTACATATCTAAAATGATATGCTTAACTATTTTGTGTTTGCTGCTTTTGTTTGTCCGTCCGTCCGTCTTCCGTACTCGTGCTTGTGCGCCCCCACCCATTTACACACTCACAGACATACACATAAGTATGTGTGTACACATAAAACCAGCGCTCTGCTAACTAAAAATATTTGCATGACATCATTTGGCGTCGACGCGTCGCCGGCATCAATAATTTTCTCTGTTTTACTTATTTTTTGCATAGATTTTATTGCTTAAAAATGCGCCAACAGCAGTTTTTGCATGGAATATAAAAATAATGCATTTTTGTTGCTGTAAGGCGCAAGGGTCATAAAAATGGTTAATGGACTTAACAAATATATTTCTCTCCCTAAGAGGCTGGCTCATTGAACTTTTGGTATTATATATTGTGCTATTTTATTGATGTCTATTTTGCTTCCCCTTCTAATTGCAGGCCACAAAGGAATATAAATCCCATCCTCACACTGAAAAAGAGTATTAAAGGCGCAACAATTTTTGAATTTTAAGGTGAGTTTTTTGCCAGTGCTGTAAATACTAATCGATTGCGAGATAAGTCAGTCAGTCCGTAAAATGGCAAGTAAACAAAAATGAAGACAAGAAGCAAAAACAAAACTTGTGCAATTGTTTTGCTACGAATAGCACCCTCTATTTATTTTTTTTCCTCTCTCTCTATGTTTTTTGCTTGTTCTGACAGCTGATGATGACTTATAGTTTTTGTTGACATTTGTATTGCACCACGCCACATGATGATGGAGAGAGTGAGAGAAACTCAAAATGTATTTCTTTCTTTCTCCATAACACGCCCAGAGTTGCGCTCTCTATCAACTTTGAACCTTTTTCTGACTTGCGTCTTACGCTATAATTGCTATAATTAAGCTTAAAGTGATATGTCTTCTTTGGCTTTGTGATTTGTGTGGCACTCGAGTGGAACTGACGATTCCATATATTGCTATTCTCCTCCATCTTCATCTACTCTTATTTAATTTATTTTGTGTTTTTTATAAATCATAATAAGCCACAATAATAGTCGGCTAATAATGATGTCACTGGGCGGAAACAAGTTTTTTTGTTGCTATTGTATTAGTTTTGCGAACAATCCAATCTATTTACACACATTGTAATTTATTCAAGCGAAATATTTATCTCACTTGATGATGTCGTCTTGTCTTGGGAATCATTTCACTTTCAATATTGGGTAAATTTCTTACTAGGTTTACACATATCTCTTGTGCAATATCTCTTCTCTCTCTGCCACAAATAACTTCACCTCTAATTCAATTAAGCTCGACCTTTTCTCTCAATTTACTCAGCGAGGAATTCAACTAAATTTTGCTCTTAAAAATATCTGTGATTTGCTCTTAAAAAAAAATTTAACTCAATGCAAAAAAAATGTCATTTGACTAGCGAATTTTTTGATTATTTGAGGCAAAATATTCTGGAAAAAGACCTAATCTACTTTTGTTTTATTTATGCATAACTTTAATAGATTTGACATAAAACACAAGATTTGCGCTGATAGACAATTTATACAACTGGATAAAAGCTTTGGGGGAGCACATAAATCCAAAGAGTTGGAGTTTTATTGTGTTGTTTTCGCGTTCAACTTGAAGTTTGACTCGCTTTTGGGCATTTGGCCCCCATGTTCATCCATTCCAAAAGTAGTTAAATAAATGGGTCATTGAACTAGGCAAACTTATTTCTCTTTATTTTCTATTATACCGAGTTTTATTTAGCTTGACTGTAAATGCTTTTTACTTGCAATTATAACACTGAATGGTTGAGTTTATTATAATAAGTATCAAGTTTAAAGTAAATAAATCTAGATACTACAAGCTGTACAAATATAGTAGAGAACACAATAATTGCAACAATCTTTAAAGACTTCTTTTTAGTTTGGAGAACTTATAAAAACGTTCATAAAAAAGAAAAATGATAAAGAAAAAAATAGTTTAAAACCATATTTAAAATAAATAGTTATATTTTATGAGAAAGGAAGAAATATTACGAGAATAATATATGTTATATATAAGTAAGATGAGATATTATGAGTAAGGTGAGATATTATTTTTCTCGCTACCTTTTGGTGCTTTTCTTTCAAATATATTGAGTACTCCAGTGGTAGAACTAAATTAAATTTATAGAGCTAAACTTAATAATATATAATATTTTTTTCTTGAAAACGGGAATGTTTTGCGTAAAATACAGCACGCGTAAAAATGTAGTTTCTAATTCTTCTGATATAAAATAGAGTTTTGAAATTGACATAGATCCTTAAGCTTATTTGTATGGCTTTGGGGCCGGGCTGTCAACGACCCCATATATTTTTGCTTGAGTATGACATCATGCCTTATTACTATACCCAATTAACCCCCACTTTCCACACACACACACACACACACACACACCCCCTGCAAACAAACGCTGCTAGCACTTAAACCAAACCTACCAGCAAAAAAAAATTTTACCCTCCAGCGAATGTTGACGATGACGTCACTTCCTGATATTAAGTCAAAACACACCCAAACACAACTGCACAACACCCCCAAAGGATATTTTTTTTTACGAGTGTTGCGTGTGTATATATTTTGCTCTTTCCTTTACTCTCTGGCCTCTCCCTCCTCTCTCTGTCGGTTTTAGCTGGCGCCACATTTCTATGATTTGACTTTGGCGCCGGCTACAAATTTCATAATGGCAGCCGGCGACCATTTTTCTGACGAATGCCGGCTAAAAACAAACATAAAAACCAAGACTGGAGCAGGTATTTTATTTTGCACTAGGAACTGCGCTTCATTGCCTGCCTGGGGGTAGTAGAATGAGTATTTTGGCAGTGGAAGGTGAGGTGGGATGTGGGCGTGGATTGCTGCCTACGTTTACGTTCGTCCTCTTCATTCACTCCACTTGCTACGTGTCATTGAACTTGCCACGGTGCCTGGCAACACACGACACACATGTGTCATGTATCTGTCAAATGGAAATTAATGCGTGTTAACGGTTCATATTCTAGACCCAGTTCAATGGTAAAATAATGATTAGGCCAGGGGGAGGGAGGGTACTGAGCGCATGTCCTTAACAACCGTAATTATACACCGGCTTCTGGCTGGGCGAATATTTACAGTGCTCTAAATGGAGTTTGTTTTACTACTATGGAACTTATTAACTGGCTTCCGTTTTTCGTGTTGGCTAAGAAACGTTTTATTTTAATGGGTTTACCAAAAACATAAAAGCATTCGAGCGTTAAGTGATCAGCAAATTTGATAATAAGCAGCGGAAAAATGATTAAAATGAATGTTCAATCTTCAGAAAAAATTTACTTTAATTTTTTGTACCAATATTGGTAGGCATAATCAAGCATTTAAATTTTTGTTTAATTTAATATAATATGTTATATATATCGATTGACATAAATTATATAGACTGATACAGCTGACAAAGTTTCCAACATTCTTGAATATGTACGGAATGGTCAATTTTCCCATAAGCGAAAACATTCTGTACATTCAAAATTGGTATTGTTTTGAATATTTTTAGAAATTCGCGTCGAATATTACCATATAAATTCTACAAACAGTTCGTTCATATTTCAAGAAAGTCAGCAATTCTTTTCAAATACAATTAAAATTTAATTGATGTATAATTTAATGCTGAAAGCTAAAACAATTTATATTCTCTTATTAATTGGGTTGTCTTTCGAAGAAACTACTTTATATTTGAATTAATTGTTAAAATTCAAACATGCTAAAGCAAATAATGAAATGAGGCGATCAGCTTAATTAATTTAATTAAAATCAGTCGATAATTCAGTTTCAGTTTTAATAAGTTTATGTCAGTAACGAAATTAACTTTTTTGTCCTTTTTAAATAAAATTAAATGGAAAATTGCTTTTGAGAATCGGTTCATTTGAATTTAGCAATACGCAATGCTGCCGTCTGTTATTCATCTAAAATGTTGTACATATTTATTGGCTTTTGTCCAAGTGAGTCAGATTTGTGGATTTCGAGCGGTGACAACATTAAACATTTACCAGCTGGCCATGGAATAATCATTTGAGGCACTTGATTCACTAAATAGGGTGGCGGAGGAGAAGGTACGGGTTGGGTGCGGGTAAGACAACAATGAATAAAACAAATATGCAATAAACAAACAAGCAGCAGACAAACAGTGAGCAAGCTACACTGTTTGTTGTCAAGACACAAGACACACGCCAAGTTTGTTGACTGTCTGTTTGAATGTCTTCTTTCATGCTTGCATTATAAATTTCACTTAAATCGGCCAATCTTTGCCGACATGCAACTTTTTCTGTGCAAATGAATTATGTGAGATCTTTTTATATTGTAATTCAAGCCACGCGACTTACACGCGACTGCAACTTTTGCCACAAGAGAAAAACGAAGAAGATTTAATAAGAATCAAGCGAGCAACTCAACTGTTTAAAAAAACAAACAAAATTAGCACAAGATGTGATGTGAATACGAAGCAGGCAGTGAATAGTCTGTGTTTATATATACAAATAAAGATATTCAAATCACGGCAAGTAAAAGAATGCGTATTTACTCTATTTACAAAATTCTTGTGTGCCACATATATTATTTTTTAAAGCACAAAAATGTGTGTTAAATTTAAAAAATCAAAATAAATTGATTGAAAATTAAAAAAGAAAAAAGTTGAATCTGTTTCCGCCCGGGATCGAACCGGGGGCCTTCTGCGTGTTAGGCAGATGTGATAACCACTACACCACGGAAACAGTTGAACACTTGCCCTCCAAATGCATGCCAGTTTTTGTGACCAATTGTCTGGACACACCCTATCCATATTTAAATTGAGACGGACATAATTTGGATAAACAAAATATTTGTAGTACGAATTTTTTCCGCCAGACGTTGAATGAAAACTTTGCCATTATGCTTTTTTTTTTCGAACCTAACGCGTTGCTTTGATTACATTTGCATGCACATTTTAGTCCTAGACTTTTGTGCTTGTAAGGAATGGTTCACTCTTAATTTTTTAAAATTAAACTGAATATTTAACTGTGAATACTGTAAAAAAAATTTATTAGCAGACCATTATGTATAACGTATATAAGCTGTGAAAAATAAAAATACAAAAAGAAAGGTAATCCTGTTTCCGCCCGGGATCGAACCGGGGGCCTTCTGCGTGTTAGGCAGATGTGATAACCGCTACACCACGGAAACAGCTGAATGCGGTTGGACTAAAAACCAAGCATCTGTTTTGAGTTACTCATTGAAAGGAAATTTGTTGATTACCGCAAGGCATAAACAAAAACAAAAAAAACTGAATAAAATAAATTTAATTAAAAATATAAAACGAGAATGCGAAATAATGTAATATTACACAAAATGATATGGTAGATAATGGTATAATAGATAATGGTATAATAGATAATGGTATAATAGATAATGGTATAATAGATAATGGTATAATAGATAATGGTATAATAGATAATGGTATAATAGATAATGGTATAATAGATAATGGTATAATAGATAATGGTATAATAGATAATGGTATAATAGATAATGGTATAATAGGTAATGGTATAATAGATAATGGTATAATAGATAATGGTATAATAGATAATGGTATAATAGATAATGGTATAATAGATAATGGTATAATAGATAATGGTATAATAGATAATGGTATAATAGATAATGGTATAATAGATAATGGTATAATAGATAATGGTATAATAGATAATGGTATAATAGATAATGGTATAATAGATAATAGTATAATAGATAATGGTATAATAGATAATGGTATAATAAACAATGGTATAATAGATAATGGTATAATAGATAATGGTATAATAGATAATGATATAAGATACATTAAAGTAAAATACAATGAATTAAATTAAATTAAATGAATACTGAAAATGTTAATAAAATAAAATAAATATCAATTTGAATTAAATCATATAAAATATATTTTAAACATATAAAATATATTTTAAGCATATAAAATACGTATAAATGAGAAATTGTTTTTGTGTAATACCAAATACATACTAACAAAGTGACTGGTAATTATTAAGCCAATGTTTCATCATTAAAATAAACAAATTATGGAAAAAAAACTTCGCAGCCGGTAGGATTCGAACCTACGCTCCCAGAGGGAATCTGATTTCGAGTCAGACGCCTTAACCACTCGGCCACGACTGCTTGTGGAAGAGGCGAGTCTAAAGCGTTCTTTCTGCAAACAAACAACATTCTTCGCATTCTCAGTTTTTGATTCTTTGTTCGTTGCTCCAGAAAACAGAATCAAACAACAAAAATGTATCTGCCACTTTTTATACTTGATGTTGATCATTGCATTAATAATCAAGTAAATGCAAATTTATTAAAATAATTGCATACTATTGGTTTAACGCCTATTTCATAAAAATAAAAGTGCTAGTTTAAATTGGCGAAGCAAACTACTGCAAACTTTGTTTAAACACTAGTGCAATTTTTGCTGAACAACGTTTCGCATATTATAACGAAAAAAACAAATCCAATTCACACGTCTTATTTGCACAGCCATCTAGCATGAATGAATAATGCACAATATTCCATGTTTTTTCTCAATCTTTGGAAAAAAAAGAAGACACACTTACAACTACAAATTATCATTATTTACACTTGGCGCTGTCAGCTTGGACAAGTTTTTTTTTTGCTCTCGGGCGTCATTCGAAAATATGTTCCCATTTGTCATTGTACTTCCATCTACATTTATATATATATTTGCTCCAGTAAATCCAAACGATCTTTCAGTTGACTGTGCCACTGACTGACTGAGTGGCGAACTTGTTGTATTATTATTATTATTATCACAACTGAATGTGGAATCATTTGTTCATTCATTCATTGATGATGTGCAAAGATATTGCGATGATAATGTTGACCTTATTGCTGTTGTTCGTTATTACGTAAGACATGAGAATGGGGTAATACTTGAGAAATTAAATTAACGCTGGCGCAATGTGTGAAAATTAAATAGAGGGTGTCTCCCTTTTGGGGTTAATTGGAGGCCTTTCAAGTATGTTTATAAGTGTTAAATTTAACAATTAAATGCATAAAAATGTGCATTTTTAAAAAATATTATAAATAAAATAATAAACATAAAAATAAAATGAATTAAAATAAAATAATTAACAATTCATAAGATAATTTAATGTAAAATACAAAAATTTATAATTTGATTTTGCAATTTTAAAGCTAATTTAACAAGTGTCTGCATCTCTCGACTTGTTGTTTGTGGCAAACATTTATTTGCGCCAACGCAAACAAGCGAATCTCTATAAAAATAAGGGGCGTGTCTCTGTTGCTTAAGTGAGTGATATAATTGCATAATGTCAACAGATAGGCAGACGGACAGATAACGAACGTTGGCGTCAGCTTTGCCTAAATTTAATTGTCGTTTCCGTGCCGTGCACAAAAGGTCAATCACAGAACACGGAGCGGAGGCATGCAACAAACAACAACAACAACAGCAACAAGAGCAGCAGCAGCAGCGACATTTGTCATCGCAGCAGCAGCGCTCGATAATATTACATCACCTTGTCGGGTCGGATCACATGATAACTTAATTTAGTTTTGTGTATTCGCTTTTTACTTCTTCTTATTGTTGTTTTCGAGCTGTTGAAATTCGATTAGACATGCAGCGAAGGTCAACAAACTGTGTGCGGCTTTACCAAACAAACGTTCAATTTGTTGATGACCTGGGCACTATTAGCCATATATACAACTCTCCGACCAGTGTTGCCATAATCAGAATCTCGCAACTAAACCAAGCTCTTGTTTTGTTTGCTTTATCGTTGAAGAGCGAACGGTGACGTGACTGGGAAAGAGTGAATGCATTTCTACGCCTCTGCAGTAGTTTCGCCTTTTTAACCCATTTTCAACCAATCTACCTAGTCGGGGTATAAAAATGTACATTTATTTATATATGCATTAATAAAGATAAACATCATTAAAACAATTCTATTTTCGTTGTTTTATCCATTTCAACAAAAAGGAGATAAGAAATAATTATTAAATACTTTTTTGATTTGATCAGTTACAATTGAAGTAACTGATTGTTGATTTAAAAAAAAAATCATATCACCGTATTTTCATACTAAAGTACTCTAATCTTTAAGTGCCGAGTTTAATTAAATTATTTTTTAATGCAATTAGTTTATAATTGTATGTACTCGCTTTGGTACAAAGTCTAAATGTGAAATTTGGTTTTCTTTTAATTTTTCATGCATATATTTTGATTTTAAAATTCTTTTAAATATTATTTATAATCAAAGTAAACATAAAAAAAACATGGTTCTTGATTTTTAAGGGACTTGTGCTTTATGGTGGGTTAATCAATCGCACACCCACACACAAATACAAATTTTGTAGGGCAACGCTGTTGGCAGACAGGCAACAACAACAACAACACCTACGCACCCATCGTGTACTTGTGATGGCTCGTTAAGTTTAATGCTGCTCGCCCACTGACTGACTGGGCACTTGAGAAACGTTTATTTTCAACTTTTATTCTCTTTGATTAACAGGCAAAGTTCTTTTCCTTTTGTTTTTGTTGATGTTGTTGTTTTTGTCGTCGCCCACACACTATAAATGAGCTGAGCGAGACGCACACACAGCAAAAGTTCAATTACCTGGCAACATATTTTTTGCCTATTTTCTGTTTGCTGCTTTCTGTTTGCTGTGTTTGCTGTTGTTGCGTTTATTGTTTGTCCTTCTGTCACTCAAATTGTGCGGCACGCGTTCACTCAGCCATAAGCGCAGGCAGCGCAGCGCATACATCATAATTAGCAGTGACAGCTAAAAAGAAGCGAAACAAACAAAACAAGAAACAAAAACTGACAGCTTAAATGCACTTTAAGTATGCACATTTGCATGTTCGATGGTCAATTGTCAAGCCCATAATAAAAATGCACAGTTTTTCTGTTCTATTTTTTTTTTTTAATATACTTTATTAAACAATGCAATAAGCGGACTATAAAGCAAAGCCGCCGCCGTTAGAGGTGCGCGCACTTTCAAAAACAGACAGTGTTGCAGAAAAAATGCGGCGATTGCGGCATCCTCTTTTTAAATTGGCATTTATGTGTCAGTGCCCGAGAATCTGTTCATTTAATTAGAATATGGCATTTAGCTAAAAATTCTGTGTAGGTATAGTAAATATTAGTAAGTAAATATATGTATAGCAGATACTTTTAACTGGATCATGTGCTCATTTTTGTAATTACATAGTTCGGTGTTAATTAACGCTTTCGATTATTTTTTCTGCATAACTCTATAATCTGACATAAATAAATATTTATCTAGCGATTTGTTGATTCATTAAATTTTTGATTTATGAGCAACCATTATTTTGCACGCACATTGATAAAAATTAAAAAGGCGCAGCGCAATCCCAATCGTTGAAGGTTAATAGCATTAAAGAAAACAAAAAAAAAACCACCACGTTTAAAATTAAACTAGCAGCGTATTTTTTTCGGCTTCTACATTATAGTTGTTTATTTGTTTTAAGTGGCGACTGCTGCACTCGTTGCTCTCTCCCCTGCTATCCGCCTGTCTCGGTTTCCATCCGTCCGTTACTTGCGTTGCTCTTTACGCTTGAGATGCGTTTGTCTGACGTTTTAGTTAGTTGTCGTTGTTGTTGTTTTCTGTCTCCACCACTTTCTTCATTTTGCTTTTAGGCATCCAATTTGAAATTCGTAAAAGCCAACCAAAATAAAAGCAACATCTTAAAATAGTATTTTTCCATTTTTATTTTCACACTCCACACCCAAAAAGAAAATTAAAATATATAAGAGCCAACACACATATTATGTATATTTTCCCTTGCAACTGTCAAAGCACACAAAATTTACCAAAATTAGAATTGGAATTTGTCGGGCTTTTCAAATACACATAAACATTTATATATCTATGTACAATTAATAAAAAAAAGGAAGGAAGAAATGGACCAGCTCTCAGAACTATAGCTTTTGTGCTTTTGCTGTTTTTATTTTATTTTTGCCATTCACAACGCATGCAAACACATACGTATGGCCTTTGCTGCTCGCTCTCAAGCTTGGAACTCTCTCGCACTCTCTTTCGCTCTCTTTTTATGTTTTTGGGTGGTTGAATTTTACTCCTCGCCTTGCACTTTTATGCAGGCGTCGTGACTCAAGTGCTTTTTGCATTCAGTCTCTCTCCCTCTTTCGCTCTTGGCCTCTCTATTTTGCCACCCCCTTTTTCCACAACGGTAAACCAGAAATTGTTTTGGCTTGCATTTTTTTTTTAAGGTCAGTTGATAATTTTCAGCTGAGCCAAACGAAAGCAAAAGAAATTAGAATATATATTTACAAGCAATATAAATTTGATATTTATCTAAATTGTTTATTTTTGTGTATGCTTGCGTCTATTTTTAGCATTTCAAGTAAATTATTATAAAGCAAACTAAGAAGAAACATGACTGAGGTAGAGCAACCGCCACAGAACGGCATAGATCCCACCGCGGGCGAGGATGATGACAATAATAAAGCGCGTCCCGCGGACATTGAACAGGTATATATATATAGTCAATATATTTTAATTATTTTTCTAATAATTTCCCTATTGACTTGCAGGACATGCGTGAAATGGAGCGACGCAAACGTGTGGAGGCGATTATGGGCTCGAAACTGTTTCGCGAGGAACTTGAGCGCATTGTGGACTCGGCACGCGAGGGTGGCGCAGGTGCCAGTGGCATATTGCAGCAGCTATCCGATATTGTGGGCGTGCCCGTTTCACGCGTGAGCAACGTATTCAAGAGCAGCAGCTGCATGGTGCCCATCAATGATATACGCGGCGTGGAATCGATGGGCTATGCCAAGGGCGAGAAGATACTCAGATGCAAATTGGCTGCCACATTCCGGCTGCTCGATCTGTACGGCTGGACCCAGGGTCTAGGTGCACAGATCACGGCCCGCCTCAAGGTCGATCAAGAGTACTTTTTGGTTAATCCATATGGACTGCTGTATCACGAGGTGACAGCCTCGTCCCTCAACAAAGTCGACATGCAGGGCCAGATTGTCGAGCAGGGCACCACCAATTTTGGGGTAAACAAGAGCCGTAAGTATTAACTGGATCGCAAACGACGAGTGGACATCATCCGATTAATCTTTCACTTTCTCTTGCAGACTTTGTGTTGCATTCGGTGGTGCATGCGGCACGTCCCGATATTCGTTGCGCCATCTACATTGGGTGCAGTCCCGTGGTGGCGATCTCCTCGGTGAAGTCCGGCCTGTTGGCGCTCACCAAGGATGCCTGCGTGCTTGGCGAGATTAGCACACACGCCTACACCGGTCTCTTCGATGAAGAGGAGCGCGATCGTCTCGTACGCAATCTGGGACCCAATTCCAAGGTGATGCTGTTGTCCAACCATGGCGCTCTGTGCTGTGGCGAGACCATCGAGGAGGCTTTCTTTGCCGCCTGCCACATCGTGCAGGCGTGCGAGACCCAACTTAAGCTACTGCCTGTTGGCATTGATAATCTGGTGGTCATCCCCGATGAATCGCGCAAACTAATCTACGAGCAATCGCGTCGTCCGCCCGAGGATCTGGAAAAGAAATTCGCTGCCATTGGCACGGAGGAGGATGGTGCTGCTGCCGCTGGCAAAGAGGAAGCCCCAGCACCGCCCAAGATCGGCAGTCCGCCCAAGTGGCGTGTAGGTGGTGCCGAGTTCGAGGCACTGATGCGTATGCTGGACAATGCTGGCTATCGCACTGGTTACATCTACCGCCATCCACTGATCAAATCCGATCCGCCAAAGCCGAAGAATGATGTCGAACTGCCACCGGCTGTATCCTCGCTGGGCTACCTGCTCGAGGAGGAGGAGCTCTTCAGACAAGGGTATGCATGAGTCAACCTTCTCTCTTAATACAGTGGCTAATTTAATCTACCAATCTCCATCCATTCTCTACATTATGTAGCATCTGGAAGAAGGGTGATCTACGCAAGGGTGGCGATCGCAGTCGCTGGCTAAACTCGCCCAATGTCTACCAGAAGGTTGAGGTACTGGAGACAGGCACTCCAGATCCCAAGAAAATCACAAAGGTAGAGATCATAACATTTGAAGATAAAATAACGACACAACAGCAAACACAAAAAGTTGTTAACCTCAAGGAAATCGAGGGCAAATAGTTGGCAACCAAAGTGTATCCTAATTTATATACAAATAGGGAAATTCTTTTAAACAATCCCCACCCGCAGAAACATTCCAAGCAGCCATCCATAGAAATATTATAATTGCAGCTTTTTTTTTTAATAGTTTCTATTGCCTCTGCTTCAACTTTCAACTTGCTTCACCATTTAAGTTTTAAATTTTATATTGATGCAGATTGTTTGTAAATCAAATGCTGCAAGAATTCGCCACAAAATAACAGTATGAAACTAATGCTAAATCAAAATAATATAATATGCTTTATAAATTGTAATTGTTCATTAATCAAATAAATATATACAAACATATATGAAACCAATTATCGATTAGATGATTTTGTGCCTTTTTAGGGAATTTCCCATTATGATTTTCCTTACAAATAATATACAAAATAATGCAAAGAAAGAGAAAGACATTTGTTACCAAATATTAAATGTATTAAAAGCATTAATGCTAAATACAAATCATTTTGATTGAGTAAATTAATTAATAATAATCAAACACACACTGCATTTTTATAATTTGTTTGTTTTCACATTCATTTAATTAATGTATTTGTATTTGTGAACAAATATGTTTCTTTTTCTTTGCATGCTTTTAGTTGTCCCAATTATTTTATTTTTGTTAAGGCACAAAGTCATTTATGCTTGTTATATTTCATTTATTAAACACATCATTTACATTTTACATTTAAAACATTTAATTAACATTTGCCGGCAGTTGTGCACAAATTAATCTAGGGTTAGTTATTCAAAATCTTTGCTTAACAATTAATCTTTGTAAAAATCAAAAGAACATAAAACTAAAATAAAGTGTACACTTTCATGTGAACTATTTAAGAACAAAGTTCTTCGATTTAAGCATTTTTTGCAAATTTGAAAACATTGAAATCTAAATAAAAACAAATTTCTTTCTCTTTCTTTCTATCAATTGCTTTGACTCCCTTGTACCTTAAACAACAAACAAAATATGAAAAATCGACCAACAAAAAAAAACCATACAAAGTGGGTAGCCGAAGGTTCGCCCACCCACTCAACGCCGGTGCGGATCGAGGATCCATTGCAATTTGTGCCAGTTGGAACCACAACCAAGGAGTTTAAGCGGCTGCAACAGCAAGTCAGTACTTGAAATCGTGAAATTTCGAAACTTGAAATCAATTTTAAACTTTTACTATGCAAAATTCACAGATCAAGGACAATCGTCGTGCGGATGTCATTTCAGCTGGCCCACAATCGCATATACTGGAGGGCGTCACCTGGGATGAGGCAAATCGCATCAAAGATGCAACCGTCTCCCAAACCGGTGACCATGTGGTGCTAATGGGTGCTGCCTCCAAGGGCATCATACAGCGCGGCTTCCAACACAATGCGACTGTCTACAAGGCGCCCTATGCCAAGAATCCCTTCGACAATGTGACAGACGACGAGCTCAACGAATACAAACGCACCGTGGAGCGCAAAAAGAAGAGCATTCATGGCGAATGTAAGACGGCAATTTTTAATTATTCAAAATCGAAATTTTTGTTAAACATTGTCTCTGTTAATTTTGTATAGATACCGATACAGACTTTTCGGAATCGGAGGCACTCAACTCGATGCAGGCGGCGGGTGCACATGCACATGCAAAACACGCACAGAGTGAACCAGAAACGGGTAAGATCACAACGAGTTTAAATATCCATAGAAACTATAGTTTAACCTTTGACCTCGCAGAACACCAAGTCATACAGATCCAAACACAGCAGGCGCCCATTCCCAGCCAGGCTGAGGTTGTGCTGAGTGATGGTAAGTCCAAAAACATATCTTTCCCATTGTTTTTATGTATACAATCAACATTTAAAAGATTATATTCACACACACCTAGTTATATCCAACTTCATTACATCTAAATCAAATACCCTCGATTTGTGATACGAAATTTGTTCAAGTTCTTTATTTTGTTTTAGTTATTTTGCATTTTTGTTTTGTTTATTTTGTGATTTCTTTCATTTATTTTACGTCTAGTTATATATCATAATTTATATTTTAAGGTAAACAAAATATCTAACCACATAATTTTTAAAATTAATCTACTATATTTATTTCGATAACTATTTGAAAGCTAACCTTCCAATTTACTTATGCTATTTTCCGTTTTTTTTTTTTTGGCTCTACTTCAACAAATACACACACATAACTATTGATTATAATTAAAAAGTCAACAAAAAACTACTCGTAGCCCTTGATACAGTTTCGACCTCCTTACTGTAAATTAAAGTGTTTTACCACCGTTCAAATCCAACACTTAATACAACAATATTCCACTGCTTCATAATTTACACAACTCTGTCTATTTGCTACTACAACTATTCTGTCTACCATTTAAGGCGTCACCTGTTGTACGGCGTGTATTAAGTGATTTTTATTTCCAAATCCACCACCAAAGAAAACAGCAATTAATTTACCACAGCAAAAAGAACAACAACAACAACTACAACAAGATCTACTTCTAGTTGCAAAATGGTGTTTATTTTTAAACAGCATTTTTATTAGCCCCTACCAAGATTTTCAACACTACAGCTGCAGTTTTGGTCTTTGTATTTAGTTCTCGATTTATTGAGCACACTTTATTTAAACAATAATTGGCCATATTGTGAAACAAAATTTCTAACCCTTTTATATTTTTTTTTATATAATATTTGTCCTTTTTTGAACTACCTAGCCAAATACAAGCACAAATAAATTGGCAGATATAATATAACAATAACTCTGTAGATATAACAACTTTAAGACTGTGTGTAGGGTAACAAAAACACAACAACAAACAGCGAACACAGCAACAACTACAACAACAACAACTACTACTACTACTACTACTACTACTTAAATTTTCTAACTGTCTGCTGCTGCTCTCGTACATAACAAACAACACTCTCAATAAACAAACAATCAAATTAAATGTGCAGTTTAGTAAAATACATTTTATATTAGAGGTGAGTGCAGCCCAAAAGTTTAGTGAGTAGTAAAAAAAAAAAACAAACATAAAAACAATAATAATCTCGCATAGATCTTAGAAAAGTGATCGAAATTGAAATAATTATAGTATGCATATTCTCATGGCAACTTACTCAAACTAAAAGTGTATAACATTTTATAGCCCGATTCCACTTGGGACCAACATTATCGCTTGAATAAAAAATTAAAATAAAAAAAAACAAATTAAAAATTGAAAAACATTTGTTTTTCAGCATACAATTTCAATAGATTTGAAAATTGGTTGTAGTTTGATAACCTGTTTTTAGTTTCACATATGCCTTTCGCTATATTATTCTGAATTTAACATAAATATTTTGAATCTTAATTCTACTTAGGTTAAGATTCATTGCCTCGGAAAAGCTTGATGGTCTTCGAACAGTTCAAATATATATATAACAAATTGTACACATATTAAAGAATGTTTGAAATGTTGACAGTGGAATTGGGCTATTAAATATCATTTTGCATTCAATTAGCTTAGCTCTAAATTTGCCCATTGTTTTTAACATAAATCAAAGCGTTCTGTTAGCTTTTCTCACTTAAGTGGCTATTTGTGCGCAACACATATGATATTTAGTTTTATTTGTTGAACAACTGCAGCTGTTTTCTGTTAATTGCTTTTTCCGTTTGTCTTTCAATTTTCCGATAAGCGCTAACAACACTTTCTAACACTGACACATTGCATCGCAAGGTATCGATACTTTTTAACACTACTGTTAATATAACTGCTACTGTATACAAGTTTTGCATATTTCAAATATAAACACACATATTTATTTTAAGTTAACGTCTTTAATGCAAGTGTTTATTTGATGATGCTCAACACGTAACATCAAAAGCATCCAAAACATGCCAATTTTTTATGTACTTTTATTTCTTCAATACTTATTTTAGCAACACTTAGTTTTATAAACGGCGAACGTTCTCATACATCAACAAATCGCAAGCCACCAACTGGCAGAGGTAAACGAACAAAAGTCCCTTTCTTGTTGTATAAACAAATTAGCTAACCTCAAATTAAACAACCCATACAACTTACGATACGATTGTAGCTCAATTATACACTGGGATTATAGCACAACATAATGCTGCATTTTGTATATATACATAATATAATATATATATATATATATATATATATATATGTGTCGTATAACCATTCCCTTTGTCATCGATGTGTTGATAACTAGCAAAATCATTTTTATTTTACATTTACACATTTGCACCTCAACCTAACCTAGTTCTACAAATTAAAAAAACAAAAACCCACTTTAGAAATATTCATAATTTAGATTATTGGATCGGGATATTCTTATATATTACATTTATCTTTCGCACTTGGGCGGATCTTATGGATTTAGGTATAAAAATATCGTTATATACATGTAGGTATTTAATATTCGTACGTATTTCATGGCACTCCTCTAAGTGTTGCAAGTCGTAAGTGCCGCAATTGTGGCAACTTAATGAAATTTTGAATTGTTTCAATTCTGTACTGTACAATTCTGCTGGCCTTAGTCTTGAGTTGAGTTGAGTTGAGTGTAAGTCTCGATTGCCATAATAGTGATTAGCAGCCAAACTTACTGATCAATGATCACTCTTTGACTTCTTTCCCAACTTCAAAAGAAATGCAAATTCAGGAAGCAACTAGAGCAGATAGCGTCCAGATGTCGTCGCGCCTTCTGAAGCAAAAGAGCCAAAATAATCCAATCTATGATGGGGGGGACAAGGACAACCAGAATCAGTGCTGCCAATCGAGTGTTGTTCCAGCCTCCAGCTCCTCGACTAGCAAGTGTCGTCGTGATTTGCAAGCTGCCTTTACCGAAACACACAGTCTTAGTCCCCGACCCGAAACCCTGTCTTCCCCTACCGCTTTTAATGTTGCTGACTTGGTACAGTGTCTGGGAGGTGGGTATCTTTATTCGGGTCGCTGCTGTCAGCCGCAAATTTGTTCGGTGCTCCTTCAAGCTCTCCACTCGCCGCACCTCTTATACCGTATGTCTAATTATCCAGATCGTGGCACATCCTCTTCCACGGCCACATCCAGCATGGCTACCACAACCAATGATGCGTCGTCGCCACGTCGTCGTCCTCTTCTCTTAATGAATCCGGTTCCGACTCCTAATTCAACTTCTTCTCAGCTGCCGCCATATCGCACCTTGTCGCACTATGGCTTCAATTCACCGCGACTCCCAGTGCCCATCAAGCACAAGCACATGCCGGCTGGAGCAGAGTGCATTCGCTATCGTCCCAGTGTGGAGCGTCACCTCAGCTATGAGGAGATCTTTTCAACGCCGCGCTATGAGCACCTCTGTCATTATTGCTTTGAGCAGCTGTTGCGACTCAAGCCCGAACTGCAGCGACGGAGTGCCGAGGATGAGCCCGGGAATCTGATCAGTAGCAGCAGCTCTGCTCCCTCCCTAAACCAGAATGGCAAGGATGAGTCAGAGAAGGAGGGCGAGGAAACGTTGACCAATTTGGTTCCTTGCCATGTCAGCACCCAAACCGGATCACTGCCAGTTGGCAGTTTTCTTAATCAAATCGAACGTCTGAGCTACTCGGAGGAGTCCGTCAATGGCAACTATGTGCCGGAACAACTGGCGTCTGGAATGCAGACACCAACGAGTCCTGGCGCTAGCGCAACCAGTGCGGAAGTAAGGAAGACAACCGGTTCACCGCAACCGGATACGGACAGATTCCAGACAACTGGTAACTGGCAGGAGCAGGCACAGCAGGAACCGACTCCGCTCGTTGAGCGGCGCATTATGCTTGAGATTAATCAATTACAATTTGCACAGGAGAACGTCGAACCACATGCCAACAATTCTAAAGAGCTGCAGGAGCAGTTGGAGGTGGAGTTGGAGATGGAACGCCAGTTAATGTCACGCGATGAGCGTCAACGCCGCAAGCTGGAGTTCGAAGAGCTCTGGCAGGATCATGTGCAGTACTTTGGCGCCAAGGAGCAAATGGAAGAGGAGGCACGAGAAACTGTGGAGCATACGGTGACAATGTCGCTGGATGCACTGGAGGTGCATGCTCTAAGTGGGGAGATGCAGGAAGGTGCTCAAATGCAGACTGCAGTCGATGATGAAATTGACCACGCCGTTCCGGTGTTGCAGAAAATTTTTGATACGTTTGAGCGGAGTCTGAGCGTTGTGTTCGAGTCTCTGGAACAACTCGAGGCCACAACAAAAATCCTACAAACAGCCGGGAATAATAATAGCATAGAGGAGTCATCAGCTGTGGTTGAGTCAATAGAGGAGAAAGCTTCATTGCGTCGCGCCATCAACTTGGAGAATATACCAGATGCTGATGATGCAACATTCGTTTTGGAGCCACTACGCTTAAGTCCCACCAACGTGGAGAATATACCAGATGGTGATGATGCAACATCCGTTTTGGAGCAACAACGCTTAAGTCCCACCAACGTGGAGAATATACCAGATGGTGATGATGCAACATCCGTTTTGGAGCAACAACGCTTAAGTCCCACCAATGTGGAGGAGGAGGAGGAGGTCGGCGAACCGCAAGCTCGGATAGATCACGAGGAGAAGCGGGATGATGAGAAGCCAGTGACGCCTCTGCCCAATGCATATCAATTTAAACATACTGTTGAAGCCAGTCACTTTAACGAGAAGGACATCGATGAGCATGGATTAAACGAGGAGGATTTTGAGGAGTATGGTGAAACTGTCGCACTTAAAGAGATCCTACCCGAATTTAAGTCCCAGTTCTCGCCCCTCGAGCACAAAATTCTCGAGTCCATCGAGGTCGATAAGCTCAAGGAACGCGAATTAATCTTTAACAAAATCGATCAGAGCATACGCAATAAGCTGCCGCAGAGCGCCCTCGATAGCATTGTCTGCGATGTCGAGGAATCTTTTTTGACATGCACCCACATCCTGAAGACTCCCGAATCAGGCCGGATACCGCAACTATTTCAGTTTGGAAGCGAGCCGCATCCTAGCGCATACTCCAAAATGGATAAAGATGCACCCTCGACCTCGTTGGCACACACTCGTCTCATTACTCGTCATGATCCGCGTTTGTCGCGCTCCCTGGACAGCATTCCAGATGATTCTTCATCGCGTATTAAACCAGAGCGCGCTGTATCCACGTTTGTGCGCAAGAAGCGCAACTTCATTCAGGAGAACATACGCAATGCCAGCAAGTCGCGTTCCTCCGCCTCCCAATCGATGAGTAGCTCGCGCATGAACCGACCTTTGCAGGCTCAGCTGCACAATAACAACGCCAGTGACGACCCCTCCGTATGCACATTCCATGCGGAGCAGCGCAACAGGAGCTCTCGTCTATGGGTCTCCATGCCAACGACACCACATTGCTATGTCGGACAAAAGCGCAGATCTCCGATTACTCCCGGTTGCTCACCGCAAACTACTTTCTCTCCGTATGCCAAACGGCTTAAACACATGGACGGCATGGGCAGCACACCCATGCGTCGGGGCTTGCGCTCTCCACTGAATCGCACCATGTCGAGTACTTTTTCCAAGAATGTCTCCGCAGCGCCACAGTTGGTGCAACCAACCTTTTCCAGCACCACCTTTAACTTGAATTTTTCGACAAAGGAGCAGTTGAAGGAGGAGAGTTACAGTCCTGCACTCCAGGATATTGCACCGGCATCCCAAGGTGCTCAGTCAATTGATGTCAGCGACTGCGAACAGTCAATGGAGCAACAAATGGAGCTGAAAGTGTCGGATGATGAGAACGATTCAAGTCCAGCGACTAAATTACAAAAGAAGCGTACAAACGATAGTAAGGAAGACACAAAAGATAGCTCAGAGAAGGATAAAGATAGTATTGAATTGACAACACTCCATAAGAATGTCTCCGTAGCGCCACAGTTGGTGCAACCAACCTTTTCCAGCACCACCTTTAACTTGAATTTTTCGACAAAGGAGCAGTTGAAGGAGGAGAGTTACAGTCCTGCACTCCAGGATATTGCACCGGCATCCCAAGGTGCTCAGTCAATTGATGTCAGCGACTGCGAACAGTCAATGGAGCAACAAATGGAGCTGAAAGTGTCGGATGATGAGAACGATTCAAGTCCAGCGACTAAATTACAAAAGAAGCGTACAAACGATAGTAAGGAAGACACAAAAGATAGCTCAGAGAAGGATAAAGATAGTATTGAATTGACAACACTTTGTACGCTGAGCAGTGGCATTCTGCACATCACAGACGAATCCTTGGATGAGATACCCGTGCCTCGATGTAAGCATATAGCCGATCGACCCCCTTCGCCTCTACCCATTGGGTTAATGCAAATAATAGACAATGATGAGCAACTGATTCCCGAAGAATTACCTCCTGAGGAAGTGTTTTTGCCTGACTACGTTTATGTAGGGCGACTGGAGATGAACAGCGACCTTGACGAAAACGGGAACGATATCGATTTTACGGCAGATAATGTCGTCAACTTTGGCGCCTTCACTATGCAGTTTGCGTTCGACATTGAAACCCAAAATGAATTAAACCAAGCACTGCTTGAATATAATATGCTTCTATCAACTGATGTTGCACACATGGATGAAGAAGAGCATTAGTTGTCCAAGCAAATCTAAATATCAACTACTTTTCACATTCGATTTTTACAAACAAAAAGGGGATCTTTTACTTTGTATTTTCAATTTATTGAAAGAAGTTTTGAAATAAATATATTTTACTTTTTGCCCATTCCTCCCACGTACTTTGCCAAGTCAGCAAATTGAAAGTCGTTTACTGCAGTTTTCCCCTAATCTTCTTACATTACACCACACTTTTTTTATAAACTGAACATTTAGCATGTTTTTGAATTGCACACATTTTTTTTCATACATACTAACAACATTTATTGGAAATATTACATTTATTCAAATTGGAATTTGATTTGTATTCACAGATCTTAAGAAATAAAACTTGAGTTAAAAAAATAAAATAATGGTGATTGCATTAAAAATAAGAGCTGTATTATATAGTTAATAATACTGGTGTATATGGTATAGTAAAATATATAATAATTTGAATTTAATAGAAATGTTTAATGTTAAGCAAAATTCCTTGAATGTTAAATAACAGTCAGGCCTCATTTGTTAGCCCAAACAACAGAAGTAAATGTTAAATGTTAAATGGTAACAGTGACTGTAACTGTTAATTTTACGGTTGTATTTAAAATTTTCGCCCAATTTTTAATTGTGAATTGTGTTACGTGTAAGTCTGATTTGTACACCCAAACTGTGATGTGTTTTACTCACACCTGCACACACACACACACACACATACTCATTTATGCCCCTCTCTTATCTCAGCTATGCTGGCGTATTTGTCACATAAATACGCTTTCCTCTATGCAACCCCAAGTTGTTGCATTGAGACCTTTCGCAGCGTGCAGCAGGTGTATGTAATCCATAAAATCGATGCCACATATAAACACAAATATCCATTGGTTAATGCAAACAACACAAGCGAGGATAGCTTTGTGGTGCCTCTGGCACAGCACAGCACACCTATCCGATCCGCTGGGCATTCAGCTATTATCTATCAGCCAACTATTATCAACAACAACAACAACAACAGCAGCAGCAGTAATAATGCCTTAGATACATCATTGTCAGCTGCACCATTTCGCACCTTTTCGCATTATGGCTTTAATTGTCCGCTGACAAGTGCGACAAATATTCTCTTCCATCCGGCTAATCGCAGTATTTGGCAGACGGTCGCCGAGCAGCGGGAGAAAGTTGTCTCTTTTATTGATTTGACCAATCTGAGCTTTGCCAAGCGTAAAATGCTCAATGTGCTCAGTGCGAGTGGTAAGCAAAATAAGCCAATCTCGCAGAATGATGCATCATCATCGCCATCGCCATCTTATGTGTCAGAGATGCAAATCCGGTTGCAACCAAGTCCAATCCGCAAGCAGCGCAATAATAGTGCGGCAACAACGAGGAGCAGCAGCTGCAGCAGAAGAAGCAGCTCGAGTCCGCAGAGTGCTGACGATTCGCTGGATGAGCTGACGGCTCAATTTGGCTCCTTACTCAATATTACTAATGCCAATTGTGATCGCGATGATGACAGTCTTTATCCCAGCAATTATACGCTGCGCAGTTTTCTGCCCAGTAATCATGCGCTGCCCAAGGATGCCGCTGACAAACCGGAAGCCGAGCAGGCCATGTACCAAAATGGCGATGACAGTGGTTTGGGTGTTGGTGGCAGCAACAAAAGCTCCTTCAACAACAACAACAACAATAACAAGAAAAGTGGCAGCAGCAAGCGTCGTGATACGAACAGCAACGACTCCTGTTCTGGCTCCACAACACAGGAGGCGGAGGCCTACAGTCAGGGCAAGCATATTCGACTCACGTTGAGCAGCTCACCAGAGGCGGAGTCGCAGCTGAAGACGACCACCTCCTCCATTGAGATACTCATAAATGTGTCGTTGCGGAACACGGAGTGTGTGCAAACTGTGCAGGCACATGAGCAGGAGTTCCGCTCCAAGCTGGAGAAGGTCATCGATGATGAGATACACTATATATCCCAGCAGCTGGCCATGCAGCAGCGCACCACGCAGCTTCTTTCGGAACACCAGCACCAGCAGCAGCAGCAGCAGCAGCAATTGCCACGTGCCCCACTTGCCTCGCCCACACCGTCGTCATCGTTGCTGTTGCAACGTTCCAACTCGGCACCGGCATTGTGCCACACCTACAGCTATGTGGCAATTACAGATTCACAGCTGCCGCCAACCGACCAGTCGCAGTCTCAATCTCTATCCCAGTGCCAGTTGACCACCGAAGACTCTACCCAAGAACACACCGAGGCGGAGGCACTACAGCGTTTGCTTTGCAAACTGGAACTGGAGTTGCAGCAACTGTTGAACAGCATCATCCGAGCCCACGAGATGCACAATCGCGCCGTTATCTATGATTGCCGCACGCGTTTCTCCCAGTTGCGTGACGATATCAAGTCATGTGTTGTCAAGCCAACCAGAGCCAAGTAGATTTTGGGATTGTTTGTCTACTTATCGCTTTAAATCTCGCGACTATTGTCATAAACCCTACAACTTAAGCAACTCAACTTTGCCATATTGTTTATTACTATTATTACTACTATAATTATTAGTTTTTGTTAAAGCCTTTATTCATGAATTGTTACTTTTCAGTTATCATTTCCTTTTTTATCATACAATATATATATATAATTACACATGTTTTATTATTAAGATGCGTCGATTCATTGAGTTTATATATGTTATAATAAATGTTGTTCATTATCAAAAAGTATATATCTATATAGATATATTATATATATACATATTCGCACACCATGTAAGTTAAGAAATCGCAACACAGGTAACAACATTACTGTCACGTTATCATTTTTAAATGTTTTGTGTTTTAACTTTAAAGCATGTCGCCTTTGTAATTAATTGATGCTTTCTCATTAATATATGCATGCTTGTGTTTGTTTAGCTTAAAAAACATTAACATACATCATAGATACATTTACATATATACACATACTCACATCCTACATATACATAACTAACCCAACTATTTTGTGTGTGCGTCCTCTAATAATGGGTGGTAGGGTGTAGCTTAATACACATCTATAATTTTGTGCGCGTCCCTTGAGTTACATGATATCTTTATGTGTACATGACTGACTACTAATGGACAACAATAATAATTTGAGCTTTCTCTATGGCCAACCCACAGGTGAAAATGTACAAAATGGCGACCATTCGGAGGCGCATCTAAGCACCTTCTCACAGAGCAGTAAAGAGGTAAGTAACAACAAAAGAAATCAATAATACGGTGTTAAACATCAGCAGCTGCGTTAACAGCTACACTCGACGACAGTCAACCGTTAGCTGTGAAAAAAAAATCATCCAATTCTTTGCTGGCAATGCCTGCACACTGCACATTGGGCACATTGCTTAAAGTTGCTTTTCAAAATGTTGTTTTCATATCAACAAAAACAAATATAAAACAAATAATTAAAAATAATATAAAAATTAACAAATAAATAATAAAAAATACTAAGACCTCTGTTAACGAGTAAAAATAGAGACTATATAGTATAATAAACCGACAGACAGAAGCGGCTGAATCGACTCGGTTGTTGATCCTCAACCAGTATATATTTTTGAAGTTGCTTCCCTTTGTCATTTTGTAATCATAAAGTATAATCCTTAAAAACGTTAAATATAAACTCTTTAACCGTTGTCTTATTGTCTTATCAACACAAACGATATTCTCATTGCAAATTTCTATTACGGTTCCAGGATGTGTCCACGGACGGTTCACCCAAGAAAGACAAGAAAAAGAAGAAGGGTCTGCGCACACCATCGTTCTTAAAGAAGAAGAAGGAGAAGAAGAAGACCGAAGCCTAAATTCTAACAATCTTAACAATCCACAACCACCAGAAAATAGAGCAGAGTGGAGCATGGAGCAGGCGGGCGGGGACGTACACAGAGCAAAACGAAGATGATAACAATGATGACGATGATGATGGAAAACGACGAAAGCAAAGCAGAAACAAATAATAGAAATACAATATTTGAGAGAGGCAATACACGAAAACAGTTGAGCAGCTAAACTTGATTTAAGTTGGGACAAAAAACCATATATAAAATCTTATATATCATCATATATAGAGTCTAAACCAAGTATATACAACAACAACAAAAAACATAAGATAGAATTGAAAATCAAGATAAATCGATCGCCCTTTTATATATAAAATGCAAATCTAATAGTTCTCTAAGCGCTTAAATATACTACGTAAATACATTACATAGTAAACAAAAGAATATAAAAAAAGATTTCACAGTTTAAAAAAATTATAAAACCACATGCAGGATAAACTACGCATTAGTTGAAAAATGTAATTTTGTTTTGGTCAAATTTGTGCTAATTTATTTGATAAACATACACACACACACACACACACGTACTCACGTAAACACATTACATACAATTTGTACACATATACGCAATATTTTTTTATAAAAACGCAATAAAAAGCAACAAAACATTTTGATATTCTTTGCATGCGCTTGTGTGATGTGTGTTGAAATTCTATGCTTTGTATGATGTTTTATGTTTAATAATAATTATGATTATGATTATATTGTTTGATATGTTTTTTTCTCTATAAATGCAATCAATTTCACACACACATACAATTAAATATTAGAGATGTATACATGCAACATTGTATTAGTTTTTTATACAAATAATTATATATTTTTATGTACGTAAAACTGTTTATATATATATATATATATACATAAATATATATATTTGTATAAATATATATATTTGTATATGTACAACAAAATAAATTATGAAAAAAGCAAACAACAACAAAAATGCACCGAAAAGCAGGAACAAGAATTAAAAAATCAAGTCTTGAAATTAAATTATTTAAAGCATTTTAAATGTCAGCATTTTTTCACTTATCGTAAGTAAATGTGCTTAGTTTAATAAAAACGCTTAACTGCATGACGACAAATGGTCCATAATCAATAAATTGATAAATACAAAAGGAACTCCCAACAATTAAACTGCCATAGCATGTAAAGTTGTAATGCACAATATCTAAACGCATTTGAAATGTTTATTACAAGATAATATTATTCATACACTGCGTTTCTGCTTTTCACTGCATAATTATAATACAAGCAAGCATTGCCTGAGCCTTAGCAATTTCAAAATCATTTAAATAAAAAATATATAAAAATATTTAATACATTCATTAATTGATTATTTGCGCAACGACAGAAGCTTATTTCTAGCAACTTTTTTGTGTCCACTTCAAAAAAGTTTGTACAATTTTTCAATCGACTTAACTTAGAAATATGTTAACATTCTCAGTGCAAATAATACAATTTATTTGAAAAGATAAAAACATAATAATGGAACCACGAAGAGGAATATAAAGAACAGCGTTCGATTGCTGTTTATTAATATTCGTTAGATCTTAAGTAAATGCATATATATTTAAATTCGTATTATATAAAACAAACAAACACACACACACACACGACACACACAACAGCATAATTAATAAAACACTTGGAAATTGTACAAATTTCAGTGCATTTTTTAGTGCATTTTTACAGTATTTAATTATTAATAGACAGTCAATTTAATGTTTAATATTCGAAGATAATACTCGACAAATCTACAACTTTGTTGAAAATATTGCCATCCACCTTTCAATTAAATATTTCCTGTCGATTTCCGTTAAGGTTAGAAATGTAGAATAGACTAATTTGACTATTTATTACACTATCTAATTTTCAGAGCTACACTTGGAAATATTAAATTACTGGAAGACAATCTTTAACGAATTACAGAAACCTAGTATTATTCAAGAACACAAATCTGCTTCATGGCTAAAAGTTGTATTATGCCAATATATAATATAATAAGACCTATATATGAAAAGTTGAATTGATTACTTCAAATATTCTCCAAGGGTATTTAATCTTCTGGATGTCTTGATTTAATTAACACACTTAATTTTTAGTGCTATCGACAACTAACTGAATAATCTTGAATGTGCATTTATTTATAACAGAGTTTGGTTAACTGATTTCCCGAATCTTAAAAACCACTTATTTAATTTTAGCAGCTCACAATCTTGACCAAGCTAACAGTTTGATTTGATATGGCGCAGGCAAAGGTGTTGCCACAATATATAGCCGGGTTATCGGCGGCGTTTGGAGCCTTTTGCATGGGAGCCAGCATGGGCTGGTCAGCTCCCGTCGAGGACATGGTGACTGAGGATGAATCCTATGGGTTTCCAGTGTCCGGGGATCAGTTTGGTTGGATATCCTCATTGTTGACGCTAGGTGCGACAGTTGTGTGCATTCCCATTGGATTCATCATTGACATATTTGGACGTAGGCCGACGATGTTGGCATTAATAGCTCCATACATGGTTGGCTGGATTCTGATGATCTTTGCTAATGGTGTGACAATGCTTTATTTTGGCCGATTTATTCTTGGAGTCTGCGGAGGAGCATTCTGTGTGGCTGCCACGATGTACAATACGGAGATATCGACAATCGATACACGTGGCACTCTTGGTAGCTTTTTCGAGTTGATCACATGCTCCGGGCTTCTCTATGGATACATTGTTGGTGGCTACACTTCACTCCTGACCACCAACATATTGTGTGCGATACTGCCGCTAATCTTTGCTGTGGTCCACTTCTTCATGCCAGAGTCACCAGTTTATTGTGCCATGAAGGGACGACGGGATGATGCAACCAAGTCGCTGATCTGGCTACGTGGCAAGGACTGCGATTTCAGCGAAGAGCTCAATGAAATTATGGAGGCAAGCAACAAGGGAGTCGATGAGCCCAAGGTAAACATTTTCAGGGCACTAAGACGTCCCATAACTCTCAAAGGACTCAGCATAGCTGTGATTCTGCAAATTGTGCAGCAATGGTCAGGCATTAATGCCATCCTATTCTATTCCACGTCTATTTTCGAGGATGTGGGCGCGGAATTAAGTGGGCGAATGTGTACGATGCTTATTGGATCGACTCAGCTTGTGATAACACTGGTGGCGACTGTGTTAGTTGACAAGACTGGTCGACGAATCCTCCTGCTTATTTCCACTTTTTTCACTTTTATTACCAACTGTCTGATGGGAGTCTATTTTCAAATGAGCGTCAGGGATCCAGATTCGGTAATATCCATCGGCTGGTTACCAATCACAAGCATCCTCGTCTTTATAGTGGCCAGTGCCGTTGGCCTTGGACCCGTGCCCTGGCTGATATTGGCCGAACTATTCTCCGAGGATGTGAAGAGTGTCGCTGGCTCCATTGCGGGCACCAGCAACTGGTTATCCGCATTTATGGTCACCAAGCTTTTCCCTCTGATGAAAAACCAAATCGGACCGGCAGTAACATTTTGGGTCTTTGCTGGCATTAGCCTTCTTGGTTTTGTGTACATTTTGATATGTGTGCCCGAGACGAAAGGTAGAAGCCTGGAAGAGATTCAACAGATTCTCGCAGGCGTTAAGAAAAATGATACATCGAAAGAATAGATGCTCCACCGATTTGTAGACCTCTCAAAATAATGACTTACACAATATTAAAATAGAATTTATTCTGCGGCTGATCCTGTAAGATTCTTTTATTTTCGATTGATTTTTTCCATAATACTAGCTTATTACAGAATAATAATTTATATTTATTTCACATAAGATACCATTTTAAGATACTGTGTAATAGAATATTAATAAATAAATAAAGACACTAAAATATTTTTTTTTTAATTGGGATGATAAATGATAATGAAAATCGTATTAGTTTTGACAGGCTTAAGGATGTTTTCAGTACTGAAAGGACTCCGGAACTTTATATGACAAAGTTCTTAAAAGCAAACCATTTATTTCGAATGTTTTTGATCAGTATTTTTCTCTAAGTGTTTGTATAACAGCTGCTTTGTTTTGTATAGTTTTAATTATATCACGCCTGATAAATGCAATTAAAATGTCCATTTTTTTTTTGGCTGGTATTTAATATATATTTTTTTTAATAATATAATTCATTTTGCATAATTTTACAGTTATGCACAATATAATATTCATAGAGATTATAGAGTTACATTTAGATTTAAACAAAAAATATAGATTTACATTTATAAGCTTACAACTTCTCCTTGGGCACCTCAATTTTCTGAACGCTGCTCGTCTCAGCATCTTTGCCTTTTTTGCCTCCGGCCAGCATCAGCTGAATCTCCGGGAGCGTTTTACCCTTCGTCTCCGGCACACACAGCAACGAGTAAACGAAGGCAATAACAGCAATGCCCGAGAATATCCAAAATGTTGGCGCCGATCCAATGCTGTTCTTTAGGATCGGGAAGAGTTTCGTGACTAGGAACGCTGAGAACCAGTTGCTGGTGCCCGCAATGGAGCCGGCGACACTCTTCACATCCTCGGTGAATAACTCGCCCATAATCAGCCAAGGCACGGGTCCGAAGCCAATCGAGAAGAACACAATGAACAGCAGAATGCTAGTAATGGGCAACCAGCCGATGGATGTCACTGAATCCGGATCGCTGTCCTTCAATTGGAAATAGACGCCCATCAGGCAGGTGGTGATGATCATAAAGAAGGCGGAGACGAGCAGTAGGATGCGTCTACCAGCCTTATCGACGATCAACGCCGCTACTAGAGTCATCACCACCTGTGTTGCTCCAATAAGGACTGTGCAGACGCGTCCACTTAATCCGGCACCCACATCCTCAAAAATGGATGTTGAATAGAACATGATGGCATTAATGCCCGTCCACTGCTGCAGAGCCTGCAGAATCACCGCGATACCGATTCCCTTAAGCGTTATGGGACGTCCTAGTGCCTTGAAAATGTTCACCTTGGGTGCATCGGCTTCCTTGTTGCTTGCCTCCATCATTTCATTGAGCTCTTCGCTGATGTCGCAGTCCTTGCCACGTAGCCAGATCAGTGATTTGGTTGCATCATCCCGTCGTCCCTTCATGGCATAATAAACTGGTGACTCTGGCATGAAGAAGTGGACCACAGCAAAGATTAGCGGCAGTATCGCACACAATATATTGGTGGTCAGGAGTGGAGTGTAGCCACCAACTATGGATCCATAGAGCAGTCCCGAGACGGTGTTCAGCTGAAAGAAGCTGCCCAATTTGCCACGAGTATCAGTTGTAGAGATCTCAGTGCTGTACATCGTGGCAGCCACACAGAATGCTCCTCCGCAGACTCCAAGAATAAATCGGCCAAAATAAAGCATTGTCACACCATTAGCAAAGATCATCAGAATCCAGCCAACCATGTATGGAGCTATTAATGCCAACATCGTCGGCCTACGACCAAATATGTCAATGATGAATCCAATGGGAATGCACACAACTGTCGCACCTAGCGTCAACAAAGAGGATATCCAACCAAACTGATCCCCGGACACTGGAAACCCATAGGATTCATCCTCAGTCAACATTTTCTCGGCAGGAGCCGACCAGCCCATGCTGGCTCCCATACAGAAGGCTCCAAACGCCGCCGATAAACCGGCTATATATTGTGGCAGCACCTTTGCCTGTGCCATATTCGCTAACTCCCGCTATGTTCTGTTCCGTGTGAGTGTTTAAATCAAACTGAATGTTGATGGACAAGCGTTGCTTGGCTTATGAATCGCATTGCATTCAATATGCCAATTGGCTGGCTGACGACTGCGAAGTCGACGTTGGCCGCACAACTTGATAAATCAAGTGCGGGCTGAAGCAGTGGCATTAAGCATTATAAAAAATACGAGATCCCACATATAAAAGCTATATCTAAAGATAAGACGTTTAGATAAAAGAGCGCTTGTTTAAATTATAAGTTAATTATTAATTTAAAAAGCAAAACATCCATGCATGGAAAATAATAATTTTTTGTAAATAATATTAATATTTTTTTTTTGTTTTAGGAAGCAAACTCATTCATTGTCCGGACACCGCGACAAATCAAATACTCCCCACGATGAGTATAAAAACAATCTGTGTTATGATTATATACACATTGTACAGCTTGATATTTGTTGCTATTATAAATGCCGTGTGAAAATAAGATAATAGCAGCTGCCACTGAATAACAGTTGGGGTCTCTATGCAAATCATTTGCGAATGGATCTAATCTAAAGCCGATCGCGTAATTCCGAAAATTCCATATTAGCAGAATAACGGTCAACTGTCGGTCATTGGCAACACTGGCACTTGTGGCTCTCAATGAAATTGGTGAATCGACGCCACTACTTGTGGAATTTTTGAAAGAGTGATAAAGACGGGATGGATGACTATCAGGTGCTTCATTGGTAAGTGGATTGTTTTGCCATTCAGCAAACTACTGCAATTGATTCATGTGATCATTAGTAGTGTCATATAAGGTCTTCTATCAAGCACTCCAGTTCTCAGTTCCTACTAAATTAAAACTGAAAAATAAACGCACATTGTTATTTTTATTTACACAAGCACAAGCACTTTGTTCGTGGCGACATTACAAAGTGTTCTTACAAAAACAATTAACTATTTACTCAAAGAAATATTTTTCCACATTTAATGCCCACTTGTATTATATAATAAAAGCTAATATCAAAAAAACACTGCACTCGGTTTTACTTGTTCCGTTGCGCCTCCTCCATGGCTCGCAACATTTGGGCGTCGTGTTTCTGGTGGTGCTCACGAATGGCGCGCTGCAGTTCCTCGTGGTGGCTCTTGCTTTCCGGTGGATAAAGTTCGCGCTTCTTTTTGGTCACCCATTCCTCAAAATATTCCGGCTGGTTGAAGAAGTGAAATAGCGCCACGGGGAACGTCATGTACATGCCCATTTTGGCTACCTCCAGTACCCATGTACCCATTGTGCTCGTCTTTTATCTTAAGCTGAACAAATTAATAGATTTCTGCCGTTTTATTTGTTTGGTTATAAATTTGTTGTTATTCCTGTTTCAAGAGGCTGACAACAAAAATCAGCTGTCTTAGAGTGTTGTGTAAGGTCAATATAAAAATAAATGACAGTATTGGCTAACAGCTTAAGTGATAACTTATCGATATTTGTTACTCGAAACAGGCGTTGAACTTAACCCTTATTAGGTTAATAATTTAAAGCCAATTCCTAAATTTTAAACGAAAAATTTTACTAAACGCTAATAAAAGATAAACGGTAAGGTTAATAAAATATGTTGGTATGTAATTGTTTAATTTTTTGAGTCATGCATTTTTAATGTAAATTGTAAGCTACATATTTATTTTTTCTTTAAAAAAACGCGAATGCGTTAAACTTATATTTAAAACACTTCCATTTCTGGCAGCTTGTTTGTTTTTTTCGAAAACAATTTCTCGGAAGCAATATGTTTGATAATAAGACAATTTTCTTAAAGCCGTGCAACGGTTTTAACGTTAAATGTTGTAAGGATGTGCTCAGAGCGCCGTTTCTCCCGGATACTCCTCATGAGAAGTAATCAGCAATTTCTTGGTGTGCAAATGCTCATCGCCATCGCTGCTTGAAATGTTCTCCTTGTTTTCGCCAGCATCATCATCTGCCCCACGGGAAGCCTTGAAAGGTGTGTCCGCCGAGCGTTTGCGACCGTTATTGAAGCTGCCCATTGGCGAGGAAATCGCCGGTTCGTTGCCATCCAAACAGTAGAGCAGACTGGGACTCAGCTCGGACTCTTCAAATTCCTCAATGTCCTGTGTGGTGTTGGCGCCACCAAAGTCATCAGAGCGACTCGCAAAAGACAAATCAGCCGGACTGGCTGTCAAAACACTGCGCGTAAGCAAATACTCCCTGTTGGAGGGCAAAATGCTTCAAATTCTTATCAAACCTGGAGAATGTGATTAGCTCTGTCAACTCACTTGAAGTCACTGGAGAGAGCATTGGGTGGCTTGCCACCCAGTGATGGCTCCTGTTCCAGCTCATTGCTGTTGCTGTTACTATTGCTGCTGCTGCACGTTCGCTGTCGTTGGATGGCAAAGCTCTGCTGACGCCTCAAGATTTCGGCATAGCCACCCAGTGAGGTGGCATCCTCGCTATGCAGCACAGGTGGTTCCAGCTGCTTGGTGGACAACAGCTCATCGGGCTGGTGCTCGCCAAAGCTTCGATTCTGTTGCTTCTGATCGCCATTGTTAAGAGCAGTGAGCATCATTACGGGCTTGCGGGAGCGTGGTGTCATAATTGATTCCTGCAAGAAAACTCAAATGTTTTAGCTGTAGTTCTCTCTATGGGGGATTCAAGATTAACATGCTTAATTGAAGAGGGCATGCGCCACTTACCTGCATTGCCTTGGGCATTCGTTGTGTGGATTTGGTTATCGGCGACATGGAGCGGCGACCCATTCGCAGTGCTGGCGTGCTTGTTATCAGATCCAGATTGCGATAAACACTGCTCTGCAGCAGCTGTTGATGGTAGCTTATGTCCACTGCCATGCCAGGTAATTCATTGGAGCTGCCGTTTACCTCGGACAAGGTGTCGTCATCATCTTCATCTTCATTATCATCCTCCTGCTGTTCCAGATCACTATCATCGACATCCTCCAGCAGGGGCGCATCTGCAGCCGCCAAGTGCTTGGCATCCTCGTTAGAGCTGGGACGACGCTTGAGCGTGGCTGAAACGCTGCGCACCAAGCGCTTTGTTGTCTCCGGCGTGCTGAATGGAAACCGTAGATTGCCCATGCTGACGCCCTTCATTAGCTTGCGGGTCAGGGATCTGCCCATGCCACTGCAAGCTGCTGTTGTCGTTGACACCTCCGCAATGGGCGTCAGTGCGGCATCCTCATCGTAATCATTGTCGTTGTCGTCGTCGTTCACCTGTGGCCGCAGACTACACAGATTAGGCTCGGACTTGTAGCGCGAGGATTGGTGGACGGGCGTGCAGGGATTCGAGTACTCTTCGATATCTAGCAAACGGCGATCATTCCATACCACGCTCTTCTTATCAGCCGCCACACTGATCAGCTGCTGCGCCACCGCCGAAATGATCTTCGCCGGCGTCACACAGCATCGATCGTCGGCATCGATCTCGTCCAGCTCAGGCACAGCAGCTGGCCCAGCGGGCAGCTCATGCGATTGCTGGCGACTGACGGGCGCCGAGTGGCTGCTGTTGGTCCCACAACTGCTGCCATCCGACGATGATTCAATCTTCAACGATGCGGATGAAATGGACTTGTGAAGCGTGTGCAGTGTGTTAGTGCCGGCGACTGATGATGACGCCGCTGCAGATGATGATGATGATGATGATGAAGGGACTATGGATGTGTGCAGTGGCATCGCTGGCGTCGGACTTTGGAATAGCACGCGCAACTTGGGCGCCTTCACATGCGATAGATTTGGCGTCTGCGCAAAGGGACACAAACAACATGCGGTTAGTTTATAGACGAAATTGGATACGATCGGCGACGGCCGATTAATTAATACTCTTGCAGATTTATATATATATATAAACGAAATTATGATTTCAGACTAATTAACAAAATCTGATTTGAAAGAATCTCGTAAAAAGCTTATAAGCTGGTGCACTAAGAGAATAATATTATCTCGTCAAATTTATGAAATTAATTTATGATTTGTGATTTCAGTTTATGGCAAAAAAAAACTATTAAATCTAAAACACTTTTTAGAGTATTTTCTCTACAAATTTAAGAGAAAAATTCCTGAATTCTTAATATTCTTGCACGTTTACATATGATTTTGTCTTTTTATAAAACCAAATCAGATTTAAGGAAATCTTGTGTAATTAAATAATTAAGCTAATTATGACAGATTTTCTTTAGGAAAAAATAGTCTTCAATTTTAAGAGCACAATTTATAATTATTTTTTTCAACAAAAATTCTAACTAAATCCGATTTTTTAAATTCTAGAAATGAACAGATTAACTTATAAGCTGTCATTTTATAACTTTCAGAAATTAATGGTGTTATATCAACAATTGTAAGAGAGCATATTTTAATTTGAATTAAATTATTTCATTTGTTATACAGAAGAATTAGTTTTCCCGAATTATTTAGACAGACAAAATGACGAGCACTAAACCCAATTTTTTTCCATAACTATATATTCTATAATCCTCCGCAAGTGTTAAGAGAAGCATACAAAAAACATAATCGCCACCCACCTCGGAGCCGTGCAGAGCTTGGAGGGCAGGTGCACGCTTTGGAGTACGCGACATGAGACTCTTGTGAAATATGTGCTTCTTTATGGAGTCACCCAGGGATTTGGCACTGCGCGTCGCCTCATTGTTCTTCAGTCGATTCATGACGACCAACTGCAATGGTGTGCCTAAAACAACAAAATGAGTACTTAAGTTGATTTCTCTCCAATAAATAATTATTAAATTACCCTGTCCATTTTGTTTGTTAAACTGTTTAATGAGACGCCTTTTCTTTGAGGACTCCGGCAGACTTTGAATGTGGGCGTATAGTTGGGCCAACTCTGTGTCTGTGTTGTTGGATGTGGTTGCCGCTGCTGTAGCGGCGCGATCTACAAAAGTGTACACCGTGTTGACCGTCGAGATGTCCGAGATGGATTCGTCGAGCGTTTGCTCCGGCGACATGGTTTTCTTGCGTTTGCGTTCAAGAAAGTACGCCCGTATATCGGTTGCCAGCTTGGCAGGCACGGCAAAGATGTCCAGACTCCGCACAATCATATATGCCACAATGCTGGACATTCGCTTGGCCGTATAGTGTAGCACCTCTGGCGGCATGTTGCGCGGACAGATCAAATGCGGTGTGAATAAAGTGGCCAAGTTCTCTGCACTCATCTTATTGGTGGCCTCGTTTAGCGCCACAGCGTGCAGCATTTCCATGATGTGCTGCAGCAACTCACGCTGCTCATCCGGCAGGAGCAGCAGCAGCAACTGCACCGAGTTCAGCAGATGCTGCTGACGTTCCAAGTTGGCCTGCGACTGCTCCGCGAGAAGCACTTGGCAAAGCGGCGCTATCTGCAAATGGGCCGGGTAGTGTGCATCCGTCAGCAGTGGCTCCGGCAGCTCAGCGAGAAAGCTCTTGAAAACGGTGGCACAATCGTGGGCTGAGAAGCCGGCCTGCTCCAGCTCCAACGGTTTGTCCTGCTGGATGTGCAGACGCAGCTCGTTTTGACGCGAAGCGGAGCCGCCTTTGCGAAAGAGTCCTTCCTGATTGAGATCTGTTAAGGATGAAGCTTATTGTTTACACCAACTTCGTTGACTTGATAGACAGCTGCGCTACTTACTCTTCTCCAGCATGAGGAACTGCTTGAGCTCCAGCATATGCATTTGGAAGCCGGCATCGATTTGCTGCTGCAGGCTCTCTGTTGGACTGTTGCCAACCGATTTGCTGCCGTTGCCCGAGGCACAGCCGGCAACATTGGCAACACCGGCGCCGTTCCCAACATGTCCCAGTTTGTGCTTCTTCGAGAGTCTGTTCCACTTCTTCAACTTACCCTTGTCCTCGTAAACAATTTCGTGGCAGGCCAAATCGAATCTGCAATTAACACACAAACACACAAACACACACACAAAAACAGTCAGCTAAAGAAAAACACTCACAAAGCGAAAGAGAAAGACCATTAAACTTACTCATCGGTATTCAATTCGAGCTCAAATGAGAGATGCATTCGAACAAGAGACTTGTATTTCTCATAGTTGCAGGTGCGCATGCGCGTCGCCAGCTCGAGGTCGTTAATTTCACTGATATTCACATATTCCATGTCCATTGTTGGCCGTCTCTTCAAATTTATATGTATAATTATGTTTATATATAGCAGCTGTCGCAGTTAAAACAGCAATAACACCAGCAGCAACAACAATATCGACAAATTACTATTCCAAAGAACTTGTTAGTTACACACACTACTTGGCATACGCCATTCCATAGCTTCTTTGCTGCTTGGCTGTCTAAATTAATTGTCGACAAATTGCAAAAAAAAACAAGACGCTCGCTTTGCCAACCGCTGTGAATTGAAATTACAGAGTTGCTACATGTTGTCAAAATAATAAGTGAGCAGTGTTGAGCAATATTAAATGTTTAGTAGTTTGTGTTTTTGATTATAGAAGTAAATACTGACAAATTGTAGTAGTGTTGGTAAGCACAGGTTTGCAAATAGGACTTGATTAGTGTTGGACATTAGCCAACACTTTGAGGGTTTACCGCTGCCAGACGGTCTGGAATTTTGGTTATTCTCGTGTGTTTTTCTGCACAATCCTCTATTAAAATGGTACTGATTATGCCGATTAGCCCACCCGAGCACGGTCTCCTATATACCGCCAATAATATCAGGCTTAAGCTCGGCGATAAAGTCGTTGGTCAGGGAAGAATTTACATTTCACAAAAGTGAGCGCAAACCTCGTCCGGCATTGCATGAGAAATTTTTGTTTAACATTTTTGTGTTCTTTTTTTGTTGCTTAGCACGCTGTCCTGGCAGCCTTTGGATCTGGCCGAAGGCATCTCGATTGAATGGAAGCAGGTGAGCCTACACGGCATCTCATCGAATCCGAGAAAGTGCATTTACTTCATGCTCGATCGCAAAGTGGAGTGGGAGGGCGTCTATATGGGCAGAAGCCTCGAAGTCAATGGACAGAATGGCGCCGGCGATGAGCCACAGCAGCATAATAATAATGCTGATGCTGCTGCAGCTGCTGCCAACAACGATGTGGACGAGGGCAATGGAAGTGATGAGCACGATGAGGACGACGACGACAACGATGATAACTTTGAGGACGCTGTCGATCAACAATTGGACGAGGTGACTGAGTGCTGGCTGCTGCCTGACGATATTCACATTGTGGACACCATGTACAATGCCATGACCACGTGCCAGGCATTGCACCCTGATTCGGCGGACAGCAACTCGGAGGATAGCGATCCCATGGAGGATGCTGGCGGTATGGCCTTCGATGACCAGGACATGATCGAGGATGCCCTCACACTCGGTCGCAATGGCGGCGAAGTTGGTGGCATGCAGAATCTGAGCCTGGAGGACGATGATGACCGCTTCGAGGATGCGGATGAATAAGGCTGCTACAGAAAATGCATTCAAAATCCATCAGCGACTACTCTACATAACCATACATCAACAACATCAACATCCACATCAACATGAACATCCACATACATATACGTATTTATATTTGAATCTTTTATACAAAAATTGTAATTCTATAGTGTACGATTTGTAAAAGACATTTGATTAGCTTTTGGAATACTATATAATATCTACGATATACGATACTATAAACGCTGTAAGCGCACCAATTCTAAAGTCCTAAAGATTCTCCTTCTTTGCCGGCTGCTGCCTCTTCAATTCCTCCTCCAGCTCCCCTTCCTCAATGGGTGCAGCCAACTGTGGAAATGGATTAGTGTTATACATACATGTATATAAATTTATACTCTAAACGTACCGCCTCGGCTACTTGTAGCATGGTCATTGCCTGTTGATAGCCATCGCCTTTGGACGGCACTTTGTCGTAATTCCAATATGTGAATTCCTCGAAGGTGCCAGTGAGCCGCAGTTGCCGTTGTGCCTGATGTGGATTCGTCTCTTGTAGGACGACACCTTTGTATCCCTTGGGGACTGCCTGTCGCTTGCCCAGCAGTGGATATCCCCGGAGAGCGTTTGTCAGCACGGCTTTGCCGTAATCGGACGCTTCGCGCGTATAATTGTTGAAATATTTATCGACATTGGCGCACTCACCATCGCCATTAATTTTTGCGGGTAAATAGTGTATCTCTAGTGGCCGCTTGTTAGCCAGTTGCTTAATATCGAAATCGAGCGTAATTGACATTATTTTTCACAAATAAAAAAACTATAAAACACCAAAAAACGCAAACAGCGCCAAATTTTTTTTCAGTGCTGTGCAGCGACAATAAAATACTATTTTGGTCAGCAGTGGGGAAAATGCGTTTCACAACACTGTGCGCTGGGAACCATCCATAAAAATGGCGTTTCTCGTTGAACAAGAACTGATTTCTGCGCGATTTTAGCATTAAATAGTTTATAAACAAAATTAAAGCGTGTTCACAGCAGCGTATACAAATCACGCGAAATTATGTAGTTAAACTAGCTGTAATTCCAATAAACTGTTGCAAAATTGAGCTGTGCGTGCAGGAGCTAACGTGCTTCATCCGTCGTCGTCGGTTGTCGTTCATATTTCATTTGCTCTCTCGCCGTCTCTCTCTCTTTCTCTGTAAGTATTAAAAACGAGAGCAGTGCGTATAAAAAACGAAAGAATATTTCTTTTGCAATTTGTTGTTGCCTTCAAATGCGTAGTGCACAGTTCTAAATCGACAACTGTATATATTTATATATATTTATATATATATAAGCATATATATGACAAACATGTGCATGCAAATTTTATAATAACTAACAAGTGTGTGTGGCGGGCAGGGCCTTAACATTATTGCAAATTCTGTGGCACACCAGCAGCAAACACAACACACACATAGTTTGCACCCATACAAGCACAGGAAGCATATTAAAGTTAATTAAGCGACTGCTCAAGTTAATACGTGTGCAAACATACATAGTATGTATATATATAATTTAATACGATTTATGAAATAATAAAAGTACTTGCAACATGCGTCCGTCTCAATAAGTGTGTGTGTTTTTGTGTGCGACATGTGCGTCTGATATGGATTTAAAGCAAAATCCAAAACAACATCAGCAGCATCAAACACAACAATAACAGAAGCAAAACAGTTTTGGGTGAGTTGTGTTGTGTTGTGTGCTACCTGCCAAAGTAGTTTATTTCGCTTCCTTCCCCTTTTTGTCGTGTGTTTTCGTCTTCGTCGTTCGCCGGCAGCTAGCACGCCCTCTTCTACAGTTACTAATACTAATACGCACTCCATTCATTTTCATGGCTCAGATAACCACCCACACTGACATAGACACATACACACACACTAACACTCACATATGTAAATGCTTATCTTAACGCTTAGTTATCAAAAAGTTATCAAAAGCAAAAAAACAATTCGTATAAATTCAATTATGAAACTCGTAAATAATCAGTTCTGTGGCCTTTTCTTGCAGTTTGCACTTGTTCGCAGCGCCACCGCACCTAACCAACAACAACAGAAACAAAAACAACATACGAATTATAAATATTTCAGTGTACGAACAATGACACAGAACTGCAACAGCAACAGCAACAGCAGCAAAAACAACAGAAATTCTCAAGGCTACAACAAGAGCGGCAGCAGCTGCTGCTGCGGCAATAATAACAACAACGACAACATCAACAGCAAGAAAATTTGAGATATATATTTTTTGCTATCTCTCTCTACCTCCTTCTTCGACTTCGCTTCAATTTTTATACATGCTGCCAGCAACAAAAACAACAGCATTTTAATGCCCAAAAATGATCAGCAAGACAAGTGTCAGACAGACCAATTGTTTTATAAAAAATAACAAATAGTTTAACTATATTTTTATATACATAATTAATACAACTACAAAATAACCAAAATCTAAAGTCTGAAATTATGAATAAACTGGATTATCCACGTCGAAATGGACAACACAAAATTCGAATAACGCGTAAGTTGTGCTAAATATTTACACAAATTATTTAAATTATTTTTTAATAAATGTTTTCTCCTTTTGCAGTACTGTGTGCAAGAAATTTGGCGCGCAAGGATTTGTTTCGTAAGTACCTCATCTTTATAAGAACAAATTTAATTTAAGATGTTAATGTATTTGCATACAAATTGGCCGCCCAATTTTTTTTATGAATCAAAACAAAATATGGCCACAATTGTTATCTGTTTGTGCGTTTGAAATGTTTTGAATGTGCTACGTGCATCGTTTCTATGCAAATTTAGCATTTCCTTTTGTCTACTTTCATTTTTTTATATTTTCCAAATTACACGCACGATGGATCGTCATAAGGGTGGTGTGTTTGGGGGGAGGTAGCTGAATTTGTATCCCCATATTTATAAATTACAGTTGCCATGCTGCTAAGTTTTATTTTTTCTTTTGCTATAATTTTTTTTTACACAACTAAAATGATTATTAGTAATTTACTTTCATTGTGGCTTTTGCTCTCCCCTCTCTTTTACACACACACACACACAAATACAACCGCCTAGGCGAATCTGTATAAGTATGCGTGCGTTATTTATTGTTATGTATTATTTTTGTATATCTCTCATACATTTTTTACACATCGCTGCACTTAATCACGCGGGGCGGCGTCCGAATTGCCTAATGCCGTCTTTAATTAAACACTGCTACGTATCTGTATCTGTATATACGTATTTGTAAATTTGTATATGTATCTGTATGTGTTAGATATAGGCTTGCAGCTAGCGCATTCAAAATAATTCGACAGGTGTTCGCTCTCTACGTGAGGGGGAGGGGTTTGGGGTTAGGGGTGGTTGGCTCCAAAGACGGACTTTGTGGATTTCTATGCCATTTAAAGTGGCACATAAATGCTAATGTGTAATTAACAGCTTCATGCCAAGTAGTGCGCCCGACACAAGTGTGTGTGTGTGTGTGTGTGTGTGTGTGTGTGGGTCTGTGTGTACTCGATTGCCACCTTCTCGTTGTAAAAAGATCTCGCACTTTAACGCACTTGGATTACATTTATTTTTTTGTCATAGGTTAGGAGATTTCTGTGTCGCCATTCAAATAATATATGGCATCGAATACAATACATATATATATATATAGATATATACATATATAAATATATACAAAATATATATGTATCGTTGGCACTGATTAGATTTGTACAAAGGGGAAAAAACTCTGCGGCAAGCCGTTAGAAATATGTTTGTGTGTGAGTGTTTTTATGAGGGCTTTAGTGGTACTATCGGAAAGCGCTGGAGCGATATATAAATAGATATTACAGACCGTGGATTTATGGTCGAACACGTGTTATGACTAACTACGCAAAAAATATAGTTTTTGCCAGTTGAATTGAACATTTTGGTACTTTTTTTTTTGTGTATGTTTGCTTGCTATGTGTAATTGTCAAAACTTTCAGAAAATGTATCCCTTAGAATATCAGTTCAGACGTTAAAGCACAATTAACATATTTATTTTAATATATATTTGTTATTTTAAACTTGTGCTTTTGTTATCACAAGCAAAATTCGTCTACAAACTATAACCATGATAACATTACTGCTGCGTAAGCAATTTCCGTTGAAATGCAATAAAACATTGGCATTAACATTTTTGCCAAATTGTAAACAACCATCAGGAAATGTTGGTGTAAACTCCAAAACACAAGAGGAACACTTTGTAATGCGATCTAAGAACAAAGATGTAGGAAAGTTATCATTTGTAGAATATGAATTGAAAGCAGGATTGAAAACTCGTAATTACTCAAGATTCGGAAATGTTTCATCGCTGCTGAAGCTGCCCGCACTGATGATCCCAGTGCGAAATTTGTGCTCCAAGGGAAAGGGCAGCAGTTCTGATGTTGATGTCGCTGGCGATATTAAAAAGGAAATTGACAAGTCTGAAGAGAATGCCGACTGTTCGTGTCCAATAGAGCCGATCCCTGCATTATCAGTGCCCGAAGTCAGAGAAAGTAAAAAGCACAGCTTACGTGAAATGATTAGAGAGCGACAGAAGACTCATCAACTCATTAGGGAAACCGATAAGGTGGAAACCATTGTTAAGTTAAAAGAGCTCACGAAATTTCCACTAACGGCAACATACGAAAGCTCTATAAAATTCCCACTCAACGAGCGTTTGGTCGAAACCGAAGATAGCCAAGTAGAAGAAGTGCTTAGGAAAGCCAAGAAGGAAATGGTCAAAGTAAAAAGTTTACCCGTTCTCGGCGTTTTGAAACATAAGCAAAATGAACAGATAATTAAAGAGGACGAGGGCAAAAAGATCTCTAGCAATAAGTCTGCACAAGGTGACTCCGGAACTGCAAAGCCAACGGCCTCCTCGGGATCTACCAAACATTTTTCTACTTCCGGATGGTTAACTGCCAAGTCCGGAGAATCTGACAAAGGCAAGTCAACTTCTGGTTTTTGTGATCCAAACAAACCTGATGATGAAAGCAATGTTCCACCTACTACAAAGACGGCAGGGTCAACACCACCACCCTCTTCAAAAAGCGCACCTCCCGCAAATAATCCTCCATCTTCTGGAGGAGCTACAAAACGTCCATCAAAAGCACCACCTGCAAATAAGCCAGTATCCTCAGCAGCAGCTGGAAAACCGCCAGGCCCACCACTTCCAGCAAAGGATCCTCCGCCGGGCACTCCGCCCCGACAAACCAAGACCAAATTTGGTCCACTTGCAGATGCAGATAGAATATTCACCAATCTCTACGGACGCCACGACTGGCGCCTGAAGGAGGCAATGAAACGTGGCGACTGGTACAAAACCAAAGAGATCATCGAAAAGGGCTCACCTTGGATTATCAATGAGATTAAGACATCCGGTCTGAGGGGACGCGGTGGTGCTGGTTTTCCGAGCGGTCTTAAGTGGTCGTTTATGAACAAGCCACCGGATGGGCGACCCAAGTTTGTGGTCGTCAATGCCGATGAGGGCGAGCCGGGCACATGCAAGGATCGGGAAATCCTCCGACACGATCCGCATAAGTTGGTCGAGGGTTGTCTAATAGCCGGATGCGCAATGGGCGCCAACACTGGCATCATCTATGTGCGTGGCGAATTCTTCAACGAGACCTGCAATCTGCAGTACGCCATTCTGGAGGCCTACAAGGCTGGCTACTTGGGCAAGAATGCCTGCGGCTCCGGTTTCGAATTCGATTTGTATGTACAACGAGGCGCTGGCGCCTATATTTGTGGCGAGGAGACCTCCCTAATTGAGTCCATAGAAGGCAAGGCTGGCAAACCGCGCTCCAAGCCCCCATTTCCTGCGGACATTGGAGTCTTCGGTTGCCCCACAACGGTGACCAATGTGGAGACTGTGGCTGTAGCACCCTCGATTTGCCGGCGCGGCGGCAAATGGTTTGCCAGTTTCGGACGCACTGGAAATTCGGGCACGAAGCTCTTTAACATTTCGGGTCATGTGAAGCGCCCATGCACGGTCGAGGAAGAACTATCGATGCCCACCCGTGAGATCATCGAGCGACATGCGGGCGGTGTTACTGGCGGCTGGGATAATCTCTTGGCCATCATACCCGGTGGCTCGTCGACCCCATGCATACCCAAGGCGGATGTGGAGAAGGCCGTCCACGACTATACCGGTCTGATGGAGGTGCGCTCATCCCTTGGCACCGGCGCCATCATTGTGATGAACAAGCAGACCGACATTATCCGTGCCATTGCACGCCTCAGTGCGTTCTACAAGCACGAGAGCTGCGGCCAGTGCACCCCGTGCCGCGAGGGGCTCCACTGGGTGCATCTGATTATGCAGCGCTTTGTCACCGGCCAGGCGCAGGTCGGGGAGATTGACATGTTGTGGGAGCTAACCAAGCAAATCGAGGGGCATACAATTTGTGCCCTGGGCGATGGTGCCGCATGGCCGCCACAGGGACTAATTCGTCACTTTCGACCGCTGATTGAGGAGCGCATACGAAAGAGCGAGGCATGCAACAACAAAGCGGCTGCTGCTGCCGGTCAATTCTCATAACTCACTTTGTACTTTTGTTTTTCTACATGTGTTTCGCATAAAAAAAGAGGCACAACAACCACTCGTCGTTGCATGTATGTGTGTGTGTGTGTATGCGGCAATTTGAAGCTTCATGCAACACTGACTTCCGCTGTTGCCAAAGAGAAAGTGCAGCCAATCGTTAATTTCCCCACCAGCGCAATCCGTTTTCCGTGTTCCGTATACATCCTCCAGTGTAAGCCACAAAATTGTGCCAATGCAGCCATTAAGCCAATTGGGGTTGAACGACATGTGGTCTACAGTCAGTCAGTCAGTCTGCCTGTCCGCTGTCCGCTGTCCACAGTCGCACAGTCGTCAGTCAGTCAATATGTCAGTCAGTCAACATGTCAGTTCTAACGAAAATATCTGCATTTTGAGCCGAAAAATTACTTTTTTATTATAAGTATTTTTTTTTTTTTGCTTTAATTTGGTCAGTATAAATTAATATGATGATGAAAACTGAATTTATTTCATATAAGAGGTTTACATTTGAATTTGTTATGTTCTTTTGAATTCAGATTGATAAAAACTCTTTGATTAACTCCTCTAGTGCCCAAGTCCACTCTGGATAGCTTAAGTTTAATAAATATTAAAAATATATTTAAAGTTGTCGCAATGAGGGATAACAATTATTACGGTTTGAACAAACCAAAATAATTTAGTTTTGGATATAAACAATTATTTTTCAGAACTTTTGTTGGTCTTACAAGATATAAAAAAAATGTGGGTGTTACACTAATTAATGCATTATTCTAAAAGAGCACTTAAATGATCACTTTTTATTGTTGCGTCTTTCTTACATAATCTTTCTTACTCATAATTTAATCTCAAATAATCAGTTGCCAATGCTTAAACGCAAATTTTTAGCATAATTTAATGTAATATCGGTGTATTAAATCGAAAATATAATGTTGAGAAATTGTTTGTTCCACATTAGTTAGTTTCAAAAAAATATGTAGAGGTTAAAGTTTTTTGCTGTTGGAAAGCTAAGCAGAAAATTTGTTTCAAATCCCAAACCCTGTGTTTCAAACATTTTGTGTTAAATCGATTTTCTTATGTAAAAAGTTCAAGTTTTAAAAACTAAAAAGTTGAATTTAATTGAATGACGCAACTTAAATTCACTTTCATAATTTAAATTAGTATAAAAAGTTTTCTGTTGATATACAAATTGTAATTTTACTTGTTTTTATATGTTATTAAGAGCATTCAACTAGTCGACTTCATTCGTTCATTTTAGTTTGCTCGCTCGCTTTCTTGCTGTTATTTCCTTTTACTTTTTTCCCGTTTTGCTTTTGTGTTCTTTGGAGCATTAAATCAATCAACAGCTGCTGCTGTGTTGTCGATGTTCTTGTTGTTGTTGTTGTTGTCGTTGTGCACAGCTCAAATTACTCTCACACATGCAGAGAGAGGGAGAGCGAGAGAAAGAGAGAGAGATACTGTGAGGTACTTTTTTCACAGGTGGAGATACAATATGCAATATGCATGTCACTTGACAGGACAGCCAAACTGAACCTAAAATGGCCTTGATAGCTGATAGTACATCTATACACACTGACTTACGAAAGTATGTGTACGGGCTTGCAAAATTGTTGTTGAATAAATTGCACTTCTTAATTACCCAAGCTATGCTCGGATTCAGCGATACTGATTGCCAAGATAACTGTCAATCAGTAAAATGGCCACGGGTCCATTTATTTTGTAGTTTTTACTAATATTAACGCCACTTGGCCCCTATTTATGCTTTGGGGTCAAACGAGTAAAAACAATTATGATTAAAGCTTCAGATTGTTGTTGTTCAGATTCAGATTTAATTGAAATTTGTTGAAGTATTTGAAGAATTAAACTGATTGAGTGCGTTTAGACTTCTCCGGTGACTTGTGCCCCTCTCTCGCTCAACCATAAGGATTGAATGGCGGTGTTCCGGGTATCTTTGGAAAAGTGCCACTTTGCTGCGGGCGGCCATTCACGCGACGTCCGTCAAAAGGACTGGCCACTGTAGAAGCGATGCACGAGAATGCCATCATTGCCAGGAAGAACCAAGTGAAGAAGCTGCTGAAGCTGAAGCGTGTGGATGCCATGACTGTTGTTATCTTACGAGTGATGCTGTCTGTGTCACTGGAGCCCGCTTATATATTGGGTCAGCGTGTGATTTCCCCACGTTTTGTGGGATCTACCAACCGAAGGGATTCACAATCAGCAGTCGAGTTGTTGTCGGTTTGAGATTAGTCGAGCTGGCCTGTGTTGCGATAACCTGGCTCAAGCTGTTTGTGGGTTTAATAATATTGCTCGTTAGTGTTGTTGTTGAGATTTCCTGTTGTTGCTGCTGAGCGCAGCGTGTGGGCAGAGCTCTGATGTCGATGTTGAAGCGATTGGGAAAGCCAGGATGTCGATTGGGACCGTGGCAGCAAGTGGGCAACATAGAATGCATCAGCACAAAAAACAGCAACAACAAGCACAACATTCTAACGGAAACTGATATTATTAGAGAGTCAATCGTTAACTTATTTTATTTTATTTGCTGTGCATCAAAGTAGATTCGATTTGTAACTAGCATTCAGATTGTGTTGGCCATTTGTTTAGCTCACTTTAAGCCAATTTATGTCATGCAATCCTATTAAATGGAAAATGAGTAATTTCAATATAATTATTATGATTATTTTATGCATTTAGGGTTACCGGATCCCTTCGCTAGGGTTCAGGTGGATGGCACCGGTCAGACCTATAATACGGAGATAAGCAAATCTTCGCTGGATCCCAAATGGAATGCTCACTACGATCTATTTCTGGGTCGAGGCGATTCGATAACAATTACGGTTTTCAATCAGCGCAAGATACACAAAGGCGGCGGTTTTCTCGGCTGTGTGCGCATTCCCGCCGTGACCATACAGAGTCTCAAGGGAACGGGCTGTAAGTGGAAATTAATCAGAGAAACTTTATTCAACTCGAATTTAATAACAATTTGCATACTACAGTTCAACGCTTGGATCTGGGCAAACACTCGCCGGACGATGATGAGTTGGTGCGCGGCCAGATCATTATTTCGCTGGTGCCCAAAGATGGACCCTGCAGCGGCAATCCGCTGGCAATTGTGGGACCCAGCGGCGATGTGCGCGGTCCATCCGAGGAGGAGCCGCCAGTGCCCGATTGTCTGCCAGAGGGCTGGGAGGAGCGACGCACGGGGAACGGTCGTATCTACTACGTGAACCATGCAACCAAATCGACGCAATGGGATCGACCAAGAGCCACAGCGACAACAAAATCACCGCCGCAGCGACAACACAATGGCAACAATGTGGATAGGCAGACTCCAGCTGGCCCAACACGTTCCACGACCTGCACGAATCTGCTAAATGGCCATGGTGTCAATCGTCAGCTGTCGCGCGAGGCGTCCGACGAGCGACGCCATTCAACGGAAATTCTCTCGAGCGTCGGTGGCAAGGAGAACACCAGTCCGACCACAGTATCAGCGGGAGTGACGACGACGACGACGACGACAACGACAACGACATCTACATCGACTCCAGGTAAAAAGTCCTCATCCAGTCGGTCGGGTAATGCCGCCCTAGAGCCGGCTACGCCCAACAACACCAGCAGCAGCAGCAACAACAGCAGCAGTACAACAACAGCAACAACGACGGCGACTGGTCGCCTGCACAACAGCAACAACGACAATCATCATGTAAAAACGCCAAAGCATCAAACACCAATCAATGGACATGTGTCCATTGAGACGCCCTCATCGCCAACGGGCCAACAGCAGCAGAACTATGTAAATGGGAATGGGAATAAACTAGCCCAGCCTGCCAACAATGGCTGGGTGGCCGCAGAGGATGGCGCCACAACAATAACAGCAACAGCGACGACGACGCCGGCAACAACGCCGCCTCGGCACAGTCCCACATCAGCAACAAACGTGACAACGCCAACGCCCACAACGCCAGCCACGCCCACAACAAACAGCAGCAGCAGCAGCATCATGGTCAATGGCAATGGCAACGTGCACAGTCCGAATGCCAACAGTCAGCAGCCAGCAGTGGGCAGATCAACGACGACGTCGACAACAACGACGCCGGCACAGCGATCCCAGCGTCGCAGTTCGCGTCAAGCTGTCGATGAGGCGGCGCGCAGGCGCTCGTCACGCGGCACACGATCTGCAGCAACAGCAGGTGCTCCTCCTAGTGGCGTGCGTTATGGGTGCGCCGCGCTAGCAGCGGCGAATCAGGCGGCACGTCCGTTTTTGGATCTGCCGCCGGGCTACGAGATGCGAACGACGCAGCAGGGTCAGGTGTATTTCTATCACATACTGACTGGTGTATCGACATGGCATGATCCGCGCATACCACGCGACCTGGACACGCAGCATCTGACGCTGGACGAGATTGGATCGCTGCCGAGCGGCTGGGAGCAGCGTAAAACGGCCTCGGGCCGTGTTTACTTTGTCGATCACAATAATCGCACCACGCAGTTCACAGATCCGCGTCTCAGTGGCAGCATATTGCAGAGGATATGTAATGGAAGTGGGCCACCACCAGCGACACCGCCAAATACAGCATCAGCAGCAACAGCAGCCACAGCCGCAGCAGCTGTGCCAGCATCAACAGCAGCAGTAGCGCCAACGCCAACTGCGGCAACGCCAGCGGTGACATCCAATTCCTCCGGAAGCACAACGACAACGCCGCATCGCCGGACAACGCCGCACATTGTTGTGCCGGATCTGCCGCAGGGTCTGCTCGAGGGGGCCGATCTGTTGCCCAAGTATCGGCGGGATTTGGTGGGCAAGATGAAGGCACTGCGCTCGGAACTGCAGACGCTGCAGCCACAGTCGGGCCACTGTCGGTTGGAGGTGTCGCGCAGCGAGATCTTCGAGGAGAGCTACAGACTGATTATGAAGATGCGCGCAAAGGACATGCGCAAGCGGCTCATGGTCAAGTTCAAGGGTGAGGAGGGCTTGGATTATGGTGGCGTTGCCCGCGAATGGCTTCATCTGCTCTCCCGTGAGATGCTCAATCCACAGTATGGCCTATTCCAGTACAGTCGCGACGATCACTATACGCTCCAAATCAATCCCGATTCGAGCGTCAATCCCGATCATTTGTCCTACTTTCATTTCGTTGGCCGCACACTGGGCATTGCCGTTTTCCATGGTCATTGCCTCGATGGTGGATTCACCACGCCGTTCTACAAACAACTGCTGAACAAGCCCATCACACTGGGCGACATTGAGGGCGTCGATCCGGAACTGCATCGCAGCCTCACTTGGATGCTGTAAGTGAAATTGCCATTAAATTAAATTCACCTAATTTAATTATGATAATCTTGCAGTGAAAGCAACATCAGCGGCTTCTTTGAGTCCACGTTCAGTGTGGAGAACAATAGCTTTGGCGCACTGGTGGTGCATGAGCTGAAACCCGGTGGTGCATCCATTGCGGTCACCGAGGAGAACAAGCGCGAGTATGTCAAGCTCTATGTCAACTATCGTTTTATGCGTGGCATCGAGCAGCAGTTTCTGGCGCTGCAAAAGGGTTCGTATCCATATTAACTATGTGTCTACCTCTTCTCAATTGATTGTGACTAATCTTTAATGCTGACAGGCTTCTGTGAACTGATACCCAGTCATTTATTGCGGCCCTTTGATGAGCGCGAACTGGAACTGGTCATTGGCGGCATTTCTAGCATCGATGTGAACGACTGGCGCAACAATACGCGAATGAAGCACTGCACCAATGAAACGCCACAGGTCCTTTGGTTCTGGCAGGTTCGTAGTGCTCTCTTCGACTCTGTCCAATGCAATCTATTTTTAATTGCGATTAACTTTTGCAGGTGGTTGAATCGTACAGCTTCGAGATGCGAGCACGTCTGCTGCAATTTGTGACGGGCTCGTCGCGGGTGCCGCTGCAAGGATTCCGTGCGCTGCAAGGCTCAACGGGGGCGGTGGGTCCGCGCCTATTTACCATACACCTGACCGTAGATGTGCCCACTCAGAACCTGCCCAAGGCGCACACTTGCTTCAATCGCATTGACTTGCCGCCCTATGAAAACTATCAGCTGCTCTGCGACAAACTGACGCAAGCCGTCGAGGAGACCTGTGGGTTCGCTGTGGAATAGTGGAATACAACAAACGCAACAGACGCACACAACAACAACAATAAACACACAACACACCCCTGCATTCTTACATACACACACACACACACACGCACACACACTCATCATATGCATTATATCACATAGAAGTACACATATATGAAAGCGATTTGAAATCAAAATTAAGTTGGCCTGAGCCAGTTACAAAAAAAAAAAGAAAAAAATTTGCATTGGAATTTGTCTGTTGAAAAATACCCCGCAATGCTATTTAGTGTTTTGCTGCGCCTTTTGCAGTTAAAAATTAAAAATAATTATATATACATATTGTAATGATTAAACCTTATACATTTACACATACTTATTGCATACATATTTATGTGTTGCATGATGGCAACAGCTCTTATACATAGTTACCAAGTGCATATACACTCATGCGTACATTTACACGTATATCTATTTATACTTGTACTTTGATGTCGACCCCTTGGCCTTTGTTTGTTTACGTCGTGTTATGAATTGTAGTTTTAATTATTATTACAACCCATATACATACATATGCATACATGATACATACATATACATTATAAATTTATATATCATAGTTATGTAATTAGGCGTAACAACAAAAACAAAAAAACAAAAAACAAACCAACCAATAACAACCACAATAACAAATTTTATAATTGTAGGCATTGGACCGGCAATTTAGTGCTTTTGTTTAGTTTTTAATGCATTTTTATGTTTACTAATTATATTTTGTACATTTATAAAGGAATCGAACTCAATGATAAGTTTTTAATTATTGTTAAAATTGTCCTTAAACACACACACACACACAGACACACTCTCAAGCAACTTTTACAAAAACACGCTCATGCATATTCTAAGGGCATGTAAGAAAATTATTTGTTCACACACAAAGTCCACCCACTCGCCCCTCCCGACAAAAAAAAGCACAAAAAAGAACCAACAACATAAACACTTGAAGAATTACTCAATTACTATAATTAGTTATTTTTTAAATTTTTAAATAAATGAAAATTATTTAAATTACTTTTGATAATATTATTTCATTTATAGTAGCTGGCTCGAAACAAATATTATTTTTATGCCAAAACTAAGTAAAATTTTTGAGGAACAAATTATATAAATATATACATATAGGGATGTAGTATGTCATAATTGGCACACGAAAACGAATTGGACAAATTTCTAGAAAGTGATATTAGTAAAAATTTTAACTGTCTTTGAATTAAATTGTAACAATTAGTAGCTAAAATAAGAAACCCCGAATTGTATTGATTTTATGAGATTGCGGAAATATTTAAAGCATTAGCGTGTAGAAGCCCAACAGACACAACACAAAACGAACGTTAACTTCTTAGCTTTAGACAGCTCTAGGGTGTGAAATCCAATTGAATTTACGGCGCTTTTTACAGCAGCTGTAAGATATCTAGCTATCTGCTAGTTATCCTGCTTAATCGTCGGAATTAATAAAGAATGATGTAAACAGTACTAAAAGCTTTCATTTATTTTTGATTAAATATAAAGAACATTTTATGTGGAATATAAAGCTCTAAGGAGCCAGGGATAAAAATCGGATTTGAATTAGAATATTTTCATCTGCCGAAATAGCTCAGTTGGGAGAGCGTTAGACTGAAGATCTAAAGGTCCCCGGTTCAATCCCGGGTTTCGGCAATGATCTACTTTTTTGCATATTTTTGCTTAAAGTATATTATGTTTTTGAATTACGGTATTTGACAGGTCGCGTGCATGTGCCGAAATAGCTCAGTTGGGAGAGCGTTAGACTGAAGATCTAAATGTCCCCGGTTCAATCCCGGGTTTCGGCAATACATTTTTTTTATCAGAAATAAAATTTGTATTTTTAAAGGGAAATATATTGATATATGTTAATAATTTCGACAAGCCAAATCCCCGTCAGTATCGGATAATTTGTTTGTAGCTAAGACTAGAACCATCACTGTGTTTATTTAAAAAGGTGGCTGACATCGAAACGCGCTTTGGTTCAACGGGAAGTATCTGCCGAAATAGCTCAGTTGGGAGAGCGTTAGACTGAAGATCTAAAGGTCCCCGGTTCAATCCCGGGTTTCGGCAATACATTTTTTTTATCCGAAATAAACTTTATATTTTAAAAGGGAAATATCTTGATATATGTTATAATTTCGACAACAAGCCAAATCCCCGTCAGTATCGGATAATTTATTTTTAGCTAAGACTAGAACCATTACTGTGTTTATTTAAAAAGGTGGCTGACATCGAAACGCGCTTTGGTTCAACGGAAAGCATCCGCCGAAATAGCTCAGTTGGGAGAGCGTTAGACTGAAGATCTAAAGGTCCCCGGTTCAATCCCGGGTTTCGGCATTACAATAACTTTTTACCAAAATTAATTTAAGGTATACTCTTAGGCTTATCGAGAAATTTATCATTTTTGTTACGATATAGTCTCATAAAATATATGTTTTTAAAGCATATTCTTAGGATAAACGACATTAGCTCTGTAAAACTGTGCATTCGAATTGCCAAAAATAATGCTAAATTAAAATCTTAATAAAAGAGATAAATGTCGTAAATAAATTTTAAGAAATTTAGTTTTTGTTTTTATTATCATTGTCTAAACAAAGACATGTGTATATAGTAATATATATTAAGCCGTCAGAAATTAAATTAATACAATAAGTTTACTATATAATTACAAACTAGCATTAACTAAATATGCATGACTATTTACTTTTTGGGAGTCGACATGCGCACTCCTTATTTCCACATACATATGTCAATATGTAGAACAAGTATTTTTTTTAAAAGATTTAGTAGAGACATCGTTTATAAATATATAAAAGAGAATATGGTAGAATACGAGACGAATGCTCTGATAGTTACATAGAATTTGTGTTAATTTATAACTGCGATTGTATGTGTCTTTTATAAATAGTACGATATCTGTCTTAAACTTAATACATATATATGTATATAGATATAGACATATATGTTACTGAGCAGCATTATAATTTACTCATATATGTATAAATTTTAAGCTATTCTTTTACAACACCAGATAAGTCGTAAATATCTAAAGCTAGAGCATGGTTAGTCGGGGATATTGTTGGATTTTGGAGGGGACTAACTAAAAGTCCGGATCGTAATCGCGCGAATAACGCGTTTTACTCGCATGATTGTTATAGCTATACATCTGATGCGCATCGGCAAAGGCATCCGGATATTGATGGCCATAGCCCTGCTGATGGGCCGGATATTGTTGCTGCTGCTGGTGCTGCTGCTGTTGCTGGTGATGTTGATGCTGATGCTGATGATGAAGTTGTGGGCGCTTCAGGGAATCACCCTTTTGGGAGTATGTCGGCTGCTGATCGTAGAAATAGTCGGCGTTGCTACTATGTGGATGACGTGTGGATCTCCAGCTATCGTAGATATTGGAGCTATTGCTGCCATGCATGGAATTTGTGAAACGCTGCAAAATTAAACAGAGAATGCGTTTATAATATGTAATATGTTAAAAATCGGGATGAGAATCCTATTGAAAATATTTAATAGGGTTGCTGATCCCATCTATCGAATATGAACATTTGTGTTATGGAAATCCCTCTAACGCACCTTTGGCTTAATGGGCTGTTTGGTATCGTTCCAGGGATCATCAATGTTGTAGAAGTCATCTACTCCATAATTATCCGCACCACCCATGTGGTTTACTTTCAGTTCGTTAAGCATATCATTCGTCAGTGGAATTGGTGTCTTCTTGGCGCGCTTCTGACGATTAAGCAGCTGCAAGAAGGATTATATTTTATATACTGCTAAAACAGATTAACCAGCGAAAACTTACCACTGTAACGCCAAAGATAATGACGAAAACTAGCGAACCAACACCGATGACAATAACCACAATCGCCCATTGTGGAATGGGTAGATCATCCTCGGCGGACTCCACATTGTAATGTATATTTTTCGCAATGACTACACAGAGAGAATAAGAAGCGAAGTGGAAATCATTTTAAGGAGCACACTTTAGTACTACTCACCACTGAATTCGGTGGCCCCTGGATCTATTATGAATTTGCCCATTTGATAGCTGGCCTTGACTAGTTCGTCCTCCTGTGGACTCGATAAACCGCTATCCGTTTCATTCTCCTGTGCATCCTTGTCCGGCAGCATGTGTGTTGTGGGTTTCGTTAGCGCATCGTGGAACAGCTGCTTTATCTGAAGGGTATCCACATCCTCGGTGATGTTTGCCAGCTCCACGTAGTAATCTACTAAAACGCTGCCTTGACTGAAGCTATCGATGCGCACCTTTTTGTACCACTTGTTCAGTTGGGCAGCATTCGAATAGACATCATTGAGCTGGACAAAAGGAGAAATAGGAGTTAGCGAAAAGACTTGCATAAAGCCAGTCACTCTTACCTGAGCTTCTAGCTCGTGCGCCAGGTTCTTCCACTCGAGCGTGTTGTGATCCAGCAGCTCCGGTTTCCAGGCCACTCCATCGATAATCTTAATGGTGGCCTCCAAGTCACAATCAGCGGTGCAGTGTCCGGGCTTAGTGGGTCGTGGAGTGGTCGTGGTCGTCGTTGTTGTTGATGTTGTTGTTGTTGTGGTGCTGCTACTGGTGCCCGCTGCTGTCAGCAGGTCCTCAAAGTTAATGGTTTGGGCGTTCAACTTTTCTATAGAAAGCGGTGTCGTCGGTGGTGTTGGCCAGCCCGTAAACTCGGTGGTTGCACGCATCGGCGGACCCTTCTTAATCACCACCGGTGGTTCCCCGCCCGACTGCGGACTTTCATGCGAATCAGCATCGTGCGATGGATGTGGCGTCGTCAGTCTATGGGCGCTGATACGCTTGTGGAAGCCCTTGGGAAAGACGACCTTCAAACCGGAACCACTTGTGGTGCTTTCCTTAGCGGCCGCCTCCGGGGTGCTGCTGGGACTTGGCTTAGGCTTGCTGGTCGTCGTCGATGTGGAGGCGGGATGCAAGAATGATTTTGATTTGTATCCCGGTGGCAGCAGCGAGGCGAGCAACTCATCATTTTCATTGGACACGGTTAGATTTGGTGTCTCCACGGTGCCGTTCAGCTTGAAGCCGGGTGGCAGCAAACTGCTTATGTCGTCCACTTTAAGTGGTGTAATCTTTGGTACATCTGGTTTCTTTGCTGCCTTATAACCAGGTGGTAGAAACTTGCTCAAATCATCGAAGGGTACAGCAACTGCAGGGGATCTTTGCGTAGTGGTTGTTGTTGTTGTGGCTTTTGGGGTTGAGGGACTGAATCCTGGTGGCAAAAACTTTGATATGTCGTCGACTATGCTAATGGCTGGCTTTGACGTTGAGTCGTTCAAATTGTAATTCTTGGGCAGTAGCGCTGCTAGGGTATCATCAAACTTAACCTCGCTGAACAGGCTCTCGAGCACATTGGAAGTCGTTTTGGTCGTTGGGGTTCTGGCTGTTGTCGTCCTGGGTGGCTTATAGCCCTTGGGCAGGAGACCGGCCAAGCCCACATCCTGCACGCTGACCACACCATTCTTAAAGGAACGACTAATTGTTGAGTTGCGACCGGGTTTCTTATTGAGAGGTGCCTCCGTTGTTGTTGTTGTTGTCGTTGTTGTGATTTTGCGATTCTTGTAGCTCGACTTGGTTTTGAAACCGATTGGGAGCAGGCTGGCCAACTCATCCATTTCAGTCTCATCGAAGTGCTGCACCCTCAACTTGCTGTTGCTACTCGTCGTGCTGGGCGAGGAGGTGGTGCGCGGTTGGAACTTGCGTATGTGGGGTGCAAATCTGCCACCCGTTGTTATCGTCGTTGCTGGTGTCGAGGCAGCATCCATTTGACTAATGATGGGATATTTGCCCGAGAGCACACCACTCGATAACTCCGACTGTACGCGGTCCAGCTTATCGATGATGCTCTCCGTGGAGGCACCTTGTGCTGCCATTGATCTCTCTGTTGTGCTGGACGTGCTGGAAGAGGAGGACGTTGATGGTGTTGGCGTTGTTGTGTTGGGTTCTTCGCTGCTCTCGTTGAGATCGGCCTGCTTTTGGTGTTGCTTCGAGTGCACCTTGCGCTCCAGTTCGGACAGCGTTTGCTTCGTCTCCTCCTGTTCGATAGCTGGGAAGGACAAGAATCTGGCGCCGTTGATGCTCCGACTGGTTTGAATTGATGCCACTACCACATAGCTTTCGGTCACATTGGGTACGCCAGCGCTATCATCCTCGGATGGCAGTGGCGTTGTGTTGACAACCTCATCGGCTCCATCAGTCTCTTCCCGTTCTTTGAGCAACAGTGGAGCTGGTTGGCTGTCCACAAGAGTTTCGCCCAAGCTGCTGGGTGTAACGGGTGACGGATATGCTGTGGAGCCATTGACAACGCTCTTCGTTGTCACCACAGAGATTATCTCACGTCCATCTTCGTGTCCCCTTTCCTTGCTGGGCGTGGTCTCCACCTCAGTCTCAGCAGTGACATCATTCTCAGCTTTGCTTCCCTCCTCGCCGCCTTCAGCTGGCTCACCTTCCTCCTCATCGTCGTATTCATATTCCTCACCATCTAAAAGAGATGTGAAACATGTTTAGTTTCCTTCCCCTATTTATCATACTTATGCTCACCTTCTTCACCATCACCATCCTCGTCATCGTACTCGGACTCGTCCTCCTGCTTGCTGGAGGCCTCCTTTTGAGTTTCGGGCACCGCCGGTTTGGCTTCCGCGCTGCTAGCAGTTGTGCTGCTTACAGTTTCAACAATTGGCTGCTCGGTGGTGTTGGCATCTTGGCCAGTTTGCTCCTCCTCCGTTGAGTCTTTGTCTTTGGATATTGCTGTTGTAGCCTTCTCCTCCTCCTCAACGTATTCGTATTCGTGTTCAGGATTTGGTACAGTGGTTTCTTCATTGAAGTCATGTGATTCCGAAGAATCAGTTTGGCTCTCCTCTGTGCTGCCGGTACTTGTGTTCGACTTGTCCAAGTTCTCATTGCTGGTCGTTTCCTCTACCTGATCAAAATCGAACGCGTCGGCAACTGAGGTGTGCTCCTGACTATTGTTCAGCTCCGATTTGCTGACACTGACTGGTGTACTTGTCTCCTCCTGCAACGGCAATTTCTCCAGACTCGATGACTCCTCATGTTCTACACTGTGATTCTGCTCCTTCTCCGGCTCCAGTTGCTGCTCCTTCTCCTGCTCCACTTGCTGTTGGTGGTCTTGCTCTAGTTCTTGCTCTTGCTCTTGCTCTTGTGACTCCTGCTCGTATTGCTCGTCACTAAGCTTCTGATCCACTCCCTCTGTGGTGCTGGTAGTGCTGGATGTGGGTCGTGGTAGCTTCAGCCTGGCGCTGTTATAGTTGAAGGGACGCTTGCTAACGACACTAACAGGCTCGTTAATCTCCCGACTAATGAACACAGGACGTCGCGGACTGGGCTTGCGTCCAAAGCTCGGACGCTCCGCCGGGGTGTTCTGTGTGGTTGAGCTGGCAATGTTGCTGCTTGTGGTGCTGGTGGTTTTACCGCGATTGCTGCCAAAGCGACTATAGCGCTTGCTGCTCACCTCCGCACTGCTGGCCGTTGTGGTCGATGTTGGGGTCGAGGACAAAGCGGCCGACGTTGAAGGGTGAAAGCGATTGCGCAAACGATAGGGTGTTCCCGACGATTGGGGCGTGGCATCGACTTCTGTGGCAGCCGCGGGCGTTGCTTGAATGCGTGTACGAAGCGCACTCGGCGAGAAGCCGCCCCCATTTCCAAAGGGTCGCAATGCAGCGTTGCTCGAGGTCAATCGCTTGTCGTTCTGCATAAGAGAGATATAGTTATTACTATAGTTTAACAATTATATACTAATATAATGATCTGAGGCACTTTATAACTCATTTTAACAGACATAATATACAACCAAATAAATAGTTTGCATTTATTATACGAGGCATAACTAATATCCACCTAAAGGAAAAGACACCCTGTGGATCTACTGCTTAATCTCTAAGGTATCCTTCCATACAAAGAAAACAAGACGAGGCCCAATTTTATTGGAAGCAATATTAAAATGAAGTCAACAATCTCATCAAATTGTGGTAAATTAAATTTGTAAGTCATTTTCTGCACCAACATATAATTCAAATTGTTAATGGGAAGTTGGCGCTGTGGCGATCTATTCATATGTAAATGTAAACTGCACCCAATTGTGTTCGATTTGCTTGTTCGAATTGGGGCAGTTGAACTGTATTAATAGGCTGTAATCAAGGGGGGGGGGAGGGGTGCTAACCATATATATCTACTTAGTTACAGTTAATATGGTTGTGTCTATTGCCAACCGACAGCTGTGCAGCGCCCCATTCACAGCATTGGATTTTGTGGTCACATGTTATCGTCGTCATGGGAAACTGTTACAGTTTCAACATGGTAAGACCCCCCCTACACACAATCCACACACACACACACACACACACACACATAGTAACAAAATCGCAATCTCTGCGGTTCGCCTGTCAATTGTTTTGCGTGCGAAATCTTCTCAGCCACAGCGCCTCTTCAAATGCCCCCCCCCCCCTCTCCCCGTCCGTCTTTCCCTCTTTCCCTCTTTCCGCCTGCCTGACTGCCTCATATTCATTCACCAACTGAAGTGATTCTCAAATTTGTCTAAAGCGTTTTGTGCAAATTTCGAAGACAACCGTTCCATTTTGGCAGCTCTTTTTATTGTGTCTTGTATTTATTTAATTTTTATGTGAAGGCAACTGCTCTGTGATTTCAACTTGAATGCCCAAATATATATATATATATATATATATATATATATGTATAACGTTGGATTACCGCTGCCTCCTCTGCACAGGTTGCAAACGTGACGCAGAAGCAGCGTGTTCAGCTATTGAAAGCCGCAAGATTGAGTGTTGCATGCTGATATTTGGGTCATTGCAGATGGCAGTGAAGCCCTCCACTTGCAACTGCAACCAAAAGAAGGTGCCAAAGGTTACGGCTTCTTGAGAGAGTAGTTGTTACAAAGATGTGACTGATCTTTGCAACTGGATACCTAAAGTAATCCATGCGAATTATGACTTTGTAGTTAACTTTGCATTCATAAATATTTATTGATTTAATGTGCCCCAAAAACAGAATGGTTTTGAAAAATTTATGATTTGAGTAAAAAAATCAGTTTCATGTTATTAATATTTTATAGACTTAAAAATTACATTTTTTATTCAACTCTCAGATGTATTATTTTTGCAATTGTTTTACATTTCCGAAATTAAATTATTATTGCTATTTAAATTTGTTGATCTTTGAAAAGGTGGGAAAATAGTTGTGCAACTAACTTATTTTGTGTAAACTGCTAGTTTACATAATGCATGAATTTCAAATACTATAATTAAATAGTGAACATTACATTTATGACAGATATTTATCAGGTACATAATATTAGGCACCCACATGCCTAAATTTAACTTATTGCCAATGTGGGTCGTAATTCGGCTTAAATGTCTAAGCCGTGATTTATCATGGGAACACTTTCGCTCAAATTAAGTAACAAATTGCTGCAATTAACGTCAAATAAAATATGAAAACCAAATGATTTGTATGCCAAACGTTAGAGTGGGAGGATAGAAAGAGAAAGGGATAGAAAGAGTGAGAGAGAGAGAGAGAGAGATAGGCGATGAGTGGCAAAACAATGTGAGATAAGTGCCCCAAGAGAAAACCACTCTGCAGCTTGTCGAACATTTCAATCAATAATATTTGTATTTACGTTAAAGTAAATATTAGATAAATATTAGACAAACAAATCCTAAACATACATGTTAAATACATTTTAAAGAAATTACATAATGCGGCAATATTTTTAGGTTGTTAAAATATTGCCGTCATTAAGTTTATAAATTTAAACAAACTGCTTCAATTTGTCTGCAAGCTCGAATTTGTTTTTAAAATGTGATCTGGTGAAAGGTAAAAATCATTTGATTTGATATATATATATATATAAACTGTATTTTTTCTTTCATTTTTTTCAGTTGCTTGTGGTTGTTTTTAGCTGAAAAGAAATATGTGGTTTGCAACTGGTTCTGGGATTGGATTGAATTGGCTGCTGGCAAAACATTTGCCGTTACAAATTAAGAGTAGGTGAGACAGAGAGAGAGAGACTTAGGGGGGGAGAGAGAGAGGGGTAGTGAGATACTGGCTAAATCAGAGCATGGCCAATTGTTTTGTTGAATGTTATGCAATGCCAAATAGTTTGGCTTGTTGTTATTTCTATTCCTTTGCTGTTGCTTTTACTTTTTGGGGCGCCCCACAAGTAACTGTATCTGCATCTGTATCTGTATCTGTATCTGCGACTCTCCCGCTTGCCGCTGGCAGCTGATGAACGATATCACAATTGCCATCACATAGTATTTCCTTACCTCATTGAAGTGCGCCAGAAACTGCGTCTGCTGGTGTGGCACATTGACACGCTGCGTCTGTGACTGGAAACTGCTCAGACTGTTCCCCAAGCTATTGGTGCCACCGCTCCCACTGCCGTTGCGTATCGCCTTGGAGCGTGTAAATCCATTCGCTGAAGTTGCGGACACAGACTGCTGGGATGTTGCGCCACCTCCTACTCCTCCTCCTCCTCCTCCTACTCCTGCTACGCCACTGACGGGCACACCAAAGGGGCGTGGCGAGATATCGTAGTAGTCCGTCTGCCGATTCGGTTTCTGTGTGAACCAAACAAAAAGAGAAAAAGCAAATAACCAAAATTAGCTTGTTGCTGCTATTCAAGTCAAGTTTGTTAATTAGTTTTGCACTTTGTTGAATGGTCAACAGCCAAAGTATATAATTTATTGATATAAGCTTAATGATAAATTAGGATTTTAATTAAAAAAAATGCAAATACGCCGTTTTACGTCAAATAATCAATATTGTATTAATTTAAAAAAAACATAAATTTTCTTGAAATGTTCAAAACAAGTTTCCTACAAAATGGGAAAATTCCATTTCTATTTTGTATTTTATGTAAAGTTGGCTGTTTATTTAAATTAACTTTTATTTAATAATAGTCAACAAAGAAAAATATTAAAAACTAATTAAAGTAAACTTTTATTAAAAAGAAATAAATATTTTTGCTTCTTAACTTTAATTTATTGTATATAAAAAATATACTGCCATTCTACCCAATATTCAAGCAGAGTTAAATATATATAACTTACGTAAAAAAAATAACAATTTAGGCAAGTCACATAAATGGGGATAAAAGAATAAAATAATTAGCTGTCTATTGGCAAAATATTTAAGCCAAAAAGCCTCTTAACTAAAATAGGTATAGTCAACTTTGTGATAATGAAAGAGTAGAATGTATTCAAGGCAGGAAAAGCAGTGGTTTATTCCCAGGGAATCATGTTTTAAGCTAGGAGGACGACGGAACTGTCAACCCGAAAAGGATTATCGCAATTGAGCCGAGATAAGAGTTGATAGATGAGTTTAAGGCCCAGAAATGGGAAAAGTTTGCTGTGTATGAAATCAATAAATAATTTTCAATTAAAATAAATTTTAATATCTGACATAAACAGACCAATAGAATTTTATATTTGTGTCTTTTCAAGCGACGAAATAATCAAAACCGATGTGAAGATAAGTTGACAGCCCAATACATAAGTTCAGTTGCATGTCCAAATAATGCAGTTGGAGGCATGGGTGCAAGGGTTAAGCAATGGAAGCACCTGGCAGAGTAGTGGAGGCAAGTAAATACTCATTTGGAGGGGCCTTCACTCCACCGTGTTGCATGCAATGCCAAAGCGCTTTAGGATTTTCGAGCTGTACAAAATAAAGAAAAAATGAACTCAAACCAAATCGAAATCGAAATCGAAAGCAACAACAACAACAATAAAAACAGCAGCCACAATGAAAATCGATCAAAAAGTGCTTGATTGAAGTGTATCAAGGTCGGTTTAAAGGTATTTGAAATTCGACTGGCCGCTAATTACACAAATCGCTGTCGGTTTCCTTTTGGCAGCCAAGTACTTGTTATTATGCATTATTATTTATTATTGTTATTATTGTTAGGTATTTTTGCTTATTTGTTTATTTGTACATATTTTTTTTATTGTTGTTTAGTTTATGGATTTTGATTTTTTTTGAAAGTGCTTCTTGTTTGCTGCGTTGTAGTTTTGCTCTGTTAAACAAATTGCAAACAAAACGCAAGTTTTGCTGCTAAAAGGCGAATTTTCCTTGCAGTTTTTGTTTTTTCGTTTTCGTTGTTTTCCGCTTCTTGACGTCGTTGTTTATGCATCAGAGAATACTCCACCAAAAAAAAAAACACAAAAAAAAAATGCAATTAATTTGATTGAAAAATTTTCTCCCAACAATTAGAGAGAAATGCATTCGTCTCAGTTACCCACAAGTCTTAGTCTGATTAACAGAAATTAATCACAACTAGCTGCTATAACCAAGCCAATGCCTTCGACTGAGTGAATTCCCAACAGTTTCACTGTGCACTGACAATTTGAGTGGGAGGCCAATAACCCCACTCGGTGACCATAATGAGCCGTCTTTTCAACCCAACTACGAGTGGAATGGACGAGCCGCCCCACTGCAGAAGAAAGCGTCGGTCAACTTATTAAAAAAACAGCTCTTAAGTCGTTTGTCAATATGGAAGTCAAAATACAACTTTATCAAAAAAAAAAAAAAAAACTATTCACGTACTTCGCAATGAGTAAAAAAAAAGAGACGGCATCTGAGCAAGAAGCAACAGAATGCGTAACACACGCATTATTTATTTTTTTATTTTATTATTATTTTCATTTTAGCATTTGCTTTCACTTCATGCAGAGCTGGCATCAAATGATGACAATGGAATAGTGCAATCATCTTGATATATCAGCAATCTAGTCATTTGTTATGTGCATCATCCAAATACTTATTTTATGGCAGCTATTTGTATATAACGTGTATTGTTGCATTTTATAATATATTGTCGACGCTTTCACTGAAGTCTAACAAATTTGAAATGGCATCTCGCATCAGCTATTTTTTCATTTGAGCATGCAAACTAAAAACAAATCAAAAATATTTGCGTCTATGACCAATTTTGCGAATTTTTATTTATTTATTATTATTTATTATTTAAATTTAGAAAGCAAACGTTTTAAATTTTGTTACTCTAATTTTATTTTATGTTAATTAAAGTAATATATCAAATTTTTTAAAATTAAATTAATAGGTTTGCCCCACAATATTAAATGACACTGACAAAGTCAACAAAAAAACTATGCACAAAAAATGATCAATAACCTCAAAAGTTTTATGTGAGACTACTTTTGCAGTTTTTATAGCATTGAGCACATAATACCTCCAATCTTTTACAGCCTTTCTTCTACTTCGTAGCTTATACAATTGGCAGGATTTTGAGCTCAGATGATTTATTACATGTCCGTGTTCATAAAGAAGATGCAGTTCATACAGTTGCTGACGAGATGACAACAACACAATCAGTGGATTTCATCTTAAGCCAACAGCAACTGTGCTGAAGAGTTGATTGAGTTTCCACAGCCATAATGAAGTCAATGCCATTAGGCAAATCAGTGTCCAGCGTTGGCCAACAATGGACAATGCCTGCCAAACAGGCCAGGCCAATGCACTGGAAAGTGTGAAGAACTGTTGCAGTCCACAGCAGTCGAGCAGGCCAAAACAATGGAGGCCAAGACCTCTTGCTGGGCTGCTGACAAAACTGCAAGGCAATAACTGGTAAACGTCTCTCTCTGCTCCAAAACCAACTCCATTCGCATTCCCATTCGCATTCCCATTCCAATTTCCCTTCGGCACTTCAGGCCCTGACATGCTGTTTCAATTAGGGCCAAACTGGGAATGCAGCAAATTGCGTGTTCATCGTCACAGTTAATAATCAATTTGAATATTCGGTTTTTCAATTAGAAACAACCAACAATGCATTTGGGACTCTGGAATAATCGCTCTTTAATATTCCGAAAACGTTTGTTTTTCTTTCTTCATACATTTTTGGTTCGGCTTTTGTTTGTCGCTGGCAAAGTGAAAGTAAATGGGAAAAATGGATTTGGAAATGCTGCCAGCTCCGACCAGTGGCCAGTGGCCAGTGGTTGCCATTGTTCATATATTGATTTCATTGCTTGGTGTGTAATTCAATTTGCGTGAGCATTTCAAGCGTTGCGTGAGGCGTGCGTCGCTGCTGAGGATGAGGCAGGCACCACACATTTTTAGTGTAGAAACGTGGGGCACCAACGATTGTTGTGTGTGTGGGTCGATTTTTATGAATTCCTTTCGTAATTGAAAATTATGATTTTTGCTTCCTGGATCGGGACTGTAACAGACTTAACGTGGGCATAAAATGAAAACGATTTCAGTGCCAGAAACCCATTGAGGAAATGTGTACTAATCGAATATTTATAGCAGGAAACATTTTCTTTCGATATCTGTAGATGTTGGCATAAGATTCCTGCATTTTTCTGAAGTAATTTTAAAATAATTAATTTCCCATAATTATATGTATATTTATATCTAAGCAATGCAGGAAATGTTTTTAGACCATTATCTATGTAGATCTTGTTTGCATAATATCAACTAGTTTTTCATGTTATTTAAATATGTTAATTAGTAGTTGTAAAATGCATACTTTTCACGCTCCCATTTCTGGCAGCAATGCGCAATTCTCGTCTTTGCCTTTTTTAGCAAGTTGGCTTAATCAAATTTCATGTACGTGTGGCATGTGGCATGTGTTGTAATTTATGAATTTTAATTTGATTTGATTTCGTTTTTTGGCGTTGATTGCCACAGCTTTGCGTGCCACGAGTGTCTGACTTGGATTCGAATGCGGACTCGCACTCGCACTCGGACTCGGACTTGGAATTGTGCTTCATATTCCAACTTCAATTTCGACTAAGACACAGACAACAAGTTACTCAGTTGCCTGCAGCAGGTTGCCTGTTACCAATGCCCGCCTTGTCTGGTAATATGGAAATCTAATGCACTGGCCAAAAACATTGAATTTGAATGTTTCAGCTGTGCTAGTCTAGAGTTAATTGAGAGTTTGAAAACTTACCGCAAATTGAGGACTGGCCCCAAATGGTGTTCCATACTGAGAGTTGGCTGCACTTGGCGTCTGTTTGTTGTTGTTGTTGCTGTTTTCGTTGGCTATGAACAGAAGTTGTTCCTGGTAGGAGCCAGGGGCTGCAGAGAAGCCACTATTGCTGTTGCTCCCTCGAAAGCCATTAAGTGATTGCTGCTGACGGGGAAAAGATCCGGAAGATGGCACGAAGCGACTTTGTGATGGAAAATAATAGCCGGAGGTATCTGAAATGCATAATTAAGGTCGCCGGTTAATATTTTATCACGCAATAAGCAATAATTGATCAAAAATCATCAGTTGCAATTTTAACACTTGTTCATATTTTTTTTATCGCTTTGTGGAGACCTTTCGGCGCTGCCATCCGGCTTCAGTTAGCCATGAATTTCACTCAAATTCGAAATCATTGTGCCTAATTGTCAATAAATTGTAAAAAATAAATAAACTTGGCCACGCCGCTTGAGGCCAACATTTGTCACGGCTTGCCAGATATAAGATTTGCCGGTTTTTGTTAAATATCTAAAATATGAATATGGCGAGCACTGCTTTGTCGATGCGTTTGCACTGCTTTGACCTTAAAGCAAAACACGACACGTTCAAAAAGGTATAAATTAGCTTCAGCAAATGGTATAAAAACTTTATATTATTTTGCAGGACTTAATAAATAATTTCGGTCAACATCTGTCGACGCGAAAAGAAAAATTAAGATTAAATATAATTACAATTTTAATTTAATATTTATGCTAATAAAATATATTTTATTAAGCAAACATTAAAAAAAAACACGATCAGAACAAAATAAAAACAAGACTTTTAATGAATCAGTACAATTTGAACAATATGTAGAGTATATGCAAGTCAACTTGCTGTGGTTATTTATATTACGTATTTATATAAAACTGTCAGTTGTCCCATTTCATGTGCACACAACAAATGTGTAACAAAATTGAAGCTTTTATTAACATTATTCCGCGATGTCAGCTGTCAACATTTGCAAACTTTGAAAATGGTTGCCTATTTCAACAGCGTAATTTTCTGGCTTAGCATAATTACACATAAAAATGCATACAATACACACGTAAACACAAAAAGCGTGGGCACCCAAAGCTGACAACAAAACCAAAAATACCTTCCAGCTGCAATCTTGCATGCGTCACTTTATTCGCCCTCTGTGACCCACAATGTGTAGCCTCAAAAAAGATAACAAAAAAAAAAAAAATTGAAACATTATACCATAAGTGAACAAAAAATGGATTTTTAACCACGCAAAAAGTAAAAAAAAAAACGATTGCCACTAATTGAAAATTGAAATATCATACAGGCGCAATATTTCAAACAAAAAGGCAGTGTTGAAAATTTTATTAGGCGAATTTATGCAGTTCGTCGACAGACAGACGCGAGGCGCCCAGAGTCGAGTGGGGGCAACGCCTACGTTTGCTTGGGGCAAGGAGGGGTTCGATGTTGCACTAAAACTGACGTTACTTTGAGTTTCACACCTTGTTTTCGACATATGTATATAATTGCTGGACGGGGAGAAGAAGGAGGTAGCGTTGCAGAACTCGTTTAGTGCTGAGCGTTGCCGAAACTGAATAGTCGATAACAATAAATTGATTAATTGACGAATACTGCTGAAAAAAATATATGCATATAACCAATTTAAAAGTATTCACGAAAACTGAACTGCTTGTGGACTGCTTTTCAACTACTTGGCATAAAAGCATACAGAATTAGAATGATCACTTGGCTTTTAGGCAAACATTTGGTGATTTCTCTGTTGGCGCTGAGCGTTGAGGTGTTGCTCAGTTGCGCACTGCGAGTCGTGGGTTCAAATCGCGTCGAGCTATTTATTTAACAATTTTGTTTAGCATTTATCATAACATTTGCAGGTAGCCTTTAGCGCTTGGGCAAGAGTTGCTGTGTAAATTTCCAGCCTGCTAACTCTAATCCGCTGAAGGTAGATCAAATCGTTCATTGTCATCTGCCGTTGACTCTGCACTATTGCCCCATTGCATAAGTGGGCATTGCAGATCGCACGACAATGAATACATTTTATTTTAGAAGTATGCATAAAGACTTGTGTATCGAATGAATTCGACATGTATTATTTTAAGCGTATTTAAATTTTTTGCTCTTGGGCACAGTTATTTATTCAATTAATTGTTTAATATTTTCCGCACGCTTGACACACTATTGAAAAACCATTATGGACGTGAATATCATTTTAAATTAGCATTTTTCTTTTTCTGGTCGGACAGAATGCAAAAATGTTACAACCGCTTTTGGCCAACTGTCTCATAAACTCATTTTAAACCTATCGATCAATTGGAATTTATGAAAATGAGACTCAAGATGCTTTTTGAATTTTAGATGAGCGTTTTAACAAAGTAAAAAGTCAATTTTTTTAAATAAATTAGACGATATAGTAAACATAATAATATGTGTAGTAAGAAAACCTGCAATCTTGAGTAATATTTATGTATATACTTGTATTTTGGCTTATGTGCAACTGGCCCATGGATTACAGCTATCAATTATATAACTGATTGACTGGTTTACGTTGAATTTATGCAATAAACTAGATTCTAAATCGTTTGGGCTTGACTTAAAATAGAACTGACAAAGGTCTCAAATATTTACATACATATTTAGCCTCCAATGACCCACCCAAACAATGCCTTTCAATACCTGATTATTGGTTGGCTGTTGATTTCTTTTAACTTTGCCGCAGCGGCCTTTAGTCAAGTGCCTCTCAAACTGTCTGCAGAGCGTTTGACATTTGGCCCACAGCAAAAAACAAGATCCAAACAATGAGCCAAACTCAAACCATTTTTAGTTTGTCGCATGTCGAACGTCTAAAATGGACAGCGACGCCTTTTATTGTACAGTGGTCAAAAATGTATATTATTAATGTTGAAATAGTCAAATTTACACATCATATGCATTTGTAAAATTATATAAAGTTTATTAAAAACAATATAAATATTGACTGACATTTAACGGGCTAATTCAACTGTTTTGCAACCACTGTGCTGCCTATGCGGGTATTTTGACATTTACCGCTAGTGCGGCTCAAGAAGAATTTCAAACTCGCTGCTGCTGCCGATTTTGTATCTGAAATTTGTTGCTGGGTATGCAAGTAATTGGCTTGGTTGGCTTCTGGAACAACAACTGGCTCACTTGCTTTACGCCTAATTATGGCAGCGATAAAGCGTCCTGAATTCGCATTCCCATTCATGCATTTTCAATGGCCATAATGTTGCTGCAACAATCAACCGTTGCAAAACAAAGGCAGCGCCAGCGTTTTCTGCATTTGTTTCGGGCTTATTTATTTTTTTTGTTTTTTTTTTTTTTCGGTTTGTTTGTGCGAAATGTCAAGACACTATAGCGAAAAGTCATTCAGAAGTGCAATAACAACAACAACAAGAAATCAGCAACAGCAGCAGCAATAAAGAAGAAGCAACAGCAGCAATATCAGCGATGAAACAAGTTGAACTTTAAGTTTTTCCAACTTTAATCAAGTTTCTGTGTCGACCACTTGCAAAAGCTGGTAACTGCGACTGCTTCTTCTTATTAGCCTTCTTCTTGTTCTTCTTCTTCTTCTTGATTGAAGGTCGTCTGATCTATTGTTTATGTTGGCTGATTTAAGAGCACGTAAAACAGTTTTCAATTCACAATAATTGTTTCTCAAATTATAACTGATTTCTAAGAATAACATAAATTAAGGTAAGGTTTACCGTCATGTTGTATTAAGTATTTTATTTCATTTTTATATTTATAAGTTTATTATTCCATTTTATGATCATTTAATTTTATTTGTAGCTTTAATACTCGTTTTACATATTTAATTTACATAAACGATTTATTTTAACCTTTTTGTTCTTAATTTAGTTATTCACATTTCATTTAAGTCAGTTTGCTACTTTCATTTTAAATTAGTATTTTTTGGTCTAAATTCTGGACTCGTTTTAGTGTACATAAGTTGAAATAAATAACTGCATTTATACCCAACAAGCACAAGTTTAGTTATTTATAAAATTTAAATCGAAAATCTACCCCCAAAAAAAAAAACACTTATGTTAAAACAACCTACGAGCAACCCATTCCCATCTATTGAATCTTGTTCCTAAATAACAACCTGTGCTAATGATTTTATGAGTACTATAAAAATATATGTATATAGCATATGTTACTGCTTAGCCAAGCAAAGCAGAGTTGGTTGACATCATACCATGCCCAGTTGTTGCGAATTCTTGATATATTATTTTATTGTAGTCAAGAAATAAATAGATAATTTCAAATAATTTACTTTTGGCTTTTAATGAACCTCCACCGGGTGACAGAACGCACAAAAGCAGTCAAATATCACAATATAAAATCAAAAGAGAACAATAAAGCCAAGATAGCGACAAAGTCGTAGCGAATTTTATATTACCAGAAGACAAGAAGTGGACACAATGAGTTGAGCTTGCCCCAGGCAGCTGCTAATTAGAAAATAATCATGCGCCGGCGAAGTTCAATGTCAAGTGTGGCAGAAGAATGGTAAAGAAAGAAAAGTGACTCAGCTGAAATGTGTTATTATTTTTGATTGTCTGTGATTCTGCTCTACGGATTCTCGACTAGCCTATGATGGCCGTATGAGCGCCCACGGAAGTGGCTGATGTAAGCCGATCTGATGACAAAATACAAAATGCTTTGTTTTTGCGTGCATCGTTAAAGTCAAAGCTGCCCACGTTTTTTTTTTTTGCGTTCAGTTTGTCGCCCAAGTCTTTTGTTTCATTTCGTCAAGTTTGTCGTCTCAGTCTCCGCCTCAGTCTTCCGATTCATTGTAGAATTTCGAGGTGCGCTCGTCTTGCATCATTCCTCGTCACTCGCAACAACATTCCATTTTTACACCATCTCTCGTTATTTATTTTTTTTTTTAATAAGTATGTTGTGCTTTTGCTTTGAGTGTTCGTGTGTTATAATTATATTTACTAATACATGCTGTGCTGTTTGCTAATCACATATGCAAACTTGTTACACAAAGTAAACGCCAAAGTGAGGCAGGCGTGAGCATTCAAAACAAGAGCAACACAATAACAAAAAGAAAAAATACAACAAAAAAAAAACAACCAAAAGTGTTGCATGGCAAATCGCCAGCTGTTTGTTGTTTGTTGTTTGGTTTGCCCGCTGTTTTGTCTATTGTTTGACTTGGCCAAACATTGCGGCTGTCGAGTGGTGGCGGAGGGTGGGTAGCAACTACAACTTATACTTGTAGGTTAACAAATGCTCATAGTACAAAACCGCCAATAGCTCAAGTATGTGGCAAGTGCAGATTTCGGGAACAGCTCAGCTCAGCTTTGCCCGTACAATTTTGCACAAACAAAATTTCAGGTAGCAGTTGCTAAAATTTTACTGATATGCAAACTGAGCTGAGCATTACGGAAAATGTTTGCGAAACTTTTGGTTATGTTATGGGTCTTAAAAGTGGACAGTTCAAAAATGTGCGTAAATACTCTTTCAATACTCCTTGAAAAGTATAATTAATTAAAAAAATATAAGCAGAACTCCGCCAGAGGAGAGACTCAGAATAGCATTATCTCAAATCGCCTTAGGCTATGGCAAAATTGTTTTATGTTCCATATTGAACTGAAATGGGAGATATACCTGTGTCCATTAATCAAAGTAATCGCATACCATTTTTTTGGTGGTTAAGCATAAGTCATTGACCTCATGTGAAATAGACAGAGTTGTTTTTAAACTGAACCATAAATACTAATTTGCCAACCTCTTGTAAAATGCAGCGAATGCAATATGAACCACTTAAAATACTCGCTCGCCTATTGACCAAATAATGTTGACTTGGCCGGCAAGTCGTGTTTTGCCACCGCTGCGCGGCTTATGCAAATAGGAAAATGAAATGTTGGAAAAAAGAAAGAAAATACGATTATAAACTAGTTTGAAATGTTTGAAAAACTAAAATACTCAAAGTATGCATAATAATGATCGATTTTGTTTTATTTTTTCGAGTACAGTTTCCGACATTGCCACAATATCCGGTTTGTGGTAATAAATGCTCTCGACCAGAGTCGAGAAAGGCTAATCAATCATTTTCCGTCAAGGACAAAGTTAACCAATTGTTACCTGGAAATGGAACGCGGCTAACACCCGCACAAGAAACCGCTGCAATTTCAAGCAACATTCTAAAAATCGCAGAAAACCTGTTCGTGAGTCGTGCGGATCGTTGGCTTGGTCAATTATTATTAAAACGTATTTTACTTGTTGCCTTAGTTGTGCTGAAGGCAATTACTAAAACCGACACTTGACTCTTACTCTAGGGTGTGTTACTTGACCAGCTACAACTAATCTGGTATTTTGTCAAACGCTTCCAACAACTGTCACATTGCTGTAGACCGCATTCCAGTGGGCCATGTTAGTTAAAAGCCGTTTCCTGAAGTCTCGCGGTGGCCCGCTACAAGTTCCCACAAAGTATTTAATTCGAGGCACAAATACCTCAGATAAATAAAAAAAAAAGGTTAACTGTCTTAAATTCGAGCGTTTAAAATTCACCAAGAGCTTGACATAATAAAAGAAACTACCAAAAAAAAAAAACAAAAACACAACAAATAAATTGAAAAGCGCATAAATTTGTAAGTAATTTTAGCTTAAATTCGTAATGCAGATGCGGCAACAATAAAAACAAAAAGAAGAAAGAAAAAGCGTCCACAACTGGGCGTGGCATAATGGGTGGCTTGCGTAACGCTTTTGAGGGTCAGTTGGGAGCCAGTTTTTTTCTTTTTTTTTTGGGCGCTCACATGAATGAATTTTTTGAAAAAGAAAGGCAGGCCAACAAAAGTGAAATTTTGGCTCGCTCCTCGATTGAATGATTTTCGTAATGTTTTTCATTTCAACTGGCTGAGAGAAAGAAAGAGATAGATAAAAAGTGATGGAGATTGTAAGTCGAGTGGTTCCAAATGAGGCCTGTTGAAATTTAAAACTCATCGATGGGAAAAGAGGACAAGAGCACCATACCCAAAGAGGTTGGTCAGGTTGAACGGGGTAGACGTGAAATTAATTTCATGGGCAGCTGCGGCAAAGGTAAGTAAATATATATTTTCAAACATACAAATAAACTTCAGTTTGAGAGGAAAAATTTGAGATTTGAGAGGGTAAAACTGCAATTAAGTTAACCCAGATCAGATAAATAATTCAAAATTAATTTAGCAGTTTTTATTGAGTAACACTTTGACAAACTATTTCGTTTAAAACCAGGATATATAACGCTGATATGGGATATGGGTATGAATATATGGATATATTAAAGCGCGATTATCTCGAAGTGTAATAAATACTAAGAAAATACTGCATAACATTTATTATAACTTTTTTTTTTATTACGATATAGGAGTGGGAAAATGTACTTTTATAAAATAAAAACTTAAATAAATCACTTTTAATTGAACATTTTTATTTTTTTTTAAACTAAAATAAATCACTTTTAATTGTACATTTATATTTTTCACAAGCCATTTCAAAAACTTTGCACAGCTTTTAGTAAAAAAAGCTAAAAAAAAAAAAGAAAAACAATACTAGAAAATGTTCATTTTTTGTTCAAATGCAACCCATTTCTGAGCACTCAAGGCCCAAGCCCGAGGAACTACAAGTTCTTGTGCAATAATACAAAGTCGTAGCCCGTTTTTGCCATGCATATAAGGACAAAGATACGCGATGCAAGCCAAATGGCAAACGAGCATGAAAAACTTCTTAGTTGGAAATTCTTTAGCCGGTTTTCGATTACCACTCCCGCAATGTTTGACCAAAAATAAAATGGGAAAAAATAATAGTAAAACTGGTTCAGTACAAAACTTTGCCCAACGCGTGCGGGTGACCTCCCTGCCCCTGTCCCTCTTATGGGTAATGGACATTGGATCACGACTTTTGTGTCTATGTTGGCGGAAAGTTGGAACTTGGACCCTTCGTTTTAGGCTCGTGCTGGGTCAGAGAGCTGTAGCCTTGCCAGTCTTTTGCGGGTTGAAAGGCCGACTTGGATCATTATGGATCATCACTACTTGAGTTAAACCATCTTCAATATTCTATCAAATATTTGATGTTTGATTTGTGCTTCACACTTTGACTCCCTTTGTTATATTTTCCATCTTTTTTAGCCAAAGTGAGAGTCGTCTTTGTGTTTTGGTCTTTCATTAAGTTGATGGCTTTTATTAAGTAAATTTGAGGTGTGAGTGAGGTGCTTTGTTGATGTTGTTCGGCTCGTTTCATTCGTTTATTTTGTGCTCGGTTTATGTAATTTGCAAAGCGTGCTCTACTCGCTGCTCTAATAAAGGCACAGGCAACATCAAAATTATATTGCAAATATTAAAAGTAAATTACGAGCGCAAATGCAAACGAGTTTTTAGCTCAATCGCAACTGGCGCAAAACAAAATGTTCAAATCGAGCTCAAATTGAGACGGAAAATGTGGTTGCTGTGGTTGCGATTGTGGTTGTGGTTGAGGTTGTATTGCTCGAACTGGGCTTGGCCGGATCATGTAGCAATAAATTGTGGCCAATAATTGTCTATTACAACAAAGAATAGAAACTTTTAGATGCATATTGTTGCATATATTTTTGATTATTTTCAGGCTTAAACTAGACAAAAATGTAAATTTAAATGACAATTAAATCATAGTATGTAAAAAAAAACTAAAACTACAGTAAAATGCAAAATTTCATAAGATTTGTATTTAAATGAATGTGAACAAAATAATAACAAAATGCGGAAAGGTGAGTTTTTCTAACAGAGATAGAGGATCTTTGACAATCTATGTTTATAATAAAATTTCTATAAGGAGTTTAACAATTATTATACTCCAAACAAATAATTATAGTTGCATAAACTATTACTCACAATATTCAAAATATTATAGTTTATTAAATCTATATTTATCTAAACCGCTTAAACTGTGGCTTCAACGGACTAACCATAAATTATTTTGCTCTTCATTGAACCAATTTGAGAAATGGAATTTTGTATATAATTTATATATTTAAAATAAACATTTGGCTTTAAACTAAAAAAAAAATACATACAATTTGTTATATATAAACATATAATTAAACCACTTAACTTGCGCAACATCCAATTACCAACTATTTTAATCTGATGGAATTTATTGATTCCTCCCAAACAGAATAACCCCAAATCCCTCAAACGCCTCAAGATATCGCAGCTGACTACAAATCACTCGACATTTTTTTCTGCTCCAATTCCAAGACATCGCAATCCCTGGTTTCTTCCAGTTGGCTTGGCTCGCTGGCCAACTCAAATTACCATTCAGGCAGCGAACAAGCTGAGCTCATTAGAAATAACAAACCACTTCTAAAAATTCAACCACGTCTAGAACCACACAAAAAGTGCCGCCACAAGAACTTAAAGTGGTTCAATGTTGTATATCAAAGATATAAAAAAAATAGAAGTAAAAAAATACAAAAAATAACTATAGCACACAGCTGATGTCGAGGTGTGAAAAACAGTTATGCGACGCCTACGTCGAACACAGAGTTACAGCGTAGAGTACACAACGTGCCACAAGCACTTTAATGTGCTTTCCTATTTAGAGCCGCACGTTGCAAATACTCGCGCCTTTCTAAACCAGGTCTTGGAAGTCGTGGCCAAAGCGTTGATTGAATGCCCCAAGACCCAAGACTCCAGCAGCTCCAATCTGGAGGCTCGCTTGTACATTGTGTGTGTTGAGGCATGCTTGGCCTGAGTGAATGGAGAGTCTCTGCTTAAGACTGCTCCACGTTCAGCACTCCTCTCCCCTCCCCTCCCCTGCCCCAACACCCCCTTGTCAACATGTTCGTGCTGGCATTGTTCGCATTAGTGTTGCATATTAAGTAATAGAACTGTTTGCTGTCTGGGCTGCCACTCGAGAGTGCGAGTACCTCAAATGGCGTAACTCCAGTACAACTCAACGACTTGGATATAACACTACTTGGATGCTGTTGTGGAGTTGGCGTTGTCGCTGTTGCTGTTGCTGTGGCTGTAACTGTGGCTGTTGAAACACAAGTGGCAAGCGAATCCACATGGCAAATGCCACAAATGACAACAGGGATCGCAGTTCATTTTTTGCCATTTCTGCCCCTCGAATTGTGTAATTTACTGATGCTGACTAATTTATTAATTATGAAACCAAGCTCATTTGAATGCACTGTAAAAATTGACAAAACATTAATTAATTAGAAAGCAACAGTCGAGACTGCTCGACTAGGAGGTACCCTGGAAAGCTTGCTGATAGTAGTGAAGAAAATATATATTCAAATTATATGTTTTATGTGTTTTAATTGGCAAGATCTGTGTTAGTCAATAATATGTTTAGATATTTTATAAGTCAATTGTTATAAGAAATGGAAATTAAAATCAATTAGCATCAATTGAATTATGTTAATTAATAACTTATAATAGTTTCTTGTTAATGTAAGTAAAATACTTAATTTATTTATTTTAATACTAAGAATGTTCTTTAAAAAAGTCTTCAAGTGATTATTAGGGCTCTGTGTCTTGTAGTAATTATTTATAATTTTCTATTACTTATGCTAAACATTTTTTGATAATATATGTTTGTACATAAATATATTTAAATATCTCAACGATATTATTATTAATCATATTGCACATCACATTTATAGTTTCGTCTGACAACGACTGAATACTACGAAAATTACAATTTATTCATAATCTTGATAAATACGTTATCACAAAATTCAGCTAATATCAAAAAAAATGTTTTACGAGATTGCCTTTCAGAGGTCGTGTCTCTTGCAAAATGTTAACATTGAGAAAGTGCAGCTCGAAACTGGCATTTAATGTTGTTTTCCTTGAAAGTGCTGTTTTATGCATACTACATATATATATATATATATAAATATATATAACTATGTATATAAATGTGAGCATATGTGAAACTCCTTTTGGATGCCGGGAGCTTTTAGCTGTCCAGTTGCCCCTTTGTAGCTGTTGTTATTAAGGCAACAATGCGATATTTAATCAGGAAATAATGCCCAACAACAACAGCAACAACAACATCAAAGTGCATTTTTGCAGTCGTAATTTGGCTTGGCCAGTTGGTTAACTTGGCTCTTGGTCTTAACGAGCGGCATGCATGCATAACATATGTGCCCTTTGTTCGCGAACATTCATTTTTAATAAAAATGTCAAGATATATAGTGGAGAAGGAGCTCTTTAAACCTTTTCGCACAACAGTGAATTTGCAGTTTGCTGTTGTGTCTTTAAGGCCTTAAGTGTTGCCTCAATTGATTCACATTTAATATGCACTCGCAGACAGTTCTGAGATGTTCTGAGATGAGGTAGCGATTCGATGGTTATTCAAGTGTGTTTGCTTTAAAATGACACTCTTCACTTTTTACTGTCATTCAGTCAGTAGGGCATTGAACTGCTTCACTGGCTGACTGGCTTAAAAATGAAGCCAATTGCAGGCACTCAGGTGCGGATCAGAGTGCCAAGCACTTAGAGTATACATCAACCGAGTATGGCTTCCATGATGGAGCCACGCCCATTTCAAAGTGGTCAACACACCCACTCTTTAAATTACGGCAAAGAGCGGCGAATATGCAAATGTTCAAAACGAGTAACCAAGAACGCCATTAGAATAGGTAGATAGATAAATAGATGGATAGATAGATGGATAGAAAAAACCTTGTTATTCATACAATAAATCACAAGCTAAGCTGAGCAACTCGACAATAACATAATAATTATAAAAAAATATTTAAAAAAAAGTATATAAAACACACGCAACAAAAGTAAACCAAAGATTGTTTAACAAATTGATTGTTTTGTTAACCTTTTTTTGGCACTCACCTATTTATTTTACGTATTTGTCTTTGTCGGTTTTTTATTTCAAAATCTTCAAAGATTTAATTCTTACGCTTTTTTATGTAGGCGAAATTTGGTGAAAGAAGTCTTCTTAAAACTCAACTTCGACAAACATGTTAAGGAAATAAAAAAAATATTTTTCGGCTGATTTCTTTTATACTGAGAATAATTAATAGTCATGCTTGGAAGGATGAGTGAATCACTTCGCAAAAGATTAACCAAAAATTCCCAAATTTGATGATTTGAAGAATATTTAAAATGAATGCAATTGGAATAACCAAGATACTTAATCATTGACAAGTTTATTAATAAGAAAATTAAGATTAATTATATAAGACAAGATGTTTTTTTTTTAATTTCTGTGATATATAAATATAGATATATAAATAAATAGTTTGCACAATACCCCAATTTCATAATAATAAAACTTTAAATAAATCATATACTACTTAATATTCTTAATTTTATTCACATCTTTAGCGATTCACTTTTCAGTGTTTAATGTCTTGATTTTAGCAATTGTGAATTTCGTAATCTGATGAGTGTAATTTAACGGCAGCTACAAGTGCCAAGTGACAACCAAGAGGGCTAAAATAACCAGAGAAAAACCTCAGACCGCAAATTTACCTTGAAATTAGATGGGAAAAAAACGTTGCAATGGGGCGTTCCTGGGTAAAATTTAAAGTCGAATTTTAGGTGTATAATTTTCGAGAAAAAAAAAGCGCATTAATGGCGTTGAAAAAAAATAAATTGTAACTTTTATGTTTGCCTATTTGCACTTTGCAACAAAACGGAAATGGCAAGACAGCAAAAACATACGAACAAAAAAAGTGCTCAACTGGCATTTATGGGTCAAGGATTTTGAGCAGCTGTAATCAATTTGGCCACACTCGATTGCCTTTGGTAAAGCCGGGGTAAAGCTGAAAGTTCACTCCGACTGGCTGCAGAGCCCATAAGAGTTGGCCCAGCCATTACACACACCTGGCCAACCAAGCCAGCTCTCAAGACTCTTTTGTTTCCAAAATATTTGTGCCTGTTATGTCACCGACTCCATCTCGACTCTTGCACATGCACCGAGTCAAAGACAAGACCTTAATTCACTCAGCGAAAACCGAACCGATATTTAAACAATTATCCCAGTGAAGGTTTTTCTTCATTTTTAATATAGTTTAAAATTAAGAAACCGGTCAAAAGGTCTCCATTTAAAATTAAACAAAAATGTTAATTCGTTTTACAAATTCAATTATTCAAATTTTAACGCTTTCTAAAATGTTTGTTTATGTGACATCTTGAAAGTCGAAATGCATATATACATATATAACGTCCTGTTATTTAGACAATATATATTTTTTTTCTTTTTAATTTTATGAATAATTACCGCTGATTTGGGGCTTGCGCTTGGCGCCAAAGGTTCAACGATTGTTTTAATTTCAGATCGATCTTTTTTCCCCAGTGTACAAGAGTACTCCACGGGTGGTGTTCCACTCATTGGACATGGCTAATACAATCGATACATGGGCTGTGAGTCACTGCTGGCTAATATGAATCACATCATTGTCATTTCGAGGATATCAGTTGCAGTTTGTTTTTATATAAATATATATTTGGCATTTTATTGAGAGATACTTGTTTGGTTATCGTAACCCCAAAGTCAGAAGCGGCTGGCTGCTTGTATGAATTGTTTTATTGCCCCTGTTAAATTATCATAACAAGCCGATCGAAATCCGGTTGAATATTTGAAATGTTGCTCTTTAGTTAATCGATTTTTATACATCAGAGAAGCGCGTTGAATTCACAAATGGATAAATATTCTTTGTAGTATGTTAAGTAAAATGCTGATAATATTAAAAATAAATTAAGAATTAAATAATGATAAAAGAAATAAAACTTACTAATTATATTCTAGCTTAAATTATATTAACCATAGTTTACAAATTACATTTGCCAGGCAAACTTGAAATGTTTTAAATTTACTTTCGCTTAATTGGTAAGTAATGGTTTAGTGAGTTTGGGGCTGGCCCATGTCTCAACAACATTTCCGTTTTTGGATGTTAACGCTTTCTTTTTGGCCAAATCGCCAGCAATGCCGTTGCTTATGAGTTATGGCCTGGCCATTTGTCAAAATGAAATCAAAGTTTTGCACCACGTTCTGCTCGACAGACAGGTAGGGCATGGCAAGGCGTGACAAGGCGGGGCTGGGCAGGGCAGGGCAGGGCATGGTGAAGTTAGAGCCCAGTTTGGAAGCCATACAAATCACTGCAATCTCGGCACGAGTCGGAATCAAACAGTAACAACAACAACCACAGTGGACATTGGACAGCGATCTGTGGCACAGTTGCAACAAGTTGTGGAGGCGACAGTGAAACAAAGTACAGTAAAAATACAAAGCAACAAAGCGAAACAAAGCACAGACGAATTCGAGGAGCAATGGAGGAAAAGTCCGATCAAAACACAAGAAACGCCAATTAAAAGGAAAAAGCGAAAATGAGTGTTTGGAAAATCGTGCAATGCAGCACAAAGAGAAGCGATGCAAAGGTAAATGCGTTCAATGCACCCGTCAGTGTGGCACATGGTGGGCGTGGCAGCGGGCTTACTGCCCAGCCAGAGTGAGACAGACAACTGTCAATTGTCGTCTGTCTCTCATGAGTCATGGCACAACAAACGCCAAACGACAAATGCTTTGCATACTGAAATTGGTAGCGCCAAACTTGGTAACACTATATTATAGCTTGTTGTTAGCCGTGGCGGAAGTTGTAGGCGCAGAAAGCCAATTGAAAAATACCATGAAAAGTATTACAAAGAAAACGTCAAATGCCTGAAATGGGCTTACCTAATTATGTTGTAATTTCAGAGAGAAAAGACTTTAACTTTATTCGGTATAATCGGAAACTTTCAGTTTTCAAGTTTTCCTATTGATATAATTCCATTTAAAAATTAATTATAATTTTTCACTTTGTTAATTTCATATATTTATATATTTTTTAAATTGTAGATTGTATTTAGTTTACATTGAATACAAAAAATAACACAATTTGAAGCATTACTAATAGTTTTATTATACAAGAAAAATCTCGATATAATATTTGAATTGAAAATTACAAGTTTTTGAAAATTGTATATATATGTTTTATAAAATGAATGAACTGATATTTAAGGAAAGGAGAAAATCACAACTCCTTCAATGCGTTACAAACTTCATGAAAAAATAATAATGCTCTCCACAAGGTAATAAAAAGTAGTAATTTCTTATGGAACTTATGAGTCTAATGGGAAAATATATATTTTATCAAGAATTTGATGTATACAATTTAATCTGACTTATTCCAAGCAAACATGGCCTAAAAAGATATTATTATAAATTGTGTGTTCTCAAATATTTGGCAACGGCTGATAGCAATATGCGTTTCTGGCTCAAGCAAATATTTTTGACTCAGAATTTTGGCATGCAAATGCAAATTTGCTTATATACATACAATACATACATATATATATATATATATATATATATATATATCGAATGCGCGCCCACTTGTTGTACTAAAGTGAAGCAAAGGCAACCACAAGAAGAATGCAACGCTTGCAAATTACCATATAAAACGTATTTTATCAATGGGGTCGCTGCAACACACCCCGAAAAGCGCAAATAGCAACAATATAAAATATATATGTCTATAAAAAAAACGATTAATAGCATTTTTCATTGGTATTTGTTTGGGGGCGATTGAAATTATTTCGAAAAGTCAAACAAAAATGTCAACAACTCAAATCGAGTCGGCAGAAATCGTTGGCTCAACTACAAATTTGAATTACAAATCAAGTAAATGTGACATTTAGCATAAATTTCAAAAAAAAAAAAATTTACCACTAAAATGTAGTAATATTGTTTGTATATATATTTTGACAGCTTTTGGTCAAACTCAGCGAATAGAAATTGAAGTGAAAATCGAATTACAAAAAATTATAGACTTAAAATAGGTTTCCTTCAAATTTGCTCACTAAATTATAGTGAGAAAATGATTTTGACAAAAGTTCATAGAACGGGTTGAAATTTTAATAAAAATTCAGTAAATATGATTTTTAAAATAATACATCACTTAATTTTGTTCATTTTTTATGTACTTCAGCGTTCAAACAAATACTTATAAGCGAATTAGCTTAAATTATTATTTGTTATGCTCCTTAAGCAATTATGTTTATAAAAAAAGATATTATCTAATAATCATGCCAAAAATTGTGTGTTTATTTGGTTTATTAATTATCGTTAAGAATTTAAATTGCATTTGTTTATTATGTTGTTGTCGATTTGTTTGTTGTGTTATTTTAATTTGGTCTATTTTTTTGTGTATTTCTCTGTACGTGTGTTTGGCTATTACAAATCAAAAGTTTGAACGAAACAAAAAAAAAAATTGTGGGAAATTAAAATTGGTTAATATTGGTAGAAGGGGCTCTTAATTGATTGTCTTAGCTCTTTGTTTGTTGCCCATAACTCTGAAATGAGCACCGCCAAAGATATCAGCAAAAAGTTAATCTCCAGTCGGACCTAGATCATTTTTCCAGGCTTGCTTTTGGCTTTTGTTTTATGTTGTTAATTCTTGAGTCTTGAACATACCTGAAAATAAAACAGAAAAACAAAGAATATAATTAAAATTATGCAAAAACAGATCAAATACAAATTATGCTTAGGTTAACAACAATCAAAGTATTATCCATGTAAACATAAATTGTTCTTCTGGGCAAAAGTAACCCAGATTTTTAGTTTCTTAGGAAAACAATGCAAGGTCGCTTTACGATTTTAATTAGCACTTGCCACAAGAAACTGAGTTGATAAGGCTGGAGAAAAGAGCAGTCTTATTGTTGCCGGGCATTGTTTTATTATTATGGTCGGTTATTATGATGTGGGCCCATCTTATTGAGGAAGAAGCTAAGAGTCAACAGTCGACGTTTGGTTCACAGGCTAGAGACGGTCAAGGTTAATTCGAAAACAGTTTTTGTTTTGTTAGTCATCTTTTGGCCAACCAATTAAGGCAGGAAACTATGACACTCACACTAACACACACACACACGTCACGTGGCCCAGTTAATAAATACAAATTACCAACCCAGCTAGGGAATCACCTAATTAATGCTTGAAACATTTTCCACCAATACGTTGGGTGACTCCACAAAATCCATCTAATTAGGTTAAAGAAATCTATGGCAATCAAGTTAATTGGCTTGAGTTGAACCAGCAGTAAACAGAGCGCACTAACTACAAATATGAAGCCACAACAAAGTGCAGTGGCCACAGTGCTCACTCAATAAGCGCAACCCATAACGCTGGCCAAGTAATTGCTGTTCCAGTAACCTACAACCCGCAGGCGAATAAGCAACAATAACAATAACAATACACGACTCGTGTCAGCAAATAAACAAATACATGTCCATTAATTGTACCTAAACAAATATATAAAGCTGTCAAAAAATAAAAATAATAATAATAAACCACACCAGAAAAAGATCTTGCTGTGCAAGTTGTTGTTGCTATCTCAGTTTGCATAAGACGGACAATCTATTGCACAGGTACGAAAGAGAGAGGAGAACGTTACAGTGAGATAGACAGAGAGTGAGATGAGAATATATGGATTTTTGATGTGCAGCAGCGGTTTCAAGACTTGACTATACTCTTTCCATGCAATTTGAGCTATTTAATTTGGTTTAATTGAAAATAATAAATATAAAGCAATTTAACATATTTAAAAAATATATAAACCAAAAAAAATACAAAGTTGTTGTACTTAAGCGACTAAATAGCATTTTAGATGCACCTTACAAAAAATGTCGGAATTTATAATATTGAGTTTCCTAGTATGAAAATCAAGTAATCCTATTTCATTCTAACTAACGTAACAAATCTTGATTTGATTTAAATTTCCTGAGTTTGTTCAATTCATACATGTTGAACCATCTTTATATTATAAAAAATAATAATATCTAATAATCAATCTTAAATTAGAATTTAATTATTTAAAATGTAATTTTATTTTAATTTTACTTTTTAGTTCACACTAAAAAAAATTAATAAATTAACACAGCAGAAAAAAAATTATTAATTTATATTTATACAAATTAGTCATCAGTAATTCTACTTGTATTATAAATTGTAATAGTATTTCGTATATAAATGTAATCCACTGGAAAAAAATAAAATAACTTGTGGCTTAATCAATTCTATATGACTTCCAAATGCTTATTAAAGTAATATCTAATTTTAAATACTCTAAGCCAATGGAACAGCCTATAAGTTTGATGGATGTAGCTAAGATTATGGGGCACAATAGATCTAGTAGATTGCAGTGCAGGTATCCCAAGCTAAGAATATATCATAATCCAATCAATTATCTGTCGACTAAAAATTTTAAAAGGGTATTTAGATATTGCTATGTTAAACTATTTTTTTTTTATAGTTTTTTAAACTGTATTTCATTCAGTAAACTGCCAACCTACGCGACCAACGGACGAGCGTCTCGAATGCTTTTGCTGTTTTTGGTAATAAACGAAGCGTTAAACAAATTGCATTACAGCAACTACAAATACAACATGTAATACAAAAACAACAACAATTACATGTTGCTGCTGTTACTTTTGTTTTTGTTGTTGTATGCAAAGCGTTATAAATGAGGGCGCTTGACGGCGCCGCCGTCTTGGCCGTAATTACACCAACTACCAAAAATGGTCAAAAGAGTGAAAAATTATCACATATGATGTATTTGTTGTTGTTGTTGTTGTAATAATACCTGAACCGACACTGCCAACAACAAGATATCAAGGGAAATGCTAGCTAAAAATTAAATGCAAATTATTGCCAAAATAAAAAAAATTGAAGACAACAATTTCAAAACACAAGTGGTTTGAAAATTGTCAAAATTTCGCGGTTTTTGAACGGGAAATTAACAATTATTTGAATGGAAGTGCAATTTTAATTGTTGGGAAATTTATTAATGAGCGTTAAGGTGTTGTATTACCCAATAAAAATAAGTTATCGAAAAAACTCAGAATTAAATGTTTAAGAAATGTTAATTAAATACAATGTCTGACTTAAGACTTAAAGAATGCCATATAATCTCGTCGAGAGTGTTCGACTAGCAGATACCCTACTTATGCTTTGATTGAATGTTTCTTCTGCCTATGACATGCTTTGCACGAATTCATTATAAACGCAGAGAAAAATCTGCCTGAAATTTAAAAAATAGCATTGAAAACTAGAACAAGTTAGAGATTTTAAAATATTTCCTCATTATACGTAAAAAAAAAAAAACTAAGGCCAAGAATATAAAGATTTCTTTAACTCTTTTTAATAATATATGCTATCTGTAAAACCAGAAGTCTTTCTGATTGTTAGAGTTTTTGTGTATTTTATTCATAGAAACCGCTTAGCCCACTTAAAATCCTACGTATGTAAATATTTAGTTATTTGAATATTAAGCAACAAAAATGCTACTGAAAGACTTCTGTGTATACTAAAAAAAAAAACACTCAAGAATATAGTAATTTTCTTTCTAAACTTTTGAAAAATCTAACCTTGAATTAAGAAAAGAAAGACTACCCTTTAGATAAAACGATTTTTAAAATATAATAATATGAGTTGCCCTTGGCGCCATTTTTAATATGTTCAAGGTGTTATTGTTGTAGAATAGCTACAAAGTAAATTTTAAAGTAGTGTTAATGAAATTATTTGTTTAATAATGCCGTTTCTGTTTCCCCATCTAGGCACCTTATATGCTCACGAGCTGCAGCCTCATAACATGAAAAACTTGTTCAACGTGGCTAAATTATAGTTGAGCCAGCACATAAATCAAATGGGCCGAGACTGGCAAAATGCAAAGTAAAGTCGACTCGAGGAGCCAACTGCATAGCAATAATAATATCAAATAATGACAGAGCACCAGCGATAGATAGATAGATATCTGAGCAACAAGCGCGCCTTACATATCCAAATTGATTAAATTACAGCCAAGAATTAAGTCAATACACAATACTTCCATTGCCGAGCTAAGAAAAAAATAATAAAAAACAGTTATACATAATTGCAAATACGACTTTTTCATTTGCAGATAAAATACGAGTCTAAAACACACCGGAAAGCTTATAACAGCAATTCAAAACGTGTTAAACATTTCAACTTTACTCAGGATGACGCATATTTTGTATATAATTTACTTTTTTTTGTTTATGACCCTGAAAGCTTACAAGTTAAATTAAATTTTTACTTCTTTGGCATATGGATGTTCAACCCAATATTTTAGTTTTCGTATGTCCTCTATTAATTTAATTTCAATTACGCTGTGTACTTGAAATTTAAAATTAAAACAGCCCAACCTATTTTCATAGTTTATAGAGGCCTTAACTTGTCGTTACAAATTTTACTTTATCTTCACTTAACTGAAAAACAAAAATTATGACAAAACAGGAAGTTCAAATACCAAAAATATCACTGCAAGTTTGTAAATTTACTAAGCGTTTCTATACGATTTATTTATCCGATATTGGTAAACAAACAATATCGGAATACAACTCGTGACCGATTAGTTAATCGGTCTAGATAAGAAAAATATGGATTTTGGTCAGGATTACTCGTTAAATAAAATAGTTAATAATAATATATTCAGAATTGAATCAGTATAGCTACAAATCAAACTAAGACTAGTGTGCATAGCAACAGTTATTCAGATGGAATTGGCTATAAGGAGTATAGTGATACTGATCAAGAACATATATATGTTGTATGCTTTCTACTTTCTGCAAGGCTATAACTATATTTGACGGCCAATAGTTTCAATACAAGGCCGTCACAAATATCAAAAATAAAAAATGGCTGGAGCTAAAACTGAAAGTCTGCTAATGATTGTGGTTTTTTCAAATTCACAAGAAACTTGACGAATTGCTCAACAAATGCAATCAGCTAAGAGCAAAGAGCCGGCCAATGGCATTGAAATTGCACAACAGCAATAAATGGACACATTAGCCAAGTCAAATTGTCCAGCCAGTCACTCCACAAGTGCCGCCAGACGGCAGCTTGTGCCAATTAGGTGTATCTCTTTGGTACAGAGAAGGTCAACCACCAGCAGCAGGGTGGAGGGTGTGGAGGCTGTAAGATGGGAAAGGGGTTGGGTATATCGATGGTCGCAGTTGAATGAACTGAACGCCCATCGTTCGGTTCATCTGGCCAAAACAAACATGTCACCGATAGAAAATGGTATAAGCCAAATTCCCGCCAAGCCGCCGAGTTCAAAGCGAAGGCGTCGCGACGATTGTCATCACTCTTTGCGAGTGTGTGTGTTGTGGTTGTTGTTGTTGTTGCTAGCTGTCAGAAGCGATGCCAGCGATAAGCAGGCAACACAACTTACAATCAGGCAACATGCGAAACGAAGACGAAGTCGAAGTGAGAGACCCTCAACCCCAGACTGGGACGTAGTCAGATAACTTGCCACGTTGATCTTCACAATCAAATTTAGTGGAAGCACAATTCATAAGAATCGCTTCTAGCTAGACGAACACCAAATACACTAACATGGTAATAATCTTGTGGTAAAATATAAGTAATTTCGTCAAATAATATAAACGATTTTAGTATGTTTTTTTGCAGCTAATTTGAATTTCGTAGATTTTTTCTCTGTTCTGTTTGAAATACACAAAAATTGGCATTTGTTAAACATAAAGAACTATTGCTAAATGTGACCCGATGAAATTCGGAATATATTGGAGCATGTAAAGACTTTAGCAAAACACAAACTATACATTTCAATATTGTTCATCTTGGCATAATTAAATTCTTATAATTTTAATTGGTATACTTTTTGGCTACATATTTATATATTACACATATGTCTATCCTTTTGCCTATAAAAAGAAGTGCTTGGCATTTATTACTTAATATTATTAAGACTGTTTTTTCTGATATATTTACAAATCTAATTTAAGGCACACAAGCAATTCGATTTACCACGAAAATGTGAGAGTAACTTGACCAAAAGCACAAAGATTTCTTAGCGAATATTCATCATTTAGATTTGTTATCGCGGTGTTATCAATGTGATTTATGAAGCTTCCACAAGAAGCTGCTGCCTCTGATGTTGATGCACCATCGCAGAGGCCATATAATGCTAGGTAAATGCATATGTTGATATATTGACAGCAGTTTGCCAGCAAAGTTAGAAATGTTCACAGAGCGGATGTAAGCGCTTTTTGGCTGCAAATTTTCAGGAAGATTAAAAAAGAAAACGAAATAAACGAAAGACGACCGGCTAACAACAAATTTTCATGGCTCATGGCAATGCGAGCGTCGAACTGTAAAGTTATGAAGCTGTTGTGCGCCACAAAAAACGGAAGCTCGTGTTTAAGGTTATGGGCACAGGGCCAAGACTTAACAAACGTCAGTAGCAGCAATGTGCCAAAGACAGTCTGTGACTCAAACGCCCAAACTCAAACTCCGACTTCGACTTACCATATGTATCTATGTACGCCTTGGGAGATTCGCAAAATACGTGAGAACGATGTTCGGATAAAGATTAGTGACATCTTTGAGCTTCACCAGATCCAGCTCTGATATATTCATCCATTTGACCACCAAAAACGTTTCGCCAGCCATTTTGTGCGACTTCACGATCTTCTCCAGCTCGAATCCAAGCTCGAGGGCGCGCGAACTTTTGTGCATGTGCAGGTTGGAATCCCATTTCTTAATTGATGTTGGGATGTTGGAAGTGCTGTCGCTGCTGTCACTGTTGTTGGCAATGTTTGAACAGGAACTGGACGGCAATTTGCTTGATTTTGATCTGCTACGTGTTGGGTAAATCCGGTCACTATATCCCTGTTTAGAGTGTAGCAATCTGAAATTCACTGACTAAACACTACACCAATTACTCACTTGATCCCGGTTCGCATTCGAGGCGTAGCAGGAAGTATCATAGATGTTCTTTACGATGTTTCTTTTCACTTGCAACTGCGGCTGCTGCACATCGTCGTCCCCGCTGCTTGAAGAGCTCAGGTCAAGGTCTTTCATCAGATTCGACGGATTGTTTTTGGTGGCCAATTGCTTGGCCTTAAATTGATCTAACATTACTCCCTTTTTTTTGCCTTCCTTGTGATTTGGCTCTGCCATTATTTTATGGCGAAGAAAGTAATCAATGTGTACAAGAATTTAACAACGACTGTGATGCAAAAAAAAAAACAATATATATACGTCTTATTAATTTTATTCTCCTCCTTACCAATGATTCAGTGCGATTGACCAGCAAAATTGTATAATTCGTGAGAATAAAAATATCTGTTTTGCACAGTTCGAGCAGACGATAAAACTACTTGAAAAACTTTGTTGGATCTTTTTCACGTTTGCAAGAAGAAATGACAATAGGAAAGAAAGAATGAAGTGCTGCCAGAGTTTGGACGTTTGAACAAACTATCGATATCAGTTAGTCGATGTATTATTAATTGCCTTGAAGATCAAACCAAATAGTTTTTTTTGCTTCGGCTGACTTTTATTTGTGTTGTTTATTATACAAAATCAGTAACAAGTATATATTTCAATTGAGCAATGTGTTTTCTTTATAAATTTTTATTTTAATTAAGCACTAGCACAAAATAGACAGTCCGTTGACTTCATAATGTTACAATGCTGTGAAAACAGTTCACACAGTCAACATCAACATCTGCATCAGCATCAGAATTAGTTCCATATAGTTACAAATAGATTTTTTGAGCTAGTTAGTTTTTTTTATGCTATGCACTATTTTGCAAGATTTGAATTTGGAAATGAAAATAAAATTAAAAAATTTATCACTTTTCAGTTCAAAGAAATATAAATAATCCACATTTAATTTTTTATATTAATTAATTTTAATTATTAATGCATTTTGTTTCTGAATTTAATTAAAAACACATTTTATGCATTATTTTGTTTTTCTGTTAAAACTGCATGTTTCCACAATGCCTATTTATGAAATGCAGCTTCTACACTGCAATAATCGGCGTATTAAATTGAATGTCATCTCCTCATTATAAACAGAAACCTGGCACACAAGAACATGCACAAACACACTCAAAAATACTTGTTTGCATTCGGAAATGTCGCCGCATCTTCGCGCCTCGTCGCGTTCGGACGAGTACTTGATTCGTTTGTTAACCAAAAAAAGAAAATAAACAAAACAAAAAAATCGCATGTGTGACAGTTTGAAGCAAAAAAAATATAAGTGAAACAGCGACTCAGTGAACCTGTTACGTTTTGTCCATTTCTTTAGCTTTCTTTCATTTTGATAGAGCCTATCAGTAGCGTCATCTCTGTCTATCAAATGTACACATGCATGCTTGCTGTACTTTCTTTCGATCCAATTAACAACTGACTATAGAAAAGTGAAATGTGCGACAAGGGTAAGCTAAAGGGTTTTCAAAGTCAGCCCATAGCGAGATTTACTTTCGTTTTCGTTATTTCGAAGTATACCATATCTCTCTCACTCTCTAATTTATTTGCTCTCTCTCTCTCTTTCTACATACCATATTATGTATGTATATATTTAGTGATTAATTTGCATACTTGTCGGCAAATAAATGCGATCAGAAACTTGATTTTATTTCTTTTCACAAACAATATCTTTATATATACATAGATATTAAATTAATGTAAATTTTAAAAATTAGTATTTTTTTTATTTCATAAGTAAGTTAATTTCATTAGCTTAGATTTTGTTTGACAACTTATCCATTTGATCGGCTTGGTTTTTTACGCTCTTTGGCTTTTTGTTTCGGTATTTCATTTCGTGTTTAGTAGAAAGATTATTTCAGCTGCACATTTGGTGTTGCGAAATTTTTTTGATTTAATTAGGTGTTTTTTTTTTGGCTTTGTTAAATTAGCATACTCTCTTAGCTCATATGTCAACATTATATATACGGATAAAAATTATTTATATACATAACTATGTAAATGTAAATGAAAAGCATAATTTGTTTATATATTTATTTAATATCAGTTAAAGTCATTCGACAAAGAATTAATAAAAAAGGTAAAAACATATTAAATAATATGTAATAATAATTTTAATGACTTAAATAATTAATATTTATATAAATTATTATTTAATTTTAGCATATCGATGACAGTGGAATCAAGTCTATTTTGCGTACCGGGAGCAGAAAAACCAAAGTGTGATAGAGTTGAAACTATCGATTGTTTTTTTAAGCATGGCTGGCTTAAGAACGTAGATTTATTTTGCTTTCGAGCGTTTAATTTAACATTTGCGTGAATACAGTTTTTATTGACACATTGACATTATAACTCAAAAAAGAATTCATCTTATTGCAACTATTGGTAAAACTTGATGAAAAAATTGTAAAAAAAAACAAGCAACGGTAATTCCCAAAAGAGTAAAAAAAAAACAACACACGCACACATATGCACGTATATGTATTTACAGGTGCAGGCAACATTGAGTTGAGTTTTTTTGTTGCTAAGTTTCTGTTATCCTTGTTGCTGGAACAATCTAAGAAAACCTTAGAATGTTTGGCTTGCAGTGCGGAAGTACGTGTTTTATTTATTTTTTTTTACTTTATTATTGGGGATTATCTTTCCGTTTATTTCTTTCGTGACTTATCTGATAAAACTTGTTCGCTTCTTAATATTTAAGCACGATTTTCATGTGTCATATCAACTTGGGAGGCTCCGAAATGCTGCCAGACTCAGACCTCAACTTAGTTCCGGCTTCAAAAACAGCCGAACACAAAAAGCCGAGATTAATTTGATTAAACTGAATCTGGCATAGATGTTTTATTCTTCTTATTTTTTTTAAAATGATACTAAAAAGTGTACCCTATGATAACAGCCACAATGACAACGACCAAAAAATGTACTACAAAAATTTGTTTCGTATTCTACATAATGATAACAAAAAAGAACGAAAATAAAATACCCTTTCAAATGTGGTTTTTAACTATTCGGACTTGCTCAATGTGCAGATGCGTCGCAAAGCACTCAACGAAATGGGAATACCTGATACCAGGGTGTATAATGAAATCCATATGTTAAACTCACTCACCTTGTGCGACGTTGCCGCTGCTGACACAGCAAAAGACGATGAAGACGATGCTGAGGCTGCGCAGTGTCGTCGTAGTCGACGTCGACATAGACATTTTTGCTATTGTTTTTGCTTTTGGGGGCTTAAGTAATATCCCAAAAGCCTTTTGTTTATTAAATTTGCGGCTTTGCTTGTAATTATTATTTTTAGCGTGGTGTTTTGCTTTCAATTTGTAAATTATTAGCAATTTATTTGGTTACTCAGTATTTGCATTTTGCATGTGTTTTTGTTGTTTTTATCACTTATGGCGTTTAGCCGAAATACCAACAAATAAATTGTCTACTGGTTAAACTGGTTTTTTTTTTTTGGATTAAAACTCTTGAAATAAGTATTGCGCACTCCTAAGATTAAGTTACATTTAAAATGTTGTTAAAAATATGATTTCATTATTATCGTATTAAAGGTCAAGGTTACTTTGGATGTGATAAATATTGAATGTTCGTGGAAAACAGTTATGTTTGAGGGCTTGTATAATAATTATTGATTTATTTTTTCAATTAACGATTTAGGTCATTATTATTATAATTATTTTTTTACCGAATTTATTTAAGTACATTTTAAACATTTGCAAACAATTACAAAAACATATACTATTTTTTTCTTCTTTTTAATTCATAAAAGTTATATTTTGCATTCAATGCAATAAATTATTGTTATTGTTATTGAATTTGTAGTTTAGTTTAATATACTTTAAAAATGTGGCCATTCATTTGTAGACTCCGTCAAAATACAATGGCAACATTCACCTTGAGCAATGTCGTGCTATATATTCATTGGATTATATATACTGTGAATATTTGTTCGTTTATATCATTTTTTGGCTATGTGTATATTACAATTACTTATGCGATTTTTAAATTGATATTTTTTGGATGCTGCGCTGTTGTCATTTCTATTTCCAAAATGGTGGTTGCTATATTTGTCATTAGTAAGACTAATTAACAGAAAGTGTCAAACAAGTTTTCACGAAGAGAAAGAGAGAGAGAGAGCGATTAAATTAATACTCTTTCCGAATATTTAAGGCAATTTTGAACAGCCATTTACAGGAGACCTTCATTTATTAGTTGGCTGTCAGCTTTTAATTACTATTTTTAATGAATATGTTTTGTTCTTTAAGTGCTCATTCTTGACGGTTTCTAATTGTGGAGGTCGTAAGACTTCAATTGAAGGGGGCGCTGTAAAACTTTATGCTAATTAATCGCATAACAGCTAAGAAGCACAATATGCCTATGAATGGGCAATTAATTGGCTTGGCCTGGCTTATAACGAGTGCATTGAGCAAAAAATGGCAGTAGTTGATGGTGCAGTTGTGGTAGCAATATACACAGTGTAACCACACTCAAAGATTGAAAAACAAACAAACTTGATTTGAATGCAAAGTGAAATTTTCCAACAAAAACCCAAGTAAAAGCGCAACAAAAATTCGAAATCAACAATAACAAAAACAACAACAAGGGAGTGAGGTATTGTGCGATTAGTTGGTCACTTTTTTATGACGTTGTTGATGAACATAAACCGTAATGCAAAATTACGCGATTTGCATACATAAAGCTAATGACAATAAAAAAAATACGTCTGCTGAAAATCGTATAACAAATGTGAATCGCGCTCTGCAAATGTAAACCGTTCGACGAACGAATCGATCCGATCGCAAAATCGGACGCACTTGCTCCACTCAACAACACGCAACTCACTCTAAAACACACACAAACACACTGGAACACTCGAACACACACAGACACTGCGCGAAAAAATTGCACTTGGCCTGGCTGGCTGAGCAAGAGTTACAGCCGTCGTCGAACCGTGGGCAATAACCAAACTGAGACGCGTTTCGAATTGAACTGACAAACTGAAAACTGAAGAATGGCTTGCAAGGCAGCTGAAAACACGTTTTAAGCTCGGACAAGTGCAGAGCATGGGCAACAAGAAAAAGAGATATAGTCTCCGAGAGAGAGAGAGAAAGAGTGTGTGTTATTGTTAGAAAAAGAGAGTCTTGTCTTGACATGCGAAGTGTTGTTGTTTTGCTGTTAGAGTTGTCAAGTGTTTTGTGTTCAGTGCGACACTTCAGCTTAAAAAAGGAGTTTGTCTTCTATAAATGTAGATCAAATCAATAATTCAATTTAAACTGAAAAAATACTAAAAGAAAAAAAATTTAATAAAATTAAGATATAATTTTATTAAAATAATAAAAAATACTCAAACGGATTGCATGAATTCTAAGAAATTTCAATAAAAAAAGTTAAACTGAATCCCCATTGGATTTAACAAAATAAATAATTTTATTAAAAAAATTGAAGAAAAAATGCATATATTATCATCAATTTTGGAAAACCCATAAAACCCCTACGCAGATCTTAAATAATAGACAAATGCATAGTATTTATTTGTTTAATATCTGGGGCTATACTCCAATCTTTTTCGAATCCAATCGGAAGTCGTCTTCAGGGCTATACAAATATAACACGATAATCAAGATTCTATTTATATTGCTGAATATCGACTAATATGACTAATTACAGGGTATCTGTCAGTTAAGAAGTCTTGAAAATTATTTGTTTTTCGTGCAGATTCCACCTACAAGAAATCATCGAACTTGTTGCGGAGTTAATGAACTTAACGAAGTCACTCCACACTTAACGATGTGCGCTTCAGTCGGAACTAGCCGAGACACCAACCGCAGCGGCAACTTTGACCATCTCACAAAAGACATTTATTTTATGCGCCAAATTGTTTGAATTTGGAATTCTGTACTGGTATGTTAATAAATTTTTACGAATACTTAAAAACGGCTTGTCCTCTATTGAAACTCCATCATTTATTTTGTTGCTAATCTGCCCGAAGTTAATTGATTGATGCGTGTTTGAGTTTGAGTTTAAAAATTACGTACTATCTGTGTCCAATCCAAATGTCAACATGATTTTGTGGCAACTCACTTGGAGATAAAATATTTGCGCATTCTGCTAAATTACGTCTGTTTCAGGTAAGGGGCAAAAATTTGTTAACGATTTGTCCTGTTTTGGCTAGAGCCGTTGCATGCCTCATGCCGCACATTTGTACATACATTTATATATATATATATATATTTCTGAATGGAAGTGACACAAGCGTCTAGATGCTGCGATCCAGGACAGCGCATTTGAGATATGCAAATGACATGCAACTGCAAAATGAAGCGTCTGCTTGTGTATTGCACACACGTTCATGTTAAGGGGCAGCTATGTCCACCTGTAGCCCAGCCGTCTGCAACATTCTGACAATGCTCCCTTAGCCCCAAATATATACACAATGCAAAAATATTTCAAAATTCCCGACTGTTTTTATGTTTTTTAATTTATGTAATTATAAATATTAGTGATTTAAGATTCATAAAACAGCATTAATATCATTAAATGTTAAAAAAAAAAACTTAGCGTCAAAAGAAAACATTTTGAGACTTGTTTCAGAATTTTAAAAATATTTATATCCTTTTATAAAGATTTTGCATTTGAACTATATTTAACCTTATTATAAATATATTTCTTGAGTCAATGTTTGTAACAATTTAAAAAAATTCCGGACATACTTTAAAATTGTAAGTAATTGTAAGTTTCGTTTCTAATATTAATTTGGGTTTTTTTAAGTTTGCTAATCGATTTTATTTCCACGTGTATGCAATAAGCAAAAAACTCTTTTCTTTCTCAGTTGTGTCTGCGTGTGTTTGAATGTGTGTGACCGTGCGTGTGTGTGTGTGTTTGCCTGTGTGTTAAAGCATTGCTGATTCGATATTTTAATCCATCTGCAGGCAACTGAATCTGACAGCTTTGGGACATTTCTTTCAGCTTAAATCGAAAAAAAACCACACAAAAAGAAAGAATAAGAAATTCTTTGCTTTTGACATTTGTTGTGTCAGTTTACATTTTTCTCGTTCTGCACACTCTTCTCCATTTTGTTTATTTTTTCATTTATTATTTTTGCTTAACCGCGCGATTATAATGCATATTTTCTTACATATTGCAAAGAGAAATAATTTATTTCCTATTTGTGTATGTGTGGGTTAGTAGCTGTGTACGTGTGTGTGTGTGTTTGTGTTGCTACGTTTATATTTTTGGCAGCTGCAGCTTCTCTACTTTCTGACATTTGGGTGAAATTGTTACAACACTTCAAGAAAATAACCCTTCAATGTTGGTTCAGTTTAGTATTCCGAGAGTATTTATAAAACACTGTCTCGTTCTAAAAACTAGGTTCCTCTTTTCTTAATTTTAGAGTCAATTCATCTGAAAATAGGTCTAATATTCAAGGCTATTTTGTATATATATTTCTGCGTGTTTTCCTTTAATAGAAAATATTTTTGAGGCTTTATAAACAATAAAATATACAATTATTTTATATATTTTATTTAAAGCTTTTAGTTTTGATTTTTAGATTTGTGGTGAATTTTTTTGTAAGTGTAAGCAGTGGATGCAGTGGAACATGTCAAAAAATATGTTAACACACTTAACATTATTTTTGCTGTTTGGAAGTTCAAGAAAGTCAACTCTTAGATTATTTGTTTATTTTATTTTCAAGATTCGCTGAATAGTCTTATTTTGCACATTAAGCCTTATGCTTGTGCCTTGTGCTTATGAAGTTAGCATTTATAAATTAAATAAAAAATTCCAAATAGTATTAACAAAATCTGGCAATGTTTATTTTTAGAGTTAGAACTACTTCTTTTCTACAATCATAACTAATGGAATGTGAATTCAGGATTTAACTACATATTAAATGCCATTTCCTAGTAGAGTTTTTGCACTGCGTTTTGCATTTATTTCAGTATAAATATTCATTATTGGCGATGAACTAATCTTATTGAAAGCACACATTGTGGGCCGCAAACTATGAATAAAATTAGCTTTGTTGAAATTAATGCATATTTTAATGCTGTATTAACATGACCATAAAACGTGCTTGTCACCCACATGTGGCTCCCTCGAAGAAGGATAAACATAACTCAAATACCACAGGACCAGAACGAAAGTTACGAAGAAAACTCCGTCCCTTGGCTCTGATAAACGATATCTACAAGCACGTAATAAACTCCGAATTGGTTTTTTGGGAACGGGTTGTTATAGCCCAAATAATTTCTCAATATTTTGCACACAGTGGAGTGGAATGGCAGATCTCCAACCAACTTTCACCCAACTCATCGCGAGTACAACGCAAACTTTGGCCAAAACTTGAAAGTTGTGGTCGTCAAGATTTGGCCTGTCATCATTGCAGCAACCACTCCACCCGACACCATCACTGGGGTGAATGATTTCACAGTTGCAGACAGCAGCCAAATCAATGTAGATAAAATATGTCGAAGTTTCAGTGAGTTCAAACGCTTTCAAATTTGATTCGAGTCATTTCCCTTTTGCCTTTCCTGTTGTCATTAATAATTTTGTGGTGACAAGAACTATTACAACAACTACACTGAGGAAAAACTGGAATTAAAAATTTCTATGCTTATTGTCACAAAAATTTGATTCACAAATTTCAGATTAAATCTCCCTAAAAACCTGAGATTTCCTTTTCTTAATTCTAGATTCGACTTTTCTAAAATTTGGAAAGATGTTATTTAATTTCAAAAATGTTTTCTACTACAGAACTCTTTTAATAGTTTGATGATAATTTATATTATTATTAAATATATATATTTTATGTTTTCCCCAACTACAAACATTTTTTCAAGAAATGAGTGTTAAAATTACTGCCATTTAAAATATATTTTTTACGAATAAAAAATAATCTTATAATCTGAATTATTGCTAATTTCGAGAAAAGCTTTAAAGTCTATATATTTTTAGAAAATATTTTTACAAAACAAGAAAGCCTTCTTGGTGCAATTTTTTAAGTATAAGTGCGAATTTTCTCTGAATGTATCTAAGTAATAAGGAGCTTTCATGCCTTGTCATGAATGTGGTATTCATACAACATTAAAGTTTAGTGAATCGAATGATGGCTTAATGACATATAACGGTTAAGGGACACTAAATGAATATCGATAAACTAAAAAGATTTTAGGCAACAAAGTTGTTAAGAAAATTGGGGGCTGTGCTAAAATGCAATTTATTTGGGTAATATTAGTTTAAACAGAAATTCGATGCGAAACTAGCAGAGAATATAAGTGTATTTATTTATTTAATTATCTCCTATTTTATTATATATTTATATAATAAACAAGTCAAGTCCCAAACGGTTTTAATCCATTAAAATGTGTTCTAAAATTTAATTAAAATCATTAACTTAAGTTTGAGGATATTAATAACCATGCATATTTTTTCTGCCAGTAGCCTGTGTAAGTAGCATTATGGCTTAAATGCTCCCCAGCTAAGAGCAATTGGCACATTTTTCATGACTTTGGACATGACCAAAAAGTCGGCCACTTGTTTAATTAATTTCTAATCCGAGACCTTTGGTTAGCGCCTCTGTAAAATTGGAATTCCAACAAAGTTAAAAGCACCCAACTGGCAACCTTTTCCCAGGATTTATATAATATGCAAAAAAAAAAAATATTAGCTTTAAAAATAAAGATTTTGTTTTTAGGCTCATGCGCTTCGTTTGCTTTATTTGTTTGCTCTGTGTGCGTTGACGCGAAAGGGTAAAGTGAATTTCGAAATGGAAAATTGGGAAATTGGGAAATGGTAGGAAGATAACCCTCTTCAATCAAATTACTCGATGCCAACATTCAATCATTTTGAGCTGCAGCTGGTACAATTGGAACGGGTTCGGAATGGGCTAATATCAGGGGAGTTGGCGTTTATGACATCGGTGTCCCTTATGCTATATAATTAGAGCTGTCCGATGTGAATGTCTATACGTATACATTATTTTAGTGAAATTGATTTGCAAACGCTAAAAACAGAGACTCAGCAAAATTGTATATGTTGGTTAGACATAAAATTACATGTTTATTAAATGAGAAACATGCTATTTTTTAATTCGAAATTTCAAAAGTTAAATCGGAATTTTTGTAATTTTTTTTGTGTTTTGAGTTGAATGCCTCAAACTGTTAGTCTGAACTCCAGCTTGACTGCAGCCCAAATTGTCTAGTTATTTATTATGTTTTTTACACCTACACATATGCAAATTCGTTTGCCAACTTGAACTTTCCATGCGAACTTTGACTTTTTCAATGCGGTCGGCCACTCGATGAATTTGAATGCCGAATGAATAAATTGAAACTATTTAATCTGTTTTATGGTTCTGCATTTATTTTACACTCAACGCATCTAAAAATTATGTGACAATTTTGGCTTGTGTCTTTTTTATTGCATAGTGTTTGAATTTTGTGAGCATGTCGCCTGAAAGAATTTTCTATTTGCCACTTATTTGGTTATTTTATGTGGGTGCCACATCGTATTTTTACATGCTGTTTAAAATTTCTATGACTTTGCCTTTTTATCATGTCGTGCATTGAAGACGTATTTATATTTATACTTTAATAGTCTGTAGCTGGCTATGCAAACAACACATTTTTATATACATAATGCAAATTAGGATGTGAAAATAAAAAAAATCAGCGCGTTGCTATTTTGTTTTGTTATACCCTGAACTAGTAGAAAATGTATAAAATGAACTGATGCAAAAATATATGAAACACAGAAGAAAGTAGTACATTTTGTACATATCTATTTTTTCTGTTTTAAAAATGAATAAAGTTAATATGTCTGTCCATGGCAGAGATTTTAAGAGCTGGAGACTACACTTTTGAAATATAACTTCTCCTTTCCATAAGTATATTCATTTTATTTGATATACCGATAATTTCTCCCTTTTCGATAAATCGATATAAATCGATTATCGATAGTAAGCAAAAAGAACAATTGTAAATTTATTGCCTTGCAATTGATATATAATTATTCAACTGTACAAGTTTCATTAAGATCGCAACATTAAACTATCATAAGAAAGGAAAATTAAAAAATAAATCGCAAAAAAAAAGGAAAATGATTTTGTGTTTAAAACCAATTTCTAAATATATATTATAAATTAAAAAACTTTTTTTAATACCTTCAGAATAATGTCCACTTTCCAAGGAATTGGTGCAAAATGCTTTGCTACTTTTTTCAGAATGTATTTAAAATTGTTTCGTGTAACTCGTTTTGTTTTTATTCATTGTTGGTAGTTTTGCTTATAAGCTAATTAAACGTGACACTGCCACGAATCGTTGCTCACTCTTAAAGAGGTGGAATGGAAGGGAGGAATTGGGAAGGATGGTAGTTCATTATCTCATCGAGTTTACTTTAAATTTTCAGCTGCAACGTTTCCTTGTCACGTGAGTCGTATGCTTAATGTTGTATCCTGTACTTACTGCAGGCAATAGCTTCCATTGGTGTCAAAATTCAGTATTTTATAGCCTTTTCATGCAAGCAGATAAATACCCCTCCCACCCCAACCCTTAAGCGACAAAATCATCCATCGTGTGACCACCCACTGTGATTGCTGCCCACCAACAAGAGAAGTTCGAGCACAGGCAATTCTGGCTGGGGATTGCCAGAAGTAGGAATTGACCACTTGACCGGCTTGGCAATAAACTTGTAAGTGCTTAAAATAGACTCAACCTCCAGTGTGGACCGTATAAGTTATATGGTTGTGAGCCACCCAGCCCCAGGATTATAATAAAGTGTGTCTGGCTCCGTGTGTGGGGTGTGTGGGATGCTCTGAGGGGGACTCCGAGGGGTCTGGCGTGGGTTGGTCGTGACAAAAGGCGTGTAATTTCAGCGTGATTTCAGTGATGATTTTTGACTTGTGTTTTTGGTTACTGAACTGCTTTAAATGGGGCGTGCTATATGTGTGCGGTGTTTATTAGGCTGTTAATCGACTTGAATTTGGGGTTTATTGAATTGACTTAATTGAAATAAATGTGAAATACATATATACGTTTAAATCACTTATAACAAAATAACTTAGAAATATAATTAATCAAATCAATGACGCCAATTGGTTAAAATCATATGCTAACCAGAAAACTCTGGAATTAATACAAACCCTCGCAGACCAGAGCTTATCTTATTTGCTTAAATGAAAATATTGACTTTACTTTAATAAATTGCAATTGTAAATTAAATACTGCCATTACAATATATGCAGAAATTTTTTTTTTAAATATGTTTCTTGTGTGAATTATTGTAAAGAATGATTGTAAGAATTTAAAACTAATTAAGTGGTACATCGCTATATAGGCTCGTTTAGTGATGCTGATAAATATCTGGCATATAAACAAATATTATAAATTTCAATTAATTTTAAATTTGCAAACAATATTTAAATTAATAATCTTCCTTTTTTAATTATTGCTAGAATACTATCATAATTATGTTTGCATGTTTGCTACTGGCTTAAAAATTCTCTTTTTTATTGACTTTAGAAAACAGGTCCTTAAATCGAATTGACAAACATTTTATAGTGCTTACAATTTAGCAAAGTATCACTTCTAAGTTGATAAACTTAAATTTACATATTAAAAGAATATTTTCACACTTGAATGCCAAGCATATGCTTGTGAAAGGTGACATTCCTATGATTTCGTATTGTATCCATAATTCCCTTATAGGTATTTATATATTTATATATATATATATATAAATTGCATAGCAAGCTGGCAGCAGCATTCGTTGTCCTGGTGACAGCTTTCGGTTCGGCAATGTCTGTGCCGGCAGCAGACGACATCAACGGGGGGTGGTGTGGCGCCTCTGAAAAACGTGCCCATATTCAGCAAAAAAATATACGCTACACTCAGAAAAATAGCTTTAAGAATTATACAAATGTTCTTGCTTATATTAATAATACTACATAGATCAAAATAGTAGAGTAATAACAGAAAATATTTCGAAAAATATAAATGAAAAATATTAAATAAAAAGAAAAACAAAAAGTCCGATTAGATTTTAATTAATTTTCAATTAAAAAAAGTTTAGTATATATGAAGCTGTTAGAAAAGTTGTTGCAGTTGATGTTGTAAGTTTTTGTAATCATCTTTTTTTTAATAATTCTAAGTTTTGAGCATTGGCTTACATAACTAAAAATTAAATTATATTAAATTAATTAAACTATTATTTTATTTGACACTATTTATATAATATTTTAAAAATATTTATATTGTTAAGCTGGTATTTCTTATTTCTATTTATATTTCGAAGTTATTTATATTGTTAACTTATAAATTACTTCTTAAAAACACGAATAGTTTCAAATTTGAGTGCGAGCAGAAGTAGCTCACATATTTTTCCTAGTGTAGTCATTGAGACAAAAGCTAGCCATCGTCTGGGTGTGTGTTGTGGTTGCCCCATAAGTGCCCTCATGCTTATTGAGTACCAATTTTATACCGTTAATGTGTGTAAGTATGTAAGTTTAGTGTGTGTAAGTGGGTGTGAGTTGGGTGTGTGTCACGATTGTGTGTGCAAGATTAAGTTCCTTCTCACTGCTTTGCGTGTTGTTCCTTTCCGCAATTTACGATTAGCAATCATCCCCACACTGTATTTTGTCCGACACCAGCCGTGAGGTGCCCCCAAATACCTTGCAACTTGAGGCCCTTTTTGCTGCAATATTTACATTTGTGTCTCGAATCGTTTTATTTATTTGCGACAATAAACACCCAATCCCACACACATCCTCCCAGAAACACGCACAGCTTCCCTTCATCGCATATGTTCTATATGCCTTTGTCATTATTATTACAGCGCCATATGAGTGCGTGTGAGTGTGTGCGTGTGTGTGTTTGTGCGTGTGAGTGTGCGTGCGAGTGTGCGTGTGAGTGTGCGTGTGCGTGTGTGTGTAGGTGCATAAGTCTTATTTGTTTGAGCGTGTTGTTTGTTATTATATCCATTCTTTATGGCGTTCCTTATTGTTGGTGTTATCGGGGTTTCTAAGTGTCTCCTCTTAAATGAATGTATTAATGGCCGTTTAAATAAGAAATGAATAACTTAATGCCATTTTAAGTATCTTATTTTCATGGCAAACACACTTAATTCACACCTTAGCAAAACACTTAACTTAGAATTTAGTTGTTGACAAAATTGGCTTTTGTCTTAAGCATAACTCAATTGAGCCGGAAAATCCATCGGAGATTGACACAAAAGAAGACAAATTGTCTGATTCCGAGTTCCCCGAACTTACATAAAATATGCTCTAGAATTTTAACTTCTTATATTTCATTGTAATACCAAAGGTCAAAGTCACAATAAAATAAGGGCATTTTATTCTTCAGGGGTTATTGAATTACCTGCGCATAGCATCAAATTAAATTGCCAAAACAAAGAAATCTCGATGCCGCACAATGGCAATGAAAAATGAGAATTCTCTATAATTATTTTTATTAACTTTATTAAGTAAATTAAATTTTCTTTAAAGAGACACAATTTGCTTAATGTTTGCCCTGTTTTTAGACCAGCCACGCAATTAGGCTAATTGAATTGCATTTGCATTGCTTTAAGCCATTTTGCCAATTAATTGCTAAAATAGTAATTTGTATGTGACATCAAATACATATTTCAATTGCTGAAAACATACCAAAAAATGAAAATTCAAAACGTTGATATGACAAACGCAAATAAGCAATGTCAAATGTACCTTTAGAACAGTTAATAAGACCATAAACACTCACCAAGCTGCCCAAGATGACAACTTGACGTGGCAGCTGAAGCATCATCATCGTCGTCATTCACATCCTCAGTTTCAGCTTCCACTCCAGGCGCTTGACAAAAACGCAATGCGGTTTTTTTTCTCTTTATTTTTAATAAGCATCATCGAAGGACAGCTGTCTTTGGCAAGCGGAAGTTTAGATCCTCTTGCAGAGCAGCTAAATTTAATTATTTGCAAGAATGTATAAATAAATACAGATTTATTTTTAAAGGCTCAAGAACTTTTCCCTCGATGCTTTACAAACAGTACATCAAAATGAAAATATCTTCTGCCAGAAGGTGGGCAAATACCAAAAAAAAAAAAAGTATTTACTATGAAAACATTTCTCGGTTGCGAAGCTGACAACTAAAAGTTGTTGTGATTTGTGTTCCTTGTTGTCATCGCTGTCTCTTGTTGTTTCCTGTGTGTTGTTAATGCTGCCGCAATTTCATTTGTGCGACTGCCCCACAGCAATATAAAGTAAATTAAATAGACGCGTTCAATTTGAGTTAAAGTCGGAAATCATGGAGAACGGCTTAAAAGCAAAACCCATTTTTTCTTTTTTTTTTTTGTGGCTGTAATTTGAACAATTAAACTGCCTCATCCTTACCAAAGGACGCATCCAAACCCAAATGAAAGTGAATCAAATCGGTCCCAAAAGCAGTTTCCCCTTTCCTAGTGTCGAATTTGAGGTCATCTTTCCGTGCATGAAAAGTTTGTGCCTTAAAGTTTGGCACCATAATAAAATAAAATATGCTAGATATAATAAATAACTTCTTTATTTTGCCATCAGCCATATTTTCAGTTTGTTGACAAGAATAAATTATTTAAAAGTTTAACGCACACAAATTTGAAATTTATTGCAACAATCGACACTAACAATCATTGGACAGTGGACACTAAATACATTTACATATATTTACACACAGGCGTGAATATTAAATTTGTGTTGATTTATGTATTTGTACAAGGACAAATGAGTTTCTAAATTGATTTGCTTGGTTTGCTTGGCGTTTGCTCCTTTGAGTCCATGTCAAGCATGTCCTTCGCTTACGTCTAAGCCATAAATCTGTAAATTTAATTTCATTTTGTGTTTTTGTTTAGACTAAAGCCGTGCAACGGCTGCAATACTTTAATATGGCACATTGTTAAGCCCTTTGAATAGACTGGAAAAATACATTAACATCATTTTTAAAATATATATACAAACTCAAGATCGAAGAGATCATCAACTTTATAAAACTATTTCAACGTGCAATTGGCAAAGCAATTTTAAGGTTGGTGCTTAAATTTATAGGTTTTGGTTTTTGTTTTCATTTCAATTTGATAAAGCGATTTTAGACACAACATATTAAAAGTTTTTCTACTTGCACAAAATCTTCAAGATTCTTAAATCACTTTCAACTATAAATTTGGCAAGCAATTTTGAGGGGAATGCTCAAATTGATAGGTTTTGGCTTAAGTTAAAACTTCGTTTGTGGATTTAAAATTGGAAGTGATTCCAGGTTCAACTTTGCCTCAGCAAAGTGGTTTTAAATAAAATTTCAGAATATTTTAAATTATGCTGCTGGCACTTGACTTGACCTGTAATCTCCGTTGGGGGCATGACCTGTATTTAGTTTAATAAGGACTCTTGTTGACGCTTTGCCAGCTGCGATGTCTTCAGAGGACCAAACTCGGTGAGCGGAGCAAACTCATAGCTGGACATATCGCTCTGAGAGACGGCCGTGATGGGTGGTGCTCCATTTGTGCCGCCATTGGGCAAGCTCGTTATGGTTGTCTCCTGCAATCGACAACTAGATGGGAATGGTGGACGGCATAAGAATCTTCTAGTTCTGCACACCTGGCACTGCCCTCCACACTTACCTGCGCTGTGTATTTGTGCTTTGATAGCATGAGTGCCGCGACTGATAACGCTTGGAAGCGGTGCTGGTCAGAGATGTATCCCGATGCATGCAGAAAGTGTCGTTGTTGCGCTTCTTGCGCCTTCCACTCACACCACGACAGAATAGATATCTGCATATGATTGGGATTGAGTCAGCAATTTACTTCCAACATAATATTTCATGCATAAAATAAATATTAATGATGAAATTTCAACGATTTTTGATTGCATTTTATGGCTAGAAAATTGTATTTTACATTTAAAGAGAAAATAATTGGCAATCTACGAACCACTTTTCAAATAAATTGATTGTGAATTTAAATTGTGGAATTGCATTCTTAAAGCACTTTAAATGTTTCATATATCATGTGAAGAATTTTTAAATTGTATTTTACCGATTTATTTTCATTCACACAATTTTATTGATTGAACTTCAAGTTTTCATGATGATTTCCTTTCTTCTTTCACACAAAATCCTTTGAGTGCATTTCTCACATGTAAACTTTTTTAATTTTCTCCTCAGAGTGTCAGACAAACCACAAACCAAGCAGACAAAATTCCATCAGAGCTGCAATCAAGAATCAGCTAAAATATCTGGCAACAATTCCAACTTCTACGTATAAAATGTGAGTTCGATTTGTGGCCGATTGATTGGTGCGTGGAAAATGTTGCGTTTTGTTATTTGTAAGTTGTAAGTTACAAATTTTAGTAAACAGTTATTTACATTGTTATCGGTAATCGGCAATCGATTATCGCTATCATGCTGCTATTCTGGTGCATTGATGTGAATGAACAAATACCTATTGAAATGCTTGCGAAATGCCCCGCTCACAAAGTAAAGGGCCACAGGATTGGCACAGCTATTGGCAAAGGACATGCAAAAGCCAACTATACGCAGCACATGCCAGAACATGTTATAATCCTCCTGTGCAGTGGGCCTGTAATTGGAAAACAGAAAATCGATGTAAATTCCAAACAGCAAATATGACGAAGTGTTTAGAAAATCGACATCAGATTATAAATAAATAAATATGATTAATTAAAATAACTTTATATTATGAGCAGAGCTACAAAAGTTAAAGAATGCAAAAAAGATATTTCCATCTCTAGGAATGAAATTATTTTAAAATATTTCTAAACAATACAGAACTGGGATAAAATAATAAAAACTAACTTTTCATATTGATATTCCACTTCAAATCAAGATATCGAAAAAAACTGTGTGCTTAATAATTTTTGTGGCGATTTTGATTAACTGGCAACTTGCTAAGTTCCAGCTCAAATGCCTTTTTTCCATGTGTTGAAGACTGAAGCCAGCGACTTGTTCGAAATTGATTGACCAGGATAAAAGGGCCACAACGAATGGTGTCCGCATTACTCACAGCAGACACATTTATCTGGCTGACAAAGTGGACATGGATGAGGAGCCCGATGCCCGTCCACATATTCATAAATCCCACTTTGCTTCTGCTGTTGTATTGGATAAAAGTCGACACTTACCAGTAGTAGAACCAGAGGAAGAAGACGTGATAGGGCAGAAAGCAAATACCAAAGATGACAACAAATGCCAACACTGTCACGGCAACTTTGCGACGAGCCCGAACCTGAGAAATAAACAAAATATAACACCAGCATTACAATAACAATAAATCTGTTGAACACAATTTTCATTTGTGGTGAAGATATTTGTGAAAATATGATTATTTCATTTTTATTTTCATGTTTGTGCATATTTTATCTTGTCTGACTGAAGACGAGCAACGGATATATTCAATTTATTGCTAACGTATATATTATTCAATTTATTGCTTTCCCTTTCAATTGAAAAATAAATTCGATCAGCCTTTGACAAACACATATGTTCAAGAAATTCAATTTTTATTTACTTGGGCTTAATATTCAATTTTAAATAAAATGCGGCTCTTAGAAAGTGAATTTGAGTATTTATTTTTTTTGAGCAAGCATGTTTATTTTCTTTTAATTTATGTGTTCAAATCACACACATCCTTATCACATCATCATGTCATTCTGTGTTCCAGCATCATCAATAATTGGACATTGGCAATCCATATCAATCGGAGTCATGAATCACTATCAATCGCCATGAAACTCGAACCATCAATTCACTTAATAATGAACTCACCTGCCTGACCGCTCCCTGCATCTCCCCCGGCACATTGGCGGAGTACATCAGATGTAACGCAATCAGGACATAGAATGCTGCTATCACCACTAAAGGAATGGCGTAGTAGACCAAAAAATGTAGCAGCACCATCAGCTTGGCGTAGTTAATGCCCCAAGCATCTGGGTACGGATAACAGATGACAATTGATTTCTCCAAATTGATGCCAAGTGGCTAATAATTACAAATAAGAATTGCAATCAGCAAACATTTGAAATATATGCCTATTAAATTACTACCTTTAAATTGCTACCAATTAGCGCTGGCAGACCGCAGATAATGGCCAACAGCCAAATGGAAACAGCTATGGCCAAGGTCATTCGAGTAGCTCGACGTCCTCCACCTGGGGAAAGATGTTTAAGGATAAATGATTTAAATGTGTTAATATTTCTTACCATGTGCATGGAACTTGCGCAACGGATCGACAATGGCAAAATAGCGATCACTGGACAGAGCGGTCAGTGTGAAAACCGAGACGCCAATGGACACATCCTTCATAAACTCAGAGAGACTGCACAGGACACTGCCCCAGGGCCAATACTCAACGGCATAGACTGTGGAGACCAGCGGTACAGTTGTAATTATAACCAGCAGATCCGCCAGCGCCAAGGAGAGTATATATCTGAAAAAATATAAATATAAATAATATATTCAACAGCTTAAATAGTTGACAAATATCGAGCTGCCACAAAATAAGAGATTGTTGCATGATTTCCTTTTGGACACATTAGATGACACTTGAACTTTTCATGTTATATAAATATATATATTTTTTTTATTATTTCCCCAAGGTTCACAAGGCTCACACATGGTACATTTTTTTTTTTTGATTTATGTTAACTTTGGGGAAAATTTGCGCTTCCTTGTCAACTTGGCCGTGTAGATATTCAAATTTTGTCAACTTGCGCTGATAAAATTGATTTATACGGCACTTTATTAAAAACAACTCACAAGTTGCCCAAAAGCAATTTTGTAATTTCTTTGACACATAAAAATCTTTAAAATGTTTTCACAATTTGTGTGTAAAATGTTAATCTAATAAAAAAAAAAATGTCAATCATTTGCATATATGCATAGCTTAAGTCAATTATTTACATAGAACAAAATGTGTCCATTATGTGTCCATCTGTATCATATGAAATAACCACTTGCCTTTTAAGCTTATTCCTTATGGCTATAAAAGTGTTTTATTTAATGTCTATACTAGCTGTAAAAGTTGTCTATCGTATAAAAATGTCATAAAAATGTTCGCTCGTCTGTGCAAAACGTGATGAACATTAATGTCAAAAGTGTATATATAATCGGACATGTATTCCACATCAACCATTTAAAAAATAATAAACTAGTAGTCTAGTAAAACATTTTCCTGAATTTTGTCATTTACATTCAAATTAAATTAATTATATTATTTAAGAAATGATGATGATTTTATATAGTAACCAAGTTTGACCTAGCTACTATTATGGATATGCTTTGGATTAAAAAAAAAACAATAATAATTGATTTTTAAATAAATAAAAAATTCTTATTTTTGAATTTTACATAGAAGTAATTAAATTTGCAATAGTCATTTTTTTAAATTAAATTACAAGAACTCGAAAACATTGAAAATTATTACTTTTGCTTAACAATAATGAATAACGAATAAATAACTGTAGCGTTCTGTGTGCACAAATAAAAATATTAATATTTTTTATAATTTTTAAAAAAAATAACTTGGAATGAATATAATTTTTTGTTTATAAGATAAGTTGGATATTTTCTAAGTATCAAATTAATTTTTTTCTTAATGTAGGTAATTGCATCCGGGTCATCTGCGACAGCTGCAAAATAAATTGCATATGTTATTCCGAATAAGATTCCATGTAGTTATTGCTTTTACTTTTATGCCACGTCACTGACGGTAATAAGTGAGACCTGTATGTGGCATTTTGTTTGTGCAACTACAAATTGCATTGCTACAGCACCAACCGATAAGCATCTGCCACCGAGAGTCAAGTTAAGTGTTTGCGCTGCCTTTTGCTTTTGCTTTTGCTTCTATGAATGAGATTCAGAGTCCTGGCCATGGAAATGCAATTTCAGTTTAATGCGATCAGTTGACATTTCTGGTTGGCTTCTGCCAGCGTACGTCGTGCTATAAAATTATTTAGTATGTGGCACGAGTATTTGCCAAAGTGCAACTTTATCTGGCTTATTACGTTAGCTTAGTTTTGTACCCCAAACCTATTAAAAATGGGTAACGGTTTTGTGTAAAATATTTAACAGGCAGACAGAAGCATATCTGACAGCATTTTTATTCTTGCCTGGGATCGTCTTTATTACCTTTAAAAATGTAAGAGCTAGGAACTAAAAAAGTTTAAGATTGTTTTATTTTGTTGCCCCATTTAACGAATATCTAAACAAACCGAATATCGTTAGCAATAAAAGCATATATTTTTAAAGACTAAACCTAACAGTTCACATGTACTATACCTTGTCGTATGATTTATACACTTTATATTTCTCTTTAAGATCGCATAAAAACATCCAAGTTATAGTCAAGTAAGTATTTTTTGTATACATACATAGATTTGCCCATGCATATGTCAGAAGGAAACACTATGATTCTGTAGCGCCCCGATATCTATAAATACGTATATATATACATATATATGCAGCAGTTTGTAGCAACTTGATAATATTATTGTGAATAAAATCATGTGAACACAATTGAATGAGCCAAAGAACATGTTGAACAGTTGGGTTCATGGCAGCTCCTTGTCGAAGCCAATTGACTGAAACATTTTTACTCTCTTTGCTTTGTTTTTTGGCAACTATATTGCCTCCGTAAATGCTCATCGAAGTAAAATAATTTAAACTCAATATATTATTTGTAATTCACTTGACATTTACTCCTTTTTTTGCAGACTTTCTTTGGCTTGACGTCAAAAGTGCTAGCAACAAATATCGAGTGTTTTAAGGAAGTCAATCGTTTGCAATAAGTGAAGTCAATTTTATTGTTTTAGATTCTATATGTAAGCTGGAATTTTCAGAACTTATCAAATTGCAACAATTTGTCTAGTAAATTAGAATCTCGCCAAAATAATACATTTGCACTTTAACCCTTAAATATAATAGTCGGGTTAATAATAATTCGTAGCACAAGCATATAATATAGTACAAAATCTACTTAGTTGCCATTTAAGAACCACAGAAGTAATAAACTGGAAAAAATCTCTATTTAACTTGCGGATTCATGACTTAGTTTCAAAGCATAAAGCATACATCCTGTGATCCAAACATGTTCATATATTCCAAGAATGACTAGAAACATTTTGATTTATTACAGGGAATTTATGCAAATGCTTTAAGCTATCTATTCCATATTCTATTTCTATACCAAACTTAATTTTAACATATTTAACAGCATCTACCATGGTTGAAAGATTTGGTTGCGCTTGTTTGTATAGAAATTTCCAGCTAAGGGAAAACCACACTATTAATCACAAATCCTTTTGGATTTTAATTAGGTGTTTGGCTGAGCCTCCTGACATTTGACTCTTTGCTCTCACTTAATTAACCACACAAAATTTATAAAAAAAAAAACAACACACCCAAGCCATGCATAACTAAACTTAATTTAAATGTGCCAAAATTTGTAGAAAAAAAAAACACATTTTTGACGACTATATAGTACCCTAGGATCGGATATCTGAGTTATCAAAAAAATAATGAAAACATAGTCTCAGATTGTTATGCGAACAAAATCATAAAATATCAGTTTTTATAGCTTGTAGCGTTCATAGGAAGAATCGCTCGGCAGATGATTACTTCTATAAAAAATATATTTATGTTTAATAAGCTATCCAAACCAAACTCAATTAATAACAGTTTTAATTTGCTAATTGTACTTAAAATAATTTAAGTCGGACTACAATATTAAACGACAATACTTTACGACTGGGATGCCTCCCTACAGCAATAGATTGCTCCTTGTTAAACTTCCCTCCTTAACTAATCGTCGTATTATACTAAATGTTATGTGTGTAGTTAAATTACTGAATAATAAAATCAATGATCAGCCAAGTAAATTTCTCTCTTTCATTTAGACTACTATAGATATAGTAATAATAGAGTATACAAAAATTGAGATGACTTCGTTTCAACACCGGGATGTGTAATCTTCTAATTTATTCCAAAATACTTACGTGTTTGGCACATTTCGCATCTGTCGCACGCTCAAGAAGACAACAATCAGTGTCCCATTTCCGAGCACTCCGACCACAAAAATGATGGCAAACAGAATTGGAACTATGTAGGTCTCCGGTCGTCGGGCGTAGGGAACATAAGGTGTTTCGGTGGAGGACATGCTGCCATTTTCATCAAAGATCATTGTCTCGCTGGTTGTCGACATGGCCAGCTCAAAGAGGGTCTGCGTTGCATTCAGCGGCGAGAAAGTAGACTCGGATTCGTCCATTATGCTTCTTATATCACTCAGTAAACCCGTCATCATGTCGAAATATATATGTTTGCTCAAGCGGATTAATCTATTTATTTAATATCCGCTTGCTGATGCAACTTTTTAACGATTTTTTCTTATTTTCTTTATTTCTTTTCTTTTCTCTTATGTCCGTCCGATTTGAACAATATTCGCTTACATTTTGTTGGCCAATTCAAACCGATTGCAAATATTTTTGTTTGTTTTTCGATTTTGTAAGCTGCAAATATAACAAATTGAATTAAACCTTTTGGTGATTTATGTTATTCATTTAAGCTGAACAAATTTTAATTGGATTTAGTAGGCATAAAAAGTTAACGTTTGAAAATGTAAAATTGTGCATTGAGCTGGCTAACAAACTAATTGAATAATAATCAGAATAAAAGAGCAGATTTTGGTCTAATTTATTTAAAAATATATTTAAATTAAGCTAAAAAGTAGCATTTGAAATCTTATTAACACAATTAAATTCTCAACAATGTTTACAAACTTTTTTCAGCAATACACCAGAAACTCAAATAACTGCGAAGTGTGTTTTCATAATATTTGGATAGCAGATGTGTATGCATTCCGCCAAAAATAAGACAGTAAATATATCCAGGTAATTCTTACCTGGACAAAAACTGAATATGGCAAAGAGCGGATGGCACCATTCATATTTTTATGACAACAGAAGTCCGAGGCAAGGCTAGGTACAGATTTCAATTTTCGAGAGTCTTTTGGTGTCCTTTGCAAAGTCGCAGAGAAAGGAAACCCACTGATGTGGAGAACGACTTTTGCCATGGCGTCACTAACATTTTATGACACACTCTATGTGTGAATGGGTGTGCGAGTGTGTGCTGTTAATGGCTGGAAATGTAATGACAGTATCGTTGCCAGTAAACTCCGCAAAAATGTCTGGGCCAACGAAAGCTGTGTGGTATATAAGGACATCAAGTTGGATGGGCCATAATTCTGTAACTTGAAGCCAGCGTGAAACCCATTTGCAATTAGCTAGCAAAAGCACATATCACGCATAATTTGAATTCATTTCGCTGTGTTTGGGAGTTACTCCATAGTACAAACTGGAAACCAAACTTTTCGAGCACTTTGTTACATTAATATTTCGACAAGAACGACAACTTGTAAAATACTATATACTTGTGAAGAGCTAAAAATATATACAAATTTTAACGAAGTTAACTTAACTTGTAAATTTGATCTATTTCATGTATAATTTTATAGTCAAGCTTTTCTTAGTAATATACTTTATATGTTTTTTATATATTCAATTTAATTACGTCCTTTAAATTTTAAGTAATTTACTTTAATTCCCAAGTTTAAATTTAATTTGAAATTTTTGTATTTTATTTATAATAGTTTTTTTTTTTTATTTGAATTTTATTATATGTAAGTATAAAAAATATCTAATTGATAGTTACTCCGTTCATTTACAGATCAATTATTAAAGTAAAATGAATAACCTTTTGGAGCTTGAAGATAGTTAAACTGTATTTTTTATATTAAGAAACAATTACACGCATAAAATGGCAATGATTTCAATTTTGCAAAGATCAGCTTTAACATTTTTAAGAGAGTATCCAGGATTCAAAAAGGATGGGTGTGTCTCGGGAGTATTGTTGAATTTTCCAATGACTTGCTGCTTTTGTCTACACGCCAACGAGGCAAGAAATAACGTACAACTAATTAGGTTGTGTAATCAGGTAAAAAACTTTAAGGTACTGAAACATCTAACAATGAAGTAAAAGTTTTGCCAAGATGCTCAGCTGCAATTTTCATGGTAATTTATAGTAGAATGTATTTTTTATTGGCATAAATTTATACACGCTGTGCATTTGATGATAAAATTGATTTTTAATTAATTAATGACAGTCAGTTCTGTTTGCCCATGTCTTGGGCTGCATAAAATTACTATTAAGGACTATCACATTTAATTAAAGGCCATTAATTACAGAGAACAATGGACAGAAAATAAATTTCAAGTCTGGTGTGTTTTATTTGCTGAACTTTAGAAGTCAATTGCCCACGTTCGCCATTTGCTTAACAGCTTATTGCTCCCATATTAATGCCAATTACTCAGAATATCACAATCTAGTTAAGAATTCGTATAAGTGATACAATAATTATTTCTTAGAAAAATATTTACTAAAATCGAATTGCTAAAATAACTTTCTTGACATACAATTGACACTTTCAGATCCATTTACAAACTTTACTCTAAAAGGCAGCATTTCCTCAGAATTCTCAATTTCAGTTCGAAGGCTTCTCTCCCTATATTTCCGATTATCCTTTGCTATGGCATTTAAATTAAATTTTGGAAATTCGGCAACTAATTGAAATGTAAAGTCTTGCAACTGAATTACAAATGTAAACAATGTACATTGGATGAAAGTGAAATGTAAAGCTGAAAGTGACTCAAAGTGAAGTGTGAAGTTATCGTCTTTGATTTTGGGTCCTGGCTAATTAACTGTTTTCTATGAGCAGTCTAAGCCAATCTGCATGGTTTCACTTTCAATCAACTTAGCCAAAGTAGAAAATGCCTGCTGCTCGTCTGTGACATGATGGAACTTTTGATAAAGTTATTTGTTGAGTAGCAAAATGTCAACGTTGTTGTCCCATTGTTTGCCGTTCTCGTAATTAATTTGTTAACACAATGCTTGGCCAGCTCTTCAAAGCTGTCAACTGATACACTCATTCAAATTTATGTATGTACTACTTACTGGGCATAATTTGTTTGTGATTCGCTTAGCTAATTGAAAATTACAAAATTCACGGAATTCAAATTACATAAAGGATAAGCTTCAGCTTCATAATTAGGTAGATATACAGTATATGACGTGTAAGAATGGCACACTGAATATTACATATCCTTGCAACATGTACTGTATAGATAATATTAGACTTAATTTATATTTCTTTATAATTGAATTTTAACTGTGGATGCAATATGATATAGTAACCAAATATCTTTTATTTATTGTAAAAATAAAAGCAAATACCAACTAAAAACTGTACCTTGTGGACGAAGTGTATAAATTATAAACACTTGATTTTATATTTTTAATTTAAAAACACCTAAAAGTTTTTGTGAAAATTTTAGCGTCAAAAAAATCGAACATATCGATCGAATTATAATTTGAATTTTAAGTAATAAAAAGTTGATAAAAAAAGTATTTATATATATGTAAGGGCATACAAATTTTATTCAGAATATACAACCAAGATAAAAGGCAAAAAAAAAAATTCTCATGATTTAATTTGATAACTAATTTATACCATAATTTTGTTAAACGGACAGACTTGTCTATTTTTGGTAGCAGTGCCATTAGAGCCAACAAACAAACCTGTTAGCCTGTATCAATAACGAGCTTAAATCGCTCCACGCCAAAAAAAAAAAAAAAAGGAAGTGCTTTGATTTATGGCATACTTGCTGGGCGGGAAAAGGTTCTCGTTTGCTTATCTGGCGACCATCTGCCAACGTATTTATGGACTCCCATCGAGTGTCTGCCCAGATACACCCACGCACACACACACAGGCACACACGCACACACAACCACTCACACACATGTCAACACATGCTCACATGAGTGAGTTGATTTGATAAATCAATGCAATTTATCAAACAGGTCACTTAAAATCTTCCCCATGTATTTTTTGGGGCACACGCAACTTTTATCTTAACGCAAACAGTCCGGACACATTTCATGTTCGCGACTGCGAATCTTATCTGTCAACCATTCTGGCTTAGTACGCTTCCTATTAAATGCAGTTAAGTCATTAGTTATTCTTTCTATTTTTGGTAATAAATTACCTATGGACTTACCAGCATTTTACAGTCTTTGTTCATATCGTAAATGTATGTTAGCTGAAATACTCCATGAAAAATGTCCAAACGCTTCCTGACTTTTTTGTGGGGTGCAAACACACAAAGATTTGTGACTGGGCATTTATTTTGCCATACATAATTGAATATGGCCAGAAAAAGTGAGAGATTCTTCAAAACAAATAGGAGGTTTTGTAAAACGAAATGAATTTTTAGGCACAAATATAAATATATATTAATAATAAAAAGAGCTGCAGTCAAAGTTCTTTTATTATGTATTCAAGTAAAGAACATGAAAATGTATAATATAAACGAATAAATGAGTTCGAAAATGTTTATTTGTTATGTTTTAAATATAAGGGATTTCGTAGATGTACGAGTAGAACAAAAATATTTGTATAAAATATTAACCGCATTTTTCATGCAAATAAATTTTAATTTAAAACCAATTATTTTATTGAATAATTTTATTATTTTATTTTCTATATTTGTCTATTCTATTTCTATATACATTTTTGAAATGTGCTTAATGACTATGTAAATGATTTCAGCTCTTCAAAGTTAACTATGCTGTTTTCTAACTTTAAAATTGGAATTGCACTTGAAAATGTTAGCAGATGATTTTATAATACTTCAAGCCACATATAGACCTTTAAGCTTACTTAATTAAATATGATGCAGTCAATTGCGAATTCTCTTAATTGCGCTCAATTCAATTTGCATATGAGTATTCACCGAGACTCTGATTGCCCGGGTAGCTCTTAGTAAATATCATTTAAAGTACACTTTAAAGCGTCTTTCAAGCCATTTGAAAGAATAGTTACATTTATAGTAAGTATATGTTTGAATTTAAGCTGTCTGTTTGCGGCTAAATTGAGTGTATGGTTTATCTTAAGCTTTTCGGCTTTAAACGGATTTGGCAGTCAGAGAGTGAAATAAAAAAAAATATTTGTGCAAAGCTGTAAAGCTGTAAAGATCAAAACGTGGCCATTATATTTAGAATTTACATAACGACTAAAGCATTATTTGTCATTGCCTGAAAGTATGCTTTTAAATTGCTCTCGACAAGTATCGACTGTCTACGCAAAATTTGCGAGAATATTTTGGTTTGAGACCATCGGCCCTCGGTAGTTTTACCATACAAAATTTATCTGCAAGAATGTAATTTTGTTCTGAGATTTTTTCACATAAAAATGCAATAAAAACCAACTAAAGTTGTGCGTTGAGGGTGGCAAATAAAATATGTAAAATTCCGATCATTTTGGGGGTAACCAGCAGAATTTCGGTTGAATTTTCCGCCCTGCCCACTTTTGCACATACAGTAATTTTATTGTGAGCAATTAGTGCTCTTTATTTTGGGGCAAAAGCTGACAAAAAAAAGTATTATTTTTAAGCAAACAATACCTCATTCTTTCCTCTCTCATTTAAAGATATGTGAGGAAAATTGCTTTCATCGCATCCCCTTTTTTTAGTTAAAGTGCCGACTGAGTGTGAATTTTATTAATGCCAATAAAATGTACACCATTTGCCGTTTAAACAGCTCAAAATTCTCGGCACTGTCATTACGCAGGCTAATTGTGCACTAAAAGTGCCCATTTATTATAGATTTTTTTTTTTGACATTATATTTTCTTTCATTTTTTTCTTTGTACTTTTCAGTTTTTCGACTCTCTGTGCATGTATATGAGAACCCTGGCAGTTGATTTATGCACTTGAGTAATGGTATTTTTCGACATAAAGTCGGCCAATGACAGCTCTCGTTATTGTTGTTGTTGAGCTCGACAATTTAAAACACCCACCCACCCACACACACACACACACACACCTACTATCTGTAAAAAATGCTACTGAAACGTGAGATATGCTTCTTTGAGGTGGTATGGGATTAAAAACAAATCGAAGAGCTTTATCATAATCGAATGATGGATATGTTAAATGTCCGCCATTTGGCACTATGTACACTGAATAAAAATTGCTCACTGAAATGAGTTTGGTATGTATTTTGTAATATATATGATTAATATAAAAAATAAATCGAATTCTCAGTGTCAGTGTGAGTTTTTTTTTTAGTACATCACTCTGACGTACCCTTTTTTGTTACTTTATTATTATTATTTATTATTATTGAAAATTAACATTCCAATATTTAATATTTACTAATAATATTTTATAAATTCCTATAAGGTCAAGAGAGCAAATTTCATTTATATTTTCCGAATTTCAGGAAGCATTTTTTTAATATGGATTTGCAATTTTTCTTTTTAAAACAATTTTCCACTATTAAGACGTATAAAATTGTGAAAAATAGATTTAAAAAAAAAAACCATTCAAGCTAAAAATTTGTATTTTAGTTTATTTTTAGGGTTTTCAAAAATCAGAATCATGACGACTTCAAGTGTTGAGTATATATATTTAATAATATACTGATTGTAAAGATAAAGATACTTCCTAATTTTGTCAGTGTATCCACTTTAAAGTCATGCAGCATTTCGTTCTGTAAATTTTCATTGACAAGTACATTTCCAAAAAAAGAAAACATAGACGTGTCTTTGAGTACAGCCATACTTTATGGAACCGTGAATGTGACAAGTGAAGAGGAACCCGCTGAGTCTGAGTCTGATACCCTCCAGACAACCTTTGCCAGATGGTTGTCTACTTATATGCGTCCTTAAGGGCATTTGTCCTGCGGCAAATTGCTAATATGCGGACAATTTTCCCTTGTCAATGTTCTTCTGTTGCTCATTAATTCAAATTCTAGTCGTGGTTTTTTTTTATAGTCGTACATATATATTTTATGAGTACTCGCTGGATGAACGCGAGTCGACTGGCAAAAACCGCCAATTTGCATTATACGAGAAAACGCTTTTTAGTCTTTGCCACTCTAGTTTTGTTGACATATCTCTTTTATGGTCACAGAGCCTCCAGTGCTCATACGCTGCTCCTTCAGCTTCATCAAGAGCAACAGTTTGAATTTCTACTCATAAATAGAGCTCCACACAGTCGCTTGCTGAAACACAGAGGCTTTTCGTCTTGCTACCATTGTGCCTAGGCCACGCCCCCAGCTATAGATGCACATACATCATTTTCATTTTGTAATTTGTCACCCATTCCATTGGCAAACGGTTGGAGTCCATTTGTGGCACGAATGGCCCACAGTTAATTGGTTGGGTATCGCCAGCTGGTATTAAATTACATGACAGCTTACATGCCAGGTGGCGGAGAGGGGATAAGCAGCAGGCGGTGGGAGCGGGAGCGGGAGTGGGAGCAGGAGCTGGAGTAGCATACTCATTAAGTGTGCGAAAAAACGCCAGCGGCTTCATTATCCATGAATTATGCGGCAAATTTAATTTAGCTCTTGCAATTTTCGTTATGCGCCGACATTTGCCATAATCAAGCTTGTCGACTTAAAATTGTGTACAAAATTCTTAATATAGCCAAACACTTTGACAAAGATTATTAGTTCTTTAAAAGTAATGGCTTTCCGGCCTGCTTTAACATCTTTATTTATTTGTATATTGGAACAACATATTGAAACAAAATATAACTTCAATTTCAGAGAAAACGACTAAGAAAAACTGACTTTGACAAAGATTTTTAAATTTTAAAAATAAATCGGTTTTCTAAAAAAATATTGATATGAGAAAGAGTGTAGAATAAGAGGAACAAAAGTTACAAATAATAAATAAAAATCAAAATTTTCAACTAAAATTAATGGCTGAAAACTCTTTTTTTTAAAGATGGCATTTTTAAAGGAATCAAATATTCTGATGAAGAGTCAACAAGTCTTATCAAACGTTTTAAATTGATTACAATCAAGATCCTAATTGCTATCAATTATCAATTATCAAGTATCGCTCTGGGTGCTTAAATATATATATTTAGTTACAAATACAGAAGATGCAATAAAGAAGCAAAATATATTTGAACATCAAAACGGAAATTGAAAAAAGACATGATATAATAAATTAATTTTAGCAAAGAGCAGACATTGAGCACTCCTAATACTAATACCAATACTGAAACCAATACGAATACGACGGAATATTAATGCTAATACAGTGTTCGGACTTGGAATGTTTAACCGGGGCAAAGGTCATGCTGCCATTTCATTAATTCTGAGGGCGTGCGTTTATCAAAACTGTTTGGACGAGCATTGCATTAAAATTGTCTGCTTCAGTTACTTAATTAATGAGAACCTTACCTCCTTAGAAAAAAAAATTGGTTAAAGCATATTTATGTTGAACATTGTTCAACTCTTTATAAACTTAAGAAAAAACTGTAAAGAGCACAAAAAACGGCAACAGACCAAATTTAAAGTGCACCACTTGTGAATTTGTAAATTTGCAGTTTCATATTTCATGCGATTTAATAACGCTAATTTGTGGTTTCGCTAAATTCAGAGTAACCACAAAAACAATTATACAAAGCCCACTTACTGGCGGCATTCGAATGCAAATGTGCATTCATAATCAGATTATCTAAGCTGAACATGAGAGGTTGAAAAACACGAGTGTAATTAAGCAATAAACATATAAGCTGAAAATAAGCTTAAAAACATATTATATGGAATAAGTATTTGATTAAAAAAAAATATGAGAATTATAAGAAATAAATACGAACAAAATTTAAATATTCGAGTGAACATATAATTATTTGTAATAATCCTTTTTGACTCCAATGCTGCTCGTTCAAATAGTAAATAATGGTTCAAATCAATAATTCACAAATTATTAGCAAAGAATTCACAAATATTTAACAGGTATTTTGTTTTATTAAAGTTGCATTTGTTAAGCTTTAAATTACTATTCATTACTTATAGCATTTAGCTTTTTATAGAATTAACTCAGTTTGAGTTAAGCTCATCAAAGGACTCTAACAATAGATCCTGTAAATAGGAATAGAACAGCCTATTCTATTCTTAACAAAGCCATATTCACACAAAGTGAAGAAAAGACAAAAGCCACTTGCATAGTTCAGCTTCATTACTTTTGCGAATCGTGGTGATTGACTGCGTACGTGTGTGTGCGTGTGTGTGTGCGTACGTGTGTGTGCGCTTGTGTGTGTGTGTCACACACTACAGTTACTACTGCCAAAACATGGCACTCCCCATTGAACCTTGTTGTCGACTTATCTAACAGTTTCAGCCAGTCAGCCAGCCAGTCAACCGATAAACAAAGCAGTGCAGCTCTGGAACAGAGCACACAGTTGAGTGATAAGTAAACAAAACGCTCTTGCCGATATGCGTTCTTCACAGCTCTGCTTAATATTAAGCTTACGACGTGGGTGCGACAAGGCATTAAATACACTCTACGCGAGCCGCACGCAAACCAAAGCAGACAAACAAACTACACAACAAAAAAAAGAAAGAAATAAATAATAAATAAAAAAGACGGAGCACAGCAAAATAAAAACTGACTACTTAGTTTCACTATACATTAGAAATACTGAAAATATTTGTCATATTTTAGCTAGTTCTTATTTATGGAATATAATATTCGTCTAACTTTTTATATAAGAACTGAACAATATAATATTAATTTAAATTTGAGGAGAGTTATAGTACACATATTCGGCTTGTTTGTTTGTGATAGCTATTTAAATCGAAAAGTTGTTCGATCATTCCTATGGCAGTTATACGATTTAGTGCATATGTAGAAGACAAAAATGGTTTCATCGACTCGACTAATAAAAAAATTGTATTTAAGGGTATAAAATCGTCGTTTGATTTTGATTCTTTGAGAGTAGCGCAATAAATGCGTGTAGAAAAGTTTATACACTTTGACAAGTTTGCAAAACGTGTTTTTCTTTTGGCTTTTTCATTACAGTTCGAAACGGTATCCTGTAGTCTTGTATATGTTCCTCATTGCATCAAGTTGTGCCTTTTCCAAAAAAAAAAAACATAGCAACTTAGTATAATATATAAAGCACTTGAAGTTTGCAAAGTGAAATTTAATTTGTTGACGTGTTTTAAAAGAACAACAAAAGAATCAGAAACTGTACAATAAAAACTTCAGCTTTTTCAACAAATAGATAATAATTAAATTTATTTAAGTGTACTTCTACAATTCACAATTATTGACCTTTTAACTGTAGCTAAGCAGTTATTAAAGTTGCACAATCATTTTGTTTCAGGTAATTTCTTGATCGAATTCACATTTCTTTTATTAAAGTTTAGTGACTAATAATTACAATAACATAGATAGAAATTAGAAACACGAACTTGGATAGATTTAATTAAAATGATGCAATTGTACATATTGCTTACATCTCGGTTGATTTACTTAGTTTTCGCAAATTAACTAATTGTTTGATTGCGAAACTTTTAACAGCTACTGTGTCGGCTGCTTACATTACAGTTACGCTCGCATGCAACGGGATCAGAACATATAAAGAAAAGTTAACTAATGTGCATTATACAAATTTATGACACAGATAAATTAAATAAGTGCCATTCGTTAGAATTAGTTGCGAGATGAGCTCAGTAGCACCAGAAACAACTGATGATAGTCAGTCGTAGGGGGATGGAGACAAACGCCGGGTTCCTTTGCAATTACAATGGGAAGCCATATAGGATATGGTGGCAAATTGAACAAAACACAGAACACTAAATATTCAGCGGGTGGGTTAATGAGCTTACCAAGTTTCACCATAATACTAAAGACATAATGGCCACGTGCCAGCATTGAAACATATATGAATCTCAAATAATTTGACTGGCTAATTAATCAAGTAATCAACTTGCTGATCTCAACTTCAACTGCACATACATTTGCATACATATATAATAAATCACAGTCGAATTGTGCTGATGGAGAATTTATTACATGTTGAGCTCTGGCTAGCTCTGACACTCTAAATTTCTTATAAGCTGTATGCAAAAGAAAAAAAATTATTACATGTCTATGTTTCGTTTTAATGTATTTTAAATTGAGAAGGGCCTTAATGCTTCTCTAAGGCGACTATTAAAGGCAAAACACCAAGTCAGTATAATGGTATCGGTTTTATTATCTTTATAATTTATCCCTCCAATAAAAGTCGCCCTTAACACTAGAAAGATTTCTTTGTTTCAACAAATTTCTTAATATTAGAAGAATTAGTAGTAACGTTATAAATACAAAAGGCATATCTTTAGAAAAAACAATTCTGGAATTGAATATAGAAATAAAATATTAGCAAAATAGTGTATGTCAGATTGTTGTGTACCCATAATCGATTACTGATATCAGCACGATATACGAGAACTTGTGCACCAATTTGAGTGCACAACAAGGCTTAATAAACTCGGCAGTTGTTCCTGATCATGATTATACTACATTGGGGTCGGAGATGCTTCTGCCTGTTACTTACTTTTGCTCAAAACCATAAACTATTTTCTACCATTTTTAAAAGGATAATCAGGTGTTTTTGTAGTTTTTTGATAGTTGAAGCAAATAAATCTTAAAGTGTACAGAAATTGTCTTTTAGCCTATTTTCGGTTTATATTTGCATAAGCAAAGAAATTTTTTTGTTAGCATATAGAATTTTATCTCTGGCGAGGATGTTTATTACTTTAAGAGAAGAAGAAAAATAAATGATGATCCAAAAATAATAGCACGAGCGGCACGAGCACCTCGAAGTAAATGCTGTAATTCAGGTAATCTATTTTTACGATTTTTAGCAACTATGTTGTTTATTTCAACTGGACGCTTTTTTGTTTAGCGCTGTCGCGTTGGCAAATTATAAACTTTTGGCATTCTACATGTGCATGCTTCAAACAATAACTCTCGAAAAAAACTCACTTAAATTTACAAATTTTCCATAATTTCGACGACAAGACCATACCAACTTTTCGTTTTAAATGGAATTTCTAAAATCCAAGCTCTTTATTTTCATAATTCAAGATTTTTCTATAATAAAGAAAAAAATTCTTAAAGATGCTGAGTGTATTTAGACTCCATCATCTGTCTTTTGGCCCCGTAATTCGCTCCCAAAATCAACTAAATCATCCGTACGCCTGTGGTACTTTTATAAATTTTTGGACCAAAGCACGTTTAAGCCACGTACCAAATGCTAGCTAATAGATGTCACAAGATTGTCGTACATCTACAGTTGCAGTTTAGTAAAGAACACAACAGCTTCTTGCACTCTTTGCCTGCGTGCACTTTTAAAGTTGTTCATCTTTATATATCCCAGAGGTGGCAAGTGGCACGATTGTGCTTTTTGTATCCCACTCATACCTTTTCCAAGGCAATAGAAGGATTGTGTAGCCAATCCCATTACTGAGGTATGACTTTGACATCGTTTACTTCGCTTACATATGTAATGGATCTGTAGCGATTGAAACTAAATAAACATATTTTGCTTTTAATAATTTATTATACTCTTTAACTTCCTCGATATACCTGGGATTTAATGTTTAATGGTATATGTTGTAAAAGGTCAACCAAAATGTATCATACAGTCCAGAACCGAAAAACTAAATTAAGCGTGTTAATTGGCGGAAACATAATGCGGGAAAGGAAAACGGAAACCATTTGGGAAAAGGAAAACACTTGTTATTGAAATTTATGCAGATAAATATTAGCCTCAACTGCAATGGCAATTTATGACCAACAAAGCACTTTGAAATATTAAATGATACAAAAAAATGCATTACAGATTTAAGTGAATTCTGCATTCAATGTGTGACATTTAATTTGCACAGCAAATGCATTAATTTGCGAATCAATGAATCTGTGCGATTTCTGCTGTCAGATGTCAGCCAATTCCTGTAATTGCCGGGATTTACCTGGTCAATGTGCTATTTCCATGACAAGTGGTACATTTTGAGCGACACCGAGATTATTTTGTGTGCTTACGTATGTGTTTTAGAATTTAAAATATTTTTTTTGCTTGAATACCGATCTGAAGAGCACTTGGCAAACTTGTTGTTGAAATTTCAAAAACTTATAATCACTTTCACGTTTTAACACAGACACCAGGCATATCCGGAAACTGACTTCAACGCTTAAATTTCGCGCTATGCGAAAGATTTGTCGCTTCCGCCGTTCCGTTTGGGGCAGCTGGTGAACTTACCACGACAAGCGAACGCAGACGACTTGTTGGCGCGTTCAAAAAGTTGTCGACAACACAAAATCCAAATGAAAGAAACGATTAGCTAGGGGAGGGTGGTGGTATGGGGCTATCACTTGCCAAATGCCGGCATTTAGAGGCGCCTGCGCAGTTCCACTTGTCGTATCTTTCCAGCTTGTTTTTTACATTTTTGGGTTAATAAATATTTGTTATGGCTTTTAAAAATTGCAACAGTTGCCAATACAACATTGTTCAAAATAAATTGGCACTGATCAATTTCAAAATGACGTTAACTACGTTACAACGTAACAACTCGCATATAGAATATTATTTAGTAATTACAGTATGTTAAAAATTGTAATTGTTTACAAATTGGTTATTTGAAAAGATCAGATAGTTTCAGCTCTACTCTAAATAAATTGTTTTAATTTCTAATAATATAACATTGGCAAAAATGAGAAGTGTTGAAAAATATTCAAGCTATCGTTGAAAACATCGATACACTTTCATTTCACATATCGATAGCATAAAACTTGTATTAGTCCTCTTTTCTTTGATGTCTTGTGAATGACATCGTTTTGCTGTAATAATTGTAAGTTTTGTTGAAAAACCGTGACTAGTGCGTATCTAAACAAGTGGGTTCTAGAAGTGCAACTTGCAATACGTGTACAGCATATGGAGAAATTCATTGTTTTTGTGCCGAATGCTGGCTGTCGATGTTTTTTGGCAAACGCCATGTTGGCCGCTTGCACATAACCTCAACACCGAACGAACAGTTGACACCCCAGTTATAAATTAATTTGTATTAATCATATATAGATACTTTGGTTTTTATTTTGTTGCAGAAAACGGCATAAGCAGTAGAAAACACCATGTCGCGTTTCTTTGCCAATGGCTCGGACTCGGAATCCGAATCCAGCGAAGAAGAAGTCCCAACCCAATTCAACAACAAAGCCCAAAACTTCGTAAGGAAAAAAATTGCACTTTTGCAGCAATATAAAATAAATAATAATATTCCATTCGCAGCAATTCAGCGATGATGAGGAGGAGGTAAAGCGTGTGGTGCGCTCCACAAAGGAGAAACGCTACGAGAATCTAACGAGCATTATTAAAACAATACGCAACCACAAGAAGATTAAGGACATACCCAATACGCTGAGCAGCTTTGAGGATTTGACACGGGCCTACACCAAGGCCCTGCCCGTCATCTCCAAGGAGGAAAACGGGATAACGCCGCGCTTCTATATACGCTGCCTGGCCGAACTGGAGGAATTCATCAATGAGGTATGGGAGGATCGGGAGGGACGTAAGAATCTCTCCAAGAACAACTCGAAATCACTTGGCACACTGCGTCAGAAGGTGCGCAAATATATTAAGGACTTTGAGGACGATCTGGCACGTTTCCGTGAGGCACCTGACCAGGAGAGCGATGTGGATGATGGTGAAGGCGATGCCAACGATAGCGATGCCGATCGTGCCGGTGATGACAGCGATACCGGTTTTGGAGTCAGCGCCAAAATGGCCGATTTACCCAAGGCAGCGAAATCGTCGACGCAGCAATCGAAAATAATTCCGGATGATGATGATTCGGAGGATTCAATTGACTGGGATCCGGACACCGAGTCAGAAACGGAATCATCGGAAGACGAGAATATGTATCAGAATATGCGCGAACGTTTCCTCAAGCGTACCACCGAAAAGGAGGACAAGGACGACGATAAACGTAAGGATAAGCGAAAGGAGCAGAAGCACAAGGTGCGCAAACGTGCCGACGACGATGAGGATGGCGAAGGATGGGAAACCGTCGTCAAGGGAAACGTTGTCGAGAAACCAAAAATGTTTGAAAAGGATGCCGAAATTGATATCCCGCTCGTGCTGGCCAAATTGATCGAGATCATGTCGGCACGTGGCAAGAAGCGCACAGATCGTCGCCTCCAAATCGATTTGTTGTTTGAATTGCGCGACATTTCCGAGCAGCATTCATTGGGTACCGCTATCGCCGTCAAGATTCACTTCAACATCATTTCAGCTATCTTTGATTACAATCAGAAGATATCTGAGCCCATGAAGCTGGAGCATTGGGCGCTGCTGCTGGAGGTGATGCAGAGCATGATGAAATTGCTGCTGGCCAATCCGGATATCAATATGAACGAGAGCGTCGCCGAGGAGCACGAAGAATATGGAACGGTGCCGTACTATGTCCGTGGTTGTCCCCTTGCAGCTGTGGAGCGTTTGGACGATGAGTTCACCAAGCTGCTGAAGGAATGCGACCCACATTCGAATGATTATGTGTCGCGGCTCAAGGATGAGGTTAATGTGGTGAAGACCATTGAGCTGGTCGTCCAATACTTTGAACGCTCCGGCAGCAATAATGAACGCTGTCGCATCTATCTGCGCAAGATCGAACATCTCTACTACAAGTTCGATCCGGAAGTGCTCAAGCGCAAGCGTGGCGAGTTGCAGCCAGCGATAGGGGCAGTAGGTGCCACCCCAGAAGCACCCGTCCAATCCTCCGTGGAGGTTATGGATAAACTATGCAAGTTTATCTATGCCAAGGACGATACTGATCGGATCAGAACGCGTGCCATCTTGGCGCACATCTATCATCATGCGATGCACGACAATTGGTTCCAGGCACGTGATCTGGTGCTGATGTCCCATCTGCAGGATAATATCGATGCAGCGGATCCATCGACGCGCATCCTCTACAATCGCATGATGGCCAATTTGGGACTGTGCGCATTCAGGCAGGAGAACATAAAGGATGCACATCATTGCCTCGTCGATCTAATGGTCACCGGCAAGCCGAAGGAATTGCTCGCCCAGGGCCTACTCCCACAGCGCCAACACGAACGCTCGGCCGAGCAGGAGAAGATCGAAAAACAGCGTCAAATGCCATTCCACATGCACATCAATCTGGAGCTGCTCGAGTGTGTCTATTTGGTGTCAGCGATGCTACTCGAGATACCCTATATAGCAGCGCATGAATTCGATGCACGTCGTCGTATGATCAGCAAAACGTTCTACCAACAGCTGCGCTCCTCGGAACGTCAGTCTCTCGTTGGGCCTCCGGAATCGATGCGCGAACATGTCGTAGCCGCCGCCAAAGCGATGCGCTGTGGTAATTGGCAGGCTTGCGCCAATTTCATCGTCAACAAGAAGATGAACACCAAGGTGTGGGACCTATTCTACGAGTCGGAGCGCGTACGCGAAATGCTGGTCAAGTTTATCAAGGAGGAATCGTTGCGCACGTATCTGTTTACCTACTCCAATGTGTACACTTCGATTAGCATACCATCGCTGTCGCAGATGTATGAGTTGCCGCTGCCCAAAGTGCACTCGATCATCAGCAAGATGATCATCAATGAGGAATTGATGGCCAGTTTGGATGATCCCAGCGAGACGGTTGTTATGCATCGTTCGGAACCGTCGCGTCTGCAGGCGCTTGCCATGCAATTTGTGGATAAGGTGACCAATTTGGTCGATGTGAATGAGAAGGTGTTCGACATGAAACAGGGCAACTTCTTCCAGCGCGGCAACATGGGCAATCGTGATCGTGGCTACAATCGCAGCCAGAACAACCAGGGTGGCAATTGGGGTGGACAGCGACGCGATAATCGCAACCAACGCAACCGCAACCCGCGTGGACACCACAAGCAGAACCAGCAGCAAAATCATCAGCAGCAGCAACAACAAGTCCACACCATCGACGAGGAGTAGACACACCAGAGGAATACAAAAGGAAACAGAAACAGTTCTATGGATAACACGCGGCTATTAATTGAATGGGACTGTGGAATTGGAACAGCTTCTCCTTGCGTTTGTGGATGGACCTCCGATTCGGATTGCCACACCGGATCGGAGGTCTATATTCATCCTCTTATCTTTGCGCAGCAATTTCCAATTTCGTTGCCTATCTATTTACAGTTATGTTCTGTTCTGTGAATTTGTTTGCTTAAAAATGAAGAAAAAACTACAACTAATTGAAAAATGCATTTTGTATCAACTAAAATCTAAAGTGCGCAAGTCTTTCACTAAAATAAACTTTTAACAAAAAAATAAAATAAAAAAAAAAACCATAAAAACTAAAAACAGTCGGTTTTAATAATATTTATAATATTTATTAATTGCATATTTCAACCTATACCAATTTATCAGTTTTTATTGGAAGTCAACGTACCGGCCATTATCTTAGGGAGATTCCAAAGTAAAATCAAAATATCGGGTTTTTTTTTCGATGTATCGATAGCATTATATCAGCATATTTTCTTTTGCCGACTCACGTTTAATTGTCCAAATTATTTAACAATTGAAAATTATTAATTAAAAACTAAATTAACTGCATCATGAACAGCATTGGCGACGATTGCAATGAGTTGAAAAAGCAATACGATGCTTGCTTCAACAATTGGTTCTCAGAACGATTTCTTAAAGGCCAAACCAATGATTCCGCCTGTGCGCCCATTTTCAAGATTTATCAGGAATGCGTCAAGGTGGGTGATTGACATAACAAATAATAATCTAACCACACATAATAATTGGTAATATTACCCCCTACCCTGCGCACAGCGTGCAATGCGTGAGCAGAAAATTGAGTTACGTGAAATTGAAACGGATTACAGCACCGGCCCCACTGAATACGACAACAACAACATTGGTGGAAGCTCTCCGGTTTCAGGTGCCAGCAAGCAGCAGGGCAAAAGTTGACATCTGACTGGGGACTTACAGCCATTCCATGGGGATATAATCAGCAAAACCCCAAATTTCCGGGGAGCTGTCCCATAGGAGTAAGGACGCATTACCGTGTAACTAAAAGCGCGGCTCCAAAATCTAAAAAAAACTAAATATAAAGAGAAGATAATTACGTATAGGATAGATGCTTGTTCCAAATGCAAAGTGTATATTAAATTGTATTAGAAATTAATATTAAGTTAAAAAAATTTACCTGTCACGGGACTAATACTGTTAAAGTTTGTAAATAGTATCTGTTACTTAAATAATATGTAGTTGATCAAATATATATATCTAAAATAAATACTTATAACTTTCCTTTTTTTATTCATAAATTCTCTTTGAATAAGTTGACTTGACAGTGGATATTTAATGCTAAATTACAGGGTAAATACGACACTAAGCAGATAGAAATTTTGTTTTCACAATTTTATATATATATTACCATTTTTATAGGCAGCAATAAGAATTAAATCCCAAAATGTGAATCCCAAGCGTTCTTATCGCAGACCTGACACTCAGGTTAAGTGCTTCCCCTGGAGCACATCTTCGGAGCATTTCCGATTGGTATAAAAGCCACTTACGAATGCTATTATTCAATATACTCAAAATCAAGTCACAGTCATTAAGATGAAACTACAGTCAGCGCTTCTGATCTTCTTGCTGTTTGTCTGTGCTATTTGCACGCAACTCATCCATGCTGAGCCTTTCGATTCCCGATCTGCATTAGGTGGACCCAGGCGACCACAAACATTGCCGCCAAACAGGCCACAGGCTCCAAATTTTGGACCATCGAGATTTTAACAGAGACAAATACTCTTAAAAATAAAATAAATTTGAATTAAAGAAAGGGTTTTTCTTTTTATGTATTTCGCTTAATCAAAAACAAGAGCGTTTGCCACACTTGGTTAAACAATTGGCAAATTGCTTAATGTTAAACAATCTTTGATTTTTCAATCTTTTGACTTAAATACTATTTTGGATTCGGACTAAAAACATAAACGATGAAAAACGTTCTTAGTGCGAAATACCATCGAGTTGGTAAAAATAGTCTAGCGGCGACTGATCTTGGAAAACTTAAAAATCTACACAACTTATGGCTTAAAGTTAGCAACAGAAGTAGCAGCAAGGAATTTACTTGCCACCTGTGAACTTGGACAGTTTCTCCAGCAAGGCAATGTAGGAGGTGTGCTCGTGAGCGGTGGCCAAGTCGGATAGTTTCTCGGCGAACTCATTGCTGATGCCCTTTTCCTCGAGCAGATTCATCAGCAGATCATACAGATAACCATCGAGCACATCGCCAGCAACGGCATAGATTTTCTCATTCCATTCACCTTCGTAAATGGACATCTCATCAATGGAGAATACATCGTTGTATTCGCCCTCCTGTGCCTCGCCCTCCAAATATGAGCAAGTGAACGATAGGGTTGTGTTGTTTTTAACAATATCCACCTCAAATTGCGGCTTGCTGCGCATTTCACCCAACTCGGGCTTGTCCGCATTTGGATTAACCTCTGGCTCCTGTTCGCTATCCACAGTGTGATTCACATTCAGGCTAATGATAACCTTCTCCTTATCCGTCTGCTTGCTCAGCTCCACCTCGGAGCCTGTTAGCTTTACACTAAAGCCCTCCAATGTGCTGGGCACTGTTTTGCCCTTTTGCACTTTACGCTCCGAAAGAATCTCCTCGGTGAGGAACTCGACCAGCTCGCGTTCGCCTATTGACATCAATAAATTATTAATATTATTTCATCATTTTCCCTACAGTTCGCGACTGTTAACAGTCGCATGTTTTTGAGGTTATGTAACAGTGGCAAGAGTGGCAGTCTTCACATCTTACACACCTCATCTATCTTAAGTATCTTACCCTTGGTGTGCACGTTGCAGCCACAGGTGCAATTAATGCTGGGCTTGTGCACATTTAACACAGTAACGTGGTCACCAACTGCTGCTGCCGGCGTTTTGGTCATGTGCCACAGGCTTCGGGTAAAATCGCGTTTGCCCAGTGCACCCGTCGCAGTGGTGGCCAAGTTGGCGAAACGCAGAGTGGCTGTCTTCAGGCTGTTCATCTTGTGGTTATATAAGCTAATATATTCTCTTAATATGATAGATGGTTAATGGAAAAATGTGCGGCTGCTTTCGTTTTGCAACTTGCAATCAGTATTCTAATTACATATCGATAACTCAGCCACATAAATCGATATACGTCTTGAATGGTGAATGTTAGGTGGCAAAGACAGTAAGCAGAAAATCACATTCTAATTATTTTAATTACATATCGATAACGCAGCCACATAAATCGATATACGTGTTGAATGGTGAATGTTAGGTGGCAACGACAGTAAGCAGAAATTCACATTGCGGTTGCAGTTGAAACAAATTGTATGGAGATATATTCTCAGATTAAGGATAAACTGCTTCTGCAAATTGAGGACGATGAACAGGTGCATCCCCGTTGTCCACATGGTCCCACCGTGCTATTCTATCGACAAAGTCAGAGTCCTAACGATGGCTACTACGCCTGCTCCGCTCATCGCAGTTCAAAGCTCTGCAATTTCCACATGGAATTCAATAAATGGCAAAGAAATAAACTTCAAAGATTGCCAGAAAACTTTCACGATTATCCCCAGTCAACGAGGAATAATGACGATCCTGATCCTACAAGTCATATGGAAGCACTCTCGCAGGACGAGGTGCATGCGCAATACTTCTTCGATCCAAACGCCCTCCAATTTTTTGCGGTTCAGTGTCGCCGTCTAGGAATTCAGTAAGTTATCACTTAGATAAATAGTTGCCCATAATTCTTTATAACAAATTCTCCATTTTTATTTCGACCTGCCACAGCAAAGTGGTTTGCATGGGTGCACCTCGTCTGCACTTTTACCTGCGTCGCTCGACAAATATGCAAAGTTTTTTGCTTGATTTTGACGAACGATTTGTTAGCTATTTGAGCTCAAAGGAATTTTGCCACTACAACATGTGCAACAATTGCTTCTTCTACAATCCTGAACCGTTCGAAAAGTTCCTAAAGTGCAAGAGGTGAGTGGATTAGCAGTAATATCTACCAAAACTTTACCTTATCTCTTACAGCGATGAACGCGTCTTGATTGTGACGGATCCGCCTTTTGGCTGTCGCACGGAACTGATAGCGAATACATTGCGATCACTCACACGGCTTCATAATCGAATTAACAAGCTGCCCGCCACTCCACTTTCCATTTTCTGGGTGTATCCCTACTACATGGCCAATTACATTACGGATGACATGCCCGAAATGCAGATCTGTGACTACAAACTCAACTATACAAATCACAGTCACTACACGAATGTGGGCAAATCTCGACGATGCTACGGCTCACCAGTGCGCATCTTTACCAATGTGCCGCTTGAACTGCTCCAGCTACCACCTGCTGAGGGTTATAAATATTGCCAGAAATGTGAACGCTTTACGGCCGTAGAAAACGTGCATTGTGATCGTTGTAACGATTGTTGCTCCCGCAATGGGCAAATCTATCGGCACTGTCAATTTTGTGATCTATGCGTGAAACCCAACTATGTCCACTGCTCCAATTGCAGACGCTGCTGTCAACGTGAGAATCACAATTGTGCCTTGTATCAGTCCAAGCAACGGTGCTGGATTTGTCGACAACGCGGACACATTGAGAATAACTGCGGAGTTTGGAAGTACAGATATCGAAAGGGGTTGAAAAAACTGGGCTGCCTTCTTTGTGGCAAGGAGCGTCACACGGAACGCAATTGCTCAATGCGCTCCAAATACTTGAAGGAAACACAGTTCATGGGACAATCAACGATCGTAGCAAGCAAGTAAGTGTTACACAAGTAACACAAAGGAAAATGAAATTGTTAAAGTAGTTTGTTATTTTAACTCGATTTTAATGCCAAAATTGCACATGTTTAAACTAATTGAAATGAATGGACATGGATAAAACCATGACCATTGTGGAATGGAATTTAGTTGCTCCAAAGAAAATAGTTCATTAAAAAAAAATAACTTTGTTGTAGCAAACTAAGTAAATATATATTAAAGAAAATTTTTGACAAAAAATGTCAATTGTTGTTTATCATTTAACGACTGGTAACATAACTTTTGCTGTTGTCCGGATGTAGGTGTCAGCAAGCAGAAGGACAAAGATTAACCTCTGACTGGGGACTCACAAAAAATCTGAGTCCCAAATTCACGTGGAGCAGTCTCATAGGAATGAGGACGCATTTCCCTGCAAGTACAAGCGCAGCTTTACAATCTAAAACAAAATAAAAAGAGAAGATAAATACGTAAACAATAGATGCTTATTCCAAATGAAAAGTGTATATTAAAATGTTATTAGAAATTAATATTAAGTTGAGAAAATAGACCTGTCATTATATATTACCATTTTAATAGGAAGCAATAAGAATTAATTCCCAAAATGTGAATCCCAAGCGTTCTTATCGCAGACCTGACACTCAGGTTAAGTGCTTCCCCTGGAGCACATCTTCGGAGCATTTCCGATTGGTATAAAAGCCACTTACGAATGCTATTATTCAATATACTCAAAATCAAGTCACAGTCATTAAGATGAAACTACAGTCAGCGCTTCTGATCTTCTTGCTGTTTGTCTGTGCTATTTGCACGCAACTCATCCATGCGGAGCCTTTCGATTCCCGATCTGGATTAGGTGGAACCATGCGACCACAAACATTGCCGCCAAACAGGCCACAGGCTCCAAATTTTGGACCATCGAGATGGTAACAGAGACAAATACTCTTAAAAATAAAATAAATTTGAATTAAAGAAAGGGTTTTTCTTTTTATGTATTTCGCTTAATCAAAAACCAGAGCTTTTGCCACACTTGGTTAAACAATTGGCAAATTGCTCAATGTTAAACAATCTTTGATTTTTCAATCTTTTGACTTAAATACTATTTTGGATTCGGACTAAAAACATAAACGATGAAAAACGTTCTTAATGCGAAATACCATCGAGTTGGTAAAAATAGTCTAGCGGCGACTGATGATGGAAAACTTAAAAATCTACACAACTTATGGCTTAAAGTTAGCAACAGAAGTAGCAGCAAGGAATTTACTTGCCACCTGTGAACTTGGACAGTTTCTCCAGCAAGGCAATGTAGGAGGTGTGCTCGTGAGCGGTGGCCAAGTCGGATAGTTTCTCGGCGAACTCATTGCTGATGCCCTTTTCCTCGAGCAGATTCATCAGCAGATCATACAGATAACCATCGAGCACATCGCCAGCAACGGCATAGATTTTCTCATTCCATTCACCTTCATAAATGGACATCTCATCAATGGAGAATACATCGTTGTATTCGCCCTCCTGTGCCTCGCCCTCCAAATATGAGCAAGTGAACGATAGGGCTGTGTTGATTTTAACAATATCCACCTCGAATTGCGGCTTGCTGCGCATTTCACCCAACTCGTTCTTGTCCGCATTACCAATGAGCCGCTTAAGCTGCTCCAGCTGCTACCCGCTTAGTTTGCAGACGTTGCTGCAACGCGAGAATCACGCAACGGTGTTGAATTTGTGGACAACGCGGACACATTGAGAATAACTGCGGAATTCGAAATGCAAAAACTGGGTTGACTTCTTTGTGGCAAGGAGCATCACACAAATAAAGGTGTAAGACAAAGGAAAATAAAATTGTTAAAGTAGTTTGTCATTTTAACTCGATTTTAATGCCAAAATTCAAATTTGCTCTTAACACACATTAAATGTTTAAATTAATCAAAATGAATGCACATGGAGAAAAACATGACCACCATAAATTGTGGAATGATTTTTATTTGCCACAAAAAACTCTTTCATTCAAATAAAAGAACTTTGTTGCAGCAAAGTATGTAAATAGAAATTAAAGAAAATTTTGACAAAAAATTACAATATAGTTGCTTGTTTTTTGTTTATCATTTAACGACGGGTAACTTAAGCTTAGACAATAATTAATTTCAAGTGGAAAACACCTATTGCCCCCAACCAACGGAATGCAGATCTTAAAATTGTTGTCTCTTGTTGTTTGTTTGTTGTTGTTTTGGCTGAACTGTTTGTATGAAATCTGATGACGTCGACAATTGGGTCGCGCGTCCGTTGAGAGGTGAAAGTATCTTTTAATGCGCTATGTTGAAAATGTCTAAGAACGGTTGTATTTGCCCCAAATGTGCAGCATAAAAACAGAAGCGATAAACAGCAGCGACATTACCAGCACGGGAACTGGACCACTGGAAGAACGGGAAGAGAAGCAACAAAATTACAATTAGACTACAAAAAATGTTTTCTTCACTTACACTTTAATGCCGGGAGAATCGTCTGTGTAAAAGCGCCACATGCCGCCAGTGCCTGCGCCGCCGGGTGCACGACTCCTGGCTGCCGTTGTTGTTGTTGTCTTGCGCTGTTTCAGAGTGCTGCCGCCACCAGCGCCAGCGCTACGTGGCGCCGACAATTTGCTGGGCGAGCGTGAGCCGCTGCCAACGGATGTGGAACTTGCAGGTGCAGGCTATAATTTTCAATTTCGTTTAAATTCTCTTCTTTGGCTGATAGGTACTTTTTAACTCACCATTTTAATTTAAATGTTTAAATTTAATTCAGAGCGAAATGTGCACTGAGTTCGTGAGTGAATACGTGCTGACCTGGAAAAGTGTTGAAAGCGATGAAATCAATTTGACAACTCTTCGTGTCGGTTTCGTGTTCCACGTCACCTGCCATTCGCCAGTGAACGTAACAATGACAGCGTTCGATTAGTTTTATTCATACCAGTTTGTAGCTCTTGTCAATGGAATGACACAAAAAGTTGGCGCTTAAACCATTTTGAACAAGTTAAAAAATAAAACTATAACAAACTGAAAAAAATTAGGTATTTCAAGTCGAATATAACTTAGATTGGCGCGTACAGAATAGCAAAGTTAAATACAAATTTTTCGTTAAACTTTTACATTAATTGTAAGATATGCATATTTTGGAGAAATAAATTATGTCTCCTCAATGCCTCGATTAGAACTTGCTAATTGATTTTTATTTATTGTTATGCCAACAATTTTGTAACATAAAAAAAATTAAATAATAAAACAATTGTAAATAAATTTCAAATTTGATATCAATTATGCCTTGAAATCATCGATAACATTTTCGTCAATTATCGCCAGTTCCAATGTCTGTATATCAATTAAATTTTTCATGTGCGTCTCTCAAATAGTTGCATCTCGCAGATTGTACATTTATTTTGATTATGATATTGTGAGCGGTGTATTTATAAAATACAATACGCTGTGGATGAATAGCAAGCGATTTTGCTGCACCGTTGCTATGGTGCGCAAATTCATGACAAAAAGCAAAATAATATAAATAAACTCTGTGTCAAATACAAACGCAAACAGCGAAAAAGAAAAAGTGAAGAAAAACAGAGACAAAACAAATCAACGAAATATGGAGGATATTGAAATTGAATATCTGGACGAGTACAAAGACTTGGTGCTGCCAGGTGGGCAACGAAAAGCCAATTTGCTTATTTATCATCTGCAATAATTTTCTAAAAATTGACAGGTATTAAGACAAGCAGCGACAGAAGCGCGGCAACTGGGGCGATCTCACATCAAGTGCAGAGACGCATCTCATCCGATTCGAGTGGTTCGTCATCCATTGATCCGGATATTTTTCAAAGACTATTCGATGGCAAGCTTCTGGAAGACGAGATGCTCACTGAAAGTAAGTCAAATTACAATTGCGATTGCTAATAGCTTATGTATTTGTATTTTATCAGACGGCTCAAATGCCAAGGGAAGAAATAAACGTCGCTTAAGTTCTTCATCGAGCGATTCGAACGATGCTCTGGACGCATTATACAATCGCATGGTGAACATAAGAGGAGATCGCTTAGAATCATACGATTCAATAGATGATTTGGGTATGTGATTAGACAGAAATAGTGTAATATAATAATATAATCCATAAATTTGCATTACTGCTCCTATAGGGGATGCGCTGATGGGCGCCACAGACAAGTCGCTAGCAAGGACAGTCAACTCTCAGTCAGCCAAGAAGTCACTGAGTGACGAGTTGCACCGACGCACGCTTGCTGAAAGTCGGCCGCAGGATAACAAGTCAAATTTAAATGATGCATCGATAAAGCCAAAGAGCAAGACTGATATCCTCAAGCTAGGAGAAAGGACAAACGGGACCAGCAGCAGCAGTACCTCCTCCAACCCACATCTGCCGGCCAATCGCAAGAAAGCAATAACCATTATAAAAGCTCGGAAGCCGGATCTTAAACCGCCCAAGCATGAACCCAAAGAGGATCCACTCCGTAAGTTTTTACTACATATATATGTACAATATATTTGAAATTTAATTTTAATTTGTATTATATTAAACATATTAATTTTATGTTATATGTTTATTGTTATATTATATATATATATATATATATTTTTATATATATTTTTATATATATTTTCATATATATTTATATATATATATATATATATATATATATGTTATATTTGGAGTGAATTTAATGTTATGTTTAAATCAGTATTTACTTTATTAAACTCAATTAAATGTTTTCTAACATTAAAACTACACTCACGCTTTGAAATTACAAAACTGGATATCTTAAAATGTTCATTAATTTAAATTTAAATGGCATCTATAAGTTTTCATCCATTTATTCCCTATTTTCAGACTTGAAGGAAATCTTCGATGAGTCGGACAGCGACTTGTTTAATGAATACGAATCGGATTTCTATGACTATGGCGATTCCGATGACGATGATGGCGTGGAACCCAAACAGATAATTGATATATCAACGGATAGCAATGTGACATCGTTGGCGGGTAAGTAATCATTAAGCGACTAGTTGATACTGCCAACCCTCTGATTATATTTATAATGTGCGTCAAACAAACCGTGTAGACACTGTGACACCTGTTGTTTCCGATGACGAAAGCCAGCAGCAAACGACGCACGCAGCCACCGAGCGTCTGCAGTTGTACTTAAATAATCTAAGCGGCGCCGAATCGCCACCCTCTAAACACAAATACACTCGCAATTGCAATGCTCGAAAATCTCATACTAATGAAAAATCACCCTCAACATCGAGGACACTTGAGGAGCCATCGGCATCAGTGAATAGTAATAAGGAAGTCGTTGATCAGGCGCTGCCAATGGGTAAGTTTGTCCTAATTTCATTCACTTCTGGTGAACACATTTCACATTTATCAACTAAACCGTCTCTAATCTTTGCAGCCGAGGAACAGCCTGAACGCGATGATGTTCCATCAAGCAGTAGAGATTCGGATAAAATGCCTCGCGTCGATCAAGTCGATGATAAAAATCTTACGTATGAAACATTGGAGCGTCTTAGCCAAAATTTGGCCGCGGAAATCATTAAGATTGATGAGGAGCGCTCCATTGAATTTGAGAAACGTTCTGCGTCCAAGCAGCATAGTATATCGCCCTCCAAACTGTTGGCCAACTCATCTCTTTACATGAATCACGTGCGTAAGCTGACCTACTCCAACGAGAAAATGAATGAGATTGCGCCAATGCGTCGAACCAAGAGCGAGGAAGGATTTGCTAAACGTGGTCTCTGTGGGAGACAGATAAAATGCAGAGCCGCCACCACAGACGAACAAAGCAAATTTAATCCACTGTCAAAAATTAAAGCCCAAGAAACAACATCAACAATGACGGATAAAGAAAAGGAATCACCCAATAAGAAACAATCAGCGAACACGTTATCTTCCGCAAAACCAGAAATAATTAAGCGCAAACGTGGCAGGCCAAAAAAAATTAAATTCCTTTCAGTGAATTCTTCAAGTTCGGAGAATCAAACTGAGAAACGCTGTATGGTTTTGCCTGACAATACAAACTCAACTGTTGTTAGCGTAGTTGATAATTCAAACTCGAAAATAGATTGCCACGAAATGGATATAACAATTGAACCGAATCGAAATGGAAATATTAAAGAATTAGATTCTCTCAGAGGTCCTGCAACGGATGAGCCATTATCATCACAACTACTTAAAGATTCTTTAAAGGATTCAGGAGAACCGGACACAGGGAAGTCAGAAAGTGGACTTAAATCAACTGCAGCATTATCTAAGCAACAAGACGCTTTAAGTGATTTATATGAAGAAGAAACATCCTTGCAGCAGCAGAGCCGAGTTGATAAACATGTTCCAAAACTTGTTGAAGAATGTTCTGTTGAAAATGCTGTTGCTGAATGCCATTCCGATACTAGTGCTGTAAAGTGCGTCAAACAAGAAACGTGCTTAACAACTTTCGAAGGTACTGAAGATAAAATCTTAAGCACAGCAGTTGGGGAAGTCGCAGACAGAACCAAGGATAATAGCCAGGACGATAACTCTTCAAATATTGTAGAAACTGTACAAGGGAGAGACAAGAAGAGAAGTGTACAAATTGATGGAGAAGTCAAAACATCTAAAAAGAAAACGGAGGAAATTAATGGAAATTTAAATGAAACAATACCAGATAAACTACGACAGTCGACAGAAGCAGAAGAAAGTATGACAAACTTAATTGTTGTGGCAAAATCCAAGAAAAGTTCAAACAAGGCTCGTCGAACAATAATTTCAAGAAAATCGTCACCCACCACCTCAGCCTTGACTAGTCCATTGGCAGACAGCCTGATCCTTTCGTCAGGACGGGAAAGTCGTAGCGGTAATCGCATGCTTAAGGGTGATCTTGATTTAGCCAAGAAACCAACGCTAAATCGCAATTGTCCCTGCATCTCCGATAAGAACACGGAGAGCAGTGAATGGTCTCCAAACTGCATAAAATTGTCTATTAATTATAATCGTGATGAAATGCCTCAACAACCTACAGAGGAGATAGCTATAAATGATTTGCAATCCTTAAGTGAGAGACACTTGCGCAGCTTTAAAGCATCTACGTCTGAAGCTATGCCCAAAAATAGTCCACCAAAGCTGCCACAAAAAACTGAAAAGAAATCTCGCCGAAAAAGGAAGCTCGAAAAGCCGATTGAGACTGAAGTATCGCCAGAAGAGACCATTGAAGATGCTAAGGATGAAACCTTTCCATCCACAGATGAAATCCATATTGAAACATTAGGTGAGAAACTAACGACTGAAAATGTTCCAGAACAGCAGCCGACCACAGGAACGGACACTGTTGCCAAAGAACAGAACGAATCGTCTGAAGAACAGATAGAACCAACGACACCAGTCATCGATGAGTCAGTCAGACCATGTGATATATTATCTCTAAGACCTCAGCAGTTTTTCTTAGCAGGCGAATTAATTCGACAACCGACTCGTTTTCGAAAACGCACCTCAATCGCCTTACCAACTATGCTTACTCGATCAAGTTGTATTAAATCCAAGGAGCAGCATATAAAAATTGAAATTAAAAAAAAAAAAAGAATCAAGAAAGCCAAAAGTGACACGGATCAAAATATTAATAATACTCTGATTCCAGACTCAATCGATCAGTCGGAAATTGTAGAAACTACACACGGGAGTGCGAGAGAGAGGGTTTCAAGTGAGCCTAGGCACAGCAGCCAGGCAGCGGAGAATCAAATCATTTCAGATTCAGATGCCATGCAACTCGTGTTGACTTCAGATACGCCCAGCTCTTGCTCCTCAAGTGGTTCATGCCGCAAGCTGCGCGTGTTCCTTAAGAGAGAAAAAACAATATCTGAAAATACTTTGTGGCACAAGTTCGCAAACGAAGTTGAGAATGTTACAACACCTGCTCCTCCTCAGCAGGAGTTGGAGGACATTAAACATGATACGCCAATAGAGGAAATTAAATTTTTCCATCAAGACACTGCTGCTAATAAAAATCCAACGCATCACGTTGTAGAGAATCCAAAGGATTCAAGAACACCTGCTGGGAAAGACGAATCCTCGGAGAATATTGATCCTTGTGATATGACAGAAAAATCCACAGTCCAACCTCCCTTTGAATCGGTATTAAATCAGACTATTGTGAATCAACGACAGTTAAGCAACGGTGAACACGAGACTGCAATCGAAGAACAGAAACCAGTGGAGGAAGATGCTCAAAAGGATCTACCACAAAACAACACAGAGAATGACGAGAAACAGCAAGGGGGAACGGAAAAAGCTACTGAGAAAAATGTTAAGCAGGTTGTAATGAAGAGTAAGAAACAACAACCGGTCGAGGAAACTTCCGATAAACACAAAGATGAAAAGCCATTTGATGTGGAGATGAGAGAGCAAGCTAAACTGATGAAAACTGACGCTAAGGAAGAACCAAAACTAAATGAGAAAGAAGACGCTCCCGCTACTGCTGGCATCGATCAACAGTTAATTGAACATCAGCAACCAGATGAGAACGATTTTGAAAGAAAAGATCAAAAACTAATTGAAACAGACTCTAAGCCATATCAAGCTGTTGGCAGTAATCATCCGCATATGGATAATATTACTACTCAACTTATTACGACAGAAACAACAGGTGTCGTGAGAAGTGTCGATGGCGTCAGCATTGTTGAGAGTTTTATTGATTCCGTGAGCTCCGAAGCGGAAGCGGATGTGGAAGCCACTCAGCCATATGGTTAATAGCTATTACTAATTTATATTTACTTTACCCAAGTTAATTTTGAACATTCAACCCGTCATGTAACTCTTTTTGTTTCTCCTAATCCGCTCTTTCTGTCTTTCAGAGGCAAGCAAAAGCAAGCTGCCGGCGAAAGAAGGTAATCCCCGGAAGAGTAACACAATGGCACCACCAGCACCGCCCAAAAGGGAGTTGTCTACCGGGAAGGCGGGTAAGTAGTGCTTCAAAGTATGCATTCAAGTTTCAAATTAATATATGGGAATTATATTCTAGTGCTGCGACTTCTGGGCAAGCCCATGCAAATGGATGAGCAGCTTTCGCCAAAGCAGCGAAAGCTTGTGGACACAACTGCGGTTAATGATAACAGCAAGGACAACAAGGAGGTGACCAAAGAGCCAACCACAGCGTTTGATGAGGTACCCGCAACCAAGGCGGCTGCGTCCAAGAAAAAACTAGCAGCGACGTCAAAAGTTCTAAGCAGAAAATCTGAATTGCTAAGAGTGTCGACGGTGAAAAGCAATGTTTCCACATTACTAAGCCCCGATCGGCATGTGGACAATTCGGTAATAATAACGACAACGGCCACAACAAATCCAACAGTGGAACCCTTTAAAAAAGTGGAAACACCAACAGTGGGCAGTGGCATTAACATCTCAGTATCATTGGTGCCCGATGATGCTGTGAAGTTACCGAAAAAGAAATTAACCCAAGCAGAATCTGTGAAGAGGTTGTTACACGCAAAGGCGGCAAGCTCAAAAAAGACGGAGGCATCTACAGAAGGAGTATTAGCAGTATCACCAATAAGACCAGTCGCCAAATCCTTATCAGCAGGAGCAGACACGCCAGCAGACGGAAGCAAAGCAAAGCCACGTAAATCACTACCCGTAACCAAAAGAACAGGGAAAGCTGCACCTTCAGGTTCAACTGCTCAACCAGCTAAGAAATCGCGGCCAAAGAAGGAGTCTAGCAAAAAATGTATTGCCAAAGCAGAAGCAGCAGGAAAAAAAGCTCCCACAAAATCAGTGCCAGGCAATCTGTTGAAGGCAGCAAACGCAACTGTAACCACAGTCAAAACTAGCAACAATATCAATCAATCTATCGAAGCAGCACCAGCAAGTCAAAACAAGAAGCACGAAGTGCGAAAAGTCGCCAACAAAAAGGTGGGCAAACTTAAGTCAAATGAAAAATTGCAATCTGCAGCAGCAGCATTACAAGTTGAGTCAATTGCTGTGAGTCCAGAAATTTCCACAAATGCCACACCAGACTCGTTCTCCATTCGCGATACAAAGCGAGCTGCTCGCATAGCAAAATCATCCTTAAAAATGCCTCATGCTAAACGTGGCGGCAGTCACACTCGCTCCACAGCAGGCACACCCACGCCCACACAACAACAACAAAAAGAAAGTGATTCTAATGAGCAACAGCAACAGTTGACATTGTCACAAACGGATATGCAGCAACAACAAAAGCAGCAGAGCCAAACACGCAAATCATTACAAATGCACCAAGCTAAGGAAAAGGCCGAAGCTGCTGCTGCTGCTGTTACTGTTACTGCTCCTGCTTCAGCAGCTGCTCTAGCTCCCACTCCCACTCTAGCTCCCACTCCCACTCTCGCATCCACTCCCACTCCACCTCCTGTACCTGCTCCCGCTGCCTCTGCTGCTCAGTTGCCTGAGCAACAACAAGTGAAACAACTTCCGTCGCGCAAACGCAAAGTGCCAGCTAAATTCGATGTGGACTCGGCAAGTGTTAAACGTCTGAAAGAAACGCAAACCGCCAAGCCAGAAACAACAAGCATTGCGTTTCCGGTGCTCATCACAGCTGCTTCTGTGGTGCTCCCCGAAATATCATCATCAGCAGATGCAGCATTGGCCTCGACAGTGGCAGCAACATCAACAGAAATATTAACAGCAAATCATCCAACCACAAATAAGTTGCATCTAGCGCCACAACTGCTGCCGCCAAAGCTGCGTAAATTGCGCGTACGTTTAAATCGCAACTGTTTCAAAAACTGGCTAAGGGCTCAGCAGCAGCAGGTAGTGGTGCAAGTCGAATTACAACCTGGCGCGAAGCTAATCTCAAATGTGCCGTCGTTGAGAGCAAATCCACAATTGTTACACCGATTTTCAGAGATTAAATCTGTGCCATTGCCGGTGCCGCTACCACCGCTGGAAGTCAAGTTGGAAGAAGATGTGGATGAGTCACATCCGGAGCAAGTAGTTGTTAATATGCCTCTTGTTGGAACCAAATCGAGAAGAGAAAAAGCCTCACTTATTTCGAGTACACCGCACAGTTTAATGACAGCAACAGCGACAACGGCGTTGCATCCACCAGCAACAAGCAATACTAGCAGCACCACTAGAAACAGCACTATCCCCAGCAGTACCACCAGCAACAGCGATTCAACAATTCAATCCGCCAGCAGCGGCGGCGTTAGTGATGCACTTTCATTTGGCACAATGAAAATGTTTACATATTTGTACCCAAAGCGGACGCAGTTCTCATTTGGTCATGTGGCACTCGATTACTGCTGCCACGATCTCGAAGGGCCAATACGGGCCATTGATCCGACACGGATGCATGAGAAGATTGAGGTGCCGGTGCTGGAGCTGCCGCAATGCATGGTCATCACGTACAAGATAATCACGAAGCAGGATAAGAATATACCGCAAAAGGTGCTAGCCAAATTGCAGCAACTGGCGGCCAAAGATGGTCTGCCGCAAGTGCTGCAAACGGTGACAATGACAACGACAGGGACACCAGCGACACCACCGACACCAGGAGCAGTGCTTGCTTCACTGTCCTCTGTAGCTCCTCCACAACTATCCACTGCTAATAATCTTGATCGCTTAGCCAAGCAGATGGCGACTGGCCCCAACCTCAAAAGGAAACAACATTCGCCAAATGTGGCTACTCCTGCTCCTACTAATGCTCCTGTAAAAGCACTACCGATGACCAGTTCACCAACTGGGACAAGTAAGCAGATACCCAGACTGCTGCAGCTGCCGCCCATTTGTCCCTCGGATAAGCCCCGCATGGAGCTCCAGACACGCGTGCAGCTCTTCGATGCGGTGCTGCAGAGTCTCTCCAAGCGAGCGGCCGCAATGAATGTGACCGAGCGTCAGCTGGTTATCGAGATGATAGTGAAAACGAGCACGTTATTACCCATCGATGTGGATGTGGGCACCAAGCTGCTGGAGAATTATGTATATTATTTAAATGCAGTCACCAATACCACTCCCAGGCCCCGATTGCGGTCCATTGTTACGCCTTCACCAGCGACATCGACGACCTCATCCGTATCCGCACCCCTATCCAGCAGCAAATTGTTGAATTCGAAGTCATTAAGTCGAACTGTTAAATCGCCTACGATTATGCGCCCGACTTCATCGTCATCAACGCCCGAACCTCGACGACCCATTTACGATAGGCAGAGGAACATTATTGGCTACCAGTACAGAATGAATCAATCAACACCCCGAAGTACAGAAGCACGGAGCAGCACCACTAGCAGCTCCTCGTTGCCAGCGGGAACACCAATTGCAACAGTGACTGCACAGCAGCAGCTGCAACGCTCAAGCGTCCTTATGGTGCCCAGTGCCTGCAGCAGAGTAAAACATTAAATAAAAAATTAAGATAAGAATATCTATCTTCATATTTTAATTTTTCGCTTTTTCCAGATCGCTGTGGTTAACTCGGTCGCACAATCAACTCTTGCCACGCAGCGAGTGGGTACGGGCAACATAATACCAGTCTATCCATCACGCAACGCAAAAGGCTTGCTCCAAAAAACAGCAACAATAATTTCGGCAGATAAAGCGACGCCCGTTGGCATTGTTAACGGTGTCCCCATACTCGGCACGAGTGCATCTGCATCAACAGCTGCAAATTCGTCCCCGAATCGTAATGTCTTCGTTGTCAATCAGTTGCTTTCACAGCCGGAGGAGTGCATATTGCCGGATGCGATTGGTGGCACCTCTGCCGACGTAGCTGCCGAGATCAAAGACGAACTTGACGATGCGGAAATTCTAAATTAGAATTACACACATATTTAATACCAATTTTATATAAAAATTTAATATAAAAAAAATCACTAATTAATCTATGAAAAGTATAATTAGTTACTTTACAAAAAATAGCATTAAGCATATAATACCAGAAATACATGAAAGGACACCTATATTTAATGCAAATATGTAAAACATATTTGTGGGTTTTGAAATAAGTCTTGTTAAAATTTTGCCATTAATCTTTGTTTTGTAACTCAATTAATTGCTACACAATAAAATATATACTATTATATAAAATATATAAGCGAACTGCAGAAATGCATATGAATTAGGCTGCTTCATTGGCAATATTACTTTGAAAAAAAAAAAATTTGCGAAAAAAAATTTAAGGAACACGCAGGTAAGGAGAAACAATGCGGAATTAAAATCCAACCAGTTGAACGGAACTTAGTCGGGAACTCTACAATAAATAAAAGAGATTTAGTGAAAGATTCGAAAATGATACAAAAAAATAGAATTTAAGAAACTGTAACTGTTTCAAATCGATCAGCGTACTGGACCTAAAGCAGAAACTGTTACGCTCTCAAACAAATAAGGCCCACAATTCAGCAACAAGTTGGCAGCCCCAGCTTCAAAATTAGTGCGGCAGCTCTTAATATCTTTTTATAGACTATTCTAAGCAAATTAAAAACCTACAATGCTTCAGAACAACGCATCTGTCTACAGAGAACAATATATATAATAATATTTAATCTTCTATATGTATATATACATAGAAAATTGCGTTTATAGAGCATGTTTTGCTGTGACGTCACAGCCTCTCTCAGAGGTTACGCTCTTAGCGAGAGTCGCCAAGAGAGTTACGCACTGCTCTACCTTGGATATGTGTTTTAAATGATTTCGGCATTCTTATAAGCAAGAGAACATTGCAAAACAACAACAGTTTTCGTTTGCCGGCTGTTTGCAACGCATACTCATCAAAGGGGGGTCCGCAACGCACTTTTTACACTTGATCGCTCGCTCGCTTCGTTTGCGTCCGTTTCGATTGTTTAGTTGGTTTGTTGTTCTTGTTGTCGACGCAACAACAAAATATTAAATAAATAAGTACATAAGGAACCTACCGATTAGTCGACGTGCCGTGTCGCCGAATTGTGAGTGTGTTTTCCCTATTTACAAGGAGTGTGTGTGTGTGTTTTTGATACATGTTTTGGTTGAAATGGCCGTGGAAATAACAAACTCAGTATTATCGCTGCAGCCGGTGGCAATTGAATCTGAATCTCCTCTCCACTGGCAGCTCGAGGACTTTGCATATTTTCACAAGTGCGGTGAGATTACAACCTCACCCGATGTCCAATATTTTGGCTTCAATTGTGCATTCTGTCCGGCGATTTGTCTGCAACTGTCCGTCTTCATCGACCACATACGGACCCAGCACATGCAGGATATGCGAAGGCTTTATGAAAATGCCGCCGCTGCTGTTGCCGGCGACGAGAAAATCGAGCAAACAACACAAACCGATTTAAATCTAATGATAATGAATATGGAAACGAGCACAACGGGAACAGCAACGGGAACACCAACTCCTTTGACCACAACAAATAAGCACTTGAAGAAAACAACGTGCAATTGGAATGAGAATATCAATGTGAATGTGAGTGACAATGAGAATACTACTCCCATTTGGGACATGGAAATGGACATGGCTATGGATTTGGCTAACAATGTGCAGACCTCAAGCAACAATGCCTCGCAGCTTGGCAACTCGACAATAACACCAACAGCAAAAGCAGCAGCGACTCCAGCTAACATAGACTATGTTTATGTTATGCAAAATCCATTGCCACCATCACCGCCACCCTCGACGGATGAGCAGCGAAGTCCGCGATTGCTGCACTCGATGGATGCATTTGAATTGCTGGATGTTGACTCAACGTTTGTCTCTCCGCACACACATCCACACACATACCCAGCGACACCCTTGGACTCGGCTGGACTACACACCACACAGCACCGTTATGAGACGCGGCGCGTGGTAAGCAAATCGTTGATTCTTTGACCTGTCTATCAACCGCATCCTCCCCGCCCCCCAACCCCGCCAACAACCCCATCCCTTAACGCTGTTTGGCATTTTGCTGATGTTGTCGTTGTTTAACATTGTGTTTCCTGCGATTCCGTAATGCAAAAAAAGGGGTTTCCGTTAATTGTTGCTGATGTTGTTGTTTTTGTTGTTGGGCCCTGTGTAAATAAGCCCCGACAACAAAAGTGGCCCGGACACGACCTTCAAAATAACGGCGCATTTGCGGCAACATTGGCAATGCCACAAAATACTAAAAAAAAACTGTGTCGCATTTTTATTTATGTTCTTAAATACCCCGTCTCCATGCAGCACTTATGGTATGATCGACTCACAGTCTTGCAAAGTTGTGCCACAAGTTGTCAGAAAATATATATAAAAATTAGTTGCAGGCAAGCAAAATAGTTGAATCTATTGATTATTTTTTTTATTAGCTTCTTGACTAAGGTAGTAAAAGTAATTGCCTATTTGCCCAGTCACTATCAACATTTCTTACATTCTCAAGTGTCAATAGAACGTAAAGTTTCCCGTAAGCGGACAAACTGTGCACATTTAACATTCTAAAACCCGAGTATTTTATAATTTTAATTCATTAATATCAATGCAACAATTAGCTTGTAATTCCAGAAACACATGAGATTTTTAAATTATATTTTTAATTTAATTAATTAAATTTCATTTTTATTGAAATTGACTGCCGTAAGCTACATATATAAATTAAATATTTTTCTAATTCAAAATTAGTTTCTTCGTTGATTGAGGAAATTGGTTATGTTCTTTCTAATATTTTAATTAATTTTTCAAAAAAAGGCAATTAAATATATATTTTAGTCATGCGGTAAATTTACCATAATAATGGAATCGCGATATGTTAAGATTGTGCATGTAAAAATTGTTAGCAAACTGAATTAACAAATTTTTGTTAGCTTTTGAGATTGTATCGCTACTCACCTAGCCTCTTTGCTGCCTGTTTATCCCGCTGCTCGAGGGGCTGGCCAAGGGGAGGCATCGGAAGACAGTTCATCAGCCCACTAAAAGTCTAGCGCTATTTTTACTTTTGCTGGCAGTGCGACGCAGTTTTTCGCGTTTCCACTTGTTTTGGATTTTGACAATTTTTTGTGGAAAAATTTAAACACACACATATATATATATATATATATCTATATATATATGTATATATATGTGATGCCAAAAACCAATACACATGACAACGGAACCAGCAAAAGCAAACTTTTTATTTTTCAAAGCAAACACATAATAATTTTATGCTCTAACAAAATAAAAACAGCAGATGAAAAAAAGGCCATTCGAATTGGAATTTTGCAGTTATAGCAGATAAACTGAAATAGTTTTTGTTTACAATTTCTTTAATTTTTTCCAATTACTTTTCGTCGCAAGACACAAACAAGTTTTTTTTTTAAACGTAGTGTAAGTGTCAATTAATTTAGGTAATAAAATATAACTAAAAACAATTTAATTATTTTTTATTTTTTTTCGTTTAAAATTAAATTAAAAAAAGATTGGCCTAATTTCAAATTGGAATTTACCTACAATTTTCTAATTGAAACACAAAAGGGCCGAGTATTTTATTTTACATTTAAATTGCTGGGCATTTACAATGCGGGATACGTAAATATGAGCGCTTTTAGCATTTCTCATAATTTACCATGCATCGCAATAATTATGGATAATTGCGACCTTGACAGCACATTCGAGTCAAAATTGGACAAGCCTACATATATATAGACGTAAATTATATATGTCGAAAGATATTTACTCGTATATATATATAAATATATCTATATGTAGGTCCATTGGTTGTAAAATATTTACGAATTTTTTGTGAAAACAAATTTTGAAAATAAATTTAATGCGCTTAAGTTTTTCGTGTGCCAAATGTGAATTTTGAATGTGGTCCGGCAAAATGCATTCAAGTATGTCATACACTTTAATAATATTTATTGAGAATGTACAAGAATTGAAGCCAGACGAAACTATAAATTATTTATAAGGGTGAATTCACATGTTTAAAATGTATTCTATTGTTTGGCAATATATCTACCATTGTTAAGATTTCTGAATGAATAATATGCTGTGAAAACTTGCATACGGGTGCATTTGTAACATATTTCCAATTTGATCATGTCAAACAATCGTCGTTTCAAATTATTTGCTATTTGTGCACATGCAACACAAGTTGATTATCTCTTAAACCTCCTAGCCGAATATCGATATCAGACCCGAGTCGACAGCACTATAACAAATAACCAGAGACATACGATAGTCCAAACAATGTCCCAGACAAGCCACACCAGACACAAAAACAAAAAGAACAGAAAAGGGAAACATTTCTATACAATTACGATTAATAGCACTCTTTTCGTGTTTTTTTTTTTTTTTATCAATATGGCGTGGGACTGGTTAGCATTTGCCCGTAAACGTTGACGTTGCCATTATCTATAAACCGTGAAAGTAAACAGGCCGGGCAAATTATCTATGCTTCGATTAGGCTGACATTTTTTATACACCACACGCACAGTGAGCCGAGTACACATAAAAAAAATAGTTAGCAAACAAGCTCATTTTTTTTATTTATTATTTTTACAAGTTGAATTTTTGAGAAATTCCAATTTGTTTGCATTTTTTATTATCTGCAATTAATTCTCTGTATAATTTCTCAAATTCTCTAATTAAATTGATTATTTTCCATGACATTAAAAATATCGATCGCGATCGCTCTTCAAACGCGTATTCGGAGCCAAACAAAACAAAATCAGCAAAAAAGAAGGTATTTGAACCACTTGAACCACTTTGAGCAAACAACTCTATCTCTGATCGAATACCCAGTTCCCAGTTCAATCCTACATAAAGCATCTTTCACTCACCCACTTGTGAATGTTATCAGCGACCGTTTTGTGGCTAATCAAATAACTTCGATTTTATTTTTTTTTTGTCGATGCTTGTCGGCTGTAGATAAGGCCAACTACGGAGAACGGTGCTCTCTGTTTTTGAGCTTAAGCATGTTTTAATGTTGATTTAAAGACCTACAAATTGATAAATTTAGAGCACCTGTCATAAAAACCTATCGCAATGTTGTTTCGACTGGAACTCATTAATCATTAGCCAAGTTTGCTGAAAGGAAATAAAAAATAAAACTATAGCTTGGAAATTGCACTATGATAGCCAATATTATGTGACCCTTCCGTACGAAGTGGAACGTGATCAGTCCAAAAGCAAAAACACTTCTGATACCCCTTCCATATCATATGTATATCGTTATCTTATCATATTAATACAATTTACAATGTCGTTTGCTCGGCTAATCGTCATCGAAAAAAAAATCTGTTCTTTTTTGTTTGTTGAATATATGTTTAACGATATATGCGATTAACTATGATAACAAGTTTTACAACTATATTAAGTAACATTTCTCAGACCAGCATAAAGCAAAAATATAATTCCCTCGATTTGCTCTACTTTTTGAAAAGTTAAATATAGGAATGACAAACCAAATTTAAACTTTTTTTTTTTGGTTATCTTGATTTTGATAATGAGGAAGATATTTATTTCTCCAAAAGGTATTTCTTTCGTCAATTTGTTTCTTTTGTTTGGTTTTCCCTTTTAAGGTTCCTTCCTATAATGAATATTTGGGATAACTAGTTTTTCAACTGTATGAGATATAATACTTAATATAAATCGTCTTATATTACAAAATGATGTTGGCTGCCTCGATACTCACGACTTGGTTCAAGCTAATAAAACCAAATGTGAAAGTGTAAATTGATTTAAATTAGGAATGGGTTAATTAAATCTGCTTTACATGGTGTTTCTTTCGTAATTTTTATGGTTTTTTCTTGAGTGTGTTCGAGTCCATCGTTTAATGTGCATGCTAATCACTGTGAAAACATTAATTTAAATAAAAATCAAAAGCAAACAAATAATTATTTGTTTTTATCAGTTGCACTTATTAAATAATTAACATGTTTGATTAGACATTTATTTAGCAAGTTTTGCGTTTCTTCTTTTATTGATTATACTTTTTTGGGCATTCCATAACCCAACCACCCACATGATCGATCAGGTGACTTACCGTCATGATCTTTATATAAGCAGTCTAATTAAAGTACCGCCAGACTTTTGACTGTCTGACTGGGGAAATTATTAGTTTTGTCTTATAGTTTACGTTGCTACATTCACGTGCACAAATAAGTTAATAACGTCGCATTAGCAACTGAAATTGATTGCATCGGGAATACTAAGTGTATTATCTCTGGCCAGTGTAGGGGCTGCGGTATCCTTGGTTTGCTTTGGATCGATTGCACGTACACTGAGCAAATCGTTTGTATTTTTGTATGCTTTCGAAATTTACAAAACAAATACAAAAAACACACAATTTAAAAAAAAAAAAAAAAATATATCTCTGCAAATTAAGTAATGGAAACATTAAAATTTTAACTAAAAAAATACCAACTTTTATTTAGAAACAATTTACATTTTCAAAATTAATTTATTTATTTATTTAATGTAAATTAAAATCAATCAACAGTTTCAAAAAATGGTTATTAAAATGTAAAAACAAATTTTCAAATAAAAAAAAATGAATTATATAATATCAGAGGGGAATAATTAAATTAAAAAATAACTGACTTAATAAATCTAAGACAATTAAATTGTACATGGTCCAAGATGTATTGCAGAGATGAAAAGATATTCATTTTTTCACTTGTTTAATTTTTCATTAAGTATAAAATACTTTCTACTACCTAATAAAAAAAAAAAATAATAATAATTGATGAATTTAATGAGAAATGTCTTGAAATTAATTTCGTTATTTAATAATTGTGGGATATATTTTTGCGAGTGTAGGCTCGCGTAATGGGACAGTTTGTGTACACGTGTCTGAAAGTCTTAGAAATTAATAATATGCACCTTACTTTATGGGCACGTTGGCTTTCATACCCTATAATTATGGAAAGCAAATAGTCCATTAGACTTAATTGGTCTGCAGTTGTGCAGGTAAAAGCAAAACAAAAATAACAAATGAAAGAAAAGAAAGTGCACTCAAAAAAAATACATATTACATATAATACTCTGCCATTCTGTTTAGGGTATTAATTTGCCTGATATTAAGCTATTGAGTGGCTTGGACTCTTGCATGTTTTGTGGCGCTTTGCGCTTTGGTTGGCCTGCGATTATCATGTGAGCATATTATAATTTTTTATGGCATTATTTTTCCCATTTTGTTTATGTAGCATACAAATAAGCGCCACGCATGTCGTGCCCCAAGAAAATGGCACAAAACGGTGACAGGTGCTCTTTTACCGATAAACTGAATAAGAGGTTTTTTTTTATTGAAAACAGGTTTATTTAGCTAAAGCTCAATATTGATAAAACCTTTGCTCTTAATATTATTTTAAAAAAATATTTGTATTTTATTTATATTTAGTTTTATTTTATATATGATTCAGTCAGATTTGCATCAGAATAAAAGCCATCTAGTAATGTTAATATTAATGTTAAATTCTTGTTATATCCAAAATACCCTGTTTTCAGTCATTACTAAACTTATATATAAGAACATGCCAAACATATAAGTGTAGCCACAAATTGAGCTATGGCAAACAGCGAGCATTTTCATATTAAAAAAACAGACCCAATGTGTAATCAACCTAAACTTAAATTATTTAATGCAATGTTCGTCAGTTTGACACCGTTTTATAGCCACAATGTTTTTTATTTTTTGTGGGCCAATGTTTTATAATGGCATTAAACGTGGTATTAATGGTATTACCATGAATCTTTTATTTGCACTCGCATATAAAAACGGAATGGGAAACTAAGGCCAACACCCAGAGCCAGCACCCCACCCACATTTACAGTCACGCATTCCGCTTAGCGAACGCGGTCTAATTAGAGGTCTGATTGAATGTGTGTAATTTGGGTGGGGTGGGGTGAGGGTGTGGGTGTGTGTGTGTGTGACGTTTTACCCATTTGATAATTAGCCAATTGGTTCTGCATTTGAGAAAGAAATGTCTGTTGATTAATTTGTGTGGGGCACATACAAAATTGGAGCCAGAACCAGAGCCAGCTGCCTTCCATAAACTGGTCATCATCAAAGGAATTGATTGCGTTACCCGCATATACATAAGAATGTATATGTATGTTTTTAATGTATATGTATGTGCTGCTGGTAGTGACAAATGCAATAAACAATCATTTTTAATTGAGCATGTACACTCTGAAAAATATATTACCCAGAAATCGCCAATGGCAGCTCATCTTATTATAAAGAAATTCAATATCAATATTTGATTTCTAAATTCAGCGGTAATTTAGTCAAATTATTTCTGAATTTCAGCTTTTCTGTCGAGCACAACATAAAATTCATACATTATTGTTTTAACTAATGTTAGTATTCTATATAAATAATATTAAATAAAGATTAAACATACAATTTTTCTGAATTTAAAAAAAGTTTTAAAAATAAGTGATTTTATTTCTTATTATACACTTGTTTCTTTATATTATTCAAATTTCTAAATAATTTCTAAAAGCAATAAAACTTAATAAATCTATTGCAATTTGTTTTACAAATGCATTTCTGAAAGATATTTTCCTCCTCTTCAGCTACTGTTAACAATAAACTCGACTCTCTATCGCAAAACGATGACGCAGCTGCTCGCTTGTTCAGTTCAGTTCATTTTGGACTCCGTTCCCCTCATCCTCACGCTGCAGGCCATGCATGTTATTGAAATCGCCGCGTGGTGCGCTGCGGATGTATCTTATCAGCAAACACTTTCAATCCAAATTGTTACACAATCCAATGAATGATTAGAATGATAAATGGCTTTCGATTGAGTATTGTCCTTTCTCCTCAAATGTTACATTATTAATTGTGTTCTATTTGCAGCGAGACGAGGTCATCGCCACTCATTTCATTTTTATTCCATGGAATTTTTAAACTCTTGCAGTGAAATTTATAGTATTGTCATTTGACGTGACAAGAAGACGTAAAAATATTACCATATTAAAATTGCTGCGTGCTAATTTTCCAGAGCCATAACTTTGTCAAAACTGAACCGATTTCGTTGGTCTCTAAATTATATTCGTAAGTGCATTTGTTGGTCCACTTATAATTCTAGTGTTGCCCAGCACTTGAGTAATTTACAACGACTTTTACATTTGTGATTTTCTGTTCCTCCCTCCACAAAACAATTTCCTGCCCTTCGCTGCCCTGCACAGAGCTAACAAGTTTCGACCCCTTTCCATTACAGAGAGCATATGCATAAACACAATATAAATAAGATTTTGAAGGCACGCCGAAGATTATATTCCCTTGCAGATCGGAGTTAACTTAGCAAAATCAAAATTTTTTTATGAAAGCTATAATGCGATATTAAAAATTTTTTGGTAAACTATAAGGATAAAATGCATAGGTTGAAAACAACTTGTTAATGAAATATAACTCAGATTTCGAAAACGAAGTCATATGATAAGTAGTCAGATATCGATAATAATATATTATTACCAACCAAGTATAATAATATATTATTATCAATAATAATAATATAATAATATATTATCATCAATAATAATATATTATTACCAACCATGTATTATATATTATTATCGATATCTGTTTTGTTTGTATAATTTTTCAAAAACATAAATCTCCTTCAATGCGTTACAAGCGTCACGATAAAATTATAATACTTTATAAATGGAAACCTAACTCGATAAATGGTTCTGCGATCGGGTTTCAATTCGCTGGAGACTCGACCAGACAGTTGTTCATGTTGTTTTCTACTGTTGTTGTTGTGAGTGCTTTTTTTTTATTGAATTTTTATGCAATTTTGTTAACTGGATCAATTATTTCAATTGCGTGTTCAGTAAACAGACGCCGCCATGACGCAGAGAGAGCCCCCATTTCCATCAATAGTGGGCAGCGGTCAAGCCCCCTAAAATGGCGCCATGCCAAGCCACACAATACATACCACACCTAAAATACAGCAAATGGAGCCCTTGGAGCTGGGGCACTGAAACTAGGAGCACATCGCGAACGTCATCGTTTCAGTCTGAGTGTTTTTCTGCCATTGTTTGGCACGCTCTACAAACTGCGCGCCTTTGCAGCAGAAATAAACAACCAACAGCTGCTAAACAATTTGCGGCAACTACCAATATCTGTCTGTATATAAATATTGTATATATTATAGTAGTATGTACTCTTTGTATACGTGGCATGCAACAGCACCCAAATACGGCCCACCCTTAGCAATCAGATTCTCGTCACTACCTGGCAGACAATGTCAGAAAACCACAGAACGAACTTTCCACGAGTGGCAAAAAAAATATATATATATATTTTGCATACCCTGCAACTATAATATGAGTTATTTAAGGTTGTTTCTTCTCTTTTGTTTTTTACTTTCCCTAGATTTATTTTTATTTGAGTCCTTCCCATAAATGTTGGCGCATTTTACATTTCAATGCACTCAGAATTATTATATCCCTTATTAATTTATGTGTCTTTTTTAAATTTCAATTTAATCATTCACATTTAATTTAAATTGGTTTAATTTTTATCCACTTTCAAATTAAATACAATCATGTTCTAAAAAGCACATTTGGGACAAGTAAAACAGGCAATTATGTAATTTTTAATTTATTCAATTATCCAAGCGTTAAATGCAAAAGTGTAAATTTAACAAAATTGCGAGCAATATTGAGTAGTTAATTTAATTGATTTAATTTATATGTATTGTCATAATTGTGCTGAAAAGGATAAAAATAAAATGGCATAAAAAATCCCAAAAATAAATGACCATCTTTGAATTATAAAACATTTCTGTTCAGCATCAAGATAAGGTCAATATCTGAGGCTTTAAGAGCTGATGAAGCTTAGAATGTAGATTTATGTTTTAAACAATTGGAGCATTTCAAATTTGAGCATTTCTTGCTTGCTTAAAATTCATTAGATTGTGTTTATTATTATTATAATTATCTCAATTACTATTATATTTTCTCTATTTCTACCGATTTGTGTATCGTTTTTAATATTTGATGCAGGGCATCTGCTAGTCGTGCATCACTTCCATTTGTGTATTCACTTCAGCAAAGTTTGCTACGCTCAATTTTTTGGGGTGTTCATTTAGGGCTGGGTTTTCGGTGCGTGGTCGACATTTGTACATCAGTTTTGAGTGCAGACATTTAATGAATTTTTACATTTATATGCACCGCCTGTTATTGTTCTTTTATTTGTGATTGTTTGTTGTTCTTTTGCATTTGGTTTTGAATTGCATATTCAATTGAGGTCAAGGTCGGAAATGCTTGAGTTGTTCAGTTAGCTGAAAAGTAGCATTGGGCCTTAGTCAATAGAAAGGCCAAGGTTTGTGCAGTTCACCAACAGGGGCACTGAAAATAAATGCTCTGTCATTAATCAGTCGGGTTTTTTTTAGCTTTTCTTTTTGGCACTGATTGGGCAAATTACCTGCAATCAATTTGTTGTGCAAGGACTACCCTAATTAGGAACAGTACCTTCAGTCAACTTAATTTGGGGGAAAGCTTCAATTTAGTTTGTCAGCCCGTTAGACCCTAAGTTAGCTGAAAAGGGTATTTAACGATCTCGTATAAATTACTCCAAATTAACTGAATACCCATTTAGAGTCATGTTACGTACTCCATTTATCTGCGCAGAAAACCATTAATTTTATTGATTCTCGTAGCAATTATTGCAAGACAAACACAAAAACAAGACTGTAAAAAAAGAGTTTTGACAATTGTGGCATTTGTCGCCTTTAATTCAAGGCAATCATCAGTCGACAACTTCAATTTGCGATTATGGCTCAGAACAAAAGCAAACAAAACTATTGTGTTACCCAAGGCACTCAGCATAACGAGTGAAATCCAGATAATTCTGAATTTCAAAATGAATGTAAACAACGAGATTATCAATTTAGGGTTGCATTTACTTGGCCATTAAATACTGGCAATAAACAAAGAAAAAAATATACAGTTCGTTGTTGAATTGTAAACAAGAATTGTTCCCTTTATTGTTATTCGATATTAATAAACTGCCAGTCAAGTGCTTTTTTCTCAATTTAAATTATTTTTATGTATATCCGAATTTGTATTTTCGGACTTACAAGCCAAAAATGGGAATTCTTTAACGTAACAGGAAATAAAAGCAAATTAAACCTGCATTCCGGTTTTTAAATGCAAACATTTTCCTGAAAATGTTAACTGCAAAATGATTGAAATAAATATAATGAAGCTTTGCAACAGTAGTTTACAGAAGGACGCATCTACGATCCCATAACGTATATATTATATATTCCATCGAGCCAATTTAGCCATATCTACATGCCCACTTGTCCAACTCAAGAATATATTAAATTTCTCATATTTTATTGATAAATTTATCATAACGCAAATATCGATTTTATTAAATTTGCAATTTAATTTAGCCACAATTTATATTAATTTTTTTCCATTTCATCGAGAGAGCAGAATCCAAACATTTAATTATTATTTTCATATTCACCAAATTACACAACGTAAAATGCATAATTTTGTATAAATACACATTTTTATATTTATATACGATTGCTGCTTTGAATATCAAAAGTTAATACTTGAGTTCAGGGTTTCTTTTAATCGAGTTTACTTTACTAACTTTTGAATATATTGTGAAATAGGTTATAAAATAATTTCGTTCTGTTTGATAAATTGGAATACTTTAAATTCGCTTTAGTTGGGTACGTGCCACGCCCTTCCCTTAATGATTTAATTAAAATTCATAATTATTTAATTAGCCCGTAAAGCTTTTAATTAGTGTAAGCCAATTCAAGCACTGTTTACCCTTATCTGAAATTGCCCACGAACCTATTTAGATTTATTGGAGCATTAATAACCACACACATGCTATGCGAACTTTTCTACATCCGCATATGATTATAAGTGTATGTATTTTTGTGTATAGAGTATTCCAAGTTTTTTTGAGTCACTTCTAAGGGTTTTGTTTATTTTGAACCATTTCATGTAAATATATATTTCTTGTGAGACACTCTCATATCTTTTTATTATGTACGCCACACTGATAACAAAAGATATTGCGAAACTCCCTTCAACTGATCTGGAAAATAAAGCAAAAGAATCAGCGCATTTATATGACACATGCGATTTGCCCTTGAATTATTCATAGATTTCATTAAGAACAAAGCAAAACTTTTAACATACATTTACTTTGTACATATTTGTATATATTTTGTTTGTAGTCAAAAGTGTGTTTGTAGTTCAGTATATATATGTATATATAAATATATATGTGATTTGTGTATGTCTTATTTGAAATACGACAATTTTCAGGGAACTTAAGCTTCAGGAAATCTAAAACAACAATAGATTTATATGATTCGATATGTGTTTATGTGTATTTAAGATATATATATAAATATATATGTATATCTACATATACAGTTATATATACAGTTATATATTTATCTATGACTTTGTGCAGTGAACGATAAGCGTTGTTGATGACGACAGTGATGAATTCCACAGGCCAATAGCCTCTGATATTTGCTCACTTCTACCATATGATAATATGAGGGGGCTCCGGGGACTTTTCCTTTTCTGTATAGGCAACAGTGAAGAAGCAGAGAACGCACAAGCAAGAATGACTAAGGCACCTCAAAGATTAAACACTCTTAAACTAAAACTAAATTGTATATATTAAAAAATGTATCGATTTGAGTCCGATGCTGACGATGATGATATATCCCTCAAATGTTTGCAGTATAATAAAACTCATCATAAATTTGTTCTTGTTATTTTGGCAAGCAAAAAAAATGATTACATATATATGCATATATATATATTTATTTTTTGTTTAAAATAATTGTAGTAGCATATTTTTTTTGTTATTTAATAGCTATTTACTTTTAAATGCGATATCTCAAAGGTGTCCACTTTCAATATGGAAAGCTCTTGTTTTCGCAAATAAGAGCATCTAAACTTCCGCTTGCAAATTGAAAATGAAAATATTTTCCGATTGCGCATTCCTGAAAGTTATTAAACCAATACGAATAATCGAATATGCGTATTTATGTATATATGGGTTGTAAACTGCACGACAAAAATATAAGTTCCTCTGCATAGTTATCGAAAACGATCATCGGCTGGGTGATTTGGAGTGCAGAACTGCTGTGCGTAGCTATGAGAAACAATAATTTATTTATACGAATCATTTTTTTTTTTTTTGCTTTGCAGGCAATGCACCGCAAGATTCGCGACGCGGAAAAGCAAAGTGCAGCAACTGCTGATGAAGAAGAACAAACGCAGCAACAGCAACAGAAACAATTGCAACTACAATTACAAAAGCAGCTGGAGGAGGAGAATGTGCTGGAACTAACACCGCCAGCGACGCCGCCAACGCCGCTGCCCCCCACCTCGCCAACCAGCAGCGTTGCGAGCAGCGTCGACATGAAGTTGGTGAGCAACCAAACACAATAATAACAAAATCAACAAAGAGAAATGCAGCTGACATTGGCAAGCCGATGCAAAAATACCCTTACAGATCACTCTATGAATATAAGATACTGATAAATAGTAGTAGTAGACAAAAATTAATAATTCTTTATACTTGTAACTGTTTAGTTTGCTGTGAATATCTTATCAAAACCTCAATCAGATATATGCTATCCGATATTGTGGTCTAATTTATGCATTTTTATATATCACTGCAGACAAAATATGAAAATGTGATATGTTTTATTTTGGCTCTAAGACTAAGTGACTATTTAGCACATGCAATGAACGATTATATATTGCTGCTGATTAAGAATGAATCAAGAATATTTACTCATGCGTTGCACTCGTCATGGTAAATGTAGAATACTCGCTGCAAAAGCATACAACGATTCCACTTATGCAATCTGAAATGGTGACCTGTTATTCCCCCCACTAAACCCCCACTTCATAACTGTTTGCATCTTCTGACTTCAGCGCACGCGTCGCGAACTGGAGCGGAATCGAGAGTTTGTTTGCTCCCTACTGGTGGCCTATGAGCGCAACGAGAAATTTTGGAATCCCAAACATCCCAACTACAAATACAATGCCAAGCGGAGCGTCTACGGTGAATTGGCCGAACCACTTCAGGCCGTCGTCCATATGCCCCTAACTGGTCCCGAAATCTTTGCTGTGCTCAAGGAGCTACGTGGTCGCTATCGTCGCGAGCTGAGCAAAGTGAACTCGCTGGGTGGCAAGTACAAGTCGCGACTTTGGTACTTTGAGAAAATGCACTTCTTGCGTGGCGTCATCGAGCACAAGCGGGCCGAAAGGGAGTCAAAGGTAAGACACAATGCCGCAATGCCACAATGCTGCATGCAACGAATAAGTTTTTTGCCGCTGTCCTGAGTTTCCGATAGTGGTGAAAACTTCAGTTTAAACTTTTTAAAAGTTTTCAAAATGCTTATTCGATAGGGAAAATCATTTGTCTGCTAATAGATTAAAGACGCATCCAATATGAACTATTTAAAAATTTTAAAATCAATTAAAAACCGATCGGTACAAAACTTAACTTTTTTTATACACAATTGACGATCCAAATTGAAGTTTCGAATTTTTCAAATCAATTTATTGCTTGTAATATTTAGTTTAAAATTTTAAGAATACATTTAAAACCGATCGGAAGACAAATATAATTTTCGTATAAACCGAATTTCCAATTAAACTTTTTTCTTATTCAATTTACCTACATTCATCTCATCTCCAAAGAGCGAATCTACAGAGAGCGAAAAGTCGAGTGATAATGAATCGACAAGCAAATCGGCTCAGTATCGTGAGGTGCTCAGCTGCATCATCGACTGTTTCCGGCGGCAGGAGAGTTTGTGGAATCCGGAACACTTTGACTTCAACAATTGCTCCAAGAAGGAGCAGTATCGGGAGATATCGGCGGAGCTGCTCGAGGAGCTCAACTATGAGTTGAGTGGCGAGGAGTGTTTCAAGGAGATACAAAAGTTGAGGACTCGTTACCGCAAGGAACTACGCATGGTGATCAAGCACAAGGGCCTCTATCTGCCCAAACTTTGGTGTTACGATGAACTGGAGTTTCTCCACAAGATATTGCAGGAACAGATCTTCAACAAGATAAACAAGGTAATTCAAAGAATTTATTTACAAGATGCTAAACAGGTTAACAACTTTTATTGTTTAACTGCAGAAAAAGGGCGTCGTGGAAACCATTCAAAGGACAAAGTTCATCAATGCCAGCTGCATTGAGTTTGACACCGCCGAAGATCAGCTGCAGTTTGTGGAGATCTATCGCAACTATCCAGCTTTGTGGGATGTGGATCATCCCGATTTCCGCTCAAGTGCCTTCCGCATTCAGGCATTGGGACAAATGCTCGAAGAGCTCAATACCACATTTCAGTGTTCATATTCTCCGGCAGAGCTGGAAAAGACGCTGTTCGAGCTACGCAAGGATTACTCGGCACAGAAGCGTAAAATTCTCACGAATGTCTCTGGCTCCAGCAGCATTCCGTTGCTGCACGCGAAATTGGGTCAGTTTCTCGAACCGAATCTCGGCCCCTTTCGCTGTGATGTTTGCGAGGAGCTGATCAAAACCTGCGATCAGTTTAAAGTGCATCGTGCGGCTCACGATGGCACCCAGCCATTTATATGCACCCTGTGCGGCAAGGGATTCCAAATGCCATGTAATCTAACGGTGCATATTCGTCGTCATCGTGGGGACTTTCCCTACGCATGCGAACAGTGCGACAAGAGATTCGCTACCTCCACCGAGGTGGCCATACATATGCGCACCCATACCGGGGAGCGTCCCTATATCTGTGATCTATGTGGCAAATCCTTCAAGACTTGGTCCTTTTTCGATATCCATCGGCGCACGCATCTCAATCAGTCCACTTTTCATTGCCCCATCTGCGATAAGGGTTTCTATGAGAAGAACCGTTTCACCGATCACATGAATGCCCATTTGAATATACGCAAGCATTTGTGCACCGTCTGCGGCAAGACCTTTACCACCTATGGCAACCTCAAGAAGCACACCGAACTCCATTTGGCGGTGAAGAAGTACAATTGTGCCACTTGTGGCAAGCGTTTTGCACAATTCGCCAGCTTACGCTGGCATCGGAAGCGGGAACACATTGCGGAGCAGTACCAAGAGCAGCCCCAACAATTGGAGGAGGAACTGGAGGTGGATGTCGAGGAGGAGGAGGAGGAGGAGACATAGATTAGTCAACAAAGAATAATCTATCGCCATCGATATTTACAAAACAATTAAACAGAATTAAGTTTATTAAAGCTACTTACTAGTAACCTGTGTACTTATCATATCGTCTATATATCTATATATATCTATATATCAACAATTACTTAATAACCCACCAGTCGAAAGTATTTTGTGCCTAAACGCTTAAATTTCTATTATTACAATGTGGATGTTGAATATTACCATTATGATAGTTGATAGCGTTAGGTTTCCAAAAAAAAGAGCACATTTAAATTTAAATTTTGATGTGTTTGTAAATATAATCCGCTCTTTATCCATAGAACATATAATTACTTATTTGTCGACGTCTTTTTATTAACGATCTCAAAATTGTTAAGTATAAAATACACAAAATCTAGATAATAATATATATATATAAAATAATTCAATTTTACTGTTATTTAATATATACAAAAATATATAAGGACAATTTATAGATTTTAAGCTTGATCTATATATACAAATTAGAAATTTGCAGCTAGCTCATATTTTAAATGCATATATATAAACTATATATTTACAACATATATAAATAGAAAAAAATATATATCATTTCTGAGATTTTAAGCCCACGACTTCAAATATTTGATCCAAATATATATATTTATAAAAGAATCTTAAAAAGTTATGGAACAAGAGGAAAAGTTTCTGTTTGATATTTTCCCTAGAACGATGCATAAACTGAATTGGATTTTACTTACTTATTACAATAAAATGGAATAATATTTACGCTAATTACTTCCGACAAACACAATGCGATAAACTTTAACCATCCAAAATTAATAGTGAGACATCAAAATAAAATTTTCACTGCAGCAGAAACAGAATAATGAAAAATAATGGGCGTAGAAATATTAGACGCTACAAAATGTTTTTGGTGGCTCATATCTCAGCTGGGATAATTATCAAACAAACGCCGGCAAACTGACAACTGATCCACAATGGAAAATTGTATGAAATATATTTCTTTTATTAACATTAATTGACAGTTCCTTTTCATGGATTAATTAAACTTGTTGCTCTTTGGGCGTATCATCATCTGGACAGACTTCAAAGATTTGAAGCTGTACCAGCGATCCCAAAAAATGCCCTCGGCATTGTCCGTTTGTCTTTTAAAGTATTTTCCATTGAGATTACTAGATGGGTGGAAACAGTAATAAATATTTGAATGTAGCAGTTAGATGAACCGTTGACCTACCTGCGGGAGCAAAAATCATACCACCAAGCACCATGATGATATGCAGCGCAATTGATGTGGGTGAATTCATCGTGATCTCTGTCGTATGTGGAGAACTTCATCTTGTCATGTGTTCGCATTGCATCACTCGCATTGCCATGATAATGGCCCAACAGTTTCATCTCATAGCCCTCCTTCTCGCTGCCAATAACAAAGTCTTCGTAAAAGGCAAATCGGTTAGTGCCATTAAACAAACGCAGCGACACATAAAGTTCATGGGGTTGAAACGCGGTCAATCTGTGCAGTTTCTCCAAGCCGAGAAAGAACTCGCCATTAAGTTTACCAAATCCCTTGCGGTATCCATCCCAGTTGCGATAGAAGTCAACAGATCCATCGTAGCGTCGCTGGATAACTGTCCATCCGGCACCAGCTGCAGATAGACCATCGCAGGGCACGAGAAATGGTCGAAAATCCGGCAATTGTATTAAATGGATACCCACGGACTTACCATAGGGCAAGCAACTATTTGTAGCTGCCTCCCAATCGGCAAGCAAATCATCTTTTCTCTCTCTGATCCTATATTCCAAAGCTTTCACTTTAGCTCTCAGTTCGCTTATCGTTACTGCGTTGGAAGCATTTTGTTTTTTATGCAATGTCAACAAATTTTGTTTTCTTCTTAATCGTGTTTCATAAATGCTGCTATTTAATTGCAAGCTCTTGATCAGTTCATCTTTTTCGGCTAAAACCAGTCCCATAGAGACATTTTGTTCTTTGCATGCTATCGATAGTACCTCAAATTGCTTAAGCTGATCGTCATCGATTTTATCTTTGGATTGCAACTGATTAATTGCGTTGTCTTTTTGCTGAATGGCAGCCGCATTTTCCGCTAATTTATCCATATAAACGTCCAGCAGATCATTGAGATCATCTTTACTAATGCTGATTGTTTTGTGTGCATCTATTTTAAATTCTGCCAATTTTGGTTTTGGCGTAATTGCTTGATTTACAATTTGAATTGGAATTTGTGTACTATTTGGATGGTTCACTGTTGGTTCCTTTTTCTTTGCAGTAGAAACGTTTCCTGTGGCTTGTAATGACCACGGAATAACTAAAATTAGTATGAACACAATCAAATTATTTTGCTTTGCCATAATACTAGTAAACTAATAAATTTTTAAATGCGCGTTTTCACTGTAGGCACTTAGCGTGATACTGATTTACACTAAACACCCACACCAAAAATTACTATTTTATAGCAACAATTATTCAGGAAGTTTAGCTCAGCAATTTGTCTGATAAGAAGTTAATTATATTATGCATTATGGCATTAGGCACGTGCACTTGAGATACATACGGAACTATGTTTTGGCAGCCCTGCATTCATATGATGTGTTAGTTATACATAACTTTTGATTTGGAAAAAAACTATCATTCAATGTAAACACATTTTAATGCCATTTCATATAAATTTAAATAATCGCGCTCGTGCAATCAAGTTGGCAGCACTAAATTGACCATATATACTGCCGTCCCTTTCGCACACAATAAGTACGGTTCATTTAAGTATACAGAATTTTTCTGAAAGAAAGTCGTACGTGATTTGCGGTTCCCAAAGAATGTAAAAACGGCAATTTATAAACAGTTTTCCTAAATCAAATTGTTAAATATATAAAACCAATTGAGTGTTATAATCAATTGAATTAAAGGCACAAACTAATAGCAAAGTATGACCAATTAACCCGACTCGGAATTCAAAGCAAAACCAGTTTTGCTACCGAAGCGACTTTCACAACCAACTCCACCGATTTCAGATACAGCGCATACGTCAGCAAGTGCAGTCGCATTCTCCGAAAAAACTTAAACAAAAATTCAAATTAATCAAGAAAATTAATTTAAAACTTAATTTTTTAATATAAACGACTAACTGCCACTGAAAGCTAAACAACAAACATGCATTTTGTGTTCAAAAATTTAATTGATAAATCATACGCTCGAGCTGAGAACAACTGCTTGCCAGGGTGCTCCGCTGGCCAAGGCAGCGCAGTCTCAGCTGCAGCTGAAAAAACTTGATTGTGTCCGTGTGTGTGTGTGTGTGCACTACGTTTTTGAGCAGCGCAGCCAGCGTCAACTTTTCTCTATCTGTGAGACGACTGCAATGTACGAAGAAAACGAGTCTCTGTCGAGTCTTCGCTGGAAAAGCGACAAATAAAGGGTGTGTACCAACTCATACATGCATATGTATGCATATATGTAATTGTATATTTATAGCCTCCATTTTTGTGTTTATCTGCTGTTTGCCTTGCTTCTTTTTCACTTATCTTCAGTATGATGATATCCCATGTAAATATTTACTCAAGTGTACGAGGAGAATGTGACTAATCGTGTTTGTTTATTACTTTTTTACTTTTAGGTGCGTTCCATTCGTGGCTCGTTTCCAGTCTTTGTTTCACTAGGCAGCTTTACGATGAAGCTCGAACTGTGGTAAGTGACCTTTAACCCCCAATTAGGTCATGGAACTGAAGTATTTTTATTGTGGCCAAAAATCAGGCACCGCAAACCAAAAATAATCCATGTAATTGGAATTAAATAAAATTAAAAATCATTTGGCTTAGACACTTGTGCAAACATATATCGTTTTCTTTATTCACTGCTTTTTAGAAGTTTTATTTATTAAAAAATAAATTTGTAAAAGTATAAAGTAGATTAAATAAAATTAAAATATATTTAATAATAATTTTAAATTTAAAAAGAAAATCAAGTATAAATTGTATTAAAGATAATATTTAGCTTCCATTTTACTTGTTTATATAGAATTAAATGAAACAAAAGTTCTAAAGTCAACAGTATCAATTAATTTAGTAATTTGTTTCGCTTGTCGTGTTAACACTCGTATCAGCGCACACAGCGTATCAAATAAATACATATACATCTTTTGTCTTACAGTTCAATAAACTCTGCCAACGATTTTTTTGGCGACGGCAACCGATAAGACTCGGAACGAGGGCCAATCCGAAAGTTAAGCTGTGCCTGGCAGGATTTGGTATTTATGACTACTATTCTACTTGCTAGAAAGCATCGCTTACGATTCGACCCACCACACCACACATCTTAAGTATATCGCAGGAAGCGTAAAAAGCGTGTATCATGATATATCCACATTACCTTTGTATATGCCCCGCCTCGCCCTATCATATATAGCCAGTAAGTGTCTTTACAGATTCAACACACCAAACCAAAACCAAACTACAACAAATCAACGCAGCGCTAACAATTATTTTCTCTATTGTCCCCCCATTCATTTATATACTGTTATTATATTTATTACATATATGCAAAACTGTATATGCATAAATGAAACTCATGTAGAAATTATTGCAGCACCCAAATACCAAACAGCCTACGCTTGCGAAGGTAAGAAACTTACCATTGAATGCGAACCGGGCGACCTAATCAATCTGATACGGGCCAACTACGGACGCTTCTCAATAACCATCTGCAATGATCACGGCAATGTAGAGTGGAGCGTTAATTGCATGTTTCCCAAAAGCCTCACAGTGCTCAACTCAAAGTAAGTCTCGAAAATGATTTAAGTGAATAATATGTAAGCCAATTATAAATGTTTGTGTTGTTAACTAATCAATCGAATCAATTTCTGCATTCGCAGATGCTCGCACAAGCAAAGCTGCAGTGTTCTGGCGGCCACGAGCATGTTCGGTGATCCCTGTCCCGGTACGCACAAGTATCTGGAGGCGCATTATCAATGCATCTCGGCAGCACAGACATCGACGACCACGAACAGGCCAAGTCCGCCGCCCTGGGTGCTCAGCAATGGTCCTCCCATTTTTGGCAACGGCAGTGGTCTAATTCAGCCACCGCCACAACCGCCGCCGCCGCGTCTCCCCACGCTGCCGGGTGTTGTGGGCATTCATGGCATCAATGGTGTGCCGCCCACGCATGCCACGCCCAGTAGTAGCAGCAGCAGCACAGCAACGCTTCCTGGTGGCAGGCTTAAAGGAGTAACCAGTGCAACTACTAAGCATCCTGGCGGACGACATGATGGATTGCCGCCACCGCCGCAATTGCATCACCATCATCATCACACCGATGACACCGCTCCCACCAAGTCCAGCAGCGGAAGCACTGGCAATGTTACAGCTCCGTCAAATACCCGCATTCTGACTGGGGTAGGTGGCGGCGGCAGTGACGATGGCACACTGCTGACCACTAAAAGCTCACCCAATCGTACGCCCGGCACAGCTAGTGCCGCCAACAACAACAGCTTAAACATTGGGAGCACTGCACCTGGTGGCGTGGTGCGCACCATAAACAACATTAATCTGAATGCGGCTGGCATGGGTGCAGAAGATGAGTCCAAGCTATTCTGCGGACCCACGCATGCACGTAATCTCTTCTGGAACATGACACGGGTGGGTGACGTTAATGTACAGCCATGTCCAGGAGGCGCCGCTGGCATCGCAAAGTGGCGTTGTGTGCTGATGAAGCGTGTGCCCGATGCGGGCTTCGATGAATATGATGATGAGATGCCAGTTGCCAGCAGTACAAGCCCATTGCCGCCGCCGTCAGGTGCTGGCGGCGATTGTCTGCACAACAGTAGCAATTGCGAGCCACCTGTAAGCATGGCCCACAAAGTTAACCAGAATCAGCGACTGCGCAATTTTGAGCCCACGTGGCATCCGCTAACACCGGATTTAACGCAGTGCCGCAGTCTATGGCTGAATAGCCTCGAGATGCGTGTCAATCAGCGCGACTCGTCGTTAATTTCAATTGCCAACGATCTGTCCGAGGTGACCAGCAGCAAGACGCTCTATGGCGGTGACATGCTTGTTACCACCAAGATCATACAAACCATGTCCGAGAAGATGCTGCACGACAAGGAAACCTTTCCCGATCAGCGGCAGCGCGAGGCAATCATTATGGAGCTGCTGCATGGCGTTGTCAAAACTGGTTCAAATCTGCTCGATGAATCGCAGCTCTCATCCTGGTTGGATCTGAATCAGGAGGATCAAATGCGCGTTGCCACCTCACTGCTAACTGGCTTGGAATATAATGCATTTCTACTTGCCGACACCATCATCAGGGAACGTAATGTGGTTCAAAAAGTAAAAAATATATGTAAGTATTCAGTAATATTAACCTTAGTTGGTATTCTATAATTATTTATATTTATTTGCTGCAGTGCTCTCTGTTCGCGTTTTGGAGACAAAGACTATACAGGGCAATGTTGTCTTTCCGGACTCCGATCAGTGGCCACTCAGCTCCGATCGCATTGAATTGCCACGCAACGCACTCAAGGAGAACAGCGAGGGTGGCCTGGTTCGCATTGTGTTTGCCGCTTTCGATCGCTTAGAGTCGATACTCAAACCCAGCTATGATCATTTCGATTTAAAGAGCGCACGTAGTTATGGTAAGTTGGTTAATAAATAATACCTTATATATATATAATAATATATAATCTCTCTCTTATTCGACTCAGTGCGCAACACAGCAATATTGTCGAACGATAGTGACACAAACGCTGGAGCGATGCAGCAGCGCGTTCGCATACTCAACAGCAAGGTGATCTCGGCCAGTTTGGGCAAGGGACGCCACATACAACTATCGCAGCCAATCAAATTGGTGCTGAAACATCTAAAGACGGAGAACGTTAGCAATCCCACCTGCGTATTTTGGAACTACATTGACCAGTAATTATACAATGAACAGACAACTAATAATTGAACTCTGATATATAACACGTATTTATATTTTTAATTGCAGCGCTTGGTCCGCCAATGGCTGCAGCTTGGAGTCCACAAACCGTACGCACAGCGTTTGCAGTTGCAATCATTTGACCAACTTTGCTATACTTATGGATGTTGTCGATGAGCATCAGCATTCGCTATTCACCATGTTCGATGGCAATATGCGCATCTTTATCTACATTAGCGTTGCGATTTGCGTGGTCTTTATCATAATAGCGTTGCTCACGCTGAAGCTCTTCAACGGCGTCTTCGTCAAGGTAAGAAACGCAAATTCCACCCAGCTGCCACATCAGCGGGCGGGGAGCAGCAGACGCCAGCAGAATAATATACGCGATCAGACTCACGAATCCCTAACACTGACTGCGCCAACTGGCCCCAATAATAGCCACAACAATCACAACAATAATATTCAGCAGCAGCAACAACAACAGCAGCACACGCATTTCATACAGCACAACTCCATACGCAATTCGCATCGCAACAATTTAAATTATAATCTGCAGCAACAGTTGCAACAACAGCAACAGCAGCAGCAGCAGCAGGTGGTTGCTGCGGCCGCTGCGGCAGTGGTGCTTTCTCACAGTCACAACAATATAAATCAGACGCAACGCGGTGGCATGCAAATGAATAATCTGAATCTAAATTTACATCATGCACACGGCCCGCAAACAGGGGCAGCAAATGCAGCGACCACAACGACAACAGCTGCCGCTGCTGCAGCGGCTGCATCGATTGCTGCTGCATTGCAGCAACATGCAGCAAATGTGGGCTCAGCTGCTGCCAATGCTGCCGCCGCAAGCAACAATTTAAACATTAGCCACAATTATCTGCAGGCGCGACAACAGTCACAGCAGCAGCAACAAAACCTGCAACAACAACACATGCAACAGCAGCATACGCAGCAGCACAATCACAATCTCAATGTGGATGGTGGCAGCAATGCGTTGGACTCGAACAACATTATAATGCAGGCTAATATGGATGACTTGCAATATAAGTGGTGGTGGTGGTGAAAACAATAAGCACACAATTACACAATTGTAGGCTAGGTTATGTTAGGATTTAATAGGAATATGATAACTAGGATAGACATATATATATATATATTTGTCAGACGGATAGATATAAAATTGCAAAGAGACGCCACTGGGCGAGATCTGCACATGTGATATAAACATTAAGTAACACGAATTTTGTATATGTAAACCTCGACTAACCCAATTTCCAAACAGAAGAAGATTTTAGTAAAAGGCTTATTCGTGATTATAAGTATCCCTTTAAACATTGATTAAGCTTTTAGTTGATCTTTTTTAAATCAAAATTTATTTAAACCTAACATTGCTTAAAATCGAGAACATCTGTTTAGCTTTAGTTATTTACTTAGTTCGCGTGTAGTTAATTTAAGTTTAGCGCATTTTCCTTCAAGTAGGTGTGAAACTTCTTCCATTTAATAATATATCATTTTTGGCATGCTTTAAAAACGTTTGTTGTGAGTACTTTCGAAATTTAATCTTAACAAATGTTTAGTTTTTATGTGCGTTTCATATTCTAACAAAAATTAACTTAAAACAAAATCATATTTATGCATTTAGTTTCGTTTTTTTGTCATTTCGCTAATTTTCTCTGTGTATTTTAATTTAATAATAATAAAAAATTGTTTTTAATTTTTGTCTTGTAAATATTTATGTATTTGTGTTTATTCATTGTGTAGTATTTTGTTTATATTGCTTGTTTCGTGTTTTGTTCTACATTCATATATCTTCTATAATCTTCTTACTTATATGCGCTAAATGTTGTATTAGTCATATTATTTATTTTATTCTGGATATTTTCACCACCAAAAACCACCAAATTTATTTGTAAACTAAATTAAGTTGGAAGCAAAATTTGTCCACTTTAGGTCCGAGGAAACGGAATTAATATTTGTAATCGAATTGTGAAGTGCTTCTTTCTCAACATAGATTCCCAATTCTGATTGGCTCCACGCTCGCATATTTTTTTAAAGCTCTACTATTTTTGGTGACAAACTCAAACTTATCACAATTTTCTTTCTTTTCCCTTTCTCTCTATGTCTATCTCTCTGATTCGCAATCTCTTTTTCTTCAGTCTGCACGCACCTCGATTTATAGCAGCATTTACATTTGCCTGCTGGCAATTGAGCTGCTCTTTCTGCTGGGAATCGAACAGACCGAAACAAGCATATTTTGTGGGTTCATAACCGTATTTCTCCACTGTGCCATACTCTCGGGCACCGCTTGGTTTTGCTATGAAGGTAAGCAATAATGGGGTTCTGCCAGCGTAGCGCAGTTTCTAATCCATCCATCCACATTTCACAAACAACTCGAACACAGCCTTCCATTCGTACTCGACGCTCACTTCCGATGAGCTGCTGCTGGAGGTGGATCAGACGCCAAAGGTGAACTGCTATTATCTGTTGTCCTATGGCCTCTCACTGAGTGTGGTTGCCATTTCACTGGGCATCAATCCGAGCACCTATACCCTGCGAAATGATTACTGCGTCCTAATGGAAGCCAATGCGCTCTTCTATGCCACCTTCGTGGCTCCCATTTTGATCTTTTTTGTGGTAGGTTTTTCTGAAGTAGTTAAAAAAAATGTTTTTTGAAAGCATTTGCTTAATTTCGTGATACTCTCTAAACAGGCGGCCATTAGCTATACCTTCTTGTCGTGGATCATCATGCGTCGCAAGTCTCGCACTGCCCTGAAGACCAAGGAGCACACACGTCTGGCCAATGTGCGGTATGTTGCAGTAGTCTATTGTCCACCTATGACATCGATGCACTTGCTTTTATTAAATTATTTATTATATTCCTAGCTTCGACATACGGTGCTCGTTTGTGTTTTTGCTACTGCTGAGCGCCGTTTGGTGCTGTGCCTATTTTTACTTGCGTGGCGCCAAACTGGATGAGGATGTGGCCGCCATCTATGGCTACTGTTTTGTCTGCTTCAATACGCTCCTGGGCCTCTACATCTTTGTGTTCCATTGTATACAGAACGAGAAGATACGACGCGAGTATCGCAAATATGTGCGTCAGCATGCTTGGCTACCAAAGTGCCTGCGCTGCTCCAAAACATCAATTTCTTCGGGCATTGTTGCCGGCAATGGAGGACCAAGTGGTGTTGGCGGAGGTGTTGCTACCAACTCGGCGGGCACGCTTTCCAAGTCAAAGTCAAAACTGCCACTTGGCTCAAACGATGATGGTCACGATGAAGAACAACAGCAGCAGCAGCAGCATCATCCGCATGATCAGCCAGCTAATGAAGATGCCATAATTATGGGCGCTGGATCCGACTGCGAACTTAGCGAAGCACAGCAGCGACGCACACTGAAGAGTGGCCTCCTTGCTGGTAGCCTGCAGCCAGTTACGCCAGTTGGTGCTGTTGTGTTAGAACGTGGCACACTGCGCTCCACAGGAATGGCCAGTGTGGGACATGCATCGCCCACTAGCTCAGCCGGCTCGACGCATCTGATCTTTGCCCACAAGCATCAACAGCAGCTGCAACCCCAGACAGGCGAATCTTATTATCATCAACCCGACTACTACAGCTGGAAGCATCCGCAGGCTGGTGGTCAGCGTGAATACTACAACAATACTGGAGTTCCGGGTGTCGCTGGCGGTGTTGGTGGCGCTTCACCGCAACAGTCACATGAGGTGTTCTATTGGACACAGAAGCATAACAACCAACATGGCAAGAAGAAACGTGGAGGTGGCGCTGGCGCTGTGCCCGCCTCACCCAGTGGCTCACTGCATAGTCGCGCCACACCCGCCTCGCAGGTATTGTTCTATCCTTCATATAAGAAGACCAGCGGCATGAAACAGCCGCCACCATCCGCACAGCAAGCGTATCCCCACTATGCTGAGGCACTGGACCCACCCAATAATGCCGCCTACTATCAGCAACAGCTACAGCAGCAGCAGCAGGTGCGTCAGCAACGTCAGCAGCAGCAACAACAGCAACAGTTATCCTCGGATGAAGAGCAGGCACATCTGTTGCATTTGCAGCATCAGCAGCGACGTGCTGGTGGACAACAACAGTTGCCAGCGCCACCGCCACACATGGCGCAGTATCAGCAGGAGTTGTTGGCACAACAACAGCGCCAGCAGTATAGAAATAAGCATTCCAACTGTGATCTTAGCCAGGGCATCGGCTTGGGCATGAACATGGCCATGGGCCAGGGACTCGGCGGTGATGCCTATTACAATCAAGGCGGTGGCGGCAGCAGCAATGGCGGTGGAGGCGATGGCCCCGTTTACGAAGAGATACTGAGTAACCGGAACTCAGATGCCCAGCACTACGAAGTGGGTGACTTTGATGTGGATGAGGTGTACAACAATAGCGTCGGCACAGGCGTATTTAATAGCATGCGCGCCGCTGTTGCCGCCGGCGGGAGTCGCTATGGTGGTGGTAGCCTTAGTGGTGGCAGCGTCACCTCCAGAAATCAGCAACAACAACTACAGGCAAAGCAGAAACAACTGCCTCGACGCTGTGCAGCCGATGATGAAGATGACGATGACGACGACGACGATGATGATGAGTATGACGACGAGGTGACCGCAGCGGAGCAGCTGCAAGACAGCGTCTGTGATGATGAGGATAATGAGAGCGATATGGAAGATGATGATACGCACGGATTACCACCTCAAAGTGATGAGCGTATGCGTCGCTTAATGGCGCTTCAGGATGAGGATTTTAAGCGGCGGTTTCAGTAAGTTCTGATAATCACACTATATTTATTGAAAATAAACTTATGAATTTCAATTAAATTTGCAGGCGCCAGCAACGCAAGAATGGCTTGCCTTTAGATTATGGAGTGCCACCGCAAACATCGGCAGGAACAACTATCGCCCATCCCATTGAACACAATGGTGCGGTTTTTGGGGTTAGCGGCGGCGTTGGTGAGGGCTCCATGCGTGGCGCATACAGGCAACAGCAGCAACATCAGCAGCAGCTGAATGCCAAGTCACCGAGCGCACGCTTGGCGGTTAACGAGCTATTTGGCCATGGTAATGCAGGACCGCCGCTGCCACCGGCCAATCAGACGCCCGCACAGAAGCGTCAGCAGTTACAGAAACTATCACCGCAGTCCACCACATCATCGTCGTCGCACACATCGCACAGCAACTTACAGCAAATTGCTGCTCCCCCACACCATCATCTCCAGCACCAACAACCACAATTCCACCATCATCAGCAGCAGCAGCAGGCGCGACATTTATCCGCCATGCTGGATGAGAATAACACGGTGCGCTGTTACCTGGAGCCGTTGGCCAAGTAAAGAAGCATCAAGGTGCACCACCAGCAATATCAGCAAGAGCATCAACAGCAGTAGCAGTAGCAGACAGAGCAAGCAGCCCTCCACAAAAATGCAGTTGTCAGTTGGCTGAGAGAAACCGATCGTCGTCTTAGGCAAAAATTGTAGCTTAGGTTTAGCTATATCTCTAGTATTAGTCGTTAGTCGAAATATGGAGCATATGTGTGAAACAACATGCTGTCATGTCATGCTATACGTGCAGTGATTCGAGAATCCCAAAACTTTATATATGTATATGTAACTCAATTAGACCATAGGCTAAAAAACCAACCAAGCAACCAATGCGGAGCAAGCTAAAATTCAACATGCAAATGGAAAATATGGATATTGTCGAAACGAAATGCTCGTGTCTCGATTTATACCAATTCGATATATAATAATTGTATGTACTGTATGTATATGTATAATGTAATATCTATTAACGATATGTGAAGCACATACATGTCGACCACATGCCATTTTTAAATAGTTTACCAATAACTATAACAATGCATATTAAATGATACCATATGTGTAAGAGGTCTAAGAACTGTATGTAAATGATATTTAGAGCGAGCGTATTATGTATTTTATGTAATTTATAAGCTGTCTTTTGTTTATTTGATTCTCTGTTCGGTTATTAAGAGCTTAAGATACACACATATATTTAAGCTTGAGATTTGTTTCAAATTTATAAACCAAAAACAGAACAATTTTAAAAGACCTTTAATTTTTTGTGAAAACATGTTTTCGAAACGTGCTGTAAATTAAGCTAAAATGCACAGAAATTTTTGTTTTTCACGGTGATGATCCCACATGCGAAACAAATCTTATACGCATTGTTTTTATTTTTATTTCGGATTCGATTTGTATGCCATTTGTTATTGCATTTCATTTAAAGGTATTTTTAAGAGAACCAGCAAAGCATTTCAAGTGTACATTTTCAACAATATGCTTTAAGCACATCAAGCAGATATAGGGAATATCTTTTGTCATTTTCTTTATTATATTTTTTCAAATAAAGAGAATTAGTAGATCGCTTTACTATGTGTACGAGACAAGAAAATGTTATTTTGCTATATATAAATATCTTTAGAAATAGCAACACGAGCATGCTAAGTACATAACTCCACAATTGGAGCAAATCCGAAAAAAGAGTAACATTTACCTACTTACATATATAGTAAACAAAAAAGATTTCAACCAAACCTCACTTGTTAACTAGGAACTAACTGTAAAACTCTTTAAAACTAGCTAACACAAAAAACTGAACTATCACAAGAGACACTCTTTGTTTCCCGATATGGATGGCTCTAGAGAATTTTCACGCAAGTGTACAAAAACCAAATAAAGACAAAAGCAAAGTGCAAAAACATAATAATACTAAAAAAATATTTCGTATTTACCACGCAAAGTACGCGTTAACTAAATATAAACTGCCTGCACACAGCTCTCCTTGTTCAGCCCCCAACATGAACACACAAATTATCATTATTACCATTAAATAAATAAATCAAGCCTACTTCAAATGCCACTTGGAACACAGCCAATGAGAAACCCAAAATATACAGCACAAGAAAACACAGAAAATTACTTATAAAGCACAAGATGCTTCTAATTTTTATAAAGAAGAAAATAAGTAAAGTAACGAAACGTAAATTTACTAACAGCATTAAATTTAAATATATATAAAATGGATTGCAAAATGAATAATGGCAACGGGCAGTGGTAAATGTATGCAGATAAGGCAAAGCAGCTGGTTAAGCAAGATTAACAGAAAACTAAACAAATCTATATTAAAGAAAAATAAAACTGGAATATTGAATGTATAGTGTTGCGCCTCCTAGAACTTTAAATATATTGAACAAGAATATGAGTAAATGTATATGTAAATGGATATTTATGAATATGATGCTAAGCAAAATGCCGATATCTACAAACTTCTTTTTGTCTCTACATGTTTACTTTTGGATGAAAATGTAAGAATTACTTAAAAACAAAAATAGCAAAGATGAGATCATCTCAAACTGTATGGAATAAAATGTTAATGTACACAATTTTTCTATTTAAGACAAATAAAGCAGAAAAGTGAAAACATTCATAATTTTCATCGTAATTGGGAAAACATTTAAGATTTGATATCACGCGCTTAAAACTGAGTGTTATCGGTTATCTTTAATGATAACAATGTCTAATCGATTGATGGCAACTCTAGTTAAACAGCTGAGCTTTGCCAAATGACATGACGTCAATCTAAGACAAGCAATGGCCGAGTTTCAATGGCCCTGGGAATACACATTTCCACCTTTCTTCACGTATGTATATTCAGTAAACAAACAACAAACAACAAACTGGCTAACTGGCTAACCCACAATGTATCCACAGTCTGCAGCCGCATGAGGAAACACGCCAGAAGCAATTTAGGGTGTGGACAGATCTCTTTCTCAAATACCTCAAACACAACAATAAATTTACGCTTGGCATCAACGATCAAAACTCGCCATTATTTTGTAATGAATCAATTAATCGCCGCCTCTCGCCAGAGGTCATCCAGCTAATTTTGGAACAATTACAGCAGACGGGACATGCTGCGCCGGTGGATAAAAAGAAACAGGAGTGGCAGGTGTATTGGCACACCCTGGAGGAATACGGAAATATGGTCTATGACTGGATTCAGGAGACTGGACAAACAAATAGCATTTGCACGTTGTACGAGCTAGCCTCGGGAGAAAATACCACCCAGTTGGAGTTCCACGATGTGGACGAGGCTGTGCTGCTGAATGCCTTGCGTCTGCTCGAGGAGAAGGGCAAGTGTGAGCTGATTGAAATGGATGGCAGTTATGGAGCAAAATTTTTCTAAATGTGCACTTGTCCTTTAAATAAACATAGCTTTAAATACAGTACCAATTTATTATGTTCTTATTGTTTCCGTGATCCAAAATACATTAAATTATACAAATATCGATTGTTTCATACCCAGTTCCGTGCATCGGTGATATCGGTTCGCCAAATTGTTTGCTAGCCATAATGGACGATAAGTATAAAAATAAGTATAAAATCACTGCTTTGTCTACAAATTACACATTCAGAAAGAAGTCACATAATATGAATGGTGTTATAATATATAAATATAATTCAAAAATTATTTTCAAAAAAAGTCCAAGTTCAGCTGTTTACCGGGAGGAACTAGTTCATATTTTAACAACAGCGACCCTCTTCTTCTTTATGAATTTTATTCCCGCGACGTTGTCAGATCACTTGATTTCCAGAATAAATTAATTAAACTAAGACTATATAAACGGATCATATAATAAGAAACATGGTGAGTTTACTGTGAATCCTAATGAGTTTGGAAATATGTATTTAACAGCATGCAATTGATTGTAGAGCGGGGATGATTTGGTTTGCGATCGTGTGCAAGCCGTATTTCAACGCGCCGCATTGGTTTCTCTTTGCGGCACCGGTCCCCAGACAATTGGACCGAATTTGAAACCACAACGACAGGAGGTGCGAAAGGAGCCAGCACTTGTTTTGCCTGCGCCAACTGCAGTTCAAAAAGAGGACACCAAACTGAAGGCAAACTCGTTGGATATTATATGTAACTTTCCCGATGCGAACGAGATAAATGCCAGCATCGTGCGGCGAGAACTCGATCAGGAATGCCGGCGAAGTGTGCAGCAGCAGCTGCAACAGATCAAAGAAAGGCAGCAGAGTAGAATCCACGAACGGCAAGCTGCCCAGCAGCAAGGCGATCAACAGCAACAACAACTCGCCAGTATCCGCGTAAGAAAATGGGAGAGCGACAAGCATTTGCGGCAGCATGCCGAGCAGCTGGCCAAAGCGGAGCTGGAGACGCAGCAGCGGGCACAGGAGGAGCTGCTCAAGCAGAAAACCCAGAAACTTAATCTGCTGACAATCGAGGGTGTTTCTCGATACCATCAGCAATTCTACAAGAAATACGAGACGGTCTCTACACTGCTTCTCTCACTGGACAACGACGCAGTGCAAGCATGCAGCGCCCAAAATGCTGAGCTGCGTGATTTGGTGCAACTGTTTGATCAACTGGTGGATAAGATTAGGAATGCAAACTGTGAGCCACCCGAATTGGATTGTGTGTTCAAAGCAGAGAAATATTGCCTGAGTTTGGATAAAGTCACAGAGAATCTGCACAAACAACTGTCGGAGCAGGAGCAACAGTTGCTAAACAAGGCCAAACAGCTCGCGGAGGAGACGGAAAAGCAGCGCATCCTCGAAGCCAATGAGCAACAGAAACAGCAGCAGCAGCAGCAACAACAACAGCAGATACAAAAACAGGAACTGGAAGCGGCACAGAGGAAAGCAACCGCTGATGCAGCTGCAGCAGCAGCAGCAGCGACTGCGACACCGGAAGTGACAAATGCTCAGTCGGCGCCTCAAATACAAGTAAAAGTAGTACCTACTGGCAGCAGTATCTCGACCAGCTATGTGCATCCCACCCGCCTGACCTTCTACAACGAGATAATTGCGTTCTACCAGGGCAAGGTGGATGCAGTGAAGCCGCTGCAGACGGACGAGGCATGGAAGAAGTATCGGACGAACTGCCAGCGCACTATCAACGTGCCACTGAATGCCATAACGGCGGCCAGTGGTCAACATCTGACAACCAACTTTGATAAGTTATATAATTTCTTTGCCGGACAGGCAGTGAGAACAACGGATGGAACAACGATTACGATCAATGATCATCCACTCGCTCGAGACTATTGCATTCTGCTGATGGCTAAGAAGTTCGTTAGCCAAACGGATACAGCAATATCGAGTAATCCTCAGGCAGCGTTTCCCTTTGCCTCGGTCATTGTTACGTTTTGGAAATTGCTGCCTGATTTTGGCAAGATCTTCTTGGCCTACATGTACAAGGAGTCGCCGTACCTCGTGCCGTACGTAATACCACAGCAGTCGGGTCAGTCGCCCGAGCAATATCTGAAGACAATGGGCTACCGTCTATCCGAGAATAATGAACTTGAAAAGCCGGATATGTTTCTTAAGCGCCAAACAGGAATTGCCCGACTCTATGCGGCAGTTATCATTACGCCTGGTCGCAAGGTGGATGGACCGGCCCACTGCTTTGGATTGGAGGAGGCCTGGTGTTGGCTGACGCACATAATGAATGTGACACCGCTTCCCGACATTTGTGCCACAATGATCATGGAGATGCTCCAAACTCTTGGCTTCGAGCTATGGCGCGCATACGGCCAAAACTTCTTGAAACTGCTATTCTACATCCAGACAATCTATATGCCGCAACTCACGGCCTACGATGAGGGCGGTCCCAAGACGCGTCTCGAAATGCTGCTCTCGAAATTTTTGCGGGAACGCCAAATCCCTCAAGCTGTTGGTGTACTGCCTCCCGGCTTTTGGTAGCTGCATTGCTATAACATTTTGCTTAAGCATTATATATAGGAATAATTAATTAGTTATATTTTTTAAATATAATTAGATATAACTAACTGCATAATATTTAACAACGACAGAAAATCCCTAATTATCCCCATAAAAATAACGATTCTTTCCAATCAGTGGCAAATTTTTGTTATATCTCTAAATCGGCCAAATCCTTTTAAGGAACATGATTTGCTAGAATCAATCTACAGAGAAGATTTGAACACAACAGAATCAGCAAAGAAATTGACGAGTAGTTTTCCATGAACTTTTGATTTTTAACTATCAATATACCTTTAGCATTCATGTAACTTTTACACTTCAAAAGTTGAATAAGTTCTGAAATTATTCAATATCCGATACTGCACTAAGAATGGTTCGCGGCAACTGTCCATCAAAACCGAAATGCTTAAGAAAAAAACCAAAATGCAAGAAGCGACCAAAAAGAAGAATTTGCAAGCGGATTTGTTCGCAAAAGGGGCATAAAAGGAATGCGACGAAAAATCAACTCAACATCAGTAAGAAAAACGACATAAATTACGTATTTAAGTCCAAGAGTCGAAAGGTAATTTGGTTTATACGACAACTAAACCGGATGTTGGCAAACGACAGGATCGATATACGTGTGCTTCAGCACCTCGCCGTGGTAGTTACAATTTGGAATTACCGAACTATGGATAAACTTCTGCAAGATTTATAAAGTATGAAGTAAATAACCATTAATATAAATTTTATGTGAACAAATACATATGTAAATTTAAACTTGGCACAAATTAATTGATTTTTTAGCGAACTTGTGAAAGCCACAATTTTATTGATCGAAAGTTGCTAAAGGCAGAGTTCATTAGGTGTGTGTAAGTCTGTGTGTGTGTGTGTGTCTATGCTGCAATTTAATTCAATTATCAAAACTTTAACAAAGCTTTAAATTCGCTGGCTAGAGGGGGTCTGCCTAATCGTCCTCGTCGTCGTCAAGATCTGTGTCGTCTAGGTCGCCCAGATCAAGATCAACGAACAGATCCTTATTGATGGCGGGCGCACTATCAACGCTTGAAGCAGCTGGCGCCGCATCCTCGGCCTGTGCGGTTTTCGCTGCTTCAGTTGCCTGATCGAGCAATCTTGTGCTGGACGCAATGGTGCCCGATCCGTCAACCTCCTTTGCCGCCAGCGAGAGTGCGGCCAAATCGAGTTCCTTAAACTCGACCGTATTATCGTCGTCGTCATCGTCACGATTGGAGAAATCGAAGGCAGCGTCGCCATCCTCCATGGGACCATCGTCGACCAAATCGGGATTGAAGCTGAACATTTCGCGACCCGAAATGCCAAATTGTTTGCCCTTGCTGTAGTCGTTCTTCTTGCGCTCCTCTTCGGCGACAAGTTTCGCCGACTTCTCCTGCAGTTTGCGTTTCTTCCAGGCGAGGAAAGACTCCAATGTGACGCGCGTCTGATGCGGTCCCAACGCAGCACGCTCCTTCTCTATAAGATCGACCAGCGAGATCTCCGTCGGCTTGTCATCCTTCTTCTTGTCCCGCTTCAGCTGATAACCAGGTGGAAGCGCATGACGATAGATGCACTTCTCACCATTGGGACATTCCCAGAACCAGCCGTACTTTGATTTCTCAACCGCTTCCAAAAAGAATTTGCAAATCTGTAAGCAAGATTTCGGCTTAGTTAAATAAATGTGGGCAATGGAGAAGAACAAAGAATATGCATACAATATCCGTAGTGGGTCGTTGCTTTTCGCCCGACTGCTTCTTGTCGACGACCTCCTTGAGCTTGGCATCGTCCCAGTTCGTCATCAGATCGTCGTCGCCATCACGCATATCCACATACATTGATCGCTTCTCCACCTTGTTCTCCTGGGTCAGATCATGAGAGAATTTGCACTTGTCGCCTTTTGTGCAGAGTCCCTGCTTGAAAAACGCGCAAACCACCGACTTCGGATCGGTGCCCTTCTCCACTTTTTGCGTCTGCACCGGCTTGAAGATCATCGCCAGTTCACGCTGATCGGCCAATTTCTTCTCCTTCTCATCCTTCTTCTTGTCGCCATCTGGTCGGGGATGATGGCCACCGGCCTGTACCTGTTTCTGTACCTGCTGGATGAACTTCTGCTGTTTGTTGCCTTTCTTGTTCTTTAGACCAAATGTCTTATCCTGTTAAGAAGAAAGATAATTTGTTGACGTTGTCTGTCGTGGTCGCTGCCCAGTTGAGGTTATGTTCGTGCAGACGTGCACCAGCAATTGGAGTCTTACCTCGATGACCTTCTCCTTCTTCTTTTGTTCCGTTTTTTTACTCGGACCTGCTGGGGCCTTTTTTGGTGGCATCTTCGTGGAACAATAAATATAACAAAGATAAAAATTAAACCAGAGACTGTGGACAGATATTTGTTATAAATTCTAGTTGAAACAGGCTGACACAGAAGCCACAAAAAAAGGAACGCCGGCGGACAAATGCTGCCAATTGTGTGAGAGTTATCGGTATATCGATATCACCAACACAGAGTGCCATTAACTTTCATACATCTGGCAGCACTACGAAAAGTAACCGAAAAACAAATTTCCAAAAGAAAAGTTACATATTTAAACACTTTCTGTAATATTAACGCAGAAATTATTGGTCAACAACTATACATTTGTAGCCGCACAATTTAACACTTTCGCTTGCCATACCCTATATAGAAACGCTAATATATGTTTATATGGTTGCGAAGTAATGTTAGATTTTTATTTATTTACTGTTCTTGTGTCTGACCGCTTTTTATGATTTTGAAATTTGTGCGTGAGGCCACTTCAGCGCACATGTTCAGGTTGTATATATTTCAATTATCTTCTCAGCATATCGCTCCCCTTCTCATAGCCAATACTGAATTTGTTTTCAAAGGCCTTTTCACTCACACAACACACATATACGATACTGACAATCGCCAACACACGCACACTCACTCACACACATGCACATGTGCTCGCTCTTCGTGGGTGGCCTTTAATTCGTCGTTTCGTCATGGGTGGTCTATCGCTTCGCTGTGTGTGGCTCTGGCTGTGGCTCTGTCTCACTCTCTCCCTTTGCGTCCCTCTGTCTTTGTCTGCCGCGCTGTTAGTTGGTGTATGTGCCCCCATTGATCATTTTCTCGTTTGATAGTGCGTGACGTTTCTATAATGCCATTTCGCTCGCACTAATTTATGCCGCTTGTTTTGCTCTTCTGTTCATGTTTTGTTGCTTTGAGGTGGATGTTTTGATCCTTTTGCGTTTCTTATTCGAGCATAAAATTAGCAATTATTTGTTGTTGTTTTTTTTATTGGCTTTTTAAGTGAGCGTCGCGGCTTCTGGGCGCCTCAGACTGAGCCTCAGCCCCGTTCTTTGTGTGTGGTCTAAAATAACGAGTTTAGCTTTTATTCGAAAAGCAAAAACATCATCGAAAAAACAACAATCTTTATTAGCCGTTTGGATTTAATTTTTTCTTCTAGGAAGCTATTGTACGCGAAAAAATCGTTAAACAACGTTTTTTATGGTGCGTTTTATAACTTAGCAAAAGGGTTCCAAAGAAGTGCAAAACTAAAACTATACTATGGGAACTTAAGTAATTTTGCGCATAGGCAAACTTTACTGTAGTCGCATCAAACAAATTAAGGTATGACCGCCAGCATGCAGTAAAAATGATGACAAGCAAACGTTGTGTTGCCAACACAAGAAGAAACCGTTTCACATGCAATGTTGCCAACAATTATTTGTGTTGTTGACAGCCAGGCAGATAGCAGATAGCAGCCAAGTAACAACAACAACAACAGCAACAATTTGCATCAAAGCAATCACAACAAAAACAACAAGCAGCAAATACAATTGTTGTTGTTTACGGTGGTTGCTGCTGTATAATTTACAGCGTGAAAGATCAAAAACAAGGCGCAACAAAGATGAGCAACAAAATATAACAACAACATAACAACAGCAACAGCAACATGTTGCTCAGCGGTTAGCAGCTTGCGATCTCTGGATACATCATATCTCTACTCGGTGGTCCCCGCGCCCAACAACCAAACAGCGACTGCACTTGCAAAAATTATACGGACCTTTTCAATCATATTAAGAAGTGCGAAAATCTTGTGGCAAAATTGTTGTCCCTGTGTTGTCCTATGGAGTAAGATATTAATGTACTTTATCATAAATAAATAATAATATAATAATACTAATAATATTAATGTACTTTACCATAAATAGATTCATCATAAATAAATAACATTTATTAATCAGCCTTAATCGTTTTAAGTATCTGGTTAATAATAAATATTTGTAATGAAGATTATTTTGCATGTACATGAATTTCGCTTAATTTCTTGCAGTGTAGTTTCAAGTGCAATTGCCGCTGCTTCTGTCAATCTTTGGCGAAGGAAATCTTGGCTACTGTTTGTTATTGTTGCTGCTGCTCGCAAACTCTCTCACACACGCACACATAAACACAGCCACACATATTTATATACATATATAAATATATATGTACATGTAATGAGAGGAAGAGCGAGAGAGAGAGGGACACATGCAGCTTATAATTGCATATAGCGCCAGTTGCAGTTCCGGTCGGTTGAGTTTTTTCCCCCTTGGTTCTTCAGTTTCAGCTTCACCTTCTGCTTTTTGTTGTTGTTGTTGTTGCACGCGCTTTCTTTTTTGCGGCGCCGCCGCCGACATCCACAGACACAGAGCTGCTGTGCTGTGCTGTGCTGTTCTGTGTGTGTGTGTGTATATGTGTGTGTGATTGGTGAATGGCATGTTGCCACCCAAGTTGCCAACTGTGTCTTGGTTGGCTGGCCAGACTTAATAGCCGCTTTCATTGGCCAAAGCTTTAACATTCAATCAGAGGACCACACACAGAGCCCAACTGACGTTGATGTCGACGTCGGCGTCGCTTATGCAACATGTTTGAATCGTTTGAATCTCCGCACAACGCCAACAAAAAAAAAAACAAAAACAGAAGCACATTCTTAATTACAACAACAACAAAAATAAGAGAGTTCTGTGACTCCATTAAGATAAATCGGAAACGGATATTGCTAATGAAAAATTTCCATATTTATGTGGTAATAAAGGTGCCACAGCAAACAACAATTTCAATAGAGCAGCCAAACTAAATTTCATGTTTCTCCACTGCTCGCAAGAATAGCGCGGCCGAAGTCAGCAGTCGACGTCAGCAGGCCACCAACAGCGTTTTGGCCAACTTGGGCGGTCAAAATTGCGTGCTTAATTTTTCGTTGTTGTTGTTTTTTTCTGCTGCTGTTGTTATTTATACCATATTTTTTGTATTTTCATTTGTGAGCATCTCGTTTGGTATTTGGTATTTGGCTGTGTGTTGCAATTAATTTGAACAACTGTAGAGAGAATTATAATATTTTTTATACCCTGTAGCAGAGATTCAAGTCCTATATAGGCATATAATATTTTAATTCTTTACTTATCATAGTCAACAGCTTAACTGAATATTCTTGGCTTTTCTTCACAGTGTGCATACACTTAATTAAATCTTTCTGTGGTAATCTTATCAATCTTATCAGGAATTTGCCTGTATTTTTTATATTATATTATATATTATATTATATTTTTTTTATCTATTTCTGTTTTTTTCACATTTTACTTTCTTATTTTTAAACCACTAAGATTCAATATTTTTATAGTTTTATTTGATTCTTTCTGGATTATTCCAATTTTTTTTAGCGTTGGACCATTAATTTAATTACTTTACTTTAATTAAATACCATTTTATTAAAAAATTTAAATTTAAATTTAATTTAGCATTTTAAAAAATGTATTTAATTATTAAAAATGTAATATGCAGATCAAATGCACAGAATTTATTTAAAATCTATACTCCAAATATGCTTAAGAAATTGTATAATTTTGTGATATATTTAAAGATCTAATCTTAAAAGCGTTATTGTGCCAATTGTCGATCTAATGTGGATTATTCCTCGTTAAATGTCAGCATGTGTGAACCATTGGAATGTCTATTTTGGTCGTATTTTGGGATCGAACAAGCAATCCAAAATACAATTTTTAAGTGGCTTCAAATTGCCAGGCCACCCAAAATATAGTCAATAAAGCCGCAAAGGCAAATACAATAAATGAAACAAAAAAAAAAAAATACAAAAATAATAATTACTCGTATAAGGGAACTATAGAAAATATTTTACTATTTTCTTTGGGGGATCCAGGAGCCCACCAACGAAGTCTGATGGGGCCGCCATCAGCGACGCCATAATAAATGATTGATCGAACTAACTGTGAGTGTGTGTGCGTGTGTGTGTGTGTGTGTGTGTTGGTGGGGATTGCTTTGCGGCGTTGGCGGTGCCGTTTGATTGATGCGCTTTTGGTGCTTGTGCCTCTGTGACGGCGGTTCACATTTGTACATATATATTTTCACGCACTTACTGGCCATGTGTTTGTTGGTTATATTGTGGTTGTTGTTGTTGTTGTTGTTGTTGCTGTTGTTGTTTGGCATCTTTATGCTTCAACACAACTGTCAAAAGATTTGCCCACAGCAACAACAGCAACATGCATCGCTGTTCTGTGCTGTTTGCAACATGCTGTGATTTTTATCGCTGTCACACACACGATGTGTGTGGTCCCTCGTTCCCGTTCCCGTTCCCGTTCCCGCTCCCGATGCCTGATCTCCTATCCCAACTCATCCCAATCCACATTCACATCAACCATGTACCATGCCCAAGTCCAAGTTTCCAGCCATAGCCTGCCACTTCAAGTTGTCGTTGCTGTTGTGTGTGACTGGAATTGGGATTCGGGATATGGGATATGGGATATGGGATTGGGGCACCGTTGCGTTGTATCGATCGCTCGTGTTTCATGGCTGTCACACAGTCTCCCAATGCTCAATGACCATAATTAATTGGTCTGTTAACTTTATGTGAGCATATAAGCAGCAGGAATATACTTTTATGTTGCTGCTTTTGATTGGATTTGCCATTGGGCTGAGCCAACTTCAATCTGCGATCAAATTTAATTTGAATTTTAATCAACAATCGCTTTTTTCTATTTATATATTAATTTAATGTGAACATCGACACAGAAGAATATTAAAATAAATTAAAACTAATTAAAATTATATAAGCAAAATTTAATAATTATTGTTCAAAATATTTCTACAATTTCTGGGGATAGTTAATTAAGGAATTGGTCAAAGAAAATCAAAAAAAAACATCTATAAGATTACAAATTAAAATATTGATTTTTTAGTTAAGTTTAGTTAAAAAACAAATGTTTAAAACTGACTGATTTATTGTGATTGTGATAATGTTCTCAAAATGTTAAATATTAATAAGTAAATATTAAACAAATAAAATAATAATATATAGGCAGTAAAAAGTTGCAACAAAAAGGGAAGAAGTAGTGGGATAATTGCTAAATTATGCTTGTGAAAATCTGCACATCTCAATTTATTCATTTGCATTAGTGAAAATAATAAATAATTTCACGAGCCCATTGACCTTGCCATAAATCTACATGGCTTTAACAAACTTCTAAAATGATATTTAGTTATATATATATATATATATATGTATCTTTAGATGCAAATGTACATCATGTTAATAGCGAACGTCAACAGCTATAAAAAAATGCCAACAAGGTCAGAACAGTTAGTTAGGAATAAAAGTGTTCAGAAGGACGGACAACAAGAGACCATAAAAACCGAGTCGAATGCTTTTCCATGAAATCATTGCACATGGAATACGAGCACATGCTAAGGTCGAATAGACGGAGAGACAACAACAACAACAACAATAGCAACACGGGTAAATACGACAACATACAACACGTGCTATTTATAGGGAAAACGGTCCGTCAACTATGTAAGCATTTACATACATGTATTGACCTAAATGATATATGAGCCAGTGGTCAGTTTACACGGCTCGTTGCCATTTACTTGAAAAGTTACCATGACGATGTTGTGGGTAAATATCAACCATATGGGGGTGTCTACGGATAGTTGGCACTTGGTATTGATATATGTTGTTGGAGAAATAAAAAAAGGGCAGAGATGCAATTTTCAATGTTCCTTTGACTTCCAATGAATGCAATTATTCAAAGGAAACGGACAGTTTCTATATTATTTTATATTAATATTTAATCTAAATAATAGCTTTGGGTTTTTTGCTCCCATTTTCAAAGCTCGGCTATTTTTTTAATTTAAGCTAAAATCAATGGAAACGGAAAAGTAAAACACACAAAATTAAGTTATTGAAATTAAATATTTTATCTGACCTATATTAAAACTAATATTTTAAACACCAGAATAAGCTAATTGTTTTGACGAAGAATATTTCTGAACACTACTCAAATCTATACAATTCATATTTTTGTTGCACTATTTTACTAAGTTCTAGACAGAAATTTTCTCAATTTTATTACGCACATTTTCTCATAAGGCACGTATTAAAAAAAAATAATTTAAATCTTGCACTAAGCAAAAAAATGTACTGATGACAGAAAGTTTTCTTAAAGCTAAAAATAAAAATAAATTAAAATTATCATCAATTCTTAAGAAAATTATATCTGAAAGGATATAAATAGAAGAAATGATTCATTCAGATTTCCAACTCAGAAATTTACTGTCAAGGAAACTAATTTAAAAAATCTCTTTGAAAAGGTACTATTTTAAATTATTGAAATTAGTAAGCTATTTAAATGGCTTAATATATGAAGTCTCAAAATACCAATTTTTATTTTATAAGTAACAATAAAAACATTAAAAGAAACACTGAAACTTCGAATTGTTATTTTAATTTATTTATTAAATTTAAAAAAAAAATAGATTTAGAATTAAGAATATATTTTAGTTTTTAGATGTACAATTTCTTAATATTTATGCTGCACTGTGCGTTAAAAGAATGTTGATTTTCTAACCTTTGGGGCATTTGTTTTTCTGAGTGTACGACAGATTTATGTACATTAAATGCAAACTCCCTTTCCACGTTTAAATTTCGCTTTTCTTCATGCTCAATTCGCATTATTGATGATTGCTCAATCACATTGCACAGTTGCCAACAACGGTTCGTTTCGTGGTGCGCGGTTCGCGTGGTTCGGGGTACGGTTCGGAGCTTGTATCTGGTCGGGCAGCTAAATTGCCTGATCGCAGAGAGCACAGAGCAGAAGGAGGAGGAGAAGGAGAAGAAAGAACCACCACCATGATCATTATTTCAAATTTAACGCAGCGCAGAGCTGAAACGCCACACGGTGGCAGTTTCGACCGCCTAACAGTTGCGCCATGAAGCGAGGGCTGGGGAATGGAGGGATGGGGGCAAAGAGGTGGTCAAAAGAGTGGGACAGCGGGGCGGCTCAGGGGCAGACAACACCGCACGCGGTTGCGCGGCCTAAGATCAAAGCAAGCGCCAAAATGAAAATTATTACAAAGTGATGTAGCATGACTAAATACAATTTTATGAAGTCATTTTTTGTCTTTACTTTTTTTTTTATTTTTAGTTGTATTTTCTACACACGATCAGAGAAGACGATGGCGGAGTCGGGAGGGTGATGCATGGTGGTGCGGATGCAGAACGGTGCACAGGAGCCATAAAATGGAATTACACGCATTTACACAACCACAAAGAACAATGATCTCTGTTGTCGTTGTAAGTGTGTGTGTGTGTGTGTGTGTGTTTGTATCGGTGATAATGTCTAAATTTGGCCTAAATGGTAAGTTTTTACCTGTAAAAGTCATTTCGGTTGCGATCAACAAAGGTGGGCCCCACAGCTAAGTGCCTGTTACCCATAATGACTTAAGTGTCCATACATGAGTCATCTTTCCCAGTCCCAGTCCCAGTCCCAGTCGCAGGCCCAGTTCCATTCTCACTCACCTTCCCTTTTCCCGTCTCAGCCACAGACAGGCGTTGATAATTGCCAAGCTGAAAGACAACTAGTCAAACTCCTCGGTGACATCCTTATGCGGGTGGTAATCCGTAGCCGATGTGATAACCATATTTTTGATGTTGTAATGCCTCGTTTCCAGTCCTGCCCTCACCTTGGATTAACTGTCTGCGCAATGATTAGGCGTGGAAATTAACACAAAAAAAAAAAAAATTACATAAATTCAATTGTAACTCTTAAGTTAAAGTAAATTTTACAATTCTAAAAAATTGGTAATTTGTTCTTGAATCCAAACATTTATAATCCAATACACTCCAAATCGGAGCTAAAAAATTACTGAATAAGTCCAAGAATGATAAAAGCAAATGTGAAACATAGAATAAAAATATAAATGTTTTTAATATGAAAAATATTATATATTATATATTTATTATTTATATATTTATCCTTAAAATTTCAAACAAATTCTTATTTCGGTGGAACTTTCTGTTTCTTTACTTTAACTTTAAATCTCTGAGATTATTGAACTGTGCTGAAATTTATCTTACTCCATATGTTCGAAGATTTGTCTATATTTATTTCCTTATCTCTCACTTTTTATATATATTCTTACTTTTGAGTGTTATACTGTTCATATTAATAATAAGCTAATTCAGTTCGATAAAATCTGGTTAAGATTTATCTATGCAATTCTATATTATTATTATTATATTTATTGTTTTTATATATATTATTTTACATTGTGAACTAATTATTTGCTTTTAAAGTTCTATCATTTAATTTGTATTTTTTTTTACATTTTTATTGTTGGAACACAATAGACAAAATAACATGAACAAAAAAAAAATATTTTACGATCTCTAAAATTTAAAAGAATTAGTAACTGATAACAAAAACTTGAATGAGTTTTAAATAAATAATAATTAAATACATAAAAATTATGTTGCAATTGTTGTACAATTTTATAGATTAGAATCTGTATTTTGTAAATTTTTTTAAACTATACAAATTTCCTCATGATATATCAAGCTTTTAATCAATTCGCCTATGCCCAGTGCAGGGTGCTCCAACTTGGTAGAAGGCAACTCCAGAAAGGAATTAAGTTGAAATGTTGATGGGTGTGGGGTAAATCGCTCTCGGCTGTGCGGCTGCCACTGTTCTACGCTTAATGCGATCTGCCCCAGCTGCCTCGGCTGCCCCACAGCACAACACAGGCGACCAGTCTTCATGCAGCTTTTCTCCCAACTCCACTTTCCCCCCTGTATTCTGCTTGAAGAGAGATTTGAGGATTCTGCGTCGTCGTCGTCGTCGTCGTCGTCGTTGTTGCGATGAAATCAATAAATGTAAGCAGCGACCGCACAGTATTTTTTTTTTGGGGCATTTGTTGCAAAACAAACCCAAACCCAAAGCCAAGCCAAAAACACACATAAACAATATCTATACGATCTACAGCAATCCGGATGTTTTTATTTCGGTATGTAAGCTTGTATGTATGTACGTATGTATGTGTGTATGTGTGTATGTACGTATGTATGTGTGTATGTACGTATGTACGTCATTTGGGTCTGGCTTCTTTATCTATTCGTACGTAATAATGTTGGTAGGTTAATATTTAATTCACGGTGGTCCTCAATCCCATTCGCACTGTGGAGGACCCGTCTTCATCTGAATTCGGCCTGTCCACATCTGCCTGCTGCCTGTTCTTTTTTTTTTTTTTTTTTGCCTGTTGGTGGCCCCAAAAAGTTCCCGCTTTCAAATTGCCTGATCACTTCATTTTTTTTTTTTGCTTACCTCTCCCTCCAACGGTCTTTTACTGGCAATGTTTAAGTGGCCGTAATGTGTAAAGTGGGATTAACATTCGTCGTCGTCGTCGTCGTCGTCGTCGTCGTCGTCGACGTTGGCTACCGTTTCGTTGGAGCCTTGGAGCTGGCAATTGGGGGTCGTTTTGGGGCCACCAAAAGAGACTTTTCAGTGGCTGGCTCTTAGTTTAATTAAGCGCATAATCATATTTACAGTAGCTCGAGGCGCACACTCTTTGATTTATTTCATGAGTCAGCACATTTTTTGCCTCTCTTTTTTTACCGCTGTTTGTTGGCCAAATACTTGGCCAAATAATTTACTCTGTGCTTTTTGTTTATTCTTTTCGCAAGTTGACTTATTTTTGGCAATTTGCATGATGATTTTTTTGTTGTTATTTTCTTTTATGCAATTAGGATTTTTTATAGCCACAGCTTTGTCAAATTTGTTCCAATTTTTTAAAGCAATGTCTTTTTTTTTGGCATTCACTGACACACTATGTTTTCCCACTTCTCATCTTGAAATACTAAGTTTTAAATATATGCAGTGAGATCTCAAATAAAGAACTAACAAATTTCTGAGAGAAAAAAGTAGTAATAATAATAATATTGCGATTACACTCAGCAAACAAACAGCTAGGAAATTTAGAAGATCATCATAAATATATAAAATATAAAAATACTTAATGTGCTAAAGTGTTTATAAAAACATATGTATGCAAATAAGCGAATGTAAGTATTTTTCATACATAAAGGCATTCTCGAATTTATGAATACTCTTCCCAAATTTTCATCAAGTCCAATTGTCAATTAAAAAAAAGGAAAGTCAGTTAAGGAATAACAAATCTTAATAATAAGTTGAGCTACCTTTGGAGCCATTGATGTGGCATTCTATATTTGCTATTCATATATTTGAGTCCGATTTTTTCTCTGAGTGTAGGAATAACATTCAAATACTTATTAGCTAACTAAGTTTGTGGCCATATCTTTCGGCAGAATCTATGGGTCAACGAAATTTGAGTTGGGAATCAGCAGTTCGGTGTTTTCACTCTCTTGATTATGGAATAGAAACGACAATTAAACCAAACAAATTAATTCGTAGAAAAAGGTGTGAGAAAATTGACTTGTCTTCCGTTTGCCGCCGGCAAACAAGAACAGCAGGGAAAAAATAATCAATTTGTTTCGCAGAATTGTTTCGGAAAACACAAATCGCTTTTACGAAATTACGGAAACCGAAACTGTTGTAAGGCAACACACAAGCAAAGCAAAGGAGCTGGAGCCGGAGCCGGAGGATGAGGAGGAGGAGGAGGAGGAGGGGAAGCTGTTGAATGACTTCTTCTGTCAGCGGCGTCGACGACAAACAGGTAGCGGTTGCTCTGCCTCTGCCTCTTCTTCATCTACTTCTACTATACGCCAGATGAACACTCCGAGCGATCTCTGCTGGCTTTGATCTCACCGGAGCAACTGACTTTTGCACTTGTGTAGACTGCAAAGGCAAACAAAAGAATCATAATAATTTTGCCTACATGCGATCCAAATGGAAAAGGGGGTTGCGTCGAAATGGGATTAACGTAAGCCCACACTGGAAAAAATTAGAGATTATAGAGTCAGACACAAGCCGGAGGGAATAACCAAATAAAATTGTGTGCACAATTCGATATTATATATGTTTAAGCAATCGAAATAAATAATATCAGAAATTATCACATGATGTCTTTAAAGAAATACGTTATAATCATTTATGCTGTCTTTAATAATTGTTTATAAAATAAAACTTATATTCTTGACATTCGATTCTTAACTGCTATATTTAAGAATTGAATAAAGAACTCAAATAAAAAAAATCGTACTTTAAATAATCGCAATGCTTACCATAGGAACCCATAAAAAAAATATCGCATTGAGTTTTAGAAAATTGTCATTCTGTAAAATAGGGATAAATGGTAAATTACCTTATAAAAAATGTATATAACTCTAGAAATATTTTACGAAAATGTAGAAAAACTTATTACAATATCGAAGGTGAATATTATATGTGTGTTACTTAATTATTAAATATTTGAATTTCACATCTACAAACAAGCATTTTGTTGAGCGATTTTATTTTTAGGTCGATTTTCTCCTTGTCTTTGTTGCTTCGAGGATTCCCAAACATTGTCTTTGCTAGTACAAAACTCACAATTTTTTTGTCCAAGTGTAGGTTTCTCTGGTGTAGGCTTGACCGGAAAAAAGAGAATGTTCTGCAGAAAGTGTGAGGTGCAGAACAATAACACCAGTCAGAGGAACAACAGCTCCTTTGATCTCTTTCATTTTGCCCCTATGCTGATAGACAGCTCAATTCGATGTGTGGCAGCTCAGAGTCCTTTGCACTGCTGCCGCCAAATATGTGCAACACCTGAGGACAGCAGCAGCAGCAGCAGAAGCAGCAGCAACAACAACAACAACAACTTTGGCATTTATCATTTTCGACCTGGTTGTGTAATTCTGGTAAGGTTTCTGTTCATTTTCGGTTCGGGTTGTCTGTAACGCAGCTGGAATTCAATTTAGGTGCACAACAATAAAATGTCTTATTTAGGTTAGGTTATTAATGATGAGTTATGAGTTCAGACCTCCTTCGGCGTCCTGCTCATTATCATCATCATCATTATCGTTATGGTGTACATCAAAAAGGCAGCACAATTTTAGCCAGTCAGTGAACCTTCCAGGAAGATGCAACGAATTGTCTATAATGCCTGCCTTTATTTCATTTTTTTCCCATTCTTAAAATAATCTAAAGCTTTTACAAATGTTGATTGTGCATGCGGTGCACTAATTATGAAAAATAGATATTTCATTTGAAAAAGGTAGGAAATGAACATGTTTCAATTTTGACTTAAGATGAAGGAACTTTTTTGAAACTTGGTATTGACAAAGTTCAAAAATTGAAAAAAATTTTACTGTTGGCCAGTTAAAACGAAGTATTATAATATAGTTAAGAATACTGGTATTTTTTTTTAAATTTTTTACGGTGTTTCTTAATGTATTGGTTCTTTAAATTGTTTGGTACGTAAATGTACAACATAATAGATTTTAAAAATAATAATAATTAGTAAACCAAGCCCATTAAAAATGATTTGATTACAATTCCGTCTCTTAAAGGCAGATAATATCTGTTCCGGTATTTGGGTTTTTTAAAATTGTATAATTAAATACTGAATTATAATTAATAGACATGTGTTTACTATTTCAATTTCGATCAGACTGCATAAAATAAATTTAACAAATACATTCAGGAAATACGGTTCAGTAATGAAAAGTTTTTTAAAGTTTTTAAGGAACAAATGTCATGATTATGTCATGATTTCATGTCATGATTTCATGTCATGATTATGCTCCCTGTGTTGTTACTTATAATGCAGCTTTAAAAATTTATTGTAATTCTAAAAATGTTTGCGCATTACGCAGGAAAAAAAAGTGAGAAAAGATCTTAACAATGCTCAGTGACTGCTTCTGATGAAAAGTAAAAAAAATACGGCTATAACTAAACAAAGTGCAGTTCTGTGGAACCGAACTCCCACGCAATGTATGCTTAGACAAACAGTCACTCTGCTGTTGTTGTTGTTGTTGATGTGTGACAAACGCAAATCATTAGACGACGATTGCGACAAACTGTCAAAGACAACAAACAGTCGAACGACAGTCAAACAGTCAAACTGAGTTGAGCAGTCAAACAAACAAATACATTCTCAAGATGTGTCCAGGCCTCAACTGCTCACGACAATGCAGTTTCGAATTTACTCTCTCTCTATCTCTCTCTCTCTGTCTCTCTATTTCTATTATTCTTCTTTCTTTTGGAATAGATGCGCAGCCACAATATATTAAGAAAACTGTCAAAGCTGAATATAACTTAAGAGGTTTAGCGCACTCTAACGTTTCTTTCCCTTTTTTTTTTTTTTGTTTCCTCAGTTTCTTTTACTTTTTACTGCACACTCTTTTCTTACTTTAGTTGTGCGATGCGAGTAGTAAATGCTTACCTACCGCAGTAAATACAACACTTACAAAAATTGCTCTCTTATTTTGAATATAACTCTGCAAAATTAGATAGTTTGTTGGTTATACAAAACCAAATCTTTAAACTTTTAGCGGATTTTGATTATTTTTAATATATATATTTCAAACAATACAAAGGTATAAAAATTGATATGCAATATCCAGGCTTGATTTGAATAAAACTTAAGCTAAATATTAAATATTTTTGTGGGTTTATAATAATCAAAACATTTATAAGTTAAATTAAGCATTAAAGATTAAATTGGATGCATTTTATAAATTAAACCAAATAATGCTGAAGCAAATATTTTAAGATTTGGAAAATATAGTTTTAAGATTTAGAAATTTTAAACTAATTTTACCTTCTTTGTATTATTTATTTTCTTTCAGTGTACATGTGTTAAGCCCGCATCGATAAAGTTATTAACTGGCCATCTGGTGAAAAATGCACGCACGCATAACGAAACTTCCGGAGTGCTCCCCCTCTCTTCCTCTCCTCCTCTCCTCTTCTCCTTATCTCTACCTCACAACTGCCTCACTCCTCCCCTTGTCGATTTCTATCTATTTCTCTCAGGTTTTAAGCTTTTAAATAAGCGACCAAGTTGATCTCGGGCAATATTTCATAGAATTTCAATGGGTTAAAGTCACAACTGAGGGATCGCGCTGCCCACGCATGCAACACGACCCCAACAGCTTTACTAGCGTTCCTAGCTAGCGTTATCAAACGGGCGACGCCGACGTGTGCGGGCCCGGGTGAGGACCAATTAAAATGTAGCCGCGGGGCGGCGAACTAACAACTCAATACAATGTAAACAAATGATATACGATCACAGAGTTCACATCCAAATTCAGGTATCTCTCTTTCTCTCTCCCTCTCTCTCTCTCTCTCTCTCTCTGTCTGTCTCTCGCCCTCTCTCGCAGTGCAAGTCTCGATTGAAATGTTTACCTTTTGGACCAGCGCGACACTGCGGACAGCCCGCACAGCTGGACGTATGATCTGGCCTCGATTTTACACACCGACAAAAAAATATGCCTTACAAATATGATAATGTCAAAACAAGAAAATATATATATTATGCCATTTCTACAATTTCTACATGTTTGCAAAAATAAAAAATAAATGCAATCGCAAAAAAAATCAAATATTTTTTAAGCACATTTCTTATAAAACCTGACAAATTTAAATATATAATATATATGTATTGGATTGTTAAAATCGCATTTATTAAATTTATAAAAACGACTTTGATTTAAGTTTAAAATTGTACAAAATGTGACAATTTTCCATTTGAAATATTACTTTTTAATTGAACAACTTTGACAATATAGCCGCTTGTAAGGCATTTCTCTGCGTGTAGTGTGCGTGCTAATCCACGTCGCAGTTCAAGTCTCGTTACCCGTCCAAAATCCAAGAAACTGGCTTTGATTTTACTAGCGAACACGCTACCATTGCAGTCGCAGCAAATCAATTTCAAAGAGATTTTCATTTGATTTGAGTTTGTCAAAAATAAAAATAAAAAAAAAAGAAAAGAAAAACACATTAAAAAATGCAATAAAACTCGCTTTTCATTCGATGGCAATCGTGGTGGTCGTCGAGCCAAGAGATGCTATCTGGCCATGGATATCCACATGAACAAATGTGTCTACATATGTCGAGCCGAACAAGTTGAGTTGTCAACGCAACTCCACAGGCAAGTGAAGTGTCGTTGAGTTATGGCTCCGTTTCTTTTTATGACATGCCATCTGAGGCATTTACCTAATTGATCGTATTAGACATTGCCAACTCCATATATATATATATGTATCTGTAGCTCTATCTTTATATGCATGCATTACTTGGTTATCTTAACGTTGTTGATTTTCGTTTGAATTAAGCTTAAATGGGTTTTTGATTAGACTCAACGTGTGCTTTAAGCCTTATGCTATAAATATTTAAGCTAAGATTATCTAATTAATTATATGAATACATAAAGAAAATGTTATGTACAACAAATCTAACAGAATTCTATATTTGATTTGTACAACAAATGTAAATAATAATAAGCCAATTCGATATAAAATTAAATAATTTACATTTTATCGATAACTGAACCTTTTGTAAGCATCGATACAAACCGATTTCCCATGAAAATAAACATAACAATTATAAGTATAATATTTATTTATTTAATGTTAACAAATAAATACAAAGTATAAAATTTCAATTCAATAAAATTAAAAGTTGCTGTTTTATAACTTAAATTAATTATTTGAAAAGATATATTTTATTTTTCTGCTAGCTCATAATTAAGTTAAGATGCCCAGCAGCAAATGCATGTAAATTGTTATTGCCGAGATAAGGTGTATAAAACTGAGATCTCAAGTGTATATATATGAAATTCTGATTAACAAAAAGTAAGAGTTAATTATGTACAGATTCCAATCTCATGTGGACCACACAGAAGATCCCTATTCGAAGTACAGATGCATATTGGAATAGTTTTTGAGTTACAGCCATATTTAAATTTGGTAGGTATGTGAATGGTAGTCGCTTTCAAGAGCCGATAATCGCAAATGCCGATAGTTCAGATAGTGTAAATCGATAAATACGCATATCTTTCAAAATTTGGAAGATAGAGTCACCTTCAAAGTTGGGTATATGAAATTGCAGACACTAGAAATCTGAAATGCGCTTATCTTCCAAATTTGTAAGCTAAATTTTTGATCAAAAATTGGATTGGCACGCCCACGCCCACTCCGACTCCCTAAACCACTGCATCTGGATGTGGAAAACGATAAGACGATATATCTCTTACAATTTGAAAGCTGTTGTCACCAAATTTGAAAGGTATGTTTTGCCAGTAACACATTTAAAATTAGGAAAATAATATTTCACAGAAAATGTAGTGGAACTAGTGGAAATTATTTCGGTTTTTTAAAACTTAATAAATTTTGTTTGATTTTTATAGAGATTTACTCTGCAGTAGTAAAAAGTATAAATCTTACTTGGCCAGGAGATTATTTACTTGGCAAAGGTGAAGAGTCCACCGACCACACCCAACGCAACTCGATGTGGAGCCAGGCAGGCAATTGCTACTCTTATTTCTTCACTTCACACCAATAAAAATACTACAAGAGTATTGAAGTGCGGCAGAGTGTTTGGGACGGGGAGCGCACTGGAAGAGGGTAGGATGAGGCCAAGCGGCAGGCCACACTGAATACCTTCCAAGCCGTAAATAAGCAACTCAATGAGTTGCACAGCCATAAGCCGAACGCCAGCGCACGTGCCTCATAAACCACAGAGTTGTGATCGTTGTGGGAAGAGTCAAGAGTGGAGAGTGGAGAGTGGAGACCACCCAAGCGTCGTCGATTTGTGCAGTCATTCCACGAATTCTTGGCAAGCTCTCTGAAGAAAACGAGGCACAGACTCAAGTCGACTTTAACTGTGATTGGGGCCGGAGCAGGCTCTGCCTGCTGGCGAATTCTACAAAAGTGAGCAGCAGGTAGAGAGTGCGAGGCGGGGGAGGGAGCACTGACAGAGGCGGTGGCTGACTTAACCATTTCACATTTCACCATCTTATGAGTAAGGCGCAATCTTTAAGTATGCTGAGGATGTTGTCGTCGTCGTTCCAATCGTTAGCTGCGTCATGTTTTTGTGGCACAACGGTGACTACGTCTGTCACTGCACTCAGAAAAATATTCATAGCCCAGAAAATTAAAAAAAATTCGATTCATGTAAAAGTAAAAATGTAAGATTTTTAAGGGGAATTTTATAAACATTTTAAAAATTGTTTTGCATTGTAAAACAACATATTCCTTTATGAAGAGATAATAAAAAATAAATAAAAATAGAATGAAAAGAAATTATGATTTAAATTAATATACGTTAGATACCCATATATAATGGGAAATTCACTTTTATATTTTTTTGTGTTTCCATTTCTACCTTTAAGAAATACGTTCATTAAAAAAAATGAAAAAGATAATAAAATAATTTTTCTACAAAGGTTTTATACTTCTAGTTTTAAAAAATATATTATTTTTCCTTATCTGCTTTAAACATTTCAATTCGCAAATTTTTTTACTAATTTTTACTTGACCAAACCGTTTCTAGTTCTCTGTACTGATTACAACATGTCCATAATTAAGGACTTAATTTTAAACGTCCTATATCCTAAATAACTTCTTCGCATGCGCTGATGGTGGGGTTTAACTAATTTATTTTAATTATCTTTTTAGTCTAAATGAGTTGTTTTTTTTGGTTGAATTTCATGCGCGCAAAAATCTTATACATAATTTTAATTTTTAATATTTAATTTTATTTGAAAATTTAAATATTATTTTAAATATTATTTAATTCAATTGCTTACTTTTTTATATTTTATGTAGTCTTTAATTGTCATTAACTAAATTGCAATAATTTAATTGTTAAAATGTATTGAAGATTTTTCTGCGTGTGTTACTGGGCATGGTTATTGCCTAGTTATTGTCAAAGTCCAAATTATGCATGCGTCTCTAAAGATATGTTAATGTCTGCTGTTGGTTATGGCTGACACAGCGCCCACGCATTGGCGCATTGTCACGGTCGATGGTTGACTCTCAATGCATGTAATCGCAGTCGAAGCCCACAAAAACAACAACAACAAAAACAAGAATTACAACAACGACGACGACAACGTCGTCACAAAACGAAATTAATTTGACAACCAACGCAAAACGCATGCGCCGTCAACATTCCCCTTAACAGCGCCACCACCACCCCCTTGAATCCAACAGCTACATATCTACATATCTGCATCGACGGCCAACGAAAAAAAAAGAGAGAACCACTGACGTTTACCGTAGCTTATCGCCTTACTTTTGTACTTATCTTAAGCCTGTTGTTCGTTGGTGTTCTTCTTCTTCCTCTTTTTTCGGTGTCTGTTTTTATTGTTATCGCTCTCGCAGTCAAATTAACACATGCGACTTGAAAATGGGTTATGATTATTCGATTGAGATTGGGATTGCGATTTGGATGCGGATGAACTTATCTTGACTATCTTAGATTTGTGAGAGGAAGAACCACCTAGTCAGCTATCTGATTTTAGAGTGGGTGATTGGCATAATAATAGCAGTTTTTGTTTGAATTATTAACTGGCATTTAAGATTAATTACCCTTTCTCTCCGACCCATCTCAGTTTTTGCTGGGCATTACTCACTTTACGTATCTAATTTTTCTAGCAAACTGAAAAAAATGTATAAAAGTAACGCTTTTTTATCTTTATCAACATTAATTATGTAAATAATTATTTTAATTATTATTTAATTAAATATTTAAAAAAAAAAACTATAAGTCGCCTTAAATAATCATTCCTGGTAATGAATAGATACTGAAAAATATTAAAATAAATATATAATTATTTAATTCAAATAATATATTAATCTTATTTTTTTTTTAATATATAAATTTAACTCTCAAGCGCTGTCTCCGTAAACATTACTCACTGGGTGGCCACCCACATATGCTGAATGCCTGAAAAGGCTCAATTAAGTAGCAGCCGAGAGGCCACCCACAAAGCACTTTCCATTTGAGCCAAGCTAGTAGTTGATGGTGTTGTTGTCGCCACGCGTAGGTTGCCAAATGATAAGTAAAGAGTCATGGATTCATCCAACGTCGGATTGGCTCAACCACAATAACAACAGCAAACGGCCCACAACAACAACAGCAACAACAAATGCATGACAGGACCACACAAGGCGAAGACGAAGACGATGGAAAGCCACACACAGGCAAAAAAGAATAATAAAGAAAAAAAGAAACAGAAACAGAAAAAATAAAGACAACCACAGTGGCGACTGGACGATGTTGATTACATGAACAAACGAAGCGAAGCCGAAGAGAGAGACGAGAGTCGAGAGCCGAGAGACTGGAAGCGTGGACGATCGTTGAATGCAGTCGATCCGCGTAACCACAAAACTCGACGCCAAAAGATAACGAGTAACAGGAGTACAATAACAAAAATCCAAAAAACAACAACAACACAAAAGAGAAACAGCTAACCACAAACAAATTTAACACACACGCCATATCAACGACAGATAGGATAGAAGGGGGCCAGAGGCGGTGTCAACTTGGGCGAGCCAAAGCCACACGTATTACCGGTGGCAAATAGTAATTATTACATTAAATGCACCGCAATAATACCACAACAACATCAACAACAACAACAAAAACAGCAGACACAAAAATTGCAACGATGCGGCGACCCCTACCCATACCTACACTCTGCGCCTTCGACCCCCCTCGACGCATTGCCTTCTAAGCGAATGCAGTTAAACTTTAAGTGGTGTAGCGAGTGGTCCACTACACTCAGCAAAAAGGTTAGCTACAATTAAAAACAATAAACAATAGAGATATTTTATTGCTGCCTTAATTCAAAAATTTCAAACACAATTTTTTTTAAATTATATAATTAATGTAATTGAAATATTGGAGTAATAATTTAAGATTCCAAAATTTTCTTGGATATCAGTAATTAACATCCATAGCATTGAAACAGTATAAATAAATTGAGAAAAAATAATCTGCAACTATTTATGAGTTTTATAATACTTAATATATATTTAAAAATTAACACCACTTGAAAAACAATTGAATAAACTTTCAAAAAATCTATCTAGTAATTTGAAAAAAGAAATATTTGTTATTTACTAAAAAAGAGTTTTAAATATGCTCATTCGAAAATAAAAGGAAATTCCACTTTACGATTTTCTACAAATATTTCCATTTTATACATTTTTCAGAGTGTAGAGTAGTGGACGTCGTCGACGGATACAGTGGGGCCCGGCAATGTTAATGGCGTTATAGGCCAATGACAAATGCAATTGCCTAGCGATGCGGACTGCAATGCATCGCAGAGGTTGGCAGCGGGGAGGGGACTCCAGCTGCGGTGCACTATAAATTAAGACATTATGCGATTAAAAACAAACAGGCTGTTGTTAAAGTCACCAAGACCGAGGCAGAGAGACCGAAAGAGATAGTCGGATAATGCGAGAGGGAGTGAGGTAAGCCAGCTGGTGAGGAAGGTGATGGGTGGGGGATTGGAAGTCACGAGTGAAACATTTTTGGATAGCTGAAGCTGAATGTAAAGTTGACGTTGGGCTGCAATTGGCTAGATTTGGTTGTTCACATCATTCACACAAAAAGATGGGCAGAACATTTTTATATTATTTCATTAAATAATTAAATAAAGATTTCCGCATTTAAAAAAATTAAGTTTGTTTTATAAAATTACTTATTAAATAAAATGAAGCTTTAAAAAGGTATTTAATTGTGTGTTCTGCCTATAAGAGATGGACAGAAATAATAAATTGATTTATTATTATTTAAAAACAAGAAATATATAATAAATATTAATTTGATACTATTATATTTTATTCTTTTAATAAAATTATTAAAGAATTACTTTTTAACAAATATTCAAATTGAAAAATGTTTTAATAAAATTGTTAAAAAAAAAAAATAGATATATATATATGTTTAATTCCATTAAAATTCTGGTTTTAACAAATAGAATAAAAATGTAGATAATAATAAATAAAATTAAGATTTATTTATTCTTATAATTCGATGAGATACCTGCTTGTAACAGACGGATAGAAAATTAAAAAATTGTATGGTAATAAAATAATTGCAGAAAAGAATAGAGATAAATTGAATTACTTTTTAATTCCATGACTAAATATATATGCATTCCCAGAAGCACAAATACACATATATATATAATGATTACAACAATGCACCTGTCATAACAACAAGTCCCTGTGAGCTGAAAGCTTCCTAAGTACACAGAAATACGTTACTTCCTGTACAATCTATCGTTGCATCTTCTATCTTGATGATCTCCCCTTCTTGGCTTTTGTTTACATGCTCTGCTGACTGCGAGCTGGCAACCCCAACGACCCCTTCAGTCGTTCAATTCGTTGTGGTCCTGAATCGAGACAGATTCAAAAAAATATAAAATAAAAACAACAGCTGCTCCCATCCACAACGCAAACTAGATCAGATGCCAGCATATGAATGATATATCGGAAAACAAGGCGATGTTGAAAAAGTTGCCATGCTCTAGGCGGGCAGGCAAGCAGTCAGCCAGGCATTCAGGCAGGCAACCAACTCGCTTCAACAACAACACCAACAATAACAACAACAATAACCCGACATAGCCGCAACTGAAACGGCAAATGAAGCTCTCAAGCGACCAACGTTGGTGGTCCAATGGCAGCTGCGTCGCTGCCGCCACACAGGCGCAGCATTTGAATGCCCAAGTACATGTGTAAATGTGTGTGTTATGTATGTGTGTGCCTCTCTCTTGCTCGCGCTCTCGCTCTGTCGCTCTCTCTCTCTCAGTTTGTGTGTATGGGGAGCATTGGAGCTGCTTTATGCTGCAGGCGAATTGAGCAGCACAAACTGCAAGTCATTGAGAGCAAAAAGCATAAGAGTCATGCGCTGCGCTGCCAGTGATGTGCATAAAATTGCGATCACGCATTGAAAGCACAACGAATTGCAAATGAATGTGCGATAATTATGTCACGTAATTGAAAACGTAACTACATAAAATAATATATTTAGATTTAACGTTTTATAATATTTGCAAATATTTATATAACATGTAACTTTTAAATTTTAAGTGATATTAAATTTCGTGTAATATTATAAGCACAAGCGGCTGTCATCTCTAATTTCCAATAGATTGGGCAAAAAAATGGCGCAACCGCTGAGAGCGCGACGTAAATGGAAAAAGCTAAAATATGCGGCCCGCGAGACGGCGGCAAAAATGCCGCCCATGTCGCCAAAATGCGCCACACGCAATTCAAAACAGAAAGGGGTACAGGCAGCAACAACAACTTGGGGACTTGTATCCCCTTTGACTCGCAGCCGCACGAGAGTTTCACACAGAGAGAGAGTGAGAGAGAGATTAAGAGTGCAGAAGAAGTTGAGTGCAGGCGCACTCAGAAACAGAAAACGCACAGCAGCCGTTCACATTGATGTAACGTTAGCCAGGTGCTGGCTGAAGAAGATGGAAGTGGGCAGCGGACGTGGCAGAAGGGGAAAGAGTTTGGCTACGTGTGCTACTCGTCATCAAAAGCTGTTGGTTGCTGCTGCCTGTTTGAGTATAATAGCGGCTTGCGGTGGGTCTCCGCAATGACGTTGCATTTGAATGCAAGTTCGATTTCGAATGCGATTCGAACGCTAATTTTGTTTGTGATCACTGGTTACGTTTTTTTTTTGTTCTCTTTCTCTCTCTTCCTTTTGATTATGGCTTGTGGAATGCATACATACACATGCATATATATATATGGGTTTCGTGTGTAGATGTCTCTAGCACTCTTTGATAATATGCATTTTCATTCATAAACTATTGAAAATTGTTGCTGGGGGTAATTTGATAAGTTGCAAAGCAATTGCAATAAATTGAGTAACTTTGAGAAAATACATTTTTTGATTGCATAATATTGTAATCTGAATACTGGATTATGCATTACTTGTGTGTATTGTAATATATTATAATTAATATAAGTATCACAATTACATCTACAAATTTAACTATATTAAAGAAATCAATTTAATTGTAAGAAATAAATCTAAGAAAAAGATCACAAATAATCTTTTTTTTTTTCGAAAAATGAATGAAGTATTTACTAAATAGATTAAGATAATGAATTTTGTTTAATTTAATAGCACAAAAATAAGAAATAAATAAATGTAACTAATAGAATCCAAAAGAAAGGCAAAATAATGAAGAGCTTTTGTTTCTTAATTTTCAAAATATTTTTAGTTAACAAATTTAACTTTTATAGCATATCTTTATGAACACCATTTGGAAAATTAATTATTATTAATTAATTAATAAATTTGAAATTATTAATAAAGTTTTTTTCCCCAAAATTAATGTGAAAATATTAATTTTTCCCAGTATTAAAACCCTTTCTTGGGTTTCAAAGATGTCTTAAAATTTTGTAGCAAATTACCTTAAAAATATCTCAATTATTTTAAGTTTTGATGAGTTTTAAGGGGTTTACGAGAATTATTTTGAGTAGGTTTGAACCCTTTTTGCCAACAAACCGAAACAATCAATTTTTAAGCTGGCCGCATATAATTTGCTCACAAAAAAACAACTTGTGTGGTCCCCACACAAACACACACACACTGAAGATGGAAAATATCCTGCACATAATTTATTATTAAAAACATGCAAAAACAGACATCAAGCACATGTGAAAGACAAAAACAAGAAGAAGACCAGCCACATGGAGCTAACAAATTTGCCAACAATTCACAGCCTTCAGAAGCACACACACTCACACATATATATACAACATTCGAAAAAGCCTGCCACGCACGCGCTCCACAGGCTCAAGCACTCACACACACATACAATAATAAAAGCTCCACTCGCGACGTCGACTGCAACGTTGCTGCTCGCACAGTTGAAGGCCGCTATCAGGCATAGGAAGAGCGACAGATGAGACGGAAACAGCGCTGAAACAGGGGAATCGGGGACCACCCACAATGCCGGCAGCCGCTTTTAATGAAGCAACAATAACATTTTATTTGGGTGGTCGCTGCAATAAAAATAACAGCAGCAACAACAACAACATCAACTAAATAATGCCAGCGGGCACACGCCTTACCAGTCGTGTGTGGTCCCAAGCTAAAACAACAACAACAAAAACAATACAAACAAAAATTAGCCAGCGCTGTTAAAAGCTTGTTTAAACAATTTGCTGCTGGTAAACTTTAATTGTATCAGCTTATGAATAATCGTACTTGTACATGTCTATTCGTTTGATTCTAGTTCTGAAGTTAATTAAATATTTTCAGTTATTTAGTAGTCATATCTTCCCCTTTTAAGATACTTTTGTATCGTTGCAATTGGTCTTAGACTTTAATTTAATTTAGCTCTAGGCTAACGTTTAGAGCAATATTTTGTGTACAGGGTATCAAAGTATCCCCTAAACTGAACTGTTCTCAAAGCTAACACACAATTGTTAACAGCGAGTGCATTGTAGCCCTCGTTGTGAGTAGCAGGCGCGCTCAAATCAAAATGGCCGCAACATAGTCTGAGAATGAGAATTAGGCAGAGAGAGCAAGAGACAGAGACCCGCACGCTAATGAAGTTGTAGTGTGTCTGGCAAAGATGCGTCTGCGACATGCACTTAGCTCTCTCTCACTCTCGTATTGAGGTACTAACAGTGCCATTTTGAGTTAACATTCAGTCGAAGCAAAAACAACACATAGTCTATTTGTATCTCTCAGACTGCGTGCGATCCTCGAACGAAACGGTTGTGTTCACTGTGCGAGCGGCAATTTAACAAAAACGCGCTGAATGCCAAAATTTTTTAACAAGCCGATCTGACCTGAAATTGCGTTCGTCTTTCAACATATATAAATATTTATATATACAATAAAACAGTGTTTAAACAAATATATATTTAATACCTAACAGCAAAAAAAACGTCCACGAGCGCAAAGTGTGTGTCAAAAAATCAAAATTAAATGAAGCTAAAGAAGGGAAAGAAAAAAAACGTGATGCAGCATTGTTGTTCTGTTTTACATTTTTGAGACGTTTGCGTCGCGTGTTAAGAAAAAGAAAAGGAAAAAAGTATCTGTGAATTATGTGTGAAAATTGTTGAGATTGTTGTGGAAAAATGTGCACAGAAATAAATAATGAAAAGCGATCTTAAACACGAGTTCACAGCTCGAATTTAAAGCCCAAAGCGAAATAAGAAATAAGCAATCACAACAAAATCGAAACGAAACAACAGCGTGCTAAAGAGAGAAAGAGAGCGAGAAAACGTGTGTTTAAAATGCTGTGGTTGCCCTTTTGTGCGGAGCAAAAATGCAGCGCAATGCAAAATGCGAATTAAGTAATTGTTGTTTGTTTGTTTATTTTTTTGATACATACAAAAAATAACAAAAATAAACAATACACGCACACACACATAAACACATAATATTCTCAAAGAGCGAACGTGAACGTTCACACAGATTTGGTAGCACTTTTCTGTCGCTGTTAATTAACAGCAGGGCATAGAGAAGCGTTAACAGCTGAGAGAGAGAGAGTGAGAACGTGCATTATTTGCGTCCTCCCACTCCTTGAACACAACGTACAACAAATACACTACACACACATATATATCGACATGGATAGAGAGAGCTTGCCGCGCGTTCCAGACACACACGGCGATGTCGTCGATGAGAAATTATTCTCGGATCTTTACATACGCACCAGCTGGGTGGACGCTCAAGTGGCGCTCGATCAAATTGATAAGGTAAGTGAGCGTAAAAAACAGAGAGCCAAGCTTTAAGTTTCAGTTTCAGCATAAACCCCACAATACAATTCCAGCGTGGCTTTGTTTAATTAAGTCATTAAGCCGTTGGGACAGTTTCCAATATCAATTTATTGTCAATATCTTTCGCAGTCTTCTTCTTCTTGTTTTTTTTTGTCGCCGCGTTTCGTTTTCATTTCGCTTCATATGTTTGGTTTGTTGTTTTTGCTCAATTTGTTTTAATAGAGTCGTTTGCGGTTGACAACGGCGACAAAATCGTTTGCTTTTTTTATTCAATTCGATTTCTTGTTTTTTTAATTGTAATTAATTAATGTTATTGAGTTGTTGTAGGCAGAATTAAAATAAATCAGAATTTATCTCTTTACTCATCATCTGTCTGGGTACGTTGATTCAAATATCGACTTACTGGAAATATCGGTGCCAAAATCGGTCCACTGAAGTTAGTTTACCTAACAAATTCAATCCTTACGCACACTACTCTGTTACTTAGCTAGCCCGCTTGTATGCGCAGCATAACATGAAGAGCTTAATACCAAAAATAGATCAACATTAATATGTATGTATATAATTTATGTACATAAGTTTGTTTGCAAGTTTTCACTGACTTTTAAACTGACAGCAACTGCAACCACAACAAAAACAAGAAAACAATCAAAGCCTAAAAGCTATGCAGCATTTTCACTTGGTGCACAGCAGGACCACCGAAGACCAAAAACAACTTCATTATTTTGTGCTACTGTGCAACGCGTCGCAACGACTACGCGACTAACCGCAAAAAATCAACAAAAGCAGCAGCAGCAGCTACAAAAAACAACTGCTCAAAATACAGCAACAACAACGTCGACGATAACGAGTGCCAAAAACAGTGAAGCTTTGACTGCAGCAGAAGCTACTCTTTCAATGTATTTGTGCGCACAACAAAAGAAGAAGAAAGAGACATTTTGATTTACTCTTTGATGAAATGAGCTTTGCAGCTTTGCCCTTACGTTTGCTGCTGTTGGAATGCACACAACGATTCAACGTAAACAAGAAGTAAAATAGAATAAATACAGTGTGACGAAGTTGAAATAGTTGGAAATTGATCGAATTACATCTCATTTATCTAAAAATATTTTCAATTGTGTATTTGTTATCATAATATCAATATGTAAATAATATATATATACGAATTGGTTGATCGTCTCGATATGAAATTATGTTTATTTATCATTTAAACTAGTTTCAATTGTATTCTTATACATATATAAGAATAAGTAAATATATATAGACTCCTATATGTGTCAGAGAGTATTTCTAATTCGCAGTACAATGTTTATTTATTTATTATTCATTTTTTGCTGCTGCTGCGTGTTGCTACTGATTTCTTGTTGTTGTTGTTTCTAAAGGCATTCGGTTGGTTTTATTGTTGTTCTTGGATGCCGCTCACACGGCGCGTCACGTCAGCTAGAAGAAGCAGACAATATGTATGTGCTTGTACAGTAATTGAAGGCGGGTGGTCCACGAATGGCATAAAAAATATACAACAAAAGAATTTCACTGACGCACGCGTTTTTTTTTTGTCGGCTTGCACTGGCTTTTAAACTGTGACAGCCAGAGCAATCTTAACTTTTCTCGACGCGTCTGCTATCCGAAAATGTAGGTTTTTTTTATGTGTATATCCTGTAAACACTAAGAATGTGTGCAAAAGCGAGTACCATAAACTTGAGCAAATAATGTAGTCTAATAATATCAAGATAAGAATCAATGCGAATCAAAATATTTTGTATATACCTTATTAACGCGAATATACATATTGTTAGGAATATGTAGTAGTAAATACTCTTTTTTCGAATATTTAATAAATTTGGTTTTAAGAGTTGTGCACTCTTTAAGAAATAATTTAAAGTAAAATCTGATAAAATGACTAATTTTGATTTTTCTAGGGTATTTGTCTAGTCGCACACACACCATTCAATAGCTTACTCTTACTTGTTACAACTTGATGTCTTCATTATTTTCTGCTGCTGCTGCGACTCTCTTTCGTTTTTGTTGTTGTCTGCTTCGCCTCCTCAATTATTTCTGTTAACGTTACATCGTTGAACTTCTCGAAAGTTGTGGCAACAACAGAGCAACAGCAACAGCAAAAACAACTGCTACGATCGAGGATCGATCTGCTGTGCTGCAGCATCTTGTTGCATCGTTGAGGCAGCTGAGGTGTGGTCGTGTCTTGTTTTTGTTGCAGTTGTTGTTGTTGTTGTTGTCGTTGTTGTTGTAGTTGTGGTTGCTTGTGCTTTGTGTTTTGGCCTTTTGCTCGTGACGCGTCGGCGCCGTCTCCATCAACAGCGATGGGCGATTTATTTTAATGACTCAATTTAACGAAATATATTAAGACATTAATTTTGGTCTAACGAAGCAAGAAAACAAAAACAGCAACAATGTATTTGTTAGCCTTTTTTTGCTCAGTTGGCCAGGTTGTATGCAAATTGGCGAAACAAAACAAATAAAATCGTCGCTACTGGTGTGGTCCGGGGGTGACGTCCTCATCAATGAGCTGAATACCAAATTCATCAAGCGGCATTGTTGCTATTGTTTTTATTATTATAATCATTATTTTCTCTTTGTTAATTCCTTACCTCTTTGCTTGATAAATACCCTGTAGTAGTTGCCACGACGGTCAATATTAGACTGACTAGGTTTAAGAGACTTTGTTTCAATTAAGTTGCTAATGAGAAAAAGGCACTCTGGGAAAAGGGGTGGCTGGAAATCATTAAATCTTTGGCTATATTTAATAATAATATATATACATTTTCGGATCTGTTTAATGGACATGCAATAGTCTCTCAGATGTTTCTTGACATACTCTAAATTTAATTTAACATTAGTATAAACGGTATATTGAAGAGCTATCATCTGCGAACCCATAAAGTATATATATGTTTTTCATTATTTTTGTGATATATTTATGATACAAATCAATGTCCTATTGAACTATATCTCCCTTTTTTACTCTTAATGTTTTCCTTCTTACTAAGTTATTCACGCTTAGTAATTATTGGTCTGATAGGGTTATTTTGCTGTAGGGTTTCCCTAATCCTAATCCTAATTTTTATATTTTAAATTACTAAAATATATTTATTATATTATTTATTTCGTTATATCATTTAAATTTTTAATTATATATCTCTTTTAATTTAATTTTTGTAATATTGTTTGTAACGTTAGCTTCAAATTTTAACTAGTTAAAACCTACTTAAAAACTATGAACTGCATTTAGTACACATTAAATAAAGTAATTAAAAAAATGTATTTTTAATTCAAAATCATTCTGAAAAATTCAAATCGATTTATTAAAATATTCTAGATAAATAAAGTCGCATCGATATAAATAAATATTAAGGGTATTGTGCTAGTCCAGTAGAGAGAAACTCTTGTTTAAATTTATATATGTAATTTATGGCAATAGCGCACTATGGATGCAGGCCATGTACGAATATCGAATGAATATGTGCCTTGCTGGAGGCACGCCGAGGGTCATTGTATCTGTGTGTGTGTGTGTTTGTGTATTTATAAGATACATGCATATATGTATGTATACATATAAATTTATGAATGAAATTGTCGAAGTATTTGTGCCAATTGTAAAGCACACACTCAAACACACACTCAAACACACACACACACACACACACATCTACAGACAACCACTCAACACACAGGAAGTTGAGAAACATTGGCGGCATTTTGAAGAAGTTTTCATACGTTATTTGCTGTCGCATTGGTTGTTGTTGTTTATGTTGCTGTGTGGGTAACAATTATGTTAAGTCATGCCGCAGCCCCGATCTTTTCACAACAGCACATGAAGAACAAATATTTGGTCCGTCGGCTGTGCAGCGAAACGTTGGCTCGAAAATGGACATGGGCAAAATCGAAAACCAGTAGCATCAACTCTCTGCAATCGTAAATAAGCAGCTGTATCGTAATGTGTCGGGTCAACAAAAACCATCTAAACAATAAAATACCCACAAGAAATAACTTACACTTGTTTGGCTTGAAACATTTGCTTAGCGTGCAGAAAAGATAAAAAAAATATATAAATGGAGAAAGTATTAGAAGATTATTTCTGTTTCCTTATCAAAAAAAAAGAAATCATTGCCATATTTAATGCATGTGATGCTTTGCATATATATCCACAAATTATTCGGAAATTGCTTTTATTTAATAGCTAGAAAGTAATTGCAAGTAGTGATTGAAGATTCTATACTTAGTAAAAATAATTATATTATAATGTTTTCCTTGCTAGAAATACTTACAAGATTATAGATTTATTTCTTTAAATTAGAAGGATTTTCTATTTTCCATTAGTGATTCTAATACTGAGATATATATTTGAGACCATGATAGAAATAGAAATTCTTATTTTTAGGCAAAAATTCTTTCTTTCCAGAAATTCAGAATTTCCTTAATTCTTAATTAGAGCTTAGCTTGGTTTTGAAATACTAATTTTTATAATAATATTAGCAATATTAAAATATCGTTTATCTACATAAAAAAAAAACATAAAAAAATTATTCATTAAAAAATTAAAATAGTTTTTATAAAGACAAAGGTTTTTTTCAGGACTATTTTTTCTGAGTGCAGCGAGTACTTTCCAATTTATTTTCTAGGAATTGACTCAACTCATTTTATACACGCCTTTCATCAACTCTTCAACGATAGTCAGTTTGTTGACAGGGTTGACACCCTTTCTCAGAACTGCAAGTGGAGGACTACAGGACAACAGCAGCCTTACATATAGCCGCCCTAATCTCTTGCTTTCCGCGTCTTTCTTTCTTTATCTTTACATTTCAACACGCCTCTTACATTTAAATTACAGTTAACTTGTTAAGAGCCGAGTACTTCCTTTCGTTGTCCACCCTCCCCCGCTATCTTTCTCTCTCTCGCGCACTCTCTTTTCTTTCATTGCGCTCTCCTCGCTCACCGCTGTTAAAATGTAAGCCGGAAATGCTTTCGTAGGCGTGAGATATCTTCATCGACACATTCACAACAATAACAACAACAACAACAGCAACAGCAGCAGCAGCAATATTAATTCCTTCTGCTCTTCTTGGAAGGCACTTTCGGCTCGACTTCCATCGCTTGGATCTGAGCGCTGAGTGCTGAGAGCAATTTATGCAGGTATCTCTTCTGCTTAAAGTGAGACGTGTGTTTGCTTAAGAATTAGTTTGCACACACACTCTCGCTGCCCCTCTCATTCTCACGCCCTCAATATCTCGCTCCTTCCACTTGAGTCTTCCCCCTCGGTTTTCTCTGATCTTTTTAATCAAATTTGTGGGATCTTTTCGAGCTGTTTGTCTTTGTAATCCGTATTCGTACAAGAAAATTTGCAGATATTTATTTATTTTATTTTAAGGCAAATAAATAATGCATATTGAATCGCATAATTTCTATAAAATTATTTAATACTGGCGGTACGCTGGGTTTTTCTGTGCTGCATTTCATCTCTTTTGTTTTTAATTTATTATAATTTATTTTGTGTCGCGGTGGTTCCTTTTCAGCTCAGTCTGAGGTCTTTAACAAATATTGGGGCATCGTGTGATAATGATTTATGTGAGTTACACCTGCTGTTGCATGACACCTTATCAGCCGATCTAATCTTCTGATTATAATATTTATTTTGTGTCGCTCTGATTTAAACTTGGCTTTTCTCTGTTTGCTTAAAAATTCACTTCAAATTGAATGGCATTCAAAGCTCAAAATAATGTTCTTGATAAACTAGTTGATATATGCATAATATGAATATATAAATTAAATATATTGTCTAATCTGATGCTCTCTTTAACTCAACCCCAAAAGAACTCATAAACTATTGGATATTTCGCTTTTATCCTGCCTGACCTATAATCTTCTTACACCTTTGAGAGCATTTTCTTCCCATTCCACAATTGAAACTAAAAATACCCCAAAAACAGAATATAATAATACTCAGCTACTCACACACACACGTACACACACACCATGATGGCGTCTCGGTGCCCCAAAAAGCACCCACACGTTGCCCCCAAACAATTGACAGCTCAATTTTTAGGCCTCACACCAACACAGACACGTACAGATAGTGAGAAGGAGAGGCAGACAACTTTATTTGTATAGATTGGCAGGGGGCGGGGATGCTGGAAGTCTAAATATGACTGTGTGTGTGTTTTTTTCACTCAGCTTCATTAGGCCCGGTTACGAGACGACGGGACCCGAGCCCTACCTCTTCTGTCTCACATAAAACTGTTATTGTCTTCATCAGCGGCGTGGCCCAGCAACGGGGCACAAAAGCAACAACAACAGCAACAACATTCAGGACAACAACACAAACAACGCAGCGAACGTAAGACGTAAAAAAAATCAAAAGAATTATGAAGACATTAACTTGACCACACACAGCAAAGCGGACGGCTGGTCAGACAGACAGACAGACAGACGGACGTGGCCGGCCGGCCGAGACCGAGAGAAGCTGATAAAAGCAACAATAACAACAAAAACAACAGCAACAAAGAAAAAAGGTACCAAAGCAAAGCAGACGACGCAATGACATTGGGCAGAAAAAGAGACAACAACAGCAACAGAAGGCTTCGAGTGTTTTAAGACTGTGACTGCGACGGCGACCAGTGTTGTCAGCATTTGAAAGTAAGGAAATTTGGCAATTGTTATTACGTTTTCAGGCTTGAAAATTGTAATTGTGTACAAATATTTTTGTAGCTGATAATACATGAAGGACTGTGCACTTTAGCTACATTTGGCGGTTAAATGGCCAAAAGGGCAACACTGACAGTTACAGAAGCTGCTGAGTTAAAACAACGACTGAAACAGAAACTGAGCTGAGAGACAGAAAGACAACAAAACAGCAGAGACAACAGAGACACGCAGCAGAGGCCGTGTGGCCAAATAGCGAGGCGAGTACCGGAAAGAAACATTCAAGCAATAATCACGGAATTCACTGAAAAAGCAGTTAACGGACAGACTGGACAAACGGACGGACGACCACGCACACAGTTGCACAAACTCATGCATATGTGTATCTCGTAGGGCCCAAGTTTGACTTCGCCCTTGCCTCAGATCTGAGATCTCAGTTTCGGGTTCGAGTTCGCGTTCGAGTTCGAGTTCGGTATCGGCAGCGGGTTCGGTTTCAGTTTCGGTTTCCTCGGTGCGTGTGTACCTGTGACTGTGTCTCAATTGAGCGACGTGGCCGCCTTGGCTACCTGACCAACCGACAGACAGACAGACAGACTTTCTCACTGTGTGTGTGCGTGCAAGTGTTGTGTGTGTGTGTGTGTGTGTCGGTATCTCAGTGCCGCGTTTCGTATGAAAATAATAAAGAAATTAAATTGCTTAAAAGCAAAAAGCAACACAAGCAGCGTTATTTTTATTTTATTTTTGTTTTAGTTTGCCGTCGCAGGTGAAGTTGTAATTTAAAAATTATTGCTGCATTTTATGACGGCCGCCATTTGAAGTTTGTTTTATTTTCCCTTCTTCAATGATTTCGCCCACGCCACAAAAAAATGGACAAAAGCTTTTGAAATTAGAGTCAAAGGCAAAGAAGATGTGAAAAAGAAAATGAAAAAAGTGCTGGAACGCTTTGACTTTCTTCTGGTCTCTTCTCTGGCAGCGACTGCTGCTGGTAACGGTAAAGGTGTCTGCCTGGTAACAGCTGTCAATGGCTGCCTCATCGACCTTCAAACATTGAATATAAAAAAAACATTTTTTTTTGTGTTGTGCCGAAAATAAATTTGCTTGAACGCTTGCTGGTCACGTTCAAAAGGCGCCATAAATGACAATTTGCATGCAGCGTCATTCGGCTTCTTATTTTATTTTAATTGCCTGCCTAGCCGCGAAACTTGGCTTACTTACTTAAACACGTGTACTAAAAGTGTGCACTGTGTGTGGTCCACTCATACACACACACACACACAGACACACGCACACACATTATGTAAATCCAAAACAGCATTTATGCGGGCACTTTGAGGCAACGAGAGAAACGCTGTGTCTGCTGCCTGCACAGTGTGACAAGACTGCTTATTATCTAAGTCGAAGCAGACTTAATATATTCTCACTAACACAAACCATAATAAATCGAAATATAGCCTCTAAGAAAACTTCAATTAATTCAAGCACATTTTAAGTACGGAAAAAAAAAATTTTATTATTGTTTTGTATTTTACTTTTGTGTTTTATTTTCGCCAATACCAATTTCAATTGAAAACGGACATGAAGCATGCCCGCAATTTTATAAATTAAAAAACGCATTTCGACGGCAAATAATGGCAGCTACACGTTTTATGGCACACATTTACGTGAGAAGCGTGAGAGGGTTTTTTTTTTGTCAATCTAATTTCAAAATATGCAAAATATGTTGCAAACAAAATCTTTTGACAGTGCTGTCATTTTAGATGTGTCAGTTAATGTATGTGATAAGTAGATTTGTTAAATCTCGCTATTTGTACTTCACCGAAAGATTTGATAGTTAGTTTAGGCCATTAGCAGGTGACTTCAAGCTGGAAGGATAAGAAAGAAGGAGAATCTTTTCAATACAGCCTCTGCTGCACCACAACTACTTTGCGCCGAGGTTAAATCTGCCTTTCGTTTCCGAATCATTAGGATGTGCAATATATAGAGTATATTTGATATAGCAGATGTGTAATTTTGTCCGACGAAACAGCGATGGACACCATGAATTGAGTATGTCGCGAAGCTGAAGATATCATCTGGTTCATCTGATGAACATGGCTCAGAACTCACCTGGGGCCAAAAAATTGACGCAGATCGATCCTTAATTTGGACCGCTGTGAATCCAGATTAATGGCAGAGAACTTATTGCTCTTATTCAGCAGTAATTTCACCAATTCCCTGCGAATTATCTAGGTATCTTAAATGTCAGCACTTGGCGATTTTTAATCGACTGGTTGTTGTTTAATTTTGAGAAACTTTGATATTCATTTCACATCAATAAACTTAACGGTTAGGACTAATATTTAATCTAGACAACCTTATCAAAGTATCGCCCATACATCAATTTTTCACATCATATACAATTATTTGAATATTGATAGAAAGTCGTAAACACGACTTTTAACTAGACATGCATAATGCTGAGCATAAAGCTGCTTATTTATGTGATTATGATAATGACTTATCTGGAAATATGACAAACAAATAAACAAACGAACAAAGAGTGCTCTAGTCGAGAGAGCTCGACTCGAAGATACCCTTAAGCCAGATTTTCAATTAAAAATGGCTTGGCTAATAAACATAATGAAGTAAATGTATATATTTGATTTATATCTTTATAATTATGTATGTTATTGCTATCGGTTATCGATTTGTTTATATGTTGGATATTTGATCTATAATTGGGAAACTATATCCATGCCAAATTGTCACTTATTTATATCTGTTATCGATTTTTATCGAATTTTGTGAACGGCAGCCAGGCTTCGTGTATGAAGTGTACTTGATTCGGGTATGATTTGAAGTCACCAGCTTGTATGGCGTCTCTCTGTTTATTACATAGTTTGGCATGTTTTCATTATACCCAATCTAATCATTTTTATACATTTTTATACCTTAAATTTTAAGGTAATATTTAAATAGTGTTCTAACGCTGACAACGCCATTAAGCAAGTGGAACAAAATGTGGTTTATACGTATGAATAACTGCCCCAGCAAATGACATATCTATATAGATATGGATAATTATGACTATCTATATGCCACACACTCGCACACTCATAATTATGCAGAGGACTGGGTGGTCCCCGTCACGTCATTGGGTATTCAGTTTCATTCTATGCTTAAAAAATACTTTTGAATTTGATTATTATTGCGCCACAACTATAACTGGGCTCTCTGACACCCAATATGCTCATCCAAATGCATATTTACTTTGGCATGGAAAAGTTTTTGGGGAATCGCCGCGCTTTTGACGTGCCGTGTAATTAAGTAGTCAAAAGATCGTGGGGGGTTGTCTGGATCTTTGCTAAATTATGCCTGCCTGTCAGTCTGGCCACGAATTCTGTTTTTTTGTTATTTTGATTGATTAATGTTTCTTGGCTTTCTATGCAATGGATAGATGGATAAATACACTACAACAAAACAAATTGAAATACACGTAATAATTCTTAGAAATATTTTTAGTTTCCTTTAACCTTAAATCTTTGATGATATTTTTTTTGTATTTATGTTATTTATAATTTTGCTTAAAGCAGTAAATAATTCTTTAATTATTGCGTCTTTATTATTTGATAGAATATTATTTTTTTGGCTAGACTTATTTTCATTTTAATGGTTTTTTGATTTAACTTATTTATTTATTTAATGTCAAGAAAAGGGAGTCGACACAATTAATACACAAGGCAACAAATTTAATTAAATTTGATTTAATATAAAACTTATAATGATATATACTAAATTTTTAAATTATATATATCTGTGCTGAAAATGTAGTCTAATTATTCCTCCAACTGGAAGTGTATTTACTTTCTGTTGCTCTTCATTTAATATATATAAAAAGGGTCTCAAATGCAGCGATTGGCTTCTTCGCCTTGAAAATGTGTGTATTTTGTATTTTTGTTTGATTTAGTTCGAAGGCATTTTGTAAAATGCACCTGTCGGTGTCAAGCGGCATTGAGTTGTCGTCTCTGTTGTGGATTCGACATGGCACAGCGGCGGTGCATAGTGCATCTCAAACTGTGAGCTGTGGGATTAGCCAAACGCTACGGATTAGGACCAAAATGCGCATTTCTAATGAAGTTGTTTCCCCGGTTGTCATCTCATCTGGGCCGACCTTCTTTACAACGAAAATGCTGCACATACAATTTTCTGCTTTAGTAAATGTAAAAGCAACAACAGCAGCAGCAGCAGCAGCAGGCAGGAACAAAATCAGCAGCAACAACAACAACAACAAGAAGATGCTAGCAAACTGAGGCAAGGACCATAAATCAATTTGTGACATTTCCTCACGAGGAGACTGCGACGTCGACGTTGGCAGCGACAGCGGCAGCAGCTGCGGGTGTAGTCCAGCACTCAAGCCAGCAGAGCACTAGAATCAAAAACAACAGCTACACTGAAATAAAAAATCTTCAATTGAAATTGTTTTGAAATTTAGAAACAACATATTTTTTCTCCAGAAAATTTATTTCAGAAAAATATTTTCTCGTTTTCTACTTCTCAGACAAAATAGGAAAAATTAAAATATATATATATTATGAAAATGAAAAATGAATAGCTATGTTTTTCAAAAGTAATTTCTATAAAGAATTTATAAATTAACGAATTGCATTAAAAAAAAAAATGCAAAATTGTAAATATAAAATAGTTGGTTAGTAATTGTTTAAAGTGCAGACACAAGATTGATGATATGTCACATGGCCGGGCAACATTTGGCCAAGCTTGTTGCCGATCAACTAGATAGAGGGGAATGGGAAAGGGAAAGTTGCAAGGTGGAAGCTGACAAGCGTTAACAGCAGCAGACGCGCTGTGATGGCTCAATCGCGCTTACAGTTTGAGCAGCACTGCTGCCAAATCTAGATTAAGTTTATTTTTAGTTGATGTTGCTGCTGTTGCTGCGACCTGCGGCATTACAACATTGTTGCGCCTTGCTGCAAGTTTCTGAGAATTTTGTGTGCATCTCTTTTTTTTTTTGTTATGTGTTGTTTAGGTATATTTTTTGTATGCAGCTTGTGCTCTGTGTGTGTGTGTGCCCAGGGAAAAACATTCTTTTAGGCACACACACACACACAAATAATATTGAAAAAATTCCACGAACATTGCAATCGGCGCAGTCGCCACATGCGGCGCAGCTTAAAAGAGTCGACGCCGCCGACGCCGTTGCCGACACAGTTGCAACAACAACAACAACAACAACAACTGTTGCCGCCAATGACTTAATTAATAGAGACAAAGTCAAAGTCGCTTTCGAGTTTTGAAGTTTGCGGAAATGATGACGACGACGACTTAGCAGACGATGACGATGACAACGAATGCATAGCTAAGCAGCAGGAAGTGTGGTAATCTATCTTTCTGTTTCTTTCTCCGCTGTCCCTGTCTCTTTCACTCCCTATTGTGGCACACCCACCAGAAATGCCACGCATAACTTCAAAAGGCAAACAGCAAACAGCAAACATTAAGCGCAGGCAGGCAACCTTTTGGCATGGCTTATTTATGGTTTGACTCCCGCGTGGCTGCAGCGCCGAGACACTGTAAAAAAATGTGAACAAATTGTTAGAATATATTGATAATTTTGAATTATTTCAAACATCATTTTTTTTTATTTAATTTGGATATAATATTACTTGAAGCACTTAGATTTCAACAGAAACTAAGCTAACTTTAAAAGCTAAAAACTGAAAGTATTTAATAATAAATTAAAAACAATTAAGTTTAAATGATAAACAAAAAATCGAAAAACTGTATACTTTTATTATAATTGAAAATTTTCTTTTACTAGTCTTCTGTTTATTTTTTTTATTGTGTATTTGCTTACTATTTGGTCGCCTCTCTATGTTAACGGTAGTCATAAACTGACTGCCCAACAATAAAGCCGTCTTCCTTGTAGGCAATGCCACTTAAGTCATTTTTTAGCTTTTTCAAAAGAATAACAACAACAAAAACAACAACAACAATAATAATGTTGCTGCTGCGTGAACACGAAATAAAAACCTACGAAAAAAAAACTTGATTTAGACCTAACGCTGCGCCGCATTTTACTGGCGGAAAATCTGTGAAAAGCGATAAAAGCAAAAGGAGTTTGCCACACAGACTGTGAGAGAAGAAGACAACGACAACAACAATAACAACAACAACAACAACAACAATAACAATAACAACAACAGCAACAAAATAACACACGAGCCCCAATCTACAGATTGAGACGCTTCATGCTCAGCTTGGAATGTCTGTCTTGTTCTTCGGCTTCCTCTTCCTCTGCTGCCGCCCTCCTCTATAATCTTGTGTGTGTGGCGGCTGGGTGCGCCGCGCCGCGATGCTGCCAGAACGTTTTATGCGGCACAGTGGCTGCATTGTGTTAAACCTTCGAGAACGTTTCAAAGATTCGTTTTGAATTTGAACGCAATTCTAAAATTAATGTCAGATAAAAGGAAGCCTAATTTAAATATGTTATCCAGTTAAGGGTATTTTTTCGAGACCTTTTTTATATAATTTTACACAATATTTAAACTATAAGAATTCTAATATGAATAGATTTCTCAAATTTAATTTTTATATGTATTAAAATCACTCATTTGTGATTTTTTTTCTTTAGAAAATTATAATGTTTAAATTTGATTATAAATTATTATTGCAAGTGGAAAACAAGAATAATTTGAAATTATGCAAGTTTAAGCAATTTGCTAATAATGCGAATCAATCAAAGTCAAAAGTCAATAACTGACTGTGTACCACTGTGCAATGACTGGTCGGTTAAAGGTTCGATTGAGACGTTAGCGTGCTGCTCATTATTTGGGTCTCAATTTCCGTGCAGTCGGCGAAGACGAAGAAACGACGAGAAAGCCAGAGAGATGCCACAGCTTACGGTGTGGCCTCAGCTGAACCGAACTTAACTGAACTGAATTGAACCTGAACCTGAACCTGAATCGGAACCGAACTTAACTGAACTGAACTGTAAATCAAAGCAAAGCTGCTGCCAATTGCCAAACAGACGATTATAGTTTGCAGCTGCGCTGTCGACGTCGACGTCGACGTCGATGTTGTGTAGGGTTGATAATGATGATGATGATAATGATGATGGCTTCATTGCGATGCTACAAAAGAAAAAGGAAAATTAAGAAGAAACACACAAATAAATTATATGGCTGCGATTTTGGGCCACACGCTGTTTCGTTATAATTTTAATGGCTTATTTATGGCAAAAAAAAAAACAAAAGATAAACACAAAAAATAACCCAAAAAACAAACTAAGATTTTTGTATTTATTATCGCTTGCAGGGCAAAGCGCGTGGCAGCCGCACGGCAATCTATCTGCGTTCCGTATTCCAATCCCACCTCGAAACGCTTGGCAGCTCCGTGCAGAAGCATGCGGGCAAGGTGCTATTTGTGGCCATTTTGGTTCTGAGCACATTTTGTGTGGGCCTCAAAAGTGCGCAGATTCACTCGAAGGTGCAACAGCTGTGGATACAGGAGGGGGGGCGGCTCGAGTCCGAGTTGGCCTACTCGCAGAAGACGATCGGTGAGGATGAGTCGTCGACGCATCAGCTGATAATACAAACGGCACACGATCCGAATGTATCTGTGCTGCATCCGCAAGCGTTGCTCTCCCATCTGGAGGTGCTAATCAAGGCGACAGCGGTCAAGGTGCACATGTTCGACACGGAATGGGGCCTGCGGGACATGTGCAATAAGCCGACAACGCCCAGCTTCGAAGCACATTATTTCATCGAGCAGATACTGAAGCATCTGATTCCATGCTCGATAATAACGCCACTCGACTGCTTCTGGGAGGGCAGTCAACTGTTGGGACCCGAAACTCCAGCCTACATACCGTATGTATATCTGTTTTACTGGCCAAGATTAATCTTTTATCACTAATTACGTATTCCTCTCACTGCAGTGACCTCAGTCAGCACCTGATGTGGAGCACCCTGAATCCCACAGGTGTGATGCAGTTCATGAAACAGCACATGTCCGATCAGAAAACTAGTTTTGACTTCGACACCGTCGAACAGTACATGAAACGTGCGGCGATCAGCAGTGGCTACATGGAGAAGCCCTGTCTTAATCCCAAGCATCCCCAGTGCCCAGACACGGCGCCCAACAAGGACAGCCAGCAGCCACCCGACATTGGAGCGATACTCACCGGTGGCTGTTATGGTTATTCCACGAAGCATATGCATTGGCCGGAGCAGTTGATTGTGGGTGGCGCCCAGCGCAATCGGAGTGGCCATTTGAAGAAGGCCAAAGCGCTGCAGACGGTGGTGCAGCTGATGACTGAGAAGGAGATGTACGATCAGTGGTATGAAAACTACAAGGTGCATCACATCGGCTGGTCACAGCAGAAGGCCGCCGAGGTGCTCAATGCCTGGCAGCGCAACTTCTCCCGCGAGGTGGAGCAGCTGCTGCGCAAGCAATCTCGGATTGCGTCCAACTATGACATCTTTGTGTTCAGCTCGGCCACCTTGGACGACATTCTGGCCAAGTTCTCGCATCCGTCGGCTGTTAGCATTGTGATTGGTGTCGCTGCCACAGTTCTCTATGCCTTTTGCACGCTCCTGCGCTGGCGTGATCCCGTCCGTGGCCAGAGTAGTGTCGGCGTTGCCGGTGTCCTGCTCATGTGCTTCAGCACGGCAGCCGGACTGGGTCTGAGTGCGCTGCTGGGCATTGTGTTCAATGCGGCCAGCACACAGGTGGTGCCCTTTTTGGCACTTGGCCTCGGTGTGGATCACATCTTTATGCTGACGGCGGCGTATGCGGAGAGCAATCGCAAGGAGCAAACGAAACTCATCCTCAAGAAGGTCGGACCGAGCATCCTGTTCAGTGCGTGCAGTACGGCGGGCTCCTTCTTTGCCGCCGTCTTCATCCCGGTGCCGGCGCTGAAAGTGTTTTGCCTGCAGGCAGCAATTGTTATGTGCTTCAATTTGGCGGCGGCTCTGTTGGTTTTCCCAGCGATGATATCGTTGGATTTGCGTCGACGCACCGCCGGACGAGCGGACATCTTTTGCTGTTGCTTTCCCGTCTGGAAGGAGCAGCCCAAGCACATGAACAACAATAATACGCGAAGTGGACGCCACCTAAAGAATTGCAACAACAATCGCACCACACAGTTGCCCCAGCAGCAACAGGAGCAACAGCAGCCACAACAGCAACCGGCACAGAATCCACTGTTGGAATCGCGATCAACTGGGATCATCAGTGGTGACTCCTCGCTGCCCGCGTTCTCCCTGGCCAGCTTTGCCTACAAGTATTATACGCCATTCCTCATGCGCAGCTGGGTTAAGTTTCTGGCCGTGATGGGGTTCCTTTGTGCCGTTATCTTTAGCCTGTATGAGGCGACAGCGCTGCAGGATGGCTTGGACATTATCGATCTGGTGCCCAAGCAGAGTAACGAGCACAAGTTTCTCGATGCCCAAACGCGCCTCTTCGGCTTCTACTCGATGTATGCGGTGACCCAGGGAAACTTTGAGTATCCCACACAGCAGCAGTTGCTCTGCGATTACCATGAGGCCTTCGTCCGAGTGCCGCATGTCATCAAGAATGACAATGGTGGCTTGCCGGACTTTTGGCTATTACTCTTCCGCGACTGGCTGAGGAACTTGCAGCGCATCTTCGACGAGGAGCGGCGCGACGGTCGCATCACAAAGGAGAACTGGTATCCGAATGCCAGCAGCGATGCCATTCTCGCCTACAAGCTGATGGTGCAGACGGGCTACGTTGACAATCCGGTGGACAAGAGTCTCGTGGAAACGAATCGGCTGGTGAGCGACGACGGCATCATCAATCCCAAAGCATTCTACAACTATCTTTCCGCCTGGGCGACCAACGATGTCTTTGCCTACGGCGCCTCACAGGTGAGCAATCTTAAGGGTTACTTCAAGTAAATTTTGTTTTAATTTAATTCATTCTTTCTTTTTTTTTTTAGGGCAAACTCCATCCGGAACCACGTCAGTATTATCATGCGCCGAACGAGTACGATTTGAAAATACCGAAAAGTCTGCCACTGGTCTACGCACAGATGCCCTTCTATCTGCACGGATTGACGGACACCTCCGAGATCAAGACTCTAATTGGTCACATCCGCGATTTGAGTGTCAAGTATGAAGGATACGGCTTGCCCAACTATCCCTCAGGTGGGTGTTGCCACGATCTCAATGGATCTCTCCTTTACTAATTACAAATTACTAATTACAATTTGCATTCTGCTTCAGGCATTCCGTTTATCTTTTGGGAACAATATATGACGCTGCGCTCCTCGCTGGCCCTCATCCTGGCGTGTGCTTTGTTGGCCGCATTGGTTTTGGTCTCGCTGCTGCTGCTGTCCGTTTGGGCCGCTGTCCTGGTCATTGTCACCGTGCTGGCCTCGCTTGCCCAAATCTTTGGCGCCATGACCCTGCTGGGCATTAAACTATCCGCGATTCCAGCCGTCATCCTAATACTCGGCGTGGGCATGATGCTCTGCTTCAATGTTCACATTACACTGGTAAGCAATTCTCATTCTGTGCAAAGCGGCAAGCAGAGTTCTCACATTTGTTGGTTGTTGCAGGGTTTTATGACTTCGGTGGGCAATCGACAGCGGCGCGTTCATCTGGCCATGCAGCTGTCACTGGGTCCGCTGGTGCACGGCATGCTCACCTCGGGCATGGCTGTATTTATGCTCTCCACATCGCCCTTTGAGTTTGTCATCCGCCACTTTTGCTGGCTGCTGCTCGTGGTGCTTTGTGTGGGCGCCAGCAACAGTCTGTTCGTGTTCCCCATAATCCTAAGCATAATGGGACCGGAGGCGGAACTGGTGCCGCTGGAGCACACCGATCGTATATCGACTCCGTCACCCATTCCGATGCGTAGTAAGCGTAGCAACAAATCGTATACGGTGAATGGAATGCGTGGCTCGTCGCGCAACTCTAGCTCGAATAACTGCCACAAGGGTGGGCATCATTCTCAGCACAAGGATGTGAACATCAATGATCCATCGCTGACGACAATCACCGAGGAGCCGCAATCATGGAAGTCCAGCAACTCATCCATACAAATGCACAATGATTGGAGTGCACCGACGACGCCAACGCACAATCACAACAATCACAACAATCACGGCAATCACAACAATCACAGCAATCACAGCAATCACAGCAATCATGGCAATCACAACAATCATGGCAATCACAATTACAATCACAATCTGAACAATCATTATATGAACAACATTAACAATTATCAGCAACGCGAACGAGAACGCGAACCACAACCGCAGCATAGCCACTCGAATTGCACATATGCGGGACCACCACCATCGTATCACAAGGCCTCGCAGCCGCCACCACACCCACCACTGGGTAGCTATGGAGCCGTGCCGGAGCTGCAGAGCATTGTGGTGCAGCCGGAGGTGACAGTGGAGACGACGCTTTCGGATAGCAATACCACCAAGGTGACGGCGACCGCTAATATCAAAGTGGAGCTGGTCACGCCGGGTCGAGCGGTGCGCAGCTATAACTTTACAAGTTAGCCCCTGGCACTCTAGTTCCAGTTCCTGTAGCCATTAACCTATATAGCCTATAGCCCTATATAACTATAACTGTAACTGTACACTATAAAACTATAAATCTGTAAAACTGTTTAAATGTAATCTGTAATCTGTAATCTTTAATCTGTATGCATGTTAGTTAATTTCCCCATATATATATATATATACAAAATATACACAATATGTATATGTATTTATGTATATTATATATATATAGACATATAGAGAGAGATCAGCTGCTAAGCTTTGTATGTATGTATTTTTTAGCACCTAAGGCATTCTTTTAATTATAGAGTTATTTATTGTAACACACACATACACACTTACACACACACACACACACACACACACACTGCTATGTACTTATATTCGTTCTTAATTCAAATGTCGACAATTAACAAAAACAACATTAGTAATTTATAGCATTTTAATTAGTTTAAATATGTACATAAAACACAAGGACTTGAACCAAAATAGTATCGCTTAAAAACACACAAAAAAACTGAATCTAAGAATAAATATAAAAACAAAAAAAAAACGCACAAAAGTCTAAGTCTAAATGGAACAAAAAAAAAAAAACAACACAAGTGAGACGAATCCCTTCCGTAGGTACTTACAGCCAAAATTAATGAATGACTAAACAAAAATTTATACATAAGTCTAAAAAATATTTACGCAAAAAGGGACATGGACAAGGACTATGATTTGGGGTCCTGTTGCCAAATAACACACACTCTTACACACACATTATACAGTTCTTAGAAAGCGAAAGCTTTTAAATAAAACGAACCTTTTGTAAAGCGACATTTTAAACAATTGTTTGACTTTTGAATAGACTTCAATTTCTGCATGGTATTATTCATTTAATGATTTTGCCCGAGCCTCAGTTTGACAAGCATTTTGATGATCCTGACGATGGGAATTTGTAATTTTTATTACACCTTAAAATAAAATGTTTGCCACTTGCTTAACGGAAATACTCATTAACAGAGCAGTAGAAATGTTGATCTGCTATTGCTAAATGCATAAATGACCTAAAGCTTTATTTGCAAATAATAACACAAAGTTACGTCCACTACCCTAAAATATTTATTTACAATATATATCGATGAAGATTAGAAGCCATTGCTAGATCTGCTCAAAATGCGAAAAAAAAAAAAAAAAATAAGACAAAGGGAGGGCTGCCCAATGAGGGCGCTGTTAACGCTGGCTTCTGCAGCTCAAACTGCAATTAACATAGTATGATCATACAGTAATGTCAAACTGCAATTAACATAGTGTGCATATACATATAACACTTACAGTAAAGTTAATAATGATATATATATAACACTTTTAGTATTGTCCAACTGGAATTAACATAGTGTGGATATACACATAACACTTACAGAAACGTAAGTAAGGATATATATATAACACTTACACTAATGTTAAAATGCAATTAACATAGTGTGATTTTATATAAATACACTTACGTAATTTCAAACTGCAATTAACTTAGTTTGGATACGACTTACAGAAATTTTAATGTGTTTTACGTGAGCACATGCAGGAATGGCATAACCTCATGGTGCCAAGCTCAGGAATTAATTAAGCGTCAATTAACGCCGCATTGGCACTTGTACTCCGCAAGTACCGCAAACAAAAACCTGATTACCCATGGTACCGGAAAGCAAGCTTCTGGTCAGACCTCATACTTAAAGGGTACTACCAATTTAAATTTATGACTTACCATAAGCCAATGCAGGGTTCCTGGATTCAAATACAAATACAACTCTTTATCAGCTCTATTTTAGCGTTGATAGCATCCCCTGTAACAGCTGTCTTAGCAAAAGAACAAAACAAATATCAGCTTGCTATAACAGTAGCACAAGCTGTAGAGTTCGACTGCTACGCTTTTGCTTTGTTCTTATATTTTCTGCTGTAACTACAGAAAGCGAAATGGATATATTTCTGCTCTTTGTGAGTGACAAAGCTGAGCAGAGCAGTTTTCTGCTATTGCTATGTTAAAGTTGGTAACAGTAGCAGGGAGTGAATTATTTTTAATTACTGCTAAGAATAGCTTTCCTTCTTAGTAGACTTTTACTAGAACATCGTCATTCTCTTTGTAATCGCAGAACCTGGCGTGATTCAATCTGCTTACACAAACTAATAAGTGGCAAAATTTATTGGAATTTCCTAATGGTTTTTTTATACCTGTAATACAAAATTTGTCGGCTCGTCTTACAATTCTAGTAAATATTTGGTTTTATGTTTTGCTTTATTTTTTATATTTATTTTATATATTTTATATATCTGCAAATAAATTGCATTTTGTCAGAATCAAAAAAAGCCTAGAATTTACTTATTTGTGAGTATTTTAAAACACGTTTTAAGTTCGACTTTGCTTTTAATGTTCAGTATAATTATTTCCATCCAAATATATATTTATGTGATTATTCAACTAAACGGCAAGGAATATGTCCATGATTAAAGATCACTTCAAGTACTTCAAGTCCAATGTAGGTAAAAGGTAATCCTAATGGCATCATTCAAGTTGAAATCCGAGTTCACCTTCCACAGACAAGTTGCCACACACTGCTGCAAATGCCCTTCGATTATCGTTGCACGATGGCCAAAGAGCTGCCCAACTGCAAGGAAATAATTAGTTATTTCAACTATTTCGAGTTGATTTACTGCTATTTTCACATACACGAAATGAGAACTGAGACTTGTGTAATGTTGTTGTTGTCACTGGCGGCGATTATCTATTTATTTATTCTCTCCATCGTTGTGGATACCTAGTAAGTATATCCAATTAATATATATATATAAATTTAGATATTTATTTATATGATTATGGTTAAGTTTTACGCCCATTTTGAAGATACTCTCGATTAAGCTGCATCTGAATGAATACTTGGCTGGCGTCACTTTGTTGGCCTTTGCCAATTCCTCGCCAGATTTGATAGCCAATTTGATGCCAATTCGAGCGGATGCGGCTCTGTTCACCTGCACAATTGGCAATGCTCTGGCCATTGTGCTCCTCTGCGGTGGCATGATTTGCTATTTGAAGCCATTCAAAATGGATGGACACAGCACGGTGCGAAATCTTCTGTTCCTGTTGCTCGGCGTGGAACTGTTGCGTTACTTCATGCTCAGTGCGCACAGTGTGACCAAAAAGGAGAGCATAAGTAAGTCTAAAAGGAATCAGAGACTCTGTTCATGCTTATATATAAATTCGAATGTTTTGATACATTCAGAATTTTCTGTTATTAATATGGAATATGATACATGATTTTGCAAATTATTTTAGCCGCTGTTCTACCAATTTTTCCTTGTATGAACCGCATCGAGTACTCTGCAATGGTTACAAAAGACTGTATCATTTAATCCCCAATATTGATAATTAAAAACTCAATTTTAAACGTCCTATCTCATAAATAACTTTCCTAACTAATTTAAACTAATCATATTTATTTGATGTGATTTGAGGTTTTTACTGGGTTTTCACCAATTTATGCAACAAATGTTAGACCTTTTTTAAATACAACCAAAACATTTATAAATATTTCTTATTTTTAATTTAATATATGGATGTTACATCTTATTTTAAATTTAATTTAATTTAATTTTTTTGCTTTTTGTTCTTGATATTAAATTAATATACAATTTATACAATATTTGTATTTGGTCTGATTGTGGTTTTCTGGGTTTATAAATCTTATAGTTATTTATTTTTATTAAATATAATTTAAATTATTAATTTTTATTACAATTTTATTAAGTCTAATAATTATTTTCATTTTTAATTTACTTTTATGTACATATTTTTGTGTCGACTTTAGTTTACATAAAATAAATTGAATAGTTAAAGTGTAGTCGATCCCTCTATATATATATATATATTATATATCCATCTTTGCAGTTCTACTCTCGCTTTATTTTGTCTACTTACTGATAAATATAGCCGATCTCATTTTGATGCGCTACACCATTAAAAGTGAGTATTACAAAAATCCACTATTTTGATCAACTTTATTTTAATAACACTATTTTCACCTTAGAACTGCGAGAGGAGATAGAAGTTTTGAGTAGTCGAAAACTTTCGGAGAAGCGTAAACTGAAGCTAAAACGGAAAATGGAATTTCTAGTTGAATTGGAGCAGAATGAAATAATGAATTTTCACAAACGTAATTCGCCATATTTTAGTCCAAAGTCTTCGAGTGGTAATCCCGTGTGGGGTTTAATCGGCACGCCCAGAATCGATGACCAGCGTCCAGCTCCAATGGACTTTGAGTCGCAGCGCACAATTTTGCACAATGCGAGCAACGAGAAGAACGTGTTCCTGCTGAGGGACTTCTTCGATACGCTGAATCCCATCAATGCCATGGACTGGCAACTGAGTGGATATCTGGGCAGGATATTGATTGTGTTGAAATCACCGCTGGTGGTGATCATCACGGCGTTTGTGCCCGTTGTCGACTATGAGCGATACAAGCATGGCTGGAGCAAGCTGCTCAACTGCATCCAGATTGTGACGAACCCGTTCATCATTATCACAGCAGTGCATTGTATGTTTTATCGATTATTATTTTTAATTTTATTACTATTATTATTATTAATAATATTATTATTATTATTATTGATTTATTTGAGCCCATCAAATCGTATTCTAGTCTATGTAGGATTATGGGTTTCTATGTCCATCTTAAGCTTTTGATTTATTTGCCTAGGAAACTACAGCTTTTCCTTAGTATTGGGGGATCGAGATTCCGAGTTGGTCTTTATACATATCTCACGACCTAGCTTAGACATTATTTTCATACTCCCGAGTTTATATAAAGCTACCCGAATATCGAAAACGATGGCATTGTTCAATAAGAATAATATTCAAAAAATAATACCATAATTAAACCAATTTTCTAACGTATCAAAAATCAACTCATTAGTTTTGTAATATTTTCTAATTTTGATACTTAATATAATTAATTATTTAATACAACAGCATCAAATATATCCTATCTTAGTATGCCCTATAAGTTACAAGAAAACTGCTCCTCGAATTTTCTTCAATATTTTTTATATTAACGCAAATAATAGCACAATTTTAGTATAATTTATCTAAATTATTATGTTTCGCAGATCTACGCTTATAGAAAATATAAATGTGTTTAACACTTTTGCTTTCAATCATTACATTTAAAATAAGTCGAAAAATGAACCGTTAAAACACAGCAGTGAGCAAAATTATAAAAAATCGATTTTGGAATGAAAATTTTATAGCGAAGTCGATTAATTTGCTACGTGTTTGAAAAATAAGATTCGAAACGCCATTAACCATAACCAAAACTTAACTTAACTTTATTTTTTATTTGTTTTCTTAATTATAAGTGCAAATTTGAACAGTGGTGCTATAATTTTGTTAGTTAAATAAATTAATTTCGAATAAATTATCTTGTCTTGCTTTTTTTTACCCCTTTCCATAAGTTTCTTAACAAATACACAAAACATTGAAAATATTTCTGGTGAAGGTGGTGCGATTATTTTGTTCGCAACTTTACATGCACATATTTCAACATAACCTCTTTTTTTTGTTTAGCCAAGTTTGCGAGTGTGTACAATGGGTGGTGCATTGATTTTAACTGCAACTATTCCAAGTGGTCCTTATGCCTGACGATTCCACTGGCGATTTTTGTTTTTCTGCATGCTCGCACCGATTTGCCGCCACCATATCATTTGGTAAGTACTGTTATACTCATAACTGTTATATGTATGTTACTGTTAACTCTTATGCAAAACAGCTGTTTATTACATTGGGCGCATCGAGTTCAGTTGTGTTGATCACTTTATGCGTTGCCGAAATGGAAATGGTTAATTCGATTGTTGGCGTAGTTTTCAATTTGAGCGAGAACTTCATGGACATTACTTTCGGTTCGATAACAAATGCGACTATCGATCTGATGTCCAACTTTGCGTTAACCATGCAGGGATATGAGAAAATGGCATACGCTGCCATCTGTGCGGGTCCATTTTTTAGTAAGCATAATTCTTGTTTTATTATATTAATTTGTAAATGCAGAAATATGCTTATTTGTGCCACTGTAATTGCAGGCATTGTTGTTGGCATGGGCATCGCTTTGCTGTTTAATGTGAATGCGCGGAAGCCGGGCTCTGACTTTTGGCTGTATGGCGAGAATGGCGATAATTGTTACATATTCGTGCTGATCACCATTGTGACCCAATTGTGGTGGTGTCTAACGGTCAATTTCTATGCACGACGATCAGCTGGCATTTTCGCTTGGGCGCTCTACGCAATGTTTCTCATTTATGTTACTGGTGCTGAATGGGATCTAGTGCATGAGTTCGCTATAGATACATACTTTGAGCCCAAATAATTAACACAAAAAATTACTTTGTATAAGCTTTGTTTACATATTTATTTTAAAACAAATTGTTTCTTTACTTCTGGGTTTGTGTCTACCCTGTGTTTTCGAGTTAGGTGTCTGTACTTGCTAATTCCTTGGGTGTGCCACTTCGTTAAGTGAGAAAATTAGTTCAGTTGATTCGTTCAATGTGTGTTTTGTTTATGTGGCAACGCTAAGAACACGTGATGTTCACTATTTGTCATTAACGGCAGTGGTAAGATGAGTACAGCATGCAAAGCATAATGTTCATTGTACATACACAGTTGTGACATGTTTGTACATCAATTACTGATTACACAATTTGACATTTTCGTGCATAAAATATCGATAGATAGTTTGTTTTATTCTGTTCGTATCTAACTGAATGTGCTTTTGCTAAAATTAATGAGATGCAACTGATTTAATAATTTCGATGCTTTAACTATCGATATTATTAGTTGTTGTCAAGCAATACAAAAATATCGTATACCTATCGATATGCGGTTACGATATAAACATCAACAAGAAAAAAATAGAAAGAAACAAATGCAAACGCGCGGAGAGTAAATAATTGTGAAAGCCGCTGCATCTCTTAAGCGGAACATTTACATACGTTAATACGTTAACAGCAAATAATTCAAGTACTTTACTTACTGCATCTACATCTACTGCATCTGCTGAAAAAATACGTAATAAATCCAATTTCGACCGCAACACAAAGAGAGAGTGAGTCTAATTCTCTTGGCTTGGCCGTCTGCGTGAGTGTGACTGAGCGAGTGAGTGGTCGAAATCAGACGGTGAAAATAATCGTGGCAAAAGCGGCAACATTTTATACACGTATCAGAAGCAAACTCAACGTGTTTTGAGAACGTTGTACTGTGTTGTGGGACGCGTCGAGGCCGTCGCATATAACAGCCACATACAAGCAAATATACATAGAACAAGTGAGTGATCATTAAATCCTTACGCGAAATTAAAACGCATACTAAAGAAGCAATCTTAAAACGCAATTGAAACGTTAACTGGATAGCTTTCTGTAAGTAAGCAATTCCGATTGTCAATGTGTTTGCGTGTGTGTGTGTGAGTAGGCCATTAAATTCGCAACAACGCAACTACAAAAAAATGTGCATTTGTGTGTAAATTGGTGAAAGTCAAATTAAAAATAAACGATTAGTTGTGCTTAAATTAAACCAGATAAATGTTCTTACAGTGTGTGTGTTTTGTACAAATTAAACTGTTATAATTACAAAAAAAATAAAATTTTATACCTTTTTATGTTTAATCATAAATTTATGCTTGCATGTTTATTACATGTGCGCGCTCTCTCCCTCTCTCTCTCTCTCTCTGTGCCTCTCAATGCATATAACGGGATTGCAAATACAACGACACAAAACTGCTGCTAAATACAACAACAACAACAAAAAATGGCGAATAAAGCAGGTAAGCTTTTTAAATTTCAATTACGTGCATGACGTAGGTCTTTAGTTTAGTTTACTTCCTCTGCCAGTCTCAGCTGACATAGGCCACACAAGCGGGTACACACAGTACGAACACATACTTTGTCATTCTTACTCTCTTTCATTCTCTTTGTATGCCGGCGTGGCGGCTCAAATGTCACGCCACCTTATCAATGCCCGTTTTAGAAATACTTATGCAGTTTCACCCACCTCCCCTCCCATTCCTACACAACTCCTTGTAGATGATTCAACTCTCATAATTCCAATATAAGATTTAATAAGTTAGAATTAGAAGTAAACAATGCTATCTTGACCCACTTTTTTATTTGCGAGGAAGAGAGAGAGAGTAGCAATGATGGAACTACTGCATTATGCAACTGCAACCAATGGCAACAGAAAAATATATAAATATAAATCACATTTGGAATAATGGATTTTATTTATTTATTTATATATTGATTATTTTGCTTGCTAGTCAATTGCGAATTGAAAATAAAAATTATTAAATGAAAACGACCCTCACAGGTTGCAAATTTAATATGAGAGCACAAATGATATATGGCTATAGCCTTTAAATTGCCAAATTAGATCGAATTGTCCAGCTTATCAGATAAACACATATTTACATATGTTTCAATACTTCTCTTCTTCATCGCAGTCAGTCAGTTTAATTTTTCCCTTTCTGCTGTTCACACGTGCATCAAGCAATTTCTTGTAACAACTATGCGCACTTCACTCTCTTTTCAGCTCTCTCTCTCTCTTCATCTCTGTAGGGGGAGTAGCAAGTGAGTCAGTTAGCTCTTGTACGCTCCCACTCAATTGTCTGTGCTGTTTTGCTTGCTTGCCTGCTTATACCAACTGAAAATCATGCGAGTTTTGCTTGCTTGCGCTTTGCTCTTCCTCGTCTTTCCCGGGGTCATGTCTGTGTGTGCGTGTGTTGTAATGTGTCATCTGTTTTTGTTCAGTTTGTGTTCTTGTTGTGACGGTGGGCATATTCGTATTGCGACTGCGACGGCGCTCACTGTCGAACCGACTGACAGACGGACCAACCAGCTGAGTCGAGCGATGGCCTTTGGCAAATGCTGATGCATTTTCAATGACGTGCCGAACTGATTACTGGGGTGCGGTTTTTGTTGTGGCCCGGAAGCTGACGTGAGTTCGTGTGGCATGCCCCACCACAGCAGTAATAGTTTATAATTTACCATTAATGGTAGCTAGTCGGTAACAGGTACGTTTAGTGTGTTTAGCGAATACAGCAGTAAATTGTGTTTATTTATTCAAATCAACTTAAAATGCAATATTAAATTTATGTTTAAAAAACAAGAAATCTTTATAAGATTTCAGTGATTATTGAAATCGAAATGCATTTCGAAGTGCAGATTAATAACTGAAATTGTGTTCTATTTTTTTGCATTTAGTTCTCATATGATGACGTAGTTTTGCTGCACTGCCAAACATAACTTTATCGGTATTCTTGTGCTTTCTGTGCATTCATTCATGGTGTGTGTGTGTTGATAAATGTAATTCAACTCATGAAAACAATTTTACCATTTTTAATTCTTAATTCTGAGTTCGAAGTTATATTTTTGCTTCCCCTCAATGGAAATGCATTCAATTAAGCTATAAATAACCACTACAATATTTGTAATGAGCCCGCACCTTAAATACATTCGCATCAAATTTACAAATGTATATGTGTGTAAGTAGTTACACACAAAAATGTGTGTTTGTGTGTGTGCATATTTTTTTTGCCGGTCGCAGCTTTCATTCATGGCCAAACCCAAATGAAAGAAGCAGAGCGACGATGAAAACAGTAAACAATATGCTCTTTGACCTTTTAGCACCACAATCCGTCCCACACCATCCCCATTTGAAAAGAGTACGTGCTTTCTCTTTGTCTCCTTTGCTTTCGCTCTCTCTCTTGTACAGTTGCAATGGTATTGCTATGCAATTCGCTCTTTTTAGTTGGCCTCTCTTCGCCGCAGTTTTGGTTTGCTGCACAACGTTTCCCCTGAAAGTCGTACGATTTTCAGCTGGTATAACCAAATATACGCCAAAGAAGCGGAGAATGAAAAACGTGCCACGACATGTTGCCGCAGCAACAGCAAATTCCACCCTAAACCATTTTTTGTACCTCTGCCTCTGCGTGCCACACCACCCAGCGATGGTTATGTCTGGCGCTTTTCTTTTTGCCGTTGTTTTTGTTGTTGAGGAAAATAGTCACGCGATTTCTATGCACATTTGCATGAATGTATTTTTGTAGGTATTTCTTATGTTATATATATAACTACACAAATACGTATGTATTTATTCTGTTATCAATATATATAAAATGTTTATAGTCATATTCATTTATATATATACATATGTGTTTGCCACATTGTTTCAACAAATTGTAACTGATCGTATATATTTACACAAACAACGCAAAGAAAGTATTTTGAAACAAAAAAAAAACAATCATCAGTAATGAGGATTTGATGGCACACTCGATTGCTTGACTTGTAAACAGAAATATCGTTCAACTGTTTACTCGACCTTGCTCAGTTTAGTTTTATAATCTGCTCAAAGGACATCAGTTCTTTGTTAAAATGAACTTTGTTTAATGTAAAATTTAATTTTCTTTAATCAAACTCAACAACATTTTATTAAACGATTCATTAAAATTTCTCTGTTGTGGTTGAATAACCAGTTATAATGACTAACAATCATTTATTACATAAGTACATACTCATATATATAAATCTATAAATATGTATATATTAAGTGACGAATTTTTGTGCTGAAATGATAAACATTGAAAAATCAGCATGAACACATTCAAACATTGTTTGCTTTAGACACGCTGCTGAAAGTGCTAACTGCAAAAAGATTTTCTAACCGGTTTTTTAAACCGGCCTTTTGCAACGTGCTCATTTGTCGTGAGCCAAGATCATTTTTTTTTTTTGGTTTTTTTTCCTCTGCTCAGCACGTGCTCAACAAAGTAAAGGTGGAGGTGGGGTGTAACTGGAACAGTTGTGCGATGGTCAGTTTAAAGATAACTTCACGCATTTTTGTCTAGGTCACTTACATACACACAAATACACAATATATATGTGAATGTGTTGATCAGAGCAGTTGACGTCAGTGGCGCAAAAGAGCACTGCTTTCTCTCTCTCTCTCGCGATACTTATATGTGTGCTGTGTGTGTGAGCTTTTGACACTCTCTTTTGATCGCTGACTGTAATCAAATTTATTTAAATTCACCCACACAATCTTTGGTTTGTTTTGTATTTTTTTTTTTTTGCTTTTGCTCTTTTTATTTGTGCAAATTGCTGTAGCATTTATATATTTTATTTTTCTTTTTGATATTGTTATTGTTGTTTTCATTTTCAATCTTAGCGAACATATTTCTCACATGTTGTACGGTCAACCGGCTGCAAACAAAACGTAAAAAGAACAGTACAGAAAATTATTTTTATTTTGGACTTTGATACAGTCATGCGATGATTTTTTTACCCCATTTGAGCAAGTGAGACAGAAATAGACAGAGACGATGGCAAAGAACACAGACGTTCTCATTCGCTCAATCGACGAGTGTCTTTTTTGTTTTGCACACTGACATTTTAATGGCACACACATACACTTGTGTGGGTGTGTATTTGTATGCATATGAAGGATCATTAACCGCTAACCCCTTTCTGCCTTCCTTCAGCTGCTCACCGTCAATGTCAAGGCAACTCGCTGGTGACAAAGTTTAAATAATTATATAAACAGGTTTTGAGTTGTGTTGGTTAAAATTAAAATCGAAGTACAGACTTTTTCACAAATGCGAAAAAATAAATTAAGTGATAATATCAGGATAAATTGAGGTTTGTTGTTAAAATTCAAATTTCAAATATGTTTTAAAGTAGGTAAATTGTGTTTCATGTGGGTGAATTCTTTCCTCATTTTAAATACTGTATATAAGTAAACATTGTTTAGATAAGATTAATTAGATAACTTAGACTACAGTTCTACAATTTGATATAACTTTATCAGATGTTTGCGAATACTGGTTCAAAATACTTATATTTCTCAACTGGTGACATTTAACAGAGTATGCAAATTAAATAACGTGCTCTTGCAACATTTTTGGTGAAATATTCAGAAAAAAGTATGTTAAGTTCGTAAATTGAAAGTCTGTCTATGACTAAGAACTTGTATGTTTAATAATTCATTTAGACCACTCCAGGAAAGTGAAAGCCAACAATAGAAAATCCTTCTACTTGCTTGTTTTATAAAATTGTTCGTTTAACAAGTTAAGAATTTTAAAAATGAAAAAGTCTTTTAAGCTTAAAAAAATGAATTTTTTTTTATTTGTTTATCTGCAAAATAGCTTTGTTTTGCTACAAAAGCCGACAGCTCATTGTTGTCGCCACATTTTGTGGGTACAAAATATTCCGCAAGCGAATGTGTAACTAAATATTTATGTGTCTGGTGTTACACATTCTAAAATTTCAAGCTCAAGTACTTGGACTTTGCACCCTGCCAACTTGGACTTTGTAAGTCGTGAAAATTTTGCACCTTTTACGAAAATGTTATTTTTTGACCCGATATCTGAGATCCTACATCGAAGACGGTGTTCATTTTATGCACATATGCGCACTAAATGCACAATTCAAGTTTGAGGTTGTTTAGCAAATCGACTGAGCTATATTTCCATTTTCATTTCCAGTTGGTGAAGCATGACGTTTGCCTCAATGATTTCTATAAATTGCTGAGTTGTATTCGTTGTTCACTGTATGTATTGAAAAAGGCAATAATGCACAGTTAAAAAAAAAACGCTTGCTGTGAAAAAAACGAATCCAATAAACAAAAGCGAAACAAAGTAAAAAAATATAAAAAAAAATTATAAATACTTAAAAAACGGTTATAACGATTAAGAGCTTGATTAACAATTTGTTTTAATCACTGCAAATCAAACTCTCTCAATAGATGCTCAAATCAAATGCAAATTAAAACCTGATATTAAACGTTGAGCTTTGAAATAAAAGCAAAGCAAATTGCAAACAAAAACAATGGTATTTAATTATAGAAAACGTGTACTAAAAACGAACTCTGATAATCAAAATTTGCACGCTAAAATATATATATATATATATATATATGTACATAAAGCTATATATGTAAGGGATTATCTAAAGCAACTGATTTAATCAGGCGCAACACTTTTTCACTTGTCGCTGTTAGTAGTAGATGAAAAGTGCCAACACAACATACAACTAATCAAAATGATATGCGTCTCATTTTCTGAATTGTCTTTAATCCACACTAGTCACATTGTTTAGTGTAGCATATATATATATGTATATATAACACTGGATTCCTTATCGTAGCATTCCATTTAGTTTTCTTACTGCTTGCTTGTGTGTGATTTAACTTGGATCAGGGTCACGTTCGTCACACATACGGCCTCATCTACACTCCAAATCGTGATCAAAGTTCAACTGCAATGTTTTTTTTTACGAAATTGCCTCAAGTATGTTTAATTTTGCTCTCTTTCTTTCTCCCTGTTTTCCATACAAATTTCATTCATTCATTTAACTGCAAGTTGATGATTTTCACAGATTTTGCGAAAACAACTTTCGCCCAAACACTTTGCGACCCGTTTTGTGGCACAGTGGTGCAATCATGGTGATCATAGAAAGATCCTTTTTTAATAATAATAATATAATATAATAATAATTTTAGCTATATATATAAATCACACGACTTGCAGTTTAAACAGCTGCCTAATAAAATCTCTCATTTAAGAGTTCAAAGTAACTCGAAAATTTGCATTTCATAGGGTAAATTCCAAAATTCCCTTCTTCGATTTATAAACAAAGCACGAATCGTTTAAAGCACTTATTTTTGTTATTATTATTGTCTTGGATTGTTGCTGTTTTCGGGCGGTTGTGCGAAATTGGGTTCAATAACCGCGGCCATAAACATTATCAAAAGGAATATGGCCTAATAACACATATTTTGTTAACTGTTGTACTTTTAGTTGATAGGAAAACATTCAATCAGTTTGTCCCTCCCTCCACTGCTGCTTTCTCTGACGAAATTTTAGTTGTTATTTCAGTTTCACACTGCTAAGGTAATCGAGGGTGTGATTTCTGTGGACTTTGGCTGACATTGAAAATTGTTTAGAAATACTGTTTGGCGCTTCTTGACATAAGTAAAAGACAAACGGAAAATAAAGAAACGCCAATTATATTTTGGTATCTGTTGTATTAAATTCCATTGATAGGTCGTGACCTATGTCAATATTCTGCCTTGAGAAGACGCAGAAGCAGAAAGCAAAATAGCCATGTTTTACACGCTCAAGATTCTCTTTGTCCTGCCTCTTTCCTATTGGCTTTTTCTCGCTGATTATGCAATGCGAATTTAATTGTCTAAATTTAATTTGTGTGCTATCTATATTTATAAATATGCACACAAAAACACACTTATATTTAAATGAGCTATTCTGTGTGCCTCTTGTTCTGTGTTTCTTACTATCAATTTTTGGCTAGACACCAAAAAAAAAAAAGAAAAGACATCAACTAGAAACTGAAGAACTAGTTTTCTCATTTTCGCAAGTGTTTTGGGTTTTTGTTTTGATTATTTAAATATTTATGAAACCTATGGAGGAGGCAGTCAAGTATTTTGTGTAGTTTATACATCTGCGTTATTTTTAGCAAACGTGAATTGGATTATTACTGAATGGAAAATGCATGGCATTGACAAAATAATTCAATGATCAGCTAAACTATTTTTTTCTCACACAAGTCAAGTTATTTGGTTGCGGTTTTCCTGTTATGGCATTTATTTCACATTTATTTATCTATCGATTGTAAAATTTTGTCAACAGCTCTTTTAATATATGTTTTTTTTGTATTCTATGCGCTCTTTCCACATGTATTTGTTTGTTACACACCTTCTGTGACCTTATATGATATTGTCGATTTCATTGTCATTATTATCACTACATAAATGTATATCTGTATCTCTTTCTCTCTCATTTTATTGTAGGTAAATGATAAATCATACAAACAACTGCAATATGGAGAATGACATCATCGTTTAAATGTTGCATCCATTTGTTTGTCCGATCCGTTTTTAGCTAACAGCGTAGAGCATTTACCATCATCAGCGCAACTGTACCATTTTGGATCATTGGAAGGACCTCAAATAAAAACAAACAAAAGAAAAAAATAAGAAAGTGCTAGTCAAACATTTTTTCCACATCGCTCAGACTGCGTGTCTCCATCTGACTCTCTCGCTCTCTCTCTCTCTCTCTGTCTGTGTGTGTACGTGAGTGTGTGCGTGTGTTACTCGCTCCAGCTTTTAATCGCCGCTTGCCACCCACTGTAAAAAGTCGACAAGATGTTCATCGAAGATGATGCGCAGTAAGTACAATTTCCATCTAAACTAATTCTCCTGTTTTTGTGTACATTTCAATGTGCTAAATTTATATTGATTTACTTGTGGGCGGGATATATGCTATATATATATATATGTTCGTCTGAAATCCCCCAAAACATTTCATACTTTTATATTGAGATTTTTTATAATTAGCGTTTTATAAATATTTCTATAAGGATATCTTTAATCACTTCCATTATATCAGTTAACGCTGTTTACCTTATATGATGATTGCTATTATTAAATATTAAATATACTATTAAATATCTGTGGTATATTTCAACTTCACAGTTTTATAGAACCTAGAACCTACACAAGCTTAAAAGGAAATGGCTTATACAATATACCTATTTTAAAAAGTTATAGGTATATTGTTTCGCATAAAGTACAGAATCAAAAACCGAGTGTTTCCGTCCGCCTGTCCGTTTGTATGAATAAACGGATAATTGAAAAGGGAACTTTAATTTTGATATTTATAATATGTTCTCAAGTACCGAGTGTTAACTGTTTACTTTTCGTTCGTTACCAATGAATCAGATATTGCGAGTTACTTTTAGAAATGAGTGGAAAGATTAGTTGTCAATTGTTAAGACTCTTTAGGTTATACAAAATAAGCACAAAAGCAAAGAATTGCTTGAGGAATTTCTTGCAAAATGAATAAGTGACTTTTATTTCAAGTTCCCGATAAGATTATGAAAAGAAAATTCGATTAGTGAGTCACAGTACTTAAGGATTAATTTATCATATACGACATTTAAAAAAAATTAGTATTCAATTAGTAAAAACACATTTTAGGAAATATGGTATATATGGCGAATTGTGATTATGAATCAATATATAAGCTTAGTTTAGTTGTTGCGGTTATCACTCGATGTGCTATTGATGCGTACTAAATCAGACACCATGAAATGGACTACAATCTGGCAATTGGTGTCAGTTCAGCGTCTACATACACAGAGCTCTGGCAACAGAGTCGCTCCTCTTCCATCCACCAACCCCATATCGGGTGGCATGTTATAAAGATTGGCGTAATAATATTCGCCAAGTTCAGGGACGTGGCGGCGCCAATACGTCCATAAACGGTTTCGCACTGATTGTGCGTACACTGTGAAAAAAGCGACTTAAAATAAATAAAAGCGCTGCAATCTATATGATTTTTCTGAATTCTTGAAATATTAATAAATAAAATATATTAAAGAAACCAAACAATTTTAATATTTTAATTATTATTATAAAATTATTTTATTTTAAATAATTTTTAAATTATTAGAAATACAATCCCCTACTTTAACGATAAATACTTTCTTAAAATTATGAAATTTTATGCAATATATTTACACATATATTCAATAGTTAAATAAAAGCTTATGTAAAATTCTGTGTAACACAGAAAAATCTTGCTTTTGACGAAAGTTGGTCTATTTTCTAAATTTTGTGGTGATTTCTTCTGAGTGTAAATAAAACACTGATAACATTGTGAGGTAACTTTGATTACTTGTCGTTTGGCACTATTTTTAGCTGGCTCGCCGTTATTTTACGCAATCTTAAATTGTTGCCAACAAATGCAAATCTGTGGCGGACAAATCAATTAAATTGAGACTTTAAACCTTAATTATTTGGTTTGTTTGACGATTTGATAATGTGCACTTCAAAATGTCAGGTTCAAAATTGAGTTCACTTCGCTGATTAGCATGCTGATTACACACACGCACACACACTCGCACACACACTCGCACACTCAGTCCTTCACTCTGTGGGCATTCGTTTCATATTATTAGCTGAAGGCGATAATTGGCTTTAGTCTTAAATCGCTACTTATGAAGAAAATGGCTTTAATCGAAATATGACTAGAATAGATATGAACTTTAAGGTCTTTTATTTTTAACTATTGGATAATATAAATAATGGAATATCAACATTTTTTTTAAATAACTAAAACTGCAATCATTTTGAATTCCGTGAGCCAAATATGATAAGAGCAGAAAGGGTTTAGATAATGCGTTTCTAAAGCCCTTGTGACTAACAACTGTGCCAGACAACTTTTTTTTTACTATACTTACACAATTTTATTTATATAGTAAAAAGTTAGATATCATTTCTACCGGTCTAATATCAGCCAGTGATTAAAAATGATACGCTACTTTTGGTTTTTTGTTCTAATATTGCCACTGCTATTAACTTTAAAAGAGCTTTAATTTTTTTAACTTATCTCATTTTCAAGAATGTAGAGAATAGTATTTTTCTATCTTCGATATAATTGCTTACAAAATCTGAATAACATGCCACAATTTTTGCAACAAATGAATACTATAATCACAGTTTATCAGAAATAATTGAGCAACACTTTTATGCATAAAAAGTCAACAGATTTCTAATCAGATAATCGACAATAATTATATATTTATATGACTAAAGCACTTGAGTATTTTTATGGTTCCACACAGTTTACACCCTTTGGAACTAAATTCAATTGAATTTGCTTTACTAGCTCGTCTCGTCGTCACTCGAAATTGAGTTAAAGACTAGACCAAACGTAGACACGATTGCCATTCTGAAATGTCGCACTTGCAATCTATACGACTCTGATAAAAATCTGACGAAAATATATAAAACAGAAATAAAAATGCTTTCCAGCCTTATCAACTTTTGAGTTTTAAGCTCAAAGCAGCCCAGTCAAAAGCGAATGGGGTAACCGATTTTTTTTTCCAGTATTGGTCACGAAAGATTTCCCAACTGAATTCAGTTAGCTCTCGACTTGCAACAGCGACAGAACTAGCAAAGTGGGTTACTCTGTTACTGATCCACACACACACACATATATATATATATATGTGCTATATGTGATATACATATATCTGGGTGCATCATAAATAAACAAATTTGCATATCAATTATCACAGCAACTGCTGTGTTTTGCCTGCTGCAACTAATTTAATTAAATTATTTTTCCATATCCATTTCCGTATCGCGCAGAATGGACAGCTTCTGGGTGCAGAGTGCCTTGGGTGCGATCAAGGCGATCGCATTTGTCTACGATATCATAACGCTGCCGGTCTATTTGGTAATACAGCGGCCCTGGATCCGTCGACAGGAATCGCGGCGAGTCAAGGTGAGTGCAATTATTTTTCGCTTGCCTTTCCGAGTTTGTGATTAGACAATTATTAATTTATTTTATTTTTTTTTTTAATTTTTGTAGGCTTTTTTTAAAATCAAGTTTCATAGTTCAATTGAATTGCATGTTATACGTTATTTTTGTTTTATTATTATTATTTTTGCTTTATTTATTATTATATACTTTGTGCTATGATTTAGCAAATTGCACACAGTCTCTCGCAGTACATGTCATGCAATGCTCTCACCTTCAGCTTTGTACACTTTGTAGACTTTGTCTAATTCAGTATCTCTTCACTATCGCAGTTCGACTTTGCCTGCACACATTTCCACTCATTCTCTTTCTCTCTCTCTCTCGCTTTCTGTGTCAATCTCCCGCTCTCATTTTAGCTCAGTTTGTGCTCGCCCTTGATTTGCCGCGTGTTTTATTATCTATGTTTGTGTGTGTGTGTGTGTGTGTGTGTTCTTCGTACCTTGTACCTAGAGAATATAAAGAAATATGTCAATAAGCAGTGAAAGTGCAAAAAATAACCATTTCTGTTCCTCTCATATATTAATATTCATGAATTATATTTTTGATCAGCAACAATATGCTAATTGACTATATTTTACTCTTTGTACATTGTACCAAATATATTTACAAGAAGCTTACTTTTATTTATTACAAGTTCAAAATATCCATTTCTGTTGCTCTGTTTATAAATAATATTAAATGAAAAAATATATGAATATTTATTATTAATAAATATATGCACATAACAATAATTTTTTTGTTTTTGCTGTTTATCAATAATTTAAAATTTATACAAAAATTTGTATACTATCAATTGAGGAAACCCCATTAGTATTTACAAAACGTACAAAGTTGAAGGTTTTTAATTTTGAACCCATTATTAATTAATTAAGATTGAAATGTCAAAACACAAATATCGTATATCAAATCTGTAGAGCATTTACTGAGCAAAAAAAAAAAATTAATTTAATCAAGAATATTTTATCTTATGCGGTATACATATATGTATTATGAATACTACCTTGTAGTTTAAGAATAACTCAAAGCTGTTGCCACTAATCATAAATAACTTACGTAAACGTAATTATTGATAATTATTGATATAATTGTAGTTGATGTAGTCTCAAATATAGTATGTACTTCAGACCGATTTATTCAAGCGAGCGAGTTTTCCTTTGAACCAGGAACATGTGCATAACTGATAAACTTCAACATTCCATGCTTTATAGTTTATTGCCCCAATCAGTTATCGGCTATCGATTCGACAATACATAGTTAAATAATATTGGACATAAATTTCATAGGTAAAAAAATATAAAAGCAATCGTTTATAGAAGTACGAATCGCGTGATAATCCAAAATGCACTTTGTTTTTGTGTTACATTTGTTTTGTGTTAGCTAATTGGTATTTTTTACCCTCCTCCCAACTCACAGGCCACGCCCATCAGCAAAAAATTGTTGGTCGATGAGCCCTCCAAGTACTCGCCGGATGACATTGAGGTTTTGATTTTCATTTGTGTTTTTTCTATAACATAAATTGGGTTTTTTGAATGTTATTTGGTGTTTTGATCAAAGGAATTTCACTCGCCCTTCACACTTGTCCACACCATTATTAAAATCGAATTTTGATCGATACTAATTACACTTCCTTCACTAAGTTTTGAGATTGTTCCCAATCCAAAAGCACCTTACGAATACTCCCTAACCTCACACTTGTTGGCTTACTTTGGTATCCCTTATGGTTTTCCTTTTGAGCATAACTTGATTGTAATTGCATTCTCATTGAATTGCAGGCAAAGATTATTAAGAATGATGACACTGAGCTAACCTACCGGACCACGGAACCACCGCGCGATGTGCATGTAAAGATGCTGCAGGAGAATATCGATACGCTGGAAAAGGTCTTCAACTATGTGGCCAAGACGCATTCGACGAAACGCTGTCTGGGCACCCGGCAGATACTCAGCGAGGAGGATGAAACCCAGCCAAATGGTCGTGTCTTCAAAAAATACAACATGGGCGACTACAAGTGGAAGAACTTCATCGAGGCGGAGCGCATGGCGGCCAGTTTTGGTCGTGGTCTACGCGAACTTGGTCTGGCGCCGCGACAGAATATTGTCATCTTTGCCGAGACGCGTGCCGAGTGGATGATTGCTGCCCATGGTTGCTTCAAGCAGGCAATGCCCATTGTCACCGTCTATGCCACACTTGGTGATGATGGTGTCGCCCACTGTACGTAAAACAAATAAATTTATACATATATATGAATATTTTACTAATTGTATTTAAACTCTCTTTTAGGCATTTCTGAAACTGAAGTTACCACGGTTATTACCTCGCATGATCTGTTGCCCAAATTCAAGACACTGCTCGCCAAATGCCCAAAAGTGGACACAATCATCTATATGGAGGATCAGCTGCATAAGACCGATTCCACTGGATTTAAGGAAGGTGTCAAAGTGCTGCCCTTCGCCCAAGTTGTTAAAATTGGGAATGACAGCAAATTTGGTAGGTGCAAACGTGGGCGGATATTATAAATTGATAGGTCAGAGGGTCTAGCAAGTTTTTAATTGGCATGAGAACTGTAGAACAAATTTAGTATGTAAAATAATTACGTAATTTGCATATAATATTTAACAAGAATAGCAAAATGAAGAAATATTATGAGTGAAAACTTTTTGCTCGTCTTAAAACTGTCGTAAACTAACTTTTAATTATGACTAAACTCTAACTAACAGTTCCTCTCATATTTCCCATAGAGAATGTACCACCAAAAGGCGAGGACATTGCGATCATCATGTATACTTCCGGCTCAACGGGCACGCCTAAGGGTGTTTTGCTGTCGCACCAGAATTGCATTGCAACAATGAAGGGTTTCTGCGATATGGTTACCATTTATCCGGAGGATGTCTTGATTGGCTTTCTGCCACTGGCGCATGTCTTTGAACTGGTGGCTGAGAGTGTTTGCTTGATGACTGGCGTCTCCATTGGTTACTCGACACCGCTGACGCTAATCGACACGAGCAGCAAGATCAAGCGCGGCTGCAAGGGCGATGCTTCCGTGCTAAAGCCCACGTGCATGACATCGGTGCCGTTGATACTCGATCGCATCTCCAAGGGCATCAACGACAAGGTTAATTCGGGCTCGGCATTCAGAAAGGCTCTTTTCAAATTCCTCTACCAGTACAAGGTCAAGTGGGTGCAGCGTGGTTATCAGACGCCACTGATTGACAGGTATGTTAAAACTCCTGTGCCACAATTGAGATAAAGTTGTGCTTCAAAATTGATTTCTTTTTATTGTGACAGTTTGGTCTTCAAGAAGGTGGCCAAGCTGATGGGCGGCAGGGTGCGCATTATTATGTCTGGCGGAGCGCCGCTCTCCGCTGACACACACGAGCAGATCAAGACGTGTCTGTGCGTGGATTTAATACAAGGCTATGGCCTAACAGAGACTACATCTGGCGCAACTGTGATGGATCGTGAGTGCATTGCTACCACTGGTATTTAAACTGAACTGAATTCTAAACACGTTCGATTTACTTTTTCAGATCGTGACATGACCTATGGACGCACTGGTGGACCTTTGACCGTTTGCGATATTCGGCTGGCGAATTGGGAGGAGGGCAATTATCGAGTTACCAACAAACCATATCCCCAGGGAGAGGTACTCATCGGTGGTGATTGCGTTTCGCAGGGCTATTACAAATTGCCCGGCAAGACCAATGAGGACTTTTTCGAGGAAGACGGATGCCGTTGGTTCAAAACCGGCGACATTGGAGAAGTGCAAACCGATGGCGTACTTAAGATTATTGGTGCGTCAAATATACAATTAAATATACGTTCTCGTTTCAATGCACTCCAATTGTCCACAGATCGCAAGAAGGATCTGGTTAAGCTGCAGGCTGGTGAATATGTCTCACTGGGCAAGGTCGAATCCGAGTTGAAGACTTGCGGCATTATTGAGAACATTTGCGTCTATGGGGATCCGTCAAAACAATTCACTGTCGCGCTGGTCGTGCCGAATCAGAAACATCTCGAGGATCTCGCCGAGCGACATGGGCTGAAAAGCAAATCGTATGAGGAGCTGTGCTCATCACCCATTATGGAGAAGGCCATACTCAAGGAAATCAGCGAGCATGCGCGAAAATGTAATATTCCCTTAACTAGAAAAACATTTGATCAGATCTAAAATTCCACAAATGTCACCCTTCTGCAGGTAAATTACAAAAGTACGAGGTGCCCGCGGCCATAACGCTGTGCAAGGAAGTTTGGTCGCCGGATATGGGTTTAGTGACGGCTGCATTCAAGCTGAAGCGAAAGGACATTCAGGATAAATATCAGCACGACATAAATCGCATGTATGCTTCATGAAAAGCAATTTACTAAACAGCGTTAGCATAATTGAAGCTAATTGTGTACTAAATATAAATACCAATTGTTTTAGTAGTAGCTCAAAATTCAAAACTCATTGGTCAAAAGCCAACTAGCTTAAGTCCAATGCGATCTAAAATCTAAAAACCAAATAGATACAAACACAAACACATCAACAGCTTAGCCTGCATAATTCACATTTTTATTTAGAACGTTTTCTATTTAAAGAGAAAGAAAATGATGATGTATTGAGTTTTTAGACATGTGCAGCTTGGTTTTGTTACTTTTGTTTTTGTACCATGCTGTTGATAATGCTGATGATATGATAATGATAACGATTAAATGACAATGATAATGATACTGATGATAACGGTTATGATTCGATGTACAGTTTTCGGTTTTTTTTAGTACATTTCTGAGGCAAGTGAAAATTACATAAAGTAATACTTATTTTTATAAAAAACAAAAAAAAACCCTAAACTAATCTTAAGTGGTTGCCTAATAATTATGTACATACTATACATATACACAATTGCGTATATATCAAAATCTTAATTTAGATTTTATTATACATAAATATATTTATAGCGTACTTCTTTAAACTTAGTGTTATATATATATATATATATATATATATATATATATATAGTGAAGTAATGAATTGTAGCAAACAAATAAAAACACAAACAAAAACGACATGTTCTGAATCAATATGCTAAATGCAAACACAAAAACTATTAAACACAAAAACTATTAAAATTTCTTTGCTTCTGTCTGGAGGTAAATGAAAACAGAAAAGTGAAACACAAAATACGAACCCTCCATATATAAATTTGTACACAAAACGCATGCAAATATTTACAACAAATATTGTAAAATATGTATTTTAGGGAAATTTAGTTATTGCAAAAATACGAATAAACTTTAAAAATAATATTCAACTACAATTGAAAATTTAGAATTAGCATAAGAAAGACTTAGAACTAAAAGAACATTTAAAAATAAAAACAATGACTATTCTTGTAAGATTCAATACAGAATTTTTTTAATTTAGATTTTCAAATACATTTGATTAACTTTTAGTCATATTTTTAGTTACCTTGAAATACTAGGAATGTTTTTAGCAATTGACTATGAAAAGGTGCGTTTCGGAAACGAGAACGAAATATGTGTGTTTTTTTTTTTAAATTCTAGTGAATGAGCCAACATTTTTAAAATATCGCAATTCATTTTGCTTACTAAGAATACACATACATACTATATAATGCATATATTAGATAGTTATTTATAATTATAGAATGCGTTACACAAAAAGTCGTAAACTAAGTTAATTTTGCATTATTGTATATTTGAGTGTATAAATGATGAGATGATAAATCAATAAATTTTTGAAAACATTCTTTAATTTTCTGATTCAGTAAGTAAAATCACTAGCCAGACAATAAATAGAGCCTTTTTTCTGTGATCATATTTTCTGCTTAGGGGTAAATCCAAATCAGATTATGGTTATATATTTTTCACACGTAGCTGATTTTCTCAAATCAAAGCTACATGGCCAGGTCCAATTATGCAGTCAGGATGGCCGAGTGGTCTAAGGCGCTGCGTTCAGGTCGCAGTCTACTCTGTAGGCGTGGGTTCGAATCCCACTTCTGACAAACTTATTTTTACTTGTGTATAATATTTATTTGGATAAAATATCTGTTAATGTATGGGAGATTATGTTATATATGGGAAGGATAATGTTTTGGTGTTGTTGGTTTGTAGAGGAAGGATGGGATTACATGACTAGGATAACCCAAAACTTATAAGTTATATTTATTTATACGTTAGTGTTATTGCTACTCAAACATAAGTATCACATAATGTGTAAATGGATAATGAATATATATAAAGATTATTCCATTTAATTTAGAATAAGTAACTTAAATACATGCAGAGAAAAGAGCTTAAAATTTTGCCCAACAGCAGTGAATTTAATTTAATTTTTAATTTCTTGTTAAATGCACTTAAATGCCTTGGCTGTAGCACAAGATTAATTTGTGTATTCCATAAACATCAAAATCTTTTACCAGTGTAGAAACAACGATACTTCGTAGTATATATTTATCGGTTTGGTTAAAATAATCGATGAGCTGCATGAATTTGGTGGCTGACAAAAGCTGATAGCTATAAGGCGCCAGTTTCTTTAATTGATGAAAAAACCAGAATAGTTTACTAGTTGATGTATGCAGACTTGCTGCAATCAGGATCAGACACTATGATTAAATGAGTTAATAGACTTTTTTAATAGTCTTCATGCATAATAATCTTTCTCTGCTCTAGTGCACTTAAATTCACTTTTGTTCAGGTTCAACTATATTGGTATTTTTATTAAGTTTTACACAAAGCAACATCAAGTTGCACTGCTGCATTACACGCACTGTCAAGCGCAACAACGAATCACACTTCGAGTTTGAGTTGACTCGGAAAAGAAAACAAAATAAAGAGAAAAATAAGTTTGTATTGTTATATAAAGTATTTAATACTCTCTTGCATTCTTTGAAGACAATCATCATATAAAAGAAACAAACTTAAAATAGTCTTTAATGTGCCATACAAATAAATGAATATAACTTTCAGCTTCAACAGGTTTACAATGGACCATGGAAGGAAAATATTCGGAATTCACCTTATGCGTTACACAATTCCCAGCAAAATAAAAATAACACACAGACACAGAGTATAAAAAGGATGCTTATCGAGAATGTGCAAAAAAGCGCAATGTAAACAGGACAAAAAGGAGAAGAGGATGAATAACAACAACAACAAGAGCAGAGATGACGGTTGTATTAGGACGTAATCAAAGACTTGCAAAACTCGAGATGGACCCCACACATTTTTGCATGTTGTATTTGCATTAAAAGTTTGTAGCCTTTCGCAAAAAACATTATTTGAACTTATTCCTACCTTAGCAATGAATATTGTAATTTTAGTTTGTTTTTCTCACTTTCAGACAAAATCAAAACAATCAAATAGCGTTTCGGTAAACACAATAGCGGCGATTGAAATTTAACGCACCTGCTGCTTACCGTTGTAATAAATTCAATCAATATTAATTAAAATACAGGCATTTTCCCTTAAGCGTATTTGATATTTTAAGTTCGCCTGCCGCTTTTTCTGTTTCTGGTTCTGTTTTATGTTCCCTACTTACCTACTGGGTGGTTGCCTGCCTGCCTGCACCCGACTTTCATAATTCGACTTAAATGCTACGAGGCAATTTGCAGTAGCTACAACAACAATAACAACCATAACAACAACAGAAACAACAAAGCTCAAACAACATTGAACAAAGTGCACATTCCTGCCGCTAAAACACCGACTGCTGCTGCTGCTGCTGCTGCTATTGCTGTTGCTGCAATAATACAAATACAAAAACAAATTCTTCCCACACATATTGGACTCGAATCAGCTAGACCAAAAGCCCAAAGCTGGCCAACCACCACCCACCTATCAGAAAGAGAGAAAGAGGGAGAGAGCTAGAGAATGAGAGAGCGTTTTTAAAATTGCTCAAAGGCAGTTTGAGCGCGACTTGTGAAATGATGTAGACGCATGCGCATTGAGTAAAGCTGACTTTTAGGGTGGGCTGAGCTTTACATTCGTAACAATTTACCTCTTTGGCCATTTTTGGGTGGTTGTCGTTTCAAAGCTCTGCGCGCGATGTTGCGACGCAGTTATTGTTCATGCTTCGACTGACTGAACCGAGGCGGAGAAAGAGAGAGAGAGGGTGCTCCGTGTGGGTGTGTGTGAGAGCGACAGCAGTAACTGAGAGCAAGCTTTCAAACAAATGCCTGTTGTTGTTGTATTAAACAGCGCAATTCTACTTTCTAAAAAGTTCAATTGAGAAGTTCTCTGGAGAGTGTGCGACTTTTTTTTTTGCCAGTTTGACTAAAGACGTTCGCTAGTGCGGTAACGGGAAAGCCAACCTCAAATCGTAAACATAAATAAATTTCGCGGGGGTTAAAATAAATATAAAAACCATAAAGCGCAATAAGAAATGTATAAGCAAACAAATATAATAAATAATAATTACATGCTTTTATTAAGTTAGTGCAAGTGCAAAACTAAACTAATATTTGCCACCTTATAAAACTAACAGCTATAGAGAACGAAAAGTACCGTTAAATAATGCGCGCTGTGCAGTTTTTGAGATAACTGTAACTTTAGCACGCCGTGTTGCGCCTTCCTCCAAGGGTGAACACGGGCAACGTTCCACCCCACAACAAACCCTCAAAATCATTGAAAAAACTTTCATCCCAATCGTGCTGTGAAAATATCACACAGAAAAACAAACGCTGCACAGTTAGTGATTTTTTTTGTTGTTTAGTTTTTATTTGCACAGCAATTCTTGCTTAGTGCCCACAACAGAGGAAAAGCCGCGGGCGTGGCGACCAAGCATACATGGAGACAGGGACCGGAACGGGGATAACGGAATCAGACTAACGCAGCACATACGCAGCACGAAACACAAACGAAACAGAAGCAACGGGAATTGCAACGGGACATTTTCGTCGTTGCCGTGTTAATTTGTCGTGCATCAACAACTGGGCAAAAAAGTTTGTCAGCTAAACAAAAAAAGTGGCTTTTTTATCGTCTGGCTCGCTGAAAATATTAGGTGAGTGTTTTAAACCGAGGTAGATAATTATTATCCATTCATATGAACATAAAGTTTTTAATGATGATTACCAACACTGAATTGAATTCATAGGGAGTAAGATTTATTTTCTACCCAAAATATGTGTTAAATACTTAAGGAAAAGAGTGAATATTTAGATTTAAAAAACAAACAATTTCTTTATAAAATTGTTTACTCATACATTATAAAAATACATATTTAAATATATTTGGCGGTATAATTTTCAAATTTCATATATATCGCATAACAGCATCTGAATAAAATAATTGAAGTTGATTTTATAGAAAATTTATAAAAACTGGTAAAGAATTATAATTGAAAACTAATAAAAATATTAAATAAATACTAATTTTTACCCTTGGTTGTACCACATTTAAGTTATGTACGTATATATTGTTTATTGTTGATAGTTTCTTAGTTTTAAAACTATTTCGATGAATATTGGAATATAAACGTCTTTTTGCCGCAGGCAGTGTTCAAGGGAACAATCGGTTGAAAAATGAATTCTTATATCTTATGCAAATCACTATTTCCAAACCAAACTTACTTTTTGGATCAAATCGAACACGAACTTTTTGAAAAAATTAGTTCTTATGTACAAAATTTGCTCTTTAACAAGTTATGCTAACCAAGCTCAACAATGGTGTTATTATTCACTGAAAATTATGAACGAGATGGGACTATAGCATAGATAGTATACATATATGAAGCTCCTATGGGAGCAAACGGTTTGTTTTTAAATTTATAACAAAATTTAGTTGAAGGGAATTTTACTTTAATCTTCTTGTTTCACTCAGTGTGTTATGTCAACTCAGAGTGTATATTTCGAAAAATGATCAATTGATGTGAATAGAATTCGAAGAGATTAAGTCAACAGCTAAACAATAAAGTAGTTAAGGGCTTTGCCAAACAAAAGGCCGACAGTGTCAATTCGTGTTATGGCTGCCACCCTGTCAAAAGTGAGCAAGGAGCTACCCGATCCGAAAATCCAAATTCAAATTCAAATCAGAGTTACTCAAATGTGTACTTATGCCAGTGTTTGTGTGTGTGTAGAGTGGACAGTCAACTAACTAAACAAAAGAAGGCAATTCTGAAGAGCTTAAAATACGTTTTGTCAACATTAGGAAAAGGCTCGGTGTTAGGATATGTTGTTTGGAGGGGGGCAGGGGGACAGTGGCTCAGTGTCATGTGTGGATAAGGGGAATGATTAATGCTGCAGAAATTGCTTTCGAATTGCCGCCCAAAACAACAGCAACAAATGCCATGCCAGAGTTGCGGATGTGGACATTGCGGATGTGAGAATGTTGCGGATGTCGCACTGGAAAATGCACAAAGGGAGGTGATGCGATGCGATGCGACGCGACGCGTCGCCTGTTGCCACCGGCCAACCGCCACCCTTAAGGACAGCAAGTTGCAGGGTCGAGTGCGAAACAACCCTCGTCTTGCTTGCAACTGCAACAAAGATGAATATTTCAAATTCAGCCTCGTATCTCGTATGCATGTGCATGTGCAAAAACAAGTCACAATATTTTAGTCGAGAGAACTCGACTAGGAGATGCCCTGAGAAAAAAGCTGTTAAATATAATGCAGCGATTAAAATACAGCAATCAGTATGATCAGATCTTTAGAAATGTATTATTATACTGCTCAAATTGTGTCTTTTATTACGATCGGAAAAGGGGTTTATATATTCACGAATATCTTTATCGATAAGTAAAATAACTTTAATATTTACCTTTAATATACGATAACTCATATACTTAATTGAAGTATCTGCTGTTTGGGTCTCTGGATCAGCTTGTTAATACAGACGGACAGTCGGATTTGACCAGATCGACTCATCAGTTGATTCCAATCAAGATATATGATAAAGATATATATATAAATGAGGTCGGTTATGCTTCGTTTAGTATGTTACATACTTTGCACAACTTCATTATAGTCCTTTCACCCATTTTTAATGGGTTCAGGGTATACAAAAGGCAAAAGACAAAAAAAGGAAAGGCCCCATGCGATTAACGGTAGCTTGCACAATCCCTGGTCGGCTTAAGTGCATTATCCTTGAGCGTGTTGACGCACTCTGCCAACCCTCAAAATAATTGCATGCATCTAGCACCTACAACAAGTCCGCTCGTTTCCCCGCTCGCTGTGTCCTCGACTTCGTTGCTATCTTCATCAGCTGAAACCAGTGTTTGTCTCTGCTCATCAATCATTATTGGATTCCTTCTGCTGCTACTCTTTAAGCTCATTGATTGACATGCAATTCAATATTTGTCCTTCAATCAAAAAACAATTTAATAGAAATACTTCAATGACAGCCAATTTAAGCTTAAAAACCATTTACGATTAGAATCAGGGAAAAATCTATCTGAATTTTAAAGAATGTACATAAAAAAATCTTGAAAAAAATTTATGTTTTTTACGTTAGTAGAAATAATTTCTAAATATGCGAAAAAAATAAATTTAGATAAGAATGTTGCTTGTCATTTCTTGAAAAATACATTGTTTTATTAATTTAAAAAACGTTTTACTTATTTATTAATTATAATAAATTATATTATATTTAATTCATTATTGACTATTGACCAATTTTTATAATTTGAATTCATTTATTTAGACGTGATCTAAAGCCAGATACTTGTATGGAAATTAGGTAGGATAGTTAACAGCTAAACTTTCTGAATAATAAGCTGAGTTACAATAAGCGGCGAACACTTTTGTTCTGAGTGTATTCGTAATTGGAATATATGGAAATGATTTATATTATTATTATTATTAATTTTCTTTGCGACCACATCGTATGAAGTACAAGTCTAAAATCAATTAAAATTTTTAAATTAAAAAATATATCAAATATATATAAAATGCATACAAATTTAAACCCCCTTCCCCCTATTATGTAATAAATGCATTTGCAATCAATTAACTCACTTGCAGATCTACTGCGATTTCTGTTGTCCATTTACAAATTCAATTATGCGAATTAGGCACGCTGTCAGTTTGAAGATATCACAGTCCAAGCAGTTCCGTGGAGTATCTGGTCATGTCTAACAATATTAGCGGCTTTATCTGTAGTGGGCGTGGCAATGCGGAGAGACGCAAGTCGACTTTGACCATTTTCACGCTGAGCACGTTTCACTTTTCCGGCTAAATTAGATTGCGTGCAGAATGTGGGCGAGTTGCGCGCTGCAGGTGCAAGCTGACTCAGTGTAAAGAGGTTGGTCGGTCAGCGGGACAAGGGGCGGCTTAAGTCAGCGCGTTCATTGCGTGCAACAATATTTTCTAAAGGGTTGGTGTAAAAAAAAATAATAAAAAAATACGCGCTTTCCACAAGAATTGTTCTTGGCCGTTGTTTTATTTTGTTGGGCCGCGAAAACTTATGCACAGCAAACTAATCTCTTTAGTGCAATTAATTATGTGCCGACGCCATTTTGTTAAACCCAAAGACCCAACATTCAGGGCATTCATTTTACACGAGCAGCTCAGCTCAGCTGTTCTGAAAAAAAACTTTATCCTTTCAGCTGCCAGCTGATAAGCCAAACCACAAAAGCGACCATTTCATGTAACTTTGGCGTAGCTGAGAGATTATTCAACGCTCAGAACCCTTCGGAATAGCGTAACCAATATTGTTGCACAGTTTCCAGCACACAGTTTTTTGTGTGTGTTGTTTTTTTTTTTAAATTTAATTTAATTTAGTTTTAAAACCACTGAAACTCTACTTTTTCGCACTAAATTCAATTAAATACGTTGTCAACCATTTTAATTTAATGATCGGATTTGAAACGAATTCAATTGAATGATGCAAACTAAATTAAATGATATAAAAAAAAGTAGTAATTGGAATAATTAATATAAAAAAATTTAATAAAATAAAACATGATAAATCTTAAATCTTAAAGAAACACTAAATCAGTTAGTTAGAAAATGCAGGGAGAATGATGAAGATAGGTAAGATAGAGATAGGTAAGGTAGTAATAAATCGGATAACGTTCCTAGTAAGTCTGCAAGGAACATAAAAGTTAAGGCGAACTAATAGAAAAGCGGAATCAATTTCGCCATTAATTAACTTATATAGAAAAATCCACACTAATTTGTATTATTAGTTTAACTAATAAGTGAAGCCACACAGGGTAAGGAAAGGGAATTACTTCTGAATGGACTCAGCTCGATCTTGATGGTACTAATAGAATTGCATAAATATTTCGTATAGAAAGATCTTCATATAATACGATTTTACTTATATTGATTTAATTATTAGTTTAATTACATTTTAAGTTGAATGAAGAAAGTAAGTTTAAAAATCAACAGCTCTGTCATTTTTGATTTGCCTCGCTTAATTTGATTTATTTCATTAGTTTTTTAAGAATGTAAACTATTTAATTGCATGCAATTGGAATGTTTTTTATGAAAGCAGAATTCTTCAGTTTTGTTAGGCAATTCATGGCAGCTTGGATCACTCGAATATATTATATTCATGAAGGCATGTAATTGAATTCTGCTTTTGAGTAGTTTGCTCTACTTATAGTTTCATACAATTAACGTAGATATAAATATATGGTATATATGAATATATGTATATATGTATATGAAGAAGTGCATGTTTTATGCACAGCAAAACTTTTCAAATGCTGGCGTCGACTTTGGCGATTAAGTCTTTGCATGCAAAGTATTGTGAAACTAGTTAATGCAGAATATGCAGCCACAAGCCACAAGCCACAAGCCTAAATTAAATCCAGAACACGATAAGCGCCAACTTTTTGCCAAGGCAAAAACTGTTAAAAAAAATGCAAAGGATTTGTAGAATCAAGTAAAAAAAATGTTCTGCTCACTGTATAAATAAAAAACAGACAGCAAACTATGGATGGGCTGAGCGGCAAGGCAAAATGAAGTAAGCCAAGCTATAAACTTAATTAATTTATATGCACTGTTAACAGAAAAAAAAGACAACGTTTTTCCAAGTGCTTTAGCAACGAGACACAGAAAACTAAAATTAATATATGTTTAAATTAAATTAAAAAAATACAACGATTTTTTACGCACTTGTTAGACAATTTCTGGAGAATTTTCCGGATGTGTATTTGTTGACTGTGTATTCCTTAGAAAATGTTATTCTGTGAACAACCTTTAAATTAAAATATATTATTTTATTTTTAAGTAAAATTCAATTATTGCTATCAATTAAAAATCCGATTGAATATGGAGGCTTAAGATTTACCTTAGAATAGATATCGAAAGCCAAATTTAAAGACTGCACCACATGCATTACTTATACGACGTGTTGACATCACACGTGAAACTGGACTTGTGCTCAGCACATGCGAATGTGGGCTGTGTAATTGCAAAGCTTGTTGCTGGCCAATTAAGGGCAAATTAAATTATAAAACACACCCACACAATATCCAACGCCTCAATTTAATTTCAATGCCAGTCAGCTGTGCTCGGCTTGTCAAATTCAGAGTGCAACAACCACAACAAGAATAAACAACAAATCCGCAGCAGAAACAACTCAAGACTCACGACGTGAATCTCATTGAGATGGTTGTAAGTCTGTGTCGGTGTGTGTGAGTGTGTGTGAGTGTGTGTGTGTGAAAGTGATGATGATGATATTTCTTTCGGGCGCGCATAAGTGAATGAAAATGAAAAAGTGCTGGTGGCACACAAGTTACGTGATCCGAATATCCAAAAAAGAAAAGAAAGAAAAAAAATAAATAAACTCGGTCTGACATGAAATGACGCGACAGACGGGTGAGAATGACAAGTGGTGAGTGGGCGGCAAATGTTAGCACTCACTGTCGTCCAAGCGCAACGACTGGTGACTGGTCAATGGCTCTGCTTCAGTACAATACAATGCGAGCCACGCTGTGCACACACACACACACGCACAACAACAACAACAACAACAATAATAATACAAAAAAAAGCAAAACCCAGCAGCAAATTAAATAATTTTTATTGCTGATATTGTTGGCATTTGAGCTGGTTTTCGGACCTCCCTTGTTAAAGTTAATTGTTGTTGTTATTGCTGTCTGGCATCATAGATACACCCATTTATATATACATATATATATTTTTGTTCGAATTAATTAAATTTCTAACGATAAAAAAATAAATTCCATCAGACAAATACATCGAGAAAATTAAATTCAAAACGTTTGCAAAATGTGTGTTAAATAATTAAGAAAATGTGTTCACAGAGATTTCTTGGAGATTTTTATGTAGAGCATTGAAATAGCCTAATTGACAAATACCAGCTGCTTGCTTTCTTAACTGATTTTGTAGTCTTGTGCCAAAGGTCACAGGATATGAACGGAAACATGTTGTAATTAAACTTTTAATTAAAACCATAAAAGTCATTGCAATCCAAAGTACGAAGTAGGCAAGTATGAGTGCTCTATAAGGTAATTTCTAGTACCCATTCCAGCAAGCGGATGAAAATCTCTTAACTTACTTTAGTCGAGAGAACTCGAATAAAAGATACCTTAATAAAACGTATACAGCCTTTATCAAATATGTAGAGCTTATATAAAAATAATAAAATATGTATGGTTATATTATAAATGAATTGGAAGTCAAAGTGCTTACATTATTTGTATTTATAACAATTGAAATTCGGTTTTTATCGATATTCGTAAAAAAGTGCGCTTATTGACAATATAAAATGAATTTGGTCTGCCTAATTAATTTATGAGATACACTTCAATCAAAATATATTACAGCAAATGGAATTATATAGATATGTGATCAATTTATACAATTTGTGACAGTAATATAAAATAAATTGTAAACGAACACGCTTAAAAACTTTGCTTGAAATGAAACTAATTTATTGCTAGGCAACGATTGAATAAGCAATTACTGCAAAATATTTACGAAAACGAGTAAATTGTGAAATAAATCAAAATTTATATAATATAATGTATAAATTTTCTAGTTGGTTTGATTTTTTTGTTGTTATAAATACATTCTATGCACTCGTTTGTCTTGTCACAATAACAAATGAATTGGTCAATTAGACGGCAAATAAAATTTATGTATAGCTCAATTTGATTACGCTATGGGCCTATGAATCAATGGAATGTATTTTGGGTTAAGGACAGTGACATTCTCTCGAACAGTGTATTTAATTCGGGCAATAAATAACGGCAATACGATAGCTGCAATTTATCCAGGAAGCTCGGTTTTGCGCGGGAGTGCGGTGAATGTGAAACACATTATTTTTGAGCACCTGCAGTTGAACCATATGCCACCAATCCCAATTCCCCATGCCTCATACAACATTCATTTATTAGATTGCATTCAGAAACGATGTCAACATAAAAGCGAGCCCAGGACTTACAGGTAAAAACAATGGCGTAGTCAGAAAAAAACATTAAGGGGAGAAATGAGAGATTTTATTGGTTTTGATGCCATAATGTAAAAGAACGCAGAACACTAATAAATGAATATAATAAATTTATAAATAAGAAAATTTAACCAACAAATTATTGATTTTAAGAAGAGTAAATTTCGCTGTTTCTGCCCAATTTTCAAAAAGAATTTCTTTTACTGCATTTTAAAAATGCATTTTTTTAAAAATGAATTAAAAAAGCTTTTATAATTTTAGGTATTTTTGTTTTATATATTTAGATATCAAGTTTATAAGCTTTGTGATTTTTCTCCTGAGTTTATAAGTAAAACAAACCGATTAACGATTTTCTAGGAGCAGCTGCTCCCTCACCAATACCTAGCTACGCCCATGGTTAGAAGCATAAAATGTGTAACCATAAACCGGCTGGTTACCACAAAAACAATTTGGTGGTTGGCCCTCTCGGTTCATGTGAGAGGGTATTAGTGTGCATGTTAATGGTCGCATAGAGGGCGTCAGGGAAACAATTGTGTGTCATGCACTTTCAACCCCAGCGCCGTCTTGTCTGGAGTTCCAGTCGAGCTATCCAGGTTGTAAAGGGTATCAAAGGGAAACGGGGAGGGAGGGAGGGAGGGGGCCAAGGCAGCGTGGGCGTGAGCAATTGCTGTTTGGCGACGTGGTAACTAGAGCCAATGGACTAAATTGGGCAACAACGCAAACATAAACAACAAAAACGGCACAAAACGAACAAAACGAACAAAAAAAACAAGAACAATGCCAAAGAAGCAACAGTCTGCTGCTGGCCCAGTTGGCTTCGTTCCTGGCATTGTTTCTGGCCTTCCTTGGCTGGCTTTTCGATACATTTATTTGAGTGACAGTTTTTCCGACTTCCCCTACCCCTGCTCCACTCCACGTCTCCACAACAGCAACCCGCCATGCATCTGGAATCCCCCGCGGAGAGCGGACACGTGCTGTTGCCGGTTTTCATTATTTTAGCCAGTGGCAACGTTTTGCCAACCCCTTCACACACTCCCCGCCACTTCCCCTCGCTCTACGTCACTTCTCTGCCGCAGTGCGTTTTAATTTTGTTTGATGTATTACCTACACCCAACCTCGAAATCGAAAGCCCCCCCCCCCCCATCAGTCCAGCAAGCACTTTGAAAGTGGGCTAAAATTATTCTTTTATTCACTTGCGCATATTGTTTTCTTTTCTTCTTGGTAGGAGTTTCTATGGTATACAGATTTTCATTCATATATAGATTATAGAGCAATATTATTATGTAGATTTTTTGTGATTTCCATTTGATTTTACGCACAGAGCAAACAGTAATTTCCGCACCGAAAAGCGTTCAAAATCAATAATCTTGCTAATCATCATCAACAGCAACAGCATCATCATCATCATCATCATTGTTGGCTTTTTGCCAAGCCAGGAACTAGGAACCATTAAGGTGTACTTCAATTGTCCCTCTTCACACGAAAATGCCATAAAAACTGAAAGATGGCCAGCCGCCAAAAATTGCGTTTTGTTTTTTGAGTGTAGATTGGAAGGCACCCATTGGCAGCCATAGGACACATTTGGACCGTAACCAATAGAGAATATTTGAGATACGAAGACGGAATACCCTCAAAATCTGCTCAATTTTCGATTAATATATGGATGAAATGTGCAAATATTAACGATAAGTTTGTCAAAAAAAAAGATGATCATGATTTGGTTACATTAAGATTAGATTAGTAATTTAATTAATTGTAATGTTTATGTCTAGATAAACTTTATTAAATCAGTTTCGATATGGTACCTTCAATTTGATTGTCAAAGTGATGCCAAATGCTTTGTGCCCTTTCTAAAGAGCTGCTCAGTTCAATCAACATCAATGCAATTCCATTAGCTCGAAATGATTCGATGCGCTCCGTTATTTCTGTGGTGTCAAGTGCCCAAAGGACAACAGACAGGACCAAGTAACAGAAAGAAAGAAGTAACGATTGGAAAGCCATAAGCGCATATTGAGTATTTGGGGCTTGGCGTTTATGGCCAGACTGAGTGCTGCAGAGTCACTCAGACCATAGACAAAAAAGTAGTTAAAAAAGCACCCAATATAAACAGTAAAAAAAATACAAAATAAATTCCTGGGCATTAAAGACTTTGCACTTTTTAACTTAGAAAATCACTCAGACAACTAGAAAGTTTTTCTTGTGTGTAATTAGGGTTCATTTCTAAAGATACTATATATTTTTCACATATATTTGTATTATTATAAAAAAAAGTAAAAATTCTTTATTAAGTTTAGAAGCTGGTTTTTTCCAATTAAATTGTACGGTTTAATAAAGTACATAAAATCTTTGTGTGATTCGAACACTAAATAAACATTTATGCAAATAACTTTAAATTTTAAGAAAATATGTATATTTATCTAAACAATGTATAAATATTTGTGGAATTTTTATCCGCGTCCGCGTTGCGCTAATGGAATTATTAATGTAGTTACCTGTGCGTGGTTAACCACAGTGACACACATAATGGTCGAGTCCGTAATGGAATATTGTGCATAGCTGTACATCATCTTACACAGAGTGTGCACATGTGTGTGTGTGTGTGTGTGTGTTACAAAATTAAATGATAGCAGCCATAACAGCGGAACATGCTCCCTGTCGCTGCGACCACTAATTGAAATGGACTACTCCTATGTCCCGAAAATGCCATTATCCTTATCCAACGTACAGAGACTCCTGGGAGCTATTTGCTTTATTTCGCAACATTTCAATTTAAGGCCTATCTCGCTAGATGAATAATATTTGCATCTGAAAATGGCAAACATTTGATAAACAGAGGGTGATGTCAACATTGACTTAGCTAGTTGGTTAAGTAATTCAATTTAAATGCATCTTTAATTTGTTTCCGTCGGCGCCGAGAAAACTTTAACTACTTGCGACACAGACAGGCAGGCAAGGAGGCAAGCAGGCAGGGAGGCAAGCAGGCAAGCAGGCAGGGAGGCAAGCAGGCAAGCAGGCATTAAATGCCGCAACCAGGAGGCACAGTCGACATGCAAATTGAGAAATGTTGCGTGTGTAAAGCACACGCTTAACTTGGGGCAACGGTATGGGGAAATAATTCCAACAGCAGATGCGTAACTAGAGATGCAGATGGATGTTGCCACATCTGAATGGGACGAGTATGGTACGAGCAGGGACAGCTGCAAGGATTACACACTAAAAAATCACCTTGATATTGTAAAAAAGCTTGTAAGAATTCTGAAAAAACTTTGGAAAAAAATGTTTATATAAAAAAGGAAAATTTCTAAACACTTTTTGAACAACCTAGAAAACTTTTTTCAAAATTTAAAAATAAATTTATGAAGAACAAAATCAAGAACAAAGTTTCTAGAAGTATATTAAAACGAATTGGGTGTATTAATTTAAAGTTTCAGATAACATTTTTTTTTTTTGTAGTGTATTTACATATATGTGTATATAGGGGAAATGCCAAATGACAGAGCTCTTGGCATGGAGTAATGGGAATTCCGAGGGCATTTGATAAGCAGCACCATGCTGTGTGAAAGCAGCCGGTGTCGATGCCGTTTCCATTGCCGGTGCCAATCCCGGATGGAGTTTGTATCTGGCTGTGAGGCAGCAAAATGGAACAGGAAATTGAGTGTGTCTAATGCGTGCTTATGGAGCACATTTTAAATGCATTTCTCATTGACATGTGTGGAGACATTCGAGCCGAGCCATTTTTTTTTGGTTTTTGTTTTACTTTCAAGCAACAGGTGAGGTTGCATGCACGTGAAGCGTGCAGCATGGTGCATGGAGTACCGCTTTTATTAAAATCGTGCTGCTGCCTGTCAGGATAACTGGATTTTACCCGCCATCGGTGCTCGGCTTGCCATTTGCATGCTGTCACCAAGTGGAACTTGGCAAATTTTCTTTCATTTTTCATATGTTGCACGTTGCGGCATGTTCCATATGCAACCATATTAAAGAAACTTAATTTTGTTTCTGCTCAACACACACAAGCACACACCTTCATAAATATTTTGCATGGGATGCACTCAGTGAAAATTATGCACTGAAATAAAGATATACAGATTATTATACCCCTTAAGACAAAAAAATAATTATTTAAAGATCAGGCCTAAGATCTAAGAGTAAACCCGGATTGGTATTATTATAAGAACTGTTTAACAAGATTTCTAAATCAAACTTTTACAACAATTAATTTATTATGCTAATCACATTTTGATTTAAAATTATTGAGATCAAACCAAAAGGGAGTTGTAATTTTCCGATATTTTGACATCAAATTATCAGAATGTTACTGCTAAATTTTATACTCTTCAGAGGAAATTTTTATAGTAATTTTCGAATAACGGTAATTTGCTATCTATATATAATTTCCAAGTATTCTACATAAATTATTGATAAATTTTTATTGCTTTCTCTTTTTACCTTCATAATGTAAGGGAATATTTCTAAAAAGTCATTTAAACAATTGAGAAAAGTATAAAATGTTAATTTTCAATAGTCTTGTTAGTCTTATTTAAGTTCTACGTTAAACTTTTAATATGATAATTTGGGAATTTATTTAGAAATTTAAGAAGAACTGATATCGTTAATCAAAAATGTTAGCTCTGGTTTTTAAAATGACTTAATTATGGGACAAAACACCTTACTTAAAATTAGAAGAAGAGATATTTTTTATAAGTATGGTCAAATATTTTTTTTCAGTGTATGTGGTTGTATTGCACATTATTATTGTTCTGCACTCAAGTCGCGTTGCTGCTTCTGCAAATAAATTTGTCAAATTGCATTCGCAATTCGCTCTTTTCCTTTGCTGTCTCTCCATTGTGCTTATGAATTGGTGGGGGGGGGAGTTGGGGGGGTTTGTCAGTGGTAAGTTGGAGAACTGAAACAGCAGCCACAATCAAATGACACGGCAATGTGTCTCTGGTCTTGTCTCTTGTCTCTTGTCTGTTGTCCCTGGCCGATGTCTCTGTTTTCTGTCCACAATTCACAATGCACGTCCACCACGTCATGTACACTTCCCTTCTTCCCTCCCTCTCCCTCTCTCCCTCTCTCTCTCTCTCTCTCCATCTCCCTCTCTCTCTCACTCTCTTCTCGGTATGGTAGTTCGCCACTGACAGCTTTACACATTTCATTTTATTGTCACGTACGTGTTCATTTCGTAGTTTCTCTTTATGGTAGGTCGGTTTTCGCTTGGTTTTCCTCCAAATTATTTCTATTGCCATTTCCCATATAAGGTCACGCCTAGATGTCGTATTTCGCTTCAATAATAGTCGCTCATAAGTCTTGTTTTTTACATACATACAGGTTGTGGCTAGCATAAACTCTTAATTTACCTTCTTATAACGTGAGGTACAAAATGGGAAAAAATTTGAACAGTTTATATAAATTTAATTTTTTGGATAAGATTCCAATTGATTAACTAAAAATATTTCCCATTACGCTTTTAAGTCATGTAACATCTAAAATATTAAGAAATTAATTTAGTAATTTATTTTCAGATCAAATATTATTCAATGCTGAAAATAGCTAACTGAGTTGACAGCGATTGCAATAGCTATTAATGACCATAGTTTTAAGTTCTCATTTATATTTCAGCACTTAATACTCATTTAGACTTTATAATTTGTTGTCTGCTGATTGACAGATTGACAAGTGAAACGTTCAATTTCCGATGACATTTTGCAAGCAGCCAAGAAGTCCTGTCGATCTGCAACTGCATTCGCATATTTCACAAATTTTGCCGTGGAGTAGCAATTACATCAGCAAACTAGTCAGACCGAAAAAATCTGATAAAAGCCAAAAGAAATGAAGAGGAATGTTCAAGGATAAAATACACTCCTTTCAGATGCTTAAGTAAAAACAACTGCAAAGAAAATAAGTAAAAAAATATTATGAGGGAGAGAGAATGAGTGAGAGAGAGAGAGAGAGTGAGTGAGAGTGAGAGAGAAAGAGAGAGCAGCTGGACTTAGTTAATTGACCATTAGAAACACTTGCTATTCGCAAGCCAACTTTTGCTTTAACTTTGGTAATCTGCTCCGAGTGAGTTTCACAAAATGAATTAAAATTCTTAGCAGCGTATTAAAGTGCGCGAATGTTCTCCAAGTCCTATAAAAAAACTTAACAGCAATTCTTCAAGGAGTCGCGTAGTGTTTGGTGAAGGGGGGGGGGAAGGGGTTACACATTCGTGCCACACTAATTCACTTTGCAGTATCATCTTTCAGATTTTGTGTGTGCGAGTACAGTGCTAAAAAGTTTCCGGTTTTTTCTTCCTTTTATTTTTGGAGTCCAAGTCTGTGAATAGCAGTGGATGATACGCAGATGCAGCTGCAGATGGCAGGAAATATGAAAGCTAACAGACTTATTGCATTACTTACACTAAATAACCCACTTACAAAATGGCGCACATGAAAAAACGATAGGATGGATAAATGACAAAATGAGTAGAGGCAGATAGAAGAAGATGAAGATGAGGATGAATATGAGCGAGTTACACGGCGTCGAATGCAGAGGTAAAAGTAAGACTGATGGCGATAATGATGATAATAATGATGCGGGCAACTTATTAAATTCTCCTACAGCAGCACACAAATAGAATTACAACTGCTGACAGCTAAGCGCACTGCTTGCTTCTTCTGCTCTCTTACACGCAATCTTACTCTTTCTTGAACTTTGATAAAAGAGAGCGAGAGAGAGAGAGAGCGAGATGGAATGACAATTGCACACAAGGCAACTTGACAGGACCACTGACAGCAGCTTTGCGCTGCAAGAGTTGAGAGGCAAACCGAAGGGCGGGCGAAGTTTTGGCATTCTCTGCCTGAATGCACGAAAAATCACAGTTACGTGCTGCACACACGCACATGTACATAAACACAAACTATATATAGATATGATTGTGTGTGTGGGGGAGTCTGATGTGAGGTTAAACAGGTATCCAAGATACGCATTTGAAATCGGATCGATGCAGCTTTGGGTTTTCATTCTCTGTTTTCTCTTCCTGTTTGCGAAAGCAACGTAAATCAGTGTTTGAATAAACAGTTCTTATAACTGCAAATGTGCGACTCATATTTGAGTTAAACTGCCTATTATAACGGAATAAAGTTAATTTGCATAGTCATGCAATTAAATTAACGCAAAGCTTTTAGTTTGCACCTTTCCAAAGTTTGCCCTGAGTTAGAAATGCTTAATGTTTTTTCTTTATTAAAAAACATATGTGATTTAGCTTTGCATTGAAAGTATTGTAATACATACAAATGATTTGTATTTACTTCAAAAGAAATTTCGATTAAAAGCTGTTCTACATAGGGTATTCGAAATGCAGCTAATTGTGCTGGATTACAACTATAATGGCCATGCATTGTTTGTTCATAAAATATACATTTAGAGAATTGTTTTAAGCTTTTGCAGTATTTGTATTTTTTCTGCTTGCCTGATTTTGTTGCTTTCTATCTACTGTTTATAGTTTATACATGATATGTTTTAAATTTCACATGTAACATGTACAGTTGCACAGATACTTGCATAGATTTGTGGATACATATTCAAGTAGTTGCAGTTGCAGTTGCAGTTGTTGATCTTAAAGTAGCGCATGCGATTCCAGTTGTTTAAGTTCCTAGTCCTAGAACAGCCTCGATGCCTGATGCATTTTGTATTCAAATTTATGCTGATGCACTGTCTGTGTGCAGTGCAGACTGTTGAGATTCCTTGCTGCGAGTGGAGAATGAAAATCTAATATGGCAGAAAACCCAATTAAATGTTGCACAAAGCAAGAGCAAAGCAGCTGGAAATAATTCTGTTTACGCTGAACACAAGACAAGTTAAATCTTGCCTTGTGGCAGATGTGCGTCGCAGCTGCGGGATATTCTAGGTTTGGAATTAAATAGGACAGGACCAGGGCCCCAGAATGCTCGGGGTTAGGCAATGGAAAAATGGAAAAAAAAAACACGCAGAGTTCACATTTGATTGGATTCGCACTGTGCGATTAAACCAAAAGCTATACAAATATCCATACATAGTAGTCTCAAGTAATACCGAAGGATTTCTTTAATTAGTTTTAATTTTCAATTTCAGTTGATTGCGGCAAATGTAAAGTTCTGCTCACTGCAACACTCACTCCCATTGAGGTAAGTCTGCAACATTTTTTCAATTTGGCATTTCAGTCACGACATCTTTCATGGTTGGCCAAAAAAGGAAACCAACAACACAAAGAAAAACCAAGTTAACATCCAGCTCAGCGCATTTTTATGGCAATCGGCACTGTTACAACTGAAATACGTGAGACGATTTCACAGTAATTGTTTAGTACACTCCATGTATTTTGAACATCCGTTTGTGTTCCCACCCCAAACTTACATAAGCCTTAAAAAAAAAACTAGAAAAAAGCTAAAATATGCAACATTGAAAGTTATTATAGTTTACGTAGTGTAGAGCTAAATAGTTATTCTTCACTTTTGATTTCGTCACATTGAATAAAATATAATGTTTGATAGTTTTTAATAAAAAAAATAACTCAAATTGATTCGATTCCAGCTGTTGGGTTAGCTTTGATAATCAGATTCTGAGTGAGTTGTGGTTTCTCCACTCATTTGCCACACTTTGTGTGTGTGTGTGTTTTTCCCCATTGCGGTTACAGATGTGCCACAACAAAAGGAGTCCTCAAAGCCGGGATATGCACTAAGCCAGTGAAACACACAAAATCAGCATTCAACACATATATGTGGGTGTTCCACATCTGGTGTTGGTGAAGGATTAGAAAAGTAACCGCAAAGGCAGTCAAAGAACTTGGTACTTATGCAGACACACTTGTGAATATATGGCACAGTAGAGTGCACTTAGAAAAATATGCCAAATATTTTACAAAAATAAAAAAAAGATCAAGCCGTTACGATAAATAATTTTTAAAAATTTTGGAATTTTTATTTTAAACTGGTTTTACACAAATATATATAGTTTGTAGCAATAAATAATATTTTATATATATTTAATGAAAAGAGTTCTTAATTCAAAAATCTGTGATTCGTTTTCCAAGAAATGTTTTGGCTATTTGTAATTTGTAGGTCATATTTATTCTCAGTGTAATAAGCAGTTCGTGTGGTTTACTAACTTTATTTGGCATTTTTTATACGCACTCTGGTAAATTATGTTAGTTTGTATTTGTTTGGCCACAAGCGAATCAACAAAATTGGTTAAAAATGTGCACAGTGGTACAATGTACACACACACACACGCACACACACACACACAAACACACGCACACACAAACACACACACACACACACGCACACACACACTTGCTCCACTTCAGCATTCACTTGGCATAAATAATTTGCTTCTTGACCGAGTTTTGATCGATGTTTTCGACCAGGCCAATTCCACAGTGAACTAAAATGCAAATGCAGTGTTAAAGACCAGCTTTAAGCCACATTCATGGATACAGTGAGACTGCATCTTGGGATTTTTTTTTAGTATGGGACTAGGGATCTTTGACAATACATTCGCAGATTTTATGGCTGTAATGAAAACTTAGCCACATACACACACACACACACGCACACACACACACACAAGCAATCTTTGTCTCTATGTCTGCAGCAAGATCATAAAGTGTCGGACCAGAAACTAATCGGTGGCAGCCATAAAAGTAAAACTTGCGCAGCCGGCAAACCTAAGCGGGCACAGCAAAGTTATTGGCCAGTAAAAAGGAGCAGACAACAGCAGCTGAAGCTGCAACTGACGCGGTACAGGTTGAGTGGCGCATGTGGCAACTCTTTGACTCTAAGGATGCGGCTGCTTCTGCGGCTGCAGCTTTGTGACATCTTAAGTGCATTGGTCGCAGCCCATCCAAGGAGGGAAGTGGGAGCATCGGTTGCATCCTATCACATTTATGGCCACATTTTGCGCGATGCGGACAAAGTCAGTATTGTGGGTGACTGTGTGTGTGTGTGTGACTGTGTGTGTGTGTGTGACTCTGTGTGTGTGTGTGACTCTGTGTGTGTGTGTGTGTGTGTAGAGGTAAACCTTTTCTTTCGCTTTTTACTGTCATTTTTATTAATTTGGGTATATGCTCAAGGGAGAAGACGTACCAAACGCGACTAAAAGCTCACAATATGGTTTGGAAAACTCCAGAGTGTATCCTGAACAGATTTCAAAAAAATACATCATGCATTTTTTTATATTGCCAATCCATCGGAGGCATCATCAAAGTAAGCTCAGTCGAACAATCAGAAAAAAGCAACGCTAATAACTAAACAAATTTTATTTTGTTCTTAAAATAAAATATCCTGTCCGAAATTCAGATTGTGTTAGCAAAATTCTATTTAATTTATTAATCCGACAAATAATATTAAATTAAATATCTGAACATTTTCATTTGTAGCTAATTTAATCAATGTCTCAAAAAGTTTCTTTTATATTTTCCATCTATAACAAATCATCAATATTTATATCACTCAGTGAATAAATCAATCTGTCTCTGAAAATAACCGTCAAATACGGTCTTAAGATAACTTTACATTAAAACAAACACAAAATAGAATTTTTCGAAGCATTATTTTTACAATTCCCTTTTACACTTGGTTAGTAAAAAAGAAAATATGCTTTTTTTTATTTACATTTAAAATTTACTTTTAGACATGTATCTTCAATCAATAATAAATCACTATTTCTTGTCGCTGTTCTTCTTATGACAGAGTAACGAATTTGTTTTGGCATCTTAACAAATTACAAATAACAATAAAAATTCGTTATTATGTAATCATGGAATAGAAATAGTTTTCTTTTGGAACAATGGGTAAGTGGCTTAAGCGCTTTTGCCATCAGTTATGTATTTCGAACTCAAAGCGATGAAGATTTATGGCCAACATACATACATATATATATATAATATATAAGCTCTATATACGATATACAATAAACAAACACACACACACATACACACATATGTCTGGGACCAGCTTATAAGCTGCAAACGCACGTTCTCTCTTACCACAAAAATAAAGAAAAAAAGGAAGAAAAGTTTGCGCAATAATATATGAAAAATGTTTTCATAAAGAATTCACAAAATTGAATCGTGGTTGTCTTTTTTTTTTCATTCATTTTCCACATGATACTTGATGTTGACTCTTTGTCAACAGCTAACAAAAACAAAATACAATCCGTTTTTTAAGCAGCATATCAGCCAAGAGAGTTTCAGCCAAGCTAATTTTGTGTGGTTTAAAGAGCAGCAAACCCATGGTACGCTTATGGTAAATCAGCATGATTTTATCGCAAAATTAAAGTTTTAAATGCAAATTGCTTTTGTTGCCAGCCATTTAAATTTTGAATATTTTAACGCATTTACTGCACGCAATTCAATTTAAGTGCCCAACTGGTCGAGGGCATATTAATTACTCGACGCTAATAGCCACAAACATAACCGCAGATGGCAAAACACAATACGAAAATCCCAAATATCCAATTCTGTTTTATTTTGCACCCCAAATTGTGGAAGGTGTACAAAATGTGGCCAGTCATTATCCTGGCGCGGTCGCAGTGGCCGTCACAAAAGGGCTAAAAAGAAACCCAACGGATAAGAATGAGGCGTCCTTCCGCGCCATGAATGGAACTTATTATCTGCGCCAGTTGTACACAAACACGTACGGAGAGCATCGTCTCAGACCAAGCCAACCCAACCCAACCCAACCCCAATCGCCCGTGACTCGGCGCAATAAAATCTTATTAAGGCGCTTTACAATAAGCGCTCAAAGGGGAATCTCAATGTTTGCCACAGCTTCGGGTTCGTGATCGGGAACACCAAAAAACAGAGCTGCAAGATGCTCAACAAAAAATAATAAAAAAATATATATATATATATGTATGTTAAAAAAGTAAACAAAAAACCATATTGCGATTTTACAAATGTGTAGCCAAATGTTTGGCAGTGAGGCGAAATGTTTATGGCTTTCTCGGTGACAGTAATAAAATATATAAACGAATGTATATGTATATATATATATATATATATATATATATCTGCATATATATAGCTTATTGCGCATACGCCGCGTTGTGCACAGCTTTAAGTAGTCTCACTGCTGTTGGTGGTGCTTGGCCCTCTTCTTATTAATAATATACGGCTGCTTCCGGTCGCCTCGGTGGCCTCGACTAGCAATTGCGATAAACCGTTTAGCAATATCCGGCAAAACACAAGACGAAGGCAACTAAACAACGTCTACGCAATACTAATAATTGTGTTTGTAGTTTCATTATCTTCGTTTTGCTTTTACCCATCATTTTCCACTGCCACATTTTTCAAAGTCAACATTTTATTTGTTGTGCCGCACATTTAAAAGTTTTTTTTTGGCCTAGAATTTAGAACTTTTCTGAGTACAAATATTTAACAACCAGCTGTAATGGCTTAGAAAAAAAAGTTAATAATAATGTGTTAAGTGTTAAGTGTTTAATTAGTGGTCAGAACAGTTTATAGAATATTCAATTTTTAGATAAACGTATTGCGACTTAATTATTCACTTTTTAAAGTTCTATATATATCATGTATATATGTATTATCTGGTTTACTATTTAATGTTTCTCTATGTATAATGCTGTTCTTGAACAATGAATTGTTTCCTTTTACTTGCCTTAAGCTACGTAAAATTAACTCGCCTTATCACTCATATATCCCATATAGCAAAGATAAATAAATAACTAAATAAATATTATCAATCAGTAAGTAACTTAAATATGTCTTCATATGGCTCAAGAAAAACTGGTATTTGTTTGTTAAGGTTTAATATATTTCGAAACAAAGCAAACAATAAACAAAAATATGAATAAGATATTCAATTTATTCAAATTTATTTTATGTTTTATGCCGTAATTGCTCAAGAATAATATGTGTATGCAAAACATGAATTGAAAACATCAAGTCTTCGTTTCATATGTGTCCCAAATTCAAGTAAACAAAAGCAGTTCGAGTATTTTGAAGAGTTTATTCAAAATCTGTTGACTTGCATTATTAAAATTGATTTAAAGACGAGGTGGCGAGGAGGGAGCAGAGCAACTCTAAAGATTATGCAACATTGTAAGCCAATAAGTTTGACACTAAACTGAGCAACATTTGTGCTAAGGACATAATCCTTTTACCAAATTGCAGAGCGACACATAAAGTATATGTGTGGCTTATGTGGTGTCTGCAGACACTGGTTGGTGTCAAGTGCTCCTCCAGGCAAGCAACATATGCCATCCATTGACTGCCTCCTTCAGGCTCATTTAAGTTTGTCCTCAATGTGGTGGGAATTTCGATTGACGCTTCTGTGGAACTTAATAAAAATATATTGTTTGAACATTTTACAAACGCATAAGTGTTTTTTTTTTTTTTCTTTTTTTGTATGTTTTTATTTGTAAATATACACATTTTATATTCATATGTATTTATGTATGGGGTTTTTGAACAATGGTAAAACTTTGCCGACAGCTAAGCTCACACACACATTTACACACAGGCACACACAGGCACACACATTTACACACAGGCACACACAGACAATACCTTGTGCTTATTTTCTCGCATCTGTGCAAAAAGTTTTGCCAATAAATGAAAATAGGAAGCACACAAGGAGTAACAACAAGATGTTGAAATAAGTTGTCAAGCAACCAGCATTTCTATACCTATATCCTTAGATATATTCATATATAGTTATATATATCTATGTGTGTGGGTGTGTGTGGGTGTGTGCATAGTTGTCGTTGGCTGCCCGTTTCCGCCTCGAAAGTGGCGGCTGTTGGCTGTCGAGCGATAAGCGCAGAACAGTGATAAACATGCCTGTTATGCAACACAAGTCATACAGTTCCCCCAAACTGCGGCTGGAGCTGTGGAGCAGGATGATGCGGTTGCCATGTCAACGCATCTGAACATTCACAAAGCACACAAATACAGCGACAGCTTCGCACACAATTGCATCCACATTCATTTTCCTCGAGGACAATGACGATCGCTCTGGAAGCGAACGTGGAGTGTGGAGTTTGGAGTGTGGAGTTTGGAGTGTGGAGTTTGGAGTGTGGAGTGTGGAGCTTGGAGTTTGCAGTTTGGAGTGTGGTGTGGCATGAAGCCTCTTGTTGTGGTGCCTGTTCTTGCCACGTTCTCTGCTTTTGTCAGCCAACTTAACTATCTTTTCATGTACCCTATAAGTGGATTTGTTGGTGACAAGCTAAATAGAGTTCTATCATGTATCACTAAATGACAATCAACTAGTTTAGAATTGTGATAATTATCACGAGTACACTCGAAAAATTACTTTAATTAACATTGTGAAAATCCACATATCAATTTTGGTTCAAATTATTGTTCGTAAAATGAATATAAAAAACATTTCTAAAGAAGATTTTTCTATAATTTTATGTGTATTTTATAAGTTAGTTCGTAATAATTCGAGAAATTTAGTAAATATTTTAAATATAAAAGATTCTTATCTATTTTTCATAATAATTTTCTATTACTACGAAATATATTTTTAACAATGAAATAAAGGTATAAATTATATATTTCTTAAAAATAGAAAATGTTTCCGTAAATTGAAAAAGAGCTTTTGTTTAAAAATAATTGTTTTATTTTTGAATTATTTATAAAATCAATAATTACTTTTAGTTCATTTTAGAGGGATTTTCTACATCTCTTAATTTATTTATTTTTATTAGTCTTCTTACAACAAAAAAAATTTTAGCAACATTCACTGGGAATATATATTTACCATATTTGTTAAAATTAATCCTTAAGCAAAAGTTCCTTATCTGTCTGAATGGACACAGTGAATCTCCCCCAGAATACCCATTGATTCAAAATATATTTCGTAGTATGGAATACAAAAATAAAAAAAATATAACAACAATTGAAAACTTTCCAGTCATGCGTAACCAAATGCGAAATACTCGGATACGAGTTGGCTATAGGAGAAGGGTCTTGGAAATTGCTTGAGATATGAGCTTTTGGGGAGTTTGTGGGCGTGAGTGGGCGTGGCTACAAAAATGCAGAGAAGTTTCCTAGTAATCTTCTTTCAAGTTCGGTAACTGTAGCTCCTTAATTGCGGGAAATTGAGGCATTTTAATAATCGAGAAAATATGTATTCTTAATTATAAAACAACTGATTTTTATTTAAAGCCTTTTCATATGAACGTGTTAACTTATAAAGGGTGTCTTTTAGTGAAGCCAAAAAGAGTTGCAATCGAATTGATGTGCATTTGGTTTATTTGGAATGTGCTTGTGGGTGGTTAGACGGGTTTAATATTCGCTTATTTTGCAACACATCTGGCTAACAACGAAGCTGTAAATTTCAATCTCAAAATGTTGTTTTAGTGAGTTGACAACTTTGACGAATAGTTTGTCATATTTATCAATTTAACAACGTGTGCAGATATATATATAAATATACATATGTATATATGTATGTATATATATGAATGCATTTCTCATGTGAATTGTAGGCGTTGCCTAGGGAGATGAATGAACCCGTTATCTGTGTAGCAGTCAATCGATTGATAATACACAGATATCCATCCATATCCTTTTTTTCGTTTTTTCTTTTTCATGGTGTTCATATTGTGCCGCTTTCAGTCCACTGTTTCCGTCTCACACATCAGACATCAGCAACAGCATCAGGAACAGCATCAGCATCTGCCTGGCTGATAAAAATAAAATTCAGAAAAAACGTATACACATACATGTGTGTGTGTGTGTGTGTGTGTATGTTCTCACGTATTCAGGATGATGGCAGGCCATGTTGATAAAGTTATATTAGCCGCTGTGCGTCAGGAGTACAATGACAATGGGCAAAAACAAAGTTTGACATTCAGTTGATAACATTTTATAACAGCACATTTGATATGAGCTGACAGCACAATGAATGTCAAACTGACAATAACAATCCAACAAAAACAAATGTGTCTGTAAGCCTGTTTGTGTCTGTGTGTGTGTGTGTGTGTGTGTTATTGTGTGTGTGAACTACAGTTCATGTACTCCTGTCAGTTACCTTTGGATTATGGGCACAGACCAAACATCAGCAATCCGCATTTATATAAAGCAAGCACTAAGCTTAATTAGAGCAACTCACAATGGGCAGTCATCATTATGCTCGCCTACCCCGTACCCCGTACCCCCGTCAACAAGCCAGATATTTGTACTATTTGCCCAAGACACACAATATATATATATATAAGTGTGTGTGTGTGTGTGTGTGAGTGCATGTAAACCAACAAATTACCGACTCGCATTCGTATCACTGCAAACAAATCAAATTAGTTTCTTGAAATCCATTGAAACATGAATTGCTCAAATCAATCGAAAAAAAAAACCAAACCAAAACAAAAATATTAAGCGTGCTCAAATATAAAAATAAAGGATTTCCATAAAATCATCGAAATACAATTTTATACAATGCTGAACTTAACATAATCGAAAAGGGTATGTTGGATGCAAAACTGGCAGAAAAATCCCTTAGAATATATATTTATATTCTTGATCAGCAAGAGACCAGAAACTAAAAACCTTTGGCAGATAAATCACAAATTTATTAGATATCATCCTTGATATATATATTAAATTGACTAACTATATAAATTTGATAAAGATCAGCTAAAAAGGTAATTTTTGTTCACATATTATTTTATTGGGCAAGCATACCAAGCATTTCCAAGCTGAGTCTAGGGTATCTCATAGTCGAGCTGTCTCAATTATGCAATGCTAACTTTTAACGCTGTCGATTCCTGCTTGACTTTCAAAAAATATTTCAATAAAACGCTTGACTAATTTGATATTCGAATTGATAACTGGCAATTGGCTGGAATATAAAGCAGAAATTTCTTTAAAGTTGCATTTGAATGTGTTTTACTATGGAAGCAGGAATTATTTAAGACAAGTTAGCAGCAGAAAACTTGTTGAAATAAATTTATTGAATTAGTGCAGCAGGGTTTGTGGCAACACAAACATTGTTTACTGTCTCCCGTTGCAGCAACTTTTTGCTAAATCCAAGTAATTAATTGTTTTTAATTGCAGAAAAGGGATTGTTTTGCAACAATTTGGTGCAGTTGTTGTGCAACCTGAGTGGTTGCACAGTTGTTTTTAGATATGATTTCAAGGAGATGCGTCAGATTGTTTTCCATAACTTTCTGGTTAATTTGAGGGAGCAACATCGTCATCATCATCATCATCAACCTCGAGTCGGATGAGCAGAAGGAGTCTCAATTTATTTAGCATTGGCATTTCGAGATGCTGTTGACGACCTTCGTCGTGTGCGACAAGCCGAGCTACTGCGACTCTGGGCTTCTGCCAAAATGCCGGAGTCGTATTCATAGTTCCGCACAGTAAAAATGTCCATTTTCAAAACGTAAACAAACACTTGTACGGCGCAATATTGGGCCCGAGGCGCCGAGCTCGTAAAAGCTTTGGCTCCAACGCATGCGCTCCTGCGATGGGAGACTTGCTCAATTTGTTTGTCGTGATGTGGTCGGTGGAGGGGAGGGGAGGGGATAGGCATGCCTGCTGCATTCGGCTGCAGCCGGAGCTTTGACGGAGTGACGTCAGCGTCAGGCGTCAGGCATCGTTAAATACCAAGGACTAATAACGCTCCTGCTGGCTGGCTGCTGCCTGCTGGATGCTCAGTTCCGTTCGAGACACACGCCAAGTGAGACGTGCCACTGGGGAATATAATCCCATCCAAAATACATATTTATATGTGTATATATATATATATGTATATAATATATATACGCGACTAACTTCTACTCGGTGCGTGGGTCTGCGTGGGCGACGTGTTCGTGTAAATGTGTGTGTATATCCATGAGTGTGTGCGTGTGCGTGTGTGCGTGTGTGTGTGTGCGTAAGTGGATGCTTTCGAGCGTCCATAAAACAGCAATAGCAAATTTTGGCTACCACAGCAATGCTCTCATCCCATATACAAATACAATAACACTGAAAACAACCAACAATTAGCAACTGCAAACGCATCGTTTCAGGAGTGCAGCCAATTTAAAGGTAAATTCACAGAATGTACATTGTGAATAAATGTATAAACGTATGTATTGTACATATATTAAATACGTATGCATATTTGTTGACACTTCTTACAGCGGCATTTGTCCTCATGCGCTATTTACGTGTTCGCTCCTAGGCCAACCGTCGCAGACAAAGAAAACAGCGACAGAAAGCCACAAAAACAAATAACAAACAAACAAACAAACAACAACAACAAAAAAAAAACACGGCCAACGACCACAGGACAAAAACACAACCAAAACGATAACATGGCCAGAATTCGCCGAAATTCGGTCAATATTTGTGCCTGTACATGTGTGTGTCTGCGTGTGTGTGTGTTTGTGTGTGTGTGTGTGTGTGTGTGTGTCTGCGCGCGTGCGAGTTTGTCTTTGTATTAGTGTCGAATGTGTACTGTGGCACAATCGACTAAAAAAGGGAATTTTTCAAACAGTGCTTTTATATTTTTTTTTGTTGGCCCAATGACAATGTGACGAAGTGGACCCAAATCTGTGTCAGCATAAATTGCGACGCATGCTTGCCTTATTCAGTCTAAAGCTGATCTAAGCCAAAAAGGAACAAAAACGAACCTAACAATATGAATGCCAAGCAATGCTGGCTTACAGTAAAAAAAAACTGGTCTAAGATAACATTTTACTTAGTTTTTATATATTTATAGCAGTGATTAAGCTAATGCTATAACAAAACAACAATATTTATTTTATATATTTATATTTATTAATTTATTTATTTATTATATTTATTTGTTATATTTTGTTTTAAAAAAAACATGTTTTCACTTTATTAACTTTCTTTTCGACCTACCTTAACTTAATAATGTACCAATCAGTTTCGTATTTGAGTTTTAGTCTTACTTCTGACAGGTTAGATATAAAAACCTTTTGACGTGTTTTATTTCAACTTATTTTTTAAACATTTGTTAAATATTCCTGTTAATTTCGATGCATGTTCTGTACTCAGAAAAAATATAGCTTCCAAATATACAAATAAATTTAAAGCTTTTTTTAGACATAATTTCTATGTTAAAATTAATTTTCGAATAAGGGTAGATACAATTTTGGCTAAAATTTAGAAACAAGTAATTCTATTCTCTTCATTTTTTTTTATCAATTGTTATAATAATATTAATCTTAATATAATTAATAATAATAATAATACATAATTAAATAAAAAACGAATGCAAAATTGCTTTTAAATTTAAGAAATATCTACACATGAATTAAGAAGAAAAAGATGCTGATTTTTAGAATTGTATTTTTTTTAAAATTATATATTTTTATTTTTATATTTCACTTATTTTCAAATTGTCAGTGTTACTTAATTACTTAATTACTTTATTTGATATAAGGAAAAAGGCAATTAACGAAATAAGTTGCTGGAATTATCACTCATAAGTATTATATTAAATAACATTAGTTATCGTGTTATAATAAGTACTTGTTATATTATAAGAAAACACACATTATTGGCCAAGGTTATCTCGATTCGAAAAAGCGTGTAAAAAGTCGATTCCTGACAAAGAAACAAACATTTGTTCGTTTTATTATGTTCGGTTTGTTTGATGCTAATCAGCTGACATTTCGTGTTCTCACCTGGCAGACATGACAGTTGTCAGGTCGCCAAACAAGGTGTGTCCACTGCGAATGAACTGGCTATAATCGAACTTTTGTATACCCATTAAATTGATATATGTATAGTGTATGCACCACATAGTTGTAAAAGTGTTTAAGGATCGGAATACATTTTCCAGTCCTCTCTTGGGAGTGAGGAATTTGCCACAAGACATATAAATATAACGTGCATTTTTTATACAATTATTGTTACACATACGCCATGTGGTGCAACAGCGTGTTCCCCATAATAAATCGCTTGACAATAATTCACCCAACCAGTGAAGGCAATGGCTGTGGGATTTCTGTGTGGATGCTGGAGTAATGCTGAGCTGGGGAAACTGGTAAAGGCAAAGGCTATTAAGGCATGGAGGACTTAAAGCATTTCCCAAGTGGCAAGCTGTGCGCACTGCGCCTTTATTTTTTGTGTGCGAATTGTCACAAGCCACGCCCAGCAGCAGATAGCATAGCTAACCAATACACACACACACACACACACACACGCAATACAGACATCCGTTAAGGGTTCCGTTTCCAGTTCCTGCCGCAATAAACAAAACTTTGACTTTGCAGTGTTGTAGGCTGCAAACACAGCGTTGAAGCCACGCACCTTCCTCTTCTCTGTATGTGTGTGTGTGTGGGTGAGTGTGTGACTCGACATGCTCTTAATGCCCAACAAAAACATAAGCTCAAGGACATAAGTACTGTCTCCCCAGCTGCTGTTGCTGCTGCTCAAAGTGTGCCTCAATGTCATTATGGGTAAATTTTTAATGTTGCCAAGCAGAGACAGACAACAACAACAACAACAACAACAACAACAACATGAACAGAACCCAAAATGTAGGTTATCAAGTTGTGTAAGTACTGGGTTAGGTCTACCCTCTTGTTCCCTCTCTGCCAAGTTGTTGCGCTGAATCCTCGCACATCTGCCGCAAGAAACAAGCAAAACTTTTACTTATCACAACAAAAAAAAAAAACACAAACAATTTTTAATGGCAAAATCATTTACTGACCCATGATTACACGGCATTATGTGGAATGGTTGTGTGTTGGTGCTGGTGTGTTGGGTTAAATATTTTTGCATGTTTTTCTAGCCAACTCGCTGGCAATTGGGTCAAGCACTTCAGGCATTTTCATTTCGCGCCCCGCACACTAAATATTCGCACCGGATTTTTATTTTGTTGGGCCCTGCACACAACCACGCGCCAGAATACATCATTGCGAAAACACCAACAATAATAAGCACAAGAACAAGAATAGGAACAGGAACAGGAACAGGAAACGGAAACCGCTTTGCAAAGTTCTATCAACCAGCGAGCTGAAGAAGCCGCATCAATTTAGTTTAAAGAAAAAAAAATAAAAAAATAACAACTTAAAAACGAAATACAAAACTCCCAACTTGGATTCGTCTTACTCCTGGATGCTGGTGGTGCTTTTGATGTTGATGTTGATATTGCTCCAACCGCTGCTTGTTGCCACTAATTAATTGCAAACTAAAAAAGTTGAGTGGCATAAACTTTACCTGCTGCTTTACTCACTTAACTTGAAATCTGCTAAACGCATTTGGCTGCTACTGACGGCTTGTAAAGTGATATTGGTATTACAAAACAAGCTATAATTAAGAAAATATTGGCAAGACGTGCTAAAATTATACGGAGAATCTGCAAATTTAAGACTAAAAATTTAGTCTTTAAATCTTATATTAATAACAAGTTTGATTTGAACTGTCTGTTTTAAGGGCACATCTTATATCTATATTTAGATTATATTAAATAAATTATATATTAATTTCCTAGAAACAATCGTTCGGCTAGTAATCCATTCGTTCTTCTTTCATCACATAATTCGCAAATTAAAATAAACAAAATCAAAATTTATAAATATGGCTTAGTGAATTCGTGTCAATCAACAAAACGAATAGGAGTTTTTACTTTGGCATATCTTTAGCTTAAGTATTCCTTATAACTAGTTATTATTATTTTTTTAGAATTTATTTTTATAAATTTTTAGGTACATAAAATAAATATCATTAAAAAAACATGTACTAGCTAAGAATTTGTATATCAAGCCAAAAAAGCTTAGCTTGCAAACCTATCCAAAAATTGTTTTGATTATAAATATATAGATGATATGATGCACACTATAATTCATAATGAATATCCATTTCGTAAATGCAATGAATTTCTAAAAACACTAAAATATAGCTTAAGTTTTCTTTATAACTAGTTATTATTATTTTTTAGGATTTAAATTTGAAATTTTTAGGTACATAAAATAAATATCATTAAAAAAAATGTACTAGCTAAGAATTTGTATACCAAGTAAAAAAAAATTTTCTAAAAATACTTTTCTTTATAAATTTATAGATGATAGGATGCACACTATAATTCATAATGAATATCCAATTCGTGAATACCATGAATTTCTGGAAACACTAAAAAGTCTGTCGATTTCTTCTATACAATTAGGCACAATCAGAAAACAATGAAAGGGCGTCAGGCAAATTTGCATAATTTCGTTAATTTCTTTGCACAAACTGTGAACTTTCTGTGTAACGTGATTTTTCACTTAATTTACGAATTTCGAGTTGAGCTTTTTGTAAATTGTAAGGATTTTGGCAATACGAAAAGTTAGAGTTCATTTTGCTCAAGCGTACTTAATTAAAGCAAACACATTTCATTATGCTTTTGTGCAAAAACAAATATGCTAAACACGATTTATTAGTCGAGGCGTCAATGGTCTATTGTACTTGGCCAAGTTAACGATCCGATGGGCAACAAGCCAAGCAGTGCTGTAGAATTAGCATTTCAATGCTTTTGTTATATTATTATTCCCTCAGGCCTACACAATATTAATATGTTAACGATTGTTGTTGTTGTTGTTGTTGTTTTTGTTGGCTTTTGCTTTGGCTTGACGTGTTCCAGACACCTAATCAGAATACTTAAGCTTTATGCTTTGAGCCCGATAAGGATAATCAAATTGTAGACTGAAATTAATATTTAAACTGTGAGCGAGTCTTTGAATTATTATATCTCTATGAATGACAGTGAGTGACTCATCGCAAAATGCTCCAATTATAGCCATGACTCACTAGGACAAGCAAGTGGAAGGAATTTCCATGACAAATCAAATATCATTTTCAATGAATACGATTATAAATGTCATTGGCGACACATTTGCAACCGACGCTGTCTGTCAACCACATTTCAATGCCGTTCCGTAATCGGACATTTACTTAACTTATTAATTTCCAATTAATTTCTGTTGGCCAACGGCATCCATTGCACAAAAGGACATGGATGGAGCACAACTTGTCAGCCTGCTTGATTTTCATTTGCTGGAATCGATTTCGTAATCCGGCTCATTTGACTCATTTTGATTGACATTTCAAAATTTGGGTTTAAAGCCATTTTGAGTGCAAAGTTCGCCGCATTTCGTGGGTGAGCGATACACAACTAGACAACCAAAAGCTGACAAATGCGGTGACAATGGCATACATATATAAGTGTGTGTGTGTCTGTGTGTGTTTGTGTATAGATGTGTTATTGTATGAGCTGTGTTGACTGACATTTGCGCACTCGCAAAAAGTTAGATTTTAGTAGTAGAAGTATGTCATCTTTAAACAGGACTACGCACACAGAAAAAAAATGTACTTGAAACTTAGAAAATCTTTTAGCTGTTTTATTTTTGAATTGTATTTTTCAAAGCGTTTCTAATATTAAGAAATTAATTTTAATTTTTTTTAAAAACCTTTGATTTCTAATTAATCGAAAAAAGACATACGAAACACGATATAAAAATGTGATAAGCAAACGAAAATAATTTCATTTTAGTTTAAATATGACTTTTGCTGGGTTCAGAGTATGTGTTTTTTTAGTTTTAATACTCAACTCTAGGATCATAAAATAATAAACAATCATTTAATTATTGATATGTGTTTATTACCACATGGCTGTGTCTATTGTTCTGCCATAAGTTCAAACTGTTTGATACTTGTATCTAAATCTTAAGGGTCTTAAGTTTAATTGAATTACATCCAGACAGGCCACAGATCAAATGTTTTTTTTTTTTCCAAAAACAGGTCAAGTGTCTAAGTCGAACTTGTCAAAGGGTTGGAAAAACTCTCAAACAAGTTTCTTACACACACAATTTGCCGCCTGCCGCAAACTCTGAGCTATGTGCTCGGAGTGGTTCTGGATGCATATGTGCAATTGCACTTGAGTGCACATGATTTGCAAACCACTGCTGGGGCAGTGTCTTTGACGTGGCAACCATAAGAGTGCTGGTGCTGCACTGGGAGAATACTTTTGCTTGTTGACTGCCAGTTTACCCCACCACCCCGCCTAATCGACACTTGACGCACCCATTGGGCAACGAGTGCAGTTTCTATGCTCAAAGCCAAGTTAACCCAGACATTTAGCTAATTATGGCTTTGCTAAAGCTTTGACACAAATTTCAAATAAAACTTTCGCCGCAAGACGCGTTTATTTCAACAAAATTGCCCTGACCCGCATTTAGCAGTTGAGTCTTTTCACACAACATATTCTCATAAGTGGAGCTCACCAAGACAATTTCATCTGGCATTATGCTTGTGTGCGTGTGCGTGTGTGTGTGTGTGTGTGAGCCGCACGTCAAAAGTTGACAAGCGATTTAACCCATACCAATTTACATAGCGCACATTGAAACTATAGTTGATGTTGAAACTTTTGATAGAAGCCAAAAGTGCTTTTAACTTTTGGCGCAAAGGTAACTTTAGAAACTTGACACGGCCTGAATACAAATGCCTCAATTTGTTGTTATCCACGAGTTTTTTTTTTATTATTATTATTGAGGTGAGAAGAGCACACACTTTGCTTGTGGGTTAAATCTGCAATCTGCTAGTTGCTTAGCTGTATTTTTAACTAAAATATACCCTTTCGCTTCCGTTTCTGGTGTGCTATGATGCAGCTCAGATATTTCACATATTTTAAACTTTCGTAGTAATTTTGCACCTGCTCAGCATTTTGAGATACTCGCTTTTGTGGCAATCGTCGGTTAGAGTCGCCACTTTGTCTGCTTCTTTTGATAGTTAATCCACGCATTGTTTTAAGATCTGTTTCTTGCGCTCGTCTGCTCTTCGATGTCTCAGCTCGAGGATCTTGGCGTTGAATTGTGGGCGGTAGGTTCGCATGCACCATGGCAACTGGTTGTGGCGCGCATCATGGAGCTGCACATAGAAGGATTCATTGGATGGCTTTTAAACTGTCATCGGTTGCGTATAAATGCACGGATAGTGAACGCAGTAATTCCTCAATTTTTGACGGTCACTAAAAATATGCATAAAATGTATTTCAATATTTAATTTTGAAAAAGCTGACCAAAAGAAATAAATTACTTGATGTGAGGCAAAATGGATTCTAAGGTTATATAAAGAAAAGATTAAACAAAAACTTTGCTGGCGATGAAAAAAAAAACTATCTTCTTAATTTACTTCACTAATTTTAATTTTTGAATTTATTCACACTTCACTTTGAACCTATGTTAAGTATGCTAAAATGACAATTTGCTGATAAAGCATAGTTTAACATAAACAAATAAACATATAAAACTAAACTCATTAAATAAATGTACCAATTACAGAAACCTACTTTGTCTGATTTAAAGTGCGATAAATTTGTTGATATTCTACGCTTTCTGCTGTGTACTTATGCGATACTTATGCAGCCATGGAAACACGAGTGGTATAATGAAAATTTGAAGTGATGCTTAAGAGCACCTCTTGTGCCACAGCTAGTGGCATATAAAACAACATACTTACAAATCAGCAGAGAACACAAAAAAAAATTGTCTTTTTAAAATCGATTTACCTTTTTGTTAAAGGGTAGCTCAGCTTAAGAAAACATAATTCTAAAAACGGGAGTTTTTCAATTCCTGTTTTGTAAATGTTGCAAAAAGTATTCACAGAGTCATTTAATCTTAAATATATTTTTTTAAAAAATAGTTTTTTTAATTTTAAAGTAATTTTTTTTCTAATTGTACGTTTACGAAACTAATTTATAAATATATGCTAAATAAATTTAGCCAATCTAACTAGAGTAGTATATTATTATAATAAGTGATACTGTTTACAGTTGGAAGAACATAGAAATCTATATATATAGAGTATGTATATATATATATATATATAAAGTTAAAACCATCTGCACGGATTTAACACAAAAGTTGTGTGTTATTATTATGATAAAAGCTCTCGTTTATTTTTTTTGTTATTTTTGGCCAAATTGCACACAGACAAAACCAAACTCATCTCTTGCATTGCGCTCCACTTGTGTGGTAACACACACACAAACACACACAAACACATACACAGACATCTGAAGCGGGCGCTGAAGCGCACCATAAAACATATTAGTATTAGTCGCTGGAGATGATGAGAGGGGAGGGGGGGGGAATTCGGGAGCTTAACTTCCCCTGCACCTGCAGCTGCGCTGCGTGTGTTTCCTATGGTCATGGAATGCACATATGCCACTCATAAGTTTGTGGCTTGGAGTCAACGCTTGGCATAAGACACCTTTTTTAGCCTGGCATTTGTACAATTTTTTGTGCATCTAATGCTACCGTATAAAAATTAAAAAAGAAAATGCATAAAAAAAATAGAGCAACGACAACTAAAACACCTTTCGTGGTCTGTTTTATTTTTTTGTGCACCCTTTCCTAAATCGGATTAAAATTTGAGTGAAAAAGCTGTTGTTAGTCCCTGAGTAAATATTAGAGCACCAGGCACTTACATAAATGAGAATCAGTAACGTAAACCCCTTTTTGATATGGGAAGAGGCAAAGTATTTAAGCATACCTATTTTTTTTAATAAAAAAAATAACTGATATTTAAATTTGTTTCTTTTTTAGATTACGAGCTACGAGCTCGAACTGTTTTCGTTAGTTTTCCTTGACTGACAATACAACTAATTAATTCCAAATAGGTCCCAAGTTTGCTTCAAAACTGAGGGCCTTTAAAACTTATAATTTAAGTAAATAATCAGAAAGTTTGCTTCAAAACTGAGGGCTTTTAGAACATCAAATTTAACTAAATAATTGGAAAGTTTTGCTTCAACACTGAGGCCTACAAAAACATAAAATTTAAGTAAATAATCTTAAATTTAAGCTGTTAAATATAGCAATAATTCAACACTTTTAAAAATTTTTTATTTTTATTATACTTTTAGCATTTGAGTTGCACGTTTCCTGTTAACAATGCAGGTTGGGTTAACCGTTTCCTGACACGAACTGTGTGTAGTAAACTCGAAACGTGTATGTTAATGGTCAATATCCTAAATCTCTAAACGTACAAAATCCACGCAAGCCGAAATATATTCGTGTTAACAGCTTTCACTGCCAACAGTAAAATTCGAGTCAAGTGGCAAAATATTGTTGAAAGTATTTCTAACAACTACTTGAAATATATCGAAAGAAATTGCAATATAGCAAACTACATACCATGGGATTGCCAAATGCACAAGAGGTCAAGTGACAATCGAAGTTTGTTCACAACAAATTGAATCGAAATCATAATAAAAAAAATATATTTATAATGCAATGTATAATCTCGCAGAACTTTCCGGCAATTTTTACTACGTTTGCAATTTAGCGCTGAAAACATACCACACTCGATAAAGCATCCTTGTCCTCTAATAATAAAATAAATAATAAAATAAATATAAATAATAATACCTAATATCTAATTAAAAAAAAAACCAGACAATCCGAAACAATTAATAAATAAATATTTTAATAGTAAGTGGAATTAAAACACTGCGCTAAGTAAAAACATTGGAAAAATCTTTAGTGATAATCCAATCATATTTCTAATTTAATATTATACATTTTTTAAATTCCTATTATAAGAAATGTGTAACTGTCAACTATTTTGGTAGCATACTAGCATATTCAATTTCGAATGCTGTCCATTAAAAGTGTTGCTAAAAATGCAAATAAAGTTGAAGAACGAGAAAGAATTCTTAAGGAATATAAATGAAATTCCCAGCTCAAAAGCCCATCTATCGGTTATGGGCATCGAGACATGTATTTTTTTCTCACAATGTCATTTTGATATATCTTGTTCGTTGGGCAATCAGTATTCAAGAATGTCTGGTGTGGAGTATGAGACAAAAAAAGAGAAAAAAAGAGGTTTTTCTGTGATTTCTGCCTTAATTGTTAAGTGATTTGGAAACTATATAAGTGATATATAAATGCATAATGCCGTTATCTGCAAGACATCCGTTTAATAAAGCTTTTTTCTTTTACTTATTTACAGATGCAAACGAAATCATTGAAATATCATCGTCTCATCGAATGGTTGAACAATTAAAGGATTAAGCAAGAAACGAGGACGAATTGGGGCAGGACATCACGGCAGAATCGGTGGCAAACATCCTCTGCGGCTTATCGGGTGTGTCTCTCTGTGTACGTAAATATTACAGTGGGTCTCCATTTCTGTAAGGTTGCCAAAATGTTAGAGCGGGCTGCGCATATTGCAAATTGTGGCTGTTGAATTACGACTTTGGTAGTTTTGCATTCGTATATATCCTCTATACTATATACATAGAAGATATATATATATATATATAAATATATATATCTGGGCAACTGTATAGACAGCACAGGCACTGGGAGAGGCACTGGGACTGGGATTGTGGGAGGTATGCAAATAAACTGTCTTGCTGCCGGACCAACCATGGCCGCTTCCGAGCCACCAGAGCCGCCGCCACGCAATCCGGATCGCATAAATGCCTCTCTGCACAAGCTGGGCGAATCCGTAAGTACACCAAGTACAACACCAACAACCAGAACCAGAACCCCCCATCCCCTAAATAGTGCCTGCATGCCCCCAGCACAACAAACAAAAAAAAAAAAAAAAATAAAAATTAAAAAGCCAAACGAAAACCCCTCATTCACTTGATGTTTAACCTAATTGGGCCTCATTCATTTGCTTGTTAGCGCCGCTGTGGGCTAGGGGACACAATGCGGCAGGGGAGGGGAGGTGGAGATGGTCGTGCGGTTTGTGGACGGGCTTTAACATACAATTTGCATGCCACTCGCCATTTCAGCGCTGTTCCACTTTTCACATGCTTATAAATACTTTACCTTACTTCTCTCTCTCTCTTTCTCTCACTCTCTCTCTCTCTCTCTCTCTCACTCTCTGCGTTTTTTCGGCATATTTTCCATTTTTGCAAAGTTACACACACATTTTTCACTGACTAATTGACCTGTAGAAGAAGACCATCAGCTCTCTTCCCAATCGCTCTCTCTCTCTCTCTTTCACTCTTCCTTTCTTTTTGACCATTTATACAACTTGACCAAATTGAAGTGCGTCCAATTCACTAAACACTTGCCTAAATTTGCAGAAAATTGTCAAGTCGCTGGACTCGAATGTGGGTGTGCTCAAAGAGAAGACAGTGAACAACAACAAGCCCGTGAAGCCGGTGCTTTCCCTGGACAGTGGTTCCCAACAGTTAGTTGCCTCATCATCCAACTCCTACTCCTGCACGACGGCAACGGCGGCCACAGCAAAGCAACCAAATTTGCTGGCAAGCAAAAGGGATTTGACACCTTCCGCCACCACAGTCTCCGCAACCGCATCTGCAACTGCATCTGCATCTGCATCCGCAACCGCCTCTGATAACAGCAGCTCGCCAGCCAGCTCGAATGGGAGCAATCAGACACTCACGCCACCCATGACCATTGACAGCCAGCAGCGACTGGTCGCCAAGGGCGACGTATTGTTGGGTGCACAAGCCCAGGCACAATCACAGATTCAGACTCAGACACAGTCACAGTCACAGGCACAGGCACAAGTCGCTCAAGTGATTGGCATGCCACAGTCGCAATTAGTGAATGGCAGCAATAGCAACAGCAATAGCAACAGCAACAGCAGCGGCAGCGGCAGTGGCAGTGGCAGTGGCAGTGGCAGCGGCGTCATCTCCATATCCACAGCAGCCATGATCCATGCGAATAACTCAAATTTGATTGGTGCAGGTCACCTGAGTCAGGTCAACTCGACCAGCAGTCACCTCAGTGCCGGTAAGTGTGCCCAGCCAGATGCGAATGCCATTTCAATGTTTCAGCTGGTTTTGCAATTTACAGTTGTAGTTTTAGTTAAGTGGCGTGTGTGGAGTGTGTGTGTGTGTGTGTGGAGTGGGTGCAATTAGCTCTGCTGCAACACTGAATGGGGCTAACACAGCATATATACAAATATATATATATATATATATATATATAAGTATATATTTATGCAGAAATATACATAAATCTATGCAGTTGAGCAGAGGATTTTCCACTTGTGTTGCCAGACCATGTTGCATTTAAATGCTTATGTTGCATAATGCATAATGAATAATCGTAATTAAATTTACATTTTTTGTTTTACTTTTTATTTTTTAAAAGTTACTTTTATTGTTATTTAATTATGATTTTGCAAAAAAATCATAGCACAGCTGTGTGAAATTGGCAAAACTGCTGTGCATTTTCCACTCAGTTAATTCAAATTTAAAAATTCCAAATTTTTGATAAGAACTTGCTAAAGATGGCAAAGCTCATCATTTTCATTTTCGATTGTGTGCAGCAGATGAGGATTTGGAATGTGGGGCAACAGTTGCTAGGACTTAAATTAAAATCGTTATTGGAGTCAGTTAGTCTCGTATAATAGATGGACAACCACACAGCTGAAGAACACACAAATCTCAAAGTTACTCGTTTAGAAACAACACATTTCAAAACGGAGCCTGGAAATGTGTCTCTGGCTGTTAAAAGCCGGTGCTAGCCAAAAGTGCTATTTGGTCCACTGAATGGGATTATTTTCGAGTGCCAACCTGTCAGTGGCACTTACACTTAGAAAAACAGGTACACCATAAATTTAGAAAAACCAAACTGCACGTCAAGAATAATTATTTATTTTTGGAAACTTATTTCTAAATCGGAGAATAAAGTTCATTTAATGTAAAGTAAAAATTCAGAAAAATATAAAATGTCCTACGCACTTAATATTTTTTTTTCAAGTGTAGAATTCAAGAATTCAAATTGGAGGCAACGTAGACCCATTAAATGTTCCTCTACCATTCGGTCTTAATGGCGCTTCCCAGTGCTATGGGTCCTCTCCAGCAGACTTTTTCTGATTGATTGATGTGCAGAAACGCATTTCAGGCCTCCTGTCAAAGCAATGGGAATTGCTCGACCAGGATGCATAACGCTGGCAGAGATGAGATGCATGTTAATGCGTTGCTGACATGCAGCCAGATTATGGGAAACAGTTTCATATTTGCCTAAAGACCTCTGTCAGCACATAAGCTGTAAAAGTCAGAGTTTCCTAAACAATATTCGGCAGAATGGATTTGAATAGAAGCAAAATATTAAAATATGGTTTTTTTTTCTAGGAGAAGGACCAGTAGCACAAATCAAAGTTATGATTTAATTTTAATTGAATGGAAATATTCTTCATTAATTTACACATTTTTTAATATTTACCAAAAACACAGCTAACATTTCAAATCAGAATTAAAGTCGCGAATGAACTAATAAATTATTGATGGCTGTATTCACATTTAGGAAGTAGGCTATTTGTCAATTTTAATTAGTTTACATTAATTTTGTTTCACTCTGATTTATAGCTAGTCATGCAATATGGTTTAAATATCACAATTAGTATAAAATATATATAACGTAATAAATTACAAATATGCGTTTTAATAAAATAAATGTTGTGGATAATCGTATTTAAAATGAATAAATGTGCACATGGCTGAGTTCGAATGACATTTGAATAATTTGCATAGATAAATAAGAGAAATGAATCACTCGAATGGAAATATTTATTATAAATGTTGCATTTGTTGTATGGTTGTATTTACCTATGTGTTGTCTTTGTAAGTACTTTTTTTTCTATACTTTTTTAAGCTGTTCAAATCCAAATAAATTTCTGCACGTTCCATTTTCCCATTTGATTTTGTGTGATTAAAAAACCTTCATGATTTAATCAAACAGCAGCTACTAAAATGGTAAATCCATCTATAAACCATATCATTATCATTAACATATCCATTATTATAATGTGCTTAAATTGTTGCTGTTCCTATTGTTGCTGTTGTTATTACTGTTGTTATTTTATTTTGTTAACCACCCCCTGTACCCCCGGTCAAACGTGGGCACTCATCCCCTTATCGATGAACAACGAACGATATCGAATGAATCCCCTTCGCACTCGGTTTGCCTCTGGTTATCTGGAAAATGTTGTGATAATTCCCAAAACAAATACACAAAACATCCAAAACAACAAACAAAACAACAACAAACAAAACAACAACAAACAAAACAACAACAACAACAGTCGACAAGAGAAATGCGAATGATGTTTGTTCGATTGGGAATTTAATGGAACCGGATCGGGCAACAGCCTCATTATCTTCCATATTGAAGACACTTAAAATTAAATCCGTGCCCTTGTCGGTGCCAGTGGCCGTGCCCGTGCCCGTGCCCGTTCCCATGCCCAAGCCCGGCTCCATAGCATCCCCAATGTCCGGCAACAGCATGGTACTGCCGCACTCCCCGGCATCCGTTGCATCCGCGGCACTTTTGATGCTCGAGGCAACCACGGCAATCAGCTCGACGACAAACACGACTCCTGATGGCAATCGCAATGACGAGTCAAAGTTCACATTTCGTCCAGGTAAGTCGATTGAGACACGTACAATCCCGCAACCCGCTACCCCCACTCCCACTTCCTGCTCCTGTTCCTGCTCCTGCTCGTAATCGTACTAAAGCCATTTGCCATTTGCCATTTTTCAATCTTGCTTTGTTCCTCACTTTTCATCTGCCATTTCCGTTGCCTCTGTATGTATCTCCTCATCTCTCCCTCTCTCTCTACTCCTTGGTATTTTTAATTGGAGCACTGAAATCGTCCTATCAGCACTCGCATTAACATTTAATATACCGCATGCACCAATCCTTAACCCACCCCCATTGCAACCTCCGCAGATTACTCCTTGAAATGGCCTACTTAATTTATTTTTAAGTTCAACACCCAATTTGGCATTGCACTTCTTAAGTTTTGCTCGTTCGTAGCTTGGTTCTGGTTGTAGTTTTGTGGTAGAGATTCGCATGATTCGCAAATGGAGCAACTGCTGTCCGCAGGGGGAGTATGACAAGGGATTATGGGAGTATGCTGGTAGAACGCCCCATGTATTATTATGTACATGGATAGCGGGATCTTTTGGGGCTAGTAAAACGACAACGTTTCCGCTTTTCCACGGCTTGAGCTTAGCGCGGCACTGGTGAATTAGCTGGCTAATTGATGGACTGCTCTCCACTTAAATAACTCAACAATCTCTTGCAGAGGTGGCCATGAAACTGCGCGATGAGAACGAGCGCCTCAATGCGGAGCTAGTGCGTCTGCGTCGTCTGCTCGAGCACTCGACAGATGGCGCTGTGGGCGGCGTGGATCCCGGTGCAGAGTTGGAGGCGACTCAGCCAAATGATAGCAAGGATCGTGTCGAAAGGCTGGAATCGGAGCTGCGCAGCGTCAAGAATCAGTTGCTGACCATGCGACTGGAGCGCAAGAAACTTCGCACAGACAGAGCCGATCTGCTGGGTCAGGTGAATCAGCTGTGCGCCTCTTTGCAGGAACGGGAGCAGGAGCTTCGCGACTTCATACGCAACTATCAGGAACGGGTGCGTGAGACAGAGTCAACCAATGCAAAGATATCCGGGGATCGGGATCGAGAGCGCTTTCAGCTGCTAAAGCAGGCGCGCGACGAGGCGGAGCGATCCCTGGCCCTCGCCCAGCAGCTCTCGGCTCGGGATCTGCAGTTGCAGCGCCTGCAGGAGCAGCTGCAGGAGGCCCGACGTCAACTGACGGGCTGCCTCTCCGATCAGGAAAGCCTCCACTCGTTTGCACCGCTGACACCTCCATCGGCTGCCTCCACTCTACTCAGCCAGCTTGCCAGCGGTTCGGCTGTGGCGAATGCAATGAGTGGCATCCGCAACGCCGAGGACAGTGGGCGTGGCAACTCCAATTCTCTATCTGCCTTCAGTGGCAGTTTGAGCGGCGGCTCCGGCGCCACCGTTGGCGATCGGAACTCTTGCTCCAATGACTCGGGACTGCGCAACAGCAGCGATCGCGAGAGCACCGGTGGCGAACTGAACTTCAGTGATGGCGCCTGCGACAATGGACCCTGCATCACCGTCGACCCAGACAGCATCTCTCTAGTCTCCAGCCAGAACATGTACCAATGTAAGTAGACATATATATATATATGTATATATATATATAACTATATATACATATTTTATTTTAATTTTTACTTTTCCCAGTTGGCACGCCCAAGGAACGCAGTCCCACACTCTCGCCTCTGAATTCCGGTGCATATTCCAGGTAAATTGTACATCCTTGCAAAGATTATAATTTTAAGTATTAAAATTACCCAGATAAGACCCGAATCTTAGATAAACGCAATTAAGAATGCTATAGTCGAGTAATCTCCACTACTATATACCATGAACAGCTGGGTTAAATTTATTATAATTTTTTTTCTTTTACAAATTTTGCTAACTCAGTTCTAACAGCAATCCCCTAACTGGAAATTTAGGTAATGGGATTCTGTAGAATATACAAATTAACATATTGACGCTCGTGTCGATTATCATGCCATCTCTTTCCAACATATGCGCTCGCATATTTCGGCTTCTGGTAGAAATGAAAACAATATTAAAATATATTTTCGATTATAACATGAGTGTTTCCTACCCGCTCCTAAAATTTGGGTATTAGATATATAATACAAAATAAATTCTGTCTTGAAAATTGTAGAATTTTTCGCTATCGGAAATCGAAATATATCGATAATCTAGACACGCAGGCAGTTATCTCTAAGTCTACGAGATCGGCGTGTTCACACAGTCAGACGGACGGACATGGCTATATTGACTTGGCTGTTTATCCTGATCAAGAACATGTATATACCTAATGGGTTCGATGATGCATCCTTCTATATTTTACTTATATAAATTATATCAATTTTAACAATTCTAACAATTAAAAAAATCGTTGCATTTTTTTTTTTAACTTTATTTGTGTACTTCAAAAAGTGGCAAGTTATTAACTTAAGTCGAATTTCTGCGGAAGTATCAACTAATTAAAAAACTGATTTTTTGGCTTGAGAATATCCGTATCCTTCTTTTTTTATCTGTTTATGTTGATTGTTTTCAAGATACTCGGATTTGTAAATATATCAATTATTTTTGTTTCGCTTTGCTGAGTAAAAATACTTAGTGTGTGAAATGAAATTTATTTAAAGTTAAATTTTGTTAAAACGATGTCGAGTTGAATGATAAAAAAATTAAAGATTATTAGAATAAATAAAATATTTAAAATTGAAACAATTTTAAAAGGATTACTTAGATTACAGAATATTCCACTGCCTTAACTTGGTCAAAACTAATTAAATCCAAAAGAAATTAATTAATTTTTTTTAACAACAAAAACATCGTTTATATATATTAACAGATCTGTGGAGCAACTCTCGCCGGATGCTGATGGACCTGGCGGCGCTGGCGCCATAACCCGAAAGTTTGCCAACAAAAGCGGTGGACCACTGGGCGCACGAAATGGACGCGGCGGCACCTGGGGCAGCATCTCGCGGGTCTTTGCACGTTCGCGTAACAAGAGCAAGGCCATGTCCGCGGATGGGGTGAACGAGTACAGCGACTACTCGTGGAATCCGCTGTCCGAGGAGGGATATGCCGAGAAGTTGCGACTGCTGCGCGAGGCCTCACAGCTGCCCATGGAGCGCTGGCGGGCGACACAGGTGCTTGCCTGGCTGGAGGTGGCCCTGGGCATGCCACAGTACAGTGCACGCTGTGCGGAGAACGTGAAAAGTGGCAAGGTGCTGCTCGAGCTGAACGACATTGAGCTGGAGGCTGGCCTGGGACTGGCGCATCCCATGCATCGCAAAAAGTTGCGACTGGCCATCGAGGAGCAGCGTCGGCCGGAAATGGTGCGCTATCCACTTATCACACAACTGGGACACACCTGGGTGGCCAGTGAGTGGCTGCCAGACATCGGGCTGCCGCAATATGCGGAGCCCTTCCTGCAGTCTCTGGTCGATGCCCGCATGCTGGACACTCTCTCCAAGAAGGAGCTGGAGAAATTTCTCGGTGTCACACGCAAGTTCCATCAGGCCAGCATAGTTCACGGTATGTCTGACTTTTAATTAAACTTTGATTAGTATTTCTTATGTGCACTCAGCAAAAAATCGTTCTAGAATTTATTAAATTGCCATATATTTGGCTCCGGATTACTCAGTATGTATAATTCTAAGACGAAAGGCTGAGTTTCTGCATTAAATTATTATTATTATTATAATTATTATTAAATTATTCTGGTCGTAGGAAAATACAGTAACTAAGTTACACTTAGCAAAAAATCGTCCTAGAATTTATTAAATAGATATAAATTTTGGCTTCGTATTACTGAGCATTTCTAAGACGAAAGCCTGAGTCTCTGCATAAAATATTAGAAAACTATTTATATTTTTCTTGGTCCTAGGAAAATATCTTAACTAGGTTACACTCAGCAAAAAATCGTCCTAGAATTTATTAAATTTCCATACTTTTGGCTCCGTATTACTGAGTATTTATATTTTTAAGAGTTTTGGTATAAATAATAGAAAATAAAAATTATTTCTATTTTTCGTGGTCGTAGAAAAATACCTGTACTAAATTACACTTAGCAAAAAATTGTCCTAGAATTTAATAAATCGCCATACTTTTGGCTCCGTATTACTGAATATTTCTATTTTTAAGAGTTACTGAATTAAATTAAAGAAAAAAAATTTTATTTATATTTTTCTTAGTGGTAGGAAAATACTTTAACTAAGTTAGTATAATTTAATTATATTATTATATTATTTTATATATTATATTATTATATATTATAATTATAATCACATCAAGTTCAATTCGTCTAATCCTTAAGTTTTATTTGGTAAAGGAATCAGATCATATCTAATGTATATATTTCTTGATTAGGCATTCACGTATTGCGTATTGTGAAATACGATCGTCAGACCCTGGCGATGAGACGGGTGCAGTCGGAGACTGTTGATACGGATCCGATTGTTTGGACAAATCAGCGATTTGTGCGCTGGGTGCGCTCCATTGACCTGGGCGAGTATGCGGAGAATCTGAAGGGTGAGTACTAATACATATATATATATATATAATGGACATTTCACATGTCAAGTGAATATCAATTGCATATTGGATAATATGCTGATTGACGAGTTTCAAGTGGAAATCACACACTAAACACACTTGTGTCTCATGTGGCACTTTCTGCCACTATTTGCAGACAGTGGCGTCCATGGTGGGCTGGTGGTGTTGGAGCCATCCTTTTCGGGCGATACCATGGCTACGGCATTGGGTATTCCGCCTGCGAAGAATATAATACGACGACATCTCAACACGGAATTCGATGCCATAATCCTGCCCGCAAGGTGAGTGTGTGTGACAACCCCACCCCCCCACCCCCTTGCCCATCTCATGTGTTGTGTGTCCCTTTTGTGTAACCTTGGTTTCGACACCGACGGAGCCACTCTATATCCAATATAAACATAAGTATATAAGTATATATTTATATATATATGTATGTAGCGTAAAACAGTATTTTGATTATTGTATTCATTCGATTAGAATTTCATTTTCTTTTGTTGCTTTCATATTTTATTGGGATTTATTGCTTTGTTTTGTTTTGTTTTGTTTTCCTTTGCTTTGTTTTGTTGTATTCCATTGTCTGTTAGCTAATCGTACATTATTTGAAATATTGTTTGTTTGTATCTTCATTGCTGCACGTTCCTCATCCACATAATCATCATCATCATCATCATCAAACTCACATGCAAATTCATAATTATCAGTGAAATTCCATTATCCAAAGTTGTTCATTCTAATGACAAAAAAAAAAAAAGATTACCTTTTAAGCTAATTAATTGTTGTAGAACAGAAATTGAAGCTGAGGTTTGTTATTAATGTTATTCAATGGAGGGGCTAATTTATGGAAATGTTTATTGATGGAAATTAAGTTAGCAGCAAACTGAATACTTTTTCGACTTTAAAAATAAAATACAAAATTTTTAGTTAATTTATATACAAATTGTAATTCAGCATTTTAGCAATAAATATTATTCTTTAAGAGCTAGTTACAAAGATTGTAAATTGTGTAAGATTATTTTCTGCTTCTTCCATGCCATTCACTTCATCAAAATATAGAAAAACAAGCAAATATTTTGTGTAACACGCTTTTCTTCAGTTCACTCTGCTTTTCATATATCTACTACTATATATACTATATACTATCTTCATATCTACATGTCATCATCTTAATCTCAGTCTGCGCTCTAACAATCATCGTCAATCCAATATGGAGATAATCCAGAGATGCGAATTGTGAATTGTGCCGACTGTTTTTTGAGTCATCATTCACGTCTAATCAAATAGTTCTATTCGTATTCGTATTCGTATTCGTATTCGTATTCGCATTCGTATTCGTATTTGTTTCATGCGCCGTCATAAGTTTCCACATACACATACATCTATCTATGTAACAGTATTCATCATCTATCTATCTCTGTCTTCTCGTACATATTAAGTACATGTATGTATTCAAATATAGATATATATATACACACACTATAGTGTTAGAATAATGTTCACCATATACATACATATACATTTATATGTGTAGGTAAAAAAAACTCACATACATATTTACATGTGCGATGTGTGTGTGTGTGTGTGTGTTTTTGTGTGTGCGTGTGCGTGTGCGTGTTTTAGAGCATGTCTGAAATGCCGTCGAAACGCACTAATTGGCTTGTGCCGTATTTTTCTCTCTTTTTTCTCTTCCAAACATCTCGATATCAACATATTTTTCATGCAGATACATTATTTACTGTCAAATGGAAGAATTTCAAATGGAAAGCTCCCGGCAATTGGCCAAATTAAATCAGGGCCATTAAATCACAAATCGCAAATCCCAATTATCAAGATCTAAAAAAAAAAACACATATTTTCCTCCTACAAAGTGGAAAACTATCCGTAATTTGTAATCAAAACTCGATGGGATTCAACTCGATTTTCAATATTCAATTGTATTTTAGCTAAGCTGATTGGTAATTCTAGGAAGAGAACAATAATTGGAGCACAGCGCTAATCAAATATAAACATAATTAATACTTACTACTCGTACTTAGTATATAGCAAAACAAAACTAAACACGAAAAAAATTAAAAATCGAATATAGATAAATATATGCTTAAGCATCGAAATACTCGTAGAATCGTGTACTCAACAAACACAAAACCCACCCCGAGCCCCCTCGACGATCCATTTAAATAATAACCAACTAAACGAGTATGAAATTTACATACTGGTAAATAAATACAACATATCGAAATTCCGAAGAGCTTTGCACTATCGATATGTCCATATAATATTAATGAAAAAACATATATATATTGCAAATTCGGCTCTTAAGACCGCATTTGTTCTTTACACGCAAAACATATAACAACACAACGGAACTTTTTGCATTTAAGCCAAACACCAAAAGCCGCTAAAAACGTAACACTAAATGGTTTGAATCGGTGTTCCAAGAATAAGAAGAAGATTACGCAGATATATAAGATATATATATATATGAATACATGTAGAAGTGTTTAGGTGTAGTGGGCCAGCATCTTTTTGGGTAGAGACAAGATACTCTTTTTAAGTAGAGAATGCGATTAATTTATAGTTTTATATGCATATCTATTTATCTATAGCCAAACAGATACGAATAACCGCATTTTTTGAATAATTGATGTGAAATAAAGCGTTCTTTAAGCAAACCATATATATATAAATATATATACGAGTATATACATACAACAGGGCCCAAATGCCTTTGTAACTAACGTGGACAGCCGTCCACTGTGATACAGATACAGATACAGATACAGTTACAGATACATTTACAGATAAAGATACAGTTACAGATACATTTACAGATACAGATACAGATACAGATACAGATACAGATACAGATACAGATACAGATACAGATACAGATACAGATACAGATACAGATACAGATACAGATACAGATACAGATACAGATACAGATACAGATACAGATACAGATACAGATACAGATACAGATACAGATACAGATACAGATACAGATACAGATACAGATACAGATACAGATACAGATACAGATACAGATACAGATACAGATACAGATACAGATACAGATACAGATACAGATACAGATACAGATACAGATACAGATACAGATACAGATACAGATACAGATACAGATACAGATACAGATACAGATACAGATACAGATACAGATACAGATACAGATACAGATACAGATACAGATACAGATACAGATACAGATACAGATACAGATACAGATACAGATACAGATACAGATACAGATACAGATACAGATACAGATACAGATACAGATACAGATACAGATACAGATACAGATACAGATACAGATACAGATACAGATACAGATACAGATACAGATACAGATACAGATACAGATACAGATACAGATACAGATACAGATACAGATACAGATACAGATACAGATACAGATACAGATACAGATACAGATACAGATACAGATAAAAGTATGGCTCACATAGAGTAAACCATAAGGAAACCCATACAAACCTACATACATACATACATATATACATTATGCATTATGCATTCACCAATACATATTTACATTCACATTAGCTTGTCCTATTCTGCTCGATTTTGCCTACTTTTGTGCGCTTGCAGCTGCCACATATCTGAGATACAATATCTGTTGTTAGTATTTAGTTGCTCACTCCAAATCCCATATATATGTAATACCAGTCTTAATTGAGTCAATGCTATGTCAATTGTAAGTAACGAATACTCGAATACATTTTCGAGTACAAAAATTAGCACTTCTTTATGTACTTGAATATGTCTCAATGTTCTGTAGTTTTCATCTGTGTCTATTTGTTTTCTCCATAGCCTACTCGTTGTCATCTAAAATATTCTATCTCTAACTTTGGTGTGCTTGAAGCAATGCCTCTTTTCATAAAACTTGAAAACACACATTTTATTTCACTTACGATGTATGTATGTAGTATTTATTTATGTATTTATTTCGGGGCCCCCATATCTCATCTCCGTTTACATAGACACACACACACACACACACACACACACACACACACACACAAACACACACATAAAACATTGAATTTAAATGCGCTTTTATCTTAGTAAGTAAGTTTTGTTGTTTACGCTAAAAGTAGTCAATTATGCAAATATATATATATATACTATCTGAACACACACTAATTTCTCAATATTATTAACCATCTTTTGTCTTTGTCCCGTTTCTTTTCTACTTTCTATTCTATATATATGTTTTTCACATATTTCTTTCGATTTTTTGGTAAAATCCTCAATTCAATTGTATCAACGGCTTGTTGTTGCTATCCTTGTCTTGATTGTTTACAATAATGCAACACAACAACAACAACAACAACTACAACTACAACTACAACAACACAATATATGCCTACGACAACAACAACAACAACATGTGTGTGTGTGTATGTGTGTTATTTGCCTGTTACGTCTGCCTTGCCGCCTGCCTCTGCCTCTGCCTCTGCCTCTGCCTCTGTCTACTATGTCTTTGTCTATGTCTTTGTCTCTGCCTGCCACGTTCTGTGTCTACTACTACTTATTTGTGCCAACAATGCAACAAAATTGTAAACATACAAAAACAATAAAAACATCCTTACACTCACAAATACCTACACACACACACACACGCACACACACAAATGAAACAAAACGAAAAAAAAAAACAATCCGGTTGTATTGCAATGTTTGTTGTGTAGAGCAACTTTGGGTCAAGGCATTCGTTCCGGTTGCGGCATAGTGCCACTAACTGGACCCGGCGGACTACAGCACTATGCCACAACAGATCGGCGATCGAGTGGCAGCCTGCGGGTAAGTCCAAACAATCCTTATACGCATACATAAATGGTAAACATAATCCAAAACATAAATCTAAATGTAACTAGAGCTTGCACACATAAAACTATTACTCAAATTGGTTGCCTAAGCGAAAAATTATAAAAAAAAAAACAAAAAATAATAATAATAAAAATATCTATTTATGTATAAGAAACTGTCAAATCTGTAAGCAAGTTTCTGCCTCTGTATTTATCTTAGCCTGATTTGACGTGAAGCTTTTGTTGTCTCTATATATTTCTCTGTGTGTCTATGCTTTAAACTTTGAACTTTAAACTTTAAACGTATCGCTTTCAGTACTTGTGTAGAATGTCAAGGATCCCATTTCTTTTCATTTCTACTCCTTAATTAACACAAAAACAAAAAAAAAATACATTTGACAAACATTTCCCACTTCTCAAATGTACTTTGAGCACACAGTACAACGATCTTTCAACACCTACTTAGTACTTAGTAATAATTAATCTTCAACTCAAAACTTCAGATTATATAAATATTAATAAATAATATATTTAAGTAGGTATAAGTATTTCATTTTTGTTTACTACTTTTTACATGCTTTTGAATTCTTTTAGAAGATAAATTTGGTCATGGAATTCACTCTTCAAATGGTAATAGATATTGTAGAAAATAGATATGGTCACATATAAGATATATCGGGTATATATATATTGGTTTGTGGCTTAGAAATTGAAGTACAGTTCTGTATTTGCTTAGATAATATGAGGAAGGAAAAGTGTTTTAATTTAATAAATGAATTTTGAAGAAATTATTCGAATTAGCTAGGCCAATTATATAGGTTAAATTACTTATCGCTCTTTTGACGCGTTTGCGTGCTTAACTGATATAATAAACCGTAATATTATTTAGTGTTGAGAAGCGCACATTTAATAGAACTAATAGATTTAAGCACGCCATAATAATATAAATGAAATTCAAGAAATAAAGATCATATTAAGCATATACCTAATACACTTAATACTCGTTCACAATGCGTAGTTATTACAAGTAAGTAACAATTATAGAGCATTCTGTAAAATGCACCACAAAAAAATAAATAATACATATATACATATATATATGCAACAAACAAAAATTAAATTTAATGTAAACTGTTTAAATTGCGAACTTTTATTTTCCGTCCGTTTTGATTTACATTTGACTACTAATTAAAATATTAATTAAACAACGAGACCAGAAGTTTCACGACAAATCCAAGATAAATCGTGTACAGTCAAAGTGATGAATAATTCAATTTAATATGCATTACCCCATCCACTGGCTGGGATTGGATGGGCGTGGTTGAAGGGGTACTGGTTGCGGCTGGTTATCAATTTAAAACGAATGCCAAACTAATTTGCATATATGTTTTCTTCCCTTCACATATTTTTGTGTCTCACAGATTTCGGCATGGAAAGGATCTCAGGTAAGGGAACGCTGAACAATAGATTGAGAAGGGATTTCCACTATTCCACAATTCACTTTTCATTTGCAGAGCTCTCTGTCAAAAGCCTTTCGCTTTAACACAAAATCCCATCGGGCCGGTGATCGCAGCTCCTTCGGTAACTCCACCTCCCCAACGCCATCGTACAGCAGCAGCGAGGGCGGCGGAGGAATATATGCTACCATAGGTCCACAGCAAATGCAGTCGCATCATTTTCTACCGCCACCCACGAGCGCACCGCCACCACCACCCAGCTCCAATTACGGCCCAGCCGGTCATCGTGTAAGCGCCCCGCCCCTCGCCAATATACTGGACCCCCATGGCTTAGATAGTCATCTGCTCTACGAGCTGAACAGCCGGCGCGTGAAGAGCATCAGTGACATCGGTGTGGCAACCAGTGGCAGCATTGGTGCCTGTAGTCTAGGTGGCATATCCGCAGCATCCGATTCGCCACAATGAGCAATGGAATCTGAACTAAAATACACCAAAGTGATAAGTTAAGTGTCGACATAGCTGGCAAAGGTTCCAGCAATTGTATATTTAATACGAATTTGGATTTAATTACACGCATCTATTCAAACACAAGACCCACCTCAAAATACATGGTGCATTCAACAGATACATATGTCAACAAGATACAAATACACAGCCACTATGAATATTTGATTAAATCAGATTGCAACTACACAAAGTAAACAGTTTAATATTATTTATATATTTATATATATGAATAGGTAGATTTCTGTGCATGCAATTAAGAGGAAATCACATAATTAATTCAATTAATTAACCACAGATGATCACTGAATACTGTCGAGAACTAAAAACAAATTAATTTTATTAGCCTAATACAGTCGTAATTAATTATATTTTCATTTTTAAATTGATTTCATTATACAAGTGCTACTCCAAATGCAAATTGCACACAACAAAAATTGTTGTGCGCCAGTCGCAATATATTTATGAGGATTTCAAATGAAATCTGTGTCTATGTGTGCATAACTATAACAAAAATTGCAATTTAGCAATTTAGATAAATTTAAATTATTTCAAAACAGTCTAACCAGCTATCACGTAGCTAAGCAAATGAACCCAATGGATTTAATGAATTCCATAAATTGCAGTATTGTGCAAATTGTAAATGGCTTTAGACATAAGTTTATATTTATGTAATGAAAAATAACCTAATTTACACTGTGTAATTTCAAATGAAATCAATTGAGACTAGCAAATCGCAAAATCCGCAATAGTCAAATCGTTAATCTCTACTCAAAAGTATATATATATATATATAACTGATATCCAGCATTATCCTTCCTACAATTACAATTCCTGAAGCGTATATATTGTATCAATAAAATGAGATGTTTATTTTTAAGCAGACCAATTTAACTCTAGAATTACAAAACAATTAAAACTAACTAACGAATAAACCAATGATAAAAACCGCATTTTTAATAGGCACTCTACAAAATATTTAGTTTTGCTGGGATATATATGTTTTATTTATGGTGCTGTAAAATATTTGCACTAAATCATGTTCAATCTACTGGATGCTCAAATTAATTGGTTTATTTAAACGTTACACAAGTAAAACTTCAACAAATTGCATTTTTTCCAAGCCAAAACATTTCACCGTCACCAAAATGGTTTTTGTATGTGAATCTCGAATCCGTTTCTGTTCGTTACACTTGATAGGATTCGACTGCATCTGGGTTTGCTAGCGGCGATCACCGTCGTTCTCATTCCTTGGGCGACGGGTTGTGTGCGGACGTCCCTTGGGCTCCGGTCCGGGCAAGGGCTCGGCGGCAGTCAAAGTGCCCATGCTGCCAATAAGTGCCATGAGACCAAGTACCAGGAATAAATTGAACCACTTCATGCTGAAATCGTTAGTAGTATTTTGAAGCTTTACTTTCGTCAATTGATCGCAAACTGCTGACTGATCTAGCGGATTTCTCCTTTTTATGGCCAGAAGTTCATGTATGCTTATGTAAAGGCTCTGGGAAAAGCTATCAACAACGTTTACTGTAGTTTATGTTGTTAGATTAAACAGTTGAGTTGTAAATTGAGTTGTAAATCTAGCGATAAATATGGGCGGACAGACATTTAGGTAATTGACTTCAACAGCATTTGAACAATTGTTTGTTTCTAACGAATGCTAATTGCCTCTCGGCGTGGGATCTTTAGCAGTGACATCTGTACTAAATACTATATGCAAATGTTAAACAACAGAATAATTGATAATTATACATCATATTTACAATATTTTTTATTTTCTGATAATGTAAAACATTCGGAAAAAACACTTTCGAAGCGAAAATTACATAAATTATTAAATAAATTTATATGTATACATAGGTTATCGACAGTATTTGCAAGTGTTAATACTTTAGTATGTACCGAAAACATGTTGGTAAAAAACGATTGAGCTTACAATTATATAGACTGTACAATATTTGACTAACGAGAACATTGAACTGAGTACTCGTACAGCATTGTAACGATAAGCTTACAAAATATGAACAATATTGCGATCGGACTGTATATCCTATATATCTTTTTATATGGCAATGAATGCGATGACTGTACAATTTAAAATGCATTTGTCGAAAATGCTAAAAGCTAAACAATAATAAACAAAAATAAATTATGTATAAGTAACGCTTATGTGATCTCTACGTGTGGCACTGCAGGATTAGCTTCTCCTGAAACATTTGATCAAGCTCGTTATATTCCTGCTCTCGGCGCAGCTCCTCGCCAATCCTCTGCCACAGACTCTCAAATCCACAGTCCCACTGTCGAAAACTGACCTCATTTTCAATTGCGCTGTCATCAAAATTGAAGGAGTATTCATGCTCGTAATCACACATTTCTAAATGACAGTTAGGATCTGCAATTAAGTTCAAAATGAGAACGGTTACAAATAGCGATAGACAGATGATCTCGACTTATCGAACACTCTCAAAAATCGAAGTGGGCAGTTCCGTTACACAATCTATACATCTTTTAAACATAATATCAACAGCTGATTTGCAGTTAGGTCTGCAAATGTCTCGCAAAAATGTACTCAATTTGATGAACACAATTGTGGCCAGCTCGTAGGTGGATTGTTAAAAAATAAATGAGCCACCAATTAATTCAACGTTTACAGATGCAAGTGTCCAGCTCATTCCCACAACTATGGATCGGCAACGGCAGCCACAACACAAACAGGTCCAAATGAATATGCGTTTGAGGTAAGTCTGAAAATCGGGCAAAGTCCACCAAAACTTATTATCTTTTTTCCTTGCTAGATGTCGGCATCGACTGTGCGCTTTGGCCCTGGAGTAAGTGCTGAGGTCGGAGCTGATCTGCGCAACTGGGGCGCCAAGAATGTTTGCCTCGTGACGGATAAGAACGTGGCCAAGTTACCCTCGGTGCGAGTTGCCCTCGACTCGCTAACTCGGCACGGAATAAACTTTCAAGTGTACGATGAGACGCGTGTGGAACCCACAGACGCAAGTTTTTGGCAGGCAGCCCAATTTGCACGCAGTCATCAGTTTGATGCATTTGTGGCCATTGGCGGCGGTTCCTCAATGGACACAGCCAAAGTGGCAAATCTATTCTGTAGCGATCGCGAGGCCGAGTTGCTTGACTATGTTAATGCACCGATTGGACGGGGTAAAGAGGTAAGTCATTGATCTACATGCAATGTTTACCGGCAAATCCTTATGGTGTTCCGATTACTTGTAGATATCCGTTATGCTGAAACCACTTATCGCAGTTCCTACCACATCTGGCACTGGCTCCGAGACCACAGGAGTTGCCATCTTCGACTACAAACGTTTGCATGCTAAAACTGGCATCTCAAGCAAATTTTTAAAGCCAAAATTGGGTGAGAGATTTACGATCAACTTTCTCGCCTTTTCCAGCGTTTTATCATTTCACAATAATAATTCAAATCCATAGCTATTGTGGATCCCTTGCACACGCTGACGCAACCGGAGCGGGTGATGGCATTCGCTGGATTCGACGTGTTTTGTCATGCGCTGGAGAGCTTTACGGCTGTCGACTATCGCGAGCGTGGACCAGCACCAGATGATCCCAGCCTGCGGCCAACATATCAGGGCAGAAACCCAATATCGGATGTGTGGGCGCGTTTTGCTCTGGAAATAATACGATCAAACTTCATCGACGCCATCTATCAGCCGGATAATTTAGAGGCCCGGTCCCGCATGCATCTCGCCTCGACTATGGCAGGTGTGGGATTTGGCAACGCTGGAGTGCATCTCTGTCACGGTCTCTCGTATCCCATCTCGGGACACGTGCGTAACTACAAGCCTCCTGGTTACTCCGATGATCATGCGCTCATTCCACACGGTCTCTCTGTGGTGATCAGTGCGCCGGCTGTCTTTGAATTTACTGCGCCGGCTTGCCCCGAGCGGCACTTAGAGGCAGCTGCAATACTAGGAGCGGACACGGCAGGGGTAAAAGCAGTTGATGCAGGACGCCTTTTGGGAGAGACTGTACGTGGCTATATGCAGCGTGCTGGTATTGAAAATGGACTCCGTGAGCTTGGCTTTACAGTCAGCGATATACCGGCTCTCGTCGAAGGAACCCTACCCCAGGAGCGCATTATAAAAATGGCACCGCGTGGACAAACGCGAGACGATCTGGCCAAACTATTTGAGAACTCCATGCAGGTCTATTAATATATACAAGTTAGGCTTACCTTTTAATCTTTTTTCTCAAACTCGAGGTAAAACAAACTAACGGATATTTCTAATGAAGTTGGTTGCGTTAACGAAAGCTTTCGATTTATTGAGTTCGATTGTAAGCTTTTTTAATCTACACCAATTAAATAAATCTCAAAATACCAAAATCTATTTTTTCCTTTTAAGGATAGTACTTTCAGTTACCATTGACACCAAGTTGGTTGTTGCATCGGCTAAAATGTAATTGGCAAAAATTGCGGCATACTTTTAGGGGCAGACTGCAGTTAGGAAAAGACCATCTCTATTGAACTGCAGGAAATGAATATGGAACCAAACACTTGTATAAATTGTATAAAATAAACAAATGCTAAATTAATGCCTAATTAGCTTTTAGTTTGTCCTTTTATATTTAGTTAGAAATCGGTAACTTAAAGTTAAGTAAAAGCTTAAATCAAACAGTTTATCAAGCAAAACTTACCTTACAGTTAATTTAGTAAAATTTAAGCAAATCGCAGATAAAAATTTTATGTTTTCTTGCAAACTAAGTAATATATTTTGATTGAAGCAGAGTAGTGGTTATAAATGTATATTTACGTGGCCTCTACGCTGCTTCAATCAAAATATATTACTAAGAATATATGATGTATCCATTGTCACACTTTGACTCACACTTTACATTACTACAAATGTATTGAATATGGAAATGGATAGCTTGACTCCGAATGCTTGGGTCCAGCACTCAGTTGGAATATGACAATTGTAGTGACGCAAGCATTTTATTTCTGCTTAAATTCACAAAAACAAATCTGGGTTGACACTAGGTATATTGAAAGTCGGGCACAATGTCTGACTAGAGCTGCGAATGTAAATTCGGATGAACAACTTTTGATAAGGAATTCAACATACTGTGAATACAGACTGCCAAAGAAGTGCGACGAGATTACGGGCCCTGGCAGATTGTTCAAGCGGAATCAGGCCATGTGACAGCTTATTTGAGAACATATCAAAGCAGATTAAAGATGGTCTCAGAACTGTCACTTGTTTACGTCTGTGATATAAGCCTATATTGTTAAGTAATGGAGTAATGAAAAATTAAAATGAATTTCTGTATCAGTTGTATGTGACTTTATCTATAAATATATCCCAATTGCAATTCATAAATAGGCATATTTTATTGTTTAGTTGCATATACAAAAATATGTATGTATGTGGTAATTCTATAATATATAAAGATTATGTTCAATTTGGTTAAAATAATTTATTGATTTCAGAATGTGTTTAAAAGTCCAACATTTGCTTGATTTAATTAAAAGAATATAGAATAAAAAAAGACTTAACGTAGTATCTTGCCCAGATTTGAAATCAAATGTTATTTTTAAGGAATCTGACAGGGTCAGCTGTAATTCGCCCAACCGTTTCAATATGACTGATTGCCAGTTTACAAAATACATTTATATATAGTGTGTAAATATATATATCCCTCTCTCTAAATTTTGCTGATTTTATTACATTATGAATTTCGGCAAAATGGCACTAAATCTTCAAAACTGTTCAAAGAGAAATATACAAGAAATAAGAAGTATTATGAAGAAACACAAAAATAATACGGCGAACTCAATCAGTTTCAAATCCGTTGCTCCCGAAACGGTTGCTAATTGTTCGCTTACGATCTCAACTGCTGCCTTTTGCCATCGGTGGCTGGAACCGAATTAAGTACAACAACAACTATTTGCTATATCGATAGATAGATAATTAAAGTAGAAGGAGAAGGGAGGGTTTTTTCAGTATTTTCTTTCAGTTTTTGTTTTTTTTTGCTAATACTTTTTCACGCGCTCGGTTAAACTTGGCTCGAGTTGGGTTCTGAAGTCCTGCCGAACCGGGTTTGTATTTGTTTGTTTTGTGTTTTGATTATATTTCATGTTATTTTTGCAATTTCCACGTGTTTAACTATGAATTAACTTATAAATTAAGAAAACAGCGCAACACACACACTCGACTCCCGTGATTAAGTCCCCGGAGCTGCGGTACGGACTTAGACCTGATTGATGGGCGCATACCGGTGCACCTTTGGTTGTTTTGCTTCCTTGCTAACCTCCGGCTTGACAATGTCCTCGGAGAGTTTCTGGTACACAAAGGAGTTCTTCGATGCCAATATGGCCATGCGATAGCGGTCGCCACGCTTGCGCAGAATTAGAGCCACCATCTTGCCCAATCCCAGGAGAATCACCACCAAGCAGCTCAAAACAATAAGGCCTGGTATGATAAAGTTGGAAGTGCCATAGTAAATGTGACCACGCTCAATAACGATCTCCTCCTCGTCACTGTTCAATTCGTCGCTATCAATGCCAAGTTTGCCTATAAAAAAGGATTGAAGGAAAAGGTTAGAAAAATTATCTATATTTGGCATGAGGAATTTTCATATACCTAGCAGGAATTTGTCATCGGTCTCATTCGACAAGTCAACTTCCTCCAATTTGAGACCGTAATTCTTGATCTTGGGCTTTAGTTCGGTTTCGACGTATTTCTTGAAATCGGATTCAATATCTGCCTTGTCGTTCTTCTTCTTCTTCTTCTTCTCGATCGGCTTATCGTCGTCGTCGTCATCATCATCGTCATCGTCATCGTCATCGTCATCCCTATCATCAACATCGTACTCGCTCTCATTCTGTTCCTCGTCGTATTCGTTTTCATCTTTCTCTTCGCCACCATTGTTCATGAATTCCTCCTCGCTGTCGGATATTTTAGTCTTCGCTCCCTCAGCGCTGTCCGATCCCTTCATGATCTTCTGCATGTTGCTTAACTTGGTCTTGTCCAGCACGCTCTTGTCGAGAACGCTGAGCAGTTTCTTCTCATCATCGTCCACTTTCCTCTCACTCTCTTCGATGCGCTTCTCGATGCTGTCCTCCTCCTCAGTCCAGGTGCCATTGCGCTTGCACACCTCCTGGGCCAGATCACTCCATCCAGCCTGTGTTTCAACATCAATAAGGGTTGTCACATCCAACTCCAGGTAGCTCAGCAGGGGCATCTTCTTGGCAAGTGTCTTGGTGTGCAACGACACATAGATAATGAAATTTTGGAACTGATCATTGCACTTGAGTGGATTGTGGGTGATGTCCAATGAGCGCAGATTCTTAAAGTTTTTAATATCATCGACTGTGATATTTTCAATGGAATTACCGGAGGCATTGAAGAAACGCAGCGACTCAAAGAACCTAAGGTTGCTACTATAATCCTTGTCCGTCATCAGGGACGTCAGTTCACAGTCACTTACGTCCAGAGATCGCAGCTGGTGGAAATGCACGAAGACGCGCAAAGACAGGTGGGTGATGGGATTGCCGGCCAGATTTAGTTTGGTCAGTTCGGTGTTCTCCAAAAAGGAGAGCTCACCATCCAGCTTCATAATCAGATTGTTACTCAGATCCAAATCGATGAGCTTGGTGAGACTAGCGAATGTGGCACGTGGCAAGTTGCTAATGTTGTTCCACGCCAGCTTGAGGGTTGTCAAATGCGGCATTGTCGAGAAGGTCTTGTGTCCAAGAGCACCAATAGCACAACTGGATAGATCCAAATAGTAGACAGTGAAGTAGCCATTGTAGCTGACGAAACCATCGGGTGGCAACTGGCTAAGACGGGGATTATCGTTCAATCGGATAACATCCAATTCGGAGTTTTTGAAGAATATCATACTGGACACCTGGTCCAGATCGTTCATGGACAGATCAATGTGACGCAGGCTCTTCAGCGTTAGGAATGAGTCTGCCTGTATTTTGGTGATGCCATTGCCCTTCAGATTCAGATTGGTCAAGCCGGGCATTTTGTCAAACATGGTATGATGCACATGTGTAATCGAATTGAAGCTCAGATCCAATTGCTGCAGCTCCTTGATGCCAAAGTGCAAATCGCCGGTGAAGGTGTTATATTTCAGATGCAGGATCGACAAAGCCGTTTTGTTGAACACAGTTGCAGGCAGCTCCTTCAGCGAATTGTAGGACAGATCCAGTTCCTCGATCGTTTCAACTGTTGCGAACACCTTCTCGGGAATCTTTTGCAAATTATTCTGCGACAGATTTATGTAAACTATATTGGAGAGTTTAGTAAATGCGCTGGGATTTAGCTCCATTAGGTTATTGCGCGAAAAGTCCAGTTCCTCAATGCTGGAAGACTGTGTTGGGAAAATTGTATTATGAGTAAAGTAACTTGTTGGCCAGAGATTCTTAATCTAACCTTCAGCAAATAATGGACGGTGGACATAACGCTCAGGTCGTTTCCAGAAATGGTGAGCATGCGCAGTTTCTTGTTCAGGACAAAGGTGTCTGGGTTAATGATGGCCAGGCCAACGTCCGTCATGTTGACTGAATAAAGCTCATCGAGACCATGGAAAGCCTCTGGATGCATGTATTCAATGGTGCAGTTGGCAATCTTGATGGAGGCAACAAACTTCAGGCCCAGCTGCTGGAAGAACTTGGGACCCAACAAAATGGGATATTTGGGACCCACATTGGTGACCACTAAATCGGTAATATCCGAGCCAAACTTCTGTGTACCAGGATCCAGTCTGAAACCGAAAGCAAGTTTAGCAGGCCATGTATACTGAAATTTGTATTTTCTACCCACCTGCTGCATGTTGCAACCAGGTAGCTGTTAATGTTGCGTGAGCAGCTGCAGTATCTGGGGCAAGGCACATTCTCGCTGAACACCACCTGCTCCTCATCCTTCAGCTTGTCCGACTCGTCGTCATCATCAGTACTGGAATTGACATAGTTGTAATTGTTATTATTTATTTGTTATTTATTATTACTTTTTATCTATAAGCAAGACTGTTTTTCCATAACTGTATACATAGACAAAAGTCTGAAGTTATTAAATTTGTGATTTCTGAGGTTTACAATTGAGTTTAGACTCATGATTGTTGTAAAGATACTTTAAGAGTTTGTTCACACTCTGACCCTAGACATGTTCAGAAATAATTATGACTTACTCGTCGGCGGAATCATAGTAGTCATCGTCATCATCGTAGTCCTCGTGGTTTGAGTCGCTATCAATGCTGTTCTGTACGCCGTAACCATCGACTTGCTGGTTGCTCTTGGCCTGTAAGCGTTTCTATTTGTGATTGAGGATTCTACTAGCAAGGAAGAAGCAGTGCAGCACTTACCTTTGGCTTGCTGGAGCTAATGTCAATAACGGGTGGCATCTTTGTTGTGGTTGTCGTCGATGGCTTGTTCTTTTTGGATCGCGCATCCTTAACATTGTCATCGGACTCGACACTGTCGTAGCTGTATAGGTCGTAGTCGTCCTCATCGTACTCGTAGTTCTCCTCGGTGCTGTTTTTGCTGTTTGTGGTATTGTAAGATTGTATGCGATCTGGCAGCATTTTATTGAAACGCGGATCCTCAGCAAGGGCAACCTTGTGCTTGGCTGCCTCCAGCAGATCCTTAAGCGTCTCCACGTTAACCGGTTGCTTTGTGGTTGTGCTAAACGACTTCTTTGCGCTCTTTGTGGTCGTATCCACTGGCAATTCCTTTACCTTGGGCGTTGAAATCTTGATACCAGCCTTTTTGACATCGATCTCCTCAGCGGATAACAATTCATTGCTCAGCGGCTCATCGGGCACTGCTACCTTGGCATCCTTAGCTGGCTGGGAATCGATTGAGTGGCTCACATGGAACACACACAGTGAGATGACCAGCAGCAGCACCAGTCTTGGCGGGCGACCCATTTTTTAGTTCACAAAACTGCAAATAAAATATAAAATAATTTGGAATACATTTATTTAAATAATAAATATAGACAACAAGTCAAATATCAATATTTAACTTAATATTTAATTAATATTTAATTTAAAATAATTATATAATTGTTTCAAATTATTTTTTTCCACATGAATTTTATTTCATGCATCAATCACAGAGGTGACGACTCCACTGGCAACCGTGCAACTTCCCGTACTTTCCCTTACTTACATACTTGTGCAACTAATCATTACGATACGAAGAATATCAGTTTGAGGCAGCTTATCTTATCTGTACATACGCAGCACTGCAGATAAGATGTAAATACGTTTATTTAGTCAACAACAACAGCAACGAATACCAGCACGAAATAAGAGAGAGTTGCGCTATTCCTGGTATTCTATACCGGATCCAAAAAACACATAGCGAAGGTAATTCTGAGAATACTATTTGAACTTCAGCAGCCTGATAAGACTGCCAAAGAGCAAAGCGATCTTCATCAGCCTAGCCATAAAATACTGTAAGAAATGCCACTGCATAAGTAGGTTTTTTTTTTGCTATTGATACACTTAATTAGCATCTCCCGATGCGAACGAGTTGACATCATTAGATTCAATTATGAATTCTTATCTCATTGGTGACATTTCACCAGCCGGAGGTGAATTGGCCACTTATCAGTGGTGGCCGTTGTTGACAAGCAACCCATGAATCTTTTGAATATTTTCAATATGTTAGTCATCAGTTGTTCCACAGAAAACGAAAATAAGTTTTTAAACATTTCGCATGCAATAACTTTCTTTTCACAATTGCGAGTTGGGTACTTTCCGCACTAAACGTGTAATTTATTGATTGCGAATGCAAATCTTTTTTTGTGGATTTAAACGAATCAAAAGTATTTATTCAAAATCCAAGCTTAAGGTCTTAAACAGTGCATTGACATGGAGACATTAACATTAAATGTACGTTTAATAAAAATTAAACCAGTTTTAGTCAGCATCACCTCGATTTGTGAGTGGCTGCTTTGTAGATCAAGAGAATTGTTTGGTAAATAGCTAGTTACAATTCCACTTAAGCGTACTTCCACTTGTACTTCCTGTTTACACACATCGATAGTTCACGTCATTGATGACTGATAAGATGACTATTTTGAAGAGTTGCCAAAAGGCAAAAGCTTGAAATAAGTACAAGCACTTATATTTCGAGACGTGTTAAAATTCCAAAAGTGTGGAAAGGCGAGCAATCTTTGATTTCAATAGTCTCGTGTGACATGTATGTATTCCAAAGCATAAATACTTATGTTTGACACAAGCTGAGATCGTGTTTTATGACCCCTTACTCTCTCTTCTGCAACACGAGCCCGAGTCCCGTCCCAATGGAATGGTTTTGGCAGGCATTGATTATGTTTCGGTGCACAACCATAAACAAAAACTAATTAAAAAGATCTATTTATAAATTAAAGTCGGGCAATATTCTTATATTCAGTACAAAACTGCAAATGCGCAATTAAATTATTCGCGACGACAATCGCAAAAAATAAAATCATAAAATGTGAACAAATGAAAAATGGCATTTATCAATAATGTGTGCCCATATCGAGTGGTTTATAAAGTGTATATATGGATAGATAAATATATATGTGTGCATATAAGACGTTTAATTAGACGTACAAATACACTCGTATCGTGTATGTATGTGCACACCTCTCACATTTATAGATGTTGAGATACTTATCGTCTATCCATGAAATCGCTTTCTGGTCTTGCCCAGGCTCGCAGTTGTCTGCCACAATTTGCGTGGGTGTCAGCTCAAATGCAGGCAACACGCCCCACTAGCTGTGACTTTTGAGCCGCCGGCTGACAGCTCACACACACACAAACACACATACACACACACACACCGTCGTAAACAAATGAGTGTGTGCAGTCCAAGTCGCATTTACAGATACAATTTGAGCCGAACTGGCTATGCAAGCGCTGCTGGCCAAGCGCTCTTTGGTTTCCCCCATTGCAATAGAGAAAAAGTGCCGGCGTTAAACGTGTTTAGGTTTTTAGGTCTTACACTCAGAAAAATATCTTATAAAAAAAAGTCAAAATAACAGTCAAACCTCTTAATTATATATTTCTTAAATTTCGTATACCATTCTTTTTTTTTAAATCTATTGAAATGCAATTTTTTTTGGAAACCAAACCAACTATTATCAAAATATTTGTAGAATCGTGTTTTAGGAAATCTAATTTATATATATTAAAAATGTTCCAAATTGTTGGTTAAAATTTTCTTCAAGTGCACTGGGGCATAATGCCAGCATTTGGTCGAGTCACGAAGCTTGCTTTGAACTTCTACTTGGGGAGCAGCTTCGGCTGTGGCTTCGGCTCCAACTGGGTCTTTGCCTGCGTCACATTGTCGCCAATGTTCGGAGCTTGGCTGAGTTTCAGTGGAGGAGCTGCTGGTGATCACAGGCGCCGTACACGTCGACACGATACCATAATTAATTCCATTTGCTATTGCAATGAAGTTGATATTGTTGCTGTTGTTGTTGGTGTTGTTGTTGGTTTTGTTGTTGGTTTCGTTGTTGGTGTTGGTATGTGTTCAAGTTTAGAAAATATAAAACCGGTACTGGCACTAGCCATACTTGTACATGTATGCAAATCAGTTAGCTTCGAGTCGGAAATCATGAGTCAAACAATTCATCACATGCGATTGTCTTTCTACTAGGCACTCGCCACATCTGTCACACTTATACTAGCTAAAATGTATTTCATCTGCTTCTCCTCGGATTCGGTCAATGTTTGTAGAACCTCCCAGTTCAATTACTTATCTGTCTCAGTGTGCTTTCAACGTCGCATTTGTTTACTCCCGAGTCAAATGGATATATATGGCTTATAGAAATAAATAAATACATCCAAGTGGATTTTTGTGTTCCGCTGTTGAGTTGATATACATTCCTGAACTTCTAACTGGTCAATAATTACAAATAGTCACACTTCAAAGAAAATTAATCAATCGAAAAAGCAAATACTGATTTACTTTAAATTTTTAGGAATTTTTGTTTTGAATTACTACGAGTTATATTAATTTGCATAATCGTCGGATAGTATATTTTTGACTAATTAAATACCTGTTCTGTATTTACGAAATAAATATTGTATATTAGGTAAATGATTATTGATTCCAATCATTTCAGAACTTTTATGTGTGACATTTGAATTTGCGTTATTTTTAACAAGACTTGGGAATATTTTCATTACAATATACACTAGGTTTTCTAGTTAAAATCGTTCCTAGATGTGTCTTTGACTAAATCAGACTAATCATAAAATGAATCATTTTTTGGCTTACAACAAACAGCTTTCGTTTACAGCTTAATTTAGTTGAGGTGTGGCTAAAACACAGCTTGAACACTCCATTTACTCATTGATGAAGGGAGTATAGTTCACAAAAGGCAGACAGCTATGATACCAGGAAGTTTCAGACTATTGACAAATTGATTGAATCGACCTTATATATACACAGATACCATTATAAATCTGACCAAAAGTATCATGTGTCGAAAGTTAGAGACAAAACTACGCTTTGTTCGATGGTGGGCAAGAAAAATCAAATGCGCATTTTCGATGAGTTCGAATTTATATATTTATTTTATCAATCGATGCTCGGCTTAGGCGTCAGCTTGGGTTATTGTCAACCGACTTTTCCCATGTGTCACATTCACCCGCATTTATATGGTGCCCCCTTCACTCCCCTACTCACCCATGGTCCAGCAACAAAGGTCTCAAATTACAAACAACAAAATATCATCTGGCTGCAGCAGCAGCTGGTGACTGCCCCATGAAAGTTATCAACAATATTTTTTTTTGGGCGCAGTCGGTTGACAACTGAAAATTGGGTGCGCCATTTAACCAAATCATTATTTTCTATTAAGTGTTACCTAAAATTGGTTACAGTTTGTTGTAGGCAACAACAACAACAACAACAACAACAACAAGTTGGTGCGTGTATGCGTCACAAGGTTACTGTTCGTGTCAAAAAACTAAAACCGTTGACCGTTTAGTAAGGATAGCCAGCTGGTTCAGGTAGTTTCGCCTTGACAGTGGCTTAAGATTTCACATTTGTTTTTTGGCATCTGAACCCACTAATTCATTCGAAATATGTATGTGTGTGTGTGTGGGTGTTCGATTGAGTTGTCTCGTTCAAAAATAGCCACGGGTATACCGTATGCGTGCATGTATTTCATTTTGAAACAGGAAGTGAAATGTGAATCCACTTACCGTTTTTCAACATGTGTTTTCAGGTAGGTAGAAAACACATTGTAATGAGAACAATCTGTTTTTTTCCTTTTAAAACTCACAAAATGCAGCGGAAGTAATTCCGCAACAAAAAAGCTGTTAAGACGGCGTCCGTAGAACTAAATAACGCGCATATATTTTATATATATATATATATATTTTTTTTATTTTTATTTTTTATGAAATGAGAATTCTTTTTACTATTGTACTCGATTTGCTTGCAGGTTTTGGCGCACCTTGATCACGACATAATCCCATTTATTTACAGTTCATTAGCAGCGATCAGACATCGATATATATTTTTTGTACAGAAATTAAGGAATGAATCCATAAGTTTATAATTATTAGTTATACTTTTAAATCCAGTTTCTACATATATCTTTTTAGGGAGTCACACAGCAAAGAGATTTTAGCCAAACATCACTTTGTTTGTATATATATATATATATATATCTCATAATTTGTGCAACGCTAAGTTTTGAGCTTAAAAATGTTTTATACGAGAGTTGCAGAAGCGTAAACCGACAATGGAAATATTGCTCGAGGCGGCTTACACATAAAAATGCCGACATTTGACCACACACATACACTCACACTCACACACACACACATATAAATATATATATATACATATGATGGATACACAAGAGAGAAGTAAAATAAAAGGGGGAAACTGTCGAGTTGAGCTGAAGCAGCCGCAACAACAAAGCGACTTGAAGAGATGGCCCAGACTGGTTTTCGGCTGGAAATTGCGACTTGGAGCAGCAAACGGTGACCGCAGTAGCCAAAGTCAACTCTCGAGCAGCTGCTGTCGAAGCGAAAATGAAAAAAAAATATATATACGAAAAAACGTCACTAACTCAAGTTGAAAACCAGACTCAAAGAACAACAACGAGCCACAAAAGATGAAATTTTTTTTTGAGTTTTGATATTCTTGGTAAAACAATTTCAAGTTACTTTTGCTAATACTGAAATGCCAAAAGCGGCTATAAAATGTTGAACTTGAGTGTTTACATCTACAGATGGAGATTTTTGTGCTGCTGCTGATGACAATAATGATTAGCAGTCATGTGCTGAATTTAAAACAAAATAATAAAACAGCCACTCGAAAACGGATTTCTTTGAATTGGCAGTAAATAATAAATTCATATAGCAGAAAACTCGCAATGTGTTAAACGAAGCTAATGAAGAAATTTACCTAATAATAATAAACACTTTTTTGCTCTTGCAGAAAATTCTTAATTTGAATTTGTGTTTTAGATAAACACAATTTAAGCTTGCCCTATTATGATTTCTGTTTCCGATTGTTTTTTTTTTATAATAATATGATGTTACAAGGCATTTGTTCTTTATTATAAATTGGGCTTAAAACATCAGGTTTACATACTAAACGAATTCGTTATATAAAATTCCATAATAATAAATGACGCAAGATAAATTCTGAAATACGTGTATATTCATGCATATTTCGTATTCAATTATTTCATGCCAAAAGTCAATAAATTTTATAACCGACAAGAAGGCTTGAATTGCGTTTTCGATTCAGCTTTGTGGCAACCATCAGCTTAGTAATTGATTTCGCAGGGTCTGGACCTTAATTTGTGGGTGAGCCCTTTTGTAATTGGAAAAAATGTTCGTTATGCTCTCATTTCATGTGATTTCAATTAAAGGTTCTTGCTTTCTTACTTTTAAAGATAATTTTTGGATATGCAGGCTTAGTGTTTACTTAAAAATCCAAATTTTACACTTATTGGACCCTAGAACTTGGAAGCTGGGAGCAATATCTTAACTCCACAACTTCCCGCAACTTTTGACACCAGCCAATTTTAGATAAAAAACGATTTCTTCTCATGTCCTACACTGAATTATAGTTCAATGATTGACCTCGGCACTCTTAAAGTTGAAAATCCGCCCCATTTTTAAATTAATGTATATTTAGCATAATTAAAAAAATTTAAAAAAAAATAATGATTTCACACATTTTTAAATTCGACATTTATAAAAAACGTTAATTTCTTGAAATACCTTGTGTTTGTCTACATCTGCCAAATGAATAAAGGTCGCATATGTTGCAAGTCGTATTTGTTAACAAATCATAACGATTGCACTTGTAAATATATACACACACATGTGTGTGTGTGCGTGTGTGTGTGTGTCTTTGTTTATATAACAGACAATGGCAGCTGTCAACATTGGGGGCTTTGCTTATCGTTGAATGATCCCGGGCTGGAAGTCCAGTGTCTGGGCAGACAATAAATGTATTGTAAATTGTAGACGTGCACATGTGATTAATCGAGCTTATAATTTCAATTGCCCAACGTTTTCTGCTACGAAATATTCTGTTGATAAAGTGCATTATTTTTTTGTTATCTGAAAAAAGAAAGGGAAAATTTCCCTTTTACCCCCTCTGTTCGGCTCAGGTATTTTGGGATTTTTTTTTTTTTTTTGTTTTTTGCTCTTGGTTACAAGAATAACCTTAAGTGTTTTTTCTTATAACTTATGAACAATTAATGTTCGCTTCCTTGCTTCGGGCCTTAATATATCGATCCATATAAAGTAAGTACGTGATTGAGCTTTGTTTCCATTATACATATAGTATTTTTACATAAATTGCAAGACAGGAAGTAGGGCGTAAATTAAGACACATAAAAAACCGGCTTCAGTTACTTGCAGCGACTCCAGTTAATTATCGTGTTCTTGAAACATGTCTCTTGGAATTAAGTACAGTTTTGAGCTGCCTGACTCCCAACAGGGCGGATCATCCAAAGACATTTGGGTACGTAATGAGCTTCTCTAGCTTTTCTAATCTTCTCACTTTTTAAATAGTTCTTATTGTTTGCACACTAAAAACCAGATTTTTCCACACTCAGATGTGAGTTTTCGTTGAAGCTCTGCCGATAATGACACATAATTTCAACTTTGCACTCAGTTGCAGGGTTCTCAGGTTGCCGCCTTTGTTTTTTTCCAAGTTTTTGTTGTTGTTTATTTTTGAGAACAAAGCTAATTTTTTGCTAGGTATGTGGACAGTTCAGAGGGACAGGCAGACAATCACTTGAGTTGCCTGTCAGCACGTAGTTACCAAACGATTGCTGGAGCTTAAGTAGGGTTGTCAACGTGATAATATTTTGCACATTGCACTCAATATTTATGACTATTGATGGCACAAATATTAAAATGTTAAACTCAATTGATTAGCATTAAATTTGCTGTCAAATTGCAGGTATTATCAGTGCTCGACGCCTGAAATTTAAGTTCATCATTAAGGCGTGTCTATATACATATATTATATATATATAAATATATATGTATATATTTTTATGTGCGTGTGTGTGGATTTGTGGACCGTGCCCTTCCACTGGGGTTTGGGTTGGTATGCCATATTAGCATTGGCATGCTGTGAAGTTTAATGCCGTACCAGACACACAAACATAAGAGATTCGTCGATCTCTGAATTAATTAAGTGCAGAAATGGAATCTTATATGTCATTGCTGCTTTTTGTTGCTACAAACGAAGGCGTGTACCGCGCAGCAAAAGCAGCAGCAACAACTCAAAAACCCAAAGACAGAACCACAACTGAGAGTCAGCGTCAGAGGCGAAGCCAACACAATTGCTGGCCACGTCCACATTCCTCGTACCAATCGCGCCGCACGTATCTGTTTGCCGGCTCCAACAACGCAACGACAGACGACGGCTTCACGTAACTCCACACCACACCTCCCTCCCCCCCCCCCCCAACAACACACTCCCCTCTCCATTTTGGGCTACGTCTGAAATCAAAAACGTTGCATTTCATTAGCCATCTAGCAAGACTCTCGCAGAGTCAGACATGGCCATATGCCAAGCCGATTGAGTGCCTGCCACCTCCGTTATAGCCGTAAGAGCATTATGGGGCACAAACCTAATACTTTATTTATGACTGAGACTAAATAAAATCGAATATACTAGTTTATGCATTTATCATGATCTGCACCGTGAAAGTATACATACATTCACAAAAATGATATTGATATGTCAATTCAATATGAGCAACTCACGAAATGTAAGTCATTCAATTTTGAAATATATAAAAAATAAGACACTAGAGTTTCGATATATAATTTCAATATTAAATTTATGTAAAAAAACAATCAAGAAAAACATTTCCACTAAATTATTTTTAAATAGATAAGTAGGCAGTTTTTGGAATTTTTCCAAATGCATTTGATAAATGTATGTGCACCACGTAAATACATAAATAGTTACACACTTAGATAGGCAGTGAAAGTTAAGATCCGTTGCAATTGAAATTCAGTTGTGGTGCTAGCAAAGCTAAGCACTTTTAACAAATGCACAGGCCGTGCGTCATGCAACAGTTGCAAGGTCTCCAAGTTTGTCACTTGCCTCGATCAGTTGGTAGATTAAGGCCAACCAAAGTGGAGAATGGTGTCCACGTGCAAGTGTCGACTTAACAGCTCAACAACAACATCAACATCAACAACAAGAACTCGCTGTACTGTTGCAGAGAAAAGTGAATAATTATGGGTGCTCTCTTTTTTTGTAAAAGTCAGGCTTGATTGATTAAACTCAGGGTTAAGGTAAATGTCACATTCAAAATGCGAACGATTTGAATACTCATAGTAATGCGGCTATTAAATTTCACGCTCAATTTAACAAATACATAGCTAAATAAATGTATATTTACACAAATATATAACGCTTACGTAGATAGGCCAATAAACTATGTCTTTTCTGTATCGGTTAAATGCATTTTTGCCAATAGGCTTGAATTGTGTTCTTTTTGACTGTTCCTGTTTAGGAATGGCTTTATGACATCATCTCGAAAAGTCGTTAAAAACATTCAGTTATTTAAAGAATCGACATTTTGGCATGACAGTCATGTGTCAATTCTTTTATTATACAGTAGCAAATTTTTGTAAACGACACGCTTGGATGCTCAGCTATGAGATACCCTTCACACTTATTCACAGTCGAATTCATAATATTCTCTAATTAATGGCTCTTATTTTTGTTTTAATACAAATTAGAATTTTATTCATAGATATAATATGTCTATTATATATCAATGAACACCGAATTAGTTAAAATTGCGTTTTCAAATTTCATACCAATAAAAATTTATATTGAAAAAGAAAATAATATTTAAGATTTACAGAAAATCTTTAGCCTCTATAAAAATGTTTAAGTTAATTCTAGAAAAAACGAGGTTTTTTTTCTATAATCTATAATAGTTTTGAAGTTAATTCTAGATTGCGACATGCATTTACTGCAAATAAACATCAGCAGTTTAATGGTAGAAAAATTACCATATATAAAGAAAAAGTCATGATCTGTTTTATAAATGTGCTTGCCGGTGAACATATATAAAAGACTATTAAACTATTTTGTGTGTGCCTGTTTGGCGCAGTGTACACAGATGTGGTTGCCATTACGCATACGCCGCATGCGCCGACACATTTTCTATTTTAAACTGCGATAACCACCAACAACAACAACAACTAACCGAGATTGCCCACACACACAAAACTGCGGCCAGTTGCCAGTTAAAGCTGTTGTTGTTGTTTTTGTTGTTGTCGTAGTTGTGGTTGTGGTTGTTAAAATTGGTTAGTGCTGTTAGCTCGCCAAGCTCGCTGAACAACATTTAGCTTTTGCCAAATGTTTGCCAGGCACTTTGACGAATTCGTTAAGCGGCCCATAAAGTTTTAAACAGAGTGCTCATGATCTGCCCTTCTGCAAATGGTAGTTCAACTCGCTGAGACGAGCCTCACTCTATTCGCTTGGCTACAAACAATGTTTGCTTTTGATTTATTTACTAGCTTTTGTGTTGACACAATTACAACTACATAGATGCACCAGGCAACATTCATCTCTACCCAATTACCACTGTAATCGCTGGTTTTGGGCGACCAGGGGAGCTGTTGGAGTTGCTGCAGTTGGTATTAGAGTCGTACCCGAGTGCTCTGACCTCATTAGTGCCAAGCACACGAAACGCAGTCGGTTAACTTTTTATCTGAGCCTGTGTCTGTGTCTGTGCCGGCTTATGGTAACAGGGCGAGATAAGATAATGTCAACCGTGCTATAACAATCAATCTGAGTTTGATGAAAGGGTCTCTACTCTGATTCAGTTATTACAAGCGAAATACATGCAACGTTGAAGAAGATTATCATGAATATTTCGCACATGTCGCCTTGCTGTCCAACCCAACCGACTTGTACGCGAATTTGAATTTCAAAACCTAAAAAATACTTGTAGACTTATTTTCTTGGAATTGCACCACACCTATTTTCTATACACGTTCCTTTCTGGCCAACGTAATCATGTCGCACCTCCTAAAAGTTATAAGTATTTCATATCTCGTACAATACGAGCATGCGCACATGTATGTATACATATGTACATATGTACATATGTATATATATATATATATATATATATATATACGTTAAAGTACATTTTTTATTCGTTCGTTACATTTCACTTAGCCATGAAATTGATAAAGAATTCCAGACGCGAAATCATAGAAGAGTCCACATAAAACTAGCTTAGAATTTTTGATGTACGTACATATTTGTAAACACACATATATATATATATATATATATATATATATATATATATATATATATATATTGGCCCGCCTCTGTTTGCTTCTCAATTGCAGTTGTGCTGTAGGGTTTTTTTTTGCTTTTTTTTGTTTGGCTTATTGCCTCGGCGTCGCCGGCTTCCTCCTGAGGGTTACTCCTGCTAGCTGCTCGCTGGCCTGGCAAAAATAATGCGTATCCGTTGCGGATCCTCCCCAATCTCCCCCTCCTTCTCCGCCCCTTCAGTTATTTTAAATAAAATAAACACAATTGAAGCTGTCGCCAATTGGACAGCAACTGCAGTTGAAACTACTTAACAAATACAAAGTAATGCATATCGATTCGACGATTCACTTTCTTACTTACAATCATAAAAATCGCTAACTGCTTTCCAGAATATTACTTTAAGCTATGCTAATGTTTTTCCTACTCAAATCAAATACGTTTTGATTTTCACTTTTTTGATCAGCTTAAACCAAACAACATTTGCTTTTCATTCAAATACTTAAACTGATTCATTTAAGTCTCCTTTCTCTTGATATTATTTTTTTATTTAATCTCATCCTAATGTAGAAATGTATAAAACTTCAAACACTTTTTTGGCGGACATGGGCGATGAATGTGAGCTGAATGGTACGGTTCTGATTGATCAACTGCACGGCGATTGTAATGCTCGAAAGTTAAAGTTTCTGACACACAATTCGATTGTGTTGACCGGTACTTTTGCCTGTCTTTGACTGGAAGCTCCTCCGGTTGGTGATGCCAGCAAAGCAGGCGGACGCCGAGAAAATACTACAGAAAGAAATTAACCATCTGGAAATGATATACAGCCTGACCAATTCGCTGCACACGTCGAAGGAATAAAGGAGATCGGCATCGACGTGGACATCAAAATGGGTCCACCCAACTACAACGTCTTCGTCCAGAACGATGGCACCATTAAGATCCAGAAGCATCTCGCAATGAAGGTACATGTTTTTGCCGTCAATCCATGGCCTGAACATGAATTTTTATTTAATGAATTTCGTAAGATAAAGACACACAAAGTAACAATTTTAGCCGATGTGTATGATGATAACAATTGGAAGAATGACCAGATAAATAATTCCAGACGAGAAATCTTAGAAGTGTCCACATAAAACTAGTTTCAAATTTTTGATGTACGTACATATTTGTAAATAAATATATATATTTGTGTGTTCTGTTTTTTTTTCTGACGAGCTTTCCTTAATTTATACAAAAATCTTAAATCTAAGTATATGGCGTCGCCTACTACGACTCCATGTGTTGTAAGGTGAATTTATGTGTTGTAAGGCGAGGCCTTGTGTTTTCTGTCATTAAACAATAGCTGAGCCTGCTGCGTCGCATGTTCAAACTTGAACAGTATCCAATATAATCAATCTAGAAAATTTAAATTTTCTCATTTCTTTGGCTTTCATGCATTCCCGCACACTAAATAAATCTTTACAACTGTCCGATAACTCCAAAAATACAGATATACTCTTAAGACATATAGCATTGCAGACAATTTGGTGATTATTCCGCAGATGCAGCTGTCGCTTGGCAAACACCAACCGGTGAATGTCATACAATAAATAGCATCTGGAAATGGGTTCCAGGGTGTCGGGTCTTGCGATACAGCTCGACTTTTACAGCGATCGGATCGCTTCTACCCCGACTTGTTTGCTTGCTGTTTTTAGCAACGAGTCGAGTTGAGCTAAGTTTTACTATATGAAGGTGACTTCTTTTCGAATGCATTACCGGTTTTTCTGTACCCCTGTCGCCTCTGCCCTCTCCGCATGACGATCGCGTTCGCCACGCTGCAGTACTCAAAAGGAAAGAGTAATGGAATAAACATGCACTAACACAGACAATCTACCTTTGCATACCCCTGCTGTGGAAAAAACAGTTTCGACAATAATTGAAAAAAGGGTTTTATAAACAGTGTCAATCAAATTTTGTTAATTGCAATTTTTTTAAATGCTCGGTAATTAAGAGATATTATTGAAATGCGCCAATAATTGCAATTATTAAATTGTACTATTGGCAGTGGTCGCCGTTATAAGATTTTTAATGTATATTTAATTTGAAACAAATTAATATGTATTTAATTTGATGTTGAAATAAAAAATAGAGTATGTCAGTTTCTATTGTGTTGAGAAAAGCTTTCCGTTTCACTAACTGAGCGGCACATTTGTAGAGCTGCAGAAATTGCGCGCTTTTTGTTCAAGCAAACGGTAAATGTTTATCCCACTGAGTATCTATAACACTCCCTGAACAAAAAAAAAACAGTCGCTGCACTTTTTGCTGCTTTACCAACTGTGCATGTGTTTGTTTAAATAAACGTATGAAAGTATTTGTGAGGTTATAGTTGGGCTCTCTCTGTCTCTTTTGATAAAATTGCGAAATTACGTTGGAGATCTGGGCCAGTAAAACTGCTAAGAAACGGAAACTTTTTAGATAATGCTGACTTAACTTGAAAATTTATGTGTCATTTAATACAGACTCACACACACTCACACACGCTATACTCACTGCAGCAACTGATCGCTGTCTGTGTTTTGTATGTTTTTTTTAGATATGGTACACAGCAAAAGGTAGGCAGGCAGGTATTGAAGCCACAGGTAGGTAGACGACAAGCAACTACAACGACAACTCACATATACACACATACAAGTTAGCCCGACTCGGACTTGAGCGGCACGTGCGAAAGAGCGAATCAGCTGTCTGCACTGATCGCTTGGCTATTGCTATTCCAGACGCACTCGTGCACTGTATGCTTGCATGGCTATGACGAAATCTCATCCCCCATTTTTCATTCAAATTAAAATTCAATGTCTGGCTTGAAAACACCAAACTGCACTTGCCATCAATTTAAAATATTTATTTTTTTATTACACTTACCTCTTCTCTTTGTCTCTTCCGAATGTAGCGGAGTATCCAAAAATTTTTAATAAGCTAAAATAAACACACAAAATGTTATCCAAACGAAAGCAAACACAAAACTTAATCTGAAGGTTTTATCTACAGCATTGCTTATACTACATACATATGATAAGTATATTTTAAGCGCAAATTTGACTGAGTATTTGTTATAATAATTTGACTTTGACACGTTTTCAATAGTTGTCTGTTAAATTGAAATTATACATTTATTTATGTGTTTTTATTTTATTTTATTCAAGCGAAGCCTGCTTCTTTTGTTACCGAAATCTCGTGTGCGAGCGTTGAAAAACCGCTTTACTCGTAACAAATTCGATTTAACACCTGTTGAAGTTCAAACTCGACTGATCGTTCGGCCGTTGAAGGTAAATGTTGAACTATCACAACATTATCTGTTGTCATTGTGATGTTAAGCCAATGTTAAATACATCGATCACACAGTTATATATCGATATAATGGCTCCGTTGCTAGACAGCCAACGCCATCTTGTGAGCATTTCCTGTTTACGTGTTAGATATTTAAGTGCCTTCAAGCGCCATCTTGGGAGTAAATGTTTTTTGTCCGTATTATACTTCGTATGTCATATTCTGTAGCACACCTACAGGCTTTTAAATTTTAGGCCTTCGTATGATGGGTACATAATATTCTTAATAACAGTTAAACAAGTGTTTGATGTTTTTACTTTATTTTAGCTTATGAAAGTGAATTAAATTATTCTGCGTCTTTAACACAAAATTATTTACTTGATTCTACACTCTATTTAGCGACTCCAAATGATATCAAATCTTAATAATTGCTTATCGATAGCGGTATTTCGTAAATTTTAAAAGTATTATTAATTAAGCTAAAACAAAATTAAATATTTAGAAATTTTTAATTTAAATACACTTTTATTGAGTTAGTCAATCATTTTTATTAAAATTAAAAAATTGTAAGCAAATATCGACAAAACTACTGTTTAAATGCAATTATAGATAATTTGGCCTGAGTCAAGTATAAATAATACAATATGCTTAAAAAATCAAAGGACTTGGGGTAAATAGCAAATTCAAATTTTATTATTTGAAATATTATGAATTGGCGGGCTAAAGGAATGCGAGGGCTTCAACACATTCGTCAGGGCTGCAACAGGGACGCAACAAGATTATGACATTTTCAGCTGTCAAAAACTTTTGTCGTCCGCTCGCCCGATCTAAGCCTGTTATTGTAATTGATAAAATTTTTGTATATTCTGAGAATGTTTTCTGCCAACACACACTCTGTGGTAAGTGCCATGCGACTCTCTGTCTCTCTCCCTCTCTCTCGGCCTATATACAATGAACATTTCACACAAACTACTGACGTTTCGGTGTTTCCATTTCTATATCCAATGACAGCCGTACCTCTATCTGGGTAACTTTAGTCGAAAACCGCACTATTACACAGTGAAGCGAACCAAACTCCCGGCCAATGCTAGCGCTCCACGATTCTTTGCAGATAAATCAAAGTCCGCCTCCAGCAGCTCAAACAAAGGCAGCAGCAACAGTAGTAGTAGAAAATGCCACGACCTCGTGCTGGACTTTAAGGCGCTGCTGAGCAAGTCTGGGGTCAGTTTGCAGAGTATCGTAGAGAGGACGGCGAGACTAAATGGCATACTTGACAAGGAGCTGGTGAACGATGCACTGGTCAATGTGACCAGCATGCTGCCTTCGATGCGCCAAGTGCATGTCACACTTGAGGAACCAGCGACAACACAACAACAACAAACTGCGCCTGGCAAACAACAAAATTACAAGTTTGAACTCTCTATGAACGCAACGCAAAATATCGGAACTGTGTATGTCAACTAACTGTTAAATGTATTATCTACTCTATGTTAAGTGCTTCCAATCCGATCTCCTAATTGCAGCATTATGTATCCCACTGTGATGAGAGGTCTGCTGAATCCGCTGCAAGCGACTCATCAGCTGTAAGTGGATTGTACAATTAGTTAAAGAATTGTGTGTGCAATCAATCCGGATTTAATTGCAGGCGACAGTTGCGTGACTTTAAAACGGATCGTTCCATTGAGGCGGATCAGAAGCGCAATCCCACAATGACAACCAGACTGAAGTCTGCGCTCCAAGGTGCGCCTCTTCGACCAGATGGCGAACACAACTTGCAGGCGGACAAGCTCAGGAAACTGCTGAGCAAATCGGGCGAACAGGGAATCCCCCAAAATGCGGTAAATATATATATATGCCGGATATTACTAGATAAAGCAGGAATTATTAATGCTAAGCTTATTTTGCAGGAGAGCTTAAAGATTGCTTTCGCTGAGGGCTACTTGGCTGCATCGAATGTGGACGAATCACAGAAATCAGGAAAGTCAATGAAGTATTTGAAGGTAAAAGCCAAACACATGGATTCATAGTCTCCTCTTCCGTTCCCTAGTTTGTTTTCCTTTTGTGATTGATTTGTTGTGCTCATGTCCTTGTTCGCACTTTAGTGTCTTAAATAATGCTCAGTAATTGTCACGCAGATTTTCCAGACACTCATTGTGATCGTCGTCTTCATTGGCATCTTTGTCAGTTTCTTCACTTCATCGAATGGCTCCGTGTTCCGGTGAGTATTCTAGATCAATGCCCCATCTGCTGAGTGAAAATTTTTTAACACCTCGAATGAATTTAGCAGCATACAACTGGGCAACCAGGTCGAGGTGGATCCGGAGGAAATACACGTTACATTCGATGATGTCAAGGGCTGTGATGAGGCCAAGCAGGAGCTAAAAGAGGTCGTCGAGTTTCTTAAGAGCCCCGACAAGTTCTCAAATTTGGGCGGCAAGCTGCCTAAGGGTGTGCTCCTCGTTGGACCACCGGGCACAGGCAAAACCCTGCTGGCCCGTGCCGTTGCCGGCGAGGCGAATGTTCCGTTTTTCCATGCGGCCGGACCAGAGTTCGACGAAGTTCTCGTTGGCCAGGGAGCCAGGCGGGTCAGAGATTTGTTCAGTAAGTAGGATGAACTCTTTCTAGATGTTTGTATATCAAATGTTACATTTTCTTCTCTTGTCTCATTCAAAGAGGCTGCCAAGGCGCGTGCTCCCTGCGTCATCTTCATCGACGAGATCGATTCGGTTGGCGCCAAGCGTACGAATTCTGTCCTCCATCCGTATGCAAATCAAACAATTAATCAGCTGCTCTCCGAAATGGATGGGTTCCATCAGAATGCTGGCGTCATAGTGCTCGGTGCAACGAATCGGCGCGATGACTTGGATCAAGCCCTGTTGCGTCCGGGTCGCTTTGATGTCGAGGTCGTTGTCTCCACACCCGATTTCACTGGTCGTAAAGAGATTCTCTCTTTATATTTGGAAAAGATACTGCACGATGATGTGGACTTGGATCTGCTGGCACGTGGCACCTCCGGATTTACAGGTGCCGATTTGGAGAATATGATTAACCAGGCGGCATTGAGGTGCGTCAATAATATCGGGCATGAATTATGATTTAAATTTTGATTCTTTTTGTTAATAGAGCTGCCATTGATGGAGCTGAGACTGTGAATATGAAACATTTGGAGACCGCACGGGACAAGGTACTTATGGGTCCGGAGCGCAAGGCGCGACTTCCCGACGAGGAGGCGAACACGATAACCGCATACCATGAAGGGGGACATGCTATTGTTGCCTTTTACACGAAGGAATCGCATCCGCTTCACAAGGTGACGATAATGCCGCGTGGTCCGTCTTTGGGACACACCGCATACATACCGGAGAAGGAGCGCTATCATGTCACCAAGGCGCAACTGCTCGCCATGATGGACACCATGATGGGTGGTCGAGCGGCCGAGGAGATTATCTTTGGCGCAGAGAAGATCACGTCGGGCGCCAGCAGTGATCTGAAGCAGGCGACATCGATTGCGACACATATGGTCAAGGATTGGGGCATGTCGGAGAAAGTCGGCCTGCGTACGATTGAGTCGCCCAAGGGACTGGGCACGGGCGACAGTCTCGGACCGAACACCATTGAGGTTGTGGATGCCGAAATCAAGCGGATCCTGAGCGATAGTTATGAGCGGGCGAAGGCGATCTTGAAGAAGCATACAAGGGAGCACAAGGCACTAGCAGAGGCACTACTGAAATACGAGACTCTGGATGCGGATGACATCAAAGCAATATTGAATGACAACCAGTAGTTTCTTTATTTTTGCCATTATTGGCGTCAGTTGGGCACCTACTGCGTATACATACATATTAATTATATTATATACATATATATATATATATATTTTAGTTACAATATATAATAAGCGTAAGCACAGAAACCAATAAGATCGGGACGCAGACGAACAGTTAAGTAATACAATGTTATACATATTTTATTCATGTTTTTTCTTCAAACATTTAATCGATTTAAGTTGACTTAATTGTGCAATCCTGCCCGGCACGGTAACATTCGTTAAGCTGTGCTGTATTTTCGTCGGTATTTCTTATGTTCAGTTTTTGGCATATTTATGTGCTTGGCGCATACGGTCACACTAGTAGCTGGTTAATTGATTGTAGAAAAGTTACAAGTCAACATATCATTTCGGAAATTTATACAAAATAATCAGTTGAAATGTGTGACTATGAGATTTCCGAGACAGCGTACACTAAAATCGTATTCCATGCGGCCAAATATCCACACCAGGCGGTAAACGGCCTACTGTTGGCCGAGAAGAAGCAAAAAGGTTCCGTAGTCCAAATCACGGATGCAATTCCACTTTTCCATCAGTGCCTGCATGTGACCCCAATGGCGGAAATAGCCCTAAATCAGGTAAATTAAATTAAATTTGTACAAGTCAAATGCTAAATGCATGCAATTACAGATCGACAGCTACGCTGATGGCGAGGGATTGGTGATTGCCGGTTACTATGCCGCACCAGAAAACTTCTACGACAATCAAATCGAGAAGGCGCCAGCCGCGAAGATTGCTGAAAAAATAGTGGATAATTTCAAAAACGCTTGCTTTGTGGTTGTCGATAACAAGCTGATGTCCCTGGAACACAATCAGTCGGCGCTGCACGTCTATGGCTATGCGAGTGACTCGTCTCGCTGGTCAAAAGCCAAATATTCCATTGTGCAAACGGAACAAACGCTGGAGGGTGTTTCGCTGCTGCTGAAGCGTGGCGCGATGCGGGATGTCATCGATTTCGATAACCACTTGGACAATCCAGAGAACGACTGGACCAATCAATTTCTGAACCAATCGCTGAAGGACCTGCAAAAGTTGTACTAGTACTGCTTATGTTAAACAATTAGGGAAGGTGCATTTGAAATGAGTGGAGAGAGCAGAGCCGCAATTTCAACCTTGCAATTTAATTTATTGTATGTAATTACAATTGGATTTCAGTTAATCTTTAGAATAATGCATATAAGTTAAATAACATTCAACTAATTAATAAATAATCAATTCTTTCGTATTGGTTTTACGGGTAAAAGTCCTAGCCCTATCCGGTCCGTAATTTCATCTCTCTGTTCTCTATTTTTTTTTTGTCATCCCGTCGTAATTTCTTGGTATTCTTTTGTCTTGAGTGCGTGTCGTCAGTTAAACCTATATATGATTACAATTACAATTAATAATAAATACAAATGAATAATATGCATAGAATCTTGCTTTGGTTTTCTGTCCTATAAAAGTAAATATTTTACAACAATATTGTAATATCGAGATTGCTGATTATACGTAAGTACATAATACATATGCGAATATATCGGAGATCAAAAGAATCGGAAAAAAAATAATTAATTTTTTTTCTTTTGTTTTGCTTAATAATTTGCGGGTATTGTAGAATTCAACATTATTCATATTCCTTTAATCAAATATCATCGATTGAACCTTTACAATACACTTTATATTGTAGTACCATGTGGGGAAGAGAATGGGAATATCCAGTATTGAATGTTTTCAACGTTTTTGATCTTAAGTATTCCTTTGCATTTTTTGTGTGTTTGTATGTATTTGTTTATATATAATATCAATTATAATTATCGTTGCTTTCATGCATGCAATAGATAAATTTATTGTTTCTGTAAAACATACGCACATATATTAGTATATATATAGTATATATATATATATATATATATATATGTATGCATATATCTCATTTGTATATAGGTCTTGAACAATATCTGTTGCTGGTATCCTGTATATATCTATATATACGAATGCATGAAGATATTGCTGGGTGTATATATGTTTCTTACTTTTGTTTTTTGTGTATGGAGTTCTACGAGGGCGCTTTTCTTTTGATTATAATCCTAGCTATACATGTGTACTTATCTATGTATATACTATATACATATACATAACAGTATATATATATATATATATATATATATATAAACTCGCAAGCATTGCCTTTATAATATGATGTCTATATGTATATATGTCTCTGTACTTTTGTCTTTCATTCGAAATCTGTTTGCACCATGTAAACGAGAAGAAGTAGTTATTGTTGTTGTTGTTCTGTGTCATTCCCATCATCTATGTTAGTTGATCTATAATGATGCAAAAAGATACATTAATTTGTGTGTACGTGTATGTGTGTGTGTGTGTGGGTAGGTGTGTGTGTGTGTTTGGTGTGCAGTTGAAAACGCAGCCGTACGAAAAACTAAAAACAAAAGGAAAGAACAACAAACAACAAAAACAGCGTGTTTGCAATTTTGGGCATGTGTAAAACTGGTGGGTCAGGTGGGTCTCTTCAGGTCAGTGTGTGTGAGTTTTGGGTTAACTGAATAACTGCATTTTAAAGTCAGAGGAGCAGGAGTCGATCTAGAGATTGCCATCACCAGAGATATTTACCATTCCCGAGGACAGAGAGTTGATGGCATCTTCCACCGTCGGCTTGTGTCGATCGATTTTAGATGAGTTTATGGGCGAGAAGTTGTCTACGATTGTAAGCGTGAATGGATACAGTAGTAGTAGTAGTAGTAACAGTACATAAAACATAACAAAACAGGCGCATATTGCAATTACAAATGACAAGTGCCAATTACCGAGATCACCACTCGAACTGGAATCCGTAAAACTGGGTGTGCCCTCTGTCCAAGTGGGTGTGGAGCCCTCACCTGATGCCGGCGGCGTCCATGCCAAGCCGCCACGCGACCCATAATGGCTGCTCGACGATGTGTCCACCGCCAGAAACGTGTCCAGATGCACCTCAGAGACACTAAAACAGACACAAATCGATAAGTTTACTTGAGAATTCAAAATTGGATTCGAATACCTACCTAACGATATCCTCCTTGTAGGAGCCTCGATAGGCGGGACCAATGTTCATTTTACGTTCCGAATACTGTTGCTGATAATACGGAGGCTGCTGCTGCTGCTGTTGCAGGTGAGGATGATGATGATGATGCGATCGTCGTCCAATCGACGAGGTGCTATTCTTGTTCGAGCTGTCCTCGGAGATGTCGTCAAAGGCAGGGGGAGGTGTTGAACTGCATGATGGAGTTGTGCCTAGCAATACAATGAGAACACAAAGATTACAATGAGCAACGAAGTCGGCACACAGATTAGGGGGATTAGGTTGCAAATGAGACAATGTTGAGCAAGTGAGATGTTAAGCATGCATCTAGCAGTTTTTAGGCACAACTATTGCGTCGTGAATCCTTGACCGATTGAGTATCTGTGCTCTCGGGTATCGTTGATGGTGCCGCATTCGGCGCACGCCGCTTGCCACGTCTCGGACGCTGTGTCGCAGCTATATCAACGCCCTGGCGTTGCTCTTCCTGCATTTCTGGCACTGCTGGCTCTGCTGGAGACGTCACCTCGAGGACAGGCAATGCTCTTGGTCGCTTATATGTGCCCTCCAGCTCGCGTTTGACCTCGAGGAATGCGCTCACAGACTGCAGCAGATTATCCTCTTGGGCATCGCAGCCATCATCACCCAATGCCAAATCAACACAGTGCAAATACCTGTTGCGTTTCTGATGCCGCTTCATCTCTAGCTTGTTCCTCCGTGGAGATCCAGTCTGGGTGCTGGCGCTAACTGTTGTTCGAGCAGTGCGATAGCTTTCGGCGCGTATGGGTGGAAAGCTGCGCACGATGGAGCCGACCGAGGAGCGATCGCTGCGGGCCATAAAACTGTTCTGTCGCTGAAAGATGTCCACATGGCTGAGCAGACGGGGCTGCAGCTGCTGTTGCTGCTGCTGATGGCGTCGACAGGTGCTGTCAGAGCGTGCCGTGGAGTAGGCAGACTGCAGCGACTCTCGGCGACGCACAGAGCTGCTGCGTTGCACTGACAGAGTTGGTGGAGGAGTGCCACTTTCAAACAGATCGTGTAGCTCCAGCCAATCCTGCACGTTGCTAGGCGATCGGCGATCCCCAAAGCGAGGCATTGCCTCAGCAGGAGTGGGTAACTGGAGCAAGTTGCTCGCATTGCAGGTGGGGGCTGTGTGTGCAGTGTAATTATTATCGTTTGGTGCTATACCTGGAGTGGTGGAGTGCGCCCGACTGTCCTGGGTATCCTTGCGACGTGGCGAGCCACGTGGTGGCACGGGCGGTGGCACACGTGCCTTCAGATTACTGCCAGCTGCAGAGGATGAGTTGGCCGAGGTAGACGCTCGCTGCCTCACAGGCGGCGGGGCATTGCTAAGCCCAGCTCGCCCACTTTCCCGATCACGATAACGATCTCTATCCCTATCTCGATCTCGATCTCTATCCCGATCCCGATCACGCTCTGAGTTAAGAGCGGTTGACGTAGGCTCTGGCTTGTATTGCTGGTGTATTTTGCCGCTGCTGTGGGAGTGCGAGGTGTTCACAGCTGAAAAGCAAAATAAGGCAATAATTAGACTCTCCTCCTTCCCATACAGATCACTTACGTCGCGTCGGCTCGGTCTCGCTGTCTATGGAGCTCTGTATGGCCTTGGAGAGGCTTTTTCTCTTCGATGGCGAATGCTTGAGCGCTACAAAAATGGCAAAGAAAACGAATTAGTTAATTTCAAGTAGCAGGCAAGTTGATATAAATTATAATTAATCGGGGATTGGGAAGACAACGCAAAACAGAAAGCAGCACTTTAAGCAAAGCCAACAATCATTTTGCTGTTTACAACTGAATATGGGTTTCAGGAATGATGACTAACGTGCAATCGCGAGGCATGCTTTGCGTCCGGAGGTTTCGGCAATCAATCAATCAACCCACCAACCACCAAGTGCCGTTACACAGAAGCGTAAATCAAATCAAAGAAAAAACAAACAAACAAAAGTCAATAACAAACAAATAATAATTATGTAAAAAAAAAGTTATTGCTTAAATTGAAACTGAAATATCGTGAATAAAAACTATCGAAAATTATTTATTTATTTGCAGTTGAATTTTGTTTTTAATGTTATTGTTATTGTTTTCTTTACCTATATAACTGGTTACCAAGGTACGAAATTTTCTGTGATTTCCTTTGATCTCTGGGAGATCCACTATGCGTACAAGTGAAGTAATGCATCAAAGTAATATCCAAAAGAAAGCAGAAAAAAACAGCATTTTTTTGTTGTTGTCGGATCGTTTGTTCCCATAGAGTACAAAATCAAATTATCAAATTACGGTTTACAAGTTTCAAGAATATACAATAAATTAGCTGACTACCAAATGTTAGCGCATAAGGGCAAGTGTACTATATACTATATTGCATTTTTTGTATGCATAACAACTGAATTAAAGACAATAAAATTAGCATTTTACAAATATTAATGTGTGTGTGTTCTAGGTGTGTGTGTGTGTTTGTGTTTGTGTGTGTGTCTCAAGCTACTTGAGTCTGTTTGGCAGCTATGCGAGGAAAACGACGCCATGGTCAAGGAGTAGTTTTTCTTATGTTGCTGTTTGGTTTTTCTTTTCGTTTTTTTTATGTGTTTGGTTTTTCCAATTTTTGTAGTTGCACAAAAATGCCTTATAGTACGAGTACATGGCCCAATTGCGACACAGCCAGCAGACTTACGCGATGGTATCTTGCGGAATACGGTCTTAGCCATAAAGTTTTGAAATCTTTGAGCATAGAACGAGGGCCGACAAACCGAAACGGTCTCCTATATGAATGACAATAATAACACACATAATGTTTTCCATTCGCAAATGCTTAGCTTAGCCATTTCATTCACTCACGCCATCGTGTATGATGCTCTTGAATGTGTGCTCCAGTTTCTTCTTGAGCCTATACGATTGCAGTATGTCGATGACGCCAATGTAGAGCAAGAGGCGCTCGCCCTTCTCACTGCGAGCCGGAATGCCACCGGGTCTAAATCGATAAGAGCATTAATAAGTCGTACATTTAAGAGGCAGATTCAGACTTACGGCACATCCTCCTCGTCATCGATGGGTTCGCTTTCCGCTTGAATGCTCTCCATGGCCGTTGAATGTGCCACTAGACGCTGTCGATTCACAGATCTGTATGCCACACTTAATTAGCATATTATGAAATGTTCTTATTTAGTTTAAAAAACACGAGAAATACTCACTTGTTCCGGCTGATGCCCGTTGCCGCATCCCGATCTTTCCCATCGCCCTCTGCCCCGTCGAGGGGTTCATCGACATCGGAATCTTCGGCGAGCGGTGCTCTCATTGGCTTACGTTGCTCGCTTTGTTTCTCCTTGAGTGCGATATCCAAATTATGCACGCCCAATAATAGCGAATAGTCCATAATCTTAAAGGATTCCAACACCGTGCAATCCCTTTGAATAGTCTTAATCAGTGCGGAATATGTTTCAGCCTCGAGGAATATGCCATTTGGATGCTGCTCCATGAAGTCCAAATCCTTGTATGTGGGCGACTTCTTGGCACGTTCCGCTTTAGATGCTTTACGCTTGAACGTCGATCCCTTCAGATCGTATTTGAGATGCATTCGCACCGAAGACGGCAGCAGATTATTCATGACCACCAGTCGAATGTTTTTGGCGTTGCTCGTTTGCAGGCAGTAAAGGCCGAAGAATTTCGGCAATAAAGTGCGCGGATTTTGATTCAGATTCATATAGTAACTGCGAATAAAAGCAAAAGAAAACAATTAGTAAGTCTGTCCAAATCCAATTCAAAGTTATTTAAAAAATACTGCAAGCAAGTTGATTTCACTTACAGTTAAAAAAAAAAGCATTCCACGATTAAACCAATCGAGAAAGTAGTAGAAAGTTTAACGGTAACCGAACAGTTGCCAGTTTTGGCCCTGTGTTTTACCATATTAATCTAATTTAATGTACTATTCACTCGTGTGATCGTGAATCACTTTTGATTGGTCCTAACTGAGTTAAGCTGGATAAGAAGTGACTTAAATTTCTGGGAATCGTTTCTGAATAGAAGCAGAGGAAGTGTTCCTCCTTGAAGCTTATTTAAAGCCATTTGGCGAGAATGTCCGCTGACTAGTTTCCATTTATTGCACGAATTACTGCAGATCAATTAGTGCGACTTACACTACACAGTTTCCTTCTGCGTTTACTGTTTAAATTGGGCCATGCTTGAAATTCATTTCATTTGCTATTTGACCATTTGTCTTTCGACCTTAGCTAGAGGCATAAATATACCTTCCTTAACCCAAATAAGACGTAACATCTTAAAAGCAGTAAGTTTACAACTAACCAAATTGTGAGTATGAGTTTTTTATAAGGTAGCCAAGCTTAAGATGGAGAATTGCTAATTGTAAATTATTTACCCAGGCAGTAGTTTTTGTAAAAATTCACCCTCCTTGTGTTGCACCGTTTTGATAATGAACTCATCGTCGTCCGTTAAATAGAATATTGATCCGGAAGCACCTGGATTCGATAGTTCGCGCAGTGGCGAAGTACACATGGACATCTGTAGAATATAAACAATTATAAAACTTAAAGACTATATAAATTCTACAAAATACTTACCATAAAATCATCCGGCTGTATGCCAAACAAATCACGAAAGTAACGAAATGCAATCGGGGCATAGATCTTATATCTGAATTCACTATAATGGTGGGCAGGTGTAAGGCTAGAACCCTCTGGCGGAAACGTAATGCTCTCGATTTCCCAGAAGTCCATCATAAGTAGATCCCGTTTGGGTTTCGATGCCAGGCTGCCAACCTGCGAAACGAGATCAAAAACTTCAATATTTCAAAAATATTATTGTGGTTTTTTATTTACAGTATGCTGTATGCCCAGCTGTATGGATCCCATGATTTGCGATGTTTGTATCTTCTTGTAGGTAATCTCGCCACCTTCGCCGACGCGTCGATGACCAAGTTTTCGTTCCTTATCCGATTTGTTGGCCGCGCGTAAAGGTCGATTGCCCAACTGTGAGTAATGCGAACAATTTGAATAATTTATATATATATATATATTTATACACATGTTTAATATTTATACTTACTTCGGGCGATGAGTTACCAACATGGTCGGTGGAGACTATAAGTGGAATTGGATGAGTAAAGTGTGAATTATTATTAGTTAACTACATTTAAGTGTTGTTGAACTTGTCCATAATTTATAAAGTGCTAGCCAATGACTCTAGTGGGAAGCACATCAACTTGAGCTTGAACTTGGGTGAGGTACCCACAAAAGCACACAAATAAGCACACACACACACACACACACGCATAAATATACAACACACCCTCGTAGCGAGAATATCCATAAATAGATGACAGGTTGTTGGCCGTTTAAAAGTTTTCTTTAATTATCATAAATTTACTATATTTAGTCTTTCCTCAATGCGTATTCATTGTAAGCGAGTAATCAGTAAAACAGTCGGTCAATCAGTCGGTCAACCAGTCAACCAGCCAGTCAGTCAATCCGTGAAATGGGGGTGGTCTCTACCACTACCACAACCCCTGCCTCATACCACATATCACCTGCCACCTCTTCTTCTTCTGCCTATTTTCGAGACACATGCGCCACGGCCACTTCCATTTTGCCATTCATTGATTTTTTTTGGCTGTGAATTTGTCTATGTTTTAGCACTTTACATTTTTTTTTTTTAAAATCGAAGTTTTTGTCGTTGTTTTTTTGTATCGTTTTAATTACCATTGCTCTGTTCTGCGAACCTCGCCTGCGATGTGGAGGAGCTGTCCATGTCAATGGTGTTGATGGTATCGCCGTCGCCGGACGTAGCCATGCTGATGCATTAGCTACTTCAGCTGCGCCTGCTGCTGCTGCTGCTGTTGATCCTGTCGCACCGCGTTGCCAGCCACAACTAATATAATACTAAAACATGTTGCCTTGCTTGATTGTGCCCCTTGATCAGCTCTCTATATCTCTTCGCTCTGTAGGGTTATTCAATCAATGGGCCAAGGAAGCAGAAACCTTGGCTCTCGTCTGGCGTCTACTTTTTTCCTTTCTTGCCAAATAATTTTACGATGATGTTGATTTCGCTGCTGCTGCTGCTACTGCTGCCACTACTGTCATTTTCACAGCATACTCATAGGCGTTCTGGAAGCGCACTGGAAGTGCTTGTGGCGTGCATGCGCACCAGGGCTGCACACCCATCCAACGCAGAGTTGTAGTTGACATACGATTGTCATGCCAATTGAGTAAATAATCGATAATTGGCATTTTAAAACAAAGCGCTGCACACTTAAAGTGGAGATTGTCACTTGTTGTATTTCTATTTCTTAAACTTAAAAACCAAAATAGCCATTTAAAGAATTTATTTAATGCACTTTTAATGTTTTCGTTTGGTTTTTTTTTATTAGCATTTCTGTACTCAATTAGACCTATACATCATACATAACTATTTATATATATATATTTTTATTTATGTGGTAAATATATGAATACAATAATTTGTTTTAGTTCTGTTGGTGTGGATTTTTGTTCGTTTTTTGTTTTTTGTTTTCATTTACTGTTTTGTTTAGTGTTTCTTGTTCGTATTTTGTGTGTTTTGTTTTGTGTTTTTTTTGTTTGTTTTTGTTTTGTTGGTTTTGGTTTCTTGTCTTTTTTGTCGTGTATGTCATTTCATTTCTCTTACATTTACATGCATTTACAAAATAAGCGCTTTTTTAAAAATACCGCAAAAAATTACGTTTATCGTTTTAAAATTCTATTTAAAAATTAAAAATTGTTAAACATTCTATACGAACATAAAAACAAATACGTACATAGCCTACAAAAATCACTACGAAACTAACTGCTTAAAGCTAAAGATGCGATCGACATAACTACGGCGACTGTTGTCCATTTGCGTTGTATATTTGTGGCTTTATCTGCAATATGCCGAGAACACACGATTTCGATTAACACAATGATCCCCAGCGAGAAGCACACCTGGCGGCTAGCCAGCCTGCTTACCTCTACTTACCATAAAAAATAGTCTCCCTGCGTTTGGTATAGTTAGTGCCAAGCAGGAAAAACGCACATGTTATCGGTGTGGGTGATTCGAGTTGATCTCTAGGAATGCGCGTCCTCACCGTCATGCTGTACAGACCGCTCGGATTCTGATCCAACTGCGTGAGCACCGAGTCCAGTATGTGTGTATCGAAGCTGCAGTCAAAAGACAAGTTATCAATATCAATTTCGATAAGTTAAACATGATTTTTTGATTGTTGTTATCATTCATTGGTCAACAGAGTGCGTTTTACTTACATGACAGAGAGCACCGGCTGTGGGAACACATTTTGTACCGCGCACATTATGTCCACATCTGACTGCTCGCCACCCATGCGTGCCTCCAGCATGAAATCGGACTCAGGAACTGTTTGCGTATCGAGTTGGGCATTGGAATGGGGAGACAACGGGCAAAAAATCCGTGAGAATTAATCAAGTGTCAAACTAAACAAAACAACACAAAAAAAAAGAGAACACCAGAACTAAACTTTTTAAATATAAAGGACAAAAAAAAAAATAAAACAAACAAAAACAAGAGGCGGGCGTTTTGTAACTGAAGCGAATGCCACATGACACGCATGCAAATATGAGTCGCACGTGCCACAAACACACAGAAACAAACACACACACACACACAAACACACGCCCACATATGGGACACACCTACCAAAACACCTAAGCAAACAATTACACGCCATAAACAGGTGAGGAAAACAGAGCATTGTCGACACATTTTATGCCCTACAAAATATTAACTAGAGTCCCTAAAATAAAATTCATTTCTAAAACATAATTATTTAAATACTAAAAAACATTAAGTTCACATTTGAAAAATTAACCAACTGTTTTAATAAAGTTTAAAGTATTTATACAAAGCTTGGCACAAAATAAATTAAAATAATTTTTGGCTCATAGGCCACTTTCTAAAAATCACTATGTAATTTATCAATAAATAAATCGAACTAAGAAAAAAACATTATAGGCATAGTTTACAAAATGTCTCCTCTCTCAATAGGTGGTTTTGTTTAAAGAATTAATTTTGTGTAGAGAAATAAAAACAATGGGCACATAAAAATAAATAAATACCGATTATTTGTAAGCGGGCACTTCGCTTATCCGTGGACTCAAAGGTTTGCACGGCACAGGTGTATTCCCCCGTCATGTTCCAGTCGGGATTCTTTATCGATATAACACCGGGACTGCCCTCCATGGTGAATATTTTGGTGTCTATCTTTGCCTTCATGAAGCCCTGCAAGGGTCGCAGTTCCAACAGCAACAACAAAAACAACAACAATGACAAGAAATTCAAGAAGAAAGCAAATTTTATGTTAATTAATTTTTTTTGCTTTTTGTTCCTTATGTGCTGTGTGTTTGACTTTTTGCCTTTAAATGGGGTGACGATGATAATGATGAGGGCGATGACTCACCATGGCGAAACCCTTCACGGAGGGTATCCACTGATAGATGGAGTGATTGTTGAACAGCCACTTGAGTACAAAGCCCTTCTCCATCGGCCCCATCTCGTACTCGCAGTCCAACACCAGAGGATCGGGCTCATTATCACGTTCGAGTGTGTAGGTGTGCGGCACTCGGAGATTCGTAATGCGCACCGTGTGTGTCACTAAACGAGTTACGAGTTACGCTTTAGCTAATTGTGAACAGTTAATTCTATTCTCAGCTTACCCGTGAGTAACGTCAGGCCGGCCAGCAGCGTTGTGCACACGATGCTCCAGCTCCAGCTCGCCATGTGCGCGTCCTAGTCGACGACCTGGTCGTTCCACTCGTCGTTGTTGTTCTCGTTTTGCAGCCGTAGCTTTTGATTATCGTTGTCCCGCTTCTACTTCGATTGCTATTGCTTGTGCAGCACAAGCCACAAACTTCAGGCTCCGGCTCCGGCTCCGGCCCCGGTTCAGACTTAGTCTCCGACTCAGTCTCTCGTCGTCGGCGTCGTTTGCCCCCGGCCGTTGTGCATTGCTCAACAGCCTTTTAGGCGTCTAGTCTCACGAGTTATTATCACTTTACTTATTACCATAAAATTATCATCACAAAACACAACACAACAGGCCAATTGTTCGCCTGAGGGGGGGTTGGAGGTTGGAGGGGGTTTGGTTGGTTGGTCGGTTGACTGAAAGTTTTGTATCAGTGGTGCTGCTGGTGCTGCTGATGCCACAAACTTTTCTACGCTCTATGATGAGCTCAGCATTTTGGGGCAACCAAATACGGGAAAACGGAAAAAACAAAATTTTGGTAATACTTTGGGCTTCTCTCTTATTTATCACACACTCGCGTTACACATCTTGAGAACGGTTTTTTCCATAGGTTTAAGCTTGAACAGTTGGTTATTTAACTATGCGTCTAGTGTGCAAATGCAGCAATTGGAAGTTTTGCACATATACAACTTTTATGTTGGTGAAAAATCGACTTTTTGCTGTGTGTGTCGCTGTATGCGAGCTTGTGTGTGTGTTTGTATGTGTGTGTGTGTGTGTGTGTGTGGGGAATTATGCCAAATGGAGTTTGCAGCAGCTCCGTACCGCTGGATACCAATAGTGTTGGTATCTTCTATTTAACTGTTGTCCTTTTTCCAGTCTAGCTTTTAATGTTTTAACACTGGAATAGCATGCTACACAAAACTACAGAGCACTGCCAGAGCTTTCGTTGTAAGCATCGAGCGAGCTTTCAGTGCTGACGCACACTCAACGTGTCGTCCTTTTTCTTCCTGCACAAGTGCCGCAAACAGCTGAGCTGCAAAAGCGCATGCGTTAATTTTTTGACAACTGACATTTGAGTTTGACAGTTGGACAATAATTGGAGAGTATTTGGTGCTGAAGTCAAATCAAACTTTTTGGGGGGTTGCAATGAACTTGTTGCAAGTATCAAGTGCCAAGTGCACACTGTTCACAGTTAATTGTTGCCTAACCGATTGGATAATTACCTCATTCGATTGGGACATAAGTTTAATAAATGTATTCATTTTGTGTTTTGTTACATTATTCTCATAGCATCAGTTTTAATTCTATGAATCATTAAAAAATTATATATAAGTATTCGTGTTCAGTTTATCAGAAAAAATAACAGTTAACTGACCTGAAAACGGTTTAATTAAATGTTCTAATATGCAAGTTAATCTAAGATATTTTTATTAAATTAGCGTTTAATTAGTTTAGCACCAATTCAACTTACCAACTGCTTTCAAATTTCGTCTCCAACTCAATACTGTAACGATCTAATTAGTGCACAAACTTTAATAATTAATCGAAAATCATCTCAAATGGTTTTTCTAATTATACTGTTTATTAAATTTTCAATAACATCAGCAAATTTCTTAGTATCTAAGCTATAGTTAATAGTTTTTTATGTGCTGTGCGTATTAGCATTAAAATTTTAATTACACACACACACACAGAGAGAGATAGTGACATATAGTTGACATACATATACATATACACTTATATATACTATATATTGAATCGCTTTAAAAAGTATGTTTTAAATTTATAATTTTTTTGTTATATATATTGTATATGTATGTATTTCTGTCTTCATCTTACACTCAGGTTTATAATGCAAATATTTATGTATATTTTATACAATTGAAGTGGACACATTTTATTTATTTTTATAATTTTTTTTGGTCACATTAAAATTTTTTGTGCTGGCATAAAAGTATCTCGAATATGCATCCATCCGGATATAATCACTACATGCTGATCGGACGTGTGGAGATACATAGTAAATGAGATTGTTTTTTTTTTTTTACAGATGCATTCCGGGTATACCGCAGACTACAGCTAAAGCTTAAAGTTTTTAAAATATGCTTAGATCGTAACTGAAATCACTGGAATATACACAGGCATATGGCTATATACACTCTGAAAAAAATATGAAGTATTTTTGAATTCATCTCTGTTTTTTCTACAATTTAAAATTAATTTCAAAAATGCATATTATATATTTGTCTGTTTGAATTTTAGATCGATTATTCATATTTTTTTTCGAGTGCACAAACACATATGCAACAAGATCTCGTATCAAGGTAAAGGGATAACTTAATCGCTGGCCGCTCCATCGCTGTGCCCATGTCCAATCAGCGTCTCGATGCGGAAATCCTTAGCGTTGGTCTGCCTGGCGCACCGTAGACTAGTTGGTTCGCTGTCCAGATGGAGTAGTGTTGTCCTGGTCAGAGATCTGTGCGTATGCGCCGGCACGGGCTTCTTGGGACTGGACGCAATGGCTAGCGAACTTTTGGACGCTGGATCCGCATGATCGAAGAGCATCACATATGGTGAGGTGCGCTCCCGCTCGGCATCCGGTTCACGGGTTGTTGCTTCCAATGGAATGTCCAATCGATTTGGATTCGTGCACACCGAGTCCACCGAGTCTGAGATATGTGAATCCTGCTCATGCTCATTGGCACTCTCCACATCGATTTTGTCGCACGAGGTATCATCTCCATCCACATCATCGTTGTACACATTGAGATCCGTGTCGTTGCCCCGGTCCGGATACTCTCCGACCGCACCCCCAAGACCCACAGCTGCAGCAGCGGCAACATCAAATGCATACGGATTTTTGTACTTGAGGGCTCTGCTCAGATCGCTGGAAGCACTACTGTGTGGCGCATCCTCCGTCCGGCGATTGATGAAGGACAGGCGATCGAACTTCTCGCTGTTGTTCTGATAGAAGGAAGCCTCCGCATTGGCAAAGAAATTGAACTTTTTATCCACACGGAGCGCCGTGTCGAACACATCGCTCGGTGTGTGCATCACATCAAAGTCGCGATTCCCATTAAAGTTGGGCACATTGAAGTGGACCGGTACCAGTGGCACCGGTTTCCGTATCCAAAACGGTGACAGTGTACCAAAGACGGCCGGAAACGAGAAGCGTTGCATTGCCGGCGCCCGTTTGTAGCGTTTCCTTCGGCGCAGGAAGCTGCCATTGTCAAACATGTCCTCGGCGAGGGGATCCAGCGTCCAGAAATTGCCCTTGCCCGGATTACCCGGTTCGCGTGGAACTTTAATAAAACAATCATTGAGACTAAGATTGTGCCTAATGGAATTTTGCCAAGCGGGAAACTTGTCCTTATAGTATGGGAAACTGTAAAGATCAAAGGGATTTACATATTACAGTCTATTCTCGATTACTTCGATATATTCTAAAATCTTCATTGAGCTTTCAATTTTTAAAGTGCTTTGTTTTTAACACTAAAATAAAGGTGTCATCTTAAAACTATTTCATTCCTAACTAATCAAGCTAAACTAATCAAAATCAATAATTTTTTTTATAGTATATTCAAAGTCAATTAAGGAAAATTATATCTTATGATCATGACGAATAATAACAACAACAAAAAATCAACACATTTTAGTGAGGTCTTTGGCTATCTAAGGTAATCCTAACAGGGGCCACATCAGTTAAGGTAAGTAATAATAATAAATAAGGATAATAAGCGAACACAGTTAGGATTTTTAGTAATAATATCAACTGTCAATAACTTCAAATTTATAAAACAGTAATTTAGGTCAAACAATTAAAAATATTAAAACTATATAAAATAAATAAATTGAATTAACACACTTAAAATAATTATTTTTCTCTGTTTGCATTTATCGCACCTCAAATTATGTAATTAAAAAAAAACTACATAGGAAGAAAATCAGCAATGTTATATGTAGAAAACAATTACTTTTACTTTTTATGATATATAATTCGATTTGCTTTATCTATAAGTTAAGGAGAACATCAATATTTAATAATATATTTAATGACTGCATTTACATTTTTGTCTCACTCAAAGCGCTATCTTTAAAGGAATTATTCCGATTCACACATAATTAAAAAATAAATATCAAATTGAGGTATTCGAAATTTTAACTAGCTTTTGCAGCACCCGACGTCTATTCTCATCTAATCATTGTACACTTGGATTATATTTGATAGCTGATGCTTACCGGGACATTATGAAATCACATATTCCACTGAGTGTTAGTTTCTTGTGCGGCGATTGTAGTATGGCCATGGTGATCAAGGCGATATAGGAATATGGCGGCTTGACTAGAGGACCGCCGTTGGTGGCGCTGCCGCCATTGTTATTATCACCGACGCTGCTGCTGCTGCCGCCGGCGGCCGACGGCTCGAAATCGCTGTCGTCACAGATCATGGACATTTCATCCGCGGCGGCGGCAGCTCGCGAGGATGTGCCCCGATGGCTTTTGTGCAGTGGCGGCGACGTGGAGGAGCTGTCGTGCAGGGCGTGCATGGGATCCGTGCTGGTGTGCATTTCGATTATAATCCTTTTATTCAGCTGTCTTTGGTAGCGTACTTGTTTACACTTATTTAGAGGAGGACGTAACACTTGTTTTCACTATTGCTCAGGAACTGATTTATGCCTTTAATTTGCACATTCACGATTTTTTCAACTGTGATATTTGTTGTTCTAACACACGACTTTATTGCGTAACGTAATGCGGAACTGGTCACTTGTAACGACTTTTGATATCGGGAAGTGATCTGTCTGTCTGATGTCGCGTCATCCGTCGGCTTGTCTGATTTAGGCGGAATCCTTTTGCCAAATGTTAACTGAATCGCAACGAAAACGAAAATCTTCTCGCCCGAAATGTTTTTCTACATAACTCAAACATTTATTTATGAAAACCGCTGCCGCTCTCGCTTCCATGAGCTTTTGTCGGCGCTGCTATGTTTTCGTATCTCGAATAACTGTGATTCTACTGTCGTCGACGTCGCCGTTGCCGCCACCGCTGTCGTTATCCCTGGCGTCAACAGCAGGCAGCAATAGCAGCAGCAGCAGCTGCAGGCAGCGCAGTCAACGTACGCGTAGACAGCATCCCCTTTCGTGCTGGCAGAGCAAGCGAGATAGCAATATGGAGTCTGCTGCTCTCAGCAGGGGATGACTGAGATTGTAAACCAATCTAGGCACCAAGTGCACCCCCAATCACGAGCCAAGGATGGAGGCAGAGAGCACACACACACACACACACACAAACACACACACAGACACACACAAACACACACAAACACACACAAACACACACAAACACACACACACACTCACACTCACAGACTGTACGTAATAACATAAAATGGTGGAGTGCCTTCTGCTTGTGCTGTAAATGTGATATTTGTGTTTTCCTCTCCCCATCCATTGTGTGAAGCGGGCGCGGACGCAAATTGGCAGGCGACTGCAGAAGCCAAAACTCAACGATGTCCCTCCTACCTACCTCAGCTCCCTCTCTATGTCTCTCCCTCTCTGTTGTTTTCTCTATTTCACTCTTTCTCTCTCTCTCTCTCTCTTTCTCTGTGTTAGCCGCTGGGCTGACAGGCAGCATTTTCTCAAATTTAGATACCTTTTGCTGCGTTGACGTCGTGGCTCTTAATAATGTTTCATTATGTCAGCCGCACACACTCACACACACACACACACACACAGAGTGAGGTATGTGTGTGTGTAGTCTTCTAGTATGCGCTCTCGTTCAAATGTTAGCATTTTTATGTGCGAATGTTTTTCTAACCGTATGTCGGGCGTTCTCGTTCTTGTTCTCGTTTCAGCACAGCTCTGTGCAACATCAGTTGAATTCCACATGCCCCTCAACATTTCCCTCTCCCTGCAACAGCATCACATCTGCCCCAACCCCTGGCAGCCAATGCGCCATTTTCGCAACATCCTTAACACAATTGGGGAGCTGCTGGGGTTCATTTGTATGTGTGCATGTGTGTGTGTTTATGTGTGTGTGTGTGTGTGTGTGCATTATTTCTCTTTTTCATTTTCGCTGTTTTTGTTCTGTAGTTGTTAGACATTATTGTAGTTGTTGTTGTGACTGCTCTTGTTGTTGTTGTTGTTGTTATTGTTACTGCCTCTGCTGCTGCTGCTGCTGCTGCTGCTGTTTTGCTGTCTTCCCTTTTCAAATTAAACATTCAGTAGTCAGTTTTATTTGTTGTACTTTGTTCAAATTAGTTTTCAGTTTTGCGGAACTTGCTGGCACACAAACACTAACACAAGCATACACTAACACACACACACACACACACACACAATCGCAGCTAAACAATAATGGCTGGTAACTTCCCCACCACCCCCTCCACATTCTGTTTCATGACAATATTGATATCGTTTCTTTCTCCTTGCGTGATTTTCATTATTCTATTTTCTATTTCTGCCTTCTTCATGTGCTCATCCCGTTGTCATTCTCATCCCCCTCCTCACATCCCATTCGCTGTCCAAAAACTCACTTGGCCACACTTACAAATCACTGATTTTTAGTCAACGTTATGGGTGTGGTAACGCCCCTTTCTGTGTCTGTATACTTATATATGTATATGTATATATTTATATATATATTTGTATGTGTATTTTTGGATGTACAACGACTTAAGCAAGCTTTATTGGGTATTGGTTCGGATTTGGGACCCAATTCAGTTGTGGTAAATTTATTGCGGATTTCCTTTGTCTTTTTACGAGCTCAGATGGTCATCGAAGGGAACTTAAATCCAAAAGAACTAATATTCGAGAGATTTTACAGGCTATTTATTTGGAATTAAACTTTAACTATTAAATTTAATTGTGATTTACATTTACATTCCACTGTCTAAACTGAATTCAATAACGCAATTCCATTAATAATGAATACTCTGACTTTGAAAATCATTAATTAATTACAATGGCTAAAACCATTGAGTAAAAACAAATATTCAGACTATAATATTTATAAATTCATTGCAATCAATATGTTAAAAATATTTAATACAAAAATACATAACAGTCTGAAATAGCATCTCCGAGCGTCAATAATTAAATTTGGTGTTGGACATTATCGGAATTAATTATATTACGCTTAGATAGTAAACTTAACAAATAAATCAACAAATAAATTATGTCAATAAATTGCATAAAGTATATCTTAGGATCAGGATGTCGCCTTATCCAGAAAAAGCTGCAGCATGTTATGAGTTTCAATAATATAGTAGCGCTCAATCCAACAAAGATTCTGGAATTCGTGCAGGAGCTGGGGTTGATGGCGGAGCTATATGTTCAAAATAGGGCACATTAGGTCGCAGTTCAGAAAACACCCGATTTATAGTAATAATAACATGATCAGAATCCTGATATTTAATAAACGTCGTGTGTAAAAATTCAATTTTATAATGCTCACATTTTTCCTGAGATCTCTGAGAGAGTATTTAGATTTAGTGGCTTTATGCACGAATTCAAATATTTAGCTTTTATTTTATTCTTTTCTCTTTTAACATTTATCTTCCCTTCTTAACACTACTTATGACAAATTCATTCCTTAAAATTATCACTTTAAATTTAATTATTAACTTTTAGAAATCATTTAGTTTGTCATTTATGTTTAAAGTAAAAATTCAAATTAATTTAATTATAAATATTTTTTTTATATTGTGGACAGTTTTTATTTCACATTAAATAAGTAAATTAAAATAAAAATAAAAAATTATGCATATGCAACAATCTGCACAGTAAATCAAAAACAATATAAAATGTAGATTTGTTTTTGTTTTATTTATTAATTTTTGTTTAATATCAAACCCGAAATATTCTGTAGTGGAACATTAATATTTTTTATTATTTATTATTTATTTGGGGTTTTGTGCACTGCGACCTGATTGATCTATTGTGCCCCCTTCCGAGCTTATAGCTCCTCCATCAACCCCAGTTCCGGAACGAATGTCAGGATCTTTGATGGGTCGAGGGCTGCTATGTCTTTGACATTCCTGACATGCATCCCTAGGATGCTGCATCTTCTCCTGGCAAGGGCGATGCATTTTGTTAGGATGTGAGTTGAAGACTCCTCCTCGATCTCACAAAACCTGCATCGACTGCTGCTACAGATACCCATTTTGGACAGGTGGCTTTTTAGTCTACAATGTCCTGTCAGTAGACCGACAAGTATCCTTAGCCTATTCCTGCCCATGGATATTATTTGCTTAAATCGCTTATGATTATAGGCGCTTAAAAGACATTTGGCCTGTCGGAGTCCCGGTGCTTCCTTCCAGCTCCGCAGTCTCATTTGTCTTTCTTCATTCCTGAGTTGCAGCCGTATTGTGTGTTTGCCTATGCCACAAAACGGTTGAGGCCCTATAAGGGGCCTCTCTGCACCCATTCTCGCCTGCTCATCCGCTGCTTCGTTCCCTGCTATTTCCCTGTGCCCGGGGACCCACCGTAGGGTGAGTCTGTTATGAGCCCCGAGTTGGTCAAGCTTGGATCGTACCTCTTGGACTAGTTAGTTGGAACATTAATATACAACTCTATATTAATTTATCATTCTAAAACGATCTTTTATTCAATGAATCAAAAGTCTCTTTCATACGAACTAGTATATTTAGTATCTGTATGAAGATTATATTTTCACATATTTCTAAAATAAGTATCAATCTTTAGTTGGAGTTAGTTGGACTAGTTGCTGGTATTAATAACACTATTTTTGTAGTCTGATAATAACAACACTTACTGCTGTAAGTATGCTTACCTTAGCTACACTCGCACAAATTTATTGATGGCAAACCAGCGCATATATAGCTAAATAGAACGACCCATATCCATGATGCAACCACTGAGACAGCCGCTGTCAATCTACGGTTAATCATTGCATAAGCACAGCATGGGACAGGGACTGGGACTGGGAGTGGAATGGAGTGGAGGAAGGGGACAAGTTGAGCGTAAGGATGCGATGCATTTAAGCTTTGGAGGGGAACAATTAACTTATGCGCAAACAATAACGCCAAAGAATGCACGCTGACAGGAACCCAGTGAGCATCTAACGGAGCTACCCGCTACCCGCTACCACATCCTGCTCAGTGGCAACGGTATGAGCCAGCAATAATCCTTCTTTTGTCAGCAAATTTATTGCACACAAACAAACACGCCGCCGCCAAAAGGATATGCCAAGGATGTGGCTGTGGATGTGGTTGCGGATCGGCCTGTGGATTGGGCTGTGGACTGTGGACGGGGCAAGCGACTTTCACAATATACATTTTTATTGCGAAATCTGCAAAAGGCAAATAAAAGATTTGACACTCGAATTGCTTTGACTGCAGGACCCAGGCAGGACAAAATAAGGACTTGCCACTGTTGCCAAGGCCCAGACGATACAATAAACGGTGTTGGTCCAAAACAATGAGAACTCAACTCGGGAGACAATAACAACGTTTCTGGGCTCCACTAATTTGTCCCTGCCATCGTCCCTATCTCTTTAGCTACTCTGCTATTGATATCCTGCACCTGACTATTACTGTGTGTGGGTGTGTGTGTGTGTGTGTGTTTGTGTGGCAGTGAAATCGCAAAGGCAAACAGGCGTACTTCAATGGTTGCTGTTGTTGGCCAGGTTTAATGGTAGCTCTTCTTATATCATTATTAAATCTTTGAAGTATCTGCAGGATAAAAAACAGCAACACACACTTGAATACTTGAGTGACGCTCAATTTGATGGACGAGCACATCAGGAATCAACCCTCGACGGCAAAAAATCACAGCAGCAACATACACACAACCACACACACACACACACACACACACACTTACAGAAACAATCACACATTTTGCCAGCAAATTGCACAACTGCAGTGTGGCTACACTCAGAAAAATGGATTAGGGAATAGTTAGCGAGAGTTTGATTTATAATTGTCAATTGTATTTATAAACTTGCAATTTTCAAATAACAGAAATATATATATAAAGAAAAATTGAATTTTAGAAATTATATTTTGTAAAATGCGAGAAAAGAAACTTTTTAGTTTTAATTGTATTTAAATTTAATTTATTTCAATTTAAATCAATAATTTTAATTAAATTTTCCTTACTATTGAAAATATAGTAAGGGGTTCAGTATATCAACATTCAAATATTATTTATTACTTTCGAATAGATTTGTTTGCATAATTTAATAATATTCGAGTTCCCATTTTTTTTCTTCTGTTTTTATTGACATAGCACATTTTATTTGGGAATAAAATTTAAAAATAAAAAAAATTTGCAACACTTCTTTATTTATTAAACAAAATTATAAATAAATTACTTTCAATATGGTCTATTATCACGATTTATAAAAATGTATTTAGTAGCCTTAAAAAAAATAATATATTAACCAATTTTTATTTAGATTTACAAACTTATAGCTATATACATAATAAATGAAAGTTATTCAATATTTCTTAAAATATTATTAGTTTTTAATGTGGTAAAATGAGTAAAATACTATTAGTTTTTAATGTGGTAAATTTTTGTTTGCAGTGCACTAGCTCATTCGTCGCAACTGCAATCGAATTGGCAAACCGCACAAGCAGTTCGAGCTTGGCTCAATTCTGGGCTACAAATCGCTTCAACCTGCCTGCCACGGCAAAACAAGTGGCAAAGTATAACAAAGGAGTCCGAGCTGAAATATTTTACGCTCGATTTATCCGCTTTCAGCGTAAACCGAGGGGAGGACGAAACTGAGCAGGGGGCTGGCAGGGGACAGGCAGGGGGCAGGCAGCAGCAAGTGCCGTGCTGTTTGAGGCTCATTTCATTCATTTGTTCATTTGATGAGGATGATGACGATGATGCTGGTGCGCTTAAGCCTCTTGTTTGGCGGCAATAAAAATCGAGCTCTGCCCAGGACATACCCGGGTAGGTCCTGGGCAGCAACTGCACAGGATGTCAATTTCTCAATTCATAAATAAAACGCAAAGCCCTTTGAATGTGTCAGCACAAGTGTGGAAATTACTACCATTCCCATGCCTTGGTTATTACGATGAGAGCGCCTGGATTGAGCGATGGGTGGGCGCGTGGTAGGTTTGATTGCACTGTGTGTGTGTGCGAGTGTGTGTGCGAGTGTGTGTGCGAGTGTGTGTGTATGTGTGTTATTGTTGTTTATTTACAGAACCGCTCGGCAATAAACCGCACGCTCCTCTCCGCCAAAATAAGCCAAAGGATTTGCTCGAGTATGGAACGGCTTGAAAGGCTTCTGGGTTTGTGAATTGCTTTGCATGCTTGCAGGCACACTTGGATCGCATTCAGTTGATTTATTATGCAGCGAAGAATTCAATTAAGTAGGATGATTGTCACTTGTCCGTATGCCACGAAACCCGTCATAAACTTGAACACGTTTTTTTTTTTTTTTCCATTTTATGTCTTTTGCTTGGATTTTTTTGGCTTTCGTTTAATTTGCGGGGCGTGATAATTTGGACAGTTGTTAATAGTTGGGCTAACTGAGCTGATGATCTTTTGGCTTTATGGCCCAGACACGCACAGCCAGCAGATAATCATTTATTTGTTTTGTCTGCTGCCAATAAAAGTCATATAGTTAAGCATTTAACTGTGGTGCTGAAGTAAATAAACATTGTGGTAGTTTGCTATACTATTAAGTAAGAATATATAATACTTATTTATTAAAGTATAAGTATCCTCCACAAACTTACATTTAAATATCTTAGCTGGTGGAGCTCCCATAATAATTTCTAAACAAAATACTTGATGCTTTTTAGATAAAGTTACTATGATGCACCGCTTCTCGAATTATTCGCTTTCTATACCTTGGCTATATATATATATAATAATATTTATACAGCAAGTTCTATCCCATAAAATATATATACTCTTCATCAAAAGCAAAGTCAATTCAACTATGCCGACTGTTCATCTATAGGAATAAGCCTACCTCAAAAATATGAGGTCTAGAAAATTTATAAAAAAAAATTTTCGCATATCAAATCGATTTCCGATATCAATAATAGCACAACTTTAGATAGGCAGCATTAAAATTTATATAAAATAAATTATAAATTATAGCTCAAAAGTAAAAAATGTAATTAGGATGGATAGAGAAACACAAAAATGTATAATCCAAATTTATTTTCTTAATGAAAGACCTCCTAAAATCAGAAAAGAAATCGCCCCAAAGACATTACAGGCTACTGAAGTGTACAGGATTAATGTATCCTGGAAATAAGAAAAGAAAAACCCTGGAATTTAGGAAGACAAAACATTGTGATATTTAAATATTTTTTCTAAATAATAAGGGGGAAGTCTATTTTGTAATTATTATCTGTCTTCAGATTATGTCCAAGACGATCTAACTAGACTATATCGCTTATTATATTATTATTATAACTTATCATTGAAATATAAAAAACGGACACTGAGATGGTTAAAGAGAAACCACTTAATTTAACCGCTGTAAAAACGTGTAAAAATTAATTAAGGACATGTTAACAACTGTGACTACTGCTGAGTGGTTTCCCACAGGAAGCTATAGAGACACCTAATAACTGATTGTCGGTCGCGTGGCAAGCGTGCGCCGTTTAACGGGTGTTGGGTAATTCACACTTCCTGCCAGGACAACGGGAATGAGGACGAGGACGGAAGGACGCCGGACATATTATGCGTCGCTGGAATTTCATTAAATAATCGTTAGTGTAAATCAATTTGTTAGATCAAAGTGCCCAGCATAAAGAGAGTGGATAACTGAATGGGCGACATGGCGACAAATGAAAGGAAAATACACCAATGGTGATAATGCTGATGATATTACCAATTTGCACTGCCAACTGAAATGCGAATGGCAAATATTTACCAGCATTGATGACGAAATTACAAAACATTTGCACGTGCCGCGAACCGCGACCCTTGAAGTGTGAACACGTGCGGGGACAGGAGGACTCCCTATCCATCTGACTATCAGTGTCCAAAATCAACAATATTGAGCACAATATAAATAAATACGCATGTTTCTGGCTTTTTAGCGAGGGTTAACTTACATCGAATCATTTTGGCAAATAAGGGGATCTGCATTTTGAACTGGAGTAACTGCCGAAAGCAATGCCAATTTGGTAATTATTTGGTATGTTTTAGAAATTTATTATGGAGAAAATTTGCAATATTACCAATTTAGAAAAGCAATACCTTTTTGTTTCATTATGCACTTAAAGTATAGAAAATAATTATAGCTCGAAATCTTTATTTAAATTATATAAATGGCGAATTAATATTATATAGCTGTTCTTTACTTTAACAAATATCTCGATTAAACAATATTTAAAAAATATAAATATATAAATAAATTAAGATGATCTGAACTCGACTACGATATATTCTAAGAGTAATGGGTTTATACACAAGCCCAAACTGATCCCTAATTGGCTGTCCAGGAAAACGTTAGTATAATATATTTTATACCCTAATTTGGGTGTTTCTTAACCTTAGAGGGAAGAAATTTGGAAAGTTGATTCATAACATACTTATATATATTCTGTATTGATTAGTGGCATAAATTGTAATCGGTAATCAAAATATATCGATAATCGAGAAACGGAGGGTAATAATTTGCGCCGGATATAGAAGAACCTATATTCCAAATTTGAAGACTCTAGCTCTTAGATTTTGATGCAGACAAACGGATATGGATAATCGACTCGGCTATTAATCCAGATGAAGAATATATATACTGTATGGAGTCGGAGATTCTTTCGTCTGGCTGCACATGATTATTATACAATTTATATCCACTTTTTATTGGTTAGGGGTATAAAAAGTTCACAAACCCGGTTTCAAATTACCGAAAGTCATAGCTTGCCCAAAACTCAAAAGATTTTTAAGATCAAAATCATTTTGTTTATTTTTGCATTTCTAGATTACAAACGCACTTAAGTTTGCATTTCATTTAAAATCGAAATGTTAATAAAGATTTTATATACATTTTATTAACTTTTCAGAGAGTTCTTCAATTTTTATTTGCATATATTTCGATAGTTATTTTATTGTTTCAGTAGGTTTGTAAATATTTCTATTATACAAAATGATAAAAAAAATTAACAGATTTTTAAAGCAATGGTAATTTTTTGGTCCTTCGATACTTACCAATAATTTTAATGATCGAAATGTATGCTTTAATTATATCGCAAGAAAAGAGTTTGGAGAATTCTCCACTCCTTTAAAGTAGAGAAAAGGGAAACCAACCCGTTCGCCTAGCAACTCAATCAAACTCAAATCACATGTAGATCTCAATTTGTTGCGATTACTATTATTTTGTTATTTTTTGTTCACACATAAAGCAGCTGAAATCAAGCCGAAAATCGCCATTTGCCATAATCGCATTAGGCATTTAGCCTCATACTTAAGGATAGTAAATAAAAAGGACTCAGCCATTGAATTGTCCTGGCTGCTGTTGCTGCTGCTGTGAAAAGTACAAGCGTTTGAAATTTAATTTAACGCATTTACATGCGGCTTAAGATTTGAGGGCTTCAGGGCATGCTAAACAAATCAAATATATTTCGGAGTAGAAACTCAAACAAAGGGATGCGGATGCGACGCAGCATCGACTGACTGTTGCCCAAATGAAATTTGCTTTTCGGCAGAGCAATACGCACTTGATGATATATATAAAACGATGCCCAGTTTGAGGACATCACATACAGATATATATAGTATCTATATATATTTATATATACATATAGAAATGGCATCTGCGACCCTGCGCACATGCTGTCTCACACAGTTTTTGCAGAGTGGGTGGGTGGGTGTTGCTACTGCTGCTCCTTGATGCTGCTGCCTGGTGGTGGTGGTGGTGGTGCTTGGCTGCTCGAGTTAAAAACTCAATATTTGAATAACTTACTACCGTGCGAGTGAACTTTTTGAGGCGCACTCGAGCCAAGGGCTTAGGGCAGCTACAGCAATAGGCAGCAGGATCTGTCGCATATTCTCTGTATGTGCGTGTGTGTGTGTGTGTGCAAAAGGACAATTATTTGTTTATGCGTTGTCATTTAAATTGAGTTTTAATGTTCCCTTTCCGACACAAATTGACCAACAAAACAGAAAAGCCTCGAATGTTTGTGTGCTGTTGTGATTAAAAAACAGTTGCATGCACAGGAAGAAGCTACAAATGAGAATGCAGGATACGCAGGATACGCAGGATAAACATATATTTAGATACAAGTGCGTCGGGCAGAGCACCAATGTCATTTTATGTGGGCACCATTATTTGCTCGTATCACGTTCACATTTAAAAGTTATGAGCCCATTATATCCGTAGTAAACACAAATATCCATAATCCATACCACGGGGCACATGCCATTCCTCGGCTAGCCAGAGCCCTACAGTGCCCTGCTTATACTGACTACACATGTACACGTAATTGTTTGCCAATGTCCTCTCAACACTCGTGAGAATATTCACTTGGCTCTTATCCTTTTCATTCCTTGACTGCACCTTAACTTCTCTTCTGCTCAGTTCAGTTCCGTTTCGCCTTGTTTTGTTTTAGTTAGTTGTGGATGTATCTTTAGAGTGCCTGTTGCGTATGCGTTCCTGAGTTCAGATTAAATACTTTCAGGCTCTTTTTTGACTCAATTGTTTTCAGTCATTGTAGTTGGCATGTCAAACATCGTACACTAAATATTCAAATGTTTTATATTCATTTACAATTGCATTGCAGGGATTTTTGTGTACACTTTATTTTTATCTATCATGGTCTTTGAATAAATGCGCTAAAATATCTGCTAAAATTTACTCAAGTCTTTGATTACCTCACTTTTGATCTACATAAGAAAAATGAGCTTGATATTTATAAACGAGCCATAACAGATATGTTTATTTGGCAGGACTAGTTTGTGTGTTCAGAAGACGCTCGATTTGTAAAATTTCTTTATATAATTCAAACGAAGAAAATTTATTAGAAAATAAAAAAAAATTTATGAAATTTAAAGTATTGAAAAGATATATATTTTATAATAGTAGATTATTCTAAAAATAATCAAGTAAATGGCTTAAATTTAATTTTACAATTGTTTTACAAACATTGCGTTCACCGAATAAAATATAATTACGCTGAATTGTGTGCTTACCGTGAAATTACATAATAAATTGTATATTAAAAAAATTAAATTCAATCTGTTAAGTTATAATTAATTAAAATTTTCATGAATGTAGTTAATGGTTACTTAATTAACGTAAATAAGTTTATGTGAATGCCAACAAATTATATTCGCCCACCTACCAAAACCATATTCATTAAAATATTATGGTTGCTGTAACAAATGCAAAAATTGAAATCTCAAAAATTTATTATGTTAATAATCTCAATTAAAACCAGTACCAATAACCAAATTAATAACAAGGTTTCTGTCAGCTGAAGTGTTTATGCGCAAAAAACTGTAATTTTAATTCATTTCCAGGACGCACTCAGAAGTGGCTGCTAAACGATTATTAGCAATTTGATATAACTGCATGTAAGTACAACACGAGAACAAGTCAACAACGAATTCACACATACACAGATCCAAACAGGCGAATGTATGTATGGATGTGTATATACACGTGTAGCCACTTACATACATAAGAGCATAGCTCTGTTGTCTCTGAGCGTGTATGTGTGTGTGTGTGCGCGACAGCAAACAGAAGAAAATCACTTCAGTTAACTAAATCGTCGCAACAACCATGCGCCGACTGCGACGCGTCGCAGCCCAGAAGCAGGATGCTGCTAAAAAGTGAGAGACAGCAACAGCGCCCTAACACACACAGCGGCCATTGCGAAAGGCGTGCCAGCAGCGCACTGAACGACCAATCAGCGTTCAGCGCTGCTGACAGTCAGCAGAAGCATCGTGACAGCGGCGCCGGCAGCGCAGCAGCTTGGGAATGCATGGACTAGCTGCAGACGCCATTTGCAGTAGCTGCGGATGCGTGCAGCGCTGAAAGTTAAGCTCATTGCTATATTTTTGCATGTTTTTCTGTTTTTTTTTTTTTTTGTTTTATGGTGCTGTTCGCTCTCTTTTGAATTTACTTTACTAACAAAACATGACTGTTGGGAGGCAAAAAGGAAATTGTTTTATCAAATGGGTTTCCTTACGCTTTTTTATTATGAAATTAATTTTCAACATCGTTTCGTCCCTTTCTCCAGCGTACATATGCCTGTTAGTATATGTGTTTGGATATCTGTGTGTATTTATAAGTAATTCTCACTCTTTGAGCGCTGCTGTTTACTCAACGTTTTTGCGTTATACTTTACGCAGTACGTATATATCTATATATATATATATATATATATATCTACATGTATATATATATTCCTGGGTCCCTTCGAGTATTTTATGGAAATGTTTGCATAGCTTTGTAGCCCAGTTTCCCTCTTACTCCCTGTTTGCGTCTTGTTTGTGCCTTTCTTTCATTTCCTTTGGCTTATTATATTAAAATGCAAATTTTGATTATGCATCTTAGTGCTGAGAATAAATTAAATTCAAAGTGATTACAGCTTTATAATGCACCGCACATGTTGTTGCCAAGTATTTAGTTCTCTTTTCCTGCACGTACATATATTGTATGTACACATACATACATATATATATATATATATATATATATATTTGTATTTACATGGAAAAGCAACTAAAATCGATGGGCATTTGGCATTTACGCAGCACTTGCTGGGCTTCCATTTACGGAGTGTGCCAAGTTTTGTGCATTGCTCAAATCGCACCAGCAAATTAATATTTTAATATGGTCAATAAAGATGCCGGCTAACCAAACACACTCTTGCCTCTTATGCGGTCTAAATGTTGTGACTGATATGTATTTCTGTGTGTAAGTGTGTGTGTGTGTGTGTTTGTTATGTCTTATTACGTTTAGTTACCGCAAACAGTCAGAGAAAGTTACTCAATGCAATTGAAGCCAATGTAAATCGATAATACTGTACTACAATAATAAATTTGATATATAAAAGAAATAAAATTAATAAATAAATATGTAGTTTTTATGTATATAATAAATTTTGAATGAAAAGAAGAATAATGTATTTTTCAGTTTATAAGTTCTTACCTGTGGTATAAAATATACCTTTACACAAACATTATCTTGTTGCGCAGTGTAATCGATACGAAAATCATACTCAAAATAGAATGGCCACTAAGTCAGTTAGCAAGAATGCCAGACAGCTAATTGTAAAATCAGTTTAGGCGCGATTTTCAATGAGCTCACAACTCAAAAAATAAAAAAAAAACACACAAAATAAAAAACTACTACAGTTTAACATTTAATGTTTGACACAACTGTAAATAATACTGACACTGATTAATCATGGTTCAATTCCTAATGAAAGCCGGGGCCGGTGGCGGCGGTGGTTAGTATTTTAAGATTTTAGAAGCCAAACTAATTTAAAAACTGACTTTAAAAGAAATTAATTTGTGCAAAATTAGCTAGTGAAATAATAAACAGAACAAATAATTTTAAAATACAGCAAATTAAATAAAAACAAAAGTGAACTATTAAAAGAAATACAGTTAAACCTGTGAACTTAATTAAAACTCAGATAAACGATTTTTGTGAAAATTACACTTTATCTATGGATTCATAAGATTATTTTCAATGCCAGTGCCTACAGCTGCAATTTACCAGTTCCCAGCCGACCTGATCAGAATTATAATTATTTTATATAAAATACTAATTGACTAATATTTTCACATTTGCTTATTGCTTAAGTGAGCACTAAAAAGGAGTTCAACAATCATAATAAATAATATAATAAATATTAATGCATATTCTAACCAGCAAAATAACTTTTTTATTTCCTAAATCTACTAAAAATTTAATCAAGTTAAATTAAATTACTTTAAAAAAATAAAATATTTACTTTTTAGGCAACCCAAGAAAAAAAAACACCATTTAATATAGATAAATAAAAAACCACAAATATATGCGAATGTGTTATTTTTTATAGAGATAAGAAGTTTAAAATTGAATTCATAAAAATAGAAATAGACTACTCGTAAATAAATGTGCTATTTAAAAATGACAATAAAACAAAAAAAATTGCCTTATAACAAAGCCTATATCTGATATTCATTAAGGCAAACTTTGAGAAATAATGTAAAAATAATGGCAAAACGCTGAAAACAAATTTTTCTACAGAAAAACCGTTATCAAAACTAACAATTAATAATTTTTATGAGCACTGTTTGATTTTGCTACGAGAATAATACCTAAATTTCGTCATTACTGAAAACACTTAAAACAGCATGGGAATTTCTTTAAATCTATTTAAATATTGCATTCAAATTCGAAACTTTAATAAATCGTACAGATATTTAGAACATCGCACTGAAAACTAGACTTTTTTCTCATTTATCAAAGTAAATAAATAAAAATAAAACCCATTTTGTAGAATAGAAAGAGTGCGACTACATTGCACTTAATATTATTATTAATAAGTTTTTTAACTTATACGCACTAATAAACTACCAAAAAAAAGTAAGTGTAAAGTCAAAAAATCGATTGTGAAATATCTGTACAGATCATTAAAAAAAACTCAGTAAATTATAAATTTTTTTTTTTAATTTTACGAAAATCTGCACTTAAGGAAAGCAAGAAAATATAATATCTTAATAATAAGCTACTGATCAAGAGTAGGGCGATTTTCGTAATATTAGGCTAATTTTTTTTAATGTATTTATAAATTACTCAGTCCAACAATGGCAGCAAATCATAATAACGAATTTAATTCGAATAAATGTGAGTGTCTCTAATGTCAATTAGGAAGAGATGTTTTGTATTTTTTATAAAAAAGTAATATCTGAAGACTCTTTTCCTCTCTTTCTCTCTGTCTGTCTCTCTCCCGCTCTCTCTCTCTCTCTCTATTAATCTGCCGCGTCCACTGGGTAATTTTTTAGAACATATTCACATGGTAACCTTGGATAAAACGGGCAAAAAGTCATTTGGCATTTGTATTGTGCGTGGCGAGGTTAAGGATTCACCGAATACTAAAACAACGGGAATATTTATAAAGGGCATTGTTCCCGATAGTCCTGCGCATCTCTGTGGTAAACTAAAGGTCCGTCGTTACTGAGTTCCCGAAAAAGTATCTTTCGCTTATCCCCACCAACTGAAATCCCTTTGTAGGTTGGTGATCGGATTTTGTCGCTGAATGGGAAAGATGTGCGAAATGCCACCGAACAGGCAGTCATCGATCTAATCAAGGATGCGGACTTTAAGATCGAGCTGGAGATACAAACGTTCGACAAGAGCGATGAGGGCAACCAACAGAACGATCCACGCAGCAATGGCTACATGCAGGCCAAAAATAAGTTTAACCAAGGTTGGATCTGGATTTATATGTTGGAAACATGTGCAACTGATCTAAATTGATCCCTTTCCATAGAGCCAACATCTGGTAATACTAGCACGGGCGGCACGAGCGGCATGGCCAGGCAGCCTACAATGCGAAATGATCCCAAGCGCAGCACTGCTAACTTCTCGGCATCCCAACGGGTCAAGCATGTGCCCACCGCTTATGTGGACGAGGAGGATGAGGATACGCGTGACATGACCGGTCGCATTCGCACCGAGGCGGGCTTTGAGGTTGGCAAATCGACAAATTATTCAGATTACAAATAATATTTGCATCAATTAAATCAATTTTAGATTGATCGCGCTTCGGCGGGCAACTGCAAGTTGAACAAGCAGGAGAAGGATCGCAACAAGGAGCAGGAGGATGAGTTTGGCTATACGATGGCGAAGATCAACAAACGCTATAACATGATGAAGGATCTGCGCCGCATCGAACTGCAGCGTACGGGCAACATGCCGATGGGTCTAGCTCTTGCCGGCCACAAGGATCGGCAGAAGATGGCCTGCTTTGTGGCCGGCGTCGATCCCAATGGGATGCTGGCCGCTGTGGACATGAAACCGGGCGATGAGATCGTCGAGGTCAATGGCAATGTGCTAAAGAATCGCTGCCATTTGAACGCCACCGCCGTGTTCAAGAATATCGAGGGGGAGAAGCTCGTCATGATCACATCCCGACGCAAACCCAACGACGAAGGCATGTGTGTGAAGCCCATCAAAAAGTTCCCAGCATCCACGGATGAGGCAAGCAAGCATTCATCCGTAGTGTTGCGAAGTATTATTAAACTCTGACTTTATGCTTTGCAGACCAAGTTCATTTTCGATCAGTTTCCCAAGGCGCGATCGGTGCAGGTGCGCAAGGAGGGCTTCCTGGGCATAATGGTCATCTATGGCAAGCACGTTGAGGTGGGCAATGGCATCTTTGTCTCCGATTTGCGTGAGGGCTCCAATGCCGAGGCGGTAAGTGATGCTGTTCCATAGCTCTGCCTTAACCACTTGCCACAAATCCCTTCCAGGCGGGCATCAAAGTTGGAGACATGCTGTTGGCAGTTAACCAAGACGTTACTCTAGATTCCAACTACGATGAGGTGGGCTTAATCAGTTTTTACATTGCAAAGACAACAAATCCTGAAATACTCATCCCCTCCACAGGCAACAGGACTAATCAAGCGGGCAGAGGGTGTTGTGACCATGATTATGCTCACGCTCAAGAGCGAGGAGTCCATAAAGGCCGAGAAGCAAGTCGAGGAGAAGAAGAAGGAAGGTAAGTAAGAAACCACCAACTGGAAATTTCTTCAAGTGTGATTTGATCGTAATTACTAATATAAAAAAAGATACTTTTAAGAAATAACGTGATTACTTTGCAGTCGAAAGTTATGGGCAAAAAATGGGGGCTTTAACAATATTTGGAGTGACTACGGTGACTGGGGACTTTGGTGGCTCAAATTGCTTGCTTTCAAATTGTGAGATTCAGGGTTTTATCGATTTACACTAACGGTTTCCGAAGGCTATCCAATTTTTGTTTCGATCTTTTGGGAGTGTTTCATAAGCCGCTGTGTGAAGTACACTGAAACAATCTACATACCAATTGTGAATTTAAAACTGTGGGAGATATGTGGCTTTTTCGATTTGCTAATAGACGTAGCACTTCAAATATTAGACATTGGCTGCTTCAACCCAGATTTAATATCTCGTTTCAAGTCTCCAGTATAAAAATTGAAAAATTGTATCTAAAAGTGTACAAAACATTATCGAAAATTCGCATTCTTTACACAACTTATAATTACCTACTCAAACTAATATTAACTGATTTCGATTAAATGCCAAATTTGCAGAGGCCAAAAAGGAGGAAGAGAAGCCACAGGATCCATCAGTTGCTGAAATAAAACCAAACAAAAAGATAATCATTGAGGTCAAAGTGGAAAAGAAGCCATTGGGCGTCATAGTGTGTGGCGGCAAGAACAATCATGTCACTGTGAGCAAACACACACACACCCACATACACATACATATATATAGAACCATCTTTTCTTTTCCACATAGACTGGTTGTGTCATCACCCACATTTATCCTGAGGGCGTCTTCGCAACCGACAATCGGCTGAAGATCTTCGATCACATTACCGACATTAATGGCAAGCCAGTGCACTGCGAGAGTCTGACCACGCTGAAGGTGCACCAGTTGTTCCACTCAACCTATGACAAGAATGTTAACTTTACCGTTTACCGAGCCGATCCGCCAGAGCTGGAGAAGATCACTGTCGATTTTATGAAGAAGAGCGGCAAGGAGCTGGGCTTATCGCTGTCCCCCAATGAACGAGGCTGCACCATCTCTGACATTGTATGTGTATTATAGTGTTCGTGTTGTATCTTTGACTATGATACTGTTCTTTGCAGATTCAAGGACAATATCCGGAGATTGATAGCCGGCTGCAGCGTGGCGATATTATAACGAAATTAAATGGCGATGCGTTGGAGGGTCTCACGTTCCAGGTGTGCTATGCGCTGTTTAAGGGCGCCACTGGCAAGATCTCCATGGAGGTGACGCGGCCGAAGCCCACCTTGCGCACCGAGGCACCCAAGCCATAAGCAAAAACAGAACTAATAACAATAATAAATAACAAATGAACAAAACCAATTCTTAGAGACAGTTCTAATTTAATAACATCTGTTGTAGTTTCGTTATTGGGTTCATTCTGTGTTTGTTGCTCGAATTGGAAACTGGAAACTGTTTATGCTATAGAGCTAGCGTTTGATGCGATACGGGGCCACAGATCAGCGCATTCCTTGGCGACGGGACCGGTGATGGCCGAGCCCTTCATTTCGCCTTTATTGTTGACAATGACCCCCGCATTATCCTCAAAGTATATAAAGACCCCGTCCCTCCTTCTGAATGGTTTCCGCTGCCGAATAACAACGGCTGGCATAACCTACAAATGAGAAAAAGCCACGCGTTAGCAAATAAACATTACTATAAACTAAATAGCAAAAAACTGAGCAAAATAATGCAGCGATTTTTGCATGTTGTTGTTGTTGTTTTGGTACACAGCACATGCAATTTGCATGTATTTTGCTCGCTTGCACCTTCTGTTAGCAGTAACAGCGTACTCACCTTCTTTCTCAGCTCAGGCTTGCCCTTCTTCACGGTGGCAACAAACATGTCGCCGACACCAGCAGCGGGCAGACGGTTCAAGCGACCGCGAATGCCGTGCACGGCAATGACAAACAGGTTCTTGGCTCCTGTTAACGTACACATAAATATATATGATTAACATTGCATTTGCATTGCGAATTGCGTTTTGTTTATTTTATTACCTGTGTTGTCAGCGCAGTTCATCACAGCGCCAACGGGCAAACCCAGCGAGATGCGGAATTTGCCTCCCGCGGTACCACCACGTCCTAAATGTCGACGAAAAACACAAATAATTAATTAAACGGTAATACTGAGTTGTGCACTTCATTGTAGCAATCTTATTTTGTATTGATTGGTTATATTTGACACTATTTATTCGGATTTAATTTGTTGAAATTTACCTCTCTTAGACATTTTGCTGCTTGTTCGGAACCAAAAGGAAGTAAAAAGAAAGAGCTAGTTCGGTTTCCGAACCGCAGCCAACTTAGTTAGGAATTTGTTTGGAACCAGAAGCGTTGCCACCCCAAGCAAATGAATGAGTGAGCTTCTATTCGCTCACGACCGCGCTGCCACCTTATTTAAAATGAACTAGTTCTTATACTGTGATTACATATTCGATAAATATTTAATAATCTTATTGACCAAAGTAAAAATTGAAAAGAGTTTCCGAAGCTTATGATATTTGATGTAATAATTTTTTTAATTTAATTTGCTTTTGCTTTAACACCAATTCATAATAAGTATGGGTGTTTATCACGTGCTCGTGATATAAACACCGATATTTCTTGCAGTATGCTGTACCACCTGTTAGCTGATCGCTAATCAGCGTACTATATTTTGAGCACATATATGTATTGTAAGCGCAGCCAACTTCGCGCAGCCAACTTCGCGCAAAAATTTGTAAGCAATGAACGAGCAAAGCTTGTTAAGTTACGTCAAGAAAGTGATACGCTCACTAATAATATCGACACCCGATCGCATGACAGTGCAGCGACTGAAAAATGACTACGCAAAGGAAGAAGGCTCTCCGGTACCATATGTTAGGCTTGGCTTCAAGGACATTGAAAGCTTCTTGAACTCCATTCCCGACACTGTTAAGGTTCGTACTTATTATTAACAACATATACTCTGCTTAACATACACTTTTCACTTCAGTTGGTACGGTGGGGACCCATGGCGGAGGTGCATGCGATTAGGGACGAGAAAACGGCTCACATTGAGAGTCTGGTGCATTGCCAAAAGAAGCCGAGCAAAAGGCAAAGGAAAAAAACTAATTTTGTATTTGTGAATGAGCGTACAAACCGTTGCGATACCAACAAAAACAACATTTTTGGTCAATCAAAATTGTTTTCAGACTTATTTACCTATAATGATAATAATTACTCGAGGCAATGGTCAAATCCAGCAACAGCACAAAAATCTGACGACGAAACCAGTTTGGTCAGGAATTTTGTGTCAAACCTTTCCATAGCCAATGTCGATGATGAACCGTTTTCGGGTGAAAGTAATATTCATGAAATTTACATTCCAAAAGGCAAAATTTTCGAAGCACAAAAGCAACGGGATAGTAAAAAATACACAGAAGAAAAGTCCGAATATATTGTTTCACCATCTGATGAAGGTTGCGACGATGCTGCTGCAAGTATAATCCTTGTATTCTCATATTCATCTATTATATTTTAGTTTTATATATTAGCATTGCCAAGAATACTCCAACAATTTATTGAAAGTTGAAGCTGTGCCCAATTTAGAAACACAACGTGAAGAGCCCGTTGTCCATTATGTGTCCACGGATGAAGACTCCGATGCGGATGCCATTCCAACATATGCTGTGGTAATATTTTTTTATGGAATTTTTTACGTGGAATTCCCAACTTAATACTTATTTCCCATTAACAGGACGATCAAGTTTTTTGCATGGAATATCCCAAGGGTGTGGTTTGCTTCAATCAGCAGTTGCCCCAACGGGACATTCACAACAAGTTTAAGCTGGACGATCTCATCAAAGTGCAGCTTGTGACAGTACTTTCATGAATATAGTTTTTAAATTACATACACAATTTTTAATATACTTTTTTCGTAGGTCGATAGTCCGCATATTTTCCATTTCTGGGTACATGACGCTGAATACGAAGTCTACAAAAACATGGCGAACAACATGCAGTAAGTTTAATTTTAAGATTAGTTTCTTAGTGCTTACTTTAATTATTTACGCGATATTTAACAGGCAGTTTTACAACAATATGTACGAGTTTGAGTTTAGTATGCCCATATATCTGATTATGCCCGGTCATTTGGGAGCCGTTCGCTTTCGGGACTCACTTTGGTATCGAGTTCAAGTGCTAAGCATTAAAACGGGAGACGAACAAAATATTGAGGCAAGTATTGACATACTTTTTATCAAAGTACATAACTAATTTTAATTTATTTTTAATAAAATCAGGTAAAACTTGTGGACATGGAAGAAAGATTGTGGATTTGTCACACTCAGTTAAAATATCTATGCAAGGAATTTGCAAAGTATCCGCCACAATGTTGGCCGGGTCGACTTGCCTGTGTAGCGCCCCGGTTCGGACCATGCTTCTCAGTGGAGGCAACCAATTACTTTTACGATCTTGTGTGTTATCGTCAACTCTATGCGAAGGTCGAACAAATCAGCGATGATGTATGCTAACCGATACTACAACTAAGATACGTGCAACACACTAAAGAACTCTCCATTTCAGAATAAAACTTATGATTTGGTTCTTGTGGATCCGGATGCCCCATCGCTCAAACAGAATATCAACATGGAGCTCATCCAATCCGGCTACGTGCGTCGCAGCTATAAGAAATATAATTACTTACCTTTGAACAAGATTTGAAGTGTCCCCAAAATGTTATTTTGTTGTAATCCGTTAAGTTCTTAATAAGTCATAAACCAAGTTCCTTATATTGTAAAATGAAAGAATTCGCATAGTGTTATGTTAAGGCAAACGCTGTCCTTCTGCTTTTCATTTATTTGTTTACGTATAATAAAATACTAAGTTACATAAATCTTGAAACAAGGTATTCTGTCTTTCATTTGATTTATGCTAGAAATTAAAGATAAACAAAGATGCGCACAACTACAAAACGCGTGTAGTTCAACATGGCTTGCAAAAAGATCTCGCTCGCAACTAAATAGTGTTTTGTTGGAACAGAATGTTGAATTAAAATAATAATTTGCAATAAATACATTATTCGAACTGAGTCGTCATAACAATTCCCTATAAAAGACAACATTATCTAATTAATGTAGTTTTTTTTTGTTTTTGTTTTGTATATATGTGGTATGTTGTTTGTTGTATGTATGTTGTGTATATAGTCAATGCTTATGTGTATATGTTTCTTACTTGTTTTTTTTTTATATATATTCTGTTTTTTTTGTTACTACTGCTTTTAACCGTTGAAACGACGGCGCACTGAGGTTTTTCTTACTCTTGAGGCTGCTTTTACTACGTTGTATTGTGTGTGTATTTTTTCTTTTTTTTTAGTGAGTGAAAAACTAATAGTTTAACTACTAATGCATTTTGTTTAATTTAATTGTTTTTTTGCTTTGTTTTTTTTTGTTAATAATATTGTTGTATTTTTTGTTGTTGTCGTGTATACTCGTATTGCTGAGTGTTGTTTTCCATGTTGCACTGCGTATTTAAATATGCTATATAACCGCAATAATACATAATTCTTGGTTTCTTTCTTGGTTGCTCTTGAGTACATAATAGCTACGCGCTTTAATATGTTTTTCTTTTTTTTTTTTTTCGTTTTTTGTTTTCTTTCTTTTTTGAATGCATAACGTAACGGCTTTTATTATATCATAAGGTTATGCAAGTGTATGTTGTAACTACAGGTGTGTGTGTGTGTGTGTGTGTGTACGTCTGTTTGTTTGTGTGTGTGTGTATCGAATCTGTATGTTTTCTTTCTTTTTAGTATTAGTAGTAGGTCCATAGGACTAACACCTATGTAGCAATTCAAAAGTCTATTCACTTCGTTATCGTTACAATATCGTGGGCATAAAACTTATTGTAGATTTACTACTTATATATGTATGTTTGTATGTAGTATGTCTGTTTTTTTCTCCGTGTATATTATGTATGTAATTGTGTGTGTGTAAGTGTTTTCTCTATGGCCGTGTGATTTATCTGTGTGAATGCTTTAACTGGCTGCTGAATTTTTTTTCTTTATCGTATAAGTTACTTTTTATGTACTCATTTTTTTTTCGTTTTTAATTTTTTTTTTGATTTTTTTTTTGTTTTTCGATTCTTATATTAAAGTTCATCACAGTTAGCGGAGCTGAAATTATGAATAATTATTGAGGACATTGTTGTGTAATACGTTTTCTATCTCATTTTTTTCGTTTTGTTTTGTTTTTGTTTTTGTTTTCTTTGTTGTCATTTTCTACTAAATCGCAATTGCATATATATGTAGACTACCGTAAATTGATTCATAATTTTGAGTGTACTTTCTTTTTTAAGGTTCTTCTAATTATTATATACGCATGTGTGTGTTGAGTGTCCCTGTGTGTGTGTGTGTGTGTGTAAGTAGGTGTATATGTATGGTTGTGTCTGTGTCTGCGTTGCTGCTGTAATGTATAACTATTTTTGATGCTGTTGTTGTTTGTTTGTTTTTTTTTTTTGGGTTGCAAACCGCTACTCAGATGGATGCCCGATGTACGCCGGATGGGCTGTTAAATGTGCCTCAGTGTCATGGGGTGTTCCCCTCGAATAGAGCACGAAACTCGCCGCTTCTGGGCCGTGGGAGGCCCTCTCGTATCGTTTGCTCAGCAATGCTCGACCCCGACCCATGCAGTAAATTCTCCTTGAGATCCATGTCACTATAACTACAACAATAAACAACAACAAAATATTATATATATCTAAAGTCAAATGTATTCTTAGATATTTATATTATATTCTACGAGAACTTACTCATCTTTGCACTCTTCGGCCTCGGCGGCCAATGCATTGACCACCGCCGTTATTTGATTAGATTCTGGATTGCTTATCTGCTCATCCTTTTGTTGCATTATATTCGGATTCTTGCCAATCTTGTTTAACCGCTCGGCGGCCACAGTTTCCATGGTCTTGCGCATCAGCGGATACTGGTCCAGAACGCAATTGAAATGATCCACGCTCAACGAGAATAGATTGCAATAGGTTTCGGCTCGCACACTTGCCACACGACGCGCATTGGTCAGCAAACAGATCTCACCAAAGTAGGATCCATCCGAGAGTGAGGTGGCAACCTGTATTTCAATATATACCCAAGCTGTTATTACAGTTAATTATATCAATAATGGTAACATACCTCGCCGTTTGCCATCACAATGTCCACAACGCCCTCCTGTATGAAGTACATCTTTGTACCGATCGTGCCCTCCTTTATGATAATATCACCTACAAATTTGAGATGAATGCATTACTAACAATCTTGTGTAAATGGATTATTATATTAACCGTTTTTTAATTTAAGATTTTAAGTAGCCTTTTATGGACAGTTAATATACGTTGATTGACTCTAAGAATTCGCTTACCTGGTTGGAAAACTTCATATTTCAGTTTGGTAACTACATCGGAAACGAAATTCGAATCGGCATTAGCAAAAAAAGGCACTGACGCCACGAGGGATCTGCGAATAAAAAATATACACATTTTAATCATTTTTTATATTCACAGAACAAAAATAGCCACAAAATGAAATTCGTCGTTAAAGCGTAAAAGTTTTCCAAAATTGTAGAAATATTTTTGAAACATACAACAACCACAAACAGGCTATTTTCTGTTTTTTTTCAGATTAATTAGCAATTATTATTAATTAATAATATGTTGTTAATAAAAATAAAGGTGAAACAAAAGTTTAAAATTTTCACTTTTGGGAAAAAATAATGGGTGTCTTTTCAAATTAAATTATAGAAATTTTTTAAATTATCTAAAAAATATGATGATGATAAAAAATGATGTAAGCTATTATAAGAGTTCTGTGTAAACATATAAAAATAATACCATGGAAATTAGGAAGGTTTTGTTTTCATTTTAAAACAATCTACCCTTAAGTGAAAAATTAAAAAAACTATTTTTTTTTTTGTAAAGACACATTATTTCCCCTTTAAAAATATATAAATAAATAAATAAAATTTCCAAATAATAATTAAAGTTACTCCGCCGCCAATAATATGGACATTTTTATAAAATTTCCGAATTGTTTTTTTTTATCTAAATATAATACAAATTTACATTAATTTATTTATTTAATTAATTTAATTTGGTTAGTTAGTTAAACAGTCAGCTTGGCCTCTGTTTTAGGATTGCCCACCTGCAATTATAGTTGATGACATCCTCGCGCAATTTCTCGCTCAACTCGCCCAGTATCAGTTCTTCATCGAAGAATTTACCCTGGTACCGATGTTCGAAATATTCCGTTATGCGCTGACGCATATCGCGCGGCAATTTGCGATAGGCCATATACTCCTCGACCTGTTTGACCTTCTCGCGATACTGCCGCCGGCTGGAGTCCAAGCTCTGTATTAGATTGGTCGCATGACCGAGGAACAATGCATAACAGGTGGCCCCCGATATCATCGACAGCATCGTCAGCCACATGTCCGTCAGTGATTGTGGAGGAAATCTGAAAGCAGATTCGTAAATCAATGAGAATCAAATTTTTTTTTTCATAAATTGGGTTTAATCATTGATTGGACTTATATTACAATAATCCAGGATGCAATATTAATAGGCATATATGTAAATCGATAAAACTTAGGTCTGCGTTCGCTTTTGAATTTTATTAAAAATATTGGGATTTATGTGGTAGGAACTTATAATTAAAGGCATCTCGAGTAAGCTGAAACTAAAATTGATCAAGCTACCAAATAATAATAAAAAAAATATAATAATAAAAAATAATAATAATAGTCTCGAAATTTGAGAATCAGGGAGTTCTGACAGTCTCCGCCAAATTCACTTGAGGAACTTTAGATTCCTGAAGTGAGTTCAAAATATATATATATAAAAAATAATTATATGTCAATATCCATAGTTTTACTAGATTATTAACATATTAATTGATTGGGTAAATCTGCTTGTGAAGACAACGTGACTTAACAATAATAGTTAGAGAAGTAAACAGTTTTATATCGCTATATTCAAAATACAAAAATAATAGCAAAAAACTAATTATAGTAAAAATAAATACTAAAAAAAAATATGGATATTAAAATGACCACATCAAATCAAATAATCTCTGTCAGAAAGCTTAGAAAATTAAATGGCAGAAATGTCTGATTTAAACTGATTTAAACTGAAAGAAATACAAGTATAGTACTTCTAAATTCCACATTAAGCTGGTAAAATATAATGTAAATCATGTTCAGAAACGAGGGCACAAAAACAATGATAGACGATATGTGTACCATATATAGAAGGTGTAGATATTATAGTACAAAGATTGACACAAAGCCTTAACTAAGTTTCACAAACTCGAAACATTGATTCCAAAAACAAATGTGAACTTAAAGTTTAAAAAGTTTCCTTAGTCTAATTGCAAGCCAAATTAAATCCAAACTGAAAACAATATTTTAATTCAAGACTTGGAAACGACTACAAATTTTCCATTTATATGTCTTAAATTGAAATACTTTTAAAGTATTTTACTCACCTGCCGTATCCTATGCACAGCATATGAGACATGGCCTTAAACAATGCCCATGAGTACTGCTCCAGCCAATATGATTCCTAGAAGAGTCGCACAATAATAAAATATTAGAATATTTTAGTTGTTTTTTTTTTTGTATTTTTTTTAAGAGAAAGGTTTATTAGAAGTTTAGCGCACCTGTAACTCATTGATGGATACCCAGGAATTAGATGGAAAACCCTGTAACATTGGCACTAAGAACTGCAGACAACCGCTCCAGTGTCCGATTAAGAGCATCATGCAAATTAAATTGAAGATCCTCATGAACACCGAGGCCATATTGAGGAACTGCAACCAGATTTATCAATAAGAGTGCACATCAACGAAAGGCCAGCACCGCACTGTCTAAACATGTGTGTGTGTGTGTGTGTGTGTTTGTGTGTGCGTGTGTGTGTGTGTTGTGTGTTGCTCTGTGTGTGTGTTTGTTACATTTGTGATTAACACATTTAAAAGACGACAAACCCAAAAGGCATTTTAAGTTAACAAAAAATGGAAACCAAAATCGCAAAAAAAAAATAATTCATTTCAATTTTGATTTTTTTTTGTGGATTTGTGCTTCCAGCTGCCAAACAAGAATATTTGCTTATATTAATTGCGCCAATTACTTTGCGATTAAAAAGCAAACAAAAAATAAAACCAAACCACAGCCAAAAGAAAATAAATAATTCCATTTTAATAGTTATGCTAAGGATTTTGTGACAGTTTATGCCCAATAAAAAACAAGCTAAAAAAAGACGCGTCACAGTCACGCCGAGAAGTATGCTACACTCGGAATAATTGAAGGATAAACTGCCATAAAATGCACAAGTGGCACTATTTAGATGCAGACAGAAAATCGCAATCCGATAGAACAAATCAAATATACAATATAATTTAAGAAGTAATTTTGTAAATCTATAATTAGGCAATACATCAGAACAGTGTGTGTGTGTGTGTGTGTGTGTCTGTGTATGTATTTGCTTGTGTGTGTGTGTATGTGTAGTACACAACCTGAGCGCAATAAATTCAACCATTTTCTACATTGTTAATTTTGTTGTTTAGTGCAAATCAGCTGCTATTATGGTACAAGTGCTCATCTTAACTTTTGCTCAGTTTCCAAACAAAATAAGTACTTAAGTAAACGAGTTTATGTATGAGGAAGTATGTTAAATATACACAAGTATTTAATACTGTCTCTAAAGACGTTCTATTTCACAGTTGGTTGTAGTTGTAGTTTTTGTTTGTTATTGTTAGTGCTACGTTTTCTGTACAGAGTTTAAGAAAACAAATCAACACACAACAAACCGAAACGAAACGTAACGAAATAAAAAATTAATCCCAAAGTAAAGAGTCAAAAGTGTTGCATTCAAGTTTTGTTACGGTTTTATTTCTTTTCTTTTTTTTGTTGTCTCATGTGTATTCGTGTGAAATACTTAAGTATATATAGGATATGTATGCGAATACAGCTCACCACACTGCTGCATATAATCTTGGCATTAACACACACATAGACTTACTGCAAACGATGAATGTGGCACGCGATTATTTAGCTGAAATCTTATTTTACAACACAGTTTCACCGTAAAGAGAGTGAACACAAATTGTAATCAAACGTAAAAGAGCCCATAACCAAAAAAAAACCAAAAACATAAAAACCAATCAAACAAAATACAAAACCAAAACGTAATAACAAACACAAAACAAATGTAGTTTTTTTTTTTCCATAATTGGCAATAGAGTGGCAGACTTATATAAATTAGTTAAAAATTACAGTTTGATTTAAGTAGTACAGAGTACAGTTGAGCGGAGTAACGTAGAGTAGAGAAGAGTAGAATAACGTAGAATAGCGTAGCGTGGAATAGAGTAGAGTAGAATAGAGTAGCGTAGGATAGAAGAGCAAAAAAGCGCACGGCACAAAATTGGGGCCGAAACAAAAGCAAAAGCATTGATAACGGTATCAATCAAATTGTGTGTTGTTGCTGTTGTTGTAGCTGTGGTTGTTGTTGCTGTTGTTCATGTTGTGACAGTAGAAAATACGATGCATAATATATATATAAAGAACTATATTAAGTGTGGCAGATGCAGTTGTTGCAGTAGTAAGCGTTTTGTTTTTGTTTTTTTCTTTTCCTTGCCCACAAATGTATGCTATGCAATACGTTCAAGTCTTGATTTACATATATATATAATATATATATATATATATATAAATATATATATGTATTTGTGTATGTACTATATGCAATGTATTTACTAAGTATGTAGTACACTCGGAAAAACAAAACTACGAGCATTTTAGAAAATCGCCATACTCTTGGTAAGAATTTGAGGCAACTAATATTCAGAAATAATAGCAATTTTACTTATTTATTAATTTCAAACTATTTAGTTGTTAAAAGTAGCTAAGTTTATTATTTAGAAAGCATATTTGTATAGCGGACGATTACTAATATTATTTTTATATATAAATATTTTAAGATTTCACGTAAACAATTAATTTGCGTTACTTAATATTTCCTTTAATCAAATTTTAATTATTTTAGTTCTAAAAATATATATTTTTTATTAAGAAAAATTAATAAATCCATTATACCTTCAGGTGTTTTTTTTTCTAAATTTATTTAGCTGTTTATTTCTTTTCTATTAAAAAAAATTCGGACGAAAAAAAAGATCTTTTCAAAATTAAAACTTTATTTATCGATTATTTAGAAATTATTTATTAAAAGAAAGTTGTAAGGCGATTTTCTAAATTGCAGAGCTGTTTATTTTAGAGTGTACTTTTTTCGTGTTCGTGTTCGTTGTTCAACAGTAGTTTTCAATTAGCATTAAAGCGCAGAAGTGCCAAACGAGTTAATTGTATTTGTGTGTGTTGTGAGCTGAGTGGGTGCAGCATTTTGGCCAACAAAAATAAGCTTAGCCAAAAGCAATTTTCAAACAATCGAATTCGCATCAGCTTTAGCAATATATGTATTTTTTTTTTTTTATTTTTATTTTGTGGCATTTACTATACATCGTAGAGGGCAGGAACTTTGCTGTTATTCTGCATTATATACAATTCGTCAATCGACTACAATATTTTTTTTGTTATATTTCTTTTACTAGCAGATCATGTATCAGATGTACGTGCTTATCACAAGTAATATTTGCCATTGTGCTGAAGCAAAAAGCATTGAGCCAGCTATCAAAGCAAACTGTTTGACGTTTTCATCATTTGACTTGAGTTTAAAATCGAAATAACTATGGATTGTGTCTAGATGCAATTCACAGGCTTTGCTTGTAAACATATATACAGTTTACTATCAGTAAATAAGGAAAAAGAAAGGGAAAATAAACTAAAACTAGAACTAATCTTTCACTAAGTAGATAGTAATTGAGTTTAGGACATGCTAGAGATACGTGAAGTCGAATTCAAAAACTACATCGAACTAAACTATAAGTATCCTTTTTGCATTTTGCAAACTTCGATTGCTCCTTCAAATAATTAAAGCAGACAAAAATAATTATTTTTCTTGTAAAAACCACACATTGTGAAGTGCATAAAAACAAGCTTCGATTGTACCGAAGTTGGGATACATTAATGATTAAATAGCGCGACATTTGCTTTACAAATTTGATTTACTTGAAATCTGTCAGGCGATTTGGTTTGATGCGTTAAATCAATAATAAATATGTATGTACTTATTTATCTATCAATCAATCAATCAATCAATATGTATATTAAAAGGCAGACTTAGAAAATTTACAGGATGTACGAACGAACATTAAAATCAAGCAAACATGATCAACGAACAATCGAACGAACGAACGAACGAACGAAATATGCACTAAAACTCAATGTTGGTTCAATCATATCTCAAAATGTGAGTTATGTTGCACCAATTAATACATAATTATAATTTCAATCAATCAAGGCTTTTTGTTTTTGTATATCAAAAATTGAAATTTGTTTAATGTCTTTCTCTTTTTTTTGTTTTTTTTTTTTGATAGTGTTGATTTTTATTTTTTTTAAATAATTTTAAAGATGTTTTTGATTGTTTGGTTGTTACCTTGAGAATTAGGTTGCTTTTTGTCAAGCCATCTTTGTCTTTTCTGTTCATTCTCCCTCTGCGATCAGCACTTTTTTTCTGTAGATTCTGCAGAATCTAAAACCATATATATACACAGGTATTTTAGGCCCCTGATTTTGCTAAGATGTTTTTTTTTTTTTTTTTTGGTTGTTAACTTAAATATTTGCGGTTTGTTTTGATTTTTATAGTTTGTTTTTACTTAATCTGATTTTGATAAGCAAATTTGTATTTGTTTATGCGAGCGAGAATATCAACCATACTTATATTATACATATATACTTGGTTTGTATAAAGTTGAACAGTTTTAAAACAAAATACATATGAAAAAATAATTATAAAAAGTCCAAGTTAGGCAATGTAAGTTAAAGTTTCTCTTGTATTTCATTATTTTTAGGTGACATTGCATAAGAATGTGTTTTGTGATGAAAAAGCATTTTCAACACTTGAAATATATTTTTTTCAATGTTTCTCAGTTTGTGGTTATTTTGACTCGGAAGAAAAGTCTTCAAAGATTTTAATTTATTTTTTGTACATGGTGCAATGAAGAATTTTGGTTTCTGGTGTGCTTCATAAGTCAGCGAGAAATTTAAATCAATCAATTTGATAAAAAACACAATCGAAATAAAGAATTGACCAACACAATAATTGTGAATAGGTAAGCAACAAAACGAAATTATTTATCCCCCCGCGATAGAGCGAAGGATCAAGCGGAGCGCGACATGGTGAAAATGTTGATTGGTTGTTGTTGTTTCTGTTGGTGGTGAGGTGTTGTTGTTGTTGTTATTGTTGTTTCAGAGCTTTGGTCAGCTTGAGAGGCATTAGGAGTTGGACTTGGACTTGGACTTGGACTTGGGCTTGGAGCGCAACGCAACACAAGTTTAAAAACAAATATTACTGTATGTAAAATTTACACAACTTTTTTTTTGGGCTTTTTTTGTACAGCGTTTTTTTTTGGGAATTTTATACTCATATCGGTACATATACATATAAATATACTTAGGTATATTAAAAAAATAAAAATAAAAAAATAATCATAGCACAATGAAAACACCGAGTATTTCTAGTCATTTATGTAACAACTATTAATTATTTAGTTTGAACATTTTGCGCGCCATTTAATATTTGATTTAATGGCAAAAGAAAACAACATAGAGAAGAGTGAGCACTTTGGACTATATAGACAACTCTGACCACTGACTACCGACTGTACTAAGCCCTAAAATCCAAACCTAAACATGTTGTTGTTGAACTTTTGTGTGGAATGTATAGCAGTAATGAATTTATATACGTTGAGCTTAAGGTCAGAAAATTTGTTGCAAAAATCATAACTGATTTGATAAAAAAGAATCAACAAATTTCGAACTGAAAAATATTATGGACGAAATCGAAATTCAATATTCAAATATTAAGTATACATTACCAACAGAATTATATACACATATATATATATATATATATTTTAATCTAAAATAGATCTATAAATATATATATATATGTGTGTGTTATGCAAGAGAAAGAGTTAAAGTGTTGCCAAAATTGAATTGCGTACTTACATAGACCTCCTCCCATTGCGATACGTAGCGCACGAGGCGGGACAGGCGCAGCAGGCGAACTAAGGATAGTAATTTAGCTAGACGGAGGATGCGCAGGGCGCGTCCGGCATGCAATATTTGAAAAGAATCAGAAAAATCCTGCAATTTCATAATCTTTATCAAAATGTTGCGTACTGCTTCTTAAAACACAAATAACTTACTTGATTGAAAATTAAAAATATATAATCTAATGGTATCGACGAAATCAAATCGAGAAAAAACCAGGTTCTTAAATAGTGTTTAGCTATAAGCTTTGGATCCAATATTACTTGTTCAGCGTTGTCTTGTTGCATAATTCCTGCAAAATGCAAATCGATTAATCAACACAATTCCAATATTAGCTATAGCCCTTATACTGCGTTGCGTTATTAACTGAGGTTATTAACTGTGCACATTACCTGTTCTAAAATTGACTACAATATCTATTAAAAAAATAGTATCACTTAGGCAGTTGAAGGCAATCCATCGTGTGCTTAGATCATCGTTGAAGAATGATATTGCGACTGGCAGGATAATAAGATTTGCTACTAATAATAAAAGCATGCAAAGGTCCCAGTAAAACCTGCCAAAAAAAAAAAAAAATAATAAATCAAGAATATTTACTTTCTGCAATGCAATATATCAAGTGGGATTTAAATACCTGAATGAACTGCACGGGTGTATAACCCAATGCCCGGAAGTTTTCTGACGTATGCGTTCTTTGACCAAAGCCTTTCGGCTGCCAAATAATTTCATGGCCAGACGATTGTCTGTCGGCTGGAACCATGATTGCAATTGACTTTTTAGGAAATTCGCCGAGACTTTTTCCGAGACTATTGGTATGTTGGGCATTGGCTCCTCTTTCGGAGTGCCGTACAACGACACATCATCAAAGTGTACCTGCAAAAATACCAGACAAAACAAAAATTAAGCCATCCTAATCAATTAACTGTCCCTGAGATTCACTGGGTACATCTGGGTCACATTACCTAAATCTAAGTTATATGAGAATTACTGTCTCTGTATTGTTATTTGTTATATCGTATGAGTAATATGCATATCCGAATTGTCATTATTGGTAATAAATGATGCAATTTGTTTGCCTTTAAATTTATAGTCCTACTCTAACGGGGGAATTTTTATCAAAACAAATGTTTGCCCACGTTAGAGATAAAAACTTGTTGGTTATTCCCAAATGAATGACCCACATAATCTTGAACAAAAATAATAAATATTAATAAATTTAGTAAAAAAAAATTCCCCAAAGATTTTTTCCACTTCCGTGTCCAGTTTTCTAAAAACTCGTCTAGCTCTCATTTACGTCGTAAGCTTAACCTTCTGCATACATTATTATTATTACTTTTTTTTCAGCAAAACAGATTTAAATAAATAATTACGATTTAGTCTACAAATATATATGATATTTAAGGGATATGAACGTTGAGGGAAACGTCCAGTGCTACACATATAAATAAAACCTTTGCTCTTGCCATTTCGGTTCCTTGGTCGCATATCAGCAGTGCCTCATCATCGAAAGCGGTGACCAGCGAGTCGGTGCAGGTGTTCTCAAATGAAATGCGCAAGTCGTTCTCATTCACATTCAATACGGAGCAATATGAGCAGCGTACTGATTCCTCGCTATCGCCGTTCAGCAGGCTGAAAATATCAATAATAATAACAACAAACAAATAAATATTAACGGTGCATATACAGTATACATCATATTACAAGTAAACCGTTAAGGCAATCGAGTGAAAGTATGCGTTTAGGTTCAGCTTAGTGTTTTTTGTGTTACTTGTATTTAATTATTCGCTTAATTGTTGCACACGCATAAAGTGGATGCTTACAGCATCCAGATCACTATCGCTCTCTCTCTCTCTCTTTCTATCTCTCACCTTGTATTTTGTGATTGTCAAGGTCTTTCCGCTGATACGACAAACGTCTCTGAGGTCTCGTTGCGGAAATGTTGCCCTATTGGCACACGAAATCGCGTGGTCTGCTCTCTCCCTCTCAATTCGTCTCTCTTTCTCCGTCTCTCTCTTTCTCGAGACGTGCCTGCTGATGGATGTTCTATTGTTTGGTAAGGCAAACGCATGCACAGTACACAGTACTGTTATAATTTACTTATTTTCTTTCTTTCTTTTTTTTGGCCGATCTGGCACAGTGTTGACACTCAATTGAGTGTAGTTTTTAAATGGGAAAGCTTCGTTTTAATTAAGCCTGATGAAGCTGATTTAATTTAATCTTCGCTCACATTAGCACTAATGAATTTTATTACAAATATTAATATTGTTCTTATTATTCAGCTCGTTATTATGTCGCTTTATTGTTCCTTGGAAAATCGCGCGCGCAAAAAAAAACCACAGAAATCGACAATGGGAAATTAATAACCATATAAACATATATCTGTGGACGTATGTGTGACACATATCGGGTAACAGTAAATCACACACATACTTTTGTTTGTTATGTTGTTGGACATCACAGTTTCAGTTTCAGTTTTTGATTACGTTTTTATTTGTGGTTTGCATTTATTTGTTGCTGCTTGAAACTTGAAACGTGGTCAAACATCTGTTTTCTCGAATTTGACGAACGAAACTTAATGTTATCGCCTATATATATATATATATATATATGTATGTACAAATATATATGTTTATTTATTTATCGATGTGCATGTATTTTGTTCTCCATAGACCGTAATTTATCTTTTCAAGTTATAGCAAGCGCGATAACCGAGCACAACTAAGTATCGGCGACAACAGAAATGCGCCACGAGCAAAGCAGCCGGCAAACACTCCGAATATCGGCATCCGAATCCGAATGAATCTCAATTCGAAACGCGAACGAACAACGAACGCTGCTCCGAACGCTGGAATGTGTTCTGTTCGCCTATTTTGGCGTCCTCCAGCAATCGGTTTGTTTTTGTTTAGTCGTTTTTAGCTGCTTGCTGTCGCCGATTCATTTCACTGTTTGTTTATTTGTTTGTTTGTTTGTCTGTTTGCTTGCAGGCTTTACCTCGACTTTCAATTTGCGGCAATCGATGCCTAAACGAAGCTCGGCTTCCGAATACCGAAAAGGGAATTTCGTGCGTAATTAAATAATTGATCATCTGACACCCAGCATTTGTTTTTGTTTTTGTTTTTATTTTTATCATTTTCATTACATTGTACAGTGATCGTTTTTGTTTTCTTATTCTTTTCTTTATTATTATTCTTTATTATTTTTTTGTTGTTCCGTAAACTTATATATTTCTCAGAACTGATGAGGCTGTTGCTGGGTCGGCATTATAACCTGTTCTGAGGCATTCGCGCTGCTGTTGCACAATAAATAAATAAAGCAATATTTGTTGTGTGTTGCGTTGCTTTTTAATTGATTTTGCGACTAGCAGCAGCGTCGAACGTAATTTGCTGATATTCTTAAAAAATTGACGACAATAAATACACAAAAAAAAAAAAAAAAAAAAAACAGAAAACAACAACGACCAGTAAAATAAACTACTTTTAGATTTTATGTAAATGAGCAGCAACAATAGAAGACACAGATACGGGGTGTCGCAGAGACAGAGAAATACGAGACTTTTGTCTCAAGTATACAATCTAGTGCAATCAATTATAGATTTACGATCCAACGACAGTCACGCCAATCATTATGATAATGGCGACAATTTTTCCGTCTCACCAGCAAACTCATCCGCATACTAAACGACAAGCGAGAACACTAAAAATTCCCATACAATTCTACGGTCGTTGTTACACTTTGCTTGAAACGAATGATTGAAATGATTGCTGCTAAAATGATTGAGTTGTAGTTTTAGTTTCAATCGTCTGAATACCTAATTCAAGAAGTTTACACTTTCACGGTTGCTATAACACTTTGCTTGAAACGAATGATTGAAATGATTGCTGCTAAAATGATTGAGTTGTAGTTTTAGTTTCAATCGTTTGAATACCTAATTCAAGAAGTTTACACTTTGCTTGACACGAATGATTTAGCGAATGATTAATTAAACGATTAACTAATTGAATTGGTTTTATTTAGTTATTTGTTATAGGAAGTTTAAAATTTGGACAGTGTTGTTTATTTGATTGATTGATTGTAGCACTTGTTTAACTGATTCTGAGCGGCTATTTCTTATTTTAATTTTTTTTATATTTATTTTTATTCGAAGAGCTCAACGTACGATCGAATGAAGTTCACTGCTCGCGTTTCAGAAGCTCATTACGCGGCCAGTCCCTGACCAGAGTAACTTCCAGAGTCAGACCTCAGACTCGGAACCAGACTATGCTTATGGCTAATATGCAAATGTGCTTTGATAAGCTAACAAACAAAAAAAACCGGTCAAAACACAATAATCGAATGCCGACGGCGACAACCTGAAAACGCTTTGAAGGCTTAATTCACATCAGTTTTTTTTTTTTAAGTCTGACAACTGGTTAATAATGATAAAAATATAAAAATATAAATAGAAAAAAAGGGAATAGAAACTACTAAAGAATTTTATGCTTTCAATGAACCTTTCCTTTTTGAGTTTAAAATAAATTTTTGCTATAGATTCTTGCTGCAAACTCAATATGTTTACAGTTAGACGTCTGCCTTTGCACTGAACAATTCTCATATTATTCACATTTGTGTAATTATATTGCATTTCAAGGGGTGACATATTATTTTGGAGTTTCGCACCAAACAATTTCGATGTCAGCTGTGTAAATAGGCTGTTTTTCAACTCTGTCAAACAATTTTTTGATTATTTATCCATCATTAATAAAAAAAAATGTATAATTCATCGAGAAAAAATCACAAAATACTCGGGGCAAATTTCTTATTAAAAGGGAAATTTGTCAGAAATATTACTCATCTTTTGTTCGATTGTTCGTATGACTGAAATATTATCCTATAGATTGAGCCGAGTCTGATAAGGGTATATCGAATGGGTTGTTTATACTGATCAATAATATAAATACCAAATGGGTTCAAATTTCGTGCAAATTTCTTTTTAAAGGGGAAATTTGTGAGAAATATTACTCATCTTTTGTTCGATTGTTCCTATGACTGAAATATTAATCGATAGTCTAACCTATATATATATACCAACTTGCATCAATATTGAGCCAACTCTGATATGGGTATATCGAATGGGTTAGTTATACTGACAAATATTACAAATAGGGTTTACGGAAATCTCACTTACCGTTCGCTTAGTTTGCTCTTGTGTCTGCGTATGTGGCGCCGATTGAAGCTATTGGTGCACGATGTGGACGTGGGCCTCGGCGTCGGATGATGCACACCAAAATTGTGGAGTTGCAGCGATTTGAGGGTGGCCGGCGCCGTTGATGCCTGGCCAGAACCGTGGCCGTGGCTGTGACCGTATTGTGGTGTCCGGTGTCCGAGCACGCCAGCACTCGCTACTGTTATGGTGGACTCACCCACACCCACGCCCGTCTCATTGGCCGGCTCGGAGCCCTCCTGCTGTGATCCGTTGCTCGACGAGTGACGCGTGAAATCTGTGGGAGCGCTCAGCTGTCGATTGAACTCCGCCTTGCGACGCGTCAGATCCGTCAGGCAGTATTTGTTCAAATGGCCGTTGCTCGACACGGAGCTCTTGGGCGAGGAGGCCAGATGCTGCTGCTGTTGCTGCTGGGCGTATTGACTGTGCGCATGTAGCTTGTGGCATGAATTGCTGCTCAAACTGAGCTGATTGCCGCCGGCGTTTTGCAGCAGATTGTTGCAGTTCTTGCCGCTGATTTTCGCCGCCAGCGATTGCGGCACCGGCGGACTCTTGCCCGTTGTGGGTATGGTGTTGCTGCTGCTGCTTGTCCCACAACGATACTCCTGATAAGCGGGCAATGTCTTCGCCTGTCGATTGTCGCTGCTACTGCTGCTCTTCAGCGAACCGTTAAGCAGCAGCTGCTGCTGCCGTGCGGCAACCGCCGACAGTGCCGGCAACTGTTGCTGGCGTGCTGCTGACGATGATGTCGAGCAACTGGCTGCCACGGATGTGTTCGATGTGGGCGCGATCTGTGACTGCAGCGAATGCTTCTTCTCGACCAGATACAAGTTCAGATACTTATCGCCCGGATGCAGTGAATTATCCGAGACGGCGTTCGATTTCGATATTATTTGACCCTTCTTTTTGGCCGTGCGGGTTTTCAGCGACAGATTTCGGAGCTTCTTCGACTGCTCCTTGATCTTGTTGGTGCGCAGAAACGATGGACTGTTCGCGATGCACTTGAAGATGTACGTCTGATTCACCAGCTGCTGCTTGTCGCTGCCCGTATCGTAGTCGCTGCTCAAATTGAGATTGAGATTGAGATTGGTGAAATGCGGCTCCGATAGCTGTTGATCACTGTAGTGGCTTTTCAGTCGTCCTCCTTCACCTGCTGCTGCTACTCCTGCTGCGGCGGCTGCTGCTGCTGCTGCAGCTGCTCCGCCAGTGGTTTCCGTTGTTGGGGCTGCACTCAAGCTGCGCGTGTATTCGTGGCAGGCATCGTAGAGGGCCGAGTGGCCACCAGTGCTGCTCACACTCTGCTCGGTGCCGCAGCTGACGGGACTGTGACTGTGGCTGTAGCTGTGCGAGGGCGCCGGATCGAGGATGCGTAGGCCGCTGCTTCGACTGTCGCAGGAGTTCTGCTTGGAGATGCCGCTGGATAGGCGATTGCTGCTGCTGCGCTGTCGCTGCGAACGCTGCTCATCCAGACCCAATCTCAGCAGCGATACGCTGTCGCCGTCACCGTCCCGTTCTCGATCCCGATCTCGATCACGATCCCGATCTCTTTCACGATCCGCCGCCTCGCCACGTCGACTGCGAACGGCACCAAGTGCGATGACTCCAACGCTGCCGCTGCTCGGACTCGGACTGTTGCGCACAGAGACCGATGCCGATGAATGTGAGTGTATGGGTATCGGCCCAGTTGGTCCGGATGCAGGTGTTGCGGAACTCGAACCGGGCTGGCCGTAGCTCAGGCTCACCAGAGACTGCCGCACCAAGTGCTGATGGGAGTGCGAGTGACGCTGATGCTGATGCTGATCGTCTGGATACAAGTTGTCTCGACTGGCGCTACAAGAGGCACACAAAGAATGAGAACCCCGTAAATGATACAGACGGAATGGCGATAAAAGCCGCCAACACACACACATTTATCTATTTCCACAGAAAAAAACAAATTGGCAAACAAAATGTGCAGCGGCCGCGGAAAGGTTGTGTTTTTTTTTTTTTTTGTGGATTTGGGTTTACAAACGGGACACAAAGAGCGATGCCACGCTAAAGTGAGCAGGAAACAATCAAAAAAATAATATATATATATATTTATAAATGCTAAAAAAAAAATAAACAAAAGAACTTTTGTTAATTATTAATATTGATTATGCAACTGTGTGCCACTGGTCGGGGGGTGGGTTTGTACGGGGGGGGGAGTGCAGAGAGAGTCGCTTGAGGTCCAAGCTATATACAGTGAGTTCATCATAGATATATATATGCATATATATATATATATATATATATACATATGGTACAATTTGTAGCATCCAGCACAGCTATGTCGACATGCTCATCTGCTTTTGATCGCGAAATTAAACTAAATTAATGTTTAGAAAAACACGCATAGCATTTGAATAAAAAACTATATATATTTTTAGCTACAGATATAACAAAAAATATGCTCGTTTATACATATATAAGCAAACCACATTGCACATTGCGCAAAATATCGTAGATATTTGCACTCAGAAAAATAAATCGTTATCAAATTTACAAAATCGCCATAGAGAAACTTAGCTTTTATAAGTATTATTAGGATATTATATTTCCAAATAGAAAAATCTTTTTTCTAAATAGAAGATTCTTTTTTAGAAAGGGTAGAAAAATGATTTCTAAATTCCAGGTTGTTTTTTTATATGTGTACGCAGAATTCTTAAATTGTTGCTTAAATAAATATTTGAAGATTTCACATTTACTAAACATTTTACACAGTTTAAAGTCAGCTTTAAAGTCAACTAAATAATAATAAAAAAAAATAAATTAATCAGTTTTTAATATAGTTAGAAAAATATATTTTTTAATAATACAAAATATAATTTTTATAAATATGTAAAAAAAACCGTTTTACTTTTAAGCTTAGAAAATGTTACTAAAAACAAGAAAACTTTCTAGTATTTAGGTTAAATTTTATGTTTAAGTAATATTCTACATTTTAGGATGGTTGGTTCTCTGAGTGTAGCAGTTGCCAACCTCCGCAACCCAGTTGGAATGATCGCATGCCCCCAAATCGAATGTGAACAGAAGGTGCTCTAAATCAAATTTTCCTAAACGCTGCTGATAAGATAAGACATCAGCGACAGATTGTGCATAGCATTCATTATTGTTTGTATATATAAATATATATATATATATCAAAGGGGCTACGCAGAGGGGGAGCAGAGAAGAGCTCATCCCCACCGCAGCCCCCACATCTAACTTTACGTAGACGATTAACATTTGATTAAAATTTTTAAAGCGTCGTTTGAAATGTATAAAAAATTTCAAATTTTTCTTAACGAAATTCGACAACATTTCTGGAATATATTTATTTTTTACAACCTACACTTAGCGCACAGAAAGTTTTAGAAAATAAGAGTGAGAACTATAATTTATAATTTATTCTTCCACAAACTGTTGTAGATCATTTAAATCATTCAATATTCTCAGGCAAATTAATTATTATAGTTCGTTAAACACGAAAGTCGGCAATTAAAATGCTGGGTAATTGAAAACCTTTCATTATTTGAATATTTCAGTGCTATATTTTAAGGGTCAACTATTGTGTCTGCTATTTTATAGCATTTGCGTAATTGCTTCATTTAAAATTCCATTTTTTATTGAAACTACTTCTCAGTAATTACTACTGATTAAAGTTTGCCTAGAGCGCTCAGCTATATTCGCTTCTTTTAAGTAAATTGTTGAAATTAAATTGCATTTTTTTATCTGCTCTTGATGAAACAAAAACCTTTACGTTTTGGCAAAGGAACGAAGCACACTGTGCGAGCTGTAAACGGCGAAGGTGACTGGGAAATATTAAAAAACAAAATGTGAACATTTACAGATCTGTAGGCAGTTGTGTATATTGTGTGCATATTTGTAATTTCGAACAAAAGAAAAATAATAATTCAAATGTGGTCCATGAATAGGTTCCATGTCAATTGTGGCGCTTATGGGTAGGGAAGAGGGGGGAACAGTCGGCTGCTGGTGCGATGAGTTCTGCTTCGGTCGCAATCAAAACTCGTTTAGCACGCAAGCAAAACGGTACATTTTTAAAGCACTGTTATTTTTTTTTTTTGTTTTTTTGTTGATTTTTCTTTGATGCGGCAATGCAAATATTTGATTAGCATTTGCATGTGTATATGTGTGTGTGTGTGTGTGTGTGTGTGCAACTAGAGTATAAAAATCGAACTGTTGAGCAAACTAAAATCAATTTCACTCAATTAAATGAATTCACGACATGCAAGCAAATAAGCACACCAGGCAAACACCAAAATGCAATTAATTGTATTTGAATTTGGAATTTTAAATTTGAATTTCAGAATTTTCAAACAGCTTCCCGCTTTTGATGTGCATTAGCAAAATGACAGCGCATTTGGAAGAATGCCAAACACACACACACTAACACACGCACATTTCCATTAAAGATACTTAGATACAGATACAGATCGATAATGCAAAACAAGAGTTCAAATCAAATCCTAAGATGTTAAATCAGAGGGAAATCCACACCTTAGTTTGTGGCTTTTATTTATCTCACTTGAAATGGGTAAAAATTTGGGTATATTGAAGTTGAGCAAAAGTATGTCACATGCAGAAGAAAACTTGACTCGATATAGCCATGTTCTTTTTTCCGTTTACATAAGCATATTAGCAAAAGTATTTTCCTATTTACTATGCACAATTAGTTAAATAATACTTATTATTTTAATTAAAAACTTGAGCTGCCAAGTTCTCCCCACGCTGTAATTAATTCCATTTCTTACATTTCAGTGTTCAAGGGAAATTTTAGAATAGACTAGAATAATATAAATATATATATATATATTTTTAACAGCTGTGCTTAGGGTATTTTGTATTCGAGCTCAGTCGACTACAACACTCTTACAACAGTCTTTTTTTATAGTCAATTTGATATATTTTTAACAGCTGTGCTTAGTGTATTTTGTAGTCGAGCTCAGTCGACTACAGCATTCTTACTTCAGTCTTTTTTTATAGTCAATTTGATGTGTGGCCTTTCTTTTATTTTATTGTTTGAATTTGGGACATTTGGGCAATCGTCTTTCGTATTTTGCCGCCTGTCAAGTGCTGCGGACAAAAAGTGTTCGTTAGTCTTGCTGTGCCCTGCGGCTACCGGATCAAGAGCTAAGCAACCAACTAACCAAATAACTCCCGTATGGGCTTAGCAAAGCAAATAAACAATTTGTGGGGCAACCTTGCCACATAATAATTGTATTCACTGCGCCCTGCTCCAAAATGCCAATGTCAACTTTTGGCGCATTGGACCTCAACGGCCCTCAAGTAGCCCTTCACGCCGAGAGAGCAAACACGTGCTGCAATCCTCAGGCAAATCGGATTGGATGTGGAGAATGCAGTCAGGCAGGCTCATTGTCTGTCCATCGGTTTTGTCTGTTTGACAGTCGGAGAAGGTTTTCAGTCGGACTTTTGCGCTTTAAATACAATGCGACTCAATTATTAATTCAAAAGCCAATTGAGAGCATTAAGCGTAAATTCGAAAAACGTAATTGCGCCTCTCCTCGTCGTCGTCGTCGTCGTCGTCGTTGTGGCTGCGGTTGCATTCCACATTCGTTTATCGAAATTATATCAATTTCCCCAGCCCAACAAGTGCATGCGCCAAGTTGGTTAATTGTATTTATTACATACAATACAATCATACACTCAAAAAATTATTATTAAGATATTATATTTCTAAAAGATTTTCTGTTCTGAATTCATTTTTAGGAATTATATTTCTAAAAGTATTTCTGTTCTAAATTCAAAGTTTGATTTTTCTAAAAAAAAATTTGAAATTAATTTAGGTAACTTTTAAAAAGAATTTACACCTATTTTTTTTTTTACTTGCTAGTTTAAGCAAAACTATAATTTTCATTTTTAAATCATTTTATTCGGTGTGTATGTAAACCTATTTATTTGTACCATATAATTATACACTTAGATAAAACGATTTAAAATGATTTAATTAGTACAGTTGGAGATGCCCTGGTTAACTAAATCTGGTTAAAAAAAATCTGTTCTAATCTAAAAATATTATATCTTCATTTATGCTAATATGAAACCTAAATATATTTATATTTGATATGATGCTTCCATCTGCTTCTTACATACTCATTTTCTTAAAATAAAAATGAAGTAGAAAAGTTTCAAATCAATTGGAGTATTTACAAAAATCGTAACCGAGCGAAAATATTTATTACTTCATTTTCGTTTCGTCAACAAATGATTTTACTACAAACTAAACAAACTAACAAACAAATTGTTAACAGGTTTTGTTCTACAAATATAGCTAAATGAACATATGTCTAAGGTAGCCCAGTTTTATGTGCATGTGCCTGAATTTCAGGGAGAATTTGAAACAAATTCAGTTTGCTCTAATTATAGCCAATATAAACAAATTACGAAACTGTACACAATTTATGTATGCACGCCTTAAACTTGGCCATATTTGTGAGTGAAACTGTGCCGCATTTGGCGTTTATTTTTAAACAATTGTAAACCAAATTGCTTTTTTTTTGCCATATGCAATATTATGAAATAAAATACGGGCAAACATTGCGGATGCAAACTGAGAATGCAATTTAAAAGTGGAAATCAATGCACTCATTTTTCAATCTGTTGAGCAACCAATTGATTTACTTGTCTTGTCGAAAGTATTAATTAAATTTGATAGCGAACATTTTTTGGCAAACAATGTGGCCTTGTCATTTTGTAGTACTTGTATAATTAGGCAAATAAAACCGGATTTCAGAGCCCACAATAGGAGCAATCAGTACACAAATGTTGAGTCAGCAATTGTTCAGCTGATTTTAATAAGAGTTGTTTTGGACATGGATGTCAAAGGTCAGGTGTTCATAATAGAAATAATTCTTGGAAACAATTCATCAGTTTAAATTTGATAACAATTAAAATGGAACTCAAAATAAATAAATTCATCTAACAATTAAGAGGCATGCCAATGCAAGATTAATGTCACTGATCTTTAAATTAATTTATAGTGAAATTGACATTGGTATTTGGAAAGAAAGAAATTATATTTTATTTCGGTATTTCTAGTATTCTATTTTTTAATAAAAGAATATAATTCGCAAAAATATGTGAGTTCTTTTTTTGTATATCTAGAAATTAAAAACAAAAAAAGCTTAGTATTTCAAAGTCGATTTTCAAAATTTGTATGTAGATTTTTTTCGAGTGTAGGTTTTTACGTGTTCGCAATAGAGGCGAAGAGGAAACACGTTAAAAACGAGCAATTATATATTTTGTTTTAAGCGATGCATTTATTTTTTATTTTTTGGTATTTATTTTTTATTTTTTTTTTTTTTTTTGGAATTATAGGCATTACGGCAAAGGGGACATAATTAATTGCAGCATTTAAATACAAAAACATTAATAATAATTACGTATGCAATAAGAAGAGATAGAAGGAAAGCGAAGAGTGCTTTAAAAATAACTAGATTAAGTTAATTAACTATTTACATTAAGTATTTTTTTTAGTAGCAGCTTGCAAGGGGAAAGGGAATAGCAATAGTTCAAAGTGTTTTTGTGGAACGTTCTGTAGCAAGTACATAAGGAAGTACATGAGTAAGTACATGAGTAAGTACATAAGTTAGTATTAGTACATAGTAGTAGTAATAGTAGGTTGTAGGTAGTAGGTAGTAGTAGTACATAGTAGTTTGAAAGGTAGAGGCAGAGAGTGGCTATATCTGAAATTGTCGGTACCTTCACTGATGATGTCAGTAGTACGCAAATTTAGCTTCCACACACAGCGAAATATTGAAACTCTTTCGTTTTTTAGCACGAGGGTTTCACGCTGATTCTTTCGATTTCGTTTTCGATTTTGATTTGGGATTTCACTTTTTTCGTTTTGGTTCTTTTTGTATTTTATTTTTTGTCAGATTCGTTGCAAAAACTTGTTTCGCTTGCGCTTCTCTTGCTTTTTGTACTTGTTTGCATTGCTTATTTTAAAAGTTTGGTACTTTTTAAGCAAGTTTTCTGTAAAAACAACAACAACAATGACAAACATAAATTCAGATGTATACATTATTACTTCACACCAAAAACGAAACACAATTAACGTTGTTTTTTTTTTCATAACTTTAACTTAAACAACAAATATGAAAAGAAAATAATTAATTCTAATTGTAAATCAATTAATAGTTGGATTTCATCGCCTGCCAACATGACAGAAATTAATTTACCAATTTAATTTGATAACTTTGTAATCAAAATTCGTTTTCCTAAGGCAACTGTTCAAATGGAATCCAACTATGGCACACATACTGATAAGTGCACATATTTGCAAGTACACTCAGAGAAAATTCGTTATGCCCTGCTGACCTCATTTTGTGTCCCATTTTCAATTGCAGTGGAGGACTTTTGCTCAAGTGTTTCGAACTGTTAGGCTACAAAGTTTCTTTTTTTAAACATATTTCCCTTAGCTTTCTTTTTTTTCTTGAATGTATAAAATATTTATATTTTTTTGAGTATGGCAAAGAGTATTATTTTTTTTTTGCAATGTGTTATTTTCGAAGAATAAAAATTAATGTGTTTTTAATTTTTTCTTAAAAGCTAAATGTTTTTCTTGAAAATATAAATTAATTATTATTATTTACATTTAAAGTTTTTTTGTGATTTAATATTATCTAAGCTGTAATAAATAACTTCTCAAAACTATTTCTGATTTTTAGTGCATTTTTCTAAATAGCTATTACATATTATTTCTCTGAGTGTACTCTCTGTGTGCAAAATGTATGTAACTAGTTCAATTGGAAACATCAAGCTTCCTACACAAAAAGGCTAACAAAACAGTTTATCTCGCCTCGCTCTGCGCGCGTGTGTGTGTGTGTGTGTGAGTAGGTGTATGTGTGTGTGTGTGTGTGTTTCTAACTTTGTCAGTCTGTGAGGGGGTGTGTTTGTGGGTGTGTGTGTGTGTCAGCTAAAATGTGCAAGCAACAACAATAATGACAGCAAGCCTCTTATCAATACACACACACACACACACATATACATATACACAGACAAATACAAATACATATGCAATGTATATATATTTAGATGGAAAGCCCGAAATTCGGTCAGTGGTTTAATCATTGAAGTAAAAGCAAAAGCTTCCGCTGCTGCATTGATGTTGTCGTTGAACATGTACATGAATAACACACACACACACACACGCACACACACACATAAGGCAAGGCATTGAATGGCGCCAGTGTGTATGCAACGCTTTTCTGCTTTTCACACACACACACACACACACACACAGAGACTGCGTACAAGTGCACTCAAAGTACTTTGACACTATTTCTCGTACAGTTGCTCATTGTTGGCTGGTTGGTTATTTGTTTGTTGGTTTGTTGCTTGCTTGGTTGGCCCATTGTCACTGTTGTTGTATGTGTGTTGTCGCCATTGTTGTTTGGCCACTTGGCTTTTAATCTAGTTTTTCGTAATTGCATTGACTAAGTGACGGATGACCCTTTATCCCCCAAAGCCCTCTCCCCATTGCAGCCACTTGTAATTCAGCTTGAATGAACGGAAATCAGTTGCATTGTGCTCGGAAAAAGCCAAATGGAAATAAGCATAATGGTGAACATGGGAAACTTGAACACACACACACACACAAATACATTTTAATTAACAAGCCGTACAATAAATGCATATACACTCAGCATAAAAATAATTAGAAAAAGTCCAAAAGACCAAAAATCAAAATACTTTTCTTAAGTATTTTTTTTTAATTCCGAAACTTGGATAACTTTTATAGAAATAGTTGATTTTTACTTCAAGTACTAAATTTCTTAAATCAATACAGAAATTACATAAAAATAAAAACTAATCCGCCGAAAATGATTCCTGTTACGAATTTAAGGCTTAAATAAGTAATTTCAGAAAGTTTTACAATTATCACAAGCACAAATGTGAGACTGTTTCGGATTAACTTGAAATAAATATTTGGTCCTTGCGGTAAAAGCTTGGAAAATGAAGTTAAGGTCAATTAAGTACACTAATTTTCAGGAAAAATGTTTGACAAATTTGACTTGGCTCAATAATATTTGTATTTAATTATATTAAGCAGATATAAGAAGGATTTGTATTTAAACATAACAACATTTTCTCTGAGTGTATATACATATATGCAAAAGTAATTATAGCAACAGAACTGGCGCCAAAAAAAACTTGTTTCGCAAAATTGGTTTTGATTTGTTAATCTTGACAAATTGACGCACACACGGACAAACACCAACACACACACATAAGGATTAGCAACAGCAGCAATAACAACAACAACAACAACAACACTACCAACAATTTCAACTGCAAAACCAAACCAACAAGAACGAGAACAAACAAACAAACACAGCAAACAAAACACAACAAAACCAAAAAGAAAACAAACAACAAAAAAAAAGTATGGGAATGATAAAAATGGAACGGAAACGGAAATACATTCAATGTAAATATTTTATAATGTACACGTTCACACATAAAAGTGTATGTTAATGTATATATATATATATATATGTGTGTATGTGTGTGTGTACGAGTGTGTGTGTGTGCGTGTGAGCTTGAATTTTTAGCACAGGTGTTTCAGGACGTTCTACACACAAATTAATTATTTATGGGCCACACATATATAAATAATTAACGCAATGTGTTAGGATTCAGTTCTTTTATCCCCAATGCACATTGGGCCAAATTGACATTTAAAGTTGTTGCTTTATTTATAATAATTTATTTGTATTTTATTTATTTTTTGCATTTTTCTTCGAAAACTCATTTTTGCACGTTGAAGCACTAAGAAAGAATTTTAAAGTTGTTCAACTAAGTAATATTATGACTATAAATTAAGGAATAGACATCATTATATAATTTCCACAAAAAGAGGTAGAAATTTTGTCATACTTCTAATTGGAACTGCAAAATTGATTAATTTCTCTATATTTATTAGCTCCAATTTGCTACAATATGTTAAGTATTATAAGTGCATACATCTTTTTAAATAATATTATGGCCACTTTGAGATTTTAAAACGATAGATCTAATTCTTGTTGTAAGACCTTGCTAAGCTCTAAAATCTACATAATATTCATGGAACTTATTGGCAAAACTAAATACTAAGTAAATTTATTTTACTTATTTATTTTATTTTATTTATGATGTGTAATTATTGAAATTTCTAGTTTAAAGAATTTTATTTAAAAAGTCAGTTTAGTTGGATTATCTGTACAGAAAATGTAATTAATATTATCACAATATCTTGGTAGGCAAAAGTTTTTATATAAGAGCTGACGAAACGATTTCGTAATTATAAGTTTTCTTAAAATATCTAGGAAAACACATAATACTTCTTAAAAGAAATCATATTTCGAACGATTATTTCTATTGCATCTATATTTTATAGTCAACATATTTTTCCACGAAGAAAAGGATTATAATTAAATAATTATTATAAAAACATACTTATTGAGTTTTTTACGAATATTTTTCCAAAGCAAATGTGTTTTTATAATATTAATTAATGGCTCTAAGAGTTTGTCTAATTGGTGTCCATCAAATATGCCAAGTAAGAATTGTGTAACTGCATTTTTTGAATTTATGCGCAATAAAAAAGAACAAGAAAAAAAACTGGCTCAGTGTGCAATGCACCGAATAGCGTCGACGTCAAATTGAAACACCTTCACACACCCACACAAACACAAACACACACACATAAACACATATATATATATATATATATATGTACAGTTACATGCACATGTACATTGAATCAATACGCTTAAATCAAGTAAATAACAACAATATCAAGGATACAAGACACTATGGACAATTCTAAATAATTGCATACCGTTGATCGTTGGTAAAAGTTCCGAATGCTCCAGGACCGCTGACTCGGCGCTGTGTGTGTTTAACGTGCATTTTTTGTAAGAACAACAATCACCACCAACATCAACGAACAGAAGTTCCACATGGAAACGTTGAAATTTGATTTTTTGCCGTACGACGTCTGATGTCCTTCGTCCTTCGCTCCTTCCTCGCACGTTGCACGTTGCTCCAATCCAAAAATAAAACTTTCTCCTTCTTCCACACACACACACACACACGCTCGACACACTCGACACACTCGCCCGCACTCGCACACTCACTCACACACACACGCACACACTCACACTGGTATACCACACTCAGCTGCTCCTTTATGCCGTTGTTGTTATTGCCATAGAGTACACCCCGTAACGCCTGTCGCAATTCTGGGCCTTATCATCATATGTTCTTCTTGTAGTATTTTTTCAGTGCATATGTTTGTTGGTTTGTATGTATGTATGTATGTATGTGTGTGCTTTTTGTTTTTTTTTTTTTCTATTCGTTTTTAATCTCCCTCTGTCTCTCTCACTCACTTTTCGTCTTTCTCTCTGTCACGCTCACTCACGTTTTGATTTGTGGAACGTGGGCGCAACTTCCGTTTCGATTTTTGGAGATTAGCTAATACAGGTACATTTACAAATAAAAGTACAAATTGGAGGACATCGTCTGCATGTATTTGTATGCAGGACACATAAACAAAATAATTGCTTTTCGTTGTTGTTGCTTAGCTATCAACTTTTGCTCTCACTCACAGCATTTTGCTTCCTTTATTTATTTTACTTCTTTTTTTTTTAATGGTTTTTCGTGTTTTTAAGCGGTTTTATTTTCACTCTCTATTTGTGTGAGTGTGTTTGGCTGTGTGTGTGAGTGTGTATGTGTTATTTTTTGGTGGGTTATATTTATAGAGGTGTTAAGTAACGTTGGTTGACTGTAGTCTAAAATGTAGTCACTAAAATAGTTAACAGCACTAGTTATATTGCTTATGGGTTGGTTGGGTTTGGTTTGGTTGCTCGATTTGGAGGTTTTATTTATTTATTTGTTGGTTTGTTTCGGGCGCTTTTGTTTGAGGTTATGGTTTAACGCCAACTAATGACTACTGAGTAAATTATTATTATATTAATACCATATGTTGCTATCATTTATTTAGGCGCTTATCGACTCTCCTTGATCCTAGTCGTATGTAGGTTTTGTGTTCTTTTGTACTTTTGATTATAGACGTCGGTTTATCCTCTAGGGGGACTGGGGCTTGTTATAATATTGTTTGGTTTTAGGATAGGTGGTTTCTTAACTGGTGGCGATGATAGGCGGGGCGGGCGAACTGAAGGATGGTGGGCAGCAGGCGGATAGCACACAGATTTTTTGTTATTTTCTTTATTCAGTATTTGTAGAATATCACAAATAATAATGTTGCTCTTTATTAAAAGCCAATGGCGAAAATATATATATATATTTATATATATATATATATATATATATATATGTTTATATGTGCAATGATTTCCCTAGTTTCTACTCCTTTTCTCCTGCTACTCAATTAAATATTTGGTCTCGTGGTTTAATGAACGCAACGAAATTTTCCGGTTTGCGGTTCTTATCGGCTTCATGTGTGAATAGTTGTGACTCAAGTTAAGGCGTTATGGTGTTACCGTTACATATATTTAATATATATATATATATGTATAGCTGTTGTAGTCCGGGGCAGCCGGAGACCGTGGCGAGGCTTGTGCCAGGGAGTTACGTCAAGGCGCGCCGGCGATGTAAGAAGAAACCCAACACAGGTAATTCTATATAATTCCTTAGTTATACAATGTATCTCTAAGTGGTATCCACTCTATAAATAACTTTGTTGGTTGCACAAGCAACACGCCACCATAAATGGAAAGCCGGCAGCAGAGCTGATCTAGCTCCAGTAGCGTTGTCCTTCTCCTCGTCCTTGTTGTAGTTTTAATTAGTGCGTTTAATTATTGCAGGCGTTTTTTGTATTTGTTTATTTTCGTTTAGTTAAGTAGTTTATTCTAGTTTAGGGCTAGTTGGAGTTGCAGTTGAAGTTCGTTGCGGCTTTATAAAAATAAATCCATATATATATTTAGTTGTATTCTATGCAATTTGTATATAATTTTATATATATATATATACATATATTTATAATATATATATATATGTATATATATAGAGGCAACTACTTGGTAGTACTTGTTAGTCGTTGAGTGCGTTTAAATGTTAACGATTAATATTTGATTTTGCTACATGAAGAAGACGCTTGTCCTACAAACTACGAGGTTTCCTTTAGCTATAGCTCTAGTTATTCAGTTTGTTGGTTATATCCATTGACGGCTTGAACAATTCGCATAACGGCAACTACACACGTTCAACGGTTTTTATATGTGTTATTATCTAAGTATGTATGTCAGTATATAACGATCCTATATATAATAGTTATGTATGTGTATATTTTTTTATATATATTTTTATAGCACTTTTCTTGTTGTATATACGTATTTTATAGTTTATAGCGGGAGTGTCTGATTTATTTATTTTTTTCTATGTTGTATATTTTTAAAAGTAATTTTTTCTTGTTTAAGTTTTTAATTGCTGCGATTTTTTGGTGTTTTTCTCTTTATATATCTATATATGCACGTGTGTGTGTGTTTCTATGTTTTTCTGTGTATGTTTAGTGTATGTGTTTTTTTTTTGTTTAATAATTTGATCAATTTCTTTGTTGCAGGTACATAGGTTTTTTTGGTAAAACTTTTCTTTGTTGGGCGTTTCCGGGGGCGTTGATTAAGTAATGCTGCACTTGACGCTGATTTAATATCATTTACTTAGCTCACTTTAAGCTTTATTTCGTATTTCTTGGCCTCCTTTCTCTTATTTTCTGTTTCTGTTTTTTTTTATTTGCAAGTCGCTATATTTGATTATGTAATTATGCTTGGTCTCTTATTGAATATTGAACTGAGTTACATATATAAATATATATTTATGTATTTATATATATATAAATATACATATATATATTAATTTTTGCTCTTTTCTTTCAGTTGCTGTGACAGTACATTTGTATATGCATACACACATACATACGTAAATAGGTAGTTCGTCATCAACAATTCGCAAACACACACACACGCACACATTATTTATATATGTACTTAAATACATACACATTTATTGGGAGCCACACTCATACATAGGCACTCTCGCAAATGTGCATGTGTGTGTGTGTAAAACAACAAACAAGCATTGAACCAATTTTAAACAAATTCTTTACGCAACACAATTTGTATGGCTAAGGAAACACACTCGCACTCACACACACACACGGCACACATTGACAGAAACCGCAACCGAATAAAATTGAGGAAAACGGCATAGAAGAAAAAAGTGCACGTTAAATCAATGCTTCTTTTGACCTCTATTACATTTTCGTCTTCGCCTTCGTCTTTGCTTGCGCTTTCGCTTTTGTCGTCCTCTGCTACCTGAAACTTTTTTTTCTTTCTCTCTTTTCAATGGGCCGTGTTACGGCACAAGTTGGTAGCGTGTTTCCTCGTTTTTCGTCGACTTATGTATGCAAGTATTTTGAATATTACGATATATTTTCATCAGTATTTTTTATCGCGATTTTATCACAATGCTGCTTTTATTAATTGATTATTTATAACAATAAATTTTTTTGTGTTTTTTGCGTGGCGCCTCTATTTAATTAGCTCACAGCAGCGTTTCACTTAGTTTTTATATATGAATGTGTGTCTGTATGTATTTATGTAGTTTGGATTGGAATCACTTTACATAACGGTGCTCTGTTGGGTGAACTGATACTCGCAGCTGTGCTGTGCGAACACGACACGAACGAACTCAGCGCGACAAGTGAATCCTCGCTGGCCACTGACGTGCGCCGTGCGCCGTGAGCCTGCTAAAATTTCGCTGAAAATCGATAAGGACACACTAGCAAAGTGCCAGCGCAAATGCAAAAGCAAACGGCAAAGTCACACAACACCAAAAAAGCACAACACACCACGCCACACACACAACGAAACACGAGAGCGCAGTTGAGCAGCGAAAGTGCACATGTCCTCACAACATTCAAACAGTGGTTGGTCACAAAAGAAGGTATACCTCAATGCGAAGGAGTTTTATACAAATATATTAAGATTTCTACTAGAAATAGATAAAATATTCATTTACTTTAGTAGGATAAATAATGTTTTTGAATGTACCATTTTTTACATTAGGTTTATTATTATTTTTTTTAAATATTTAAAAGTAATGTGCAAAAAATATTAATGAAAATACGCAGTGATACCTGTTAATAACATTAATAAATATTTATTAAACATTACACGCATCTGCGGTTTCTTCAAGTATGTTGCATAACTGAGAAAAAGTTGGAGCATAACTCTAATTTTGTCCACGAGTGTGGGCACACATATAAGCGTCATTTAAGCTAGAGCAGAGAACGAACGTGAGAGTGCGAGTGAGAATGCGGGTGCGCATTTGTTTGGCAAGCTTTGCATTTACTCAAAAGTCCTTGCGCGCTCCTAGCAACTGTCATCGTCGTCGTTGCTGGCGCCGTCATTATCGTCATTGTGTGACGTTTGCTCGTGCAAAACCCGAACAGAGACCGAGAAGAGCACGAATGAGATTTTTGCGGCGCTTGAGTTGGCTGCCCGCTCTGGCATTTGTTATTTTGCGCTGTGAATGAAAGTTCGAAGGAATCAGCTGGTTGTGGGCTGTAACATTTTCTCAATTGTGCTCAACGAGCCACCAAACCCCACCCCCCCGTAAAGGAAATATGCTGGTTATGGCGGCAACAACGGCAAGTAAACAAATACATGTGCGCATGTTAAGCGCTGTGGCTGTAAGGTCAGAGCAGAGCGTGTCCTTACACTGAGTGCGAGCAGTAAGTGTACCGCAAAGCATATATTTAATTCATAATGACAACAAACAGTATTAAAGCTATGTGTGCTAATTGCAATTTAGTTACGCTGGCTGCGCTTCTAACATTAAAGTTTCCAAAGAAATAGGTCCTCGGCGCCTTGAGGGAGGGCAACGCCTGACACTGGCCTGCAAACCAGCGACGTGTATTCCCATCGCTGTCGCGTGCAACGATGCAGATCTCGGCGCCTCGCAGCTTCAGCTCGCCAACCAGCAGCAACTGGGAGATTGGTATTTGAGCCGTGCGCTGATTGTAGGCATAGTCAGCCTGATGCAACACGTCGTTGCTGCTGCTGCGTATGTAAACATTGAAGTCAGCAACATCCGTCAGGCCGGAGACAAACCAACGCATTGTCAGATTGCCAGCCTTATTGCTGCAACAAAAACAAATATTACTAATTATACTTGAAAGGATAATTAACAAATGCGACTTACGTTTGAACTTCGCGAAAGCGAACATCGGTCAGCTGCTCGAAGTCGCTGCCCGCATAAAGCTCCATTTCGTCCTCCCTACAATTGAGATACTCATCCTCCACATGCAACAAAGACTGTCCCATTGCCTGAGCCGGTGTCTGGCAGATGACGTTGCGCAAATCCTCGTTAGGATTTGTCTGCTCCAGCATATAGTGTTTCAGGGGGCGCACATTGCAGCCACAGTACAGTGGGTTGTTGGAGAGCAGCACATGACTCCGATTACGCATAGTAGTCACCAATGCGGCGGCTATATCCTCCAGACTATTGTTTCGCAGATCAACGTATATCAACGATTGCGTCATCACCAGATTGGCGAAAGGTAAATGATATATTTGATTATGCGATAAATCTAAGCGGCTCAAATTCTTCGGCAGATCAAAAATATGCTCCTCCGACAACAAATTCGAGAGCTCATTATGCGAGATGTCCAGCGATTGAAGCGATGTGAAATTCGATAAAACTCCGCGACGCAGTTCGTTGATTTGATTGTGGGAAACATTCAATTTGAGGAGCTTCTTGGTGCCAAACGTTATATCGTAGGTCAACACCGGCATCTGATTGTAGCTCAAATCGAGATACTTTAGATTATATGGTATATACTGATGGGATGGAAAGGTTTTCTTGGTGACAAAACTAATCCGATTATAACTCAAATTGAGTGTCTCCAAGCTGAGCAAATCATCCAATACGCCATTTGTTTTATTGTCCAGCTTGGAGAGCATATTGTGCGACAAATCCAAGCTGCGCAACGAAGGCAGTCCAATAAAAATATCGTTTTGCAGCTGCTGTATGGCATTCCTGGACAGATTCAGTGTCAGCAACTGCAATAATCCTTCAAAAGCCCGCTTACTGCAAACCAAAAAATATGCAATTACATTTTTTATATATATTTGGCTGGATCTCACTTACCTAATCTCGGAGACTTGATTGTCATACAGATTGAGTTCAAAGAGAACGGGCAGCTTGCCAAATGCACTGCGCTCCAGTGAGCTAATGTTGTTGTGCTGTAAATGGAAATTATTTAAAGATTACAAATTCCTAAATAATTCCTAAATAAATATGCTATTTTTTTAATATCAGCTAAAGTCAATCGTTTGTTGCATGAATTGAGGAAAACAAAGAAAACCCCAATTAGACCAAAAAAAAAAAATGAATAGCATGAATTATATATGATCCACCCAAAAAGATATTCAAGGAAAGGACATGTAAAATTGAGTGCTTAAGTACAGAAATTGAAGACTCTGAAGTGATGACATGATTTAATCTTAGTAATAATTAAAGCTGCAGTAACGAGGCATCTTAGAGGGAACAGAGTAATTTATTTGTCTCATCAAGGCAGTTTAATCGATATCTCTACTTAGTAATATAACAACAAACATTAAATACTAGCATAATACAATGATTATTTAAGGATGGAAGGAGTAGTCGTTTGGTATATGTAGGCAGCATACCCAAGTCGAAACGACGAAGAGGACAAAGTAAAAAAACTTTTCTGCACACATTTCAATCTACTTTGATGAACCTCATATTGTGGAGACCACGCACAAAGTTCATATTCCAGATTTGAAGGTACAAGAAAAGTGGAAAGATATCTTAGTCGTATACAGATCATCAAATTTCTTTAACCATCCCTTTATAAAGCCAAGAATTTGAAAGTCTTTGTTAACAGTGACTTTAATATGACAATCTTTATGTTTGTTGTTAAATTACTAAATGTCCGATTAGTAAAATAAACAAAAATGAATAAAGTATATATGTAATACTTCCTATCACAATTTCTTAAATGTTGTACTACTAATTACCAGACACTTTTTAAATAGTATGCAAGCACTAAAAGACTTTTTATGATATTGAAAATTTAGCGTAGGCTATTTATAAATTTAAAAACTTGCATTCTTTGCATTTCTTGTTAAGAATCATAACTAGCCCAAACTCACTAACTTTAATTTTTGGTATAACTTTAAATAAATAATAATCTTTACTTAATTTGAGTAAATGCAACTTACCTCCAAGTGCAGATATTGCAGCGTTGACATCACAGCGATCGCCTCGAATGGTGGCCGGCTGATGGAGTTGCCCTGCAGCATTAGGCGCTGCACGACCAACAGACCCGTGAAGCTCTGTGAATCCAAGCTGTCGCCAAGTTGATTATAGGCCAAATCCAAATATATAAGTGAGTTCATAACAGGCCAAGTGCCTGCTGGAATGGATGATATATTGTTGTGGCTCAAATAGAGCTCATTCAATGAAATAGGCAGTTGAAAGAGTTTCTCGATGCGATTGTTATTTAAATATAATTGCCGCATGCTCGTCAGTTTGGCCAGCGATCCACGCACTATATTAACAAGCTGATTGTAGCTCAGATCCATCTCCAGCAGCGTTGGTAATGTGCCAAATGTCGACGATTTGATCTCCTCCATATTGTTGTGACTCAAATCAATGCTGCGCAGCGAAAACAGTGTTTGGAATACCCCATTGAATATGATGGAAATGTTGTTGAACGACACATCGACCGTGTGCAGTTCATAAAGTTTTGGAAAAGTGTTTTTTGGTATTTCAGTGATTCTGTTGTGCGAGGCATTCAACACGCGCAGACCAGACATATTCTGTATGGGTATCTGTAAAACATAATCTGTAAGTTCTTGTTGCAAATTGCAAGAGTTTTATCTTAATTACATGCGCCAGATTTGTCATCAAATTGTAGCTTAGCTGGAAAGTGGAGGCAAATGTTGTCTCATCGAAGCTGCGTCTGGAAAAGTTCGCCAGTTTATTGTGGGACAAATCGAGCGTCGTTATATTCACACAGTTCTCGAAGGCAGCTGACTCAATTAACTCAAGAGCATTGTGAGAGACATTAATTACGGCTTGGTAAATATCTTTAAACGAGTTCTTCTCAATTTTCGTTATGTTGTTCTCCGCCAAATCCAACAGCTGCCAAAGACCCAAAATTACTACACAAATACAATAATTTTAAATACTTTCACGTACCTCCACGTAGTTCATTTGGGTAAACATTTGATATTCGATCTTGTTTAGTTTGTTCCTCGCCAAGTCAATGGTTCCAATGCGTGCCACTGAGCCAAAGGTGCCGCGTCCAATATCGCTGATTACATTGTCGCTCAGGAAGAGGCGACGCAGAAAGCGCATGCCACGAAAACTATTTGCATCCAGTTTGGCAATGTTATTGTGGGAGAGATTGAGCACCTTGAGCACTGAGTTCCTGGCAAAGGTGCCGCGACTTAGTTCGTTTAGCGCATTGTGCGATACATTGCACCAGCCCAACTTGGTCAGATCTGAAATGTGTTGCGCCTCCAATTTCTTGATTCCGTTGTGACTTATATCCAGGGACTCCAGTTCGCGCAGATTCTTGAACTGATTCCGCTTAAGATTCTCCAGTTGATTGCCATGCAAATCCAGCGTTTTCAACTTTCGCAGCGGCTGAAATGTCTCCACCGGCAAGTCACTCAACAGTCCATTTGAAAGACGCATAGTTTCCAGCCTGTTGCTAATCTCTTGGCCAACAAACAGATCTTTGGGCAGTTGTTCAAACGCATGTCCATCGATCACCAATTGCCGGGTTTTGCCCAAAATCTATGGAATACGGAATTTATATAACAATCTACTATTTTTATTAGGGACCAGCGTCACACTTACACCGAATCCCAGTTGACCAACATGACTTAGATTCGTGCGTAGCAAATTAAGCTGTTCCAATGTATTGTTGACGCCATAAAACACGTAATCTTCGATAGTGGCAATTGGTGTGTCCTCAATCGTCAGCACCCGCGCCTTGATATGGGCAAAAAGCGGTCCAAAAAGCCGAACTAAAATGCAGAAAAATAATTATCGATCAACTCTCACAAAAAATGTTTTCAAGGACTTTTTTAAATTTGTTAGTAATACATTTTTAGAGGTGGAACAAGACTCTACTTCTAGGAGCAGTACCAACTTTAATTTATATATATAAAAAAACTTTTGCAAAACTAAAGGTATTTTTAAAATAAATTAAAATAAAAGGTATGCTAAACCAACGCACCAAAGTGACCCTTGTAGATGGTCAACTCCTCCACGGGCATTGCGAGGGAGGCCAAATTCTGCAGGGCCACCGAAAGTGTGGCCAAATTGGTGTTTTCGCATCGCACAAAAAGTCCATTATCGCTACCATTAACACACAAGCAGGGATATAAGATTTGAGCTCTACATGGAAAAAAAATCAATCAATTAAGTTTAATTAATTTAAATTATATTTAAGCTACTCACTTTTTGGGACACTTGAATTCGGGTTCGCCATAAACGTACTCGGCGCTGACCAAAGCGAACAAAGGCAGTAATATAAGCAAAATTGTGAGCAGTCTTAGCTGAATCATGATTCCGCTTTTAAAGTTGTTAACTTGTTAATAAGTCTTTTGTATGTGTTTGCAGTTGTGTCGTCATTGATTCCAGCTGACCATGGTAAAAGCCAAGTTCGTTTCTTCAGTCTATTGTTTTGCCAAGAAAATATTTCAAATTACCATATGCCACAATAGCCGATTTTATTCTTCACAACAGAAAAGAACAAAATATTATTGTTATGGGTATTAGCTAATATTTTTCGTCATTAACGTTTGTCTTTTCTCACTTTTACTTTTCAAGTTGCACTCGCGCAACAGGTTCCGCTTGTCTTTGTTGCTGCTTCGTAACTGGCCATTAGCTTCAGCTGCCAATTTTGTTTTCTTTTCGCCGCGCCAAGAGACCTGTTGCCAATTCGGGCAACTGAACATTTTAAAAAATTATTTCTATAACCTAAATCAAATTTAAAACACTGTATGGCTTATAATTAATTAATTTTCACGATATATAAATCACTTAACAAGGCGCCACCATATTTTAAGCAAGTTGGCAGCGCTGTGCATTTCATGATGTTTGCGAGAGTCTATCGATATATCGAATATGCAACTCTATTCAGTCGCCGACAGCGGTGCAAAAGCAAAATCAAAGCGTTAAATAAAATATTCCTGGCCGGTCTTAAACATTTTTTGCATATTTAAAAACGGAAACGTAAGTACCCAATTTTAACATGCCGATATAATAATTATATTATTTAAAAAGTGAGTTAAAATTAGACTTTTGTAATTCGAAGTGGACATTGTTCACATTGTGTTCTTCGACGGCAGGGAGAAATACTGACTTCGCCCGATTCAGCTGCCATCGAGCAAATAGCCAATAGCATTACTCGCTACTCACACATACACACAATCGAACTGAAAATTCGTGTACATACACGTCTTTTTACATGTGTATCGGTGCCCAGGGAGAACGCGAGTTATTTGCTTGCCACCCGTTTTATTGGCGGCAAAATAAAGTGCGTAATTCTAATTCGACTAATTGCAAACATTTCGTTTTGAATTATCCAGGTCTCTAGCTTCATAAAATGAGCTACGCCGCAGACGTACTAAATGCTGCCCATCTGGAGCTACATGGCGGTGGCGACGCCGAACTACGTCGCCCCTTTGACCCAACGGCCCACGATTTGGATGGCTCTTTCCGCCTGACACGTTTTGCCGATCTGAAAGGCCGCGGCTGCAAGGTGCCGCAGGAGGTGCTCTCAAAGCTTGTGTCGGCGCTGCAGCAGGACTACTCTGCTCAGGATCAGGAACCGCAGTTCCTCAACGTTGCCATTCCACGCATTGGCATTGGACTCGATTGTGCCGTAATTCCGCTACGACACGGCGGACTGTGTCTCGTGCAGACAACCGACTTCTTCTACCCGATTGTAGACGATCCCTACATGATGGGCAAAATTGCCTGCGCCAATGTGCTGAGCGATCTGTACGCCATGGGCGTAACCGATTGCGATAATATGCTGATGCTACTCGCCGTTAGCACCAAGATGACGGAAAAGGAGCGCGACGTTGTCATTCCGTTGATAATGCGCGGCTTCAAGGACTCTGCACTGGAGGCGGGCACCACCGTGACCGGCGGGCAGAGTGTTGTCAATCCCTGGTGCACCATTGGCGGCGTTGCCTCTACCATTTGTCAACCCAATGAGTACATTGTGCCCGACAATGCGGTTGTTGGGGATGTTTTGGTGCTGACAAAGCCACTGGGTACACAGGTGGCCGTGAATGCACATCAGTGGATCGATCAGCCGGAACGCTGGAATCGCATTAAGCTGGTCGTCTCCGAGGAGGATGTGCGCAAGGCCTATCATCGGGCCATGAACTCCATGTCGCGACTCAACCGAGTCGCCGCCCGACTCATGCACAAATACAATGCACATGGGGCCACCGATATAACCGGCTTTGGTTTGTTGGGACATGCCCAAACGCTGGCCGCTCACCAGAAGAAGGACGTCTCCTTTGTAATTCATAATTTGCCGGTAATTGCGAAAATGGCTGCTGTGGCCAAGGCCTGTGGCAATATGTTCCAGCTCCTACAGGGGCATTCGGCGGAGACTTCCGGCGGATTACTCATCTGTTTGCCTAGGGAACAGGCAGCTGCCTACTGCAAAGACATTGAGAAGCAAGAAGGCTACCAGGCCTGGATCATTGGCATTGTGGAGAAGGGCAATAAAACCGCCCGCATCATTGACAAACCGCGCGTCATTGAGGTCCCGGCCAAGGATTAGTTGCTAATTTTCTTTATTTTTTCCTTAATTACAGTAATAATTTTTGAACCGCATTTCATGCTCTCAGTTTGTAAAGCGATTCATTGAGTGAACTTTCTCACTTGATGCTTGATTTCAATTCACTAAAATTTTGATATTTTATATAAAAACAACAACAACAAAACACCCCTGGATACCGCTAAGAATAACACGAATAAATAACAAGAACACTTGACTTTTGTCTCGATTAAATACAAAACAACAGACGCGTTCTACAAACAATTTAGCCGCCCAAGAGTAAAAAGCTTTTCTTACAACGCAAAAAAATAAATAAATAAAAGAGCTTTGCATGTAGGGAGAGTTGAGCAAAGATCGTCGTCGTGAATGGATGCTCACTCAACGATTGATTGAGTTCAGGTTAACTATTTGACACTACACGGCGAGAGCATGACGTCACAATTTTAAATTGGTTGCCTGCGAACTTCGGTCAGTATTAATTGCTCTTATATAATGAGCGTGACTAGATAATATAAATAGAAGTGGAGCTCTTTCACTTGTAAACAGTTCGGGCTAAGTATGTTAATTTAATATTCAAGTAAAATGAACTACTTTAGTTCATATAAGTTGAGCTATTCTTAAAGCTTTAATTCTAAAGTTTAAAGCTAAGCAATTTTACCTAGCATTGTTAACTGTCACGTAAATACATTTATTTTTATAATAAAATTACGAATACGAATAAGAAAATAAAATATATAATAAAAAAAATGTAAAATGCATAATTTTAAATAAATATTTATTATCAAATGGTATGTAAAAGCTCTAAAATCTGACGAGATGCTCAGAGACTGAGAGAACGAGAGATAAACGCGTAACCTGTTAGATTGTGTATGTAAGTCAATTGGGGGTCCGATCTTTTTTGAACGCGCTCTGTTCGTAGCAAGTGCAAATTTGAAGCCTCAGTACTGCACAAACCAGCGACGCGAGTACGCGTATTGGACGCAAAGCTGTTCCGTTAACCGTTACGTTTCTGTAGTAGACATTCACGAATACACACTAACACAATTTAAAAAAAAATAATACACACTTATACAAACGAATTTTCTAAGACAAACGCGCCCGCGCCCGCGTATCGAGCAAATTTTCATTTTGGCAGAACACTATACCCGCCGCTTGCTAGTAAATAACTACAAAATAACAACTACAACAGCAACAAAAACCACGAGATAGAAGTCTGCACCAATCATTTTTTTGATTTTGGAAAAGTGCACAGTGAGTGCTGCTTATGAATGATACTTTGAATGCATGAACGTATAGCGTATGTGTGTGGGTGAGTGGGTGAGTGTGTGTGTATCTATGGAATCTACAGCTATCTCTTTGAACTGGCGAACAAGCTTAAAAAGGAAGAAACAAAAAACAAACTGATGACGGCGACACAAAACGCACATTAGAAACGAGTTTTACTTTTACCCTACTCATTCGGTTCAAGCTTCGTAGCTGTATAAGTGTGTGTGTGTATAGCAAAGAGAAATTCAAATAGATGTTCAAAACTGAAGAAGAATACCAATTGGATTTGAAATTGGAATTGCATCCGTATCCGCCCTATTTATATATTGCTATTGCGGATGATTCATTAGCGGAGCGCACTCGATATTTTTTTTTCGAATCAAGAGCAAAAAAATACAGTATTCGAATTGAAAGCCAAAAAGAACAGTGGCAGTGAACTATTTATAGAATTATTTGTTTTCATACATATATATATATATATATATATGTATGTACGCGAGCGAGCAATACATTAACATTGTACAGTTAAAGGCGAAAGATTGGGCCATGAAGGCGCCGACAAGCAACACATTCTTTTTCTCAATCATAAATTTTACCAATAAATTTTTTTTTATGAAGATATAATGAGCAATTTTTTTTGGCAGATTAGTATTAATTTGAATTGGGTAAGCTCAAACGGCTGATTTAGCTTGTTTATACTAAATATGCACAAATACGTTTTTTTGTGCGTGACTCGATTGGACTGTTGACGCCGCTGTGGGGTAGGTGGCAGAGAAGGCAAAAATAACATCACCAGCAGCGTCGCAACACGCAAATTGGCAACCAAACACACACACACATACACAGTCGCTAGAATTTACGTATATGTGTATGTGTGTATTCTACGCCTTTTTCGCCTACGTTTTGAATTTGATTTTCGGAAATTTGAACAACAAAACAATAACAACGACACCTTCGCTTTGGCACTTTTCGTCTATTTCAAACTTTTTGTTCGTTTGCTATTTTGTTTATTTTATGTGTTCGCTTACGTATGTATACATGTTCATATGTAGATCTTGGTTGCTGGCATTTTGCGAACGTTTCCCCCGCCCCCCTTTGCACGCCCACTACACTAGCAGCAGCAACATGTTCCCACTTTTATTTTTTGTCTCTCGTTCCGATTATATGAGATCATTTTGAATTGTGAAACAACCACATGCAAAAACAAACACACGCGTCTCTTTCATACTTCTCTTTGGGGCCTCTTTGTTATTGCTTTGAGCAAATAACCAAAAAAAAAAAACAGATTTTAAATAAATAATTTGTAGCTTAAAGCGCCACTGAAAAAAACGTGCTGTCTGCGATCAGGCGTCAATTAAATTTGGTCTTTTATTTATACTATGATGTATTTATTACTACATACTAGTTTTTCATATTTTTTTTGCTTACGTGAGCTGATAGATAAACTCTTGACCATATGGTGTGGGCACATTTTCAGCCCAAGGAAATTGCTTCTAATTTGATTTGCCTTGTCACCTTAGCCATTCAGATTTATTATTATAATGCGCATGCATTTTGCTGGTGTGTTCATATTAATTTACATACTTGTGGTCTTTTTGGGTTTTTTTGAAAAAATTTTGCAATTAAATGCGCTTAGAAATTATATAAATATTTTTTGTATATATTTTGAAAAGCATGAATATAAAATTTTATTTGTACTTTTACTTACTTATTTTTTTATTAACTATTTTTTTCCCCGTAATGACTGTTATTTGTTGACATTAAATTCCACTTGACTGTTTGCTTATGACTGATGACATCATACCAATCATCCTTGTGTTTGCTGTACGAATTTTATGCATTTGTTAGTTTCTCTCTGTCATTCATTGAAATCTCCCTCAAGGTTATCGCTAAATCACATAAATTTAAAAAAAAAAAACATCATCATCAGCTCGACAGTCAGACATATTTTCGCAACATATACTATACAGGTTTGTGTCTGATTGTGTTGCATCCGACTAAAGATGAACTAAGGACACGCCAAAAAGTGAAAACCAGTTTGACATTGAATTTGCAGGAGCTTTTATGCATATCTTATGTGTGTATGGGTGTATAGGTGTTAGTTCTGAAAAGCAATGCCATCATCGGTTTTTTTGTTTTGCTGTTTCGTTTCCAATATTGGAGGGTGTATACAAACTTATTGTCTGAGTATTTTTGGCACCTTTTACTAAAAATTTGACTTTAAAGATAATATTTTTTCGAAAATAAAGGTTTGAAATGCATATTCACTATTATGTTAATATATTTTTTTTCTATAATGTAACTCTTTTTTCTCCAATTAATTAATTACCTTATTTATTAATTTTTGTACTATTATTTCTATAACTATACTGCAATATTTACTTTAAGTTTGCATAAGTTTATTCTCTAATATGGTATTCGATTTATCTCAAGACAAGTGATTTTTTTTAGCAATACTTAATTTTCTTATAATCAGTCTATTAATTATTGTAATTAATATTAAATTTCTACTGGGTATCTCATGGCTTCTTAGTCTATTCAACTTTGGGCAATTTATACTTTGTCATTTTATGATGCTGGTTGTTGGCTGATTGTATTTTGACACTTAATCTTCTCAAGTGATGACCATTCTAAGTGACTTAAGCTTCATTATCGCGGCAAAAATATCACCTTAAAAGTTATTCTAGAAATGAGGCACCATTTTTGAGAACATTGAACAAATTTCGTGGGTGTTGAGTTGTCTATATGTATATAAAATAAAATATTTGGAATTCTTATGAACTGCGAATCAACCTGTCAGTATGAAGCCGTTTACGTTGAATTTTACACCCACACCGACTGAATTTATTTACATAAATGACTAAGGAGAACCTAGTTATACATTAACATTTTTTCTGATTTTTCTCACTTGATGTCATTTTGCAGCAGAACACAATTATTGAACAATGCAGTACTCGAGCAACTCGGAAAATTACTCATCCTCTTTGAGAGATAAACCCTCGAAATTGAACGGACGTGTAAGTAAATAAATGGCACATATTTTCAGTTGTGATCTTACCAATTTAATTTATTCACACAGAATGACAAGAATTATGCGTACAAGAAATCATCATATCAATATTCAAGCTCGGGCGATAATAATGCATCCTATCTGGGCAAGGCTCCGGGTGGCGATCAGAACATTGATCAGTTGGACGCATTGCTCGAGGATCTAAAGCATGAACGCCAGATTACCAACAGAGAACGCGAAATTTTGCCCACCGGCAGCAGCTATAGAACACTGTAAGTTTTTAAAGGATGCACCATTAATTAAATTAAGTATAAGTTTAAGCTCTCATTAACTGACTTTCAAAATCAATGCAGTTTAAGGCTAGATTAATACTGAATTTTAAGTAGTACGAATTGAAATTAAAATTTTATATCCAAAAAGTCTCGACAATTTTCCACATATATATAATCTTTGTCATTAAGAGCTAACCATGCTTTACTCACCCCTAGGGAACGTACAGATCCGTCCGGTACTGTCACGAGGACAACACGCGTAATCAAGACTTCGAACCATTCAGGTGGACAGCTGCCCGTTAGCGACGATGTGGAGACCTTCAGTCCCAGGGACTATAGCACACTGCAATCGACGGCCAAGTACTCCAACTTTCAGGACAACTTAAAGCATGACGAGTACCTGGTCAAGGATAAACCCTATACGTTGGGTAGGTCTTATATCAATTTGTCCATGCCAAATATAACAAGTCCTCTTCTCATTTGACAGCCCACTCGCCGGGCAGCGGTGGTCAGTACTCGAGCAAGACTAAAATCTACGAGAGCAATCGTACGATCAACAACAATGTGGAAGTGGTGCCTAGCGTGAACACCACCGAGGCGGTCAACATTGACAAGGAGTTGCAGGATATTGCCTTGGGCGATGGCATATTGCCCTCACCGGGCACCAAGGTGACCACAACTGTGCGCACCTATACCTATGAGATACCATCGACTGGGCCCGGCAGCGCCACCAGCACAATCAATCGCAGCAGCTCCAACAACAACACGCTGAGCAGCAGCTACAAACACCACGAGGCAATCAACTCGAATCAGAACTACACGACACAGTTGTCGCCATCGCATGTGCCCCAAACGGTTGTCTACAACACGGAGAGCTACTCCACTCTGAACAAGCCCAACGATCGCCCGCTGGTTACCAACAAGTCGTACGAGATTCGTGAGCATAAGGAGACAACCACACGCGGAATGAGTCCGCAGCCACGTCAGTTGCCGCTGGGACCCGCTATCAGTCCCAATGCTGGGCCGGCAAACAGCAACCGTACCGTCATCTACAACATACACAAGACAGACAATACGATCAACGAGCAGCGTTATCCGCACAGTCCGGCACATAGTCCCAACTATGGATCGCCACATAGTCCGACACAGTTGCAGCCGCATTTGCCTCCGGGCGGTGGTACCAATCGCTATTATTTCAAGGAGACCGAAACTTCGAACACGGTCAACACCATACATGGTTCGCCCAACGGAGGTGGTCCCTATCCTCCTGTGAATATGTCGCCAGTCAAGCAGCTGCCGCTTACAAATTATCCACAGCCCCAGAATGGCAATGGCTATCCGCCAAATAACACCACCTATTCGTATAAATACTCTTCCACAACGAATACAAACAACCGTCGTGGACCTGGCCCCGACTATGGATCACCGTCACCCTTCCCTGTCGACGGTGTCGAGTATCCCGTGGGCAATGGCAATACGCCGCAGCGTGTGGACGATCTAATGCAGTCCTTTGGCACTGTAAGAATAAAACCACTCAAACTTTTAACTATTCACTGAGCAACTACTGCTTCTCTGTCCTCATTCAGACGGATCATGTGGATCGTGTGGACATTGAGCCGCAAGTGCGCAAGCGTGAAATTGAGACAGCAGTTGCATCGCCACAGCAGCAGCATGTGCCATCCGTTAACAAGGCTGGCAAGGAGGTATACTATCCACCAGGCCACGAGACGGTTATCAATAGGCGCGAGGAGATGCATGCTGGTTCCGCGGGAGGCGTAAGTACCCAAATATCATCTAGCATCTACACATATAATAAAAATAACCCTTATTCGCAATATACAGGGTCGCTGGGCTAAGGGATCGGGTATGTACGAGTACGAGTCCGGTTCAAAATCAAAGACGAAAACCAAGTCTGGTGGTGCTGTGGTGCCCCTCTGTTTGCCCCTCTGCTGTGCCATGCCCTGCTCTATAATGTAATTGAATATTGAATGGAGTGAGTTTGCATCGCAACGGATCGGATCGGATCGGATTGGATCGAATAAATTTGTATATAGGATTCTAATATTGCCGTTAGGTCTAACGCTAACTCCTGCCCCTATCGTACAGCTTGTCGTTGATTGATATTCATATATATCATTTCTGTTAACCTAACCAATTTTTGGGTTCGCTTCTTATATGGATGCTCTAATTGTTGTAATTTGTTGACCAAATTGATTTAACTATTATATTATCTCGCGTATATATGTGTATATATTTCGCACCAAGGCATTGCCTGAAGTTTTTTGGATTTGGTATTGGTTTGAGGTAACCTGTTTTGCTCCAAATTATTTGCTCACGCTCGAAAAAAAAAAAAGAAACTGAAACTGAAACAATAAAGCATTTATATTACAACGTGACCAGTGAAAAAGCCGCGCAGTTCTCAAAAGTTCTGCATATGTTTAAGTTTTATTTTCAAAGCCAATTGTTTTAACTGTATTTCACATACCAAACTAATAAATGAGCGACGGAATCTAATTCCCCACTCGCCATAATTATATACTTCTGTGTTTTCCCCACTCCTGCCGCCTCCTCCTCGAATATTGTCTACTAATCAGCGGCCATTTGTCTGCCCAAAAAAAAATTAAATGTAACCCAGACTTAAAATGGTAACATAGTCGTTACAAAGCCATAAATATTTTTAATATACGCATAAAAATCAAAGTAACCTTAATAAAAATTTAAATCTAACCAACGAATTGATTTGTTAAATTATTTGATTGGGTTTATGGAATAATTTATGTTTTTTTTTTGATAGATTATTATCGCATTATGATTTATAGATGCAAAGCAAAACACGTAGCTTTTGGTATATATAGTAAAAGTTTTATTCTGGTATAGTAAAATGTATTTTGTTTTTTTTTTTTATAAGTTTTACATTTGGTATTGTATATATTAAAGTATGGTAGATATCTGAACACCCCTGCAGAATCTGATAGAAACTTTAAGTCTCATATTGGCACACAAGTTGCACCCTTCAAGTTGGATCGGATTTCTAAATAGTTTTGGAATTATCAGTCAAAAAATCTGCCTTTTATGATATTATCGAGTTTGATACATATATAGAATTTATATAATTTAATATCGGACTATCACTGAATGGGTTTTCTGCAGGGGTATGTTGTAGATTCGGCATGCCGAAGATTAAAGTACATATTTTTTCATTTTCATTTAATTATCGTTTTATTCGAATAACAAGTTGTATATCACAAAAGTAATATCTACATTTCACCTTGTAGGAATTGGTGTAGAATTTTTTTTTTTGTCTTTTTGGTTTTTTTTTTACTGGTTGAGAGATTTTAATAAAATGATGAGGAAGACATACTAAAATCAACAAAATCTATGTACTCGTTTGGAATACATAGAATATCTTTTAAATGGAGCTAGGAGTAAGACTAAAGTACATATGTTTTTCTATATTGACTGGACATGCTACATACACTATTGCGTGTCTATTATTCGTGATAATAATTAGGCTACTTTGAAGAAAGTAATGTTGTCATTTGTACATACACATAAGTAAATATTGCACGAAATTGAGAATCGTAGTTGCAACTTTGTCTTTAAGGAGGTTCGATAATACATTTATGCTGCTGCGAATGCTGTCTATAATTGCTGTGGCTGGTTAACTCTTTCGCTCGGAATTCTTTAGCTCAGCCAAATACCAAGTGAAGGTTGGAAAATCTTTGATGCTGTAGATTTCATATTTAATCGAGTTGATGCCATCCATTTCAATTTTACCGATACCGTTTTGCAGGTTCTCGTAGCTACGAATAAAAAGAATAAAGTCAATATTTGAATTACATAAATTAATTTGAATATTATGCACCGTTTTGGATTTGCTTTCTCTTTTTGATGCTTCAACATTTTATAGCGAGAGACATTTATCGGATAACGTGATATGAATAAATTGGCATGCTTCAATCTGAAAAGTAAATGAATATAATGAGTATTGATTTCCCGATTATCCTTGTTACTTACCTGTTGGACATATCGTCGTCCTCGCCACCCCAGCCAAAGAAAGAGTTTGAAAATCCGTTCACAGCTTGAAATTGTTGTCGTGTCATGGCAGAAACTCCGCCAAATATTGAGCGATAAGGCAACCTGAGAACAATTAAAATTAAGCACAATTATATAAATTAAGTTCAATGGAATATAAAAAAATAAACACTCACTTGAAATTCAGCGTGTCAATTGCCACGGACATGTGCCGCGGTTGACGTGGACAGTTGTAGAGATTGCGTTCATCCAAGGGTAAAAGATCGACATCGTGGAATATAAAACAGTCCCACTGGTATAGCTTTAAGGCCTCCAAGTAACCAATATTCATCATTGCAGCCCGATTGAACGGCTTGCCATTGGTTTGCTCTATAATAAATATACGATAGGCGATGCGCTGTTTCATTAGGAACGGATGGATGTTGCGTAGGAAAACCGAAAGATGGGCATAACGGTCGCGGAATGGTACTACAATGGCAACATGATATTGAGCAATACAATCGATTGGCTGATAAGCGCCACCAGGACGCAACAGCGGTCCCAGCTCAGCCTCAATAACATCAAGAGATTCGAGCGTTGTGTTTGGCGTGATGGGTCCACCTATTAGAACATAATATTATAATTCATAAATCGGATATGCAAACAAATTGTCACTTCATTCATACCATCTCGGGGATCGGGATCAGTGCAGTTTTGTGTGATTTGTGTCACTTGTGGCGTTTGTGTGCCGTTTGCAAAATCTTGCGGGTGCGCGTGCAATAAGTCTTGTGGAATGGAAGTAAAGTTTGCAATCGCAATCACAGTCGAGGTTGAGTTTGAGTTGGAGTTGTGCCCAACAATGTGCAGCTCTCTTGCTCGTTCTTTCGATAGCGCCAATGGAGCTGCTGGCAATTTATGACCCCCAGCAGGAATATTGCTCCCAATGGCACTTCGGTCGCTGTCGTTTCTGTTGCGGATGTGTGCATATTTGTGCACTCGCCGTATGCTGCAGACACACATTTGTTCGATTAACGAATATGTTATGTGCTTTATTTCGGATTCAAATTACCTCAGTTTGCTCAGCGAGCTGCTGCTGGATCCGTCTGAATCCGTCGTCCAGAGGAAGTTGAGCAGCAGCAGAAAACAAATTGTGCCGACCGCGAAGCGTATGAGATTCGCTTTTGTAAATATGGTCATGGTCCATGGATTGCATCGTACCTTATTTGAGCTATTTGCTTATTTCGATTTGTAACAGCATTGTAATGATTACTGCTGCATCGTTTTTCGACTTAAATTTACAAATATTTTTGTTCGATTACACATTCGCTAATGCCATGGAAAACAGCTGATTTTAACAGCTGATTCAAAACTACAGGGTGACTCGAGCTAGTTGGCTCGCTTTGGCGGCACATTTTGAAATTGAGAATTAATGAAATGATTTTCATTTCGTCATTTGTTTTATTGCCATTACATTATGATTATGAATAAATACTGTACTTGTTTGTTTATTCATTAATATGAATAAGATGAAATAGAAGCACTGTGGAATTTTACTATTTTAGGCTTTTTTTTGTATTTATGTTTTTGTACGTCTACGATGAATTATAAAAACAATTCTCAAACACACAACTGAAGATTTATACAAATTCCATTTCGCGTTCTATCCTGGCAGTCGCAATGGCTCATTATCCTTCGTATTGACAGTTTTTAATACATCATTATGTGTATATTCTATGCGTAAAATCTTGTCGTCACCCAAACTCGGATCAAAGAAACCAGGTAAATCGCTCTGCAAATAATTTAGTTATCAATTAATTTAGTACTCTTATGAAAGAAGATGTTTTTACCTTTGAGGACTCGTACAGCTGTAATGTACCGTCCCTGACTAGACACTGAATGGGTATTGTGACATCGTGCGATGCTTCGGGCTTAAATTGCGTGCTGCCCTCACTTAGGCACCCATAGATTGCTCTCTTTATGACTAGACCCTGTCGATCCTGTTCCTCGGTCAGGATGCGGGTGTAGGTGCTCTGCATCAGGTGTATGGCTGCCATTGCCTCCACTTTCTTTGCAGTTAAGCGCTGCTCATTCTGACGCTTTGTCCGCTCAACTTCGATGCTTTTGCGATCCGCCTCCATGGGATCCATAATTGTCTTTTTCACAATATACCACGCAATTATTGGAGTCACTGAAGCATAAAACACAGCTGCAGGCACTATTTCATCGCTCAGATGTATGGGAAATACATACGACTGATTTGATCGGAGAATCCTGCAAGCATCGATTGCAATTAGTATTTAGTATTTGGAATAAATATGATAAACGATTTACAACTCACTTTAATTTGAGGATGACACCGGAAGGCACACCGATGGAAACACTTGCGATTACCGAACTGTATTTAGAAACTTTCTTTTCCACTCCATATTCGCCCAAAAAGCCAAATGTGCCCACTCTGAAATCAAAGAAATTTAGCTGAATAAAAAGTACAAATAAAGAAATGATTATCTATGAATACAATACGATTATTTAATCATCTAATCATCAAATATCTTTATCTGATAAAAATGAGCTTACTTCGTCGCCAACTTCAACTTCAGTTCGTTCTCCATCATCTTACGCGTGTAGGAGATGCCAAAGTAAATGTGAGGTGTTCCGATCACAAAGCTTGTGCTGATTGCATGCCGATCGTTGGAGTGATCGATCTGCGTAGACATGGACGACTGAGGGCCAGCGTTAAGTGTTAAGCTGCCAACGGTGTGCTTGTCCAGCTGCACGGCTAGCGTAGAAAAGACCGCGGGTACCACACCGTTCTCTCGGAAATTCATATTTGTGCCGCCGTTGAGCGTCAACTTGGAAGTCAGCGTCCGTCCGCCTGTGAAGTGTGACAATTGGGTCAATTAGTTTGGGTGGCACTATGCTAATAAGTACTCAATGCTTACCCTTGAGACCCAAGAGGAAACCATTACCGGCGCCGAGGCACACCTCCATCCAGCCCTTGTTGAGCAGGCGACGACCCGCAATCATAAATCCACCATTGCCGGTGCCATTGGACGAGTAGAGATTGCCGCTCATGACGATCATGTCCTTCCTCGTTACGGGTGCCTCAATCGACTGGGCAATGCTCATCGAACCGATCTCCACGCGCGGCATTTCCGACTCATCGTACGGCGTAAATATTTCTGTTGCATTCACATTGATGGTGATATTTCCGCGAGGATTCGTGCGCTGCTGCAAACGTCGCTCGGCTGCCGCCTGTGCCAATCGTTCGTACTCATCACGAATCTCTGCCGGCGTCCTCGTCCGATGCACTATTTCCCAGCCCTCGGTTTTGAGGCCCTTCTCGCCAACCGAATCGTAGATGGCACGCTGGTGCGGGTCAGAGAGTACTTCGTAGGCCCGATTCGTTCGATTGAACATCATCTCGGCTTTCTTCTTGCTATCCGTTTCCATGTGTTTGTCCGGATGATAAATGCGGCTCTGCTTCCGGTAAGCGGTGTTAATCTGTTCGCTGGTTGCCTGCAACAACAAAGGATTAACAGATGAACGAGTGACATCATAGCGCTGCACTTACATCTCGCGGCAAATTGAGAAATGTGTAATAGTTGTCATCGAGTTCGGCGTCGGATTCGTTGTCCGATGCCATATTGCCCAACTTCACAGTTCGGCAAACGACAGCTTATGCTCAGAGGGTCTAATGTGCCGGGTGTACGCAAGCAGCGGCAGCTCCAGCATCGGTTGTGACGACCTTCTATGATTCAATTTTAATGAAAATTTTGAAATATATATTTTTTTGTACTGCACTTTTTGTACTTTACGCAATAATAACAACACGTGTGATGAAACACGAAATAGCACACTCACAGGGTGCTTCGAGCGGACCTAGTTAAGTAGGCAAGCTTGCAATTTCATTTATCAAGCTATTCACAGCACAGCTGTTACGTTCGAATTTTAAAACACATCAATTCAAAATCATTTCTTCGATTTGTACAAAATTTGTAAGAAATTATACAAATACTAGCCACTTTGCACACGTTGGCAGCTCTGTTGGTCTTCGGTTTCCAATCAAATGCAACGCTGCGTGTTTCATTTCATTTTAAGCAAATTCGATTTATTTCCATACGCTGCTGCTCGCTGCTCACATCTCTGCATTCTGTCTTTATCCAGCCCTAGTTGTGCAAACGTGCTCGTGGTTTCGTTCTGACGAAATTTTCGCCTTCAATAGCGGTGCGCCTTATTTGATAATAAGTACCAGTGCCAGTGTAATATTGTAAAAAACAAAACTGAAGATGTTGCGCGTTCCCAAGTTACTGCCACGCCTCGCACGCCAGGCCAGTCTAGCAGCGCCAACGAATATGTCGGCTGCTTCTAGCATTTTCCGCGTAAGTCCAAAATATGCTTTACATAATACGCTCGGTGCGGCATGTTTTCGCAATTAGCTCGTCGCCGTCGTAGGCATGTCTTTTTCGTGTTATTAAAGTTTTCTCATATATTTCTGAAAATAAACGCATACTTTTAATATTTGCAGACTCTGCCTGGTGCCTGCAATGGTCTCGCAAATCAATTGCGCTACAAGTAAGTGAACTTTGACTTTTATTAAAATTACTTGCTGCACATTTTGTCAATTTGCCGCCGCTTCACGGCGACTAGCTTAAGATCAATCCATTGTCGGCTGCTTATGTAAGAAGCCATATTGTTGCTTCAATTTCGTGTTCAACGCACAATATTGCAGCAGTTTATGATAGAAAAAACATCATTCACCGTTATTACACGCATACATATATACATACATGCATATGTATGTATGCACATATGATATGCTCATTAGCATGCAGTTACAGTGCTGAACATTCCCGATCAATTGAACATTTCTTCATATAATCATCTGATTTATATTTTACAATACAAAAAAAGTGAGATGCTTCGACAGTGCGCTTATATAACCACATTAATTTATAATTTAAATTATTGTTTGATTTTTTTTTGTTTAGAGACTATAGTAATATCCAATAAGAAATAAAATTCCAATAAAAATTAATTCATTTCATAGAATTTTCTTTAATTTGAAATATATTAAATATATTAAATAATGAAATCAGTTCTTATCTCTGCCCTCTCTCTGACTCTTTGTCTCTGTTGTTGTCGCCTAGCACTGCAATCTTATCAAAATCGCATATATCTATTGTGAACATGTGTTTTACCGTTTATATTATTATTATTGTGTTACCGGCACAGATCTGGCGAGGTTAAGGGCGCCGTTATCGGTATCGATTTGGGCACAACCAATTCCTGCTTGGCCGTGATGGAGGGCAAACAGGCGAAGGTCATTGAGAATGCTGAGGGAGCAAGGACAACACCCTCCCATGTGGCATTCACCAAGGATGGCGAACGTTTGGTTGGCATGCCGGCCAAGCGTCAGGCTGTCACCAATTCGGCCAACACATTCTATGCCACAAAGCGCTTGATTGGCCGCCGCTTCGATGATCCCGAGGTGAAGAAGGATATCACAAATCTGTCCTACAAAGTTGTGAAGGCATCGAATGGCGATGCCTGGGTCTCCTCCACAGATGGCAAAGTCTACTCACCCTCGCAAATTGGCGCCTTCATTCTCATCAAGATGAAGGAGACAGCAGAGGCATATCTGAATACGCCAGTCAAAAACGCCGTTGTTACTGTCCCTGCCTACTTCAATGACTCCCAGCGTCAGGCTACCAAGGATGCTGGACAAATCTCGGGACTGAATGTGCTGCGTGTCATCAATGAGCCAACGGCTGCGGCTCTGGCCTACGGAATGGACAAAACCGAGGATAAAATGTAAGTAAACCAATCTCCATCGGCTTTCTCGTGGAACCTTAACAATATTAATGCGTTTTCATATATTGTGTGATTTAGCATTGCTGTTTACGATTTGGGTGGCGGCACTTTCGATATTTCCATTTTGGAGATCCAGAAGGGCGTCTTTGAGGTAAAATCCACCAATGGTGACACCCTGCTGGGCGGCGAGGATTTCGACAACCACATCGTTAACTTCTTGGTGGCCGAGTTCAAAAAGGACAGCGGTATTGATATTCGTAAGGATAATATTGCCATGCAGCGTCTCAAGGAGGCCGCAGAGAAGGCCAAGTGCGAACTGTCCTCCTCTCAGCAGACCGATATTAATCTACCATATCTGACCATGGATGCCGCTGGACCACAGCACATGAATCTGAAAATGACACGCGCAAAGCTGGAGAGCCTTGTGGGCGATCTCATCAAGCGCACTATTCAGCCATGCCAGAAGGCTTTGTCTGATGCTGAGGTCGCCAAGTCGGAAATCGGAGAAGTTCTACTCGTCGGCGGCATGACCCGTATGCCCAAGGTGCAGGCCACAGTTCAGGAGCTGTTTGGACGTCAGCCATCGCGCTCCGTTAATCCCGATGAGGCTGTTGCCGTGGGAGCTGCTGTTCAAGGCGGTGTTCTCGCTGGCGATGTGACTGATGTGCTCCTGCTCGATGTGACGCCACTGTCGCTGGGCATTGAGACTCTGGGCGGTGTTTTCACACGTTTGATTTCGCGCAACACGACCATTCCCACCAAGAAGTCGCAGGTCTTCTCGACGGCTAGCGATGGCCAGACTCAGGTGGAGATTAAGGTACATCAGGGTGAGCGTGAAATGGCCAATGACAACAAAATGCTTGGCTCCTTCACCTTGGTTGGCATTCCGCCAGCACCCCGTGGTGTACCCCAAATTGAGGTCATCTTCGACATTGATGCCAACGGCATTGTCCACGTTTCGGCAAAGGATAAGGGCACTGGCAAGGAGCAACAGATTGTCATTCAGTCAAGCGGTGGCCTCAGCAAGGATGAGATCGAGAACATGATCAAGAAGGCCGAGGAATACGCCAGTGCTGACAAGATCAAGCGCGAACTGATAGAAATTGTTAATCAAGGCGAGAGCATCGTCCACGACACTGAGACCAAAATGGAGGAGTTCAAGAGCCAGCTGCCCGCTGAAGAGGTGAGAGCACATAAAATGGCCAATATGTTGATGTGTGTTTTAACCTGAATCTTGTCTTTGTAGTGTGAGAAGCTGAAAAAAGAAATTGCCGATCTGCGCACCCTGCTGGCCAACAAAGATACCGCCGATCCAGAGGAGGTCAGGAAAGCCACCACACAGCTGCAGCAGTCCTCCCTGAAGCTCTTCGAGATGGCATACAAGAAGGTAAACATTTGACTGTGTTCAAATCTGTGTGCTTTATATAATATTTGACTATGTTTTGTAGATGTCCGCTGAACGCGAAAGCAACGCAGCCGGCGGCAGCAGCAGCAGCTCAGGTGAAACTTCTGGCGATGCCAAGAAGGAGGAGAAGAACTAAATTAGGCAACCATAGACATAAATGTTGTTCCCCACTTATTTCATAATAATCACATTTGGATTTCGATTAAGTTCTATGTTAAACAAAACATTTCATATTCCTAATTCTTCAAAGTCATCTTTGATGTCTCACGACCCACAAACTCATGAGCACAAAAAACCAAACAAAAAAAGGAGCATTTACCCAAATTGTATAGTAAGATGCGATGACGAGAACGACACTTTCGACATGCTGACCCCTGACCCCTGGCCCTGAACGATTTGCGATCAATAATTCTCAGTCACGACAGTTGCATTAAGTTTTTATTGTTTATAATGCACTCCAATGTCTGGATCGAAATCTTTTGTGAATATCTGTGCTGGAGTTGGGTGCTGTGCCTACTGTAAGATTTTCCTTATATTTACTTTACGTTGATTTTAAACTAGTTCTAGTTGTACAATAAAACGAGCACAGCATCCCAATCCGCAAAAAAAAAAAAATGAAAAACATAAAAAAATGCTTTGGCAGATGATCGAAAGTCATCACTTAAGCATAATGATCCTTTGGTTTCCAGTGGATAACCAAAGGGATGACTGGGTAACATGCGAATGCATAGTCGACACACATATGTAAACTTAAATTATACGTGAACAAAAAAAAAATATTATTTACAACTGAAAAAAGAACAAATGTTTTACTTTTCTATGCAGCAATTTAACTAATTATTTAGATAAATAACAAAAATGGCTTTGAGAACAGAACTCGAAGATCGGCAAATAAGTTATGGGCTTAAGGAAAACTACTACAAACAATGCTAAAAAATCAACATCAACTGGCAAAAATCAGCAATCTTATCTGAATAAAAATATTCTTTTAATAGTTACAAATCGAAATATAAACTATCAATCGAATAGTTTGGAAGAAATTAAGATCAATGCCAGAATTAATGAATGCCAGATTAAATGTGTCCAATGAACACATGTCCAAGAATGGCCAAATGTAGTATTTGCTGGTCAGAAAAAAACTGGCATGCTCGATGCTGTTTCGGTGCTTCACTCAGCACAAAAATAATATTTCCGATCATTTTATAAACCTGTTGGACGAAGTTTTGGTAAACTTTATGGAGCATTAACCAGACCCAAATGCCTAAATTCAAAAGGAAAAGCAGCAATATAAATGTTGTGTGTCGTGGGTGTAGTCGGAATAAGGATTTTAAGCGTGGCAAACAACATCAACCGATCTTAATCCACCAGATTACATATGGGGCACCTGTTCCGTCGCTTTGAAGTGGGTAATCCTCAGGCTACCGTTAAGTATTGTTGAAACCTACAATCTGAGTTCTAAAAAGATGCTGAATCGATGTCAAATAATATGTTTAGTTATAAAAAAATTTATAATTTAGTTATTAACAAATTATTAATTTTTTTATTGATATATATTGTATTAATTTCATTAGCACTGCTTTTAATTGTTTTAAATTGTTTTAAATTAAATTTCCATAATTATTTGAAAAATTAAAAAAAATATATATATATATATATTTTGTGTACAGAATTTATTATTGTTGAGAGTTCTTAAATATTAAAAATGTACATGTTTGGATGATGAATGAAACAGATTATTTACAGTGTAATCCTAAAAGCGTGTCTAAACCCTAAATAGTCATTGATCGAAGTTTGTTAGCCTATATAATGTTGGATCTCTTCTACATGGCTCCCGTTTGCAGTTTGTACAATGTGTAGTAAAGTCCACGGTTCTTGAGGAGCTCGTGGTGCGAGCCACTCTCACAGACGACTCCATTCTCGAATACATAAATGATGTCCGAGTCCACAATGGTGGACAATCTATGGGCAATGGTAATCGTAGTGCGTCCCTCAGCAGCTGCATCCAAAGCCTCTTGAACGATCTGGAAAATGAGAGGAGGATTACAAATTGTCGGATTAGTTTGCTGTGATTCCGTTTTTACTGGGTTTGTCTCATTTTATATTTATGATTATTATTTTTTTGTTTTGAATCTTAATTTTATAAACTTTTAATTTTATATCTATGGACTCTTTTTATTTTTTGTTTTCTATTTTAAATTTAAAGTTAATTATTCACTTTTTATTGTATATAATTCAATTTCAAACTGTACTTTAAAATACTTAATGTTTATTTTAATTGTGGACTGTTTTTAGATATTATTTTTATTTTTATTTTGTGTTTTGGATTTAATATAATCTGTGAATTTAATTTTAGTTTAAGGACGCAATTTTCAAAACTCTTTTGTGAGCTTTAAGTTCAAAGTAAAAAATTAAAAAACCTACAAATATGTTTTTTCTCAAACTTACCTTTTCACTTTCCGCGTCCAATGCGGATGTGGCTTCGTCTAGCAAAAGTATCTTGGGATTTCGAATCAGAGCTCGTGCAATGGCAATTCTCTGTTTCTGGCCACCGGATAACTGTGTGCCCTTCTCACCCATACGTGTCTCATAGCCCTAAAATGATATCGAAATTATGAGTTGGCCAATATTGAAGAGAGATTAAAAAAAAAATGCTTACCAAGGGAAGATTGGAAATAAACTGATGTATATTTGATTTCATGGCCGCCGCTATGATCTGCTGATCCGTTACGGTGCTCGAATTGTCACCATATGCGATGTTCTCACGGATGCTGCGATCGAATAGGATCGGCTCCTGGGAGACAATGCCCAGCTGCATGCGCAGATTCGAAATGGCCAATTGGCGAATATCCTGATTATCAATCTGAACAGATCCACCATCGACATCGTAGAAGCGTTGCAGCAACTGAATGCAAGTCGACTTGCCACAGCCCGATGGACCCACCAGTGCCACTTTCTGTCCCGTTTTCACTCCCAGCACGAGCTGACGCAGCACCTGAACCTCCAAACGTGTGGGATAAGTGAATTCCACTTTGTCAAATAGCACATTGCCATTCGAGTGCCAGGGTTTCATGTCGACGCCAGGACTGTCCGCAATCAAGGGTTTCCTCTCCAGGAATTTCAATATAGTCTGAGCAGCACTTATACCCTTCTGCATGTTGGGAGCAAAGGCCAAAGCACTGGCAATCGATGCAGTGCCCATGATCAGTGCCTGTGATACTCTGAAAGGAAATATACATTTTTATATACATTTTTAATCGAGTTCAAATTTAAAATGCAACTCACTTGAAAACATCGCCAAATGGCAGACCCCGATGGACAACACAATAGCCTCCATAGGACATGCAAGCCGCATAGGCAAAGAACATAATTGATCTGGCCAGAGCATAGAGCAATCCTCGATAATGAGTATTCTTCTTGGATTTCTATATACATTGTTCGCATATATGTTAATGTCAATTATAGATGATAAAAATTAAGTCAAGTTTTTTGCTCTTACCGCGACAGCTGGTTCCAGCATTTGAATATAGTTGCGATGGAACATATCCTCCCTGCCCAAAGAAACAACGGTGCGAATATTTGAGACGACCTCAACGGCCAGTTTCGTTGTGTGCTCCATTATTTTGGCATTGCCCATGTTCTCCTGGGCCATCACAATGCGTTGCATGTAGAACGATATCAAAATGATGGGCATAAATGCTATAGCCACCAGACCCAAACTCCATTCGTAATACATCGCCAATCCAATGCCCAATAAAATAGTAGCAATCGATTGGATAATGCTGCCAATGCGCTGTCCAGTTGCCTGTAGAACAAAGAGGATAAATGAGTAAGCTCAACTATGATATACCCTGTAGTCTGTTATTATATATAAATTTATATATATATATATATATAATTTGCACACTCAAATAATGTCTGGAGTGAAAGTGCATTATCATTTCTGATAGCAGGCACAAATACTGATTGTACAGTTATTGGGGCTTATCAGAATGCACCTATATCTTATCTATCTTCTATCTATTTTCGATTATCATTTCACATTATCAGAAGAATGCAAGGGCATATTTTTGGCTCCAAATTTTGTGCTATAATTTGGATTTTTTATATCCGATCCAAATGAGTTTCTAATAGCTGATCAATAATATGTCAATATTTAATTTGGAATGCGATATGATAATATATATAGTTAAGAACATAATTCGATAATTCGTATTTAGGCCAAGTAAACAATTTCAGCTTGTTTAAATATTACATAAATATTGAGTCAGAGGTAAAAACTTAAATAAAAAATTTCAATTGAATTTAATAAGCTATTTAAAGCCAGACAATTTTCGGACCAATGCAGCCAAAAATTGCCCTAATGCGAATTTATATTTAAGACCTATTCGAATAAATGCAAAAAAATAATCACATAAAATTTACATTGGCTTAGAAAATGGAAAATGTAAATGCGAATTTTAATAGTAAAATATTTCGTATACTTACACCCTGAACGGCAGCTGCATCTCCAGAGAGGCGGGCGCAGAGATTTCCAGTGCCATTGGCACGATCATCGAACCAGGCCACTTCCTGCTTGAGCATTCCACTGAAGAGTAGTCCACGGAGTCGCTCCGTGAGTCGTTCGCCGGCAATGCCAAAGAAATAGATTTGCATAAACGTGGATAAACCAACCACGATGCCCGATATCAAAAAGTATAAGCTGTATTTGTTGGTATTTTCCCGAACATAGTCATTATCCTCGGAACTGATCACCTGCAAAATGCTGCCAAAGAGTACAGCAAAAATGGGCATGGCACAGCCCATAATAACGGAGCAAATGCATCCAATACAGATTTGCAGCCACTCGGGTTGGTTCAATTTCATGATACCTAACATCGGGGACTTCTCGTTCTTGTCCTTGTTCATCTTCTTCTTTTTCTTGTTTTTAGCATCATCAAGTTCCTCATCGAGATCGTCCTGCAGTACCTTGATTTCCTCTTCATCCTCATCCTTGATATCGAAGTTCTTGTATATGTTCGTTGGGCTGAGCACACTGCCATCGTCATCGCCCAACTGTGTGGTCACCAAATTGTAGTAGTGATTCTTGATCGCCATCAGCTCCTGATGGGTGCCACTCTCGACCACCTGACCAGCGTTGATCACCACAATGCGATCGGCACGACGCACCGTCGACAATCGATGGGCCACAATTATGGTAGTGCGTCCCTGGCTGACCTTCTCGAGGGCAGCCTGCACCTTGGCTTCACTGGCCGTATCGAGCGCTGAGGTTGCCTCGTCCAGCAACAGGATCTCCGGATCACGGATCAATGCCCGAGCAATGGCAATGCGTTGCTTCTGTCCGCCAGACAATTGAGCACCACGTTCCCCCACCAGCGTCTCGTATCCCTTGGGCAGTTTCTTGATGAAGATGGCAGCATTGGCAGCAGCAGCAGCTGCTTCAATTTCCTCCCTGGTGGCATCCTCACGGCCATAACGTATGTTCTCATAGATGGACTGACCAAACAGCACGGGCTCCTGGCCAACCACACCGATCCTCTCGCGCAACCAGTTAATGTTGATATCCTTGATATTGGTGCCATTGAAGAAGAGATCACCATCCTGTGGATCGTAGAAGCGCTGCAGCAACTGGATGCAGGTGGACTTGCCACATCCCGACGGACCCACCAGGGCCACCGTCTGGCCGCGTTGAATCTTCAGGTTGAGTTTCTGCAGAATGGGCACCTCCTTGCGTGTGGGATACTGAAACTCAACATCTCGGAACTCAATGGTCGTCAGCGGCTCATTGAGATTCTTGCCCTGGGGCTCAATGGGATTTATGGTGGGGATCTGCTCAATGATATGGAATACCTTGGCACACGCACCCTTGGCAATGCCAAATGCCTCAATATACGGGGATGCCATGCCGATGTTCATCGAACCCATCATTATCGAGAAGAACACGGTGATCATTGTGCCCGGCGAGTAGTTTTCGTAATATGCCTCGGAACGTCCTTTGATGACCAGTCCAACGCCATACCAGAAAGCTAGCGCATAAGAGGCATAGATGAAGAACCACAGCAGTCCAAAGCCAATGCCAGAGAACATATTCCGCTTGATGTTCAGATCCCTGGCGGCAATCACCTTCTGCTTATATGCAGTAATCTCTTTGTGTTCACCCTCAAAGGCCTTCACAGTTCGGATACCGGACAAAGCCTCCTCGGCAACGACGGCAGCTCCGGCATACATGTTCACCTCCAGTTTGGACAATCTTGAAGTGGCGATAGCAACAAATCCCATCGCTATAAATGTCACAGGCAAACTGGTCAAACAAACCAAGGCGAGTTGCCAGCCCTTGACAAAGGCGAGCACAATGGATCCAACAAAGGCAATAAAAAAATTGGTAAACATCACAACTTTTTCACCCAAGCCATCCTCCATCTTGGACAGATCTCTGTTTTTGGGGGGTAACAGATTAAGATAAAAAATTGGACTCCCTAAATACCCTTTTCCATACTCACTCATTCATGCGACTGGCCACTTCTCCGCTCTGATTGAAATCATACCAGCTCATATCCTGATGCAGCACAGACTTGAAGAATCTCGATCGTATTCTCTTTATCTGTGATTGGGCAGCATAATTGAAGCATGTGATCGAGATGTAGCTGCCGGCGAACATCACAATTCCGATATAGGTATTATTAAGTGCAAACCTTTGAACAGCATCCAGCAAAGCTTGCGAATTAAAGGATTCCCTCATAAAAACGGCATTCTCCACCATGCCGCTAAAGTCAATCATATCCTGCAATATTGTAATGAGATAGAATTATATCTTCAGATCATTCAGTAATTTTAATGAATGATTTTACGAGTTGTATAGAAATTTCTATGCTTTGTTTTTAGTTTTTGTTTGGGTTTTTCTGTATGCGTCAATAAGTACTATAAAAATATTTTGGCATGTCAAGTCTTATCTATCAATGGGCTTATCAGTTCTTTACTTGTTCGTAGCTGTGCATATACAATTTAGTATTGCTATCACTAAAAATTTCTAAGATATAAGGCATTATTATTATTATTAACAATTGGCAACAGTGATCCAATTTATTCCTTTCCGACAGATAGCTGTCTTGGCAGAAGAGAAATACCAAATATCCCTTTTCCGAAATCTATTCTACGTTTCAATTAAAAATTTATTTTCGTATTGTACTTAAAATAAATTTAAATACATTAGTAGTTAATAAAAAAATTTAGATATAGCATGTCTCGAGCAAAATTGTAAAAAATTGCATCACAATATAAGATAATATTGCCGAAAAATTTAATTTTAAATTTTAATTTTGAGCCAAAAACATTTCTCAAATTATTGCATTAGCCAAATATTTTTGGTGCGAACAAAATTGCGAATAATTTGTACATACAAACTTAAAATCCATACTTTTATTTTATTCTAACACTGCGGTAAAATAATATTCATATAATAATAATAAATTAATTTTTTATTATTAAAAACTACCGGAAAAATTTTTTTTTTGGTAAAAGCACTTTGATAATTATTTTTAAAATTAAAAATATTATGATAAATGCATTGATTTAGGAAATCCTATTAGCCAAGTATTTTTATAATTTTTTATATTAATTTATAATTTTATTATATTAATTATTCATTTATAATTTACTTACATTTGCGAGATTGCCAAAAATGAAACTGTTAGCTGGCGTTGTTAGACCCGTCGCCACAGCAGCCAATAACCCAATTATATAGAGCACGCGATCCGTTGTGGATGCATAGCGGAACATGGTGAAAAAGCCCACCGGCTTAATGTCATCTTCCGGTTTTTTATCCTGCTCCTCGTCAGTTGATTCATCCTGTTTGCCATTCTTATTTGGTTCGCTGTTAAAGGGAAGAAAGTACCAGTCATTTTATAGCTGTTTATTGTCAATGATTATTTCTTATCGCTAAACTTTATGCCATTCAAGTCTGTACAATTCAGCACTTCCTTATTTATAAAACCACGTTATGCGTACTATCTTTGAATGATTAGACGTTATTGTCGAATACTTTTTATACTTTCGTCATTAAATTATTTTAATTAGCATGCTAAAATCATTAGGTGCCGGAGAGTCCAACATGCTTACTCAAAATAGGCATGAATTGCCAGAAAAGTTTATTTTCACATGTATCCTTATCTGCTCTTTGTTGTGTTAAAATCAATCGGGGCAATAGAATTTATGACAATCGACGAGCTTATAGAAACAAGTGAATCACGTGTCCAAAAAGTGCACGATCATGGTTACTGGATTTTTACTTGAATTGGATACAATTTTTCAACTTTATTATATCATATCATTTATATATTAATTTTTTTCTTGATTTATTTTATAGCTATGTGGATTTTTAGATCTAAATCACAAATATGTAATATTATTCATAAATAATTAATAATATTATGTTATTCATATATTTTTATAAAAAATTCTTTCTTTTTAAAATCGTTTATTTTTATACACTTTGTGTAAATTATTCATAAATAATTTCTTACACGTCCTGGTTTTATCATATCATTTAATTCACATATTTTTATTTAAAAAAAATTATTAACTCTTCACACGCTTTCTACGAAGCTCTGAAATATATTTTTCGACGTTTTCCTTTTCTACACATAACCCATTAAAAATGGGTATGATTTTGTGCAAATGTATGTAACAGGCAGAAGGAAGCATCGCCGAGCTCACTCGACTACTGCTTTCTTACCTGTTTTATTCAATTTTTTACATAAGTAACAAACACTTTCTGAATGCATCGATTGTATCCTTAATATGTGTATTATTTTACTCACAATTTGTTGCGATCTTTTTCTTTGCCAGCGAATGAATCTCCCAAAACAATATTTGAACTGTAATTGGATAACTTGGGAGAAAAACTGGTGTTGTTGTCGTCCTTGACAACATTTCCGTTTGACTCTGTCATTATTTTAATTGTTTAGCACCTATTTTTTGGTCTATTTGAACTGAACTGAACATCACCAAGGTATAAAAGAGACTTATGAAATTAGTAAATAACTATGGACTTATATTTGGCTTGCTATGCACCAATTTATATTAATCGATATCGCAATATGCTGATAATGTTTATCAGTTTATTGTGCTATTAATAAGGTAAGAGTAAACTAAAAAAGAGCGAGACTAAAATTGAGTACAACATTTCACATAACAAATAATTCGTTTCACTCATGCTCGATATGGGATAGCCCTTTAATTCTTTAGTATCCTATTCGATTGTTATATTTATTATTAATGGGGTATTAACAATCATCAATTAAACGTGTCATTTTTGTTGGTTCAATTGAAATACTTTGAATGCGTTTAGAGCTTTAGCCAATTTGCAAATTTGATTGTATATGTCATCATTAATTTTTAACTAATGAAAAGCTCTTCGCTCGTTTACTCTCTTTCTCTTTTCTTTCTCTTTTAATATCCTTATCAATCACAAATTGTAATTTCTTATCAAACAAAAAGCTAAAGCTTCCTAGCCAATAATTAATGTTATCTACGAGGTACTTCAAGAAATAACACTGGTAATGACAAGTGTTATTATAATTGATAAACGTACTTAACACAAAAAGAGTACCGCTTTTTGATAATCTTTATGTAAAACAGCGTATGCAGACGGTAAATTACATTCATAATTGTTTATACATTAAAGTTGACGCAGTAGTGTAACCCAGACGGTGTTTTTTTTTAATTTATTGCCCCAGCGTATTAAAGTTTGTGGGGGTAATTAAAATATCACAGCGCGTTCAATGCATTGTATCAATGCTATTGACTGGTGGCGATAAGTGGCAAACGACACATTCTAACACACTTTAATACATTTTATATTCTTTACCATTTTTTTAAGACTCTGGTAAGTAAGTTGCGATCGGTATATTTAAAACCACAGTACTTTTTATTTTCATTATAATCTTTATTTGATTTTATTACAATTAATACAATTTCAATTAAATTACATTTCATTCTTGTCTTTAAAGTTAGTTTCTGATTATTGTTCAATTTAAAATCACAAACGAATTTAAAAGTCCACACAGTGTTGATTAGTTTATACAGATGTTCTTTGCCTTAATCGATATCTTAGATTATCGATATTTATAATTTAAATAGAACAGCTTATTATAATATTAAAGTGTGTATTGCAAATATTAATAATGCCAGCATTTTCGCTTGTGATCAAAAATATCAGTTAACATTTCTAAATTACTTCACAAAAACAATATTTTTAATTTGTGCAACACTGAAAACCAGTTCGCTATGTTAACAACAGCTCCACAACAGTTTTGTTTACTTCCGATACAGTAACATAACAGAGACCTGTGAGTAACGAATCAGATGAACTACAGTCCGGAATTTGCTTCGTTCATTCAGTTCTAGCAAGTCGTTCGATCGAACCTATTCCTAACTCTATTATTAATAGAAACGTAATTCAACAAGTCATAAATATGTCTGAAGAGAATGAAAAAACTTTCACGCGTGCCGATGTGGCCAAGCACAACACCAACAAGGACACATGGCTGCTCATCCACAACAGTGTCTACGATGTCACATCATTCCTGAACGAGGTGAGCCCAATCTAATGTCGGCAAAACAGCCACAACATCAGTAAATCAGTGTTGGGTACACGTTGAAAAAAGGGCGGAGGCGCGCGCGATGACATTATTTGTATTACCTCCTTCCAAGTCTCCTTGACGGACTTTGCTGTGTGTAACTTAACTTTAATAATAATGTTAACCAACCCATCAAGATCCACTTTGTACTTTGACCTCTGACCAGAAAAATTACATACTAATTGTCTTTTTGTTACCAGCGGATCGGTTGGCATACAGAATGTATGCTTGTCTCTTTCGAAACATGCATATTTTTGTTAGATTCATATATTTTATTCAGTTTCGCACTGGCCGCTCAAATTAACGAGCACTCAAATTTTTTTTAACTTTTATTGTTCAACGATAATATAAATAGGGCAAAAGTGAAGCACATTCCATTTGTGCACTTCAAACTCAGCTCGCTATTCTTATGTAAAAGTGGACTGACGTCTCCACTTTAAAAATCCAAATTCAATCAAACGACGAGACCTATTTAAATATTACAGATATGTAAATTGTTTAGAACAGTTTGAAAAATGGATTTGCATACTGAAATAGAAACTTGTGTCATTTAAATCATTGAATTGCAAATTTTCTCTCTCTCTTTTGAATTTGGAATTCGAATTAATTTGCTCTGCATAAAATATTAAAAATGTATGGTAAATAAATTTGGATTTGATTTATTCGTTTGTTTAGTTTATAACAACATTTTGTATGCAACTCTCTTTCCATACGAATTACTCCAAATACATAAATAAAAAATTGTAGTTATCAAGCTTTAAGCGAAACACGCATTTTGTATTAATCTTATTCACTTTCTTAGTGGTAGATTTTGATCTACCGTTCTCACTATAAGGTTATAGTTGTGTTCGTCTGATAAGCGAAGTTATAAATGTACGCTAACGATTACGTTGCGCTTTCTGAACATCAACGATTTTAAATTAGGGTGACGAAATTGGCAAGGTTACCTTTGCAATTCAAAGTTTTGGCGTTTATCAACACTATGTACGGATAGGAATCTCTTATCAATTCGTTTGTCGTAGGGGAGGGGTATGTCTAGAAATATACTATGTTTAAAACATTAAATTTAACGCTTTTGCTGTTTGTTTTTCGAGATTATTTCACGGCCAACAGCAGACAATCTATTAACATAATCTACATATCCACCATATAGCATTAATATATTCGGGTTTTCTTCTTCCCCAGCATCCCGGTGGCGAAGAGGTGCTGATCGAACAGGCCGGCAAAGATGCCACTGAGAATTTTGAGGATGTGGGCCACAGCAACGATGCTCGCGAAATGATGAAAAAATTCAAAATCGGCGAACTGGTCGAAAGCGAGCGCACAAAAGTGGCCCAGAAATCGGAGCCCACCTGGAGCACAGAGAATCCGAGCGAACAAAGCTCGCTGAAATCGATGCTGTTGCCATTGATTATCTGCCTGGTTGCAACGCTATTCTACAAGTTATACTTTGGCGGCGCCAAACAGTAGTCAAAGCATAGCCAAAGATGTTTCCCATCGCGCTTGCTGCTGTTGCCGCTCATCAGCCACTTGGCGCAGATTCCGTAGATGCAGCAACTATTCTAACACACACACACAAATACATCATAAACATTCACAAATCACATAAACAATCCCATTCCCATGTGCTGCATGGCTTTCTGTGTGTGTGCTACACACTTGCGGGTGTTGCATGTGGCGAGTTGCAAGTTGGTTTTTCTCTTTGCTGAGAAGAATTTGTGCTAAGTTTAAGTTTAAAGCTAACTGATAATTGAAAGAAATGTGAAATGTGTTTTGGCATCTTGTTTTTTGTACTAATTGCTTAGTTATTGGGCTGGAGTCTTCTTATACGTCGTAGATAATTGTTTAACTTTCCAACACTAAAACCAAACTGCATATTATTAAATAAATTTATATACAAATGTATATATATATATTGATATATATTCTATATATATAAATCCACTTTTCATTGATATTTTGTTTGAAATTTTTTGAGTTGAGTTTTGAGTTTATTTGATTGTTATACAGGATGTCAAAATTTTACCATGTAGCTATTCTGGCAGGCAGCTCAATGCTAGGGCTCTCTGCGACAGCCGTCAGCCAGGATGGGCGGACAAGGATGCCGCAAAAGAAACGTGAGCTGCCCAGCCGCAGCATGAATCTGGAGGCTTTGTGCCGCACCGAGTACGATGTGCTCATCATTGGCGGCGGTGCCATTGGCGCCGGTTGCGCCTTGGATGCGGCAACACGTGGCCTGAAAACCGCTCTGGTTGAGGCGGATGATTTTGGTAGCGGCACCTCATCGAAATCGAGTAAGCTGCTCCATGGCGGCCTCAGAGATCTGGATCAGGCCATAACCCATTTGGATGGCGCCGCCTTTCGACGTGTCCACTCCTCGCTGAAGGAGCGCAGGAACATTGCCAATCTGGCGCCGCACTTAAATCAGCAGGTGCCCATAATGCTGCCATTGCATCATTGGTGGCAAACGCCCATCTACTGGGCTAAACTGCATCTGTATCACCTAATGGCTCCCGGTCCAACGAAGGGCTTCCATTACATCAACTCCCGCGAGGCACTCGAACTCTTTCCGATGATGTGCCGCGAAATCTTTGGAGCCTTCATCTTTTACGAGGGACAGCACGACGATGCCCGCATGTGCCTGGCCGTGGTGCTGACAGCTGCCCGCTATGGCGCCGATGTGTGCAATCACATGAAGGTGACTGATCTGCTGCGCAACAAGCAGAACATGGTTGTGGGCGCCAAGGCAGTTGACCAATTGACAGGCAAATCGTACAAGATACGTGCCAAGGTTGTCATCAATGCGACTGGTCCGTTGAGCGATGCCATTTCCCGGTTAGAGGATGCCGAAGCGACGCCACAATGCAACCCGAGCTGGGCATCGCATCTGGTACTGCCCCATTACTACTGTCCCGAGCAGGTAGGTCTCTTCGATCCGCATCCAGGCCACGGCTCGGCCATATTCTTTTTACCCTGGCTGGGGCACACACTGATGGGCACGGCGGAGGAGCGACCCGGTCCGATGGAGGGACCACATCCAACCGAAATGGACGTGCAATATCTCTTGGATGGCATCAGGCGCTATATTAATCCCAACTTCGATGTGCGTCGCTGCGATGTTCTCGCCATTTGGGGTGGCTACAAGCCGCTGCCGATTGAATCCACAGAGCTGGCGCATTCGAGCTTGAAGAATCATGTCATCTCGCTGGGGCCGGGTAAAATGATCTCGATTGTGGGCGCCACATGGACATCGTTTCGTCTGATTGCCGAGAAGGCAATCGATGCAGCCATTCTCAATGGGGCCCTGGAACCGTTGCGTCCCAACTCAATAACGGCGAATTGCTGCAAATTGGATGGTGCCATTGGCTGGTCGCCGAACATGTTTATACGTCTCGTGCAGGACTTTGGCCTGGAGCGAGATGTTGCCAAGCATTTGTCCGACACTTACGGCTCCTATGCGTTCAAGGTGGCCGTTTGTGCCAACTCGTGCGGCGGCTCCTGGCCAATTGTTGGCAAGCGGCTGCACTCCGAGTTTCCCTACATTGAGGTCGAGGTGCAGCAGGGCGTCAGGGATTACGCCTGCACTCTGGTGGATATGGTGGCGCGACGCCTGCGCGTTGCCTTCCTCAATGTCCAGGCGGCTGAGGAGATATTGCCGCGATTGGCCAACGAGATGGCCCAACAGCTGAACTGGTCGAAGAAACGTAAGACAACTGAGCTCAAAGAGGCGCGCAAGTTTCTCAACACCCAAATGGGACACACTCCCGCCTATGAGCCATCCCATTTGTCCATTCCCATCAAATTGACGGCAAATCAGGTGCAGAAATACGTCAAAATTTTTAGGCAACTCGACGAGAATAATACCGGTTTTGTGTCCATAAGTAAATCGTGTGCGGCCATGAAATCGCTTGGTGTAAAAGAAATACCCGTTGATCTGATGCACAACGTCCTACGCGACATCGATTGCCAAGCGCAGGGCAAAGTGAATCTTTACGAGTTCCTGCTGCTCATGTCGGCCATTGTGCACGGGGACACGGCCTATTTGCACTATGCCAGGATGACTCTCGATCAGAAACCCTCGGCGATTAGTCATCGCAAGCGTGGCAGATTTCAGATACCAGTGGCCAGATCAGGTGGTGGATTGTAATCTTTGAATTGTCAATGTAATTTCAGCTTGCGTAGTTTTCAAATAAATGAATGGCTGGCCAGATCGATGGAAATTGATGAGTGGTGCTGCCATATCGTTGTTGACCTAAAAAGAGTGTTGAACAACGGTAAAAAACATTTTGAATTCACAGTTGTAAATCAAATTAACATTTAATGAATTTTTCGTATTTTAGATGAAATGCGTTTTGTTTTGTGGTTTGATTTATTTGAATTTGTAAAACTTCACACTGTGTTTGGATACTAACGCATTTGCGCTATTTTTGTTTAAGCTTTAAAATCTTGTAACATTTTGTATATTCTCTTGATAAGACTATATGGATTTATACCACTTTTTATATATATTTATGTTTTTTATCTTTTGCAACAATTATGATAACATAATAACAGTGTGTTTAAATATATTGCAGCATTTGTTTTGCTTCATAAAACATTTTATTTGTGTTTGTATTTTATGTACTTATGCGATACACAAGCAAGATTCAACAATCGTTTGTGTGTTTTAAATAAATCGAAATACTTCAAAAAGAAAACATAAACTAAAATAAATAATTTTGTTTTTTACACAATAGATAGTAAAAATATATAAATAATAATTGTTTGCTATGTATGTTTTTACATGTATGCATGAGAAATACACATTTGACATGGACTCTTTGAGTCTTAGGGCTTAACTTTGACCTGAGCTGAGATATTCCATTTTATTGTTTAACTATTAATAGATAAATAAATTGCTGTTTTGAATTTAGTGTTTCTATAAATATATATATATATGAAAATAGAACATTGATATTAACCATTGATTCCTCAATGCTTTTGTGCACTGGGCGTGATAATTGGTTATTTATCTAACAACACTCTAAGCGACGGCATCTGTGTCTAATTCCTCCTCGACGGTGATGTACATGCCCTCCTCCTCATAGGCTGAATCGTGCTTGGCCAGGATTCTCAGCAAGGGACGCAAACGCAGCCACCACTGTTTCTTGGGTATGCGTTGGCTAAAATGAAAAATTCCAATTAAATATTGGATAAATTTGTGCAAAAATTCCAAGCTTACTCAAAGTTGGTTTCGCCGATGAGATCGACCAGCGGGGTGAAGCGATACTGACGCGAAACGATGCCGAGCAGCGTTGCCGTATCGTTTGATTTGCAATTGACGACACCGTTGGCATCGATGTTATTCTTGATCTGGGTTGCCAGCCAGTCGACACACTTGGCGGCCATTTTGGTGCCCATATTGCGATCGAAGGGTGTGGGTGAGCCACCCTGTTGCATGTGTCCCAGTATGTTCATGCGGCAAGTGAAGAGACCCTTGCCCTCCTCCGAGTACAGGCGATAGATGAAGTCAGTGGAGTAATTCTCACTGGCCTTTTCGTTGCGCAAAATGAGGCCGCGTGAAACGCCCTCGGCCATCTTGGAGGCCATGTGGTAGACATCTTGTTGCAGGTCCTTAATGGAGAACTTCTCCTCGAAAATGTAGGCAGCATCCGCGCCACCAGCCAAGCCAGCCAGTGTGGCCAAATAACCGCAATATCCACCCATTGTCTCAATGACGAAGACGCGACGCTTGGTGCCTTGAGCGGATTGGCGAATGCGATCGCAGATTTCGGTGATCTCGTTGAGGCCAGTGTCGCATCCCAGCGAGAACTCAGTGCCGGGCACATTATTCGAAATGGTCGATGGAACGACAACGATCGGTATGCAGAACTCTGGATAATTGTCCCGCTGATCGGAGATTTGGCCAGCGGCATGATAGCTCTCGAATCCACCGATGATCAGCAGACCATGGATTTTGAACTCCTTGAGGCGAGCGGCGATCTCCTTGAACTTGCCCTCCGGCAGTGTGCGCTTGGTACCCAAAAATGCGCCACCCTGTCCAACCCAGCCGGACACATCTGACCTGCAGGGGAACACGGATTATTTGATATATACATATATATATATATAGAAATTTGTACAGACCAACCCAGCTCGCGAACATTGCCGGCAATAAGACCTTCGACGCCATCGTTGATGCCATAGACAACATCGCCGCGATAGATGGCATTACGGACGAAGCTGCGCACCGCCGCATTCATGCCGCAAGCGGGTGCACCAATGTGCATCACCGCCAGCCTGTAGCCTTCGATAGGCTTGCCGTTGGCATCGAAGCATTCCTTGGGCGGCTTCAAGCGCGTCAACATCTTGTACGTTTCCAGATTGCGTTCGAAGGATCGGCCACGCAGCTTGACGGCATCCGCCCAGCGATGCTCCTTCATCGCCTTGGTTACGGCCTGGGTGCGTTCAACGCACTCCATCAGAGGCACACGCACCGTCTGGTTGCCATCCAAAGAAATGACAACGGGCACCGATTCCTCTGTTGCCTCCATCAGGGCCAAAGTCGCCTCGGCGCCCATGCGGCAAGCCTGTTTTAAGAATCCTTTTAGTAAATAAGCTCAGCAAACCGTTGGAGAAAAAAGCTTACCAGGACACGATCAAAGGCGCTGGGATTGCCACCACGCTGCACATGACCCAGGACAGTGATGCGAGCGTCGTGCTTCAGACGCTCATCGATCACCTTTCTCACATCCTCGGCAGTGATCGGATGTCCCTCACGATCCATGGCGCCCTCCGCAACAATAACAATGTTCAGACGCTGACCAGCCGAACGCTCCTATTGACAAAACAATCCAAAGATTACAAAATGATCCAAGTTTCTTGTTGGTCCTTTAAAATGATTTTAGTAGTGCGACAACAGAAAGCAATGAACAGTTTTTTTTTTTACAGATATTACAAACCACAACAACAATAAATAAATTAAATAAAATAAAAGCGCACATTAAATACAAAATGAATTCTACTTTCAGAAATAAAATGCACTTTAAATATAGAAAATCGTCATACTTTGGGCGATAAGAGCAGCTCAATTTAATAACAATTCTGTTCTTGATTTAAGAGTAGATTTTTCTAAAATTTAGCATAACATTTTATACCAATTCCAAATTGTTTTTTTTTTACATTTTAGCAGTAGCTTAATTTTTACTTATTTTATTTTGTAAGCCACAATTATATCTGAAATATTTGTAATATTTGTTAGAAACAAGCGATTTATATTTACTTTTTCTAATATTTACTTTTGTAGAAATGTCTTTATAATTAAAAGATATATATTTTTATTTATATTTATATATGTATATGTATATTATGAAAAATTATTTTTTTTCAGGGCGATATTCAGCTTACAACGATTTTCTATATTTGTTATCGAATTTTTTCTGAGTGTATGCTGGAATATAGGCGAGAATATGTATTGATAGTAAGTGAAAAACTAAAAATAACATAAAATATTGATATGTAGCTGCTTGTACTATATATTTACTTGTCAAGTTCAAAGTTCAAAGGTGTGTATAAAATAAAGCAAACCCAATTAAAGCCAATTAAATTGCACCACGAAAGAACTGATAGCTACACTTGAACCCAATAAAAGCCAATTTAATAGCCAATTAATTAGTGTGTAATTTTTGCTTGACAATAAACACAGCAGCTCTTATTGACCAACTGTTACATTTTGGATGTTAGAATGTTAGAATTCTCATTGATAATAAGAAAGAGTAAAAAACCACCATCAAGTTTAGAGAATACAGAGATTTGACTGCTGACCTGCTCTAGTTTTTTGCATAGAGTCTCCTGCCAACGAAGTTCAGCGGGTTCTTCGGGTATTAGCATAAAATCAGCCTCTGTGGCAATAGCCGCTGAAATGGCTAAGTAGCTAAAAACATACAAAATATTAAACACACAGAAACGATGGAAATGTGTTGATTATTTACAATATGATTGGGATAAGAATAAGGAAAGGGAAAAAAGATTTGAGTGGAGTCACTTTACATGGTTTGGGAGCAAGGATCACTTCATGAATGTTAAAAATAATAATAGAAAAGCCTGTTTAAAAAAATCGACTACATTTTGCGAAATTCGGCAAGCAATAAGCAAAAGTCGAAAATGAAAAGTGTACATGATAAATTTGCTAGATGCTGTCTGATGTGTTGGGTGCGTCTGTGCTATGTGTACTGTACAATGGATCAAGAATATATATATTATATATATATATATATATGTGTGTGTAGAAAAGAAATCCACAACGTATAGCTAAATATGCAGTTCAACTTCTTGCCTGAGCTAATTGAGTGCAAAGTCTATCTGGCCAATCGGTTTTCGGTGGCATTTCGGGTATAAATATAAAATCAGCCTCGGAAGAAAGGCCACCAACAAGCGCTAGATAACTGTAAAAATATGGAGTATTATCGGTTACAGTTAATACACATTATTAGATCCAAAAACAAAGTCGAATAGGTCAAAGGGCAGGTAAAGATCAAACAAGAAAACATTTGACTCGATTGAAACATATAAATTAATTATTGCTAATTATGAACAAATGAAGTGAAGAAAATAAGAATCCGTTTTCAATTTTGTTTGCCATAGACAAGAGAAACATTTTGTTGGCCATGTCAATTTTAATTCAACATTTTTTTTTTTTATGTACACATTTTTATCACGATTAAACTGAATATCGCATGCGTGCTTTGAGAAATTTCACTTATTATAAATGAATTTAATAAATTATTAGTTTAAAAATTAAAGTATTCAAGCTCAGCACGATAACTTAATTAACTTGCTGAGTTAAACGATATATAAATATGAAAAGAGTAATTTTGAATACAAAAAGGGAAAGATTTTGCGATTTTAGATTTTTGAACGATTAAATAAACCACAAAACAATATTAAAGCAGACTTTACCCTTATCAGTTTGTATTTTATATTAGTTTCTAAATTTAAAATTTTTTTGTCTGACTTTTGCAATCTGTGCTAATACAGAATCTATTCAAGTTTCGAATAAAATTTGTTTGTTTTTTAAGGTAATATTTTTATTTTATGGAAATTCTATAGAGGAAATTGGTTGACTCTTGTAGTTGTGTCAGAGATATGAAGAAAAACATCGAATGTTTGAATAAGAATAAGAGAGAAATGGATGTACAAATCACATGAGACACTCATTGATCTGGTTGGGTTGCTTGCCTGTTCCAGTTTGAGTATGAGTCTATCGGGCCAATCTTGTGGAGGCGGGGACTCTGGCAGAAAGACATAATCTGCCTCGGATATTATGCCCGCTACAATAGGTAAATAACTGTAGGGTAATCAACGTATTTAGCATCACCAGCACAAATCGGGCAGAGAGAGAGCAGAACAGAATTTCAAAGTAGTTACACCACAAGATCTCAGACACGCTAGACAGCAGCCAAAAAAGGGAATAATAATACCCCGGACAACTGGATCACTTACCCACAATGGCGACCCATGACCTCCATGATGAAGGTACGCTGATGTGAGTAGGCCGTGCTGGCAATGGCATCAATAGCCTCTATAATCCTATGCAACGCCGTGTCCGTGCCAATTGTCATGTCCGTGCCACAGAAATCGTTATCAATCGAACCCACCTGAACACAATAATTATAAAATGTGAATCACATAAAAAAACTTCGACTTTCACTTTTATTCGTTACTTACCAATCCAACAATGTGGAGCACGCTGAACTTATTCCTCTGCTCGGCGGTAATCGTTGAGTTTTTCAACAGCTCATCGAGTAGGCTGGACCACTCCTGACGGAACAGATTGGCGCCAGTTAGGGAACCATCGCCGCCAATTACCACCAAATTGGTAATACCGCGCTGCACCAAATTGTTGGCGGCCTTCAAGCGACCAGCGCGCTCACGGAAGTCCTGGCAACGGGCGGAGCCAATGATGGTGCCACCACGATGTATGATCGAGGAAACAGATGCCCAATTTGCTTCCTGAATGCAATCACCGCCATCTACCATGCCCTGGTAGCCTTCCCGGATGAAATACGCCTTTAAACCCCACGAAAGAAATTAAATTGGCTTTAATACATTTCAGTTTAACATAATTGCAATATTTATTTTAATTATCCAGCTGTTTCAGCACTTATCAGGTATATTGAACTTAATTTCCTAATAAGTGAATCAGTGTAATAATTATGATGCAATATTGTTATCATCTCTTTTTTTATAATGATGACGTTATATCGTCGTATCATGTACCTCATGTACTTATCTTTGTTCTCTATTTAACTTCAATAAATTATTAAAATAAATTACAAAAGGAATTTAAGTTTTAGAGCAGACGAAATTAAATTCAATTAACATTCCAAGCTGAATTTTAAACATAATTATTATTTTTATAAGCTGATAAACAAATGGAATTTGTATTAACTTAAAACGAGAAGAATTCTGCAAAACAAATTTGTTGCTATAAAAAAGTAACTCAATTTCAAATTGATTTGAAATTTTAACAAAAAAAAAAAACGAAGAATACTTAAAATTAAAAGTGTCATTCAATGAAAATGAAAGTGACTTTGAAAAAGCTGTCTCATAATAAATTATTCATCATAAAATTTTTGGTGTAATTTATTTCAGTTTCAATTATTTAAATTTGCACACAAATAGCAAAGGCTAATAAAACCGAAACAATTTATTTGGCGAGCAAAAAAAAAGGCTCGGCGAATTAACACAACTTATTATATTATATATTGCCATTCAATAAATCTAATGAGCAATAAGATTAAAAGTGCATCTAATTCACTTTTTAGCAATAACCGCATTTTATCGGCCAATTTAGCGTTTTCATTTTTGTAAGTCGCCCAAAATAAACTCAATGTCAAATGTGCACATCCACACGCACACACACAGATACAAATTGGCGTGTGCGTGTGTGTGGGTCGCTGTTATTTAATTGAAATATATGTTGTTTTTTCTTCTCTTGTTTCTTCATTCTTTTATAATCGGACATGGATTATCTAACGGCACTTGACACCTGCATAGTTTGATAATTTCTTCAAATATGCTATAAATTGAAGAGCAACAAATATATAAATATGTATACACACATATATGTATATATAAATATATATATATATATATATATAGTTTACAGGTCAATGCCTGAACTTGGTGGTCTTAACCGATAAGCATATGTTTGTGTGTGTAAAATACACAGCATTTGCACGTACCAAGGCAAAAGCACTTGGCAGAGGTCAAAAACTCACCTTGCATCCCAAATAGATGGCCATACGGACACAGGCTCGCACGGCCGCATTCATGCCCTGGGAATCGCCGCCACTGGTGAAGACGGCCAGGCCCTTGTCACGCTGCGAGCCGCGCGCAAGAAAACGTTGATTGTTATCACTCATCATTTTTTTTACAGTAATCTTTATTATTTTTCAGCAAAGTTAATCGATTCGAAAATCAAAAGAGAAACAAACACACACACACGCACGCACGCGACTTGGAGATGAATGATTTACACAGATCGTAAGCCGTACAAGTGAAGAAGATTTGTGGGATGGCAAAAAAAATTTTTTTAAGAGTATTCTACGGATGCGGATGCCGTTTGCGTTGTCGCCTGCGAGACGATTTTCAGTAACTGGCTGCGAGAGCGAGCGAGCAGCGGTAGTCGTCGAGCACCAAAGGCTTTTCAGCGTTGACGTTTCAAGGTGACCTCTAAACGCAGCAAACGCTACTTATGTGTGTAAAGCGCAACTACACAAACGAAACTGACAAACTGATGCAACAAACTGGTCGACTGGTGTTTTTCAATTTATGCTGGAATGCAATGTGCGTACTTTTTTACAATATGTTTCATTAATACGATAGCTTTACAGTGGCTATGCGACCGTGTTTTAGAATCAAAACGATAGCCCAAATGTGGGTGACAAAAAGTCAATTACAATTGCACTCTTTTTTCTGCTTTTTGTTTACCTCACACTCGAGAGAGTGTCAAATTGACAGCTGTGCAACAGCTGTGCGCGCGACTATTGGATAAAAGCTCTCACTCGGACATGCTCAGAAGCTTTTTGTAGTTATGTTGCGTTGTGTACTCGTTAGCTTTTTGAATGATAACTGAATTGCTTACGTATGGATAGAGGGGTTTCACGTAATCGACAATATCTTGAAATGTGCGCAAGCATTTACGTAATTCTTCAATTTCATTCTCATCAGGATCATCACAGCTCTTTTTTAGCTGATGGTAGAAACGAGTTAGTTATTTTTAATTGTTGGTCTTTCTGCATTACTCACATTTTTGCCAGGCGTGGTATGAATATTTCTTAAATTTGGAATGCACTCAAAATTTGAACAATTACAAATATTAGAATGAAAACAATTAAAAGTGGCCGGATTCACAGAATAATTAAATTGATTGTGTTTCCAATAATTGAGCTTGCGATAATCAAAGATTTCATCGACTGTATTAATTGTGGACAGAACTTCAACAATATTATTGCACAAGTAACAGTAATACAAATCAATGTCATAATCCTGTAGGGCAACTAAAAAATCATATTTTTCCAATGGACCCAAACAATTTGCCATTCTCTGATTTAAGGCATTTAACTTTAATAACAACCAATCTTTGAGGTGATCTTCTTGTCGATGCCATTGTATAGTTTTGAGCTGAATCGTAATATTTTGAGTTTGCTATTTTCTAAATAGAATTTGATAAGATGAAATACTCACTCCATTGAACTGAATTTCATGATACCCGCTAGATTCTTGCAAGTGAGGATTTGCTGGACAGTCTTGAGACTTCGTGGGAACTTCTTGTAATTGGAAAAATCTATGCAAAGCATTTAAACTTTTATTCAAATCACTTTTTTATTGCTTTACCTGACTGCAAAATTTGTAAATACTCGAAATTTGATTGGATTCATACCCATTTATTTAATGACTAAAATTTTGCAATTTCAGTATTGATTACGAAAACACTTTTGTGACAATCCATTTAAAAACATATTTAAATAAAAAAACTCGCACACTCGGTTTTAAATGAAAACCTAATGAAATATAACCTTAAAGTCAGTGAGATCGAAAGAGGGAAAAGTAAGGGGAGGTATCCTTTCAGTATCCTTTGGGAGTAAACAAAATTTGTATATAATTATATAATTTTTATATAATGAATTATATATTTAATTGTAAATACAATTATTAATTCATTCGAGAGCATAATACTTTATAATTTATAATAACTAAAATAAAGTAACTTAATATAATATAATTAAAGAAGGTTAGCTTAAATTAAATATGTTGCCAATAGGCGGATTCATGGAGGACCATCGCTGGCTGAATATCTGCCAATGTGGGGCAACCCGTTAATGTCATGGTGACCTCGAAATCTCGCTTCAAAATGGTCAGCAATTGCTCCACGCCACGCTGACCGTTGGCAGCCAAGCCCCACAGCGTTGGGCGACCGATGAACACAGTTTGGGCGCCCAGAGCCAAGGCCTTGAATATATCGATACCCTGCATGATGCCGCCGTCCAACATGACAGCCATATCCTTGCCCACGGCGGCAACAATCTCTGGCAGCACCTCAATTGTGGCTGGAGCCGTGTCCAGTTGTCGCCCGCCATGATTGGAGACGATCACTCCGGCACAGCCAAAATCGCGAGCCAGTTGCGCATCCTCAGCGGTGAGGATGCCTTTGAGCACGATGGGCAAATGAGTAATTTGCTGCAGCCATTTGATGTCCTTCCACGAAATGCTCGGATCATAGTTGCAGGCCACATATTCATTCAGACCCGATCCGCCGCACTTGGACACAAATCCTTGGGTGCACTCCGCCTTGAAATTGGCCAAAGTGAGATGAGATGGCAGACTTAAATGATTGCGTGCATCCGCTCGACGATCGCCATTGATGGGCATGTCCACAGTCAAAACCAGGGCCTTGAAGTTGGCTCGCTCCGCCCGACGCACCAGTTCCTCAGTTAAAGAGCTGATCAGGAAAAATAATTTGAAATGAAAAAGAGCAGAGCAATGGATATAAAGCACTCACCGATCCCTGTATATGTAGAGCTGAAACCATTTGCATGTGTCTGGCGCTGCGGCAGCCACATCCTCGAGAGATGTGGTCGACAGTGTGCTCAATATGAATATGCAGCCGGCTTTGCCCGCTGCACGTGCGCTGCCAATCTCTCCGTCCGGATGGGCCAGTTTCTGCATGGCAGTTGGCGCAATGCCGAGTGGCCAATCCAACTGCTCTCCCAGGATTTCACAGCTGGTGTCCAGCTTCGACACATCCCTCAAGCAGCGCGGCCGCAAACGCAATCTTCAAAAAGTTGTCAGATATAAAAATGTATTATTAATTTATTACTTTTCAAGGTGAAAAAAGTTTCGAAATTGGTTACAGTTGAAAAAATATTTATTATTCTCGTTTTGCTATAAGTTTTCAAAATTTAAAAAATTGTAGAAGCAAAAAAGAGTTTTAAGATTCAAAGCATCATTGAAGTTATTTAGTTTCTCACCAATTTTCCATTTTAAATATTTCGATTTAATTATTTTCCTAAGTAATAATTAAATATTTAGATACACACCTTTTGTAGGCCTCGCGTTTAAGATTCAGAGTCACTTGCTCCCCAGCTCCGCACCTGTAGTAATCCAAGGCATGCCGCTCCAGCTTACCATTTGCATCTTGCTCAAAGTCGGCGACAGAAACCAGCGACATTATTCTGTTATTTTATATATTTTGCTGTTTATATATATATATCACAAGAATTATATATGTATTCTATTGCTTTTCGTTTATACTTTTTGCCTGCTTTCAGCTGGCTCTTGCTTTGCTCTCTGAGCTAAAGACGCGTCGAGTCTCTGCTTTTATAGTCACAGCTGAGGGCTGATTGGCTCCGACTACAAACACTATGAAAGAGATAACAGATAACAGAGTAAATATAAAGTGTATAGTAAAAAAATAAACATATTAAAGTATATTAAATATATGTTTCTATTACTCTTATTATGAGCAGCGATATTAATTAATGTTATATCTCTTTGTATAAATATGTCAATATTTATTATTTCTTTAATGCCATCTTATTTAGCTTATAGCAAAAATATAGTATAACATTAAAACATATTTTAATATATAAATGTATTTGCCTAATCTTATTTAAGTTAGTTTTGATTTTCGTCTTTTAATGATTTTAATTACAAACAATTATAATTGCCGGCAACTTATTCTATATTCCTAACCAGATCAGTTAGGTTAAGTTGAAAAACTTCGACTGAATCAAAACATAAACAGAGATCCCAAAGGCCGAGAGAGCATCGACTTCCTCAATAGTATTAGTGACTGTCATACAGTTTACAATACAAACGCATATTTTACGCTCAATTTGAAGCCAATGCTATCCGTGTGAACAGAGTCCCAGAGAGCAGTGCCTCGTTTGACTGTGTTAGTGAGTGCCATGCGATTACTAATCCAAGAAAACACTTACGCTCATGTATAGCTCATGTATAGAAGCAACCTGTTGAGTGGTTGAACGCTTCGTGAAATTGAGAAGCATACGAAGAGAGCATCGGGTTGTGTGAGTGTATTAGTGAGCTGTATGCAAACCACCAATACTTATAAAGAGTTACGCTCATTTTGTATGATTAAGTAATATGTGTAGGAATACTAGGAATACACTATTGGGCACAATGCTACAGCTAGCAAATGCTCTCAGGCAGTCAGCCAGTTAGGATCACATCAAGAAGAAGTTGGAATCACATCAGTTAAATTGGAAGAATTTAAACTGCTTTAACTCCCCTAGAACAAATTGTATTTAAATCATTTGGAAGTGAAACTTGTGCTTATATAAAATTAATCTTTGTCACATGATCTAGTCGATTCTATTTTGTGTATTTATTAAACGAAATCTAAAACGCAATAAACTAGTTTTTTTGGTGTTTTTCCATTTGACTTTGGTTGTCAACAGCAAAACAACATGCCACATGTTTATTTAGCCTCGTTGATAAGCAACCAAGTTTAGAACAGCAAGTAGGTAGAGGGGAAGGTGCTGAGGAACACTTTTAACGAGCAATCTAAAATGGAATACAGGGTGCCGCACACTTTCACATAATGGTACAAAATCTGTTCGTCATCTATCATTCTTTTAAATTTAAGTAAGTTCTTAAGCTGCAAACCTATCCAAAATATTGCCAGTCGGACTGAGCCGAGTCTTATCACATATATTTGTGTCTGATGCAACGATGAGTGTAATTTTATTTTAGTATTAGTGATTTGTACAGAACTAACTAACACTCCCAAACCAACTGTGGCTCTCTTTCGCAATGGTTCTCTAATTCACGAAGTGCCGCACAGATCAACTGTTTGTTTTCTATACATGAGACACTCACTGAGCTTCGGCGTATGCATGTATTCGTAAATACATTCAACTCACTAACACTATTGAATAGAGCACTGCTCTCTGTGCTCAGAATTCACATGCATCTCTCATCTCTCTGAAATGGTCTCTCTGTTTATGTTTTGTTATTCGTTTTATAAATCTTGGGATTGTATTCTTTAATGAGGATGTTAGTTAAATTGAAACATATTCGGTATAAAGGAAAAATATGAATAAATGCAATTTAATACAATTTAAGAATTTCATCAGAAATTTAAAATATTGACAATGATAACAATGAATAATATGGCATAAATAGCTTATTTATTTATTTAAAATAAAATTGAATTAAATTATGCATAAAATAATATTTATAATTATATTTAAAATAAGAATTATTTATTAATTATTATTTACAAGACTTTAAACTAAGCATGTTTAAGATTGTATCAGATTAACACCAATTTAATATGTGTGTGTATTTATGTACGTTTGTATATAAGCTAGATAAGACCGCACGTTCGTCAGGCCGAGCTCTCTCCCTCTCTCTCTCTCGCTCTATCTTTATTTCGTTTCTATTATCGTCCACACTCTTCTTTAGCATTCGCACATCTGTGGGCTGAGCGTATAAAAGGTCTCAGCCAAGCACAGTTGTCATTCAGTGCGATCAAGCAACTCAGCAAATAAACAGTTATTCTTTTTACTTTTTTGCAAGTTTTATTAAAGCAAAACAAAAAATCAACCAAAATGCGTCTGGGACAAACAATTCCAAACTTTAAGGCGGAGACCACCAAGGGACCCATTAGCTTCCACGAATGGCAGGGAAACTCGTGAGTATTATAAGAGTTAGAGAATATCACATAATAATAATATATTAATATATATAAACTAAAGTTATTTTAGATCTTAATTTTATTTGTGATATACTTATTTATATTTTACTTATATGGTTAATATTTTTACTTCAATTGCAGTTGGGTTGTGCTCTTCTCACATCCCTCTGATTTTACGCCCGTTTGCACTACGGAACTGGGCCGCATTGCCGTCCATCAGCCGGAGTTTGCGAAGAGGAACACAAAGTGCTTGGCCCACTCTGTGGATGCACTCGACTCGCATGTGGATTGGGTGAATGATATCAAGTCGTATTGCCTGGATATTCCCGGCGAGTTTCCGTATCCCATTATAGCCGATCCCACACGCGATCTGGCCGTCTCCCTGGGCATGCTCGATGAGGATCAGAAGAAGGATCCCGAGGTGGCCAAAACAATTCGTGCCCTCTTCATCATTAGCCCTGATCACAAAGTGCGCCTGACCATGTTCTATCCCATGTCCACGGGTCGCAATGTTGAGTAAGTAAATCTGATTAATCTCTCAAGCTGGAACAGCTCCTTAACTCTATTTTTCTCCCTCATTCCCCTAGTGAGATCCTGCGCACCATTGATTCGCTGCAGTTGACCGATCGCTTGCCGGTAGTTGCCACGCCTGCCAATTGGACTGTGAGTATTACTTTTAGATAAGACTTATAGACTTGCAAACTGATTTACTTATGTACCTTTTTTTATTCTTCTTGTTCATCTTCTGACTGTAGCCTGGCACAAAGGTGATGATCCTGCCCACCGTCAGCGATGAGGATGCCCACAAGCTGTTCCCCAAGGGCTTTGACAAGGTCTCCATGCCATCGGGCGTTAATTATGTCCGCACCACAGAGAACTATTAAAAGTCTTCATCTTCTGCTCTTTCCTCATAATTTTAAGCTAACTTTAAAATCAATTAAATAAAATTATTTTTATTATATATCTTTTTGATCTTTTCTTTCTTCTTTTAATTCGTAAATTTTCATAAAAAGAATAATCAACAATATTATTCAAAAATCCAAAAATTTAATTTCTCCAAATGTAGAGTGCATGTTTCGAAAATGTAGTTCAAATTGTCTAAATTAGAGGGTGTTCTTGAGAAATTCCTTTCTTACCTTTTGTTTTACTTTTTATATTATTAAACATTAGTATTTTTAGACTTCTCATCCAGGTAATTGACCTCCAAGGCAGACGACAGCTAAAGTCTAATATAATTGGTTCTGAATTTTAGGAAGTATTTTTCTGTGTGTATACTTTTAAGAGTTTTTTCGGCTTTAGGCAAGGCTATCTAAATTTTAGAAAATAATTTTCCAATTTTTTTAACTCTAAAAGTGCACCCATGCTAAATCCGGCAGGTCTTTGTATATTACAAAATATTTTATTCCATCATAATAATTTGAAAAAACGGGTATTAATAAATTTTTACAAGTTAAGAAAATTAGTTTTAAGTCAATGAATACAAAATATTTATTACTTAGAAAATAATTGAAGTGGAAAATTGTTGAGTGTCTGAGAAAATAAGTAATTTCAATGATGCTTTTGCTTTTGCAGTTGCTTGAGGGATGTATCGAAGCGGGCACAAGCTGTGTAATCCTGGGAGAGCGGGTTCATCCTCATTTGTTCATTTGGCTGACTTCCTTCGGTTTGCGTACGTGAATCTACGTGCCTGGACAGGCTTCTTCTCGGCTCCATTATTACCGCTGGCTAGGAAAGAAGATCTTTAAGCCACTTATCCGTTTGCTATCAATGCCAGCGATAAAACGCGAATCGCACAGCTCCTGGCTGTCCAAAGAAGGTGTGCACTTTCTTCAATAAAGTGCCTGAATAGCTGCCAAGACTGGAATATCAAGTCTCGACTCGTATTCTGTTTGGTTGCCACTCACAGATGACATTTTACTCTTTTTTTAACTATATACATTTATTTTTGCATGTTTTTCTCAACTGACTATGATGACTTCCTAAAATTCCGAACCAATTATATTAGACTTTAGCTGTCGTCTGCCTTGGAGGTCAATTACCTGGATGAGAAGTCTAAAGATACTAATGTTTAATAATATAAAAAGTAAAACAAAAGGTAAGAAAAGAATTTCTCAAGAACACCCTCTAATTTAGACAATTTGAACTACATTTTCGAAACATGCACTCTACATTTGGAGAAATTAAATTTTTGGATTTTTGAATAATATTGTTGATTTTTCTTTTTATGAAAATTTACGAATTAAAAAAAGAAAGAAAAGATCAAAAAGATATATAATAAAAATAATTTTATTTAATTGATTTTAAAGTTAGCTTAAAATTATGAGGAAAGAGCAGAAGATGAAGACTTTTAATAGTTCTCTGTGGTGCGGACATAATTAACGCCCGATGGCATGGAGACCTTGTCAAAGCCCTTGGGGAACAGCTTGTGGGCATCCTCATCGCTGACGGTGGGCAGGATCATCACCTTTGTGCCAGGCTACAGTCAGAAGATGAACAAGAAGAATAAAAAAAGGTACATAAGTAAATCAGTTTGCAAGTCTATAAGTCTTATCTAAAAGTAATACTCACAGTCCAATTGGCAGGCGTGGCAACTACCGGCAAGCGATCGGTCAACTGCAGCGAATCAATGGTGCGCAGGATCTCACTAGGGGAATGAGGGAGAAAAATAGAGTTAAGGAGCTGTTGCAGCTTGAGAGATTAATCAGATTTACTTACTCAACATTGCGACCCGTGGACATGGGATAGAACATGGTCAGGCGCACTTTGTGATCAGGGCTAATGATGAAGAGGGCACGAATTGTTTTGGCCACCTCGGGATCCTTCTTCTGATCCTCATCGAGCATGCCCAGGGAGACGGCCAGATCGCGTGTGGGATCGGCTATAATGGGATACGGAAACTCGCCGGGAATATCCAGGCAATACGACTTGATATCATTCACCCAATCCACATGCGAGTCGAGTGCATCCACAGAGTGGGCCAAGCACTTTGTGTTCCTCTTCGCAAACTCCGGCTGATGGACGGCAATGCGGCCCAGTTCCGTAGTGCAAACGGGCGTAAAATCAGAGGGATGTGAGAAGAGCACAACCCAACTGCAATTGAAGTAAAAATATTAACCATATAAGTAAAATATAAATAAGTATATCACAAATAAAATTAAGATCTAAAATAACTTTAGTTTATATATATTAATATATTATTATTATGTGATATTCTCTAACTCTTATAATACTCACGAGTTTCCCTGCCATTCGTGGAAGCTAATGGGTCCCTTGGTGGTCTCCGCCTTAAAGTTTGGAATTGTTTGTCCCAGACGCATTTTGGTTGATTTTTTGTTTTGCTTTAATAAAACTTGCAAAAAAGTAAAAAGAATAACTGTTTATTTGCTGAGTTGCTTGATCGCACTGAATGACAACTGTGCTTGGCTGAGACCTTTTATACGCTCAGCCCACAGATGTGCGAATGATAAAGAAGAGTGTGGACGATAATAGAAACGAAATAAAGATAGAGCGAGAGAGAGAGAGGGAGAGAGCTCGGCCTGACGAACGTGCGGTCTTATCTAGCTTATATACAAACGTACATAAATACACACACATATTAAATTGGTGTTAATCTGATAAAATCTTAAACATGCTTGGTTTAAAGTCTTGTAAATAATAATTAATAAATAATTCTTATTTTAAATATAATTATAAATATTATTTTATGCATAATTTAATTCAATTTTATTTTAAATAAATAAATAAGCTATTTATGCCACATTATTCATTGTTATCATTGTCAATATTTTAAATTTCTGATGAAATTCTTAAATTGTATTAAATTGCATTTATTCATATTTTTCCTTTATACCGAATATGTTTCAATTTAACTAACATCCTCATTAAAGAATACAATCCAAAGATTTATAAAACGAATAACAAAACATAAACAGAGAGACCATTTCAGAGAGATGAGAGATGCATGTGAATTCTGAGCACAGAGAGCAGTGCTCTATTCAATAGTGTTAGTGAGTTGAATGTATTTACGAATACATGCATACGCCGAAGCTCAGTGAGTGTCTCATGTATAGAAAACAAACAGTTGATCTGTGCGGCACTTCGTGAATTAGAGAACCATTGCGAAAGAGAGCCACAGTTGGTTTGGGAGTATTAGTTAGTTCTGTACAAATCACTAATACTAAAATAAAATTACACTCAACGTTGCATCAGACACAAATATATGTGATAAGACTCGGCTCAGTCCGACTGGCAATATTTTGGATAGGTTTGCAGCTTAAGAACTTACTTAAATTTAAAAGAATGATAGATGACGAACAGATTTTGTACCATTATGTGAAAGTGTGCGGCACCCTGTATTCCATTTTAGATTCCCCTCTACCTACTTGTTCTAAATTAGGTTGCTTATCAACGAGGCTAAATAAACATGTGGCATGTTGTTTTGCTGTTGACAACCAAAGTCAAATGGAAAAACACCAAAAAAAACTAGTTTATTGCGTTTTAGATTTCGTTTAATAAATACACAAAATAGAATCGACTAGATCATGTGACAAAGATTAATTTTATATAAGCACAAGTTTCACTTCCAAATGATTTAAATACAATTTGTTCTAGGGGAGTTAAAGCAGTTTAAATTCTTCCAATTTAACTGATGTGATTCCAACTTCTTCTTGATGTGATCCTAACTGGCTGACTGCCTGAGAGCATTTGCTAGCTGTAGCATTGTGCCCAATAGTGTATTCCTAGTATTCCTACACATATTACTTAATCATACAAAATGAGCGTAACTCTTTATAAGTATTGGTGGTTTGCATACAGCTCACTAATACACTCACACAACCCGATGCTCTCTTCGTATGCTTCTCAATTTCACGAAGCGTTCAACCACTCAACAGGTTGCTTCTATACATGAGCTATACATGAGCGCAAGTGTTTGCTTGGATTAGTAATCGCATGGCACTCACTAACACAGTCAAACGAGGCACTGCTCTCTGGGACTCTGTTCACACGGATAGAATAGGCTTCAAATTGAGCGTAAAATATGCGTTTGTATTGTAAACTGTATGACAGTCACTAATACTATTGAGGAAGTCGATGCTCTCTCGGCCTTTGGGATCTCTGTTTATGTTTTGATTCAGTCGAAGTTTGTCAACTTAAGCTAACTGATCTGGATAGGAATAGAGAATAAGTTGCCGGCAATTATAATTGTTTGTAATTAAAATCATTAAAAGACGAAAATCAAAACTAACTTAAATAAGATTAGGCAAATACATTTATATATTAAAATATGTTTTAATGTTATACTATATTTTTGCTATAAGCTAAATAAGATGGCATTAAAGAAATAATAAATATTCACATATTTATACAAAGAGATATAACATTAATTAATATCGCTGCTCATAATAAGAGTAATAGAAACATATATTTAATATACTTTAATATGTTTTTTTTTTTACTATACACTTTATATTTACTCTGTTATTTGTTATCTCTTTCATAGTGTTTGTAGTCGGAGCCAATCAGCCCTCAGCTGTGACTATAAAAGCAGAGACTCGACGCGTCTTTAGCTCAGAGAGCAAAGCAAGAGCCAGCTGAAAGCAGGCAAAAAGTATAAACGAAAAGCAATAGAATACATATATAATTCTATATAATTCATATATATATATATAAACAGCAAAATATATAAAATAACTGAATAATGTCGCTGGTTTCTGTCGCCGACTTTGAGCAAGATGCAAATGGTAAGCTGGAGCGACATGCCTTGGACTACTACAGGAGCGGAGCTGGGGAGCAAGTGACTCTGAATCTTAATCGGGAGGCCTACAAAAGGTGTGTATCTAAATATTTAATTATTCCTTAGGAAAATAATTAAATCGAAATATTTAAAATGGAAAATTGGTGAGAAACTAAATAACTTCAATGATACTTTGAATCTTAAAACTCTTTTTTGCTTCTACAATTTTTTAAATTTTGAAAACTTATAGCAAAACGAGAATAATAAATATTTTTTCAACTGTAACCAATTTCGAAACTTGTTTTTTCACTTTGAAAAGCAATTAGTTAATATTACATTTTTATATCTGACAACTTTTTGAAGATTGCGTTTGCGGCCGCGCTGCTTGAGGGATGTGTCGAAGCTGGACACCAGCTGTGAAATCCTGGGAGAGCAGTTGGATTGGCCACTCGGCATTGCGCCAACTGCTATGCAGAAACTGGCCCATCCGGACGGAGAGATTGGCAGCGCACGTGCAGCGGGCAAAGCCGGCTCCATATTCATATTGAGCACACTGTCGACCACATCTCTCGAGGATGTGGCTGCGGCAGCGCCAGACACATGCAAATGGTTTCAGCTCTACATATACAGGGATCGGTGAGTGCTTTATATCCATTGCTCTGCTCATTTTCATTTCAAATTATTTTTCCTGATCAGCTCTTTAACTGAGGAACTGGTGCGTCGGGCGGAGCGAGCCAACTTCAAGGCCCTGGTTTTGACTGTGGACACGCCCATCAATGGCGATCGTCGAGCGGATGCACGCAATCATTTAAGTCTGCCATCTCATCTCACTTTGGCCAATTTCAAGGCGGAGTGCACCCATGGATTTGTGTCCAAGTGCGGCGGATCGGGTCTGAATGAATATGTGGCCTGCAACTATGATCCGAGCATTTCGTGGAAGGACATCAAATGGCTGCAGCAAATTACTCATTTGCCCATCGTGCTCAAAGGCATCCTCACCGCTGAGGATGCGCAACTGGCTCGCGATTTTGGCTGTGCCGGTGTGATCGTCTCCAATCATGGCGGGCGACAACTGGACACGGCTCCAGCCACAATTGAGGTGCTGCCAGAGATTGTTGCCGCCGTGGGCAAGGATATGGCTGTCATGTTGGACGGCGGCATCATGCAGGGTATCGATATATTCAAGGCCTTGGCTCTGGGCGCCCAAACTGTGTTCATCGGTCGCCCAACGCTGTGGGGCTTGGCTGCCAACGGTCAGCGTGGCGTGGAGCAATTGCTGACCATTTTGAAGCGAGATTTCGAGGTCACCATGACATTAACGGGTTGCCCCACATTGGCAGATATTCAGCCAGCGATGGTCGTCCATGAATCCGCCTATTGGCAACATATTTAATTTAAGCTAACCTTCTTTAATTATATTATGTTAAGTTACTTTATTTTAGTTATTAATAATTATAAAGTATTATGCTCTCGAATGAATTAATGATATTATTTACAATTAAATATCTAATTCAATATATATATTCTTATAAAAATATTTACTTACTGCCACTCCAGCTAAAGGATACTGAACCTTCAGTATTCAAAGGAAAACGTTAATAACACATTTTAGATTAAGAAATGTATTTGATATCTTGATAAGTCGGAACAGTAACACAAATAGAAAATATATCTTACTTGTCTTCGAGCCATATTAGAGATTTTAAATATTAAATTAAATGAATAATGATGAATCCTAATTTTCTTATTAAATAATTGGGGAGGATGCTTCGAAGTTAGTTCTTAAATTACTGTTAATTTGATGAGCACTAGTTGGCAGGGGCTTCAGATTATTGATTATAATTTGAAAATCTAGAAACAACAAATATGCTTCAGCTTATTTACATTTCTTTGATTCAAATTATTAATACAGCATTTCAATAACTAAGTGCTGTTATACTGGATTTTCACGATCTCAAGTTAGGTTAAATATATATAAAAATCTCAACATAATTTTACTTAGATACGCCCTTAGAGATGGAGATATACTGGTCTGTGCCCGTGTCACTCAAAGTAAATCGATATTTGCAAATATATAAGGCACTATTTTATGGATAGAGTCACCAAATTTTTTTTGATTTGGAAGGTTTATTTATTTGGGAGGTTGTTGGCGATGTCCTTCAAAGATCGGCATATACCCCACTCCCACACTTGCGCCTATAATCGTCAATGCCGATATTTCGGGTCGTGTTAAGCGATAAATACGCGTAACTTGCTGGTAACAACCTTCAAAGAATCACATAATTATTTTATAAGAAAATTCTTAAATTTGATTCTCTCTTATCAAGATAATATTTTACAAAACTTAGAAAAACTTGTTTAATTTCAAGGGAATTCTTTTATTAGCTTTTTTTTACTTATTTTATTAAATTTAAAATATTAGTTATATATTATAAATATTAGTGTTTATATTATAAATATTAGTATTTTTGACTTAGAATTTTTGAACTTTATTAATATTGCTTGTATTTATTTAGATACCTTTTCTTAGATGTTATTTGATGGTTAAATTGACAAATGAAAGAAAAATAAATGAAAACATCTAATTACAAACATTTGCAAAGCATATAAACTGTCGTCATATTAGCTTATATTTAATTTTTCTAATAAATTCAACAATTCAACATAATAAGTACAAGTAGCGTTGAAAATTTGTTGTATTGATGCAATAGACTCAAGTAAAAAGTCAAGCAATTAATTAATTCATATTTTATTAAAAGAGCTTAAGCATTCGTCGGCATGTTCAATATTTTGACAAGCAGTGTAAAGCTTGCAAAATAGCTTAAAGCTTTTACGTTGTAACGGTTTGCGGGCAGCTGTTTCTGATAAGCACAACAAAGACAATAACAACAGCAATAGGAGCAGCAGCGTTGCCGCTGTTGACGATTCTTCACCTACGTCGTTGGCTTGGCGCTGTTTTCTTTTTGCTCCTGAGTCAGTTCAAATTGAGCCTGTCGCGCGTTCGGTTCTTCGCTACTAAGGCAACATCACAAAGCACAATTAACGGTAAATGAAAGGCAGAGACGTGCGCTGTTTTTGTATCTTCATCTGCGTTTTGTTCGCTATTTGCATTTCTTTTCAAAACTTTTGTATGTATGTGCACGATATTTCGACGAGTGTGCTGCTTCCCCATTTACGTGAAAGTGTGTGTGCGTGTTTGTGTGTGTGTTTCGAATTCAAAAATATGCCTGCACACACAGGTTGGCCAAAGTGATCTGATCGCTTATGCGAGTCGTGTCGTGTTTCTTGTGTGTTTCCATTATTTTTTGTTCTTATCTCATTCTCTTTCGATGCCAAAAAACTACTAAAATTATTGCACGGCTGCCTCCCGTAACAAGTTTTGTGTCCATGCAGCAAATGCACTAACAACAACAACAACAGCAAGAACAGTAGCAATAATCCAAAAAGTTTGGTGTCAAAAGTTTTGATGACCATGCGCATAAAATATTCTGGAAACATTTACATCTTTGTCTGCTAAGCGTTAAGGAGACGTAAAAGGTAAAAGAATAACTCTCTTCTCTTTTTGAATAATGCATTTAATTATCATACTGTACAAGAGAAGAAAACAACTGCATAAATATTCTCCGTCTGTGTTGAATTTTGTTTTCGATAGTTGTCCTTTGGGAATCGAACCCATTTATTTGGCATGCAGATAGCAACAATATTTGATTGGTTTCCACATTTGCTGTCCACAAGGACAGAGAAAAGTTTGTTCATCAACTGGCACTGGAACGCTGAAGCTGAAACTGAAACTGAGAGTTGATTAAGAGCACTCCACAAACTTAATGAAATTTTTTATTTAGAATACGACTATCTAAAAGCAAAGAGCAAATTGCCTAAAATTGTATTTGATTCATATTTCGTTTTTTCATTTTAAATGATACTGTAAAAAAAAAAATATTTCAGAATAGGTTTGGTTTTATATTTATTTTTTGCAAGTTTTGTTAAATTGAGAAACATAAGTTTAAAACTCCGATTAATTTTGATTAAATCCGATTCTAGTGTGTTAAGTAAAAACAAATTCTTGTAGATATTCGGAAAAATTCACAAAATGTTTACGTTATTCGGTTACATTTTGGTGCATTGGTTTATAAGGTTTGCTATCTGTGTCGATCTGTAAAAATATACAGACACATATGCTTAAAAGTAACGGGATCGACCATTATTTTCTTCTACGATAGTTGGATTCTGAGGAGATAATTTTGGAACATATAATATCAGCTATATCATTTTGAATTTAGGTTCCGATTCTGATTCTGCTTTTCCATCGGCAGACAAGCAACTGATTTATTATATTCTATAAAATATTAGCCTGAATTTACTTTAATTCGGTGCTTTAACCTTTAGGTATCCTCTCAACAAATTGTAATCACATAATTGTGAGATTAACCTTTAGCTGTGCAAAAATGCGAAACCTTTTCCTCATATTTAATGGCTCAATCAAATTGACATAAAAAGGTTAAACTATTTGGTCTTTTTTATGCACATATTGCAAAATGCCAAAAAAATTAAGCCAACCCACACACACACACACACACAAAAAAGTTCGGCACACAAATGCCAAATAAATGAATATTTAAATATATAATTTAGAGATTATACGGGTTAATTTTTTGGCGGAAGCGCAAAAGTTGAATAAGCCTGGAGGCAAATACAGTGCGAGAGAGAGAGAAAGAGAGAAAGAGAGAGAGAGAGAGAGAGAGAGTGATAGATGGAGATAGCAGCATACAGTAGGCAGCATTAGTATCAATTATTTATAAATTTTTTTTTAATTTTCTGCTTAACTTTTATTCTGTCCATTTATAAAGCGTGACCTGTGAATTCCCAAGTGAAACTTTATGAAATGTTAATTTTAATTAAGAGCAGGCAAGCAAAAAAAAAAATGCCAACAGATAAATGGAGATTAAGAAAGAGAAGGAGATGATGAGCCAGATAAAGAAAGAGAGAGAGAGAGAGAGAGAGAGAGATGAAAGGCGGACAATGGTTAAACTGCAAGTGCAAGAGAAGCAGAACATGAGGCTAATGTTGCTGGCGGGGGTGTGGGGTGAATTACGTAGAAGTGGGAAACGGTATGTTGACGAATTTGCCAAGAATTTGCTGTTGTTCCTCTTGTTGCACAAAGCGGGTCAAGTTTTTCTTATAAAATATTCCAAGTGCTTGATAAGTCGCGAAAGTAACAACAACAATAGCTAGTTTGCTGCCACCGTCTTCCCAGTGGTTGGTGGTGGCATGTGGCATGTGGGCGCATAGAGTCCTTTGGTTAATCTAACCCAACAACAGGCTGCTCAGGGGCACACAAAACGGATGACTTTTCGTGAAACATTTTGTGAGACAAAGAATAATAATGTCGTATGGTAAAAAAAAACTAAAAATGACAAACTTATGACAAATGCCAAAGGACGAATATTTAATACACTTTCATAATTTGTTGTTTCACAAAAAATTAGATTCTCCTTAGTAACTGTTATTTGTTGAAACCATTGCTTAGGTTGATTCAAAAATATGGGCTTATATAAAGCAAACAATTTTATTTTTAATAATTATTTTTTATTATAACTATATGAAACATATGAAACAATAACAAAATTAATAAAATAAAACAATTTAAAATGTGCCAGAAATTACAAATGGCGAATATCAAATACACTTTCCCAATTGCTTAATAGTTGATGGATTCATTTGGTGTTAGCTAAGACTAAGGAATTGATTATGTTTTCAAACACATTTAATCGAGAATTATTAAATATATATTAAACACATTTTTTCTGCACTGCTGGCATCACCACAAATTCTTTTTCCCAACACAAAACATTAAAACAAAGCATCGCCAACTTTTGTCCTGAATTTTCTATGCCCAACATTTCTTGGATTCACATTCTGAGATTCTATTTAGAGAGGCTATAACAACTTTTCTGCAAAAACACCAATAAATAATGATTGAATTATCAATAAACAACTTTATATACTGTTGACATTCAGAAATGTTTGGTATGTTGTTAGTGGAATATGGCTAAGACAGAAGTCCCTCTTAATTATTGATTTAACAGATATTTTCTTTCGTCAGTGTAATTAAGAACTATTTTTTATTTTAAATAATTATTTATTCTTTTTTTTATTTTATTTAATTATTACAAGTAATTAAAAACTACTTACTTTAAATAATTGGTATACTATTATTTTTTATTTTATTTAATTATTTAATATGTTAACTATAATCATTGAAAAATTATATTTATTGTTTTGGAATTTCTTTAACGAGTAAATTTAATTTTTCTTGTTGCACAGTTCTTTGAATTACATTTGCCTTACACAATTTAAACCAAGTTGCTTGTATTTATTTTCATTAATTAATATTTATATTATATGTAGTATATTTTATCCAGATAAAAAAAGTTGCTTGTATTAATTTTAATTAATTAATATTTATATAATATGTAGTATAGTTTATCCAGACTCTTTGGCAGCAGTTCATTAAATTTGTGGCACACACTTTCCAAGAACTTTGCTTAGTAATAGATAGTGTGTAGAGTGTAAAAAGCACCATGGTTCAAGGAAGGAAAGTTTTGCCTAGAAATACGTCATCATCTGGAGACAAGGTCCAGTAAAACAACAAAATCACGACAAACAAAGTATAAACATAAATTTTGGCTGGGCAATTATTGTTGATGAATTCGTACAGAATATGAGCATAAGAATATTATTTTCCATGCATGTTCCCCGTCCACTTTCATTGAGCTAAGCACGCAAAAGTTTTTTTTTGCTATAATCCAAAAAATAAGTTAAATATACAAACCGCGTAATGGATATGATAGTTAGAGGACAGAAAATGTTTGAGCCACTTGATTGACGATTTGTTATCTTGCCAGACTCAATGGGGCTCCTGCTGCCAATTCTGGTGTCAATTTTCAGCAAACAGTCTATAAATCAAAATATGTGTTTGCCTTGCCAAAACTCATAATTTGATAGCTGGTCAAAATATGGTAAAAACTCATTAAGTCTACTCCCCCATTCCATAATATTTCTATATTTGCTGTTTTGTTAATAGTGATTGGAAATTAATTGCATATTCAACAACAAATATAGTATTTTGTTAATATAATTTATGGGTGGCCAAAATGTGCGTAAAAAAGTCATTTTAAGTTTTAAATTGGTGACATATATATGTAGTCATAGATACTGATCAAAATGATGGTTGGGATTCAAATATTTTATAAACTTTTAACTATATTCGGTTAAGTATTATTATTTCGGCTTGAAAAATAATTGTGTATGCTTAGGATTTAAAAAGATTTACGTTTTATATTATTATTTCTCTTTCAAACCTGAACTTTAACAATTCCGATTCTGGTTTGCCCATTTTTTACTATTTAGTTTTTCTTTGAAATCTTCGCTGATTATTAAAATAAAGTATGTGCGCATCTATAATAAGAATCTTTTTGCAATGCCCATTTTAAAGGTCATGACAGCTGCCACGCGGTTGCACTTAAGATGTGGTTGAATTGTGTGTTTTCACAAATTTCAGATTGATTGTTCACCAGATTATTTTGACAGAGAAATCCACTTTATTCTGCAAACAACTCTATATAAAAGCGGAACTCAAATTCTTTTACTATGCTATGATTCTGGCAAACATTGCAAAGTGTTTGTAAAACTCAAGTGTTTATTTACAAACAAGACTAAAATGGATGCTTTAATCAAATATGTGTAAATGCGATTGTAAACATAAATTTAGTTAAAGGCCAAATTTTAAAAGAAGTAAAGAAAATGATAAGAGTTTATTTTTTTAATATTTCCTCTATCAGACTCATAATTAAATAGTGGTAAGAACTATGTAATTTTTTTAAAATTATTATCTACTCAGCTGATCAAAATTATATACACCTTATAGGCTCGGAGACGTCTCCGTCAATGCAATGATACAAATTTCACTCATCAAATGCAAAGAGTTTTTAACGACTTGTTTTCGCTGGAAAACTAAATCAAGAATTAAATCCGATTTAAATTATTTGTACAAAGGATTTGCCGCAGCATTAATGACACGCTTCAAACTATAAATATAATTGAAAAACTAATTTGAAAGTGGCTGGCAGCGCCTTCTGCTCCACTGCCTTATTACAATTAAGAAAGGGGCAAGAAACACAGTAGTGTGTAAGGAGGTAGGGGGGAGGGGAAGACAAATGGCGAGCCCCGACAGCAAACTGGGGACACAACTAACAGGCAGCCCCGGTGGCAAGCCGAAATTTGTTTTTCTAATTAAAAACGTTTTAAATCCAAAATATTTTATGGCACAATGCAAAAACGGAAACAGACCAAAATTTTGGTGACTCAAATACGCTAATCTAATTAATGTGCCGGAAAATTTGCAAAATTATATAGAACGCGGATCTGAAGCACACCTGCCGTGTGCACCTTTTGAGCTGTCGAGTAAATATATGTTTTGTGATTGCGTGCAAAACAACAGGGAAACACAAAAAAAAAATACACATTTTCCAGCAAGTCCAACAACATTTGTTTGCCACATCCTTTCAGCGGAGGTACACAAGCTGATTTGATTACGTTGCAGGCAAAAATTGGGCAAAATTAGGCATCCGGCAAAAGGGAATTAGCTGAAGTGGACTCCACTTTGTGCGACTCTCTCGACACTCAATGTTCCGTCCCTTTATTCCTTTGTATCTCTGCACAATCAGCAGTCGCTCGTCTGTTTGGCGAGTTGATATACTCTTGCCAAAACGGAGTCCATGCTTTAATTTCTCTCTTTAAAAAAATTTAGAAAAAAAACATTCTAAGGAACACAATTTTTTTTTATCTTTAGGCCATTTTTTCTTATTACTTTTCTCCGAATTTTAGAAGGATTTTGCTTTCATTTTAAAAATGTATTACCTTATTGCCAAAACGGAGTCCATAATTTCACTAATCTCTATAAAAATGTAAAAAAAATCTTTCTAGAGAATAGAAATTTGAACAATTTTATTACTTTTCTCTACATTTTTTGAAAGACTTTGTTTTCCATTTCTACATTTTAAAAATGTGTTTTCAATATATATATTGGGCAAAAATCGACAGCTATATCAAATGTTTTTAGTTTTACTTATTCTCTTATATAATCATCATAATCGATAAGTTAATTATTCTTGTTCCTGAACACTAGCAATAATTTGTTTTAAGAATAATTGTGATTTACCCATATTTAAGTTGTATATCTTATTAAAATAAAATATTAATATATAGAATTGGGTTTTTCTAGTTTAAAGAAATTAAGTTTCGTATAACCGGCAATTAATAATCATTTAACATTTACTTTTTAATTAAAATAATGTCTGCTGCAAAAAGTGATGAGTTTGTTTGCTACATATTGGTAAGCAAAAAAGTTTTTTAATTACGAACTAATCAAAACTCAACTCTATTAACTTTATTTTTGTTATATTAAAATACTATAAAAAAAATACAAATTTCATGTTGAAAATTTAAAGTTAGCTGTTTTCCTCGTCGATTAAACACAGGGGTATAAAATTTATAATGCAATAAAGAGTAACATTTTATGGAGAAGATATTTATGGAAACAAGAAAAATACTCTTTAGGATGAATTTAATTTTATCAAAAATAACTTTGTTATTTTTTAAAACTCTAATATTTAATAAATATCTTTTTTCTTTTCACTTTTCAGTAAACTTACACATCGTCTATCAATGTGATATAGAAATATTAATAAACTACAATTGAAAATACATATTGCGCAGTGACAGAGAGTGGCAAGAGACAGGTGTTAAGAGAGCGGAAGAGGAAGGAGGACGCACACAGAGGCGCCAAGGTGCACCGTGCCTGGTGCAAGACCATCGCCAATCTGTGGACGCGCCTACGTTCGCCGCGGCCCAATCGGGCCAGTGGCGGCGGCTATCTGTTGACGGGCACAAGTGCGACGCGCGAGGATGAGAGCGTGGGGGGCGTGACAGGGCGAAGGAAGCGGCTTCTCAGTGAGGCGAATACCGACGATTGGAGGCAATGTGATGAGCCGGTCACAGCTGGCCGAGAGCTTGCCAACGAGTGCTTAATTAATGTGACGGACTTTAGTGATTTTCAAGCGGACGCTCTGACAGAAACAGAAACAGAAACTGTACTGCGAGTGCCCAACACAGCGACAACGACAACGACCACAAGCAACATCAACATCAGCATCAACAACATCAACAACAACAACATCAACAACAACAACAGCAACAACAGCAACAACAGCAACAACAACAACAACATGTCACGCATTTTACAGCCACGTTATCGTTTTCGTGATCTGCTCCTGGGCGATTTCTCATTTAACGATGATGGCGAAAGGTAAGTCAACTGAATTACATAATGCAGCTCAACTAATTGAGCCAAGTTTTTGACGCACAGGCAGCTGTGACCACTTAAACACACACAAACACAAACACACATACACACACACACACACACACACATACACACGCACGCACTTACAACAACAACGGCCTTAATTATGTACTTATATTGCGTATACGCCAAGCTGCCAGTTGACAGTTCTCAGCTCTCAGTTCTCAGTTGTCAGTTGGCAGCTGAAAGCGACAGTTTTGTAAAATCTTCATTTTGGTGCAGTCCAATGTTAATTTGCACCTTATTCAGTTTTTTTTACCTGCAGTAGCATTTATTTATGTCTTGCAAATAACTACGCTTACAATTTTATACTAAAATATAATCAATATAATTAAAATTAAATCTTATTGAAACATACAATATTGAAAAATTTTAGCTATTCAACATCTTCTTTAATATTTATCTAAGGAAAATAATATTTTCTTATAATAATATTTTCTTATAATAATATTTTCTTATAATAATATTTTCCATTTACTCCCCAATATTTTGACTATTTTCGCAAGTTTTTAAAGGTCAACAATTATTTATCGGGTTTGTGAAACAATGTGAACTTTTCTTCTACCTAAAATGCAACTTTATAATAAATTTAATTAAAATCAAATCTAATAGCTGGTATTTAAGAAGTTTTGGACGATTTGTAGAGCAACAATATTGAAAAATTTGAGCTCTTTAACAGCTCCTTTAATATTTATCTAAGGAAAGTAATATTTTCTTAAAATAATATTTTACATTTATTTTGCTATATTTTGACTATTCTTGCAAGTTTTTAAAGGTCAACAATTATTTATCGGGATTAAGAATCAATGTGAACTTTTCTTTTGCCTAAAATCTTGTTGTTCATTTTTAATAATTTAATAATTAATACAGAAATTCATATTTAGTAATGTTAGCGGCAGAGCGAACACATCTTCCAAAGTCAGCATATCAAATTATTTTGAGTCTGAAGATCAAGATTCGTCTTTGGAAAATGTAATTTCTTAGCCATTATTTTCGTAATCGGACTCAGATTTTAGATGGTTTTATTAGAAATAACTTGGTACAAAGAGCACATTGGTGGAAAAAATCACAAAGCTTATACAGCAATGAATTTTGAATAACCCAGAGAAATAGAGGTAAAAATATTTATAATCTCCAATTTATGTCTGCTCGATTGGAAAGTAAGCTAAATTCTAAAAACTAAAGTGGCATGTCACAAAACAACTTAATATAATTTGTTCAAAACAAATGCTTATAATAATAATTTAAGCAAAAAAGGAAATTCCAAATTTTTATACTAATTTTCAGAAATCACTTAGAATGAAGAAAAAAAAACACTGATATCTAGAGACTGGCAACTCACGATACCTTTGCATTTTAAAGAAAGTTATAAATGTTTGGGTGACCGAGCAACTCTGAATTTTCTTTGCTTTATTTTTGGTTTAATTAAAATTAAGTGCACACTAAAAAAAAAACGTTAATTGCATTCGCTTATTTAGCGCACACGTGCAGAGTCAGTGTCTAAGTAAAATATACATAATTTACGACACACGCCGTCAAATCGAAGTATCGATTTTAACTTGACATGCTTACAGGGGGAGTGCAGGGGGCTGATTACAGGGTGTGTGTGTGTGTGTGTTGGTGTTGCTGTGTGTACTCTACTGTGCTATACTGACGCTCCCTGGTTCAATAGTCGCGAACCTTTGTGCTTAATTATTAACCAACTGCAAATGGCAAACTGTCCTGTCGAACCGTCGGCTCGTTGTTGGCCCAAGGCTGGTTGCCCCTGGCGATGACCAACAACATCATCCATTCACAATTGACTGAGTGAACAATTGAAGTTGAAATGCAATTGATAATGAATGGTATCTTCGGTGATATGCCCGACTGCCTGTCTGACAGGCGATTAACTGATTTTAATTGCTTTTACCTTGCACAGCGTCTTGCAAAATGATATGTTTGACAAACATACTCTAAAGAACGTAAAAAATAAAATATTCTTTTATTTTTGTTAAATCTTTTCCACTTTTATTGTAAATATGTAGGTATAGAAAAGCTCAACAATGCTGATTATTAGAACAACGACAAAACAATTGTCAAATATGTGACATGTGCACTTTTGTTTGCACTCGAACCCATTCTCAGTAAATCGATATTCACAGATTTTATTTGGATTATATTTGAAAGTGCAATCGATGTCACAAAAAAAAAAAAAATAAATAAAAGATTAGAAGTGCGATGGCAAAATCAGAAATGAAAATACTTTTTATACTCTAATATTGATGGTATATTGGTTTTGAGCAAAATAAAATTTGCATTAGACAAAGATTAGAAATTTTATTAAATGTATAATTTTAACTCAATAAAAAATTTCAGAATTTTAATCTCCACAATCGGTAAATAATGTACCACAAAAAGGCCAATCTGACGCAATTTAAGAGTTAATATTATCAAACATTTAGAGTAGTTCACGAAATACAATTTTCTGTATTCATATATAGCTGTTAGAGCGATGCCAGAGTACTTCGCGGTCGGATATGCCCAACAGCAAATTTCCCACTTGATTGTTATATGTAAATGTATTTGTGTGTTTTTGAACAATTGTTCGCTTGGTCAACAGTGTGTGAGCCGATTTAAATTTTGGTAAACGAGAGTGGCCGAGGAACTATACTGAAACGTATTTTAAACAGAGAAAAAGTATGGATTTAAGAAAAAAATATTTAAATGTTTAATTAAACATTTTTTTAAAATAATGCTGACCTAAAATTAGATAGCTAATAATACAGATAACTTAATTGAGCAAAAATTGAGCACGTTTTTTGTGGTTTAATGGAAAATTGATGTGTTTTCTTTGAATTCATTAACTCATGCGAGTGTGGATGAAAGTCAATAGTCAATCAGCCATCGCAATGAACACAACGCAACTGTATTTTATGGCTATAATTTGTCATTTGATTTGGCCACAAGCTGAGGCCAGGAAGGAAGTACATATTTTTGTGAATGTGAAATTTAGTTTAATGTGCTCATATTTATTTATATATATATTTGAAGGTAATGCCAAAGAACAACTTGAAATTGACCACAGAGTCTTTAACATTTAACTGCGATATGGATTACATAAAGGATTGTAAAGTAGTTCCAGACACACCAAGTTTAAGCAGCTACAATTTGACTAGACGCTTCGACACATTTGTTCTGAGCCTGAATGTGCAATTTCAGAGCAGTAAAAGGACATTCTTTCAGTTGGAATACAAGGATGCCTGTCGGTTCATCAACAAGCCCAGTATAAACCCGGTCATTTCTCGCGGTTTTCACGAAGTTTTTGTCAATACTTCCACTTTGAAGTGCCCAGTTATGCCGGGCATCTATTTTGTAAACAATCAATTTACCATCTCAATCAATTTTCCACATCCTTTGGGCAAGTATCGCATAACCATACGCGCCAGCACTCCAAAAAGCAAAGCTCCTTTTGGTATTCAACTGATTTACAACTATAATGTTGTTCCTATTTAATAAATACCCCACATTTTGTTTGTGTATTTATTGCATTTTATTTATTTGGTTAAAAATGGTGCAAATTCAGGTAAGAAACTTCTGCGACCCATAAAGAACATTTATTCTTAGTCAAGATCAACAGGCGAGTCGATATAGCCATATTCGTCTGGCTAAATCAGCGGTTTTCAAAGAATTTTGTTTACAAGTTCTGGCATTGTAAATATGTTTTTGTATTTCGAGCTCACTCGACTACATCATTCCTGCAACTTTGTATATTCTCTGTGTCTGTGTCTCTTTTGGTTCGTTTGGGTTTTGTAAATTATAAACCGAATTCCCAACATTCTTCGCAGCAGAATTTTGTTATTATTGTTAAAGTGACATGTTGAAAAATGAGTTTACGTCATTCGCGTGGAAGTTTGGACAAAGGTCGACAATTATCATGTCATTAATTAAATACAACTTATGCCAGTTTTTACGCTGTGTGCATTTGTTTTTTGTGAATACATTTTAAAACAAATTAATGACAATTACAGTTCTAAAGCATATAATTAAGTAAAAAAACGTGTAAAGTATTATTACGTATCTGATTATTTGTGACACATGTGTCTCCTGAATTTAAGAAAAAATACACTGGCAATATAAATAATCTTTGGTTTTTAGAAACATTCAGTTTAATAAATAATATTTTTAAATAATAAATTGATTGGCCTTGTCTCAAAAATACGATTTGTGATTGTGTGCTGAGTGTAGTTTTGCTTTGGAATCTCTAAATAAGCACTTTACATTTGTCTTCTTAATTTAAGAAAAAATAAATTATAAATAATCTTTGGTTTTTAAAAACATTCAGTTTAATAAATAATATTTTTAGATAATAAATTGAATGGCCTTTGCTAAAAAATACGATTTGCGATAGTTTTGCTCAGCCAACGATGAAATCTCTAAATAATTACTTTATCAATTTGAAGTTATCCAAATTGATCGTTTACACTTCATAAACATCTCGATGAGCACTGTAACGACAAAAAGGTAATCTAAATTATGTAAATACATATAATACATACATAAATACATAATACCTACATATTTATTTGACCAAAACTCTACATTCAAGAAAGGCTTACACGAATTTATAAATTAGCTTCCTTTAGAGATACAATTTTAAAATGTCTGCAAAATAAATGGTTATTGTTGATTTATTAAATGGTTTATTTTTGCTGTATTATTTTTAAAAACAATAAAAAAAATTAATATTTGTATTATTTTAATATCAGTATAAACAATGTCAATAATTGTAAAAAAATAAAAAAGGCACGTAAAAAATATTATAATAAAATAACCAACTGAAGCAGCTGGCAGATGCTAAGAAAAATGTAAATTTTGTGTGAGAATTCCATTTAACTCCACATTGAGACGATGGGCCTAAACAGATTAAATATTACACTTTTAGTTGCTCATACGCCGAGTTGTCCCAGCGGTGCCATAAGGTAACGCTTGCTGCTCACGTATGTATGTAATGTATGTGTGTGTGGGCCCCATTAAGGTGGCATTGTGTGTGTGGGTGTGTGTGCCTGCGTGTCTTGGGCGCCCAAAATCATATTTTGATGCCAATGCTCGTACTTTTGCATTTAATGTGGCGTAAATATTTTAATTTTTTATAAGGCCCGAATTGCTCAGCTGACTGCGACGTGCGTAAGTGGCCGTGGCAGTTGCCATTCTGATGCCACGTTTTCTCCTCAACCATTTGAGACATTTAGCCCACGCCGCCAACTAAAACCGACTAGCGCTCTTGTGCCACATGCCCCACATACCACATACCTCATTGACCTTCTGTCACGAATGCCAGCTCGTTCTTATGTTTTATACCGTGACTAAAATTAAACACTCTTATGTCGCTAATTAAGCTCAACTAAAATAGGCTACTAAGTGTTACTAAACTTCAAATTTCATCTCTTAGCAGAAGCTTTAAGTCAGCCACATAAATGACATTTAGAATAAGTATAAGCAACTATTTCTTATTTTACAATATGTAGAATTTATTCAATGTAAAACTTAAATTACATAAAATTATAAAACAATTTGTGATTTCTTGCTTTTAATTTATTTTTCTATTCATTTATGATTTTTACTAAACTTCAAATTTCATCTCTTAGTAGAAACTTTAAGTCAGCCTGTCAACAACTATTTACTATATTTCGATTTTTTAAATGTAAATTACAAAAAATTAAAACACAATTTTTGATTTCTTGCTTTTAATTTATTTTTATATTCATTTCATATGATTTTTTTATTTATTGCTTATATATTTATTATAAATTGTTTTTTTTTTATTTATAATGTGTACTTATTTTATTAATACTTTTTTTTGTGTTTCTGTCAATCTTTATAAAATACAAGATAATTCCATTTATTTTCTATTTATATCCATTTTTTTAAATGTAAAACTTAAGTTACAAAAAATTATAAAACAATTTTTGGTTTCTTGCTTTTTATTTATTATTATATTTATTTTATATGATTTTTTTTATTTATTGTTTATATATTACAAATATATTTATTATATATTGTTTTGTTTTTATTTATAATGTGTACTTATTTTATTTATACTTTTTTTTTTGTGTTTCTGTCAATCTTTATAAAATACAAGATAATTCCATTTTATTTTCTATTTATATCTGATTTGAAAAAATTCCCATCAATTTTAATTGGAATCTGCTGGGGAAATTAAGTGATTATATTTGTTAATCCATATATTTATATATCCATATATTTATATACCTGGAAAGAGTATACACTTTGCATGCGTATTCTTGAATTATCTTCTCATTCTTCCTTTTGACCTTAAAGGCTTTATGGCACCTTTTGTTGGCAACCTTTTTGGAGTTTGCCTGCAATGTTTGTGTTTTTGACCAAGTCAAAAAAATTATATTTCATTTATATACTCAAAACGTGCTGCTTGGTGTCGACGATGCTGACGACAGGCTGAAGATTTATGCTAACCGAAAACTCAAAATTTTATGGCCTTTGGCATAACATTAACCATGCAGAACACATACAGCATTTAATTGCCCATCCAAATGACTAAAGGGTGTCGACTTTTAACTGGTTGAACTTCGTAATTTGTATGCGGCTGTAAAAATGCTATAAAAGTAACTTGGTAAATCCGGCGTAACTCCTTGTCTACCAGCAAGGATTATTGTATATCGTCTAAAGCCCTTTTTCGATTAATGTCAGAGTACAGATTTTAAAATTGATGTCTCGACAAAAAAATTGTACTTGGACTTCATTAGCGGCATTTTTCATGGCCAAGTGCGCACTTGAAATGATTCGTAATATGGGTGAAAATGTTCAATTAAGTTGTGGAAAAAGGACTACTTTTTTTTCTGCTTTATATATGCAGTGGGTTATTTGCTGTTCACACACACTGTTTAATCTAGCAAAAAGGATTCCTTATTATAACTAAGTAGGGGCTATATAAATATGTACCCCAGTGGGACAAAGGCAGCTGAAATCGCAATCGCCAAAGTAAATAGCTTAAGAGCTCTCAGCTCAAACTGTACCAAGAACCGCAAGATGTTGCGGCTGAGTAACGGTAAATTACTGGTTTTTCGCACGTTTAACACAATTTTGTGTAAACAAGCGCGTCGCAGGAAAGGCAAAACAAAAAACAAAAAAACAAAATAAAATAAAAGCGATGAAGAAAAACCAAATTGATGACGAAAACAAGACGGTAAAATAATCTATCAAGTATCGCATCTTAAATACCCTTAAATACTACATGTCAGTTGGCCCGACGAAATATTCTAATCTTAACAATTAAAATGATTTTTAACAGTTTTTTTTTTAGATGTTGGCATTTATACTGTAATTGTAATTTTTGTTTAAAAATTGATTAAAATCGTAAAATGTTGATTAAACAATAATTGAGACAGATGACTTTATTATCAGTATTATTACTATGATCAGACATTCGAATCATTTAGATGAATCATATTTATATAACATCCATTTAGAAAATTTAATGTTTAATAATATCCAAAAAACAGAAAAAATATATAAAAGTAATACGATTTTTATTCTGATATACAAAAATGTAAATGGTAAAGATTTTAGTTAAGTTTGTTATTTTTATGTAAATCTAATTAATTATTAATTTTCACAAAGTATCAAATTAAGTTTCAATCTTTCTCCGATTCTTGTTATATCTCTATATCTCCAATTCTTGCCAGAAATGTTATGCATTTTATAACCTCAGATAACCTACATTTTATGGTATTCATTTTAAATTTGAATTTAAAATAATTTCTTAATTAATTTCTTTAATATATTTCAGTTTCTACATGTTTTATAATTTATTTTATTTCCTATTTTAATGTTAATATTTTCAAATTTAAATATTGTTTTGAATATTGTGCGACACATTTCCCGACGAAATTTAAGCACCCTTTTTTTTTGTATTCACTCCTTAATAAAAAAGGGAGAAAAAAAAACAAAAGTAAATGTCTTGCACTTGACAGAAGAAAATGGGTTGGTTTCTCTTGCTTAGAGCTCTGGTCGCTAAGTTTGGCTTGAAAGGACTCTGCCAGCGGGTCTTGCTCTTGGCCATTAGCGTGCATTACATGGCGTTGAATTTAAGACAAGACCTTAATGGTTGTCCTAAGTTCTGGCATACGAAACTTTAGCTCATATAAAGTGTGTATCCAATTTCGATGGTGAAACCGGAAAACATTCAAATTTTGACAGGTGCAATGTTGTTGTTGTTGTTGTTGGCATTCCTGAATCAGCAACCAGGGGCACAGCTAACCACATACTTACATAATGCAAACGTGCATATATCCATTCATTCATTTGCATTCTCCATTCACCATTCCGCAGAGAACTCTTGTAATCATAAAAGTTTGAGTACTTCTGCACTGCGTCAATCATTTGCATAGCTCCCGTTACTTTTCCACTGCACTCAACCTCAATTCCCAGATCTTCTCCAGCTTTTGGACTGTTTCTGTTTCTTAATAAATACATTACTTGTACTCACGTTTTCAGTTGCGAGTGCATACAATTTTTGTGTTTCATTTTATGTGTGTAACCCTTTTTTTTTTTTGAGAATAAATTAGATGTATATATTTTGTAGATATAGACTAGGCTTACATTTTAGTTTTCTTTATATTTGTTTTGTATATTTATTTAATTAATGTTTTCTAAAAACTGTCTAAATTATAAAAGAGGTTTTAAGATATACAAATTTTTAAATCCAAATTAAAGTTAGAAGTTGGATTTAAAAAATGAAAAGTCAGTAATTAAATTATATTTAAAAATATATATTATAATAATGTATATATTTTAATCGGACTGTACTAAAATGTGTAAAATTTAAAGCATACATTTCGGAAATCCGGAAAAACCTAATCAGACCAAAATTTTGTTAAGTGTTTGTAGCTTAATAAAAAAACTCTGACTTTAAAGAGACATAGAGAGAGAAAAAAATGGAGGTTAAATGTAAAAGGGAAAACAAAGAAGAGATTGCAAATTCATGAAGCTGTGGAATAAGCCAAATTAAGCACAGTTGAGCATGCTCAGAGATTTTCGTGAAATATGCTAATATTGGAAAAATCATATTAACAAAAGAGAGATTCCGAAACGAGAATAAATGAAAAACGGCATTGTTACATTTACTGAGCAGATTAATCAGCGGTGCATAAATCAACAAATCAGGTTCAAAGTTCAAAGTCTGTCTAATTTCCATTTAACCATTATTTTACTCACGTTTGCAGTTACAACATTTAATTATTTTTTTTTTTTGCACATACAGCACTTTATTATTTATTTATTTTTTTTTAAATTTTTGTAAATATTTTGATGTAATTCTTGATTATGATTATTCAAACGTAGCTAGAATTATCTTCAGATATTGAAGCAAACATCAAGCAAAAGTTTGTTTGATATATGCGCAGAAAAATTTTCAAATATTCAGAATAAAGGAATCTAATTTGTTCACTCGATTGCTATCTTAAATTAGCAGCAATAAGTATCCAATATATGAAAAAAATATATGAAAAATTAAAAATATTCATAATTGACATTTAATGTACAGTCAGAGAAAATCTAATTACACAAAGAAAAGAATGCAATTTAAATGTTATTAAATCGCTGCTGAAATGGGGAAGTATTCTTTTCAAATTTTTAAGGTGAGCTGCTTTTATTTTTTGTAGTATGCACACATCCAATTTAAATTGTGCCCTTTTGTGGATAATGTTGAAGACAGGTAATTGCAGAGGTAAATAAGCAATGAGGTGTGTACCTCCTCTTTATCCCTCTCCCTCTCTTTCATTGTTTGCTGTTAAGGGGTTGTGATTACCATATACATCCACTTCTGGGCCCAGAAATGGGCCTGGCTTGTTATTAATGCATTCTATTTATAAATGAACAAACAACAGTTTCGCAATTCTTGCCCCATTTTGTTGATGTTCGATAATTGTGGCTTTAGCAAGATTATACAAATTATGCCCAGTTTACAAAGGCATAAGAATAATTTGAATTAATTACAGTGAAAATCATGTGTTTACCTGGCAAAACTTATCTATAAAATATATTATTGATTATTAAAATCTTGATTGCTTTGCATTTACCTGTGCCAAAGTTTTTAGTTAATGTTAGAGGTAAATGAAATGCACAAGTGCAAATCAAATAATAGTAAAAAAAAATGATGCTAACTTCTCAGCTTGTGCAATATTATTTGCTGTAAAATTTGCATTTTTCTGTAATGAAATTTGTAGTTGTGAAGTCCGCGTATAAAATGTACATAAATCGTGGCCAGCAAATTTACTATGCAAAATAAATCTGTGAACCAAAAACTGAATGATCTCGTCAGTCAGTGAGTTTGCCAGTCAGACAGTCAGACAGACAGACAGCCGCAGTATCCCTTAGTTCCACTTGGCTTGTCCCGATTCATTTTGATACAGTTTGATTTCGAATACAAAAGGATATCCGCTTGGATGGGCTGCAAACAGACAAGAAAAAAGGGATTGGGGGCAGAGCAGAGCATATCCGAAAAAAAACAATTCTCTTAAAAATTTTAGATTTATAATAGATACGCTGCTGCGTTCTCGAATAATCACATATTTAACTGAGAATTCATTTTGACAATTGACAATTATTGTTCAGGTAATTTGCACGTCTTTTCCCTTTTTTTTTTATTTTTTGTGTGTCGCACAATAAAAATTTGTCAGCATATTGAAAAGGAATGCGAAATAAACTGACAAAAGCAGAGCTATTAAATGCGTCATTAAGCACAAAAACACGAAAGAATTCAATGAAGGAACCTAAGCAAAAGCATCTTCCTTGTATTAATATATATATATTTATATATTTTTTATTATATCTTTTAATACCCTTTACCAATTTTTCTGAACTTGCTCATGTTTCACGCTACATTTGGGGCTTGACAAAAATGGTTGTCAACTAGCCAAGATTCTGTCCACACAATCTGCACTAAATTCACACACCAACATCTTCATGTGAGGTGGCACCATGGACAAAATTTAAAGTTTCTAGTTTAATTTCTTCTAATTTTTTTTTTTAACTTTTTATTAAAGTAGTTTCTAGCTTATTTCTACTTACCTACCGTACAGAGTGTATTCGAAATATATGTGGTATAAATAGTATTTATTTATTTAATGCAAATTAATTTCAGTTGACATAATATTGGTTGCATAGATCGGAAAAAATTCAAAGGTAAACCAAAGAGACCTTGAATATAATTTAAAAGTTAGTAAAGAAAATATTAAAAAAAGTGTGTTCAAAGTGTTCGGTTAAAGCCTAAAGTATTTATAGCTGAACAAACATTGCATTTTTGGTTATAATAAAAATTACTGAATATTGCAAAAGCTATTAAATTTGAATTTAAATATATTTCTAAAAAGTATTTGCCTAAGTTCGCAATCTTTTTCATAACAAACCAATTTACTTACTGTACAAAATATATTCTAATTTATTATAGGCGAAATATTAACATAAATTTACTATTGCTAATATGACTCGATATAATTTTATTAAAAATGTATTAATATAAATAGAGAAAATCTGCTCGCTAAAAAACTTGTAGTTGAACAAAAATGAACATACCAGAAGATTAGAATATTGTTTGCAGCTTTTTATTGTTAAACTTACGCAAAATCTGTTTGTTTTTGCCATTGTACATTTTGAGCTGCGGAACTTTGCTCATAATAGAATTTTCAAGCATTTGTTGCTTTTGTTGCTGGAAACCACAAATTGCCTTTTTTGCACGTTGATTGATTTTGGAACTTTTCCAGTTTTTATTGTATTTTTTATTTATTTTCTTTTTCATCTTTAGACTGGACTCAGGCACACTTCAACGCTTATACATGCATACACACAAATCCACACACACACACCCACAAACAATTTTAAATACCGTACAAAAAATATCCATTTAATATTGCAGCGGTTGCAATTTTCAATAGTTTTAATCACATAATTATTTATTGTTTTAAGTACCATTTGAATTTATAAGCTGTTGAGGGGTGTCATCGAGGGCCTTTGAAATTGAAATGTTAATTTCGTAACCAACTGCGACTCGAATAATTTATAAATAGTCAAATGACGTAAAGAATTATTTAAAAATAGATGGCAAACAAAAGCCGAAGTATTCATGGAAATGCGGTAAATGATAATTTCCGTTTCGGTTGTTTTTCCTTTCAGTTAAGTTAATGCGACATTTGTGAAATTCTATGTAAATTATTATCTCATTAATGATTCAACTTGGGATATGAATAGAAGGTACGAATTCTAAAAAAAATAATAGACAGAGAAAAGTATATTTGTATAGTAATTTAATGCTATATCTAATGATTTGTTAAGTAACATTCCAAAATGTAAATTAATTATTTATTTATTCAACTTGAACTATTAAACATTTTTAAATTTACGATTAAAGCTACAAGTGATATAAAATTAAAAGCGAACAAAAAAATTAATAATTTTAATGAAATATAAAATAAACTTACCAGACCAAAAAATGTTATTTTATATATATTATTTGTATTCAAGTATCAGCTGTCCATCAATTTGGGAGACAATTGTGACTCGTTTTAATTAAAACAATCTGAGGGCATCTTGAAAAATGTACATTACCAAATTGACACATTTGTAACGGTTCATTGCGGCCCAGTTAACAGCCAGTGAAATTGCTTTGAATACAATTAGCTCGTATTGTTTTGGGCATTTAGTTTCGGGCTTTAATGACTGTCCCAAGCAATTAAAAGCAAATTAAGTATTCGGCTTAAATGTTTTAGCCACTGTGTTTGTGTTTAAACTGCGACTGGATTGCTCAATAATGAGTCGGAAAGGCGTGAAAGCAGCGCAAACACTTTCAACTGCAAACACTTTGACGAGGGTGGCAAAGGAACAGACCAACGGATTGGACCAATATTGATAGAGCACTGGAAAAGCAATTGAAACTAACCAAGAATGGCCAAGTGGAGTGTTTTTCAGCTTGAAAAATACTCTGTTCTCCAGTGTTACATAACCAGAAGTAAAAGCTTAAAATTTAAATATATTTCTAGTCCCCAAAATGATATAAACTTTATATTCTAGAGTATTTTATGTGTTAATTATATAAATAAATCGTAACTTTATTTATACATGAAAAAAACACGGATTTTATTTTTAAAATGGTATAAACGTTATATTCTAAAGTATTTTATGTGGTAATTATATAAATAAATCTTATATTTAATCATACTTCAAAAAAACTGAATTAAGTCTGCGTTTTTGTATGTGACTGTTTTATTTAGAGTTAAGTTTTAAGCTGATTTGTCAGAGACTTTTAATATATATATATATATATATATATATATAAAAAATATTTACACTATCTCATCAAACTCTGCAATTAAGCAGCAATTAATCAGAATGTTTCGCCTATAAGATTTTTAGCTTATTCAATCTGGATTTAGCCGTAAAGTTGTCAGCTGTTCTAAAATTCGGACAATTACATTAAAAGAAAAAGATAAAAAACTTAAAATAAAACTTATTCGAGAATTTAATAAAATTTCAGATGTCAGCAGATTATCTTCGATCCACAAGGATATCTTATTTCTAGTTTACTACTAGTTTTAAAAAAGTCCTGGAAACTTTTTTCAATCATCGATTTGTAAACTTTAAGAAAGTCATTCAAGCTGTCAGTTATCATATTCTGCTCTTATAATCTGATACGCATTGTTCCTCCTCAATGGAGGAGGACTGAAGGGCTTTCCAAATAAATGGTTAGCTCTTGCAAGTTGCGACAGAGTGCTGCATGTCTGGGAGACCTGTGTGGCATTTATCGGGAAAAGTTAGTGTGGTTTTTTGTATTTGTGGCGGATCAAAGCGAGAGAAATTCGAACAATGACAGCAAAACACTTCGAATGGGTTTTAATTAGACGTTCCATGCTCCCCAGGCTTCGTCCTTTGTTGTCATCTGTCAGGTTGACCTTTTTTGGTCTGGTTTGTCGCAACGTATTTGAGGCGCCGCAATGCAATTTCCAAATGGAAAACCGTTTTAAATATCCACAATCAAATGCATTGTGAGACGGCGCAGTCACCAGAGTTGTGCCGGAACAATACATTTCGGCTTGTGTCCGCCATTTGCCATTGTGTCGCTGCTCAGCTTTGGCCACGTTGCTGGACTGGACTGACAGCTCCTCTGACACTGGAAAGCTTTTCCCAAGGTATGCGAGGCCTCCGTTGAGTAGTCGTACATCAATTACTGTCCCGAACAAATGGCATTCAATTAGCTCTCAAGCGACTATAAGGAAAGCACATCAAGGTTTCTCTCTCTCTCTCTGTCCCTTTGTCAGACTCCTCCTTTGTCTCCGTCCCTTTTTCTGTTTCTGTCTCTGGCTCCTTTCCTGGCTTATTTAAAGTTAATCAAGGCTCGAGCAGCTGCACGTCGATGGCATTTTTTTTTTTTGGCTATCAGTTGTCCTTTGCTTTACGTCACGTGTTCCTTTTGCATAATTAATCCTGAGAAATTGTATTTATTTTCAGATTTATCTAACCAAAATAGCAACGATTTCAGCATATTGCGTATACGACATGTGTAGTCGGTTATATATATGTATACCCAATTTACCCCCCACCATATACAGTGTGTCAATCATATAGCAAGAAAATGCCACACAATCCCCCAAGCAGACCAACAAATTATTAATATTGACTTGTGTAAAAAAAAAACACAAAATATTGCGTGAAAATTCATCAAACAGCAAATATCATAAATTGAGCTCAAGTCGAATTTGTATTATATATAATTTATGTGCACACGCTGTTGCCTGACTTATATTTATGTAATTTAGTTTTTTTTACAATTTCAATTTTTTTTTGCTGTGCTTTGCCTACAAATAACATGGCAAACACGCAGCTGTTGGCCACGTTCGCGTCATTGGCAGCTGGGTTTCTAATGAAAAATCAGAAAAATCTGTACGGATGTCAGCAAAAAGTCGACTTATGAATGCGCTTGCCAATTGCTGGACAGATGAAAAGATTCGTAGAATATTAGAATAAATTATTTAGTAATAGATAAGTCATAAATAAAAATTAAACTGAGAGCACATTTAATCGATTAAATAAAATTAATATTTATTTGGGGCTTCAGTTAAAGCAAACTATATGAATTTATAATTTAATCTACTTAAAATAGTTAAACTAAAATAAATTTAATTTTTTTAAATCTATTAAAACTAATTGTAAATTAAGCTCGACAGTATTTAATGTCTATCATCTACTCAGTTTTTAATAAAACGGGTTTTTTTATTAGAAATTGTTGGTTCTTAATTATAAGCTTAAGTTTTTAGCACTGAGCTAGGAAACATAAATTAATAATATTAATAATAATAATTATAAAATGATAACTTTTTGACATTTTTAATGAACACAGATCACACAAATTTCTTATTTAATGAAAATCAGATAATTGTTTATATTATTCCATCTGCCACATTCAACTAAATTTAGTTTCAGCTAAAATCTTCTGAGGTAACTAATTGAATTTCCCACTTTTGCCTTAATAATGTATTTATAGAAGAAACTGCTTTGGCAGTAAATTAATTATTAAACAGGTTGAGTAACCTTTTGTTATTTAGTGTATTGATCGATATTGTTGCAGCGCCACGAAACTGAATCGAAAGCAAGTAAAATTGTGAATAGATATTTTATTACAAAAATATTGATTACACTTCGCTGTTGCTCCTTATTAAAAAGGAGGAATTTCTTATTAATAAAAAAGGAGGAAAGGAGGCCAAATCAATGCAACAGTATTAAAATATACAGAAGTCCTTCCGCCTTCATATCAATATTTTATGAGTACGATAGATTTGTTACACATATTTTTTTTTATATTATTTAGTAGTTTTCCCGGACAAATACTTCGTCTTTTGTATTGTGTAACACTGTAAAATGAACAAATAATACCTATTTGAATAGGCAATCGAAAATACAATCCTTTATTTCACTACTACAAATATATATGTAGGAAAAAAAAAAAGTTTTTTCTATTTATACACAAATAAAAAGACAAATTGTATATAAAAACTTTTATTTAATACCTGTCAAAAGTTTTGCATGACGGTCAAGCACAGTGCCTACACTCAGAAAAATATCTATTTGAAATTTAGATAATTCAAATAATTGTATATAGCTTGCCTTATTCCAAGCGTAGACCAGTTTGTTTGTAAGAAAGCCCTTTTTGTTTTAAAAGACAAGGTGGACTCTATCTAAAATTGAGTATTTTTTTCACACTGTCATTTTTTTCTAAAATTAAGAACATATTTTTTTAAATAATATTTTTAAGCTAATATATAATGAACTCAAATAATTTATTTTAAAACGAATTTTAATTAATTAAAAACTTTTTTTTTAATAATCAAAAGCATTTCTATAGAAATACAAAACAAATTATAATTTTAAGAACATTTTCTACGTATTATTGATGCAAAATATTGTGTTAATTTTAAGTATTTTCGTTGTATGTTTAAAAATTGTTTTTAAAAATATAAAATATGTTAGGGTAGATTTTCTAAATATTGGGTAGACTTTTCCTAATTTTAAGGTTTATTCTCTGAAAATGTGTGTCAACTGCTTTAACTTTTCAATGAAGTTTTCATTTATATTTTCATGTACGCCTCTCATAAATATACATTTATTGCACCGTTCTTAGCCTGGCTAATTCCGACACGGCAGCTGTCACGAGTTTCATAATGATATTAAAAAGACCACAAAAATTCGTTTTGTGTATTTTGTTTGGTTTTGACCGCTTTGTTGTTTCTGCATATCTAAAAAGGAAATCAGCTAAAGTCTGCTTGACAAAGACCCTTTCACTCAGTTATATCCTGTTTTGGCATTGTGTCAAAAATAACATTAGTTTGTTAACAACAGATAACTGTGATTAATAGACATATTTATGAAAAGTTCTTTGTTATTTATTATGTAGCTTAGTCAGAGCAAACTATATTATTTTAATGCCTATTTTAAGTTTGTTCATTTTGTGCTTCTGGCAATTTATTTTAGGCTTTTTAATTAAACAAAAATTAGTAGAATATATCTACTAAATATATATCTATTAAAAATATATCTACTTAAATTTATCTACTAAACTAGCACTAATTGGGCTCTTTAGAACTTTATTATTTTATTATATATATTAATATATATATATATATATATATATATATATATATTATTATAAGTGAAAATACTTACCTGCATTACTTGCGCCTCAAAATGAATGATAATTTGAAATAAAAATGAAGCGCTAAAAAATGCAAAGGCATTAAATACACATCTAATTTTCATATAAATTTATATATGGAAAATATATGATATAGTAATCAGAAGTTGATTAGTTTTTAAAGCTATCTTCTGATTTATAACATATTAAAACTAAAAATTTACTTAGCTAATTTCTCTGATTGTAAATGATATTTTTTGTTTAATATCAACCAAGTTATACCCATTTTAATGCAGTTATTTCTACAGGATATGGGACTAAAAATAAACACCAAATAAAAAAAAGGTCCTTAAAATTGTTTTTCGTATTGCCTGAAGGGTCGTCTCCTGATGTCTGAATGTCCCAACCAAAATGGGTCTATCATCTCTTTGCCTATTGCATATGATATTTTGCGGTTGACAGTTATTTTCATTTTTATTTTTATTTTCATCTTCATTTTTTTTTTTGCTTTTTGCGATTTGGGTCTGCGGCCAACAATCTAAATTGATAAGCTGAAAAGGACTTTGACGTTTTTTTTTTGTTGTTGCTTCGATGTGAAGCACTCTAAGAAGCCTTCTTTGTGCTGACATTTTAATTACAACGGTGAAAAGAGTGAGCAGTGCGGAGTGAGAGGTGCTTGGCCTATTGGCCATTAGGCTGTTCAATTTGCTGCCTGCAGACATGTTAATGCGTGTCAATGGGATTAGGCAGTCAGAACGCGAGGCGACTACTTAATGGAACCGAAGCAGGCAGCCCAAAATAGTGGGATGCCACTCGATTTGACCAACATGTGTGGAATTGTGTCTCCCATCAGCCATCTGCTCTTAGCCATCTTGCACCTCTCCCATTTACCTTCCAGTCTCCAACTCTTGTTTTGGCAAATTGCTTACAGCCAGCAAAATTCATGTTGTGCCATATTTTGCTCAAATTCTAATTTGTTTTTATATATTTATGTGTGTGTGTATATGTAGCACGTTGGTGTTAAAGTGTATTATGTTGTCTTGATTGTGCGATGCGTATCATTACAGGAAGCTGGCATCATCATCGGCATCTCTGGCATCTTTGGCATGATTCTCGCCTGTCTTTGGGCCTGTGGAGGCTGTTGTAGGTAGGGACAAATTGCAGGAAATTGACTACAAATTCACTTGGGACACCCAGCTTTACTAATCAGCACAAACACATACACACACACGCTCCCACTCACACACACACACACACAAAACACTCAGTCACATTTAATTTGCTTGGCATTTTCAGTGTTTGTCTCTCAGATTTGGCTTTTATCTTGTGAAGTTTTGAATTGTCATCTGCCAGGCATATCAATGAGCCCCTCAATTTTAATAAAACATTCTACAAAAATAACTTTAAGCTGAACAATTACCTGCAGGTATTCCCAAAAAATGTATTTTTATGCCTCATTTACATTAAGGGCATGTAACTTTTTAATTATTTATTTATGTAATGTCAACTAAATTTAGTAAGTTCAAAGCAATAAATTTAATTAAACTTAATTTAAAATACAATGTAAGATCATATATAAAACTGAATATAAGACATTTTTACAAGATTTCTGGGGGTATTATAATGCAAAATGGTCCAACATTTGTTGCATGAATTAAGAAAAACTCTGGAAAAACATTATCAGATGAAATATATATAATAATATATAATATGAATTATATATCATGAAAAAAAGTTATTTACGAAAAAAGACATTTAAAATTGAGTTCTTAATTACAGAAATTTAAGACTCTTAATTGATTGCATAATATATAAACTATTGTAATCATTACCATATGCCATAATTCATCCATGGCTGCCTCGTAGGAACGCGTCTTCATTTGGGGACAGCTCGCAAGCTGAACTGCAAATAAGGTTGCCAAAGTTCTCGGATGTCCCCAAGAATAGAGGGACAAGAGCAGTTAAATCATATCTGGCCGAATTTAAAAATTTGCTAATATTTTAGCCAAATACTGTTTATTTCATTTATCAGAAAGCATATTTAAAAATCACCGATTTTCATTTCCTAATTCCATGGTAGATTCTTTAAAAAGGTTGAATAAATATAAAATATTTCTAGGGCTTTATTTTTATATTTCGGGCGATTTTTCCAATGTTATCTTGATATAGTTTTTCTGATAAGAAGATATTTGGAGCATAATTTAAATTCTAAATTATAAATTTATCCAGGCTGATTTCTCAATAAATCCTTAAAATTGAGCTTAGACAGACGTAAATATGAATTTGTAGATGTTATGATTTAATGAACTCATATTTTTCATATGTTTTCTTCTCTAATTTGTCTTCAAACTAATGTAAAAATGCAAAAAGAAAAAAATTAAATTTATTTAAATAAGTAAGACAAATGAAAATATGACTAATGAAAAGAAAAAGTGCAGAAAATACTTCTAAGACAAAAATGTACGAATAAATATTAAGTGTTGTTGTTGGATATGTTTCTCTAAATACTTTGCATAGCTGAGGAAACGACAGAATTCTGTAAGCATGAAAGCTATGCTAATTTAATGGGATGAATAAATTAACTAAGAAAATCTACGCTGTAATTGCCGATTAACAGAGCATATGTGGTGAATTATAACTGTTATGCTACTGGTATTAACGGTAAATGTGCAGCTGTTACTGTTACGTATTCTCATCGTGTATTGCCAGCCAAAGAGTATTTGCGTGTTTTACTATTGTTTCTTTTTTTTTTTTTGTTTTTTTTTTGGCTACTTGCCACATTTGAAATAAATTGAAGTAATTTCCCTTGTGGGTTGCAAAGTTTTCAATTGCACTTTTTATATCTTCGGCTATGCATTTTCCGTCAAGGCAAGGCTTCAGTGGTTGTTGTTGTAATATTGAGGCATGTTGCATGTAGCATGTTGTATGTGACATGTTTAATTTGTGGCTGTCAATCGGCAAATAATCTGTTTAAATTATTTAATCTGTTATCGCTTACATTTGTGGTTGCTGTTTGATATCGATTTTATGTTTTGAGCAATCATTCAATTTATTCATCGACAATCTCATTTCCGGCCCCGATTCATATTTGTGCCTTTTGTGGGTCTTTAAAAATTCTTTTGTTCTTTTCTTGTTTAATTTGTTAGTATATGTTTGGCACAATTGAAGTCTAGTCCTGCGAAAGGATACGCGCACGATTTACATGATTTGCTTGACATTTTGCGACTCTCTTAATATGTTTACAAAATAAAATTTTCAGTGCAAATTTGGACTCACGATAAGTTTGCAGTCTTTAACATATTTTTCTTAAATAAAATTTTAATTTTACTTCTTATTCAATTTTAATTAGATGCTTGAATATATTTGTGTTTTATTTTATTTAATTTTTCTCTCATAGATTTTAATAAGTTCTCTGAAAAAATTTACATTAATTTTATAATTTTCAACAAAATATTTTTTAAAGTTATTATTTGTTTTTATACTGTACATAAGATTTTTAAATATATATATAATTTTTGTATTTTTTGTGTCGATTGAGTTAAGTTTACAGTAAATAAATAATAAATAAATCATTTTTTCCCTTAATTCTTTGAAAATACGTTAAAAATACATATTAATCCTTAATTTGTAAGCACCGAGTTAATTGAACGCTAGATGGCGCTTTGTACGTTTTTATCTTATCTCTGACTGCTCCTTGTAGACTTTTTAGCATATGACGTCAAAAGGTCACATCTGACGTCACAGAAAAGCTTTAATGTTTACGCATGCGAAAAGCAACAAATCGGAATCGAAACGAATTGCAGAACACGTGTTCGCTTTGGCGCCAAATTTGTTGATTATGAGCTTTTGCACATTTTGTTTTGTTGTCATTTTCTGGGTTACGCGACCGCTGGCTCTTCTGCGCTCTTCCGTTCAGTCAGTTAATCATAAAGAGAGAGTTTTTGTTTGGAGTGTGCTGTTATATAACACGTGCTCGAGTACACTGCCCAATAAATATTTATTCAAAATTGAAAAATTGAAATAGAAAAATTTTATATTAACAGTACACATCAAATAATTTATTTTCGCATTTTGTATCAATTAATACAATTTATTTTATTAAAATTATTGTATTATTCATATTATAAATGTAAATTTTTTGTTTCCTTGTTTTAATAATTGCTTAATTAAGAATTAGTTAGCCATTGTAATTTTTTACTTTAATTCTATATAATTTATTTATTAATCAATCAAATTAATACATTTATTAACCATAAATAAATAATGAAAATTAATTTCGGTGACCTATAGTACATCTCAAGATAATAATTTAATATATCTGTTTACTTGATTTATAAAACTATATTTTGCCTTATGCTACAAAAGCCGGGCAACTCTGGAGACCTGCACTCGTTAACGAGTATATTGACTAACGCAGGATTTAAGAGAGTTGCGTTAAGTGTGTAAAGAGCAATCGCACATCAATGAAGTTATTACTAAAAATACGCACGCACCCATAAAACCCACACAAATACACAAATACAATAAATGGACAGTTGTGGTTTAGGTTTGCTAGCTTGCCCAGTGTCACAGACGGCAAGATTTTAAATCTGTCAAGCAGCAACAGCAGCAGGCAGCAGCAGCGGGCAGCGCAGTCGACGTCGGAGCAGCGTCGCTGTCTTCAGTCGGTTGTGTTTTTGTGTGCTGCCCGTTTCAGTTAGGTGCAGAACTGCGCGACGTTCTCATCGTCTCAATTCCCGTTGACCCAGCGCAGCGCTTCAGCAACGCGTTTTGCACGTTTCCATTGCCTACTTTTGTGCGCGCCGCGTTCATTAATTAATCTGAACGATAGTCATTTTTAAAAACCCACACGCCGCCCAAAATGGCGCTAGTTGTTAATTAATGTTGGCAAAACAAAAACGAAAGAGGTTTTCAATTAAGTGCGTGTGTCCTTGAGCCCCAAAAAAACACTGCGAGCGTCTAAAAGTCGTGTGCAATTTGTTGGAGTCGCAAAAATAGAAAACGGAAACTGCATTTGCCTGGTTTGACAGCTAAAAATGGCAGCATAATCAAGCGTGTGTCGTTGCGTGTGTATTAATACTAATATATATAAAGATATATATAATAGTTATATATATATAAGCTAACAAGCCAATAACTATTTGCGTCTTTTTCTCTTGATATGCAGTAAAATTAAATTTTACAGCATACTTTTGTGTAGATACTTTGAAATAACCTTCTCAAGTACCTCGTGGTCCTTGTGGCATCAGCTATATCCTGCTGCCAGTCTACCAAAAAAATATTTTGCTTATTGAATCCTAACTGCTTTGCGGGTTTTTTTTTTTTTTGGTATTTCTGTGCTCCTTGCAATATGCAATTTAATGACAAGAATGAACAAGCAAATCTATAACAAAATCGATTTGTTGCTGTTCTGTTTTTTATCTCAGTTTCTTGTGTTTTTTAAAAGCAGGCACAAACTATTCATGCTGCAATTTGTGTCTAAAGGAATAAATGACAAAATACCCAAAATGCCTTATGGCTTCAACGGGCGCTGTGTAACCCAAGTATGTGTGTGTGTGTGCGTGGAAGCATATGTGTGTGTGTGTGTGCTTATAACTTGCCTTGACACATATCGCTGGCAGTTCCCGGCGAATGGGCTCCGTGCGGCTCTTTCTGTTTGCTTCTTGTTTTTCATCAGCTTCTTTTTTTTTTGTGATTTTCACATTTTCTCGTTAGTTTTGTACACGTGTGCCGCAAATAAACTGACTGTTGTAACTCAAAACGCACACACACACACACACAGCATTGGAATGACATGCAGCATTTTTGAGTTAGCCTTTATGACACATCTCGTTGGTAGCATTTTGGGCAGACATTGTTTATCTTTGCAGTTAATTTGTTTGATTTGTTGTTGTTTGTTGTTTACTTCAGTAAAGTTGAACATATTGCAAACTGTGTGTTTTGTCAGCCATATGTTTTCTCTTGTTTGTTAGCAAAACCGTTTCTTTTTTATAATCTAAAAAAAAAATACATCCAAAGGACATCTATTAATTCTCCATGTGCATTAATCATGTTCCTCTTTAATGTTTCCTTATCGATTTTATTCTTACTTCTCCCTGACAATCCTCTTAATAGGGTTTTCTTATTTTTAATTAATGGGTATTAGAAACAGTCCTGTTTAAAAAAAATACTACTTAAATAATTTATATCTAATTATAATTCAAATTAAAAATAATCAATACGAAAAAGTATATATGATGTAAGAAATGTACATCCTGACTTATTATTATTTTCTTTTTAATAATATTTTTAATTAAATTTTATTTAACTATTAACTAAAATATGAAATGGTCAAACATTTATTGGTATCGGAAAACGATTTAAATTTATCTGTACATATAAAGAAAGGTTTCGATAAAAAGAAATGAAATTAAATTTTTTTATTGGATTTTTGAAAGGGATTAATAGAATAAATAAACCTGATGTGGTCGCAGATGCTTTTTTCTGCCTATCCAATTTGCACTTAATCATTGTATTCCAAATAAGTGTGCAGCGTATAAAGATCTTGTCCTACACACATATCAATATATATTTACATTTTTACTTCTCTTATAATTATTTTAAATTTAAGTTAATTTAACACACTTTTCTTAAAATAGTAATATAAAAATTGATATGTTTTCCTTGCCTCATGACACATTTTCGCTTTCTTCTCAAATTGATAAAATACTGATGAAAGCATTCATATTTAAGCTCATTGATATTTTTTGGGATTCATTTGATGAATTATTTATTTATTTCTCCTTTGATGAAATTAACTCAGCGTGTCCCAAATCTGCTAATATGGTAATAAATTCCGGTTGACAATAAGGCATTTTTGTATAAAATATGACGAGGGTCATTATTATAATGTCTTTGAACTAATCCCTAGTTTTAGGGCATTTCCGCTAACATATTTGCTTAAAAGGTTTTTATACCCTAGACCCATACAAAATTTAAAAAGGCCATTTAGGCTATGTGACAGTCAGAAGAAATATATTATATGTACATATATAAATATATTCTTGATTAACTGGCGAGTCGATATGGCCATGTACATCTGTAAGTACATCTGTATGAGCTCATCGATCTGAGGGACTGTCGGAAAAGAAACCTTTCAATTGGAGAGACTTACAATTCTCGAAGAACCCGCAAGGATCGAGTTTCATTTTCATTTTATCACTTAAAGTTAAAATTCAAGCATTCTCTCGTGTTTTGAATATTGAACAGCTGGGTTCAAGACATATTGTGGTCGAGGTCAGTTGCCTGCAGCATTTTGCATGATTTATAGATGTGCTAGTTATATTTCTCATCAACAAACACCATTTGGACCTTTAGTGGTTAAAATGTTTCAACCTTCCATCTGCAATTCTCCGTTTTGGCGTCATTTGTTTTTGGCATAACTTTGGGAGGAGCATCGAGGCCAAATATTTTTTATATTTAAACATGACACCTAAAACAAAGTGCATATATAGTGGGATATATTTCCATCGACTTGTCTTGACATGTTGATTCAATTCTGGTCTGATATTTTTATGCTTAACATTTATTTTATCAGAAGTCCACGCAAACAAACAATTCGCTAAATTGGCCAAACAAAATTTACATACCAATTAACTTAAATATATATTTGGTCTGCTTTGCGCCCATTATCCTTGTACCTAGTGTCACAATTCGTGTTAGGTCCTTTATCCAACGGCGTTGCTCAAAGGACGCTATAAATCTGTGTCCTGTTTGTTTGTTCAAATGCCGCATTAACTGTTTAGGTCTGACACCCCGTGGTGAAATCCAGGCTGGAGCTCCAAATAAGTTTGGCAGTAAATTTAATTAGATTTGCGGTTTAGCAAATGCCAAATTTGCATTAAACTTGCTTAAATTTGTACTTTTATTTTGCATATAACATTGCTTAATTTAATTTAGCTTTTTGCTTATACAAAATATAAACTTTATGCTTTAGTTTATTTTGAAACTTTAATAATTAATTTATATTTGACACACGTGAAACATGCTGACAATAAATCATTATTTTGCACAGCCAGATGATAACTTTGTTGGTAAATGTAAATTTTAATTAGAAGCAAACAGCCAAGTTGAATTTGAACAATTTGACACATTAAACAAGTAAGAAAGCTGTCGTCGAGTGATCTCGACTATGATATACCCTGAACCGAGTTGTTGCAAATATTCTATACATATGTGCATATAATTTCATATATACACACGTACACGGAATCGTAGGTAACGGAGTTCTTCAGAATACACACGAAAATATATTTTGCTCCTGGCGTTTAGCATGCCATCTCTTTCTCACACATGCATACTGAAAATGCTTGCAGCTGCTGGTAGAAATGAGATCAATATGAGAATAAATATCTTAAAAAAAATTTGGGCAGTTGCTGTGCATTTTATGTGTTAATTAAGCGTTTTTGCATTTAAAATATGTCTTTTATTTCTATCGAAACTTATCGATAATAAAGAAACGGAGACATTTATCGATAAAAATAAAGCTATATAAATAAAACTTGTATTACGCCGGATTTATAAGAACCTATAATTTAAATTTCAGTCTCCAGCTCTTATAGTATCTGAGATCTTCTTGTTACATACATTTTCACAAAACCAATATCCCCTTCTACCCATTTTCAATGGGCTCAGGGTAAAATTCATTTTTCACCACTGTCAGTTGCCAAAAAAAAGGGAGCAAAAATTATCTGGGTTGCCAGTATTCTCATTAACATAAAACACAATTTTTTTCCTAAATTAATGTTTGATCCCATTGAAAATGGGTGTGACTGTGTTATTTTATTGTTCAACTTGTTAAAACAGGTCGAAACAGGCATTTCTGATTCCATGAACTAAATCCACTCATGTTCAGCGAAAAAACAGCGAGTTTTTTTCTATTTAATATAAATTATTTTATTTTAGCAATAACTAAATCAATTAATTAATTTAATAAATGTGATAGCTGAGGGTATCTATTAGTCTAGCCAATTCTAAAGTATTTTACAAATTAACATTACAAATTTACTCAACTGCAAATAAATAAAAAAAAAAATGCATTTTTATTATTATGCCCAAAACATATTTTTCTACCATCTGCTCAAACATTGTTGATACATGAAAAGTGTTAAATATTATGACATTTTTATAGGATCATGTTTAAATTCATAATTTTGCATGTTATTTCCAAAAAGGAAATTGTCATCAATTTAGAAGAGAGTGTTTCAAATATACTGCCTACATGTTATTTCCATGAATATTTTCTGCAATAAATAAGGAACCACACAAATTCGCCAAGTGGTATATAATCGAATGTAATGTCGCAACGCTGGCAATCTTTATGCCACACATAAAAATCATATTAAATGTTATGTTTACTTATGCAATAAGCCATAAAAGACATGTGTGTGTTGGGTGTGTATTCTTGGCCATTTCAATGCTTTTAGACAGCCCACAAACAAAAAAAGTCAAAATGCTTCAGCTTTGAAAGGGCTCAACTAGTTGATATTCTGTAAACAAAGATTTGCTTTAAATTAATTTGATATTGAATCCGATACGAGTTAAAATTAAATATTTACAGACTGAACTCTTTATTTTGAATTTTATGGGAGTCCTTTTCTGATGAAGTTTGCAGTTCATTTATTTGTTATTTAATATTTTTTTGAGAACAGATTATCACAGGTCTGTCTCCTTTGCATTATATGCTTAATGCTCTGAATACTTTGTCGACCACAAAATGGACTTAATCTGTTACTTGTTCCATGGTTCCGGCGACGCAGGGAGAAACCTATGAACCGGGTTGGGGATTAAAGAAAATTGCACAGCAGTTGCTGTGCCGACGAAGTGACCCATGACCCCAAAAAGGTTACATTCCAGCGACCTTCGCACCAGAACTGTGGAGACTTAAATGGATTGATATAATGGACAATTGAACAGACAGTCTGTCAGCTCTGACTGGAGCATCTTGGCCATTGATGTTGAGCACGTTAATTCAAGATGGAATTACATAAAGTTCGCTCGTTTACTCAATTTTATTTTTATGAGCACAGCATTGAGAGGCACTCCACATATAAAAGATGAAAACCAACCAACATAAAACAAAAAAGGGCGCAATTTAATGTTCTTATGCTGAAATGAAATAAAATGAATAATTTCATTAAAGAACCCTTGGCTGCCAATTAATACACAACATTAAAGAAATGCAATATTAAAAGCCAAATATAATGTGCTACACTCAATTTAAGTCAATGGACGAAAGTTTTTGGTCTAACAGCAACCAAAAAAAGAAAAAGAAGAAGGCTAACAGCCAGGATAAGCCAAAAGGAATAAGCGCAAAAGAAAAATGCGGTCAAAAGTTTTAGGTAGGCTTTGCAAAACAAATGTAACTTTCAGCCATGACAGCATTTAATACGCCAAAACACACACAAAAAACGCTAACACGCAAAATGGAAGTGAGTGCGAGAGAGACAGAAAATGGGTGAAATGCTGAGAAGCGGCCAGCAAAGTTGGCCAAAGGTTGAGTTAATCTATGGATGTGGCGCACACGGCAAATTGCTAAGACTACAAGTTCAAAAAAGGCCAAAACCATCAGCAAACATACACACACACACACACACACTCACACATACATATGTATTTATGATAGGGTTTTATTTTCACAAAATTTACAGTTTAGCTTACTTTAGCAATTTGGCTTGAAAATTGGCCTACTGTGATCACAGTAGGATCCCATTAAGGATAAGTTGAGTCCTAATCAGGACATGCAGGACATGTCTAATCAATCAGATTTCTGCAACCAGAGAGCAATTATCTGCTTTGGTTTTTCTAGCGACAATTGATTGGTGGCAATTGTTATTTTGCCATATTGCGTTTACGCATTGATGGACGTGCTCAAAAACCAATTTACCCACAAATTAGATTGATTACTATCAAACTGGCATTTGTTGTGAGTGTGTGTGTGTGTGTATATGGGTGTGTTTTGACTTTTAACTTGTTCATTCAATTTGATTTAGATGTGTTTGATTTGGGCTTTTATGGGGCAAGTTTTATGTTATTCATTCCAATTGACACAAATTGTTTTACCAGTTTCTTTCTACTTTGAAAGAACTACAAATTTTAGACATGCTTAAGATCCTTAAAACAGATATTTGAAGCGGCAAAAAATGTGTTAAAATAGGACTAGAAAATCGATTAGAATGAATGAATGGTTTAAACGGTCATTAAACTCTTCCTAAAATAAAAAATGCTTTTATCTTCCTTTTTTTTTAGCTAAAGTCGACATAATTCTAATAGTTCTATAATCTAAATTGCCTTGTCTCTCGCAATATGGAACTTATCAGAGGAGTGACAATTTATATATTCAAAAGTCTTACCAAAAATAGATAGCGTTCATAAAATATAATTAAAATGGAAAGCATACAATCTTTTGTTCCACCTGGTAATATTATGTATATATATATATATATATATATATATTATTTATATATTTATACAAGTTAAGAAGGGGTAAGAATTAAATATTTGCTTGCATAACATTTTTGCTGCATTCATTTGGTTTGTGTCCCTGCTATGTATTTAATTGTACCATTTTGGTCCCTGATGTGTGCAAAATTTGCTCATTATGATATTTGAGTGGTTGGGGGAGGTGCGTGTCTCTAATTATCTGGCACCTCCCTTGATGTGTGCCACCTCCCTGAGGCTGCTTGTAGTTTTCTTGTTTATATAGCTGCTAAATGTCCAACTTATAGTATATTTGATAACAGACAACTTAACACGTTGTATTAACTCGGCGATGTAATTCGTAATCTCATATTGTCTGCTCATTTCTATACCCTGTATCTGACATTTGCTTCAATTGGGTTTTTATTCTTTAATTTGATGCATTTGAAATTTGCTTGACACATAATATATAAACATATATTTAACATTTTGATACTATATTAATGTATATTTAACACTTTTTATTATATTATTATTTTAACACATATTTTTATATCATTTGTTAGTTTTAGCATTATTTCATTTTCAGTTATGTTGACTGAAAAATTTAATTGAGGTAACCAATTTCATCTTGTTTAATTTGTTTTTTTTTTCAACATATTTTTCAATGACTCTTGAAAAGTTCTGCTTCGAACTTCGAAGTTGTGTTTATCTTCAAATAGTCCATTTGGCGAAAAGGTACTCCACAATCTGTTTGCACGGTATTCCATATGCAAGTCTGTGATTTAGTTTCCAAATTTTTGCTCTTGGGCCTGCAACGATTTGTACGTAATTTATCTGTGTGGGTTTTGTGTGTGTTTTTCGGACTGAGTATTTGCGTTTCAGGTTTCCTCCGGATTCCTTATGTTTGTGTTGTTCTTGTTTGCTCGGCTCCAGAATTTAACTGCAGGCTGTTAAGTGATTTCGACCCGGCCCACAGATACTTCTATGAAATTTGAGAGCTGCCAAGTTTCTTGGCTCCTAGCCATTTTGTGGCCGAACTGCTAAAATGAATTTTAACGCCAAATTTCTGCAGATGATAAAATTAAACTGGATCTCAGTTATTCAGTTAAAATCTACCCAAGCTCAAAATTGATTTTGTGCTTTAATCAAATTAAAAATCAGTTTTTGCACCAGATTGAATTATCTATTTATGCGAACAGAAAGTTTTCATCTTTAGTGCTTTAGTTAAGAATTTATGACAAGTAACAAAGTTCTCAACTTGGCATCAATGCTAATGGAAACTTGCTCAAAACTTATTTGGATGCCAAAATCAGTTATTTATATCCCTTTCGATGTATTTGCATGCAGAGTTGGCTTTAACACTCTTAAATAAAGCCGCAAGTAATACAAATCCATAAACAAACAAACAGCTTCTGAGTTTTTTTAGATTGCAAAAGTTGCTTTGTTTGAATATGCTAATTTCACCTCTCTGCTATTGTGTTCGATGGCTTTCACACACACACACACACACACACAGGTGTGAATTTAGCTGCCACAGAAGTTAAGTCGGAATAAAAATTCAATTTTCGCCGACCTTAAAAAAGTTCACTGGGCCACAAATCAATTTTTTTGCGCTCTGACAAAACCCATAAAATAAAATGACAAAACGATAAAATCAGCAAAGCGACTAAATAAAACTGCCTCAAAGCTAATGACAGCTGTGTCGATGTGAAGCCTTAAGCCGTCTGTCCAAGATGCCACCGGGCAGACGGATGAAGCTTCTTTTCCGCTCCAGCTATTCCAAGAGCCATTTAGGAAAAGGTCAAAGTGTACTGAAAGTTCAAAGCGATAATATGCCATTTAGTACTGCTTATATTTTTGACCAAGAGCGGATAGTAAATTAACACATATGATAAGGAAAATGCTAACACGAGTAAAGGCAATCCTCGTTTCGCATTCCAATCTCACATTAATTCAGGTCTTACGCAGTGCGTCGTTCTGAGTCTTTATTTCTGACATATTGTCGGTCTCTGGCACGATTTGTGGCCTTGATTTATAACATTTGCTCTAATACTACCTGCTCATAAACATCTGAACGTGTCACACTTCCGACTGTCAGGGCTTTCAACTGTCTACCCTCTATGCGGATGTAATGGCTTCCTTACCCTGTTGGGTGATTAGAAAAGAGATACTTGAATAAAATAGGAGAATATGTTACTTTCAAATAAGTTGGGGTTAATCAACTCGAAAAATGTATACAAGCAAAACCAATTAATATATTTAATATTTGTGATTTTTGTAGTGACGTTTTAGCATATTATTACGATTGCAGACAACGTTTAAAAAAATACAACATTTAAATATGTTGTACAAATATTTTTTGAATTAACATAATTTATATTTGTTTTTAACATAGAAATAAAAAATATATGATTTTTAACATAGAAATAAAAAATATATGATTTTTTTAATAAAATTAAAAATTAACATACACTTTAGAAATTATTTAAAATTAATTTAAAATAGTTAAAGCTATATTTTGAAAAATGCTAAAATTATCAAACTGAAAAAAAACGATGTTAATAATTGCGCTCTGCTGCATTTACGGTAGAGTATTAATCGTTCTGTATTATTTTTATATATGTTCTGTATATTTACATGGTAGAGTATTAAGTGTTCTGTATTATTTTTATACATATTCCTGTTTATACACAAACCGACTTTTATGACTAGGCTGATGTGCAGAAATGCCAGTCAAAATGCTGTTTACCTGGCTACCAACTGAAAGGCGCTTCCGCGCTGCCATCTGCCACTTCTCTGGTTTAATAAAGGAGAGTTAACACAAAAGCGACGTTATAAATATAACAGCTACATTTACTACAGTTATGCTTGACACCCCCCCCCCCCCCCCTTCCAACAATGACGGAAGTCACGAACAAAAAATATGTTCATTTTGCAGCGGATCTCTCACCTTGCGGTTCCTTTGCAGCAGCAGTTGCGACAAAATGCGACATGTGGGTCACAGGATACAGGTTAAGTAACACAGAAATGAAAATGTGTAGCTGTAACTGTAACTGTAACTGTAACTGCTCATCGATTTGCATATAGCTGTGAGCATTTGTTAAAAAATGCCACGCGTTGCTCTGTGTGGGATTAATATGAAATACACAAAGGCTGAACAATTATTTTTCCATCATGCTTCCTTTTATTTTGAGCACTTTACACAAATGAAAAATATGTATATGTATATGTATATGTATATATACAAATATTCGCAGCTCTACACAAAACTTTAGTGTCAGATATATCATAGCAGAATATCCTTGTTGATATAACTAAAAAATTAATTTAACACAAATGATAGTAAATTTGCAATGGCTACCACTCCTCTAAAACCAACCAGAGTCTTAACTTTCATATCTATCTTAAGAAAATGTAGAATAGTTTATTTTGTGCCCGTAAATATAGCGAAAAATTAATGAACCAGAATACAGCACATTGGATGGGTTGTATTTTTCGTCGCTTGAAAACGACATTTATAAAATGGAATTAATTTAAAAAAAATCGGATTCTTCATAACGCGAATATTACTTTAATTTAAAATAAGTTATGCATTGTAGATAGGAAAAAGAAATTTTGAAAATATACAAATATACAAATTATGAAAGCTCGATGTTTTGGAAACATCGGTATAATTCGAATATTGTATTCCTGATTTTTTGACTTTACATGTTAACCATCTTCAAGCATTATCTAGTACGTTTAAACACATTTTAAATAGATTATTTATTCGCTGTACACATTAAAAAGTATCTTACAGGAACTAGCCATGACCGTCTCCCTGAATGATTACGAATCTCACAGACTACAAGAGCTAGTGACATCAAAATGGGAAGATAAGTTATCGTATCCCAAGCACAGATCAAGTTTATTTCACTTTATCGATAACTAACTTTGAAAACCGATACATATGGATTTCGGACAGTTATAAAAAGTACACATAATTAATTTTAATTTACAAAAAATATATATTATTTACCTAGGCATAAAATTGATAATATATGTATAACTCATTACTGTCAGCAATTAAGAGTGTAGTAGTTGAGTGAGCGTGACTACGATATACCCTAAACCTGTATTGTAGTGAAGTTGAATTCTTTTCCTCCAGATTTGTTTTTGCGGCGAAGAATTTCCTTGGTTTGGGTACGAAGAAAACACTTGTTTTTAGGTTCACTATATATTTTAAACTGATTAGTCTAAGGGGATACAAAATATCCCTTATTCTGCTATTTTGTTGGTGGATGCACCAAGAGAGTTTGCGGAAGAGAAAGAGTGGCAATTCACTGTTTATGGCCTATTTTGAGGCATGGACTTGGTGTTAAATATATTCTATTTTATTGCAACATTTTAGCTTTAGTTTTTTATCTTCTTCATTGCCTGAGCCTAGGACTGGTGCACTGGCTACCAGCTTAAATTTAAGTGCGTAAGACTCTTAAATGTGAATGTGGCTATGAAAGTGGAATAAACTTTCGGACTGGGTTTAGCCGACTGCTGCTTAGAGAGTTTATTTTCAAGAGATATTAAGGCCAACGAATTTATTCACTGGAATACTGTGTTTATATGTAAGTTTGGAGCCAGTTGCTAAACCTTCCCAACTAATAAAAAAAACAATTGGTAATCTGGAGTTGTGGGGAATAACTGAGTGGCTGCAGCAGCACTAAACATAATGTGGATATGGAATTAGGACTAACAATTGGCTATTTATATGAAGTTACGCAGGGATCAAAATTCTAATATGTAAAGAATTTATAATCACTCGCAGATGAGAGTATCTTTTCGAAATGCTCAATATAAAGCCAAACAAAGAAGACAAGAAGTTACCAGATTCCAAGATTTGACCTATGCGAATGCATTTATGTATGTATGTGTGCGCCAGTGTATGTATGTGTGTGTGTTTTTTTTGTTTGTGCACTGGAGGTGAGAATCTTCTGGAGACACAGAACTGAATGCACAATTCAAAGACAACCTAGTTGCAGGTGTACTAAACTGACCCCCATTCACACCCCAACAATCCACCGCGGGATCACCGCAAATTGTTACTTCACGTGGGTGGGTTGCCTAATTAGCCACTACGCCACTCGCCGCTAAGTTTCGCACAATCTCAGATCCTTCTGTATGCATTTGATAAGCAATAAGGATGCCACAGCACTAAGCAATGTCACCCAGGCATGTCAGGCACTGTGTGTTGTCCTCGTTCCTAAAACTGCGCAGGTACGAAACCGTAAGCAATTGGCAAAGATGGAAGTGTACACAACCCGTTTTGGTCCCCATGTACTCCTCTATTTTGACGCCCAGGTATTTTTTTGCCTCCTTGGATATAACAACGTCGTTATTGACTTGCATCTGCACGTACTCGGCTAATGAGTACGGTCGTTGTTTTGCGTCCTGCAAGTTCTATCCTAGCATCCTTCAGCCATCTTGGCACAATCCTAATCGCCGCGTTAGCTCGTCTGTAAAGCCTGTAAGGCTCCACCTATGAAGATATTGGAGACTAATTCCCTCATCGTACATTACATTATACAGCTTGGGGTTTAGAACCGAACCATGTTGAGCGCGTAGCTCAAAACAAAAAAATTATAGTCAGGTACTCCAGATACGTCCAGGGCCAGTAGTCTATTATAACCTACTTTTTCCAGGACCTTCCCGCAGTATCAATCGGCTTATCTCCCTTTGGCAATAGAATCAGTCGCTTCCGCTTTCATCTCTTGGGGAATACTCAGTCCTGTATGCACCGCCAGCTTCATCGCGTTGTTGTCGCCCATTCCTTTAGTTGCCAACGTGTTCCATTCCGTGGCAACTTCTTGATTAAGCTCAATACTCCGGCCCGAAAGCAACTCACTTTGCTCCTTTTGATACTAAGTTTGAGCTCTGCCTTGGTTCTTCTGAGATCATCAAACCTGCTGGGCCTCACAAGCCTTATTAACGCGGCTATTATTTGCGGAAAACTCTGAATCTTATTAGCCCTACTCTGTTTGCTTGCTAATAGAGATACAAGTTAGATTAGATATGCGATTTAACACCCATACATATTTTTTTTCGCAATTGGGTAAGATCAATTAGTCGATGTTTTCTCCCTAAATATCGCGAATGTCCTTTCTAGCGCACAATGCCGCCGATCAGTTGAACGATTCAATTTTATTTATTTCATATTGTTGCAGTCAAAATAAAATTATATTTCCTTCACAAATAAATCTGTTTAATTCACTGTATTCACAACAATTGCGGCTTTCTATTTTATTTAATCGAAATCGATATTTTATGTTAATTAAACAGTTGCATGTTAAGTTACAGCTGTTATGTTACAGTCTGAGTATTACAACTGCTACAATACGCATATATAACTGCTTCTCATTGTTCGTTTGTCTTACAAAGGAAATTAATTCTGGCGTTGCCATTTGTATGCGCCAAGTAAACCCACACATATAAATTCGTACATGCGATATTTAAGATATTTTGCATAGATACAGGCTATAAGCATTGGACATAATATTTGTGCGTATATATATAGCTTGACTTTCCTTATTTGGCGGCCATTTTCAGGTTATAAATGAGTGCCAAAAATCGCAAATTTGCGTGCTCAGCTCGAGTTTATTTAAAGGCGTTGCCAACACATAAAACGAGTGTTGTTAACGTTTAGGGGCGTGGCCACAGTTAGGCGCATTTTTCTGATTACATTTTTAATTGAGTTACTTATTAAAACCTATTAAAATGCAGGTCCACTTGGCTATTAATTTGGCTTTTCTTTAAGTTTCCCAACTTTTCTCCGAACTGCTCCCAAGATCATTTGTAGTAAATGCAAAATAACTAAATAGCTCCTTAAACTCAGCTGTTACGCAGCCTGCTCTCCGAGTGCAGCTGTCTGTTAAATGAAATAAAAGTTGCTTAAAAGTGGTCGTAAAATAACATTTTTTTTACACATTGGCATTAAGTATACTAAAATAGTACGCAAAACAAATGTTGCAGTAAAAACATTTGGCTACAAACTAAGAGTGGGAGTGATGCAACTAATTGGCACCCTTTAGCATTTAAAAGGATAATTATACGATATCAAACAGAGGTTATATATATTGCATATGTTTAATCATCGAATATTTTTCCAATCCATGCAGTAAATGGTGGACCATTTCAAATTTGTATAATATTTAACAATTTATTAAAAGTTTTAATTTAATTATTCATTTATAATTTTACGTCTTATAATTTTTAAGTAAAATTTTAAATACAATTTTTTTTATTTATTCATCTACTGTTTTTTGTATAATTTAAACATAAATTAAACTGTAGACATAAAAATCTAATTTAATTTAAAATTAATTAAATTAATTAAATTTAAAAATATAAACAACAACCTAATCTTTTTTGTATTTTAATATGTGCATTTGCATGTTAATATTAGTCGTGCATGAACCGCGTTCCCTGGTAGAAAGGGTATTCAAGTCGAGTGTGATAATCATCATCTGTAGCTGAAATTGTAACAACAGCCAAGTTAAGGGAACTAAAATATGCATTACAGTTGTTGTGTGTGCGTGTGTGTGTTTGATTGTGTGCATGCGTGGGTATATTTTTGGTATTGTGTTTCATTATGCATATGAAACGTGCGATATGCAAAACACTCGCTTAGAGGAGCACCCTCAAAATACCAGATATTCCCAAAGCGATACTCATTAGAAATTCATGAGGATTTAAATTGCTTTTCATTTCAAGTTTTGCCAGCACATTTTAGCCTTGTTGACGCGTTGATGACCCGTTAAAAGAAAATGCTGCAAACACAAGTAACAAAATAAAATGAGTTTACTTACGGTATATATTTTATTTATTTTTTTTATATATATTTTTTGTTTGGATTTGCTTGTCGCCAATTAATATCAATGAGCACAATAAACACACAGAAAGCTGACCCCTGAGGTCAGATCACATCAATTCATCATTGTCACTTGGTGCACATGTCTGCCAAGACAATTATTTGTTTTTATTGGCCAAGCTGCCAGTTGATTGCGTTTAATGAACTGCAATGCAAGCATCAAATTAAAAACTGGAAAAGCAAATGAAAAAGCAAAATTACAAGAACATTTTACTGACAGAAATAAATTTCTTGTAGTATTTAACGAGCGCTGTAAAAGAAAAGTTTGCAGCGGAAAATGCAACAACAAAAAAAACACATTAAAAATTAAATGTTATTCGGTTTTAGTGCTAAGTGAAAAACACAAAACGTGTGAAAATGTGCAGTGAAAAAAACAATTAATTGTTGAAGAGAGGAGAAGCGAGAAGAGAGAAACGAGAAACGAGAAGAGAGAAGAGTTTCTTAAACAATATACATATCCAAGAGATGACACACAATCTACAAGTTAGTTATACAGCTTTGGGCATGTCGGACGATAATCAAACCAGCACCAATACGAACACAAACAGCTACTCGATGCCATCGATAGCATCGCCCACCCGCGGCACCCGCAATGTCATCTTCCACGAGGAGCTCAACGATCTGGCCGGTTATCCGCCGCAACAGATGCCAACGGTCCGAAGGTTCTCCAAATCCTTCTTCCAGCGACCACGTTCGATGTCCGTCTGGAGTGACATTAGTCGCAGCAGCATGCGTCTGGATGAAAGGTAAGCTTGCCCCCCCACTCGCATGGGGAACGCATATCCTAAAATCAGAGGCAGTTACCCCGTCGACACACTACGGGTGCGTGCTCCTCCTGCTGATTGCGTGTGGATTTGGCCTACGACAGTTGTGGTAATATACAGCCAGAAAATAGCTGCATAAATATTTGCTTTTATTTCGCAGCGAGCTTGTAAGCCATTTATATCTCATCTATAAATAAATTCGTTTCTACCTTTTTTAGCCCTTAGAGTCGATGGGCAGACTTGGGGACATTTCTTGAATCGTTCTTAAATATGATACTGAAATTTGGTTTGTCGCTTACAAATTATAATTGAGATTGTATTGCACAGACGATTTCCATATTTTCACTGTCATATTTAACGTGGTTTTTCTATTGTTTTTCTTATTATCTCAAATTGTCCTAAATGTCGAAAATGTGCTTTTTTATTCTTGGCTATATTTAATGTCATTAAATCTGACTACTTTATGCTTACCTATTTATGTCTGCAATCGTTTTAAAATATGTCTTTGTATATATATATGTATATATATATATATATATGAAATAAAATTGAGAAAAGGTGGGACAGTGTTAATTTTGTTTATTGCGTCTGTCGCAATTCTAAAACCTCTTTTATCTGGTTTGCAATTTGGGCAGACAACAATTAAGTCTGAGACATATTTAAATTCCCCAACTTAAAGCAAGACAAAAATTAATAATATAATTTTAGGCCTTAATCTGCTGATATTTAAATGTATTTTTATTTCTCGATATATTAATTTTGTTTGAAAATTAAATCAAAGGCTGAAAAGATACTGAACTCAAAATAATTATCTTAATAATTTTAGTGTGATTTTTACTGTAATCTTTGGCAATCTTAAGTGTAACTTTTCGCAATAAATTATTTAATTTTTTTTTATACCATATGATGTATATATATTTGTGCAGAAGCGTTAAACATGTCACAATATATTTTTATATTCTATTTAATATTTGCTATTAGCATTTGAAGATGAAATTGAAAAATATTTTTTTCCGATTTCTACCTAATAAAAACAAACCCACTTAATTTGCAAATAGAACATTTTCTTAAATTAACAATTTTCAGTTTTCTCATTTACTGAAATAATTATGTAAAAAAATGAATAACTTAACAAAAGTGTAAGTAAGCCCTACAAATGAAATATCGATCGCTTAAAATCTTAAGTAAAAATAAAAACAATATTTTTTTTTCTCTAGTTACTGGAACGAAATTATCCAAATAAAAGTTAATTGAACCACTTAGGTCATGTGCCTAAAAACCATTGAAACATTTCAAGCCTAAATGGAGATAAGTCTCTAACGCTCAATTAAATGGTAAAACGGATCAATTAAATGATAAAAAGCAATTTGAATTTTTTTTACTATATATTCATTTTTATTTTATAAGTCAGCACAGCATTTAATATTTGAGGAAACGGAATGCTTAGCAACGTTTATGCCTTTGGTATAACAGAAACATAAAGAATTTCCTTTTAATTTTGTTTTTTATATTTCATAATTAATTTTAGCTTCGAATTTCATTACTTTGTGTATGCTAGCAATTTATATTTGCAAACATACGTCGTTAAATTCTTTGCACAAAATTAAACAAATTAAATTTCAGAGTCTCGACAAATGGTGCCACATTTGAGCGGATATATCATAAATTACGCATACGCCACGCTGAGCGAGTGTAGAGTGAAATAAAATGTATGTCTGTGGTTCACTTTAATTTTGCTAAATATTTTGATGTTTGTTATCCTGTTATCCTGTTTTCCTGTTGGCTATTATAATAGCAACATGTTATCGCTTTTGTGGTATTTAATGCCATTTGACGCCAAAACATTGTTTGAACTTCAGCGACTTCGACTTATTTTCATCGCATTAAATGTGATTGTTGAAGTTGTCTAATGCTTTGTCCGACATTAAGCCAGATTTGCTTATATAATAGGCAAAAGAAATATATATTTGTAGCGCATAAATCTTTTACGTAAAATACATTTATTTTTACACTAAAATAAGGTTTGACAGTTACTTAAGATTTACGATCTTATAATAGATATAATGTGAAAACATTTATCACTATTTTCGTGGGCGGCAGGCATAAATGAAAATGGAAGTGAATTCCTCACTTGTAATTGACCGAAATTTAACTTAGCAAATGGTAAACTACTATCAAAAATTCAATTTAACATGTTTATACAAATATTAATATAATAATATATTTAATGTGCTTTATTGTTGATGACCTCATTTTATACAATTTTATATGTATATGCTCCGATATATTTCTAAACCGCCGAAGTTTGCCTTTTACTGGTTGGAAATGAAACCCCAAAAAATACATATGTATTTAATTCAATAAATTAAGTTAGAAAATCACATTGATAATCTGCTCAACTGATTTTATGTCATATCACATTTAAGCAAACTCAACTGTCAGTAATTCAAATAATGAGGTCGCTAAGCAAATTCCAAAATGCTAAATGTGGATTTTGGCAAACAGCATTTAAAATTTGTGCAACTGCTTTCAACGACACTCGAAACTTTCAGCTCCAAATGCATTAAATGTTTTTAGTATAACCTATTTCAAATATTATTATTTTTTATATTATTATTATTATTTTATATTATTTTTAGTTGCCAAGTATTGGGAATTGGGTAGGTAAGTGTCTGGGCCTGGGTTACTTTTGGCTTTTTGTATTCCGACCACACCCAAGAGAAATTTGTGTGCAACTGGGAATTGGCAGGCGAGGCAAGTGCAACAGGAAACGAGTCCTTCCTTTGGGCGTTGCTTTTTTTGATACAAAATATGAATTTTGAGGGGCTGCCAAGTGACTGAGCCGGGCAGTCTGCCAGTCCGTCAGTCTGCCAGTCCGTCAGTTAGGCATTTTGTTGGCCTGTTTTGCTGGTCACGTGCACTGAGTGTGGTCGACAGCAATGTGGCCTGGCAATTAATGTCGGACTCAGAGCTTCACATCGATCCCTCCTCCCTCCGCCCTTGTCTGTGTGTGTTAGTGCCAATTAGCGTAAATAACTCAATTATGTTAGCTTTATGCGAGACCACAGGCTATGAGCCATTGCTGCTGCTGTTGCATCCACACCTTTTGATTGGTGATTATGTGCGCCCCCAGCTAATTGGCTTGTCATTCTGCAGCTTCGCTTCTCCGAGTGGCAGTGGCAGTGGCAGTGGCAGTGGCAGACACAGATTGCATTGATTAAGCTCAATAATCTCTTCTTATTGACAGCATATTGATTTTTATAACAATGATAAATGATATGCATTTACCCACATCCTATAACAAAAGTCGGGCAAGCTGTAGCTCATCATTATTATTTAGTTATTTCTAAATTTCAAGTTTTTAATTTACTCAAAACCAGAGTTTTAATATTTTCATTTTTTCGGGTTTGTTTTTTGATTACGTACACAGAATTGTTACATACATTAAATTGGGGTCTTGTGCACAGCGACCTATTAGATTTATTGTGTCCCCTTCTGAGCTTATAGCTCCTCCATCAACCCCAGTTCCTGAACGCATGCCAGGATATTTGATGGATCGAGGGCTGCTATGTCATTGACATTGACATAACATGCATCCCTAGGATGCTGCATCTTATCCTGGCTTGTGAGATACATTCTATTAAGATGTGAGTTGAGGACTCCTCCTCGACTTTACAAAACCTACACTGATTGTTACTATAGATACCCATTTTGGACAGGTGGCTTTTTAGTCTACAATGTCCTGTCAGTAGACCGACAAGTATCCTTAGCCTATTCCTACCCATGGATATTACTTGCTTAAATCGGCTATCATTATTATTTGTAAGTTATACCTTTATAAATATTTTAGATAGTTTGTTAATGCATATTATTTATTTTAAGTGTAAATATATGTATATTAATAATATAAAAATATTATTTTTAGTTTTTTAGAAATTTTATGCATTTGCTTAATTAATAAAAATCAGAAACATCTTGTTTCCAATGGGATTTTCTCTATATTAATGCGATTAATTTTTTGAGTCACTATATTAATCTTATGTGATTTTTATCAGTCATATATATCTAAAAACTTACTGTTCGGTTCAATATATTGTATACTGGATACATTAATAATTGAAATGACGTTTTGGTCAAGAGAGAAAAGAGTTTTCGGAGAACATTGAAAATGCATCTAAAAGGCATGCAAAAAAAAAAAAGATCTATAAATTAATAACATAAATAAATCAGTAACAGTTTTAATATTTATAATAAATTATGCTTTTCAACTTATTGAAAAAATGTCCAAGATTGAAATTTGAAATGAGTCGATAAAACAGTGAAAGAGAATTTGAGTTAAGTCAAAAAGTTTTTATAATTAAAGAGCTAAGCAAAAAATGCTCAACTTAATTTAACAAAAGTTGTTTTCACAATTTTTTGCCTCAATTGATTCCGTATAAACTTTTTATTTGCTTTTCTTACAGCATTTACAAGCGACACACAACGTGAGCATTAAGTACTATAGAAAAAACAAAACACACACCATACACACGCACACACATACACACACACACACACTCATACACATACAGGAGGCAATACACACACTTGAGTGCGACTCATATATCAAGAGCTATTGAAAAACATTAACAGAAAGCTTCAGTTAAGATCTTTGGCCTCCTCCCCGAACCACACCCATTGCCATGTGTGTGTGTATGTGTGTGCGTGTGTGTGTGCGTGTGTGTGTGTGCGTGTGTGTGTGTGTTAGCGTGTGTGTTTGTCTTTGGTCAACTTAATTCTTTTATAACCTGACTCAACTTGCTATACATTTTTTTCTCGTTCTTTTTGTGTCTTTGCAGGTGAGTGCTTTTGGCTCCTAATCTGTATTGTAATACTTAATGTGGTACGTATGAGTATTATGCCACATTTTGTGGCACTAGCAGTCGGCTATAAATTATAAGCGTCTTAAATTGTGCACATCTCTCAAGCAACATTAAATTTACATAATATTCGCCTGTCTTTAGCTGGGAGGCCATTTAAAAGACAATACAAAATTTTGCGTCTAATTTGTTGGGCAACTGACTGTGGCAGCTTTTGGCGGCTGCCACCATTTAAGAGCAGATAATGGGGCGTGGCCAACAATATCTTATCTCCAACATATTGTGTGCTGCCTCCAGTTTGTGTTCGTTCGGGCGTATCGAAATGATATGTGGCACGTCACACTCCGTGTGGCAGTTGTGGCATGTGCTGTCTCTAAATGTGGCTGTCAACATTGGGGCATTGTGGCTGACATGACGGCAGCAGCGAACAAAAAAATCCGACAAATGTTATAAGTTTGTTGAGGTATGTTTGAATTCCAGATTTATGCCTACAAATTTAGCACAGAGCGTTTTTTTCTGAAATAATCTTTTATTTTTATCGTACTTTTTTACAAGTCTGAAGTTGAAAATTTCATTAATATTCTGAGCATTTTTCGTTACGAAATGTTTGGATATACTCTTTAAAAATATACAAATTTAACGAATATGGCCGGGAAAGGCTCATAATTCTGTTTAAAAAAAGTTAAGAAAATAAATAATGGGAAATTTAAGATAATTAAAAACCTAAAATTAAATTGAAGCTTAAAACTAATGTCACAAATTAGGTTATATCAGGTAAAAACTGAGTTCTAAAATTGAAGTTTTATTAAAAAAATATAATAAGAAATATAAAAAATAAATTGAATATTAAAAACTGGGGAAACGTAATTAGTAATTACTATAAAAACGACTTCAATGCTGGTAAAATGCCAAAAAAAAACTCGATTTGACTATAAATTGGGTGTTTTATTTTCTCAATCATGATCAGTTGATCAATATTATATTTAATAAATCATTATAAAACCATATCTTTAAAATACTATCGGAAATCGATATGTGTAAATATTTGCGAAAACGAATTATACTTGATCAGATAGAGATAGTTATAGTCTCTGAAATATGGCAAGATCGACTATGCCGTTGATCCAGATCAAAAATATATACATTTTAGTAGGTGATGTTTTTGTCTGCCTGTTAAATACTTTTCCATTTAACATTTTTAAACGATTCTTAATTGGTTTCAGTTGGAATACCCAAAAGTAAAATGATTGTATTTATTTTATTAGTCTAGACTCAAGTTGTAAACTTAAAAGTTATTTCAGTGCGCTATATTTTACTAAATAGAAGGTTTAATTTAATGAAGTGAATTATAAAAATTAAATAATTCGCTCGATAACAAAAACATTTATTTGCTCTAAATGTATTTGATTATATTATTTATTTAGTTGTTTGAATGCAGAATAAAATACAAATTAATTTGATTAGTTAATCCTGTTTAAAGTAATACCTTTTGGCCTTAACAAGGGTGAAGTTAGTGGTTAAAAGATTAGCCGGCAATGCTGTTGAAAGATGCAAAGCAAATCTAATAAGCCAGATACACACCCACACACAGCCACAGTGTAAAGCTGAGACAGCTGTTTGTAAAGTGGAAAATGCTGTTGCCCGCTTTGGGGAGCTGGCGGCAACTTGGCTTAGAAGATTTGATTAAATAATTAATAGACCTTAATGGCTCAAAGTCAGAGCAACAAGTACAAAACGGCGCCACTAAAACGAAATGAAAACAGCTAAAAATAAATTTAACAAATTGGGAAAGAGTCTTTTTCCGAGAGAATTTTGTAGATTTTTGTGTGGGTTTTGCAGACATTTAACAACTGGCACTTTGCGTGCTGGAAATTAATTAACACGCAGCCCGCAAAAGCCAGTTGACCAACATTTTTGTTAAACGGCCAGCGACAACATGGGGCACTCCTCTTAAAATCATTGTTTTTATTTCTCTGCTGTTGCCAATCAGTTTTTAATCTTTAGATATGCAAATGATTGCAATAAGTATGGTTTAAAGGGGTGGAGGGGTGGAGAGGTGGAGTAATGTGACTTGGTGAAGGACGCTGGGTTCATGAGTTCAGTTGCCACAGCTGGGAAATGTCAAATGCATTTGCAACACGACACACATTTAAATGACCTTGGGCGGGGCGTGTCGGGGCTGGGCGTTGGTTTGTGGCGCCGGTAGTCAAATAAGCTTGTGTCCAGACGAATTCGCTTAACACTACGCATCGAAGCACGTTGCAAACACACACACACACCAACGCACACACACACAGAGAGAGTATAACGCGCAGCCGAACGCTGCTCTGAAATCCTTCTGCTGCTGTTAACTGTGTTGCCAGCAGCGCTGCAGCTGCGACGTTAACTTCTGCTGCTGCTGCTGACTGCTGTTGGTGCTGTTTGAAATTCGTTGTGCTCGCTCTCTTTGACTGGTTTGCTCTTTGCTCGCCAGCAAGCCACGTGTTTCTGCTGCTTTTGCTTTGTGCTTGTTATTCGCTGCGTGCGCGTTCAAAAGAGAAAGAGCGCATGTAAATGAGAGCGCGTATGAAAATTCATTCAACTTAATGTGACAGCGTTGCCAGTAAAAATAAAACAAAAATTTCCTTTGCTGCTGCCGGGAACGTTGCCAAATTGCGTGTGCTTTATTTGTTGTTGTGCTGCTGATAATTTGCAATGTGCGAGAGCTTTCTTTGTGTAGAGTTTCAGCGCGTACAGCTTAACAATGTGTGCAACAGATGGCGCTATATGCACATTAATTTCACAAAATTAAATAACATTTTTTTATTATTATTGAATACTTATTGTTAAATAAGACAGCAAAACTTTTCAATGGAAATTTAAATGATGATTACTGAATGTATTTAGTATTAATTTGTATTAAATTAAAATTTACAATATATATATATAATATAAGAAATATTCGTAATATTTAAATTGGATTTTATAAGGAAAATTCCATTGACAAATTGCGATTGACAGAGATAATCAGAGTATTTATATCTATCTATTAGCTAAATTACTCAACTACTTGGCTCGGCTATTGGCATTAGTCATGCATGAAGTGATTCAAATAACACACAGAACAACCAACAGCCAATTATGGCATAAATAAGTCAATAATAATGATGACATTAAGAGTAGAAACCGAAGTAGATTTAGGCCGCAATCACAAGTGTGGCTCAGTCCATAATGCGTTGTCCTTAGCAGCATGCTTGCCACGCCCTCTCCGCCTTGCCTGGCTATGCCATATATTATAGTCATCAGCATTATCGCTGCTGCTGCTGCTGCTTCTGCTGCTGCCGCTGCTTCTGCTGCTGCTGCTGCTGCTGTTTGTGTTTTGTTTTGTTTTTGCTGTCGTGCTAACAGCCTCTAACGGTAAAGACGATTAAGATGCAAAGTGTATATTAGTATGTTAACACTCAACACTCACCACTCACCACTTACCTCTCACCACTTACCACTCACCACTCACCACTCAGCACTCAACGCACAAAGCACTGCGATATATTGTCAATGATGTCGTCTTCTTCTTCTTACACTTGGCTTGACTTGACTCGACTCGATTTGACTTGACTCGACTCGATTTGACTTGGCCCGAAGCAGCTGCGTGTCCTGGCTATGGTTCTGCTATGTTCTGCCTACACTGTGCCAAAAAATCATCAAGATAAGTGCAAAGCAACTAAGTTTTTAGAAAGTGCAAGTGTTGAATGGAAAAGTTTTGTCTTTCTTAAAAAGAAAAAAAAATAAATTAAGAATACACAAGTTCGAATTCATAAGAAAAAATATAAAAATACAAAGAAAATGCAGAGGCTATTCAAAATAGATAGTATACAATTTTATTAAAAAGTAAAAATAAAAAATTAAAATGTTACTAAAAGTTTTCTAATTTATTTATTTATACAAAATATTATTAATAATGTTAATGATTGGAATTAAAGATGAATATAAGTTTAAAACTGCATCAGTATTAGTTCGAAATTTAATTCTTAACCTTTGCAGTGTTTTGGATATCATTTTTGCGTTATAAAAATGGGATATATAAATAATAATTGTTACAATAATTGCATAAAATAGTAATTATTTATAATATTTTTAGAAATTTGTTTCAAAAATTTAGAAGTGCTTTCTGAAATAAATATCTACATTTTAAAAATATATTTCCATTAAATTAACTTTTTCTTCAAAATATGAATTAACAATTATAAATTAACATTAAGATTGATATTGATATCTTAAAAAATGTATTATTATTATAATTTTAGAGAACATTATTTTTGTCAAAATTATAATGCTTTCGAGAAGCCAGAAAAATCTTCTATATATAATTTGATAAATTTTAGACTGTTGTTTTTTCTTAGTGTATCCGTACGTCTTTCTGTCTGTCTATCTGTTTTGCTGTCTGTCCGACTGTCTGCTTGAGTGGCCAGCTGCTGTATTTGGCATTTGAAATGGAATTCTGGCCAAATTTTTGCCGCTGGCTGCCTGACAGAAGTTGTCGCAGAGAAGCTGTTGGCCCATTCCAACTTGGCAATGGCATTGATTTATTGGGCCCGTTGACTGTTGGCTCAATGTGCCTCTAAGCCGAACAAGGCGACATTGTCTTTGTTTTATTTTGTTAGCGCCTCCACTTCCCCTTCCCCTTCCACAACCCCTTCTCCATGACTTCTCTGTGCTGCTTGTTTGGCTTTATCATTATGACATTTATCGTTGTTTACATTTGTCATTTGGTTGGGTTGGTCGGAGTCGCCTTATTGAATAGCAATATATGCGTGTGACTTAATTAAATTAAATATATTTCATCATTATTTTGTGAGGTATATATATTAATGATACTTAAGTGGAAATGTTCGACATTGCGTATGCGTAATATTTCATTGTGTTGGCTGCATATTTAATGTGTGTGTGTGTGTGTGTGTGTGGCGCCATCTGTTGCTCAGTGGCAGCGGATTTACTATGTGTGTGTGTGTGTTGGCCTTTTAAATTTAATTAGAACCCTTAATGATTTGTGGTCGTCTCTGGCGCTGCTCGCCTCTCCACATGACACTGAAATAGATGTCGAGTTGCGGTCGTAAATATGACAACGTCCAGCGTTAATTAGACTTTGAGGCAGTTAACAACAATGTGTTTTTATCGTAGACATTGTTGTTGTTGTTGTTGTTGTTGTTGGTCTAACGCTTTTGTGTGAAACAGTATGTCTAATTGTGTGGCTTGTAAATCAAAAGTGAGTCAATAAGAAATTTACCCGCAAATGTGTCGGGTATTCGAAAATGAGTGCTAAACTTTAGTTTAATTATATGCTAAATGAAATCACTTTAAATTGCCTGGGAAAATAAAAAATAAATATATATATCACATGTATATATTTATTGCTAATTGCATTCCCAAATAAAAGGCTGCAAAATATATATTTTTTTGTAATACAAGCTTTGATTTTACAAACTTGTGTTATTTATTTGACTACTTTAAATTCGATTTTTTTCATATAAATTTAATTGAAACAACAAAAGTACACTCAAAAAAAATCGGCCTGAATTTATAAAAAGCTGCCAAAAATAATAATCGAAATTACGCTAAATAATATATTCTGTTTTTAGAAATAAAATGTAAATGTATGAAAAAAAAAAAATGTATTTATTTTAATGAAATACCCTTCTAAATAATAGCAAATTAAATTATATGTTCTCTTAAATTATTTTAAATTTTTGTATATTAACATAAAACTCTGTTTATAAGAAAACACTGGATTTCTGATATGTTACTTTTTTATATAAATAAATGGAAATATTTAAAAAATAAATATTTACATTTATGTTCTATTTTGTGCTATAATTTTCAATTGATACTTAAAGATGCAAACAAAATAAGATCTAAAAATGCAAGAATATATAAAACTTTCCAAAAAAAAACTCTCCATAGCTAAGCTATTATTTTAATACCTTTTTCTCATTTTTTTTTTCAATTCCATAATTGGATTCTGCATTTACCCATTTAGTGTAATAGAAAATTATTTCAGGATAAGCACAAGTCGTGAGTAATTTTATTTTAAACTTAATTTACATAAAATTTTTTTATTTTTGACAATTTTGGAATTAAATACCATTATAAACATTAAAAATAGTTTTTTTTTTAATATCAAATTAATTATACAATTAAATTTTAAATCAATCTATAAGATGTAGAGAACATCGCATTTATTAAAATTAATAGAAAATGAAAAGCTCATTAAATTTTAATATTAATAATAAACATTACGTTCCAAAGAATTAAGCACGAAATTAAGTCGTGAAAATTGCAAATAAAGAGCATCACTGAGTTAGTTCTAATTCAGGTTCGTCCTTAAGTTATGATAAATTAATTATTTTGTTTATTTGTGTTGTATTTGTCGCTGCATCTATTTGATCGTTTTCCATTCCAGTTTTGCCTTGTCAAATATTATTAGCTTGCCAGTTTTCGGTCTTAAAGGAGCTGAACTTACACAGGATTACTTCTGTTATATGCTCCGGTTGCTGATATTCTCAATTCCCAAAGCAGCAGGCACTGTTAACTGTTAGCGCTTAACATTGTTTTAACAGAGGCACCATAACAGAGCGAGCTTTTGTATTCGTTCTCTGGCTTTCTCTTATCCTATGAAGTCGAGAAAAGCTCTCTACAGTAATGGTGGGTGTGTGTGTGTGGATATGTATGTCCTGTGATGTTGGATTTGTTCGGCTGCTCTGTTTCGGCTGCAGAGAAACAACATCTGCAACTGCGACTTCAGTTTGCTTTTACACTTTGCACATGAACCATGTGATTTTCTCTCGTTTTGAGCGGCCGCCTGTTCACATATATTTCCTTCACACAATTTTTTCGAGCGCTCAGCGCTTGTCTGTGTGCGAGTTTCTTTGTCCAAGCGTGCGTGAGTGCATGCTTTCGTGCGTGCGACCCGTGCGTTCGTGCGTGTTCGTGATTCTGTACTTCGTGCTATTAGTACTGCGTTCGCTGACATTTTTGGTCGTGCCAAAATGTCAAAATGCTAGAAGCAGTCCAGTTAAATTTTCCGTTAGGGAAATTTTTCAAGTGCTAATTACACAAATTAAATTTGATTAACTTGTTCAAAAAGTTTTCGTAGCGAATTTAATTATAAATAAATATATATTTAAACAAGACTCAATTATAAATTGTAGTTTGTAACTAAAAATTAACTAAAAAATAAAAAAAATACTATATATGTATTTAAAATTAAAATTAAATGCAACTGCACAATTTATTTACAAAACTAATTAAATGTGGTCAAATTATTTTCTGAGAAAAACAAATTAAATGCCTCGATATAATTGTTGGTAACAATTCTCATAAATCTGGCCAAAAAAAAACAAGTGTATTATTAACAAGTCACAAAAATATATTGAAAAAGATGCGTTTGTGTGTTTTGTGCTTATAAATCAATAGCGGCAAACTGTCTGGCTTAAATAATTAATTTGGTTTTAGCCCGGCCAAAACATATATAGCCATAAAAAAATATGTGTGTTCCTCCTGACAGCTATCCCATACCCACTCCATACCGCGTGTCTCTGCAAGCGCATGAATAAATAAATAAGCGGACTGCGTTCAGGTCGACAGCGATATCCTTCGGTGTGACCAGCCTCAAGCCAGACCCAACTTCAACCTGCGACTGTGTGTGTTATTTATGAGCAGCAGCAGCAGCAGCAGCAGCAGCAGCAACAGCAGCAGGAACAGCAGCAGAAGCAGCAGAAGCAGCAGCAGCAGCTCTGACTGTGTATCTGCATGTGTGTGCGTGTGTGTGTGTGACGCAGTGTAGCGAAAAGGTTCCAAGTTCAAGTTGTGTCCGAGATATCGTTGTTACTTGACTGGAAGCTGCAATTTATTACCAGCTTCTGTTAACCTTTTGTAATGCCAAGTTGCCGCATCGCAGTCGCCGTCGCCGTTGCCGTTGCCGTTGCCGTTGCGCTCGCGCAATTCTTCGCCGAGCCTGTGTGTCCTTCGGGCATCGTTTGCCACACTCGCAAAATTTAACGGGCTACAAATAAGAGTCGCAAAAAAAAGAATACAAAACTCCAAATTTGACGCACAACGCCAAAACGAAAACAAAATATAATAAAAGAAACCATGGTATGTATTTATCTGGATCTGTTTTTTTTGCTAGGTGTTGCTCCGTGTGGCAATTCCTTTACATCGACTCAATTGTGCACTCGACTTTGAATCCGCATCCGTGGACGCATCCGGATCCGGTTCCGCATCCGTAATCGCATCCGTAACCACAGCCAATGAAAGTGTTGTGCAATATGTTTTTTTTTCTCTTTGTCTTTCAATTTTTTTTTGTCTCTGTTTAGTTCCGCTTTTACTTTATTTGCTCCTTTTGTGTGTGTTCAGGCACAAATTGTTTGCTTTCGTGCGTAAGTTTTAAATCAATGAGAATTATTTTACTTTCCCTTTAAAAGGGTGCGGTTCTTCTATCTCTTGTCTTAAGCATAAATACTATAAACGTGCCCCTCCAAAAAAAAGGTGTTGATTAACCGGCTTCAACAGATTCTGTTCTGGTTGAGTTCAGGTGCAGAATTTAATTAAATTATTTAAACTCATACGTCGACAATTTTGGCACTGCTGCGCCGTTAAATTAACTCATGAATAATAGCTGAACCAGCTGACACAACAATGCACTTAAATGTGGAGTACTGAGTAATTTGTGTAAATTATAATCAATGCAAATTTATACTCAATGTAAGCACTTTGAAGTGCTGTCACTTCATAACAAGGATCTGTCTTTGCTCGGGTTACATTTGTCAGTTTTGTCTGACACTTGCTTTGTCTGCTGTGGTTCTATATCATTGTCATAGTGCCCTCGACTATTAATCTATATATATTATAATTATAAATCTATACGTCACTAACACGCTTTCCCCATCATCATCTTCATTTGATTACACTTCAGTCTACAATACTCGAAAATAAATTAGTTCTGAATGCAGCTGTTGAATTGAATTGAATTTTGGTTCAACAAAAACAAATCTATTTAAATTAAATAAAATCATTTGAAAGCAATATTTGTTGGAGAAATAAAATTGTCACTAAATAAGTTCGAATGCTCAAGTCGAGTGAGCTCGAAAGTGAGAATTCAACTGAATTCAGCTGTGAAAGTTATTAATTTGTGATTGTTGGAAAGTTATATCTTTAAAAATTTTCTTTTGGAAACCGATTTGTATCGAATATATGTCATAATGAATGTCAAAGACATAGTAGCCCTCGACTCATCAAAGATTCTGACATTCGTTCAGGAATTGGGGTTGATGGAGGAGCTATAAGCTCAGAAGGGGGCACAATAGATCTAATAGGTCGCAGTGCTCAAGATCCCAATTTAATAATATGTCATGTAATGCTGAATATGAAATTAATATGTCTCAGGTCTGTTGAGGGTTGAATATGGGTTTATTTTTAGCATTTTGTACATCTTATCTAACTCCATTTTGTTGTGATGAAATCAGATATATAGGAATCGAGATTTTATTATTTTCGTTTTGTTTTTTATTGACATTTTTTTCTAGAACATTTTAATTTTGGTATTTAGATTATACATAAAAAACTATAAATGCATTTATAAATCTTATTTCAAATAATTATATTAAGAGTAATCAATTGAGAAATAAAATTGCCTTTTGTTATGTTTGATTAGCGGAGTGGGAAAAATGTGTCCAAACTGAACTAGTTTTCGAATACTACTTACTATATATTCTCCTCAAATATTTTTCCTATGTAGCCAAAATGAGTTATGATTAGATGACAAATTAAGCAAAGAAAATTTCTCAATTTCTTTATTGCCTGTGGTAATAAATAATAAATGCATTTTAATGAAAGCTGTATTAATCCCTGAATAATCTATATTTTATACAACCAATGGATTAATTTGATTATTTTGTTATTATTTTGAATAAAAACAAGATAATTTTCTCTATGATTTTGTTAATTACTAATTAAAACTATAACTGTGCTTTCTTCTGGCTTAAGGCACTAAAGTTTATGCATGAAATGCAATTTGCAAGCAAATTCCCCAAAGACAAAGCTGAAAACAACAACAAAAACAATTTGTTTCCATTTGTTTACCTGCTGCTTTTTGGACGACTTTGCAACCCGCATTCGAAATTTGCAGTCTGTTTTTCTTGCTCAGATTGTTGTTGCACTGTTGTTGATTGCTGCAACGCCTTTGTGGCATTCGTGGAGCTTGAGCTGTTCCATCAGGTGTGTAGAAAATGTTGCACATGTGTGTGTGTAGGGTGTGTGTGAAGGGGACACAACACAACACAACCTAAGCAGAAACAGTAAACACATGATAAGTCAGCTGAGAATTGTGCTTCCTCAGTTCGCATTAAATGCGCTTTGAATGCTGCAACTGTCACCGACACCAGGCGAAAACGACAACAGCAACAACAACAACAACAACTGCATTTGCAACATTGGCTTTAAGAACAAAATCGACAACAACAACAACATAATAAACAAAAGCAACTGCAACTGACATTTGCCGGACACGGGCATTTGGCAAAAGCCGGATTTCGGCAAGACTACAACAGCTAGCTGCCCCAAATGATTTTGTGTGTTACAGTGTTACCTCTGTTGGTGAACACAGTTCCAGATCCAGTTAATTCTATCCTATTCACTCTTTCTATTTAAATCAATTTAAATAAAATAATATCTTCCAGTTTAAAATTTACTTATCAACATATTTATATATCCATTTTTGCTTAACAAAAATATATATATTTTCCTGGATTTCTTTTCTGTGTGCACTAGACGATTCTCGTTCTTCTGATGCTCTTTCTTCTTAGAAGTTCGTAGATCTTATATAACAATTTAAACAAAAAAAAAATTAATTGCGTTCCATAATAATCAAAGCCAGCAAAACTATTCCATCAGCTCAGCTAACCACAAATTATATTTGTAATAAAATTCTTTTAATGTTTTTTTTTTTTACTAAATTACTGCATTTAAATTTAAAAAAATTTAAAAAAATACATGTATTTAAAATATGTATATATATTGACAATATTGATGGAAACTTTATTAAAAAAATTAATAAATCAAAAATAATGAAAGGTTGTAAATAAAAGAGGCCTGATGCTGATCAAGAATATAAATAGTTATCGTCTTCTATATGTCAAAATTATAATAAGGATATAATAAATTAAAGAAAAATCTTTCCTTATTTTACTAAATATTTCAATCGCTAGGCAAAAAATAGTTTGTAAAGCGAAAAAAAAGAAATGGCGATCGTTAATTGAGTCTTCACTGTGTGCCTGTCGTTTTGGGTTTCAGCTCGACTGATCCGGGTTTCTGGAGCAGAACAGCGCTAGCACCAAGCTGTGCAACAAAATTTGCCACGCCCTTTCCTCTCTCACAGTCTCTGACTCCTCCTCCCGGCCCATCCCCACCCCCCCCCCCCCCTAGTTTCTATGTATGACTTTGCTGGTGTGTAAGCCACAGGAAAATGCAAAACCGCTGTCATCCACGTAACTGGCAGTTGGCTGGGCGCTGTTAGCCAGGCCTTAACTTGTTGGCCATAATTAGCATCGCATGTTGAGCCTTTAATTAAATATTTATTTAAACACATGCGTTTTGCTTACATTTTTCGCTAAGTAGCACTCTAAATTCAGGCACCCCCCGATGACAATTATTATGAAATTAGTTTAATGCGTATACGTAATTTATTTTTAATTATATTGAGCAATCTGTTGCCAAATTGAGCAGCTTCTTGTTTCATTAGACAACATTAAAAATTCAGCTAACACCTGGAACAACTTTGGAAAAATGTACCCAAATTTCATTTAAGTGTTGTGCTGCTGGCAAAATCTTTATAAGTTTTTTCAGTTTTTACTGACTTGAAAGAAAAAAATGCAAATGCCAAATTTTACTCAAATATGGTTTAGGCCAATATTTGGCTATATTTTATGAATGAATTTTTATTTCAATTTCCGCTTTCATTTCTAATTAAAGAAGTTATTTCTGAACAAAAAAAAAAGTCCTTTAAAGATTTTTATGCATTTTTTTTTGTTGTATTTAGAAATTTGATATTGTTGAACGATTTTAAAAGTACCATGATGAAATTTTGGCGCTGCTATGTGGCAGATTAATAAAAAGGATTTCTTTCAAATTGCATCGGAATATTGGAATATTGTCGAGAATCATCTGGTTTTTTTTCGACGAGCGCAATAAAATTTCCCAAATGTGCTAAACTTTTTTGAGCGTTGAATTTTTATTTTAGTTTTCGTTATTTATTTAGACAAATTTTGTTTTGAACAAATTGGTTTTAGGCAAATTTTTGACCACCCCTCATAAATTGAATTTGGGTTCATTTTATGTGACATATAATATTTGATATGACCGATGGCCAAGTAAGACTTCATTGGGTCGTCCACTGTTTTCTATGCATATGGAATGGATATCTTTTAAAATGCTTTTGCCGAATGCATTAGCTCGTTCCAAATAGTTATTACCCTCTTCCCTTAATTGGCCAGATGCCTATCGGATGCTTATCGTTTACTGGCTTAAATGTGTTTTTAAATTTGCTTTTAACGCAATTACAATGATGTCAGATATGGCTATAAAATGCATGTTAAATGCTTAACCAGAGTTCAGTTCTTCAACTGCATTGAAATGGCAGCAATCCAGCTACTCCTGCTTAGTCTAATCCTTGCTGCTCCAGACTTATCCAGCAGCTGGCCAAATCCCTCTGAAATTCAAGCTGTATTCGAAACGGAAAGCGCTCGTCAAGATTTTCTCCATAATTTTGTGGATCAGGTGGACAAAGAGCGGCCAATTAATGTCCTTCTGCTGATGCAGCATCGCCAGGACAACAGCTGCCCTCTGCAACAATGGAGCTCCATCGATTGGCCAGTGTATCGCTGCGATGAGCGGCTCGTGATCCATGTGCGAAACTTCAGCAGTGAGGCACTGGCTCTGGTTTGCATCCGTGAGTTGAGTGATGAGTCGTTGATAGACGCATTGGCCATAAACCTTGAGAGAATGCGCGAGGCGAGGATTGTCATATTGCTGCAGGCAGAGAATGTGCTCCATTTTCTGGCCATAATCACGGAGCAGGCAAATCGTCATAAATTTTATAATGTGTTGCTGCTGCAGCAAGGCGGCAAGGGATTCATCCTGCATCGCATGTGGCCATTTCCAAATCCAAGATTCGAGCAGGTGCCTCCAAACAGCACTGAGCTTCTCTTCATCAATTACTGGCGCAACTTTAGGGGCAAAGGAGCAACGATGACACCCACTTTAGTGCCGCCAAATAGCTTCATAAGTCGCGATCCGCGGACGGGCGAGGAGTACTTTAACGGACACCTCTTCAATATCATGGTCACCTTTGCCCAGCGCTACAATATTTGTCTGGAAATTGTAGGATACCTATACCAGCCGCTATATAGTGTACTGACTCTGCTAAATAGTAGTCAGCTGGATTTTGTACCCAATATTCATCCATATCAAATGCCAGAGGGCAAATTTGAGGGTGTACAGGGCTCAACCACTATTGACGTGATCAGCTTATTCATGGTGGTGCCATGTGGCAGAGAGTTGAGTCTCCAGGAGTTATACGTACGGATCTTAAAATCAATATTTTGCATATATTTTCTGATTTTTTATTTAATATTTGCTGTCGTGGAAACACTTGCCGAGAACATCAACCGTCGCTTTGTGGAACAGAACTTGATCCTTCGATATTCGGGACTCTGTTTAAATTTAGAAGTTATCCGTAGTTTTCTGGGTCAGGCAATTTATGTGCAAAGCTTGCCCAGTTTATCGCTGAAACAGGCTCTGATGGTCTTGAGCTTCAATGGCCTGGTCTTCTGCAGTTGCTTCAATGCCCAGATGAGCACCTTGTTCACCAAGCATCCGCATGCCAAGCACATTCAGAGCTACCAGGAGCTGAGGGAGAGTCATCTGCCAGTCGCCGTTGATGATATTCTGTTAAATTTTGCGGGCGCCCTGTTCGAAAGTGGGTTCTTTGAGAAAAATGTAACCAGAGTCGTCCGAATGAAATCCAAGCAGCAAACCGATTTAATATTTAGCCTGAACTCGAGCTATGCCTATCAGACCCATTCGCATATCTGGAAGCCCCTGAACTTCTATCAGAGATTCTACAAGCGTCGAATGCTGTGCAAGGTGGATGCAATGCAACTGGTCAAAGATTTGCCAGTGGCCACATTTCTGCAAAAGAATTCAATTTATACCGTTGCCCTCAATAATTTCCTTATCAACGCTCGGGATTCGGGCGTGGATAGATGGGTTAAAATACGCGCCTACAGCGATGTGCTCCGAGAGAAAGCACCGGCTGTGGTAAACACTACTTCCGGGAAGGATTCACAACTTGTTGCTATCAGTTGCGGCGATTTGTACTGTGTTTGGTATGAATTCATGTTTGGGAATATATTTGCAACATTCATTTTTATTGCTGAACTCAGCTTGAACTATTGGCAAAGGCTTAACTAATATTTATATTTATTATCTATATATATATATATATATCTGTATATCTATATATCTATATTTTCTTATAATGCTTCAATAAACTTTTGTTAATATTTGTGTACTGATCAAAAGATTATTTATATATTGTCGAGCTTCCTTATGATATGATATTATGATTATAATGCATATCAAAAAAATCGGGTAAGGGAAGATATAGTCACACTATCAATATACACTCAAGTATATTAATTCCCGATGTCTAAAATACACAGAATGATAACTGCGCCCTCACAATTTAAATACCGAGCCCTGATTTTGGTGCAGCTATTAAATTATAATGTGGCATGCACCATAAACGGCACCATCAGAGTGGCCATAAAAACCAAATGACATGTGGCCCGATACAGCCCACTTTTATGATAGACAATGACAAACCACAATAAAAGCTAATTCCTGACAAATCCTAGAATAAAAAATAGAAGAAATTTCCACCAATAATTGGGTCAATCAGCTATTCAAAGCGGTATTTAGGGCAATGGGAACTTTGGAACTGTTGAAACACGTGTACGGGAAAAGTTTGGGAGGTTTCTAATTATTGCATAACAAATAAAGTTATATATATGTGATTATTGATGGGACCCTGAACACATACGTATTATATTAATTGGTACATGAACGAATAAGGTACGTAATATTAGGGAATATCTGGGCAAAATCAATCGATTGACGTCAGGTAACAAAAGCAGTACAAGCCCCAGAAAAATAGCTAAAAAACACACACACACACACACATAGCTGTGCTCGTTATGTGTAAACATGCATGACTGCGCAGCACAAACACCAACAGGCACACACACAAACACACACACACACACACCGCACACCCATCGTACCCATTTATAACACTAACGGCTTACATGGCGAATGCGTCATGTGACTTTTAAAATTAACTCCGCTGCCAGTTTTGCTCTTCCAGACTTTTGATATTTTACATGCAAACAGGCAAAACTAATATGGTCGTCGGGAAGTAGGCGTGGCCCCCGGCATTCACCTTGACAACCTTGAAAAGGCCTTAAGGCGACGAATTTCGCAGTTTGCTCGGAATTTCATTTTTTTTCTGCGGATTTCGCATCGCTGCACTTTGACAGTTGTCATTTAATTAAAGCTTAAAGTGGGAATGCAAATATGAAACGCAAACAAAAATCAAAGTATAAAATCACAACATTTATCATCCGATGCAAATATATATGTATATATATATATGTATGTATATATGTATTTTATGTTTCAATTGCGTAGTGAATAATTTATTTTTGCACTTTGTTTGACTTTTTACTTGATTATTGTTGGAGCTATTTGCATTTGTCAGATTGTTTGCTGATTGCCGTTGAATATTATTGAAATGTTTTCTGATTGGACTGCGCTAAATCAAAGTGTGTGTGTGTGCGTGTGTGTGGTGTGTGTGTGTGTCTAACTGCGCATATAAACTGCAGGCACGCATGTTAAATACCATTCTTATTGCCAAAATGATTAGGAAAGATGATTTGATTGGGCTAAAAGCTTATAAATTACCACCAAACAATTGTTCATTTTTGGCCAAATTAAATAAACATTCAATATTTGTTCAAGTTAAGTTCACAGTTTTATGCTCAATTAATTTAAAAAACAAATGGTCATTTTGCAGTCGGAATAATTTTTACCATTGATGGAATGATTTACGCAGTTTGTGGGTGTGCCTCAATCATATAATTATCATATTATATAAAATATTCACATTGTGTGAGTTTTCATATGGGTTTTAGGGAGGGAATGGGCGTAACCACAAGTATTTACCTATTACCCTATTCTGGTGACTCACCCAATTTAATGATTGACCTATAAATGGTTGTTATGAGCTAATTATCGATTTCCACTTATCGATTACCAATTATCGACAGACAGGCGGAAATTGCACAAAACTAATATATTTCTATATACCTATATATATATAATAAAGGAAATATTGTTCAAATATTGAATTGTTAATTATGAAAGTGAGCCAACTCAAATAATACAGAAATTAATTGCTAATTTCATAGCTGTGTATTTTATTGAATAAGTCATTTAAATGCCATAAATCTAATTAATTTCAATCATTGTGTAAAACACGTATAGGGTGTAGTCAACACGATAAGAATCGTTTAGAATCGAACTGTTTGCTCTGATGAGCATTTCTTTATTTTTTACAAAAATCTTAAACCTAAATACATATGAATACATATAAATATCATGTGATGTTTATTCTTAAACTAGCTGAGCTCTGCAGCGTTTGTTGAGTGACTCTATGTGCGGTCTATTCTTCTTAGAATAGCTGAGCTTTATTCTTCTAAGAATGTGATGTATATTTATCTAACAAAAAAGGTGAGCTTTGCAGCGTCCAATGTTCATACTTGAGCAACTTCTTGTGATGTTTTCTTATTTAAATGCAGCCACTTGAAAGTGGACTGTATATGATATTTTGCCATTAACAATTAGCTGAGCTTCGCAGCGTCTCATGTTCATTCTTGAACACACATTCTTACGAATTATTCAAGTAGATTTAATTTGTGTTATGTTAGAAAGTTCTGATATATCTAAAAATCAAGAATTTTGGCGAACAATATGGATGCCAAAAAATTATCCCGAAATACTGACTGAAAACGAGATACTCAAAATACGCTTCAACTCAATTTAACTTTAAAATTTTTATAGAAATTAATTCACGTTCTCATTCGGAGTATCTATGGTATCTATGACAATGCCTGTGGCAGTCCTCAGACTATTATTATTAAATAAAATCTAGTTAATTGATAATTGTCAAATTGACAATGTAAAATGTGAAGCACGTTTACCAAATGTGATGTGAATATTATATGCATATCGAATTCTGCGTTTACATTTAATTAAACACAATTAATTGCATATATCTGGCATTTATTTGATTCGTTGAAGTACAAAAGTGCAATTAACTAGAACAGGATAATCAAATAAATGAAATTGGCCACAAAAACACTGCCATCAGCAAAGCAATAAGATTTGCATAAATATACATGGATATAAATTGTATACTAAATTTGGCAATAAACCACAAAAACTAATAAAGTTATTTTGTTAGTGGGGCAAGGATGCTTGCCGCATTAAAGAAGTATTTGGCGAAAAGCGTGTTGTATGCAAACTGTGGCAAAACATTTAAATATAGAATTGTGTTGCAGTCAACTTGATGCTGCTGTTTCTACTTGCAACTGAGTGTGAAAAGCGCCACAGGCAACTGACTCTATGAGTGTTTAAGTGTGAGTGTGTGTGTAAATATATATTTATTTATTTATATATATATGTGTGTGTGTGCAGTGAAAAGTTCAGTTTGAGTTCAGTTTAGTGCTGCTGTTACAACAGACAAATGTGCGCTTGTAAGCCAAGTTGAATATTAAGACTTAACAGCGTAAAAGGCAATTGCAGCTGCCATAAAAAAGTAACTGCAATTGCGATTTGTGCAGCGGCAATAGTTGAAGCAAAAAAAATAAAGCTCTTTTACGTGCCACAATTGCAGCAGACACTTAAAGTCTTCTTAAAAGAAATTATGGCACATTTCTGACATAAATTCATTGCGGAAAGTGTGCACAGCTGAGTTACAAAAAAAAGGCAGCCAACGAAACTAAAAGTATTTCATGTTTTTATTTTGTGTTTTTTGCCGGCATCATTTATCAAGTTATCAGCCAAGTTAACAAGTTGTGACAGCCCCCTTATGCACTCAGCTCGGCAAAGTCACTTATCGAAAAACCAGCGAAGGAATGAAAATGATAAAAAAAAAAAAATGGAAAGTAAATAGTTTTCTGAGTGCGATGAACATTTAAGACTCTTAAAGACATCTTCAGGAAATTGCTTCCTTGTTAGCTAATTAAGTAAGATAAATTTTATAATGCATATTGACAATATGCTGAGTTGAAAGAGAAAAAAGAATTTTGAATGGAAATATGTCTATCGATATTAATTGAAAACAATTAAGCTATCCACAACTTGAAGAAGAAAAAGGGAGGGGAAAACAAACAGCTGTAACTTAAAATGCAACTATGTATATCGATATTAATCGAAATCAATTAAGCGATCCACAATTTGAAGAAGAAAAAGGGAGGAGGAAACAGACAACTGTAACCTTAATTGCAAATATGTCTATCGATATTAATCGAAATCAATCAAGCTATTCACAACTTGAAGAAGAAAAGGGGAGGAGAAAACAGACAACTGTAACTTAAAATGCAATTATGTCTATCGATATTAATCGAAATCAATTAAGCTATCCACAACTTGAAGAAGAAAAAGGGAGGAGTCGTTGTTAATAAAGTAAAGTAAAAAAACTTGATTTAGAAAGAAAAATTTTTAGTTTTGACTTCGACATTAGTCAATAAAATATTTATATTAATTAATCAATTGTTAGTTGTGCAGCACGAAAGTTCGATTAGTCTTAGAACAGCGAGTAGATAATTTTCATATAGTTGGCTATATTTTCACATATTTACCGATAAAAATAACATGTTCCACGAAACTGTATGAAAAGCAGAAAATTCAATTGCCTCAACGTGCGACGAGAGTCAGACTGCAATATAAAATCATAAATATTTTACAGCTAGGCAGCTCGCCGAGGCTCATAGGTTGGGGTGGAAACAATGTGCCAGCTGGTAAACTTGGCTAAGTGCATGACAAACGCTGTGAAAAGTAGACAGACAGAACGACAGACAGGCAGACAGACAGACAGGCAGTCAGATAGATAGACAGTCCGATTGAAAGACAGAAAACAAGCGGAGGCAACTCGCAGTTGCACTGTGTGACACATTGCATATGGCAAATACAAGCAACAATCTGCTGCACAAACATGCAGATAAACTGATAGACAGGCGGACTGACAGAGAGACAAAGAGACAGACAAGCAGACAAAGGGACTTCTCGAAGGCTCGATAAAAAGCCGTTGGTTTTGTGCCTTTAATATTTAACTGGCTGCAAAATGTGCATTTTCCTTGAGCTGGAAATGGGATTGGGAATGCTGTAAATTGTGTTTGATTTGTGCATTGCTTTAAGTAAATCCAACCAAAATCCATCAATATTTCAAGCACTACTTTCTCTCTCTGTCTCTTCGTATTTTTAAATGAATTTGCATATAAATTGCGTATGTGCAGAGTTCCTGGCGTTGACAATGCCTGCCACTGTAAAAAAAAAAAACAACAGACTGATTTAATTATATATTTTTAACCCGATTTCTGCCGCTTTTCGGCCAAGAGGCTTGTCCTCGCCAGCTGATCGAGTATGCTTTACATACTTCAATTAAAAATGGCAATCGATATGCGCATCTGCCACGCCTACATAATTTATGCGAGTCGACAAATAAGACTTCTCATTGAAGTCACTGCATTTAATTGATACCCAGTAATTGAGCTCTGCTCATCAACCATTAAAGTGCGCACTGAAAAATTATTAGATTTTTTCCATTTGTGCCTCAGCAATTTCTTTTTTTCTGTTGCCTACTTTTTGCACCCTCGAATAATTGGATTATGCAAATATTAATTTACTTCATGTAAATGTTATTATGACAGTTCTACTAACAAACAGTCGGAGTAGAGCAAAGATCAGCTTGTGTATTTCTTGTCTTACATAAAACTCTGTAGATCTGGAGTCTAGGATTCAGAACTGATACTAAGTAGAGGACTATGTCCAAAAACCAATCTAGCAATTGAGCAAAATACTACTGGTTATGTTGAAAATTATGTTATTTTACATTCAATGCAAACGTGCATCAATACATATGTTAAGTCTCTCATTAATCTATAATTATAATGTTAATTAACAGTCTTAAATAAACTTTGATTGCGAACACAACGCTGGTGGGACTCAGCTATATTTTCTTATCCAGGCATTCCCTGACGCGGGAAGAGGCTTTCGATCCAACAGGTTAGGCTTTGACTCAGCGAATATTGAGCTGATGCTCTTTACGAAGAGCTAAATGAAAATAAAACTATTTATCTACCAGATCAATTTTAGGTATATAATTACTATTTTATGCTTAGTTATTCTAATGCAGTGTTCTCAAACTTAATCTGCTTTTAGCAGCAAAAGATTGCCAATAAAAACGATCTACAAATCCATCCAAGTGAATTCTTAGCCCATTCAGAATGGTGAAGTGATGATGACCCAGGTTAAATAGTAAATTGGTAGGCAGAGCAGAATTAAGTTTTCATTGATTTCGAAAGTATCTCAAGTAATACTTAACGGAAGTTGTACGCATCACGTTCCGCTCAAATGTGCTTAATTTAATTGTAGTTTTTCTGCATATAAAACAAAACGAACACTCAACCACAGAACGCACACAAGCACAGTCAGAAAACGTGTGCATTTTAAATAAACAATTTGGCCACAAATCGAAATTGGTGTAAGAAAAACCACAAATGCCTTTTTCGTGTAATTTAATAATTAATATTGCCAATTTGCATGAGGCGCCCCTCATAATCCCGTCGGCCAACCGGAAAATTGCTGACGTGTTTCCATCAGCTCAAATGTAAGCGGTTTTAATGATTGTAATGCTTATAAAGTGAGGTGAACGATAAAAGGCATTTGTGTGTGTGTGTGTGTGTGTGTGTTGGTGTGTGTGTGTTATGCTGATTAAAACTTTTGTCGATTATTTCCGTTGCCAGAACAGAACACGAAATCGATGATAAAAGTAAGCAAACAATCAACTTTGCAAACGGACAATGAATAAATAGCATTGTTGCCGTTGTTGGTGTTTGTGGCATTTGCTGTGCAAACAACATTGATGAAGAAACTAGAGAAAGTAGAGAAAGTAGCAGCAGCTAGGGCAACTCCCCACTGCCCCACCTCACCTTATGCTCATATCGAAAGTTGTTGGCTTTGTGGGCGACAAACAAGAAAAACACATTTGCCTTGCCCAACCATTCAAGGTAATTCATTTTGGTTGTCCTGCAGCTGTGCTAATAAAATAAGTGTATATAAATATATTTATATACATGAATGTGTGTTTGTGTGTGTTAGCCTGTTGCTCTAAGCCCTATAATAAAATGCCCAACTCATGCCTGTTGTTGAAGCGGCAAATATTGCAAGCTGTCTCAGTTTACTTTCAGTTCTTGGCCATTGACAATTGCTCACCCAACGCCTGCTAGACTATATAAAAAAGATATATATAATTGAGATCTGCCTTGTATATTTAGTCCATACACGTGTCATTCAATTTACCTTATAGCCTGCTATTTACAAATGTGTGCACTTAGAAAAAAAATGCCAGAATATGGGGAAAATAAACTTTATGGAAATAATTTCTAAACATCCAAAAAAGACATACACGGAAAAAATTCTCTTCGAAAATTGACAGTTAGAAAATAATACATTTCATAAATATTTTATAATATTCTAAATATATTTCTGACAAATGCAAAATGTATGAAATACTTTATACTCTCTGAAATTCAGATATTTTTTGTCGGCTCGATAGTTATTTGATTAAAGGGTATCGATTTCGATTCCTTAAAAATTATACGTTTTCAAAATTAATTATATGTGAATTGTAAAGAGGAAATAGAAATGTTTAAAAATAATATAAGTAAGAATAGAATTTAAAGTAATTATATAAGTATCAATAAAATTTAAAGTAATTATTTTGTGTACACAAATGAAAATACTATGTAGGAAATTCCTTTTCTAAATTCATGAAAATAAATATTATTAATATAATATAATGCCATATAATTTCTTAATAATAATGTAAGCTATCATTTTTTTTCAATTGCAACAGAATTTTCTTTTCTTCTCTATAAAGCCTAAAGCAATAATAGCTGATTCTGTTAACCAATTCGCCTTTGTCTATTTAAATGTCCTTCCGACTGCTGATCGATATCAAAGTCTGTCAAACTTGTCAAGCTAACTTTTGGGAAATCAACAGCCTGGATGCAAAGTATCTACGACAATTCATCTTATTCTACATTGAGTACAACAAATTTTGTACTGAACCCAAAAACTTTAAGTAAAACTTATGCCTACTTGTGTGTGTGTGTATGGGGTGTGTGTGTGTATGGGGTGTGTGCGTGTGTAGGGTGTGTTTGTGGACTCACATAAAATGCAAAACATTATAGAAACAGCGAATTTGCTGCTAAGCGCAAATTTCTAGCTCCTCTTCCCGCCCCTCCTCTGTATTACATTATGTAGATACATTTGTAATTTTAGGATGAGCTGAGGCAGCGCTTGCATGCATAATTTAGGCTTATAATTTTTTTATTGCATAAATTTAATTATGAGTTTTTGCCTTAAGTTTCCTGCTGCTCGCGATGAGGTGGTAATCATTCTTGCATAAAATTGTTCCAAAATTAATTGTGTCATATTCTTGACTGCCATATTCCAAACTGTTGACACGAGCGCCTCGCACTTGTCCTCTACCTCTTGTCCCTCTACCCTCTCCACCCTCCGCTCGTTTGACAGTTTGGCGCACGCTTGGCCCGCTTTGTTTACCACTAGCTCCAGTGTCAACATGTTGCTGGGCATATTTAAGCCGCGATTTTGGCAACATTTGCAGCTGGTTAAATTTCTAATACTGTTTGTTAATGTTAATAAATTAGGCGGCTTACAAATGGCCCCACCAAAAAGACCGCTTTGTAATTCAGTAATTACAACGATTAATCGGTATTATAATATGTCCATAGCTACACGTGTGTGTGTGTGTGTGTGTGTGTGTGTGCGTGTGTGTGTGCTTGTGTGTGACAGCAGTCAGAGCTGATAGGGGATAAATTTAGCTGGGACTAAATACGTGTGCAAAATGTATTAGGTAAATTGTTGCTATGCCAAAATAGGAATTATCTAATGGATTTATTGAAGCTTTGTAAAATGACATTGGCACGAAAGATTTCAAGCCAATTATATATATAATTATATATATAACCAATAAGCCAATTATATATATAATTATATATATAACCAATAAGCCAATTATATATATAATTATATATACAACATACACTTGGAGAATTGCGCAGAACCACTCAACAGTTAATTTCGAAAAGTTAATGTTTTCTCTTAGATAGTGTGTCTCGTGTAAGAAACAAAGTTTAGAATATTAAATTTAAAAATATATATTAAATGTTATTACAAAGTTTTGAAGTAAATGTGAACAGCTTTTATTTAGAACATTTGTTGAAAAAACTTGCATCTGGACTATTTTGTGTTGTGCACAAATTTTCTCCGAAATTGGCTTGACAAACATTTTCCAATAATATCTCATATCATAATTAATATTGATGTGATATTATCATAAAATGACATGCTGACAATGGATTCATTTTATTTATAAATCAATGATTTAATGCCTTAATGATTTGATTAATTTTCTGCCTGTTTATCTGTTTGCGACCAATTTATGAATTTCATACAATATATAAAAATATACAGTTAAGTATGCAAAAGTGGAGTGATGTCGACTACGAGATATTCTAAATACAGTTGTTAAATATATTATTCTAGCTAAATTAGTAAAATAAACTTTAATGATTTGCACACTTAAAGCAGAATCAATAACAGGCAGACAGACATTCGGATATGGCGTTTATATAAAAATGCATTTTTTGTACTCTCTCACAAAATAAAATAAAAAATATATATGAATAATATTTACATGCGAATTATTTATTATTAGTAAGAATAAATCTACTATTATTCGTAAAGGCAGTTATATGATACAATTGTCGTACATATTTCACATTTTATCATGAAAGACTGAGACAAAAATACAACAAAATAAAATAAAATAATAAAACTTTGGCATTAAATGCTGCTGCTGCTGCTGAGCACAAAATTAATATTAATTGTGTTCCATTTCACATTTGCTGCTGTCGCCGCTTGATTCACAGCCGCTGCTGCTGTTTCTGCTGTCGACACAATTAGGGCCCGGACATTTTGGCCAACACAAAGAGGACAAGAGGACGAGTGGACGAGAGGACGAGAGGACTAAAAGACAAGTTAGAGTGAGCGAGTAAGCTGTCGAGTTGCTAATAAATTGAGTTTATTACAAACGATATGCGGCTGACATTTCAGTCTCAAGAGATTCAATTTGCCTTCCATAATTTGTATATATTTTTTGGTCTCCTCGCATAACTTTGATTGAATTTATGCATGTGAATAAATTGTTGTGGGTTCTTGTATATTCTCTATACATATTTTCATTAATAAACTCTTTCCTTTCCTGCATATTTTATTTCACTCAACTTTCTGTCGTTCCCTGTCGCAGTCACATTTAAATTTGTCATCACATAAATAATAAAAAACATTAAAAATGCTTTATTCAAAACTCCGAAGTTTCTACACGCCTTCTTCAGTAATTGAATAAATTCTAAACAGGGCTCAAGCACATTTAATAATTAATATATTCCGATATTTTTTTGTGCATTGAAATTAAAAAATGATTTAGCTGTTTTCTTAATGTATGCTAAGGTTTAAAAGTGGAGTAGATTAAAATACTTTGGCTTCATAAGGGATGCAAAGTTGTTCTCAGAATTATCTTTAAATTACATTACAAAATTATTGTTGAGTGATTATTTCTGCAACATTATTATTAAGAGCAAGCAAAAGAACAATTCTAAACTTAAACTCATTATTAAAGTAGCTGTCATTTATACTAAAACAGTTTTCATTCCTAAATAATGCAACTAAAATTGTTGTTTATTATTCAGCAACCACAATAATAAAACACATTTCAAGTGAAAAAAATGCTACAACAAAAGTTTCCATTGCGCAATTTTATGTAAGCTATTTTTACCCGAAGGGATTTAAAACTCAAAAAATGCAGTTGAGTGTGGAGTGTGTTTTCATAGTAAATGTTTGCATTTATTTTTGCCCCAGTCATGAAATTGTTAATATTTAATAAGCGATGTGCACTTTTGTGCATGTTGAGTGGTCTCTTCAGTGGTGCAAATTAATGTATGCCTAAACCACAATTTGGCAGCTGAGTGGTCCACCAAATGCCCAAATCAGTCATAAAATCCTGGCCTACCAGCGACATGCGCTTATCTGTCGGCCTGTTGTCAATTTTGGCTTAAAACTATAAACAGGAAGTGTGATTTTAAACTAATGCAAAAAATACTGTTATTGACCTCAAAATCTGATACTTATTTGGATCGAACAGATAAGGATTTGTATGTAAAATATGAACATACAGTGTGTCAAATCGAAATTCAAATTGGAATCCAGGGTTTACCCATGTCGAATGGAGGCGAAAAAGTTTTCTTTTGCCTGTTACATGTTTTTGCATAATTTAATTAATTCTGAGCACAATTATAAAAAACGTCAAGTGTTAACAAATTTTTCTATATAATTTTTTACTCTCAAGCCAATTATAAAATGCACTTGCAGATCTGAGTAGAAATTTTAAGATTGAAAATCGAACCTCAAAAAGAAAACGTTTTCTTTTTGGATGTTAAAGAATTGTTAAAAGAATAATATATTAAATTATTATTTTTTTTTGTATTTTTGACTTTATTGCGAATTTTAAACAATTCTTCCAGTGTGTTTGTTAATAATTAATTGCAATTAAATAGCTATGTTTTTTTTAATCTAAATAGATATTGAAATTTGAATTAAGTTAGTTAACAAACAATTAATATAAGAAACTACAACACCAGCCTGCTGTTTTAGCACATATTAAAATGATGCTGAAATATTCTCCATGAATTTCAAAAAGTTAGTAAATTTTGTAGTTTTTCATTTTATGACAATATTTTGGACTGTGTAACTCATTTGAATGCAGCAAATGAAGTAAGTGCGCCCTGAGAGACGGGCTCTCAAGTGCAGCCGGGGCTGACTTCCGCTTAAGTGTGTGCACATGATAGCCTGTGTGTATGTGTGTGTGTGTGTGTTTAATTTGTGTAAGTAGTTGAATACACACTCACGAAATGCGTCGCCAACTTTCAGCTGTGGCATTCCCTTTGGGCCCTTTTCACTTACCATTTGTAGAAGGAGACAAATTCAGTTAATTGGCGCTTCTTGCGACGCGTTTAGTCGCTGGCAATTTTATTGGGTCTCGTTCGCTATCAAAATGAATCAATGAGCAATGCTGCATAACTTCATTATCCTTCAACCTGAGCTCAACTGCTGCAGTTAGCTGTCACATGCCACACGCCCCATGCCCCATGCCACGTGACACGTCGCTCAAAGTCAACGCAGCCAGCGTAACGATTTTTCAATTCAAATTCGCTCTTAGCCAATTGACCGCTATATAGCTTTTTTACCGTTAGCATTGTGGCACGGCAGGAGCAGCACCTGGAGCAGCATCATGGAGCATCAGACATCCTCTGCACGCACAGCATTTTTATGCGTGTTTTCCCGGTCACATTTGAATCCCAATCGGGCATTTGGTTGCTGCTCCTTGTTTGCTTAGCTGCATAAAAAGTGCACGCTTCTCCTCCGTCTCCCTTTCCTCCTCCTCCTCCTCCTCCTCCTGTTTCTTCTTATCATTCTTTTACCACAGCCCTTTTCTCCCTCGCTTCTTGCTGTTCGTTGAAATTCCAATGGGGTTTCAATTTCCGGTCTAGTTAAAAAAAAAAAACAAAATTGAGCAAAAGCAAAAGCAAAAGCAGAAAAAAAAACTGATGGAAAAATAATAAAAAAAAACTTTGACTCGATTTGATTTGCCCTGAAAAGTATGCGACATTTTCCACTTCAGTCACTTGCTGCATTCCGGCGTGTTTTTCTCTGATATCAGATATGCTCCTCCTCCTCCTCCTCCTCCTGCAGCTCATCTTTGTGTCTCTTCGTAAATACACAAATACATAATACCTCGACTGGTGGCACTCAATTCATGGAACGCTGTTTGTGCTTGTCTACAATATCTCAAAAATGTTGCTGTCTTGCAAAAACACACAACTCACTTGCTGAATGCAGCTAAAGTTGTTGAAATTTATGATTTAGTATCTGTGTCAAGAAAGTTGAATACTATTGAATATTTTTTTAGATATCGATTAGTTAACAATTGTAAGAATTACAAAATATCTGTGTCAAGAAAGTTGAATACCATTGAATATTTTTGAGTTGACAATTTTGAGTGCTCGTTCAAGCAATTGCAAGAAATTACAAAATATTTTACTTTCTAAATGTCAGCAATATTTATCGAGCACTGCTATTAACCAATTAAATATTTTTATTTTATAATATATAATGCACATCTAATTGCAAATCTTGATAATACTTAATACTTACCATTTTTATAGTGAACATCGTGTGACTTGTGTGCTGGTCAATGTATTCCCACATAAAAACATGTGTTTATATCAGCTTGCTTAATTCCAGATTACTCTCAATAGAGCACTTAATATATATATTGGCATCTTGGCCCTATTTTAATACTCTAACACCGTCTATATGAACGCTAAATTCTTTTATATTCCTAACTCTTGAAAATTATGTTATTTTACATTCAATGCCAACGTGCATCAGAACATATGTTAAGTCTCTCATTAATCGATAATTATGTTAATGTTATGTTAATTAACAGTCTTGAATAAACTTTGATTGAGTACACAACGCTGGTTATATTCAGTTATATATTCTTATCCAGGCATTCTTTGAAGCGGGGAAAGGCTTTCGCCTAACACTAACACTATTCGAGGCTTCTGAAAAATTTTGGATTACGTCCACTTCAGCTAGAAATCTTCTTCAAAGATCAGTATTTTATACTACGTTCTGTGGAAACTCTTATGAGATGGTTTCAGAAAATGTTCTCACTTGTTAAACAATTACTTGCTGGAATTTGAATTTGATATTACACATTACAACTGAACAAGTACAGCAAAAAATCAGAAGAAACTCTTAATTAAGGTTCAACTTAATATTTATAGCTTTTATAATTTTACTTAACTTTAGTTTTGGCAAATGAGGCAGTTTCCAAATGTCTCCAAAATGCATAAAAATCGTTTCGTTTAACTTAATTTAATTGAAAATTATGGTAACAAATTTATTTACTGGATTCTGGCAGCAGGAGGCCTTAAGATAAACACATTAATCATGAGGAGAGATGCTGTTTTTTTTTTTATTATTGCTGTTGTTGCCCCTTGACATTTTCAAATGACGCACTCGAAGTTGAAGCAAGCAAATTATGAGAAATATGCAAAAAATGGGAACAATGCCAGCGGCCAGCTGAAGCAGGAAACTCGAGCAAGTTCATCATTTCAGTTGCGGAATGGAAAGCGTCAGCGAGTGCCACAGGTCGAGAGTGGAGAGTGGCAACAATGCGCTGCAGAATGAAAGTGGCGCCACTTACTTTAATTGCAGCCACCTCCCCCACGCTGGGCAGGGTAACAAAAGCTTGGCAGAAAGTGCAAAAGCAGCGGTCGCAGTCGCAGTCGCAGTCGCAGTTGGTGCTTTGTGTGACGCTGAGGCGTGACTCATGTAATTAAAGCATCACATTCCATGCAACAATGCCACAGCAATCGCAACAACAACCAGAACAACAACAGCTGCAACAGCAAACTTTTGTAACTGGACTCTAAAAGTGGGCAGCAACTCGCAAACCCCCCCCCAAAAATGAGGCAGCAAATCATTATCCTGCTTAGCAGCTGGCTGTGTGTGTTCTGCTGCGGTGTGTGTTAATCTGTGTGTGTGTGTTGCTGTTTGTGTTGTTGTGTTTGCACTTGCTACTTGCCACTTGGCACCTAATTGAACGCATTAACTCAAAGGCGGCCAAATGCGACCGCAGTTTATTGAATGGGCACCCAAAACCATTGTAGAAATTTGAAGTTTGGTTTGTGGACAAGTTGGCCTTTTCCGTCTAATTACAGACCAAGCCAAGCATCGTTGACTGTTTTACAACTTGGCCATTACCAGCAGCAATCAATAATAGTGGTGTACACCTAAAATTGAAAAAGTTTTCACTTCGTAAAACTTTACATTCGTTAGAAAATTTAAAACTAAATCGATTTGTTTCATTTTGCGGATCAAACTTTGATGTTGTCGGTTTTTTTCTTTTAGAGACTAAAAACAAATAAATTGATTTTATGGTTAGTACAACGGGGCGCATGCGCAACGATCAAAAACTAAGATTTAATTTAAAGTTTTCGCTCAAATTTCTGAGGTATTTAAGTTAGTTATATGAAATGAAATAAATGTTAGAATTGAACTTTTTAAGCTTATAAAATTCAGTCAAGTATAATTAGCTGTCTGTATAATTTCCTCTCTTTGTCTGTTTCTATGGAATCCAGTTGCACAGCATTCGAACTGATCAACTTGGCATTTTATTATTATTAAATTGGTGTCTTGTGCACTGCGACCTATTAGATCTATTGTGCCCCCTTCTGAGCTTTTAGCTTCTCCATCAACCCCAGTTCCTGAACGAATGTCAGGATCTTTGATGGATCGAGGGCTTCTATGTCATTGACATTGACATAACATGCATCCCTAGGATGTTGCACCTTTTCCTGGCTAGGGCGATACATTCTGTTAGGATGTGAGTTGAGGACTCCTCCTCGACTTTACAAAACCTACACTGATTTTTACTATATATACCCATTTTGGACAGGTACCTTTTTAGTCTACAATGTCCTGTCAGTAGACCGACAAGTATCCTTAGCCTATTCCTACCCATGGATATTACTTGCTTAAATCGTTTGTGTTTATAGCCGCCCAAGAGACATTTGGCCTGTCGGAGTCCTGGTGTTTCTTCCCAGCTCCGTAGTCTCCTTCGTCTTTCTTCCTTTCTGAGTTGCAGCCGTATTGCGTGTTTTCCTATGCCACAAAACGGTTCTGGCCCTATATCAACTTGGCATATATCTATCCATTTGTCGAAAGGATCTTTTACTGCCTTTTAAAGTAGTAAAAGAGAAATTAGATTACAGTTAATTTCTTGTATGAAAGTAATGCTGACGAATCTGCTTAGGCATGCATTACTTTAACAGGCAATTATCAACTAGATTTCAGATGTATTATTGGCTGGTTATTCAAAAAAAATGTAAGTCATAGCTTTAATTAAGACTCGACTAATTATATTATTTTTACAATATAATAATAATAATATTTACGTTTAAAATTTGGCAATGTTCTTTTTCCCCACTTATTATTCACCAATATTTGTATTTTTATTTATCTGCACTCTGCTAATTTAAAAGCCATTAACAATTCACAAAATCGAATGTAATTTAATTTATTTCATTTTTCTTCTAGTTGCGTTTTCTTTTGTAATTTTCTTTTGCAATTTTCTTTTTAGTTTATTGTGAAAAGACCTTTGGGTTGTCGCTGCTGGCATTTGAGAAGTCTCCGCACTCAAGTCAACAAAATTTAATTCCCATCTTTATTTATTTGTTGTGCGTCGTTGCGAACACTTCATTTCAACAACTGCGAACTTCAGATTATCGCTGTTGTTTATTTATTTATTTTATTAAGCTTGTTGACGTCGGGCAGCTCTATAAAAAAAACACATTGAAACTGTAATTTGCGAATATATAATTTCATGTTTCCCGCATCAGGCTTAAATTGGGGAAGTGTAACCTGAGCTGCGCTGCCTTTGATCAATGCTTCGTTTTGGCATGTTTTCTTCGTATGTGTCTAATCCAATTAGCAATGCTTCATTGGCCAATTTATGCATAATATGCGTCATAAGTCTTCAAATTTACAAATTGAGCTGCCAAGCACAAATTTCTCTCGCTTCATTAACAGTTTATTACACACGAGGCGTATGAGTGATTTTCCTGCTTGCACAGCACAAACAGGCTGCATGTGTGTGTGTGTGTGTGTGTGTGCGAATTGACAATTGTTTTGCTTCTTTGGTGTGAAAGTATTTTCTTCACATTAAAAATCATTGAGCAGCACAACAAATCATTGTCTGTCCAAAATCGAAAAATAAATTGATGTGATTTCTTTGGCAATTTCAGCACTCAAATCCTGTTTCTGTTTCTATTACATTCTCGCTCTATATGTCTCCCCCTCTCTCTCTCTTTCTCTAGAGCAATCTGGCTGCTGACTTGTCCCTTGTGGCTTTCTGACCACATCCGCAAATCCTTTTTGCTGCTGCGTGTTGTTTTTCTGTTTTCTGTGTCGTTTCTTTAAAAATTGCTTTGAACTTTTTGTGCAAGCACAAAACCAAAGCCCAAAACACCCAAGCCAAATGCCAAAACGTTAGCCTGAATGTCAGTCATTCAGTCAGTCAGTCAGTCAGTCAGTCAGTCAGTCAGTCATCTAGTCAGTCTGCTGGTAACTGTGCACGTTGTCGGACATGTGACATTTGTTTTTATATCCTAGCTGAGAATGCCACGAATTTTGAGAGGGCGGCCGCACAACGTTGGCAATTGTTCTTTCCTTGGGATAAGAATCATATCCAGCTGGCAGTTTAAAATTTAAAAAAAATACAGATCATAATTATTTAGACTTCAAGGTATATTATCTGACGAGCAAAACTATGACTGACCGTTGAAAGGTGGAGAAAAAGGATTAAGAAAACCAGAAAAGTGAAGCATCTTTGTTAGGAGTGATGAGCTCCTCTGGCTTGATCTACGAGGAGACTATCTGTTTGCTGAAAGTATCCTTGGAGAAGGATATTTGTTATTCACCATCTATCACTCACTTGAGCGGAATTTCATGTAACTGGATTGGACTTGGTAAACCATATAAGATCAGCGTATTCTCTGTTGCAGCGAAAGCCTTTCCCCGCGTCAGGGAATGTCTGGATAAGAATATATAACTGAGTCCCACCAGTGTTGTGTACTCAATCAAAGTTTATTCAAGACTGTCAATTAACATTATAATTATCGATTAATGAGAGACTTAACATATGTATTGATGCACGTTTGCATTGAATGTAAAATAACATCATTTTCAACATGCTCGCTCTGCTTAATATTGAATATTAAAAAGAATTGCAAACAAATACTTATGTACAATAGAGAAATCCTTAGATTAGACGAATGTAAAGTATATGAAACAATTTCAGGAACTGACTCAACAAGCAAATTCTGACAGCAATATCACAGCTAAACCTATTGAAAACCGCAGAGTATTGCATCATCATCAAGTCAAAGTCAACTTTTCCCTCTAGTTTTTGCCGTCTTGCTTTTCATTTTTATATTTTTATGAATCAAAAGCTCAAAAGCTGTCAGAAACGCATATTTTTTTTATGTTTTTTTTTTGTATGTGAAAACTGCTGCTGATGTGGTGTGGAGTGGTGGGCGGTGGGGGGAGGTGGGGGTTTCATAAATTCAATTTGGTAAATGGATGCGAAGCAATCGCTTGTCGCATTTTGTCACATGCAACGTGCAGCTGATGTACCAGAGGTAGCAAGAACCAGAACCAGAACCAGAACCAGAACTAGTTCCAGTTTATTGCTGTCCTGTCATGTCAACTGGATATAATAAGTTTCCACTCTTTCACCGCTGCCACTCACTGGAGCAAAAGTTTGCTCAGCTGCAGTTTTTGGTTAGCAGCTTCCAGATAAAGTTCATTTTGGGTTCATGAGAAATTTTGCTTGTGGTTTATTTTTTTTATTGATTTCCTTGTTATTGCCAGTGTCTAAATATAGCTCATGTTTTTAGACACAAACTGCACAAAATTGATTATTAATTAATGTAGATTGTTTTTTTGAGTGTCATACATTTTGCCGGCTTTTATTATTTATGTTAACCTATTTTTAGTCCCTTAACTGACAGCTTGACTTCTTGTCTGTAAGTGGAACAATTTGTTTGGAGTGGATGCAAAAAATAAAATAAAAATTAAAGTTTATTCCGAAAAAGCCGAAGCCTTAAATGAAGACAAGTTGAATATGTTAATGTCAAGTAATGACACTTTTCACAAAACTACAATGAAATATTGGATAATAATTAGAAACAGCAAAAATGCATTTTAAATTTTAGAAATCGCTCTAAAAACTAGCAAGTTTTTCTTGCATTTTTAATTAAATATGAAATATTTGTAGAAAGCATTTTCTTTCTGAAATTTAAAGAATACTACAAATGTTTCCACTCTCGACTGTAATAAAAATGTGATTTTAGAGTTCACTGGTAAATAGAAGGAAACTGAATTTTGGTTTGTGTACTGAAAACTCTAAAAAAAAAATACAACAAAAAGTTAAGGCAATTTGAAATAATTTAATAATGCTTTAAGGCATATTAAAAACTGCGAAGTGAATTCCATAATTTGTACATCACAGTTGCAAAATTGTATAATTAAATTAGTTTTACGACAATTTCAAAAACTGTAAACAATTGAATTAGTCCAAGTGGACGCTATTTTGCGTGGCAGTGAACGAAATGGCTGCCCAGCTGGGCTTCCGAGCATTTATGGCATTTATTGCATTCAGTGGAGGAGGCAGTGGGTCATTTTGTCATTCAGATGCGATGCTGGAGGATGGCTCTATCTTTATGGGCGAAATGCTTTTGCGGCACTTTGGGGAACGCACTCGTACTATGTGCCACTGTAAGTGGCATTCTTTTCAACTCTTTTTTTTTTTTTTTGCTTTGCTTTTTTTTTATGACAATTCGTTTTGGTCAAAAGTTTATGGCAATAATTTCATTGCACTGGCAAAAGTTTTTCCAAAGTGGTTTTTCAGTCGTCGGATGCAGTCGTGCGGCACAGTTGAGTCGGATTGGTGGATTTGGCGTGGAAACTTAATAAAAATTATGATTTATTTACAGGACCAATATAGCAATTAATGAATTCTATAAACAGCAACCAGAACCAACACATCAAATAAATAAACACCTTAACAAACGGACCAAACATAAATTATATAGAAATGTGCTGTGTAAAAAATAATTAAATAAATGTAATTAAATATAAATTAAATGTAGAATTCGGTGTGCTTAACTCAACTGCGGACCAAAAACAAAGCCAACTCCTAAATATATAAAATATATAGTAAACAGATATAGAAATTTTATAGAATCTTCTAAGCTGTTGCAACATCAATGTGAGACTCGTGTAAAATACTAGAAATATTCGCCATATAGCCAAATATCTCTATAAATTAGTTGAATTATATCCAAAAAAAAACTACACTATTTATTAGCTTTAAATTTAAGTGTACATATGACCACAAAAATTGGTACACGGTTTGGTAAAAGCTTTAATTAGTAACTAAGTCATAAACTAAGCCTCACTTTTGGCCACAATTGGCCAAATATTAGTGTAAATATAAAAAATTTAAAAACAACTGAAAGTGTAACTACAGACTGTGCTCAAGCTAAAACATAATACACAAAAAACAAAAAAAAAAAAAAACACCTAAACTATCAAAGAATTTGTACAAAGCATTTAACTGAAACTAAACTAAAACATCGTCAGGTAAAAAATAACAAAACAATTAAATAAATAAAACAATTTTGGGAGCTGCTAAATATAATAATTGCTGTCTGTGTGTTTTTTAGTGTTGTTCTGTGTGTAATTGTGTAATTGTATTTTTAAGCAACTATCTCTATCTTTACACCTATCTGTATCTATCACGTCCACATGCAACATGAGCAGCTGCAACAGCAACAGCAACAACAACAATAATAATAACAACAACAATAATATCAACAATAATGATAGTCCTTTAACTATTACACGCAACCAAAAACTAGTTGGTTGGTTTTCACATGTAAGTTTTCTTTACCCTTTTTTACTTTTAACTCTTTTATGCACCAGTTACGCAACCAGCAACACGCAACGTGCAACTTGCAACTTGCCACCCGCATGACCAGTTTAAGCTGTCACCATTTCCTCAGCACTATCAATGCGAAATCAAATTAAAATGCCAATCCTTACGACACACACACACACACACTCGCACACACTCACACACACAGACACACACTCGCCGTCAGCCATTGTTGCCGTTCTTGTTGTTGCTGTAACCTGGCTACCATCCACAGAATCCCCATCATCCTCCACATGATTCCCATCATCATCATCGTCGTCATCTTAACTCGTCTGAGCTCAGTCATTGTAGTCGCTTCAACATACATATATATATATATATATATATATATATGTACATATATATAGCTTTTATTCATATTTTGAGTTCATTCCTATTATTTGCTCAAGTCAAGTTTTTGGCTGCTTTATGTTGGCCTGGCCAAGCATTGGCCCAAGTGCGTTCAAATATGTGAATGGTTGGTCTTAATTAGCTTTCAACTTTTCTTATTGCTGACATGCCAAAGTTTTTCCAGTTTTTCGCACAAAATAACTAAAAACATATTTTACAAGTTATCGAAAGTTTTAGCTGTCATATGAAATATGTATGGCTTGGCGAAAAAACATTTAAAGAAAGCCTGAAACTATAACTAAATTAACTGAACTTTCGGAAGTTCTTACCAATATAGAGCTAAAAATTCATCTTAGATTGTATTCTAATTTATTTGTCACATAATTGCAATTATTGTTTGCAGATCATGTCAATAACAATAAACTAATGTGCATATTTGGCATAATTTTTGAGCAAATTATTTATTTGCTATTGACTTTTTATTGAGCTGAAAATCATCTTACATTATATTCAAATTTATTTGTCACATAATTGCAATTGTTTTTTTTTTTTAGACCAAGTCAATAATAAATAAACTGATGTGCATATTTAACATAATTTTTAAGCATGATTATAATTTGCTATTGCCTGTTTATTGAGCTGAAAATCATCTTACATTATATTCAAATTTATTTGTCAGAAAATTGCAATTGTTTTTTTTTTTTAGACCAAGTCAATAATAAATAAACTGATGTGCATATTTAACATAATTTTTAAGCATGATTATAATTTGCTATTGAATTTTTTCCATAATTTAATATTTTTTGCCTGCACAAGCATAATTTGCATAAACTCGGAAATTCAACACTTCATGAAATGTCAAGCTCAGGCATATTGAAATTCAAGCAGATCAAAAGCCACAAAACAATACAAAAGGACTAAATTGTGATTCCATACAAAAGGCCAAAACAATAACGGGCCTAAACCAGCTGAGCGTGCAAAATAAACTTTTCAATTTTCTGCACATGAAGAGCAAACAGGACTTGCACGACTTGTAAATACTCATTAAACAAATTAGTATTTTTTTTTTAATTTATTGCACGACTTGTAAATACTCATTAAACAAATTAGTAATTTCTTTTATTTATTTCGATTTTTTTTTTTAATTTTTTCTGCTCAAAGAAGTAGGCAAAGTTGCGGAAAATATTCAATTTAAAATTTTTAAATATTCTTACGTTGCAGGGTAAAAAAATATATTTCACACATATGCAAATGCAATTTAATTTCTTCGGTTTAAATTGTATTTTGCTGTTGCAGCATTGCGTGTGATAAATATTTATTATTGACATTTATTTACTTATTTACACAAAACACACCTCTGACAAAACACGCAAGGCAACTTTTGTATTTTTTTTTTTTTCCACAATTTAAGTGAGAGCATCAAAATGCGGTTTGTCTTTGGTTTGGGTGTTTGGAGCGTGTGGGGCATTCAATACGGATTTTAATGAAGAAATAAAGTGGCCATCTTCTGTATCATAAAAATTGTCTACATTTTTATTACGCATCTTTTTTTCTTTTTTTTTTTGTTTTCCTTGCGGCTTGGGAACAGGAGGGGCGCATTTTACGGCAGGCCTCATCATGAGGACAATGAAATGACCTGTGTCCTGTACATGCTAACACACACACGCACACACGCACACTCTGTTGAGCTGGAAAATATGCCCTTTTGTTGCCAGCTGAGCTGAAGGGCTGGGGGCGGCAAGCACAGTGGGAGTTCGCACAAGTGTTTATTTCGGCATTTTGCTTTATATTCGCAACAATCTGCTCCTCCCCCCCCCCCCCCTAACACCCTACCACATTCTAAATAGTGCCCTAGTGTGCGTGTGTGTGTGTGTGTTCGTTTCAACGCACTCAACCCAATCGGAGACAAAAGCCAGCGTATCGCAGTGTTTTGCTTTTGACCATGTTTTTGTGCCCTAATGATTATGAAGCTGATGTTTCTTTTCCCATTTTTTTGTGTTGCCATCTTTTGTTTTTTTTTTTTGGTTTTTTTTTTTCTTTTTATTGCTCATTGTACGTTTTGTGCTTGTTGAAATGTTGCACAAGTGTTGTTGGCATTGTTTGTTTTATTGTTGGATTTTGGAGTGGGCGTGAAGTCATTTGATCCGCAGGCACGTGGCTCATAGCCGAAAGGACTAAGAGGCAAATCGTGTCCCTATGATAAACTGTGTTTTGGCTTGTTTAACTGTTTTACTAATTTTTATATTTTTGGGGTCAAATGGTAGGGAGTGCAAAGCACTAATTGAATAAATTATACACATGCTCCTCGATAGGCTACTCATATTAAAATAGCTAATTTTAAACTTTATATTATTTTTTATTTTTATTAGTTATTTTTTATTGAACAGACCGAACTTTTTTTAATTTATTTTTTTTGTCGTATTTAAATTAAAAATTAAATTTTTGGGTTTCTCCGGTCAGTATTTTTAATGCTTGTAGGGCTAAAGCCCGGGTTGCAAGACACTATCTCTCAGCACCAATTTTCCTTCCATCCCATTCTTAAGATAAAATATAAAATGGTAATGAATTAAATTAATTAACAATTAAGTTTAGTGTTTTAATTTGTGCACTATTTGCATTTAATTACCCGAAGCTGTTGCAAAAAGTATTTTATTTAATTTGTTATGCTTAAATAAAACTGTATTGTTTTCTATATATATTCAAGTCATTAATTATATATAAATATATATTTTGTTAGAATTTTGTTACATATATTATACAGATTAAAGAGTAGTGCTTTTATATTCTTATTAGTATATTCATTTGCGGATTTTGTCGCTGTTCTGGATCTTCTTCTACTGCTATAGTTTCCTTTTTTTTCTCATCGTTAATTCGCTTCTGGTCACTGGTATTTTAGCTAAATTCGTTGACTTTCTTGTTGACTTCCTGAAAGAATTTTAAGAACTCTTCTTCCGTATAGTCCTTGCGGGAGGTGCAGATGCACATACCCCTCGTACCCCTCGATATCGAATGCCTTCAAAATAAGACGTTGTTTCTAAGATTCCTCATCTGACAATGCTTTTAAACAATTTCAGCCAATTTCTATTTCTGCAATAAATTTGAATTGCTAAAAAGGCTAAGCAATAATTTAAAAATACTTTGCACTGAATAATAATCAAGTTACTCTCCATTTGTTTTAGTAATCCAACCAATTTCTATTGCTAAGCCACATTTGACTTGCTAAGTAGAAGTCGGATTTAAAGCAATGATTTAAAAATACTTTGCACTGATAATTTAAATTCTAGGCACTCAGATATCTATTAAGCCTTAATTTACTTAAGTTTGCGCATTTGAATCGTTTAGCTGTGGCCCCCAAAATGTGCGCAATGGAAAACTTGCTGAAATTACAAAGTCATTAAAAACTGACTGCGTCTGCCTAATTAACAAAATGTTGCAGAGTGTCTCTCATCGAGCTAATGATGTTGCAAAGTGTTTGATTTTAGATACCCTCTAGTCAAAATACACAAACTAATTACGAGATTTATGAAAAATAAAAAAAATCGTAAATCTAAAATGTGATTTATGAAAAATATTCTAATATTTTCTGTGAGCTTTTGAAAATTGAAAAAATAAATCGGAAATCTAAAATGTGAATTGCGAAAAATATTCTAATATTTTCGTTGTGCTTTTTAACATTATTATTTTATACATATTAGATTTTAAAAAAATCAATAAAATTTGATTTACTTTTTGCAGGGCATCTGGCTTGCTGTTCTCTTCCACTTAAGTTGTTGTATTGACTCTCTCCTTCTCTCCCAATTGTTTTCTATCTCTTTCGCACTCTCTACACGTCTGGGAGTCGCTTGGTAATTAGGTTTGGAGCCGCATTACACTTCGATCGGTATTGGTGCAAACGCCGCTGTAGCCACGAAAATGTCCTAAGTCAATTTATGGAAATTTCGATTCATTTATTTTTTGACACAAACACCAAACCGCTTCACCTCGTCTCGCATCGCCTCTCCTTGCCACGCCTCTGCTCGACTTGCCACGCCTCGCATTTAGCTCTTGAGGCTGACTCATTAGGTGCGGCAAGTGCGTTGTCATTAGGCAAAGTAACTGTTGTTTAATTGAACGGAAGCCGATTGCTGCTGATGACAAGGGAATCACTCTCATTTAATATGTATTTAACGCCTGATTGCGACTTGATCAATCAAAGCCCCAAATTTTCATTAATCCTATTCTGATTCATTTTGTTTTTATTATTTATTTTTTTGCTTTCTGTCAGTTGATTTTCCGGCTAGCCAAATAAATGAAGAAATGGAATTGCTTTGGGGCTTTGGTCAAAAATTTGCGCTCGTTTCCGATTTGGTTTAGAATTTGTTTTCTCCTTGTTTATTTATTTTTTTTTTTTGCCCAGCTATCGTTTTAAAGTATCCCAAAGCTCTCTCATATTTCAATTTCCGTTTTGTCCTTAGAGCTTACAAGCTGCTGTCGAAACATGTCCAAAATTCAACTTCTCTATGCATTACTTTTTCTCTTTCTCTGACTCTGATTCTGACTCTGACTCTGACTCCGACTTTCTCTATATTTATGTCTAACTCGGTGCAGTGCTTAAATGTGATTGATGCTGCCGGAAGTTGTTTTTGCTCTATGCTCTATGTGTGTGTTATTTTGCTGGTATTCAATACCCAGTGCTCGAAGAGAGTTTTCCAAAAAAAATGGCTTATCAAACGAGCACATCGACAATCAATCAAATTTAGCAACAATTTAGATATTCTATATAGTATCCTGAACTATAAAGTATTACTATGTTATGTTAATATTATAAAAATATTTATGCACTACAATACAATGTGCAAATTTTTTATCAACTACGAATTAAGCACAAAAATCAAGAACTACTTTTGGATTGAGGTTTTCGGGTTAAGTTTTATACATTTACATTTTAATTTGATTTTAATTTCTAATTTAATTAGATACGAAAGATAATAATGTTAATTGAACATAAAAGATTTAGTAAATGTACATACATGCAAAGCACTCCATACAGGGTATATGCTAGTCTAGCACTTCCCACTAAAGCATTTTCCTTTGTTCGTTTTTCTATTTATGATTGACTGACTGAGTTTCTGCTTTTTTGCATGTGCCACTTGTAAGTAGTGTGTATTTATTTATGTGTAGAATAATGACTTTCTCTGACAGCAGCTCCCAGAAATGCCACACACCCACTCACACACATACATACACACATATATACATATATATATGTGTATATATTTACACACAAGCACAAAGCTTAAATCAGAGAACAATCGTTGCGATTGTCGATTTCGTTGCATAAATCATGATGCTTCCACAACAAACAAATGAAAACTGAACCAAAACAACAACAACAACAAAAATAACTAAAATGCTTTACAAAATTATTTGGTATGCAAAAATAACAAAAAATATCATCACCAACAACAACAACAAAAACAATATGCGCGCTAAAAATAAAACAATAAATTTAAAAAATAAACAATAAATTGCAAAAAATTTCCAATTGTGGCTACAATTAAAAAAAAAAACGAAATAAATAAATTTAAAAATTCGCCCGTTTCGCTTGCACAACAACATTTTTACCCTTCATCCCTCCACCCGCCCCCGTCACACTCCGCTGCGCCACTGGTTCAAACACCCCCCCGCCCCGCAGAATGTCAATGTTCTTCTTTCGCTTGCATAATCTCCAGCGGGCCGAGGAGAACAAGCGCAAGAAGCGCGTCGAGCAGCAGCGTCGACAGCAGCGCCAGCAGCAGCGTCGTGGCGCTAAGGTCTTCAAATGTGTCACCGATTCCACTGGCCACCTGACCCTGGCGCCCTCGCGCCTCTTCGAGCGCACGCCCATGAGTCCATCCGACAGCCTGGACGAGATTGCGCTGCAGATACCAAGGTGAGTTTCCACTCCTCGTCTAAATGTGTTGTGTCTTTGTGTGTGTGTGTGTGTACGAGTACATTGTTGAAGCACAACAACAGCGCAAACAAGCACACCCAACACACACACACACAACACACACACAGCCACAGCAACAACTTGAGCACAATTGAAGAACTTTTTGCCAGCTAACTGAAATTGTTTTGCTTTACCTTTACCACCGCCGCGGGGCATTGAGGTGTGAGGTGTGTGGCATGGTCGAACAGTGCCACACATCTGAACTGAACTGAACTGAACTGAGCTGAACTGCCAGCAGCTATTTGGGCTCTTGCTTATATAACATAATCAGTTTGTAGTTTAAGCCTTCTTTCTGTGTGACTTCTGCGATTTCAATGCCATTTGTTACTTTTCGCAAATTGAAAAATTGAAAAACAAGTTGCGATTAGTCGATAATAAATATAATTCTCGGATTACGGCCTGAAATTGAAAAACAAGTCGCGATTAGTCGATAATATAATTCTAGGATTATGGCATAAAATCAACTGTTTGCAGCCTTCTTTTGGGCGGCTTTGCGACAATATTTTAAGCCTCATCTTTAATGAAAATTATTGTTGACTCTAGTTTAAAATATTTACTTTATTTGCAAAGCAGAACTTTGCATAATCAATAAACAAGTCTAATTAATGTAATATTCACTTTCACGTTTGTTACCAGATTAATTAAGGCTCTTTAACTACAGCCAAAAGCGCTATTAATCGAGTCTTTATCTGCCATTTTCTTTGCCTTAAAAAAACAAATTTTAATTTTGAGAAATAACAGATTATTACTCAGTGGAATATGGAACATGAAAAAAGTATTAACTTAAAAAAAATAGAAGCCTCATTTGAATTTTCTTTTAACACTGGATTTGATTAAATAACACATCAAATGAACATTTTACACACAAGTATTAACAATGAGAAAAAAAAACAATATTAGAAATTAAGTAGAATAATAAAATTGTATTTTGCTAATGCAAATTGCATTCTTTTCTCTTGAAAAGTTGTTTAATTTTATAAAATTTAAAGTCTTATAATGCTGAACCAAGTTGCTGAGGAACGGACATTTATTCTTCATTCTTTGATTGTTTATGTTTTACATTTTATACTGTATTATACTAAAGTGTTAAAGTTCAACCCTAAGAATATAAATTCATCGCCAATCAAAACTTTAATTTTACAGCAAATTTTTACAGCTTCAATGGCCTATATTAATATATATTTAAGCGGCTACGTAGCTGATGACTGCTCCACTTTTGAATATATTTACACGAATTCAAATTTATTTTTAAAAACGTTATATTAAATACGTTACAGATTAAATTCACTTAGTTTTATTAAAAACAGCAACACAAAATTGTATTAAAAGGGCTTTAAATCTAAATATCTAGATATGAACACATACAAAATACAAAACTCAAGTTTTAAACTCCGTCTTCGAATCGTACATTTTTAACAGATTTTACCTTTGAGATACTAAATTAAAATTTTAGCAACCGACATTTTTTTGTGTAACTCAAAGCATTGCTAATACAAATGGAATTTCAAATTAAATCCTCAAAGCATTAAGGAATTTATTATTTTTGTTACGTTTAATTTGTAAATATTTTCTCAGATGTTTCGTTCCACCTTTTTATAAGGCAGATTAAAATGCAAAGAACGTTGATGGTTGATTTAATCTGATGAGTGTTTATATAATATGTAAAGTTAATTTGAGAAAATGTCTTTGGCAAACCGACTATAAATTACCCTTGCAGTCGGAGGCTCCATTATTTACTTTATATATTTATTTTTTTTATTATTTATTTATTATTTAATATATATATATCTCAAATCACGAACTGTAAAATTTTCAGATAATAATGTACATAAAAGAGTAAAAAGTGACTTTTACTTTCGGTCTTTTTTTGCTCGAAGCAATTTGGAAATTGTGCCTTGTTTGAGTATGTGGCACGAACAGTCGCAGCTTGTGACATTTTGACGTGCCACAATTGTCAAATGAAATTATAATGTGACCCAAAGAAAAGCGGCTGATGGCATCAGTTTGACAATTTTGAAATTACATTATGATTTCTCTCCTTTTAGGCGAACGATTTTGTGCTTTGCTGCTAAGTGAATTAAACAAATTTGGCTAATACTCGACTAAAGAATGTTTGAGTTGTTAATGAATTAATGAATTGTCAAAGAATTAAATAAATTTAAAACAAGTCTTGAATTTGAAAAGTAGGCCCTTTATTTGTGGATTCCATACATCACCCTCCAAAAATGGTGCTGTGATATATTCAATTTTCGCTTTTCATCAAAACACATCACTAAAGTATTTAAGTCTGGGAAATTTATACAAAATTATTAGGGTAAATTGCGAAAAATTTGTGCAATAGTAAATCGAAAAAGATAACATTTCAAAATGCATATGATGTGCGAGCGAATTTCTGCTACATTTGCTGGAATATTGGTCGGGCTTTGGTATGGCAAATCATTCCCCACGGAGAAAGTGTCCAAGGACGATAAGGGAAAGGACAAAAAAGATAAAAAGAAGTAAAAGCAGATCTCAACATGAAGTGAGAATATTGCATTTCACCAAAACCAAAATTTAATCGAATTTATCTGATATTTTTTCCCTTCGCCGAACAACAAATTATGTATAGATTTCTCAGCTTAAACTTGAAATTATCCTTGTTTAAGGACCTGTCTCAATTGAGAACTACCAGGGATTAAAATTCCCCATGAAGTGGATTCGGAACTGGAAATGGACGATGCAGAGAAATACAATTAGCATTCGATTTAATATTATATTAAATTCCAGCATTTAGCACTCATTTGTTGGTTTTATTTAACTTAATTTTTCCGGCTTGAGAGAAGAACTGAATACATCAAGAATCCTTCATGGGTTTCTTTGGGTTCGCTCTAATCCTTCTTCTTTTTCTCCTTTTCCGCTTTCTTCAGGGCTTCCTGATCTTTCTTTTCTTGTTCTTTGCGTTGCTTTTCCCGCTTATCCTTAGCTTCCTTCTCTTTCTTCTCCCTCTCCTTTCGCTCCTTTTCTCTTTGCTTAGGGTCCTTATTGGCCTCTTCCCGTGCCTTCTGCTCCGCGGCCTCCTTTAACTTGTTCCAGTAGAGACCAACACCCGCACCAACAATGAAAAAGAAGAGTCGATTACAAGGAGTACAGTTGAGCTTCTGTAAGAGCGACGGCTGTGGACGGCATGTGTGTCGCTGTGCCGGCGGAGGCATACACGAGGGATTAGGGCAGCCACCTTGGCCTGATGTTCCAGTGTCTTTATTGCACATTCTTAAATAGTTATAAAGAATGAATAATAATAAAAAAAGAAAAACAAAAACTGAATATAATTTTGAACAATATTTTGAAATTTTGAGCGTGCGAATGCCAGAAAGTAAATAAATCAAATGAAGTTGACATGAGTCGCACGTCGATTAATTTTCTGTTTTTCATCGAAGTTGGCCAGCAATTGAGCATCAATAAATTTGTACGATATATACATATATCTATAAATATATATACAGATACCTTAATCTTACACACATTATTGTACACTTGAAATATATTTTTTATTAGATATTGTGAGCAACCACTCAAATTAAATTAATTCACATATTTTTTGGCCAAGTCAAGGGAATCAACCTTCTTCCCAATATTGGCACATCAAAATATCTTTGGTTAATATTGCACAGTTTTACTCCTTAATGCCATGAAAGACTCTCATAATTATTAATAATATTTTGGTCAAGGCTCTTGTCCACAGAGGGGAAGAGGATTAACCTACCACCGCTATTTCCACAGCTCTTGTGAATAAATAATTTGCAGGCACTGTTTTCCTTGACTGAATGTCAGAAAGCTCTAATACGTTCGAGAAAATGGAGGGACGGAAAATTATCGATGAGTTATTAATCGATAACAACAGTCAGTGTCCAGTAAAAGCTTCTACTCAGCTTATTCAGACATATATATATAGCCTACATATATGCTGATATTAGGTGAGGTATTCGAGGTGAGGAGTTTTTGTCGAATCAATAATTTAATTTTCTCCCAACTCTTTTATCACAAACGGTTTCAATTCCTGACTTAGATGCTTGGGAATCTAATGTCAGTTTCCCATACAGAATCTGTCAACTAAACTGTTTTATTTTTTTTAAAATCAAAATATTTTCTCTATTGGCATAAAATGACATTGGACTGTCTGATTATTTTGATTATGGGATTTGCCATCGGTTTTGTAATTGGAAGAAATTATTAGCGGCAATCTAAGTATTATCAATATTAACCGGATGGTACAGTATCAATTCGTATACAGCCATCAGACTTTCAATTTAAATTTTTCCTAATATTTTAAGGTACTGAAACTTTTGGTTTTGAACGCTTAATATTATCCAAAGCGAAAATTCCGGAATATTCAGCCATGACTCACGTAATATCATTTGCACTTGGCCTGATAACCGGCTTGTTATTGTGCAAACGACGTTGCGGACCTTGAAAGTGAAAAATCAAGCAAAGCTAAAAAAAAGTACTAACTTAAAAACAAATTAAATTCTTAATTTTCTTCTATTCAGAAAATATGTGAATAATTGAAAAATTATCTGCCATAAAAAAAACAAACGAAAAATGATTCTATCCCTTGAAACAAATCTGTAAAACGATTTTTTCATGGCTTTATTAAGAGTCGTAGCAAATTTACCAATTTTCTGGAATTTAATTCAGTTGTCAATATTGAATTATTTTCTAAGTTACTTTAGAATTATCTTAGCATACTCAATGCTGCCAAATATATTACTAGTATATCTTAAATAAATAATTGGTGAGCACAACTCAAGTTTTTCATGTGTAAAATATGTTAGCAAAATAAGTTTATGTTTTTGTTTGTGCATTTAATTGTTAGGCTCAGTGATGTAATTTGTTGGAAATTATGTTATTTTACATGCAATACAACCGTACAGCAATATATATGTTAAGTCTACCATTAATCGACACTTATAATGTTATTTAACAGTCTGGAATAAACTTTGATTGAGTACATAACGCTGGTGGGACTCAGGCTTATCAAAGCATTCCCTGACGCAGGGAAAGGCAAAATGACTTTAAATTTAAAACTGCTGTGCATCTCGCCCAAAAAATCAGCAGAAGTTGAATATTTTTATTTGAAACGGAAGTAAAAAACTATCGTGTAAATTGGAGCATTGCTGATATCTTAGTAATATTACACAACCTCATGCCAAAGAATACGCCGAGACAAAATAGGATGATATGCTCCATTATATATATTTCCCATTCAATATATTTGAATTTTTATTATCCTTTTCCGTTGGCGAAGAAGTTCCAAGCAATTGCTGCATAGATTATTTGAATGGCTGCCCATTTGGAAATCCATTAAAACTGCAGAAATATTACTATAAAAATATTACTATATATTTATATAAATTATTCGAAAATTGTTTTATTGGTTGCGTTTTGTTTGGTTGCACTTACGCGATGCTTGGCAACTAGATAGCCTACAATGCCACCAACAACAAATGTGATTATTCGCTGCATTTTGGGAATCTTAAAAATAAGCCGAAGTTTTATAATTTTGGGTAAAACTGTTCGAAATAATAAAAAAAATGTATTCGAAAAATAAGTCAGAGAGGATCAATAAATTGACATTTAAGCCATTAGCCTACGTCTAAAACATCTCAAAGAAATAATTAATTTTAAAATGTTTCTTCAAATAATTATTTGGTAAATTTTGGGATTGTTTTAAAAATGCATATGAAATGAATATATTATTATATATTATAATATTATATCTCTGAATCGATTTATAAGTGAAATTGAAAGGCCCGTACTTTTTTGTAAATCTGTTTAAAAATGTAATCAAAGTGTAAAGTGTCATTTTTTGCAGAGAGGGCCAAAATTTACACTGTTTTATGTAATATTTTATTGTGATTGAAATATATCACCAAGAATTAAATATTAATACCACTGCTTTTCAAAACAAGGATTACAAAAAAGTAGATGTTGAAAACACTTGCGAATCCTCACAAAATTTTCACTCTAATTGCAGTAATAATGTTAATCTACTAATAATTGTCCTGAATGATGATTATTTACAAGTAAATAAACCAAAAAATGTATGTTAAAGTTTTAGAAAATATTATTTTTAAATTAAAAATAGTACAAACCAATTGGTAGAGCTAATGTAATATTATATTAATAATAATTAAATTTTAAAGATCTCCTCTATTGAACTTTGAAATGTGATATTTGCGAGAAATGGTCGGAATGCGCCACTTTGCGGCGTTAATAGAGAAGATGACCTTTTAATATTCTGAATGTCGAACAAATTAATTTGTAATAATTAATTTGCTGCTGGAAACTGTAATTTGATGAGCATATCGATTATTTATTATATGAAGGAAATGCTTTAATGCAGAGAGTGATGTTCGTAGATCCCAGCAGACTTAACAAAAACTGATGTTAACCGTCATCAACAAGTTTTTGCAGCAACAAATCGATTGAATGGACCCACATCGAAACCTGCTAACAATAAAACCCAATAAAATATGGAAGAGCAAACAAGTTGAATTCCCACCAGTCGCAGATGGGGAAAACTTTATTATTTATGCTCTTAGATTGGGTTGGTTGGAATGAGAGGTGGGTTGGAGGTTTCAGACTGAATAACAACACTTTTCAATTATTATTTTTAAAGTTTAAAGCAACCCTTTCAACAAATGGCTAACTCAATTAACCCTTGCATAAAATATATAAATATGGGTCGTGTGTGCGTTAATTAGTTTGGCAAAGTTTGTTTTAACCTGCATTAAATTATTGCAAAGTAGTTTATAAAATAAACACACATCCACAGACACGCCCACAATCACGTATGGGGGCTGACTGGGGCTTGTATACCTTTCATTATGATTGATTATCGAAGCAGTGGATTATGGTGTGGGGTCGTTTAACAATTGAGCTGGGTGCGGCCAGAAAAATGGGAAGCAGGCCCAGGACCAGGAACAGCACCAGCCGCAAATCGAGATAAAAAACCAAATAATTTAGTTGTCGGCACAGCAGCATTTTAATCAGTTGGTTTTTGGATCTCATTTGCCGTTCACACGCAACACACACAATCCCCATAAATATTTCATAAATATATTTCGGCTTGAGAGCGTTTTGGCATAACTTAGATGGGTTATATCTGGAGCAGTACAAACAAAGGGCAAACCCGAGCGGAGTCCCGCAGCCATGCCGGCTGGGTAATTGAATGAGTTCGTAGTTTGTGGCTGGGTTCAGGTTAAAGGATAAGCGTCTGCGAGATTGCCTACAAAATGGAATGACGGCTGCCAAAGCCAAATGATTGATGGCATTGTCAAGCCGCGCCAAAGGTTAAATGGTTTGGGCCACCCTCCGCTCCGGTTGCTTAATATACACACATATATTATATGCCAACAACAGGTATGCACTTCTCATCGGATCCTTACCGCAAATTCATATCTTATTGAATCCGGCCATCTTCTTATAATCTGTGCACAGGTATAATGTTGTTTGGCAAGGATAAATTATTTATTTCAGCTGAGTAACACTTAATCCTTTTTGCCTTTCTTGTCTGTGACTGTTAAAAATGCAGCTTTAAAATTTCTTATTGCACAGATTCTTAAATTTCATACTTTATTCACATTTTGCACTGGCTAAATATATACACTTATTTAGTCATAAATGAATAAGCGGGTTTTCGTTATAAATTATTTTCAAAAATTATCATAATAACTATATTTATTTACGAACTAAACTAAAAATTATGTTATTTTTCCTATGTTAAGCTGAATGTGTTATAATATAATTGAAATGATTTTATATATTAATATCTTTAATTTAATTATAATATTTTTGATAGTGCTTACAATAAACTTTTAATGTAAGTCAAAAACTTGCAACAATAGCTAGTAATTTGGCACTTTAAAATAATGCCGCATTATATTATTATTTAGTTATTTATAATATTCTGAGTAAAAATCGACGTAGAAAAATATAATAATAGAATTAAAAAATTAATTTAAATTAGAAATATAGAAAATGTATATCTTTGTAGAGTTTAGGGTTTCTTTATGCTTAGATTCTTAAGCATGTTTCCCCAGGACACAATATATTTTTGTTGCTTAAACGATCTGGTAAGATGTGCTTTGACGATTCGTTCTCATTCTCAGAAAACTGTCCCAATTTACCTAGATAATATCTTAGGCTACAAATTCATAACATTTCTGCCAAGAGACTGGTAAATATTCTCAGTCTTTACAGCCACATGTATGTTACTGAAAATTACTTGCTTAAATTGATTCTGAATATAGCTAATGTTCAGAGGACATTTGGACAGTTAGAGTACTATTGTTTATAAGCACAACACAATAATAACAAATGTAAGTCGACAAAAGAAAAAAAAACATCTTTGAACCGTTTTCATAATGGCTAAAACATAACTTTAGCTTGAGGCTAACTATTCTATTCATTATATTTGAATTTCAGTTGGTAACAACAATTAGATTAATATTTAAAGCTTTCGGTTAACAGCAGCAATTCTCTTGCGCTGTTAACTGACTCTCTTAACTGATGAGCTTTCGACGCGTACCTTCTAAGTCTCACCTCTTTCCTTCAAGTCTGAAACATAAACAAATGCCTTACCGGTCTTTTGGCGCCATTTCGACAAACAGCTGTTCGCAGCCCACCACAGTGCAGAGGCCCGTGTGGTGAGTTCTGGCCACATCGTGCCCAACTCTATGGGCTAAGCTCGATTCGCTTCAGTCGTTATTCCTGTGCCGACGCGAACGAAAGCAACTGTCAAGGACGAGTTCCACTCCTGTGGCACTCAAAGCATACCAAATTTGACCAATTGCGTAGCGGGTCGCGCGTTAGTTCGCCATTTTTGGCTGTGTTTTTGTGAGGGTGTGCGTGTGCTTGTGTGTGTGTGTGTACGTTCAACGGTTGTGACAGGTATTCAAAAGTGGTTTGACTTTCATCAAAAAATGTTTGCAACAATCAAGAAAGAAAGTTGTAATTAAATATAAACTTATATATGAAATAATAAATAAACTATATTATTTTACAAAAAAATACAATGAAATAAAATAAATAAATATAATACCACAATTAAAATTGATAATCCAAAACATTGATCCAGAATTAATCCAATTTATTTTTAGTCGCGTAAACAGAAAGGACACATACAAAATGAATAACTCATTAATTCAGCTTACGCTAATTTAAAAAAAAATTAATTAATTTACAATAATTAACAAGAATGCATAGCTCATTGCATAAATAAATTATTAACCTCTAAAATATTAAAGATGTTCACAAACTTTAATCTAAAAACTAAATGCAATTTAAATTAGTTATTTAAATGAATATTCAATTAAAATTATGTAATAAAAAATTACTTAATTATAATAAAACTAATATTCAAAATAATATAAAGAAATGTACAAATGTAATTACAAGAATAAAACAAATTTCGGTGGCCAAGTTGAAGCTACCCAAAATGGATACTGTAAAACCAGTAAAATTTAATTTCGGTTGCATTAAGACATTTCTTAAATATTAAATATAAAGTAGAAATAACTGAGAAAAGTTGCAAGAATCAGTTTCCTCTAAGGTCTTAAATAGTTGTTAAATTTAATGAATGCTACCATAACCAATAAAAACAGTGCCAAAGCACCTTTGAGAGTTGGTTGTAAGTCAGTTAACTGGTTGCTTAAGCTTAAGTTTGAGTTTAAACCTTTTTCAAACATGCTGTCATGTTGAGTTAAGTGATAAGTTCAGAGATAAATTGGCTTTAAATTGCATCAAAAGTTGAAAACTTATTGAAAACTTTTTGACAGCCAGTTGTGTTAAGGCAACAGCCGAAACGTGCCACACGATGTGCTCGACAAATTCAATACAAGTTCTGGCCAAATTATATATACATATGTATATATATATATATATGCTGTTCAATCTGCTAGTGAATTGGAGTGGGATCTTATGGCATTCATTTTGGATATGGCTAAAACCGCGAATCAAGTCCAAGTCTGTGAGCCACATAATTGAGTTATTTTTCTAGGATTTAGTAATTTTATTATTATTAAATGACTGAAATGACAGCAAAGTGAAGCTGTTAATGGCAACACATAAAAATTATGCTTTTCACATCGAAATTGCTTAGTGAATGTGTGAGTGACTGCGTGTGTGTATGTGTGTGTGTGTGTGTGTGTGTGCGGGTGTGTGTGGGCGCCTAAATGTCGCAATCATTGTTTTAATGGCTACTTGAACGGAAATTAACTGACAAGAGCAGATAAATTAATACCAAAGCGACAGAAGGTGGCACTTTGGGTGCCAGTTTTATTTAAGCGTTGACAGCTCACCAAGGACACGCATAGACATAGCCACATATAGACACACACGCACACACACTCAACACCTTTAAATTTAGATCTTAAAAAAAGGCAGTCAGGTGTGCAGCAAACACTTTGCATTCGCTCGAATTTGTACGAATATTTACTCATTGAAATGTCAAATAAGCTAATTTGGCACATAATTCTAATTCCAAACGCAGACACACGCACACACACACACACACACACACACATAGACACGTAGACACATAGACACGTAGACACATAGACACATAGACACACGCACACACACACATGCGAGACAAATTTCAATTTGGGCTCTGCACACACATGACAAATAATTCATGTGTCGGATAAATACAAAAACATAATTTTGCTCATGCAAATTGCCAATTGACTTTTCGCCCATTTCCATTAAAATAAAAACAGAAATTTCCAACAAATATGCATTTTGTATTAGCATAAAATATGCGCAAATAAACAAGACAAGCCTTAAAGATCAAAACAGCTTTAAAAACAGTCAGAATTTAGGCATTAAATATTAAGATTTGTTCAATTTCCTTGACTCTTGTATAAATATGGCATCAGCATCAGTAAATGATTATTTAATTGTTAAATCATCTGTTGAAAAAATAGTCAAGATTTGGTTCCAATTGACCTTCAAATATGCGTAATCCGAGTATATCAGCAATTGGCAACACAAAGAATCAGATAAAACTTAAATGTGGCATAAAACGACTTAAATAAATAAAATGTTTAATTTTATAATACACAAATGGAACAAATTAAAAATAGAGTTTTGGCTGCTTCGTTTGGTGAATGTTAAAGTAAGGAGAATAGAAAAAAACTTTAGTTATCTTTATCTTCGCATTGGCCTCATTGACAAATCAACGAAAACAAATTAAAAGCGATGAAAATAAAAAAAAAAAAATATTTTTTCTATTTTCTATATTTAATTTTAAATGGTATCTTAGAAACAACATCTTTAATAATGTGGATAAGGATGAAGTAGAAAGAAATCTACCGAAATCCAGCTGTCGTGAACGAGGCATGTCTTCATATGACTATTTTTGGTTGTTCCTTTTGGTGTACGTTGACTGACTACGTCGAGTCGGATAAGTCATCTTGTCTATGCCAACTGTGTGTAACGGAAAAAAGTCTTGCTCGATGCGGAATGTTCTTGGCCCAAGTCAGCTGTTGAGGCAGCATGTTTCATTTATTTTTTGCAAAATTTAAGAATTTCTTAAAATTTAAAAATATTTTTAAAGTCAATCTTTCTGAATGTAATGCATTTTATTTTTTGCTTTATTAAGAAATTATTTTTAAAGACTTGAAATTATATCAGTTTCCTTCTGATTGTGTTGGCTAGTTCTTGTTAATCTACCTTGGTCTAATTGAGGCATAATGTCTGAGCCAATTGAGCTACCAGCTCAAAAGATTCTTTGTGCCGCTGTTTATTCACTTATGACGTCATTTGGCCGCAAACTCTTAAACAATCGCTTCAATTGTTCTGGCTGCCATTTCACCTATGCCTGTGTGTGTGTGTGTGTGTGCGTGTGCGTGTGTGTGTTTTGGCGTGTGTTTAGCTATGTGCGAGTCCATTTATTGTCCGTTTCATTTTAACATACGTTCAAATGCACGCACAACCGCAATAAACTGACAAAGAAACAAAAGAAAGGCATAAAGAATGCAAAGACTGCTAAACGCTTTGTAATGCGTTTTTCTATATATATATATATATATATATATATAAATATATATATATACATATATATATGTCTCTGCCTTTGTGCTCTTGTTCGCGACGTTGTTGTTGTTTTGTTGTTTGCCAAGTGTGATTAAGCTGCTCAAGTGATAAATTCGCTTAAGTTTCTGTTCTGCTGTTCGCCTCATTCTCTCTTTCCCTCTTTGCCTATTTCCCTCTTTGCCTCTTGCCCTCTTTCCGACTTTGCCTCTTTGCATGTTCAGACCGCAGTTATCACATTTTCGCATTTTTCGTCACATTATTTCTTCATCGCCTAATTCTTTTGATGTTCTTCGTGTTGTTGTTGTTGTTGTCTGAAAAGGTTGTTTGCTTTTTTTGACTACTTTTGGAGCATTGATTTGTGTGGACAGATTTGCCGTTCGTTGCTCTTTGCGCTCTCTAACTGTCCATTTTTTCGTCTAGTCTTTCCATCATTCTTTGCTCCTTGTGGTTTGTTCTTGTTTGCTGTAATGACGTCATTTGGGCAAATTGGCCATTAAATTGAGAAAGATTTATTCCGCACGATAAAGTACAGTCTCTCAATTCCAAGCAACAGTTGCCAGGATGGGAGTGGGAGGCTAATATACTGAACAAAAATTCACAAATATATTCCGTTTTTTGAGCCTACTATCCGAAGTGCCAAATTGTTTCCGAACTGAAAGAATTTTGAAGTATTAAAGCACAAAATAAAAGTTCTTGTTGCAGCAAGCAAAAGCTTAAGAAATTTATGAAATATTTAAAGAAATGTTTAAGGTATTTATTGCAACAATATATTCATAAATATCTAAAAGGCACTTAATATATGCTAACCAAGTTTTCTTTTTGCCGTGTAGCCGAAGTCTAATGTTTGCTAATTTTGTTGGAGCGGCATTTCCTTTAGCTGTGACACGAGACGCGCCCTGCTGGATAACGGCAACTTTAAACTGTTGCGCGTCTTGTTAGCCAGGGCGTGCCGCCCGTTGCCTGTTGACTGTTGACTGTTGCCTGGTGCTGGTCTCTTGGCTGATTGCCAAGTTTTAGACAGTGGCACGCAACTCGGCCAAGTTGTTGGCATTGTTGGTATTATTGCTGGCCATTTTGTTGGTTCGCGTGGGAAATGCCAATTTATCGTTACGTTCTGTTTATTTCACGCTAACTAACACGCAATGCTAATTTGACCATTTTGAAATTCCCATTTCCATATTTAAGTTCAATTCGATGCATCGGGTAAATATGCAGCAAATAAAGCCATTTAAATGCCAAATTTTACGACATAAAGGCTTATATACATCACACTTATTTCCATACTCAAATTTATGCGCTGCACATAAGACAATATCTCCGGCAATAAAGCTGAGTACAAACACCAAAAACTCATAAAACAAAAGTGGGTAGCACATCAAAAGATGATCGTTTATAATGCTCAACAGAGGGATACCCTCTAATAATAAAGAATATAAAAAATAAAAAATAATATACTTATGGTTTAATTTATTGTACAATTGCTGTGTCATTTTATATAATATATTTTTATATATAATTGTTGCTTTTATGTTAAATTTAATTTAAATTTTTTTAATTTCTTATACATTATGATTTTTAAACTCAATTTCACTTAAGATAAGTAAATAAAATGAATTAATAATATATTTTTTTAGTACAACTCAAATTCAACTATTAATTTTTCTGTGTCAATTAGATTTTGCTGCTAAAAAATGTTTATTTTAAAATTTAAGGAATAATAAGGAATACAAGTTATAATAATAATAGGAATAATATATTTCTAAACATGAAGAAATTTCGTTTGCTAATGATAAATGTTTTAGTCTTGAAAAACTCATTGGAAATTGAAGAGGCGTTGTCTTTTGAAATTGATAAAGCTGCCTCGCTCTTAAACAAATTTCAACAATTTTGTAAAGTTCGCCTGGTCGATAGATTGAAAGCATATAAGAAATTTATTTACGGGTGCACGAACTCTGACGTCTTTTCCGGGCTGCTCGGAGTTCGCTCGGTTCGTTGGCAGAGCGGTCAACTCACAACTCGCAATTGGCCAACTGGCAACTGGCAGTTGACGACTGCAAAGGTCACCAGAATAAATTTATTTTGTTGCTTGCTGCTGGCGAATCTATTCAGAATGTCTGGCGAAACAATGGCCCAAAGCCCGGCGAGTGCACACTAGAAAAGAAACGGATTGAAATTACGATTTAAATTGTATGCCATCAGCCATCAGAAGCTGGCCAAATACAGTCGGTTTTTGTTAGTTCTCAATGTCTTAGTTTAGTAGTATTATTAATGATGTGGGAGTCAACTCGTTTCCATCAACAGTTCAGTGCACCCCAAAGGAAATTTGATGTAAATTTAAATGATTGCATACATTTAGGCAAAGTTCAATGTGAATGTGAATGGGAGTGTGTGAGTGTGTGTGTGTGAGTGTGTGTTTTCTCCTTGTGCATGTTGCAATCGATATACCTAATGAGCTGTGAGTGCTCACACAGACACACAGACCGAAAGATAGCATTGGTTCTAAAATTAACTGTCGCCTGAAACTAGTCGGAAATAAATCATACGACACGTAGTAAAAAATAAAAAAACACACAGGATTTCCGATAAAAAAAACTTGATTCAGATGTTATTTTTTTGTGCATGTTGCAATTCAGTTAAGTGCAAGTCCCTCGATGCTTATGTTTTTGATATGAGCAGCGATAAGAAACTGAATTTGATGCATTTTGCACAATGACAAATGATTATGGGGTAAAACCCGGCAGGGCTTAAAGCACAAAACTTGTTTATTTGGGTCAGCCATCTAGTCGAAGGAGTAACAAATATGTGAGTCCAATTATAATTATTTCTCTCCTAGTCGAGACACAATCGCAGTCAATAGATAGTTGACACTCTACATTTCCCAACAAGGGTGTTTAATTTTTAAAGTTTTCATGAATTTTTGTTGATGACATTAGTTTTAAATTCATTTGATTATTAGCACACATAATTCAAATAACTTAACTTTGCTTGACTTGTTTTTCTTGGCTTTGTTAGTAACTCAGATTCCTTGCTCCTGTTCCTTTATAATAACTGTCTTATCCAATTTCAAGAAACATAATGGATATAAAATAAGTAATTAATTTAATTGGTGCACAGGCATGTGTGGCAAAACGCCGACCACGACCAAACACTTAGAGCCAAACAATGGCTGCAACAGTAACAACAGCAACAACAACAATAATGAACACACCAAAAAACACACCCATTAAACACATGACAACAACATAAAACATACAACATAAACACTGCTTATTCTTACTGTAGGCGTTTTTATTGACAGTCCCAAAAATTTGAATAGGTTGGCGCCACCCAAAAAGTACTTCATTAATCACAGGAAATTCGTCAATTACTCAACACTTGACAAAGACTCTGAAAGAAATATAAAATCAGTATGCAAATAGCACTCAATGTTTATTTTTTCTTTTTCTTTCTTTTTTTTTTGGTATACCCTGCAAATAAAGGACGTGCATTTAAATATTTAAAAGGTTAAAGGTGAAAGAAAAAATTAAATATATCTTTGTAAAACATATACTCATAAATATATTACTAATTTTATATAATGTGTGTTATTTGAAAAAAATTCGAGCATTCTTGGCGTGTTTAGTTTTCATTTATATTTAACATAAAGCAAAGAAAAAGTTGACTTTAATATGCATGAGAGAATTAAATATCGATTCAGGTTTTTTTTTTTGCTGTCAAATGTCAAATGTCTCCAAACGGTTACATTTTTTAATTGAAAAGGACTCGGAACCCTCGGACTAAATCGGCTCAAGAGGTCATAAATTGCAGCTGCCGGGGACAGCAAAGCTTAAATTGAATATAAAACCACAAAGGAAGCTACAATTTAAATTGTCCCAACCAAAGAGCCTTAAAGATTAAGCACTGAGCGAAAAATCATAACTTGAAGCTTATCTGTTGGCCCGGTCTAAATTGTTAGTCGTCTTTGGCATTTGTGTTGTGATTTGGCCTGCCAGTGTTTTAGTCATTTATCAACATGTCACTTAGTCACTTGGCTATTACTGGCTGAATTCTAAGTGCTCTCTCCTCCGGCTCACGTCTGATGACTTTCACATCTTGACATTTGAGCCATTTAGTGGTCGTGCTCTGCGTGTCAGAAATCAAGACAAATCAAATAATTTGCATTATCATTGTCGACTGCATTACGTGCCTCGTTTAACTCCGAAAAAAGCATATTTCAGTCTACTCAAATATTTATAAGAAAATATTTTACAGTCTCCTTTGGAACGATGCTTTGGCATTGTTTCATTTTCATTGGAACCCAGTTGTGGCTCAACACTTTTTATACATTTGTAAAATTCATTCTAATTTTGTCATGACATGTGTAACGTAATCATGTCTGACAATCTTCAATTTTGTACCCAGTTTAAGAATAATGTACTTACTCAGTTTGCTTAAAACTCAGAATATATCCGTATTTGGCATATAGCTATAATTAGATCGATTTTAAACACTGAACTGAAATTTAAATTTTAATATCAGCAGATAAACTTTTGTCTAAAAGCGTATTTCACTGTCGGCATGCCAGACGTTTTTTTTTTTGTAATTCTTTAATTATTTTTCCTACATTAAATTTGCATTTATTAAAAAAAAAAACAGATGCAAAAAAAATACATAAATGTTGTGCTTGAATGCACTTACACAATTATTGGTTCCATTGATGACAGAAATAGTGAAGCCATCGAAATTGAATACCAATTAAAAATTATAAAAATAAATGTGAAGTAATAAAGAAAATTAATTAGAACATTTAGCCCTCATTAACCCAAATTGAAAACCCACGCTATTAAAACCCAATATATACAAATGAAATGTATTTATAAATGAGATTTAATTATAACGTTCAAGGAATTCAGACAAAACACCAATTGGCCATAATCAGTAATTGAAAAATAAGTTAATATCAAATTTAACGGGACCCAAAGGGCACAAATGACCCGAAAAAGTAATTGAAAAACGAACAATGGGTTGACAAAAAGGTTGCAAAACAAGAAATAAATATTTACTTAATAAAACAAAAGCCAAGCAACTCTTAAAAGTAATTAATAAGTTGTTGTCGATTTAATTGATGACCTGTATAATTATTTTTAGGTTATACATTTGAAACTTATTAAAGATTTATATTTTGTATAAAGTCTTAAAGAAGGGACAAATGCAATTCACTGATAAATAATAAAAGCGATATGTGATTTATAAACATTTGAAAGATTAAAGAATTTCCTTTACTATTCAATTTTAAATTAAATCGATGTTTTAATAATGTTCAGTTTTAGCTTTTGGAACTGATTTAAACTTTTCAATTTTATATAATTTTTAAACAGGTCTTTTGTCCGTTTACATGTTCAATTCACATTTAATGATATGTGAATTAAATAATTGTGGACTAATTTCACAGATTGACATTTAAAATTTGTCAAATATGTGAAACGCAGTTGCAGCTGTTAGTTGACTAAGAACAAAATTATTTAAATTTTACTTAAATGATGTAATTTTAAAGTACTTTTAACTAAATATTTAAAATGATCGAAAAAATACTTATATAATTAGTGCAAACAAATACTGTGGGAACATCTGCAGCAAATGCTAATAATAAGTTGAAAAACAAATCATAAATTAAAATAGTGTATAAATAATAAAAGCTAAAAAATATTTCAATTCCAAGCCAAAATTTGATATTAGCAGATTAACTACGTTCTGCAAATGTATCCCCTTTCGTGTTATATTTATATATATATATAACTTATATATGTAGCACTAATAAACCCATATAAATAGGAAAACCTACGCAATTGAATATCAATTAAAATGTGTTTTAAAATAAATGCTTTTTAATAGTGAAAATTAATTACTTTTGGTACGACAAAACCTTTGCCGAGTCTAATCAAAATTGATTGATGTCGTTGATTAACACTTGAACCGCTTCATTTTGAGTCTGAAGAAAATTGTTTCTCTTGTGTTATTAAAAGTATATCATGAAAATGAATATTCTCTGCTGCTTTCACAATTAAAGCTACACTTTAAGCCACATTTTGAGCTGGAGTCACTTGACTTACCAAATTGCTTTATGTCCATTTCTGGGAACCGTTTCAAGGCAACGTCGCCAATAAATTTACTAAACGACCAAAGAGCAAACAATTGACGATAAACACACATTCACACACCCCACACACACACACACACACACACACACTCGCATAAAATTCATGTTGAAATCTGTGTGTGTGTGTGTGTGTTGTGTTTTGCTAATGTGTAGGTGTTTTGGCTGCTTTGTGAATGGCGTGTTCAAACAACAGATTAATTGTAGGCAGGCAATCAATTTTGATTAAAGTTGATCTGAACTCCGGAACTGTCTTAAAGTATACTTGGCCAACATCGAAAATGCTATTTGGCAACTACAACCAATGGAAGCCAAACTATAATCAATTATTCAACAGCTGGCTAAAGCAAACCAAAGCAACTGAAACAACTTGTAGAACAACTTGGCCTAATTATGGCCATATGCAGAACATGAATTACAGCTTACAGCTGGCTGGATGTATAACATTAGTAATAATCAGTTAAAACATGATACTACAAATTGATATCGATTGATTTAGAGTTTCAATTAAGCTAAAAGCTTTGCGGTCACCAGCGAATTTTTGGATACCAACCAAATAAAACCACTAAAACCACTATTCGTAAAACTAGTGTAAATCCGAAGCTGTAAACTTTAAATATAAATAAACATACAACTGAGTGTGCGTGTGTGTGAGTGTGTGTGTGTGTGTGTGTGGCTCATGCGTGTGATATCTAATTAAAAAAACGACTGGCCAATGGATCATCTATTATGCAATATGGCGGGCAACAGTCGCAATTCGTCCTACAATTGTCTATCATCGTGGGATTCCTACGATCGAATACCCAGGTATGTGAAGTGCTGACTGGCTGACTGACTGATTGATCGACTGACTGACTGCCTGACTAACTGATTGACTGATTGACTGACTAACTGATTGACTGACTGACTGAATAGCTGAATAGCTGACTGACTGATTGAATGATTACCTGACTGATGGACTGATGGACTGACTGACTGACTGACTCACTGACTGACTGTCTGACTGACTGACTGACTAACTAGCTGGCTGACTGACTGACTAACTAGCTGGCTGACTGACTGGCTGACTGACTGACTGCCTGACTGACTGACTGACTGACTGACTGACTGACTCACTGACTGACTGACTGACTGACTGACTGACTGACTGACTGAATAGCTGACTGACTGATTGACTGACTGATGGACTGATGGACTGACTGACTGACTGACTCACTGACTGACTAGCTGACTGCCTGACTAACTGATTGACTGACTGCCTGACTGAATAGCTGACTGACTGATTGACTGATTGACTGACTGATGGACTGATGGACTGACTGTCTGACTGACTAGCTGACTGCCTGACTAACTGATTGACTGACTGCCTGTCTTGCCGTTATAGCAACAAATGCTACTCGCTTCGGCTGACTGACTGACTGACTCACTGACTGATGGACTGACTGACTGACTGACTGACTGACTGACTAACTGACTGCCTGACTAACTGATTGACTGACTGCCTGACTGAATAGCTGACTGACTGATTGACTGATTGACTGACTGATGGACTGATGGACTGACTGACTGACTGACTGACTGACTGACTAACTAGCTGACTGACTGACTGGCTGACTGACTGACTGACTGACTGACTGACTGACTGACTGACTGACTAGCTGACTGCCTAACTTGCCGTTATAGCAACAAATGCTTTTCGCTGCTGTTGCTCAAATCCAATTACGCAACTAATTCAATTTTTGTTCAATATTGATTTTTAAAGCGTTCGTTTCGCTTTTCGAGAAGCGCGTCAACTAAATGTAATAGAAAATAAGAAAAGCATTTAAGTAGCAATCAGAACTTGATTACCATTAGCAATCAAATCTAATCAATTTACAACTAAAAGCACACATCACAAAAGACAATAGTGTCTAAATTGTGTCTGTGTTTGCTTAAAGAAATTCAATTTTCAACTAAATACTGCCTTGAGCAAAGTTATCTTTTCACATTTTCAGTCTAATATTAAATTGCTATTGAATTTCGCTTTAAAGTATACCTTTTTGGGTATTCGATTAAGATTGAATTGTATCTTTGCTTTCCCCTATCTTAATAAATATTTGAATGCTTTACATTTAGATTTATTATGTCCCTTTTAATTATCTTTTTTAATTTAAAATGTTTGCTCATTTTCCCTTTTTTTTTGAACATTTTTTAATGGGTTCAGGGTATAAAAATTATTACTTAACAAAAATAAGATTAAGAAAAATGCATATATATTTTTATATAAAATGAAATGATTATTTATTATGTACATTATTTTCAATTAATATTCTGCTCCATTCATTTAGCAAATAATAATGATCAACGGAGGAGTAATATATCAAAGAAATTAATGAACGCACTTTTCTTTGAAATTATAATGGAATTAGGCTTTAAGGAAGTGGACCTTCTGAGTGGATAGTGGCTCCATTTCGTTGAAAATGATTTTACTGCCCGAGTGTACAATTTTGTGTGCGTTTTGCCATTGTCATTAAATAAAACCTTCTGATGAAATGTTATTTAGCTTTCGTTTAATTATGTGCGCACTGAGGCGACTTCACTTCATAAGGGCTCTTAACATTTTATGGCCCGCAATCAGCAGCTCTCAATGTGTGTTTTTGAAGGTAATCAGTTCCTCCACCATTTAACATGGCTGGATCGTTTTAAGGAGCACTCGCTTTGTTTTATGTCCTTCTGAGCACGTTGGAGCGTCTGTTTATTGGTACAACGGGACTCCAACGGGTGATTCGCCATGCATATCCTTTTCTCGGGTCAAGGAAAGGGCATTTGTCCGCTCCAAGTGCCGCTATAAATCTGTGCTGAAACCAACCAATTGTAGCCAGATCCACATCTGGGGCAGAAACAACTCTTTTCAGCTCTTGTTGCATGCTGCTGCTCGGACATGAGGCCTTTTGTGTGGCGCTGCTTTTGTTAGGACAAAGGGCAGAGCAACCACATCCTCTCGTGTCCATCCATTGTCGTGTCAGGTATTTCACAGGGCGCTTTGATGAGTTTGATTTTCGGTGGCTGTGCCTTAAGAGCCAAAAATTCAAAGTGAAATTTAATCAAGTCCTGTAATCGAATCTGAACGCTTGTAAACACGAGCCGGTTCACAACCTCCATAAAATGCTCCAAAAAAAAATCACATTTGAAAATCGATAAAGGACAAACACAATTTATGTGTAGGTTGATAATGGCTAAGAGCTGTAAAAGGCCCAATGGCTCAGCTTTAAACTCAATATAAACATTCAAAATTGACGCTCTAATCAAATGATAAAGCAACAAAAACACATTAACGCCCAATTTGCTGTGCAAACAGTATTGAAAGCACTTCCGGAAAAACACAGTTTTCAGTCAATTTTTACCCTCTACAAATACATGTCTTCATGCATAAAGTATTTGGCAAACTGTTGCCACAAAACATGCATTTCGAACTCTGCTTTTTCTCAATTATTGGTCACAGCTTGTGCAAATATTATTGCATGTGCATATTTAATCAGCCAACTCTATATATTATGCAATAGTGATGGCATTTATTTGTGCGTGGCCATGAACAAGTTTCTATATCTTAAACCCATTTAAAATGGGTAAAGAGAGGGCAAAAGTATGTAGCAGGCAAATGGAAACATCTATTTCCCCATAAAAAAATATTAAAAAAAATATAAAAAAATATAATAAACAATATTGAGTTCAAAAGCAAACAATTTTAAAAATCTCATCAATATCGAATAGAAAACTTTGGAATTATATTCCAATTGATATTATTATCAAAATTGATAGAGAAAAATCAATGGAAATACTTACGCGGTTGCTTTTATTTTAGTGTGCAGAGTTTTTTTTTGAAATGAATTACAAATATAAATTGAAAATAAAAATGGAATCAAATATTTCGCAGCTGTTTTTAGGATATTTGGTGGACGAGCTCACGCGATTACATCCTTCTTGTTTGATTCTGCAGACTTTCTTGGAATGTTCGATGAACATGCTTAAAATGCCATAAATTTAAATGCCACAACGCAGTTCTAAAATCAGACTCTAATAATGTTGATTTTTTCAATATTTTAAACTAAATAAAAGTGAGTCTTTTTGTCACATTAATTTTTGTAAAGTTATTCTAAGGCTTTACCAAATATTAGTAAGTTTAAGCAGTACAAAATTTACATCGTTAATATTTAATTTCACTTCAGATTTGTCTTATTAGTTAAGTTTCATCGACTTTTACTATTAATAACACAAAAATATTGCAGAACAAATGTGAAATTAATTAACCCTTTCAACAGTAATGAAGAAAAACTTATCCAAAATCGTAACTAATTAAAATATAATACTCTGTAGGGCAAATAGAATTCTATATTTGGGAAATTCGCAGCTTGCGTTAATGCTGTGGGGACAAATATCAAAAGTCGCCTGGGTTCAATTGTTGCTGCTGAACTTTGGCATTGTTTGGTTCCCAGGGGGAGGAGGGGGGGAGGGGCGGGCTTAGGACATTTAAGTTGTCTTGTTGCAAGTGTTAGAGGCTGGTGCTATCAGCTTATGTTGTGCCCTTTGATCGGCATTGCTGCCACTAAATTTCCAAGCAGCTGCAAATTATTACTGTGCCGCATTCAATCGCCAAGTGGAATGAACTTTGCGAGGCGAATTTCCGTCTGGCAACATTGTTCGAGGTCAGAGTTGATTGTATGCAGTGCAACATTTTGCGGTGATGTGGCATAACGGATTGGACACCAGTGAGCAACTCTCAATATTTGCCACGCATTGCAGTCATTGGCACTTGCCACTTGCCACTTGCGACTTGCCGCCACTTGCCACTTTCCACATGCCACTTGCCACTTGCCAGTTGTCAGTCGCTGCCCACGGGTATCATTTATTCCGACATGCGGCAAACAAATAGCGTTTTCTTTATCTACGCTTGGTGCATTAACCTTGACATGAATATTCACTGGACCCCAGAGCCCTGAGATCTGTTTGAGTCTAGTTCTAAATGTTGGCGAAACTGCGAAACAAAGATTTACTTTAACAATTTGTATGCTTTGCATTTTCTATTTGAATGCCCTTTTGTTTTGGGGCAGACCCACACAAATGCGACGTCTTTAATTACCAGTCCTAGACAGACAATCAAGACAAAGTCAGAGAGAGAGAGAGAGAGAGAGAGAGAGAGAGGGATATATTTAAAGAGAAAGAAAGAGAAAGCATGCAAGTCAGGGGAAGTCAAGTGTTTAACCAAGGTCTGTTTTAATGTTGGACTGTTTGCATCGCACTCAAAACATTTTAAATAATGGTCAAAGCTCAAGCAATTTATATGCTAAACTTGAGTAGCTCCGAGTTGGATCTGACAAGAGTCTCTCAACTAAATTGTGGGTTGGACAAGGTTTCACTGTTTCCTTCAAGTTGTCAGCTGCATGGCAATTGCCAGATAAACGTTTCAATTTTGAACGATCAAAGCAAAATATATATTAATAAGTAAAGAAATACTAATTTACTATCAGAAGTTTATGTGTTAGACAATAAAATTGGTTTAAATCGAAAGATTGGGCACATCAGTTTCAGTTTCAGTTTGAAGATAGATATATACAATAATTTAAATATATAATATATCTCTTAATAACATAATATAATTAATATTATGCAAGAAACCAATTAAGTGAAAAAGTGTCAATTATAGAGGATTTCAGTTATTTTTCCATCAGCTATAAATAATAATAAATTAATTCATTGAATTTTGAAATAACAGCTATTTGTGTATATTAGTATTACCATGAACATATAATATCGATCCGAAAATAATATAAAATGAAATTATAATAAATAATATTATAAATTGATAATTTAATTGTTATACTTATGTGTCTCGCTGTTTTCATATTTATGATATGCTTCTAAATTAAAAAATTTACTCAGTTGTTATTTGAATTTTCTCGAGTAAAGCGTTAATAAAAAAGTTTGAAGTTGACCACAATTTAAGTTTTTAGATTACATTTGGGCTTTTGGTTGAAAAATAAACTATTTAATTACTTACTTTTTTTTAGCAAATAAAATAATTCAATATTAATCAAATAATAGCAGTGCTATACTTTTATATTTATGGAATCCTAATGTTGCACCAGCTGCAGTTGCAGTTGCAGCTGTGATGCTGCCAAGCAACCTTACTGACATTTTAATATGTACTTGTGTGTGTGTGGCACACGTTGCACGCACTTCCTTATAGAGATGTGATAAACGGTAAATGGGAAAAATGCTGGTTGCACTTGTGCTGAAGGCTGTCATTTCATGCTCCACATAATGTGATAAGTAAGCGCATCAATTGTCAAGTGCAGCGACGGCAATTCAATTGCCATTTTATTGATACTCAATCAAAGTGATTTGCACAAATGCCCTCAATTATTTGCCACATGAGTCGAATGCAGTGAGTAAGCGGCTTTTGTGGAGACACTCAATCGAAACGTATTTAAAATTGAAATTCCTTTTTTTTTATATTTGCAGAGTGCGTGTGGAGTACTATGTGAATGAAAACACATTCAAAGAAAGACTGCAACTCTATTTCATTAAGAACCAGCGTTCAAGTAAGTATTTTTGTAATATTTACTTACAACAATTGAACTTTTTAATAGGGAACCGTTTTTTTTACAATGCTTTATAAATAAAGTCTAGATAAATTGAAAAGTTTGTCACGTTTTATGTTTAAATTTAATTTATTTTACTCAGCACTTTTCGATTGCAAAAGCAATTCGAATTGACATTCTTTACTTGAATATTTATAGGTATTTTTGTTTCTAGCTATGCAATATTTTTCCTTTATTTTTCTTTATTTTATCTAGCAAACAGTCAAAGCTCTGCTTGAAGAACTATTGCCAAGTTTTTCAATCTCGTATTATATTGAATTTTATACGTCTTTGACTTGGCTTCCACACATGTTTCCTGCAGAGAATTTCGCGTGTGCTGGAAATATTTTTTGTATGTCAAATTCACAGCGTGAAGCAACTCGATTTCATGACATTCAAATATTTTTATTTCATTTGCTGTTTAAGTAAATAATTATGTATTTCTGTTTGACTTGGTTAGAGAGAGAGATGTTCAACTGTATATTTAACTTAATTACAAACGCCTAATTGAATTGTTCTGAGGTTGAACCGAACAAACAGCGCGATTAAAGTTATCTTAGGCGGAAAAACCAATTGGGAAAAAACAGGTGAACTACAGAACAAAAAAAAAAATACAAAAATAACAAAACAACAATAAATAACAAAATGGCCAAAACGGATGAGGCAGACACAATATATTTGAGTAAATATTGATATGGATACGAAATAATTGTGGAGGTTTGCAAAAGGTGAATAGGTAAATATTTGAAATAGTCAGTCAAATGGGGATTGTCAGTCGGTCAGTTAGCGAGTCGGTCAGTTAGTCAGGAACTGACCCCAAAAGGTTAGATAGATCAATGATAAATTAATGAACTCATGTAATTTATTTTATTTTTTTTTGACCCAAATTTCGTTGTTTCGTTTTGTGCTACTCTTTCTCATTCAAGGCTTACGCATACGAATTGCCGATTTATTCCTTAAGTTACTGTCGTGTGTTCTCTACATAATACGTGTGATATTGGATAAAAATCCAACATTTATAACATGGTAAGCTAAATGCCAAACACACAAATAACTCTCAATCAGAAAAGCATTCAATATTTATTGACATACTTTGCCTTTCCCCCAATCTCTGTGTATGTGTGTGTGTGTGTGCATGTGTGTGTGTGTGTTTTGTTATCCTTAGCTATGGCTGCGAAGTGGCCAATAAGACAGAGTTTATCATTTCTGCTAAGCTAACGGAGGAGGAGTTCCAGGAGAATCCAATTATTAACTGGGATGCAATACTCTGGGTGAATCGCCCCACGGTTCTCTGGGTGCTACAATTACTCTTAGCCATGGTCTCGTTAACTCAATCTTTGGTTCTTACATATCTAGGCTATAAGGTAAGTCAAATTCATCTATTCAATCTACATAAATATCGCAAATTTTGAATTGAAAGTGTCTTAAAAAGATTATTATATGAATTAAAAAAACTACATTGTAATTAATAATCAGTAATAATTTGATTTTTATATTATTTCAAATATAAACAATATTTAATAATAATAATAAAAAAATTAATTAGAAACTTAAATAACATTGAACTAAAATTATAGTTTACATGGCTATCAAATACGTTTTTTTGAATAGAATGAATTTTTAATAGTAATAAATAAAACATATTAAATGACATTAGATAATGTCCTATGAAATATAAAAATTAATTATTAAATACTATTATATAATTGTTATATCTTATCTTATTTATTTAAAATAAATATTCAAAGCATTATATAATCAGAACGTATTTATTGTAATACTTGAAATTAATATTTCTTATTATTATTTGAGTTAAACAAAAACTATATTGTAATTAATAATCATTAAAAATTGATTTTTACTTTATTGCAAATATAAAAATATTTAATAAAAATAAAAAAACTAATTTGAAACATTGAACTTATTAAAATTTAAAATTATAGTTTAAACACACACACTGTATTAATATAATGAATTTTCAATAGTAATAAATAATACATATTAAATGATAATAGAAAGTGTCATATAAAATATAAAAATTAAATTTTAAATACTATTTGACATAGTTCTATAATTTTTATATCTTTTCGCTGGCCAAGTGTTTTTTTTTTATTCAACATTCGTGTGCAGTGAAAAACCTATTTAAAATAAATATTAAATAAATATTATTATTTAATCAGAACGTATTTATTGTAATATATTAATAAGCAGTAATTTTTGCATGTTTTACTTTTAATTGTTTATTTTTCTTCCCAGTTGAATATTTTTATAGCGAAATCTTTTTTGTTTTCGTTTTTCAACAGGGCAATATATGGCAGCAAATACTCTCATTTCACTTTATACTAGAATTAGTAACGACAATACCCTTTGCACTAACGGTAAGTGCAATTAAAAAGATCTCAAACTCTCAGCGATTTTATTATCATTAATGAATATTGATTTTTTCCTTTTTGGTGCAGATTGTGCATCCGCCACTGCGCAATCTTTTCATACCAATTTTCCTGAACTGCTGGCTGGCCAAGCGTTCGCTGGAGAACATGTTTGTAAGTTTGTCTAAGTTAAACTAACTAATTTAAAACCAACCAACTAACTTTAACTCTCTTTTTTTTTCTATGTTGCCATATTCCGTAGAACGATTTACATCGTGCCATGCAAAAATCACAATCGGCTTTGTCACAGCAGTTGACCATTTTGTCGGCCACATTGCTGTGCCTTGTGTTTACCAGGTAACTGACTAAGCCTGCAAAAAAAAAAAAAAAAAACCAGTTTCCTTTCTCCTAATCTCTCTCTCACTCCATATATATACATTTCTAGTGTTTGCGGTATACAGCATTTTCAGCGGGCCGGCCATCGACATTTGAATTTGTTCCAGAGCACCTACTATGTAGTTGTGACATTCTCCACGGTTGGCTACGGCGATTTTGTGCCGGACATTTGGCCTTCGCAACTGTATATGGTCATCATGATTTGTGTGGCGCTGATTGTGCTGCCCACGCAGGTGAGTAGCTGCATTTAATGCCTGACTGACTCAGGTCCGGCTCAGGGGAGCCACAACATCAACAATAATGCCTGATTTTGACTAACTTTTCGACTGGGGACTATCTGAGCAGCCTCGACAGCTTCAAATATTTGTACACATTCAGTGCCCAGTGCCCAGTGTCCATCAATCAATTTCGCTATTATCAAATGACTCCTACGACTGGCCATCAATATGACTCATGGCCAGCATGGATTTGCACATGTTTGCCATTGCGTCAAAAACAATTAACGAGTAATTGTTAGTAGCATCTAAAGTTCCATGACAGACTGCGCGACGAGCATGCTCCAAACAAGAGCATCAATCAAATCCTCTGTTTTTTTCCTAGCACAATTTTCGGCGCCTTTGTCAAACATGCGCATGTTGCATGTCAATGTTCGCCATCCGCCATGCAACAATTTATGACTGCCCCATAACAATAACAGACCCAACAGCAACATTGTGACCAAACTGTTAGCTCTATATATATATAGATGTGTGTGTGTGTGTGTGTGTTCTGTAACGGAAGCACTTAAATTTAAGTGAAATTATTAATGTTGCAGCACAAACTGCAATCGAGTTAAGCAAAAGTGCTGTCGCTGCCAAAATATATATTGTCATCCATCTATCAATTTATATCTATCTATTTTATGGAATAAAATATATTTATATATTTCTTATGGTATATATTGGTATATAAAGAATATAGATATATATATTTTATTTTATTTTAATTAATTTCTTTTCTGTCATTCCTGACATAAAAAAAGGGGAATAGTAGAATTGAATACATGATTAATTGATTATTAAAATAACACAAGTTAAATGACAAACTCTCATGTCTAATGATTGACAACAAATTAAAATTCTAAATTTTATTATATATCTCGGCAAGTGCTAACATTGTTTATTTTGAGCTGATTCGAATCACATTAAAATATTTGCTAGTTATATTTTTTTTTAAGAAAGAAATTGAGTTGAAGAGATTCGCCAGTTCAAAGCCAAACCAAATATTTTTTAGGCAAGTAAATAAATTGGGAGGAAACAGACTTTGTCCACTAACCTGTGTCTAAGTACCGATCCTAGAATTAGTAACGGAATCCCCAAAAGTACCTAAATACCTCATAGCGTTGCAAGAATCTAGAGAAACCTGTCTAAGGCTTGGATAAAATAGCAAAAATACAACCCGATCAAAATTGGCTTAGAATTCAACGAGTTGTTGCATCAATTAAATTAGAAATAAATAATTATATAAATAATTCAAAAGCATTCGAAATATAGATTGTATTTTGTGGAAATCCAATTTAATTTCTTATAAAATGCAAATATTTGAAATGCAGTTTGAACAATTGGCTTTCACGTGGATGGAGCGACAGAAACTGGGCGGCAGCTATTCCTCACACCGTGCTCAGAGCGAGAAGCATGTTGTGGTGTGTTCCACAACGTTGCATGCGGATACGATAATGGACTTTCTGAATGAGTTTTATGCGCATCCACTGCTGCAGGACTTCTATGTGGTGCTGCTCAGTCCCATGGAGCTGGACACAACGATGCGCATGATACTGCAGGTGCCCATTTGGGCGCAGCGCGTCATTTACATTCAGGTTGGTTAAATAGCTCGACAAACTTCTGATTCGATTGACATTTTCGCCCTGCAACTTTTGGCATTTGACAGGGATCCTGTTTAAAGGACGGCGACTTGGCGCGAGCACGCATGAATGAGGCGGAGGCGTGCTTTATATTGGCTGCTCGCAACTATGCCGATAAAACGGCCGCGGATGAGCACACCATACTACGCTCCTGGGCCGTCAAGGACTTTGCTCCGAATGTGCCACAATATGTGCAGATATTCAGGTGAGTGGTTCGCGGCTGTGTTTTTGTTGAGTGGCAACAAGCCGCAGTTAATTTGCTTCTATTACAACCAGTATATATATATATATATATATATTTTCATACACTCTTATCTATGTATGGGTTTACTGCACATTCTGCGGAAATTCACTATGACCAGGCCGGAGCACAAGTTGCATGTGAAGTTCGCTGAGCACGTGGTTTGCGAGGATGAGTTCAAGTATGCGTTGCTGGCAAACAACTGCACTTGCCCCGGAGCCAGCACACTGGTCACACTGCTTCTACACACGTCACGCGGACAGTATGTATATATATAAAAAAAAAACAAGCCTACACTCAGGAAAAAAAAAAAAAATTAAAAAGTCATCATTTATTTTAGAAACTAGCCAAGAATAGTGCTGAAACTATTATTTAGAAAAAAACCAAAGTTATTCTGTACAAAATTTCAGATTGATTTTCAGTATACATTAAATAAAAGATTATTATTTTTTAATTATAATCATTATAATTTTTTTTTCATTTTGTTAATTTAAATATATCTAAAAAGAAAAATTTTTTATATATATTATTATCTTCTAATTTTATTTTTTTTCATTTTGATTTTTTTTAAAAATATATTTAAAAAGAAAAAAAAAACTTTACTTGTGTATTTCAGGATTTATTTTTTTATGTATATGAACAAACTTTATACAGATTATTATCTTTTAATTATAATCATTATAATTTTATTTCTTTTTTCTTTTTGTTTTTTTAAAAAGAAGAAAAACTTAAACTTTTTAAAGTGAGTTTCGCATCAGGTTGATTTTCTAAAATTCTGTGTGTTTTTTTTCTCGAGTGTATGAACATAGATATAACCAGTCCAGTCAACTGTTTCTGGTCAACCAAAGCACTAGCAAAAAAAAAAAAATAAAGCTCAAATGCGTCATCAGCTTTTCTGCCATGATGCGTCACAGTTGAGTGCCGTAAATTATATCGTCATCTGGTATTTCCCAACTCGCTATTTATATGTATGTTTGTTGTCTCCTCTTTCAGTCAACAAACATGACTTAATCAACAGCGAGGCGACAGTTTATTGCTAGCCATTTTGAAATTCCAAGTAATTTCATCCATTTGGCTCTAGAGCATAAAATGCTTTTAAATTAAAGTGGTTTAATTGTTCAAGCCACAGAATAATTGCTAAATGGAAAAAGAGAACTGCAATTTATTTATTTTTATTACCTTTAATTTATTTATATATTTTTTAAATTTATATGCTTGCATCCAATATTTCTTGAGATTAAAGTAAGGTCAAATTATATAAGAGTTATTAGAATAATATATATATTAAGCCGCTTCATAAAAAATATTTTTATATTTGGAAAGTATATTTAAATTAATCGGAAGAAATTCCAGTAATTGAGAATTCAAATTTATTTATGATTATTAGTATTAATTTATTTAATACTATAATTAGTTTAAATTAATCGGAAGAAATTCAAGTAATTGAGAATTTAAATTCATTTATGTTTATTAGTTTTAATTTATTTCTATTTTTTTGAAAGTTAGCTCAAATTATATAAGAGATATTAGAATATTATAATTTTATATTTGAAAAGTATATTTAAATTATAACAAACAACTGAAAATGAAGCTTGCTTTACAATTTGTAATTTTCTTACTTCAAATTAATTTCTAATTTCGTAAAAACTTATTACGTATGTGTATTGCAGTTAAAAAAAAACACATTATGAATTTTCTTTATTGTGCTATTTATCACCCATTTGTTGAGGAAATAACGACTTCAATTTGAAGTGCAAATTTTAATTAATTTTAATGCGCAACTCATTCTGACAGCAACTGTGTTTTTTATGTAAATTTCCCCAGTGCGTTAAACAAAAAAAGAAAATACCAAAATTAGTGAATTAAATGCGAACTCGTTCGCTGTGGCTGCAATTTGAGGCCGTGTTTTCATTTCGACGGGCAACACGCAAGCCCAGATTAATCATACGACGCGTAAAACTTGACGCATTAGTCAAGTGAGGAATTCTAATTAGTATTATCAAGGGGCGGGAAGGGGCGGTAAGGGGCGGTAAGGGGCGTGACGACTGTCGCGCTTTAAAAATTAAAATTGTTGCTGCCAGACGAGAATTTCTATTGAAACTGGAAACTTAATTCACCTTTTTTGCCTCGAAATTGTTAACCTTATTCTCTGTGTTCCTCGCAGGGAAGGCCAACAGTCACCGGAGGAGTGGCATCGACTCTATGGCAAATGTTCGGGCAACGAAATCTATCACATTGTGCTCGGCGACAGCCGCTTCTTCGGGGAGTACGAGGGGAAGAGTTTCACCTATGCCAGCTTCCATTCGCATCGCAAGTAAGTGCGGCACTTTAAAATGCTTTTTTGGTTAACAATGCTGAATTTTCCCTGAATAACTTGACGTTTGAATGGTGACTGACGTGGTGGATGATGAAGGTGCCCTTTTTTTTTTTTTTGTTTTTTTTTTGGATGGATGGGCATAAATAAATGCCAACTTGCCTCACTCGTCCCACACATTTTTGGTACTCACATTGGGCCATTCAAGAAACAAATTTATGTAAAACGTTAGAAATTGCTTTGCATTTAAGGATTTTCATATTTATTTATTTTGCACTCTCCCAAAAATATACAACAACAACAACAACAACAAAAAAGGTACGGTGTCGCCTTGGTGGGTGTGCGTCCGGCAGAGCTGCCGGAATTCTATGAGGATACCATACTTCTAAATCCAGGACCCAGGCACATTATGAAAAAGGATGACACGTGCTATTATATGAGCATCACCAAGGAGGAGAACTCCGCATTTGTCGTTAATCAAAATCAAACGACGGATCCAACAACCGCAGCCGGCAAAGATGGTGGCCCACCCACCAGCAGCAGTGGGGGTGCCACCGCCCATCCGCATCCAGCAACTGGTGGGTAGAATGATGCATATAAACTAATATTGACATGCGTGATAGTGTGTGTGAGTTTGAGTGTGTGTGTGTGTGTGTGTGTAGGTATTCTTCAAATTAAATAGCAAGCTAAAAAAAAGAGTAAAATGAAAACACGTCTGAATGATTTTGAATGAATTTCGCCAAAAATATAGAAATATGTTTAAACATAAACATGCAAATAGATATATATATATATATATATAATTATAAATATATATATATGTATATATGTATGTGTATATATGTATTTAAATAAGTTTGTTTTTTATTTAGCATCATATTTTGTTTTTGTTGCGCTTGGTTTTTGAGACTGCCAGCAAAAAGTTTTATAATTTATTTGTCCGTCTTCTTATTTGAATATTTTCATTTTATCTGGTTGCGTTTTTTTGTCAATTTGTCTACTAAAACCAAAAAGCAAAACATAAAAGAAAAATAAAAAAATGCTTTAAATGTGTGTGCGCGTGCCCGTTTCTAATAACCATTATTAATTTTGTCTTGAAAGTTGTTGTTTTTTAATTTGATCAATTAATTTTCTTACGCTGAAACTCGTTTCAAAGAATTAGCTATAGAAAGCAATTAATTAAAATCAGGAACAACACAACGCTTTGCTATGTTTTGAACAACTTTTTGGCTATCCACAAATTTCCTTTTAACTTCTCTAAATAATTATTAACTTCTTTAATTTCCTCTTGAGCTAAATTACATTTACCAATTATTTCTATTACTTTCAAAACAACAAACATTGTTAGAGTCAGCTGAATATATATATATATAAGACTATTTAGGAACCGTAAACCACTTTCAAGCAAAAAACTTGACTATTTGGAAAATAAAAATATTGGCTTGGAAGTGTTTTTTATAGGTTTCCTAATTTAACTCGTATTTACTGTTATGTAGTAACTCAGATAGAATAGAAATACACTGATATTTATGTGGACACATCACTTGAAACATGCAAAAGCTAGTTTTCAGTTTTTTAAAGTGTACTAACAACTCTGAGAATAGTTAAATTGAACTAAAATAGTATAAAAGTAAACATCACTTGAAAGCTTACACACACACACACACATGCACTCACACAAAGACACACACACATAGACACACACACACACACACACATTTAATATTAATATAGGTATATAAAATCAAATCGTAGCCAATACAACAACCACAACAACAACACAATCAACAAGTAGAACAACAACAATAACATCAATTAGCACAACTCTTACATCATCAACATTATTATCAGCATCAACAACAACAAGAACAACAACAACAACAGCCACAGCAACAACAACAACAACAACCGCTTTGAATCAAGCGGCAATTGCACCAGTGCCGTCTGTTTGTGTTCGTGTGCCCCACTGTCCCACATATGAGTCGGGCGTTGGCACGCCCTTTGCCGAGCGGCAACACTTGCAACCGTATCAATATCCGCAATCGTCACTGTTCCCGTTACCGTCACCATCACCGTCACCGCAACCGTATCCGCAACAACAAACATGTGACAGTGATTATACAACACTATTTGTGCGTGAGTGTGACTCCAAAAACCAAAACCCCATCCAAGAAAATAAATAAATAAAAAATAAATCCCCCCCGTAAGCAAAAGACAATTTGAACCGGAATGAAATCAACAAATCCAATGTTAAAAAATTCAAATGAAGCAAAACAAAAAACTATTAATCAAGTTTCAACTGTGAAACAAGTTCAAAAACATAAACATTCTTTGCTTTATTTCTTTTTATATATATCGTTATCTCTCTCTTTCTTTCTCTATCTCTCTCACTGTCTCTCTAAATATACGTATACATGTTTTTTTATTGTCTAGAAATAGAAATTTTGCCCACATTCCCCAAAATGCCTTTAGTTAAAGTGTCAATTCCCCCACCATTTCCGCTGTTCAAAAGCCATAAGCGACAACTCTGTCACACACACAAGTTTAGAGATAAACACTCATACACACACACACACACACCTACACACACACAAACACAACTTGTCAATAAACATTCGGCTGAACACTTTTTGTTACTTCCGCAATTCTCTTTTTTTGTCTGCATCTTTTTTACTTATTGCACTTTTTTGATTAATTCCAATTTCATCGCATGTTTCATATTACAAACCTTTTCTTATATTTTTTTTTTTTGCATCTTTATTGTTTTATTAATGTAAATTGTAAATTATACGCAAAGCGCACGCAACAATTTATTAGCACTATTCTCAAATACAATACAAATTACGTATACGCCGTGTGGTGGCAACTGTTGCGTGTTGCCAAAATGTGTGGCAAATTTGTGGAATTTACCTAGTTGCTGTTGCTTGTTCGCTTGTCGCATAATTAAAGCACAAAAAGCGTCAGAAAATGTGGCCAAGTCATTAGACTGTAATCACCTTTGAGCCAACGCAATTATTTCCCAACGGCAACCGTTGACTGAAACCCAATTTTATTTTTGGACAAAAACTTGTAAGCAGCCAATGACACTAACTGCGAAGGAAGAGCTAACATAAAAGAATTTAATTTTAGATAATTTTCTAATAATTTTTAGATTTTTCCAATATAGAACAGTGCTTCAAAGTATTATTTGTAGTTAGATCAACTGTAATATGATTTTATTAGGCCAAATGTATTCCTTACATTCACAATTTTAATATTTAACAATTAATTATGTGTCTCCCTTTTAGCAAACACAATAAATAAGAAATCAACAAATAATAATAATAATTAAAGGCTATAATTTAATTACTATGCCAAATGTATTCCTTACATTCACATCCTTAATATTTAAAAATTTCATTATTTGTCTCCCTTGTAGCAAACACAATAAATAAGAAATCAACATATAATAAACTAAATTAGTATAAATTTAATATTACAAAATGATATCCCTTGTGAAATAAATACTATTTATTTAAGAGTTTCGTTTAGAATTACCCTAACTGCGAGAACTGTAAAAAAAATATATTCATTCGTTATTTTAATTCAAGTTTGTCTGATGCACCTCAATTCACATTTGATTATTTTAATTAAGCATAAAATAATTTTCAAAGCTCTGTTAGAAACTGCTACAAGATTAATCCTATACATTTGGCCACTTTCAGCTTGTGTCATTGACTCGTAATTCTGCTGCTGCTGTTAATCAATTCGTCAATTTTGAGACAGCTTTGTCAGCACAATTTTTGTTCTCAAATTGCAAGGACTTTATTGAGTTCGACACGTCCTTTTCTTGCACGTTGATTTTCTCCATTTTCTGTGTTTTGCTAGTTTTTGCTGGTTTTTTGTGTACTTTTTTCTGCTTCTTATACTCAAATTGTTTGTTCCTTCGTCTAAAAATGTTAGTTCGAATTTCTTGTAGAGCAAGCGAAACTTTGTTCAAGTAGCGATAAATTTAACGACTAATTACTTTACCTTAATGCACTGCTGTCATTTTGAGCGTCAATTAAAAAACGTTAAACCAAATTTTTTGTACAACTTTGTTGCATTTACTTTCGCAAAAAAAAAAAAAAAACTAAAACCGACAGCCAGCGACCATCCAACGGCTGTGATAATATCGGACTCCAGGCAGAATCTAAAGGACACAACGGTGAGCACAACGCATCTGCCAACGGCGGCAACAACAACAACCGCAATAACATCAACAACGCTGCCCCTAACAATGGGTGCACAGCCCGGCTCCAGCAGCAGTGGTGGTGGCGGGGGTCTCGGAGTGGGTCTTAATATGGGCACCTCGCTGAGCGTAACACCTGCGCATAACATCACAGGGAATCATCTGGAATTACCATATGCCAACAATCCCAATCTGCTTAGTCCCGACGTGCTCAATCAACGTAGAGGTAAGCAGTTATCTACACTTAAAAAAAAATATTAAGGCCTGATATATATAAAAAGTCGGGCAACTTTACAGAGTTTTCAAATCTCAAATTAAGAAAAATAATTAAAAGTGAATATTATTATTATAAATATTTATGTTCAAATTAAAGAAAAATAATTAGGCATAAATAAAATAAAGGTAAAAAAATCATATGAAATTTAAGAAATATTTGAATAGATTTTTTTCCTTTTTAGTATATTTCTGCCTAACTAACCTTTATTCGTATATTTGCATCTGGAATACAGGTAGTCGCAGACCCTCCATACTGCCCGTGCCGGACATGTTTACCTCCTCCTCGTTCAGCATTGCCGGCAACGATGATGGCGACGAGGGAGACGAGAGCGATGATGAGATCGATGACGAGATGCCCTGGCGATCACCCTCCGAGAAGATTGCGTAAGTTCTAAACTTGTATTTCTGTATGACACTGAAGTTTCATTTTCTAACCAAGCAATTGATAATTGAGGCACTTTCCACACCCTCCCCCTGCCCTGTATGTAATATAGTATTAATTATGCATTACTGTCTGGTGTACACCCAATCATAACCCAATGAGCAATGCAATTTCCAAATTCACATAGCCAACAACCAAATTAACCTCTAACTGTATTCCTCTAACTGTACCACAAAACTCCCTCTAACTGTTTTTTTTTTTTAATAACAACTAAACTTTATATTTGGTGTGTTATAATCAACCTAACGATATATCTGAGAACTTTTGTATATATATTATGGCGATATTTTCAGCATTATTATGTAATATTTTGCAATAGGTGTTTAAATATAATAATTAAGTCCAAAGTTCGGAAATGCGGAACCAGATTTACATTTTTAAAATCTCTCCATTGGACTTTCTTTATAATTCAATTATTAGCATTTCAAAATATTACGTGCTTGCAATAAATATTAAACAATTTTACTTTTTATATCTCCACATTTATGATAGCCTATTTTAAGTTGTTTTCTTTTATTTCTCTTTTAATTATAAATATATTCAATTTAGAGGATATTATTTATTATTATTATTTTTTTTAATATTTATTATGTTGGACCCGCGTCAGGGAATGTCTGGATAAAAAAATATAACTGAGTCCAACCTCAATCAAAGTTTATTCAAGACTGTCAATTAACATTATAATTATCGATTAACGAGAGACTTAACATATGTATTGATGCACGGTTGCATTGAATGAACATAATATTCAACAATTTATTTTTTTAGAATTGTAGACTGGTTTTAAGTAAAAAAAATATTAACAATTATAATCTTAGAAGCTGTATTATCATAAATACATTCCATATATTATTTTATTTAATTTTTTAATCATATTTTATTGTATTTTTTAATCATACTAAATTTCGATTTATTTATACCGTTTTATTTATATACAATTAATAAATTTAATTTAAATTTTTTTAACTATAAATATAAGTATTTAATTTTAAACAACAATGCTGAAAATATCGCAGAATCCTAGTCACTATATACTATGTGAATATAGTAAATGTTAGCTGTAATCGGACTAGTTTAGTTTAGACCAAATGAGAGGCAGCCCAATTGATACTCCCAGTTGACTCTTGGCAGTTGCTTGGGCGGTCACTTTCCGCAGTCGCGAACGTATTCGCTCATCATGAGCTCCTCGGAGGAGTCGTATCAGCGGGGCAGCCCAGCTGGCTCCTGTCTCTATTGCAATGGGAATGAATGGCCGCCTGCACCTTTGCGTCGGCGCGCCATGAAGAAGAGCTACAGCTGTGACAGTGAGTGCGTCCTGCCCTCCGCCACCAGTCAGAGATTGATTCAGGGCACGGCAACGGGGATGGGAACGGGTATGGGGATGGGCGGTGGCACGCTTGCGATGCTGGCGGCACGCCGGCGACAGTTGCAGCGGTGCTGCTGCAGTTGCTCGCACGAAAGCAATGGTAGCACCACAACAACAACCACCTCCGCCAACGCGGCGCTGGTGCTGAGCACCACACAAATGGGCAACGCGTCTGGCCAGCTGCCACCGTCGTTCCTGCCACCTCAGCCGCCTGTGCCGCCAGCTTTTACATTCACGTCAAGCAGTTCCGTTGAGACACGTCGCTTGGCGCGTCCGGTTTGGGCATCCGACCTTTCCGGGTAAGTTCGACAGCTTGGGAAAGGGAGGGACGCACGCCACCAACTTGGGGTTGCCATTTTGAAATGTTCCATTGTTGAAGAGTTATTATCATTGCTCGTTCCAGTTCCAGTTGCAGTTGCAGTTGCAGGTGCAGGTGCTTGTGCTGTTGTTGTTGTTACTGTTTCTCAGTTGCTTATGCAATGTTTTTTTTGTTGCCTGCGACAGTTGCTAGTTTCTTGCCGCGGGGCAGCTTTTAATGACTTGCAACGTACACCTTAAACACAGCGTGGCACCACTTGAGCTCTGCTGATGATGCTTCTCTGCTGCCTTTACACATATACTTATATACCCTGCCAGTGCCAAGGTCCTCACAGGCTATATTTTATTTAAACAAAAAAGAAAAAATTATAATCGGTTGTCTAAATTTAAGTTGTGCCTTTTCTTATTCGAAATATTCTTCTAATTTCCAAATAATAATTATAAACAATAATTCTTTAAAAATAGATTTTATTTCCGTTAAATTAAAATAATGTGGGATTAAATTCAATGAAATGTCGGTCTGTTGTTATTATTAGTCTCCTATAGCCTGATTCCAATAGGATGACTTTTCTGTGGAATAATAATATTTTATTAAATAATTAAATAATCAAAAATATCATTTTATTTAAAATATTAGAAAGCAGCATTAAACTGCAATAAATTATTAATATAAATAAAATTATTTAATTTTTATAATATGCAATTATAAGAATTATTATAACTGTATTTAATAATAGCTTTCTTAATATATAAAAACATTTTAAAATTTTTATATTGCAATAATTTTCGAAATTTGGAAACAAAATAAAACAATAGAAATACTCGGGTGAATTTCTAAAATTCGCATCATAGTTTTAGAATGTGAATTGCATAGTTTTTGAGAGTGGAATCAGGATATTATTTTCTATATTTATTACATTACATATTTAATATAATATCAATATTTTAAGTTCATATAATATAATAAAATTGATTAGAATATTAATTAATACAATAGGTAATATACAGTGCAAAAAAAAATAATAAAATTTAATATTTTGAAAAGAGGATTCTACTACGTATAATAACTAACACATTATTATATATATATATATATATATATATATATATAAATTGCAATAAAAATTGTATATTTTATATTTCTGCTAAAATACAAAAATTTGTAATTTAGAACATTTTAACTTTACTTAATTAATTTTGAGCTGAAATGTTTTATTATTAATAGATTATAAATATTTATTTCAAAACATGTTGTTCATTCTTGTTACAGGATAACACACAGTCGATCATTTCGACAATTCTGATTGTGTTGCTTTTATTGTTGTTATTTCTACTGCTTTTGGTACTTTTTTTGTTTTGTTTGCTTTGTGCTGAGTTGCATTTTGCATTTTGCATTTTGCATTTTGGATTGTGCATTGTTCATTCATAGAAAATGTTGTCGCTTCAAGCTGTTGTCCTTTGAATGGTTGTTGTCGGTTTCTGTTGCCATTTCCCTTTCCCTTTGCAATTACCTCAGTTGTTGTTCATTTACAGTGTTGTCCTGTGCAATTAATAGCGCTGTTGTCTAATATTTAAATTGGCAACAGCGGTTCTTGGACTTGCCTGAAAATGCTGCCTGTTAATTGCATGCACTAAAAATCCCGACAAGAAAAAATGTAAGAACACAATTAAGATAAGTAGGCAACAAATCTGTAGATACATTTCTTAAAGATACAATGTTAAAGTTCGTAGATATCAATTCACCTCTCAGTGTGTAAAATACTCTGCTCTTGATGTACATAACCTGCATTTATCATTTGCTTATCCTTCAAACTATTTGCTTCACATTAAATTCGAGCTATCGTTTTGTCTTGAGCGCATTTTTCATACCATCCACAAATGCTCACATTTTGTATTTTGCAGGATTGTCAAAGGTTTTCCACCAGTTTCGCCATTCATCGGAGTCAGTCCGACACTGTGCTACCTGCTGAAGGAGAAGAAGCCGCTCTGCTGCCTCCAACTGGCCCAGGTGAGTGACTCCCAATCCAAACAACATTTGCTCTTTGCTAAAAAAAATCTCTTTTTTTTGGGCAGGTGTGTGAGCACTGCAGCTATCGCAATGCCAAGGAGTATCAGTGGCAGAACAAGACCATTATATTGGCCGCTGATTATGCCTCGAATGGTATCTACAATTTCATCATACCGCTGCGTGCTCATTTTCGCTCCAAGACCTCGCTGAATCCCATCATTTTGCTGCTGGAGCGTCGCCCGGATGTCGCCTTTCTCGATGCCCTCTCCTACTTTCCACTGGTGAGCTCATCTCGATCTCAACTCCACTGAGCTCTCCTTTCATAAACTATGTGCTGTAGGTGTATTGGATGCTTGGCTCCATTGACTGCTTGGATGATCTGTTGCGGGCTGGCATTACACTAGCCGAGAGTGTTGTTGTGGTCAACAAGGAGCTGTCCAATTCCGCCGAGGAGGATTCACTTTCCGACTGCAATACGATTGTAGCTGTGCAGAACATGTTTAAGTAAGTGAAATGACAGGAATCACTATTGAATTTAAATCTTAATATTCAAGTAAAATAATTGTGGGCGATATGAGGTTTTATCGATTTGAGAATATCGATTTAATCGATTTTATATGCACCTAGTGCACGTAGTAATCGTCTTAGTACTCTTTACAAGAAGACAAAAAGCATATGTTCAAATTTTCAAGTTTCCCCGAGATTCTAGGGGTGTCGGAAAAACTATGTTTAAACAGACATACATTGCACAAAAAATATTACATTTATTTCATTAGCCAAGAGTAAAATATTTATAAGTACAACGGTATAAAAGATTGGATAACTAAATTAAAATAAATAAATTTAATTTGGAACTGAAACACTGAAGCTCTCAGCTTAGCTTGATACCAGTTTCGATTAATCCAGTATTTAGCTTTCGAAATATATGAGCAGAAAAGGCTTATTTCACAAATTCAAGTATTTGGTGAACTTTTTCAATACTTTTATAGATGTAGCTTGATATTTGCATTTTGAAAAATCTTGGAATATATTTTGCTAGCTTTGTAATTCACTAAGGAGTTTTAAGAAAACTTTAACGAACTATTTTAAGCCTTGGCCCAAGTATACTTAATATAGAAGTTTGATCGAAAAGACTTAAACATTATAAAAAGGGCGACTTTATAAATTTAAATCATTTACTTAATACATCGATTGATGTACTTAAATATATTATAGGATATATATTTGCAATTGGGACAAAATATTCTTAAGTGTGTGGAAAATTGACAGTGAATTTCTTCAATATATTTTTAAGCTTTCGCTTATATATATAGTTAATTTTAATTAATTATTTTAAAAATTCATTTGTTCATTTGAAATAATTTTGATTGTTTGGTTTGTATTTTCGTTTATTTATATAGTTAATTTTAATTAATTATTTTGAAAAGTAAGTTTGTTCATTCAAAATAATTTTGATTGTTCCGTTTCTCTTAAACTGTTTTAACACATTCTCAAATTACTTGATTCAGATTCTTTCCGAGTATAAAGAGCATCACGGAGCTGTCGCAGAGTTCGAACATGCGATTTATGCAGTTCCGGGCACACGATAAATACGCTTTGCATCTCAGCAAGATGGAGAAGGTCGGTAGAAATGGGCCCGTTGCGGTGTTCGCCGCAGTTGTCATTGGTTAATTTGTCGCTCACTTAATTGCAGCGCGAGAAGGAGCGCGGTTCGCACATCTCCTACATGTTCCGTTTGCCCTTTGCCGCCGGAGCGGTCTTTAGCGCCTCCATGCTGGACACGCTGCTCTACCAGGCGTTCGTCAAGGATTATGTGATTACGTTTGTGCGCCTCCTGCTGGGCATTGATCAGGCGCCGGGCAGCGGATTTCTCACTTCGGTGAGTGTGTGAGATGCGATGGTTATGGGATCTATCTATCTTGTATCTTTTTGGCAGATGCGCATCACCAAGGATGACATGTGGATACGCACTTATGGCCGCTTGTATCAGAAACTCTGCTCGACCACCTGCGAAATACCCATTGGTATTTATCGCACCCAGGATACCTCGAATGCGGACACCTCACATGTGAGTAACTCGCCAGTCGAAAGATGGGGTCCCTTCTCCGCCTTCAGCAGGCATTGCGTGCGCTTGCGTCCATCGGTGAGTCCAAAACAAATGCAGCAAATAAATAACTAAAAAAAAAAAAACAAAAAACAAAACCAAACAAAAAAGTACCTTTAAATTTGGGCCCCCCACAATAATTCAAATATTCAGCCGAATTTTCTCTTTAACTTTTGTACATTACACATACATTTCAAACACACACACAGCCTGTCTCTTTCTCTGTCTATCTCTCTCTCTCTCTCTATCTATCACTCTCTCTCTCTCTCTCTATATATTACTCTGTCTAACTCTTGCTCACACAATTTCGATTGATTTCGATTAATTTCGATTTGTCATCGAAATTTGTTTGATTCGCCTAACAAATTAGGTACACGCAAAACGCTGAAATTAGTTTTATTTGAGCCTTTTAAGCATTTGGAATTTAATTTTATTATTTTTTAATGAGCAGGCATAATAATATTGTATTATTTTTTATGAGTTTAAGTTTGATTTGTTTTAATTGGTTGTCGATTGTTTTTAAAATCACACGCTTACGCTTCGATACTAACTGCATTTGAGACGAGTCTGCGATAACTTAAAAATACTTCATTTGCATATTATAATCAGATATTAATCGTATACTATATCATTTACTACTCAACTACTACTACTACTAGTGTACCAACTCTATTTTTCAATTATTACTAGAATGGCAAAGCTAAAGATTTTCTCGAACTTTCAACTAACGTAACTATATCACTTGCTTTCCAATATATATTTAGAGTTTTAATAATACATCTGCTTAGCCGAATACAAATCGAAAACCCTATCCTTACCAAAAAGAAAGCATAGCGTGGTGATTCAGTATTAATTGATATAATTCCCAAATTAATTTTGTACATATTTGAAAAATAAATGAAAATAAATAACATTTGTAGTTTTTTTTTTCTTTTACATATACTTTATTCATTAGCCAGTCGCAAGTTAGTGAAAACCCCCAAATCCCAATATCTACTCATTATTACCTAATTTTTTGCCTAAATAAACACACACATAAAATTCAAAGTTTGATGAGACCCATCGCGCATTCCCCGTCCTCATCCTAACAATTGATCTTGATACCCCCAAAATTATTACTCAAACAACTTAACTTAACTTAACTTAATTTAACATTTGTGCCTAAATGTTAAACAAAGAAACTAAACTAATTGATTTGCGTTTGTATTGGACTTGACCAGCTATTGAAAAAACGCACACGCACGCAGTGAGTCATATTTAATAAAAAAATAGACTAGTCGAAAGGAACAAACAAAAATAATAAAAATAAAACAATTAATCACTATTCAAAAAAAAACACCTAAATAAAATACAACAATTCTCATTAAACTCTATGTCTCATTAGCCATAGAATTTCTATTTCTATGGCCAACAACAACATTTGCTTATCGTGTGTGTGTGTGTGGTGTGTAGGTGTAGTGTGGTGTGTGTGTGTAGATATGGTTCAATTAGTTAGGATCTTGCTTGCATGACTCTGTTCGTCTTTTTGCTGTTGTTGTTATTTAATTTTTGCTTTCGTTTTTTTTTATTTTTTTATATTTGCATGCAGGCTTTTTAGTTGGTTGATTGCACTTGCCTCTTGTGCGTCGTGCAACACATGCCACAGGACAATAGCTGGACACAAACAACATTATCAATATAGACGTTGCCCCTACTAAACCCGTTTTTCCCTAGCCACTCAACTAATTTGCCTGCTTTTTTTTGCTGTGTAAAAATAGCGTAATTTATTGCATGCAAATTATGCTTTATAAAATTAGCTTTTGATTCTGCTCAATAATAAAGATGTTATAAAAAATACCATTTTAACCCAGCTGTAATATTAATATGAAATATATTATTTGACGGCTATGCAAGGTTTTAATCGCTGAAATAATATGTCAAGTTATATTAGAAGGTATTAGACTGAAAAAAGTAAGATGTGATGTGAGTTTAATCGGGGTATTGATTGTGATATACGATAGTTAAATAAATGAAAGGATTGGAGACGCATCCTTCTGCCTAATTTGGCACATTATTCATTGTGCAGGTCGGATAAAAATTAGGCAAATATTTAATATTTTTATTACTCTTATCAAATGACTTTCAGCAAAACTTCTTCGTTCAATTTATTTGGTGTTCACAATTGAGGAAAGCAACTAGTCCTTTTATCAAAATGTAGGTCTAATCTTTAAAGATTATTTTCTCTTAGAAATAATTAGAAAAGTTCAATTGCAATTGAACTTTGTACTGCTGTTTATTGCTAGTTTCTTCTAAATATTAACGCTTTTATTTGCAGTTGTTAACAATGATTAGTTTGATAAAAAAAAATCAATTCCAGTTGGCAAAGCTGAGCTAAAGCCTGCATTTTTTTATAATATAGATCTGCCTTGCAAAAAACTGCCTTGTTGAGTGTTTTAAATAGATTTGTTGAAGAAAAAAAAAATGCTAAAATGCGCTTTGCAAGCACCTGTTCAATTATATAATTTAAATTTTTTGCTCGATTTATTTTACTTAATCTATGATGTAGCTGAATACAAAACTCGTACAACACTCGTTAATTAAAAAATTTAACATGTTTTGGCTTTTAGTTGTTAGCTGTTTATCTGGCATGCTTTAAATGTTACCTTGTTTTGGCCACACACACAAACACAAATATACAAATATACTGATATATATATATATATACATATATGATACATGATAACATCGTTACCATTAAATGAGCATAATGCCCGAAACAATAACAAATATTCCATTATTCATGCACAATGCTGAACAATCTGCCATTTTCAATTAAAAATCAATTAAACATGTAAATCATTTTGTGTTTAACCGAAATTCACTGAAATTTGCATACAATCCATTCGGCCATACGGTTGAAATTGCGTACAGTACGATGAGGAAACCGCCACTCCCGACTCCACCAAGGATAGCTCAGAAATGCTGCGAGGCGTCACATATCGGCCCCCCTCATCAGGTGGTGGCGCCTCGTCCAGTTACCGTCCGCGCCAGAAGTCGGTCAACTGCCTGGGTGGCTGTTCAGAGCGAAAGGGATCATCCGTAAGTATTCTCATACAAAACCAAAATAAAAGGAAAATAATTACAAAAAAAAAAAACCAAAAAAAAGCCGAGCACACGGTAAATTCATAGCTGGGTTTCAAACCCCGCGCCGACATCCACCGAGGTATGTGAGATTTTGGCTTTTGGAGTTTGCGTATTGTGGTTCTTGAACGCTTTGACGCATGCTGTTGGATTTGGATGCCAGCAACTAAGTACATCCATGAGATTGTTAAATTAGCTGCACACACACACACACCTACACACACATATACCCATTTATCTACATTTCAATGTAAATAACATTTAAACTCATTATTATTGGTAGCTTATTATAGGCTTACCCTCCTCATTTATTAACATCTTTTGCAGTACTCGATCAATTTGGCTGATGAGGCACGTGATAATCATGCCCAGCAAATCGAAAGAGCCGAAATTGCCAATCTGGTGCGAAGTCGCATGGAGTCACTGAATCTACCGACCATTGACTATGACGAAATCAGCGAGAAGCGTAATCACTTATCCTATGTGATAATCAATCCAAGCTGTGATCTTAAGTTGGAGGAGGGCGATCTAATGTAAGTTGCAATTTATTATTAATATTAATTTCATTAAATTGGTTTAGAAAAAAAACAAAATATCTTTGCTGATTTTGTGGTCTAAATATGGCTTTCAAGAATTATAGATTAAATGAAGTAGTACAAAAGTTTCATGAATGTTTATTGTATGAGAAAAGCCAAATAACTTTGCTGATTTTGTGGTCTTAATATGGCTTTCGAGAATATTAGGTTAAATGAAGTAGTAAAAAAATTTGAATAATATTTATCGTATTAGAGCTTTAGATTTTATCCATTGAATGTGATTCAGATATTTTTAAGCAATTTGTCATAGCATAGAAATAAATAGAAAAAAGGACTCGACTTTTGATGTCTATCAAGAATAAGATCAGAAAAGTCTTCTACCTCTATGAAAATACAATAAGAATGTTCAAATAGTATTATTTATGAAATTCTAAAACAACATTAAAAAAATTAAAGCTCTTTAAGATCATTTAAGATTACATTATGATGATGATCCGCTGCAATGTTTTATTATTTTAATTATTTGATTTTAAAAGGAATTAAGAATCAATTTTCTATCATGCAGTTTGTTTTCTAGTTTATTCTTTGATTTAGTAAAATTTAAGCTTAAATAAAAATAAAAATTGTAGTAATTTATTTTAAACTTTTCTGAGGGAGTAAATTTATTAAAACCTTATAAATTCAAACAGGGATGTCAAATTTGAATAGTTTTTTGACAGATGAAAATATCGTATAAATAAGAAATGACACTTTTAAGCCATTTTGTTTGTTTTGGTTTCTATATCGTTCACAGCTATTTGGTGCGACCCTCACCGTTTTCGGCCCAAAAAACCTTCGAGCGCCACAATTCGCGTCGCAAGTCGAACATTTCCTTCTGTTCGAATATCAACATGGGCGCCCAAATGCCAAATATGCCCAACACCGCCGTCGGAGCTGGTTCGCGTCGCGGCTCCGGCATCGCCGGTTTGAACCCCATGCAAATGCAGAGCGTTCAGACATTGGCCGGGTATGGATCCTCGCAGCGCTGTACGCCGCCGATACAGCAAATTAAATCGAATTCTCTTTCTCTACCCGACAGTCCGACGGTGGTTGGCTCGCAGCGCGGCAGGAGTAACTCATTGCGGGTTGGCTATTATTCTCTATCTCCCTCTCTCTCCCCCCCCCCTCAATCACTACCTCCACCTCTATCTCTGTTTCTAACTCACTTACTCAATCACACAAGTTCTGTTACTGTTTCACGAATTTTTATTTACATACCTTTGCGGAATCTTTTAATGAAAGCTGAAAAATATATATATTTTGTAGATGAAAAAGTTTCAATTCTGAGGGAAAAATTTAATGTCAATAAATTTGCTTTGGATGAGATTAATTTAAAAAATGTACCATTGAATTCAGTTTTAAAATTAAATACCTGAGAATGATTTTAAATTAAAGTGTCAAGTGGAATAAACAAGAATTCACAAACAGGTTGGGATTGGCGACAACAAAAAAAAAAAACAAAGTTTGAATTTGAACATGTTTTAAAAATAAAGTACGATGTTATAGACAAACCATTTTTTACTTAAGCGCATTTTAAAATTAAACATCAAATCAATTTAAAACTTAATATGGAAAAAGGGAATTTATTACATGTCTCAAATAAGAAATTTTAAATAAAATTAAATTGGCATACAGACAAATGAAAAAATTGACTAAAGAGCATTTAATAAGCTTAAATAAAATTAAATTTTATAATATTTTACGTTATTTCAAATAAAATAAAATTTGATTACAGACAAATCGAAAAATTAAATAAACGAAAAGTTTCTTTTAGCATTTGATAAGCTCAAATTAAAGTTAAATTTTGTAATATTTTGCGTTAATCTAAAATTCGTACAGTACTTTTTGAGTAATATAAAAAATATATATATTTATATATTTGCTTTGAGTAAAATTATAATAGCTTTCGCTAGTTCTGCAAGGGTATAAACTGTACTGTCTTTATTACCAATTGGCTAAAAACAACACTTAAAAAAAAAATTTTTGTTGTACGAATAACAAAATAATTACAAAATGCAACAATGCTCTCACATCAACACACGCACACACATATATGTAAATATATATATATATTTATAGCATATATATATATATATACACATATATTTATCTGTAGAACATGCACAATTTCACACAAGCATTTCGAACATCAAAATTTGGTTGCATTTCGTTTTCGAAAGAGTCGCAAATTCATTTCACGAAATTGACGCGTTTCAAGCCGCAGCACTCAACAGCCGCCACAACAGCAACAACAACAACAACAAGAACATCAACCAGACCAGACAGCAACAACGTTATCAGCAAAAACAACAACAACAACAACTATCAACCAGAACCGACCAGTTCAGCAAACATTCCATAACCATAAAGCACGCACGAAGCGGAAAAATCCACATCACGTTTCCGTTTCCGTTACTCGTTTTGGTTGCACACAAGCAAAAAAAATAATGAAAAAAAATTAAAAAAAAGAAAAAAAAAAAAAGAAAGAGCAATATAATAATCAAATATAATCAAGAGTGCACCCAAGGACTTGAGTTCAATGTGTTCGATATGTGCGTGTTTGCCTTTGGGCCAAAAATAACCTTAGCCAATTTGTCTCGTGTAATTCATGTGTTTTGTGTGTATTAATTGTTTGGGCCAAGATTTTTTTTTGGTCCACTCTATTCTGCTCAAATACGTTTCCGCTAATGTCCACAAATATTTGTTGGAATATTTCCTATTCTTCTGTTTTGCAGATCGACAGCGATATACTGCTGCGTCGCTCCTCATCGCTGCGCCAAGGATTGCCCAGCGTGGGCGTTAGCCACGGGCGGCGCAAGTCCTCGCTGGAGGAGATTGGCATCAGTCATTTCACAACGCTTATGCAGGCAACGAATCACAGCAATCCCATCAAGATATCGCTCAACGGCAGCATTGGCATGGAGGTAAACAGCTGACAGAACTTAGAACTCTGACAAGACCACAATTCTCACAATTCTCGTGCACAGAACCAGATCTCGTTGCAGGTGACGCCGCCGGAGGAGCCGACGCCCATGTTGGGTGTGCCCTGCATTTTGGGCGGTGGCGGCGGTGGTGGCATAAATCCCTCAGCACTCGGCGGCGGCGGCGGCGGCAACAGTGGCAGCGGCATGCTGGGCGCCGGCTCATCGCTGGCGATAAACACCGCTGACCTGGGACCAGGGCCGAGCACCTCATCGGGTGCTTCGCTGCAGGCGCAGGACTCGCTGCCGCAGTCATCGCAGGTGCCGTCGCCGCAGCATTTGCAGGGCACGATTGTATGATACAACCTGATGTGGGGTCGCCGATTCCGCTCATCGATGTCAAAGAACAAATGGATATAGAATACGGCCAGCACACACAGACGTCGAGATAAATTCTAGAGCCAGCAACTGCTGACTCCTCCAATAAGGTTTAGCTGCTAGCCCAAGTCCCAAATCAATTTATATATGAGCCAAAGATGTCGGCTGTATTTCCGTGATATTTCGAGGCATGATAACATTTAGTCAAAAGGCAACCCCCTGCCGAGTGCAATTAATAATATTATCTTGTTAAATCCATACGACATTTTTATTTAGCTTTATGATTATTATTGTTATTAATATTATTATTCTTATTAAAATTGTTTAATTTTGTTGTTGATATTATAATTATTTTTAGAATCGATTTATGATTACTACTGTTATTAAAATTGTTTCCTTTTTTTTATTGGTATTATAATTATTTTTAGAATCGAGTTGACAACGATTAAATGACTTTATATTTATATTATTATATATCCCATACTTCCTTCCTAATTAAAGATTATCATCGATTTCCGATGGCAATGACACATTTTCAAAGCTATATTTTTATTATTTGGCATAAATTACTGTGGCATAAATTAAATTCAATCTATAAATTTAGTCAAAATGGAGTTAGACCAAATTACACTATACATAGCTGAATTTTGTGGTCAAAATTAAAAAATGTGCTACTTTATAAAATGCAAAAGATGCAAAGAATTTTTTAAATTTTATAAAATACAAAATTTAACTTGCTTTTTACAATGTCATTTTGATATAGAATATTTTTGATTATTGTATGTTATTAATTTTTATAATTATGCTCATCATTATTTTATTTATCATGCCAAATCCGACCTTAATGGAATCACGCCATCATCCGAAAGTAGTACTAAGAAAGCCAACCTAAAAAGCCAACCCAAACCAACCCACCCGAGCGCAGCCTATCAGTCAATCTCTGTGTTGTGTGTGTCTGAATAAATGCATTAATATTAGTATTTCCCCGACCGCCCCTTAAATTTGCTTAGTTTTTGGAGAAAAAGTGAGAAGTGAGAAGGAGGAGAGGTGATTATCATTTTGCTTATAGCTTAGCCTAAGTAATATCAGTAGCAATCAATTATATTCAAAATTTCTGTATGCTTTATTCAAATGAGGCAAAATGTGTTTTTGGGAACAAACAAAGTAGTTAAACTATTGGCATAAATGAGGTTTTAATCACATTAGCTAGCTGTAAATATTATCCTGAGAATACGTGTACTCGTATTAGTTGCTAATGCATTCAATAGATCTAAGACAAAACAAATCGATTTATTTCTAGCATATCTGTCTCCAAATGATAATTAGCGGCCCCAAAAACCATGAGGCTTAATCAAAACCAAAATAGGGGGCATCGAAAAAAGTAATTCAACTGCTTTTAAAAATAAATAAAACAAAATTAATTATGTATATACGTTAGATTTAAGTACTTAATGTAGTCTAATTATGCCCACTGCAATATTCACAGATAGTTTTCCACAGCTACTTCCTTAGGTTTCATATGTTGCACAGTTCTCACTTTGAATAATTTACCACATACTCTCGTATAATAGATTTAATTAAGAAAGGTGCTATCAATGTTTTGTACCAATCACAAAAAAGCAAGTTTCGTTTCGATCTTTTGCATAACAAAATTATAAAACGGTTTTCAGAACATTTTAAATTCGAAAGAAATGGCTTTGGTATGCTCTAATGCTTTACAAAAAAAAAAAGGAAACAAGAAAAATATTAGAATAAAAATATATTATCTATGCTATGTAGTCTGCTGTATATATATATCAAAATATTTATATATACATATATGTATGCATTAGTTGTAAGTTTCAACTATTAGAACTTAAATTAAAACGCAAAACAACAGAAATTAATTTACGATTAAATATGTACAAATATTTATTTAGTCGATAAGCAGCCAGTTCGATTTGGAGATCGTGCTCAAAGCCTAAGCCTACAGCTAAAATAGCAAAAAAAAAAAAAAAAAAAAAAAAACCGAACCAAAATCAATGAGCTACACTTTATTCAAAGTATTACTCAATAGTTGTATATACACATACCAAATATAGTTAACCTGAACTGAATTTAATCAGTTGGCACTTCTAAGTACCCAGACACGTCCCAGTAACATGAAATTTATATAGCTAAAGCATACAATGTACCTACTATGAGCACACACACACACACACACATACACATAAGCAAATATATATATTGATGATCCCTAAGATAAATAAATAGTTATACCGATAGCACAGTCAGTTTTATACTAAGTGAATTTTACCCGGTTCATGTTGGAAAATGAACCCAAAAAAAACATGATATGCATTCCAGTGTCTCAAGAACCTACCTTAGATAAGCCAAAGCTTAGCACACCTAAACATACATTTAGAATCTATAGAATCTATAGACTTAGCACTAGGTAATACTTAGCAGCCACTAAACTAGCGAATAGTAAATGTCTCAATGTACAAAAAGCAAATTGGCAATGCCTACAATTAGTTATCAAAGAACCACACAAAACCAACAAATATAATTAAAGAAAACCAAACAAAAAGTTAGAAGAAAAAAAAACCATTAAAAAAACAAATGTAATTACATTACATATTTAATTATGTAATGATGATATTCAGAACATATTAAAAGTTAGATTATATAAAACTTGCTGTAATATTTAACTGTGCTCTTTAAGGCACTTGACAACATGACAAGAAACTCACAATAAATTCAAAATAAATAGTTGATGAAAACTGAAAACATTTTGCAGCTTTAATACTCTTAAATGTTATACACTTAAATCGCATTTAAATTGCATTTATTTTTAATTTTTTTTATTGGTTTTTCAGTTTGTTCTTAGAAGCCATCTAACATTAATTAAATGTCTAACTGAGCTAAAGCGTGTCTCCAAATTTATTAAGCTCAAGAGTAATAGATAAGACTTCCTAAGGTATTTAACAAATCGTCAGTGAACTCCAAAAATTTATATTTCTACTTTCTCCTGTTCTCTCTATAACTTACTAACCTAATTTGTTCACTCAAAATTCGCAGAAATGTCACAAAAATTCACTTATTATAGAGAATAAAAAGCGTGCTTGTTTAATTAAAGAACTAACATAATTATTAATCTATTTGCCAAGCAGTTATTAAAACATAAACAAAAATGTTCCACAAATTTATAGAAAAATATTAATTTTTGATACACCTTATTCAAATTTAGTCAATAGTACTTACTAGCAACTAAAGAAGTTTAACAGCTTAACCCAAAAAGTTTATTGGTAATTTAAATATATTTTTTTTAATTAGCCAGTCGAAATTTTTCTTGTTTAATGTTATATATAATTATTATTAAATTAGTGTCTTGTGCACTGCGATCTATTAGATCTATTGTGCCCCCTTCATCCTTTCTCCATCAAGCCCAGTTCCTGAACGAATGCCAGGATCTTTGATGGATCGAGGGCTTCTATGTCATTGACATTGACATAACATGCATCCGTAGGATGCTGCATCTTTGCCTGGATAGGGCATTACATTCTGTTAGGATGGGAGTTGAGGACTTCTCCTCAAATTCACAAAACCTGCACTGATTGTTCCTATAGATACCCATTTTGGACAGGTGGCTTCTTAGTCTACAATGTCCTGTCAGTAGACCGACAAGTATCCTTAGCCTATTCCTACCCATGGATATTACTTGCTTAAAACGTTTGTGATTATAGCCGCCCAAGAGACATTTGGCCTGTCGGAGTCCTGGTGTTTCTTCCCAGCCCCGTAGTCTCCTTTGTCTTTCTGCGTTTCTGAGTTATATAGTAATATATATAATATTTTTACTCAACTCAAATAGAATTAATTCACGCTTTTATCTTTTCAACAATAAATTACTTAAAGTAAGGTTAGTACTCGGTACTCTGTCTGTTTCTTAAAAAAAGAAAACATTTTAAAATTTTGGGGTGGTAATATCTTTAAAGTGTTTACCTTCAATATAAACTATATGGGACGATTTCAATAAAATCAAGCTCAGGCATCCAGAATAATTGCACAATTTGGTCGCTAATTCATTAATGGGACTTTGCTGTGCTGGAAATATCCAATACTATACGTATTTTTGGGAAAAGTTTTTTAAAGTAGATTTCTGAACACATGCATTTTGATTTTTTATGAAACCAAATACATCCCAGAAGTTTCATAATATGAAATATCTATTCAAGCCAATAGTTTCACTTGAAAATCGTAATAGTTGTATCTACCAAATCCATCCAGATAAAATTCTTTTTTTTTTGATACCTCATGATCTCATATATCTTTGAGAGGTGTTTTCTTCTTTTATATACTTCAGGTGTAAAAAGATATATATGAGATACTATGACATCTTCTAGAACCTATTCAGCATGTCTGTCTATATGTCTGCAATAAGGCATTGTAGTAAAAAGCAATTTTTCGTCAACAAATTCGAATAGTATCTAAAGTGATGTTAATTATTTTTCATGTGTATGTATTTATAGTATGTATGTATTTATTAGATTGAGTAGCTTTACAAAAAGATGGCACACACGATTTAGTTTAGTTTAGTGATTATGAATTAATTTTTGGTTTGGTTTTCTTGGTTTTTACTCTGTGTTCTTAGTTATATCGTATTATGCGTATACAAAAATAATTTCACTTTGTTATTATTTCAATGCAATTAATTTAAATCTGCATCCTCAGACAAGGACTCTACTTCTGTGGTGTGGCAAAGGCGTGGAGCGATGGCACCGAGCAGCCGGTGGAGGCACTGGTGCACTTGCAGCTCTTGCCGGAGGGCGCCTTGTGATTGACCAAACAGATACGGGAATCGGTGCAGCCGCCATTGTTGCTCTGGCACGGACTCGTGCTCTGGGGGCAGTCCTGATCCACAGCTTTTATCGCATAAAACTTGCTATAGAATTTTGAATCGATGGACAGGTGTAATCCGTTGGTGTCCACGCTCTCCACTTTATTACTATATATATATATATGGAATGGTTGAGGTTGGTTACAACAGATAAGATTAGTCTAAAGTCAAGCAAGTGGAAACCTACGTGTTCCAGTCGGTCCAGAAGAAACTATCGTGTATAAATGCCAAGCCAAATGGTTTGACCAGCTTATTGTATATTGTTCGCTTCTGGAGACTGTCGGCATCAATGCACTCCAACGTTTTGAGGCCATCATCCACAAAGCACACCTCACCAGTGCCCTCCAGCACCACCAGCGATTGGGGCACTTTAAGGTAATCTGAGCCAAGCAATAACTGACGATCAGTGCCATCCAAATCGGAATACTCAATCTTTGGAGACAAGCGATTCCAGTCGGCCCAATACAGTTTCCTAAAGAGCAAAAAAAAATTCGAGTATTTCTTTAGCTTGGATTCAGTTTCAGTTGACACTCACTGTCTGTGGGGATCCACAGCAATGCCGCGTGGATTGTCAAGGTGCTTGTTGATAAGGACAGCGCGCAGTGTGGGATTATCAAGGCTGGCCACCTCAATGGTGTCCTTCACCGAGTCCGTCCAGTAGAGGCGACGCGATATGGGATCGATCGCAATACCCTCGGGGCATTCAATGTCTGTAAATACGGTTCGAAATGTGATCATCTTCGATCATCCTGACCATCATTAGCCATCTCTTACCAGAGGTTATGAATAGGCGCTGATCAGTGCCATCGTATTTGGAACTTATGATCATCTTGAGTGTAATATCTCCCCAGTAGACGCGGCCCTCCACACAGTCCTTGTCCAAGCCAATCGCCATCGTTGTCAACGTCGTATGATTCATCTGGTCTCCATTCAGAGGAACCCGTGCTATTCCCGTGCCGTAGCTAACAAGCAGGAAGTCCGAGTCGGGCTCATCACGCATGTAGCAAACGGTGCCATTGCCATGGAATCCTGTTGAATATCATAATATCATTTTCATTATCTACAAATATGTTCAGTGAATGAGAAAATCTGACTCAGATATATATATGTAATCCAATTTATCTGTATATTGTGACAATTTTACAATAAGAAACTTAGCTGTGATTAAACTAAATAATTTGAAAACATTTCTAAGCTTCTCTTCAAAATTGAATACTTGCATTTTAGACCATAAAATACTGAAATTAACCAAAAGTTTAGTAATTTATTTTCTTAAGAAAATCTGATTTTCTCTAATATAATATTGTAAATTTGTTGGATTTTTGCTAATCATTCTTGATCAACATTTAAAGGCTCACCATTAAATATTTCTTATTTAAAATTTCAAACAATTGATTTAAGAACAAAAATTATGTCTCTGTAAACTCAAATAAATTATTTTTTAATTGCAATTAATAAAGTAATTAAGCATAATTAGGCAATAAGTTGAGTTAATTGAAGAACACAAATTTTATCACGCCGTCAAATATTTTTGACTAAAATATAGTAGGCACTTTCTTGCTATGCTGTATCCAAATCTCGTAGTACTTCTATGTAACTTCATTTTATCAACAAAATTTGCGGTGATATTTTGGTATAAAGACACATTCAATTTGGAAAATAAATTCAAAAACATAATGCGTCCAGTGCAAAGTTTAGTGTTGAAAGTGTCTCGAATGGGCATTCTGCGGGTGACTGGTCACCCGGTCGTACCGATGGTTAAGGAACAGCAGCGTCGCTATATTCAAAGGGTGGATCAGTATAGCAGCAAGATGACACAGCTGCAGTCGATGCGTGAGTTCTTTATGCATCCGCTGACCTGGGATCGCAACAATGGTTACCTAAATGTGGTGCTAGCCCTGGCAATATTCAGCTTCTGTTTCATCAACTCGTGCACACCGTGCCCCGAGCAAGTGGTGCCCGATGACAAAACAAAGGAGTAGGTAGTAGAGGCAAGGCGAGCTGGACAACTCACCTGGATTGCAGGAGCAGACTAGTCCAGCGTTTGTCGAGTGACACTGGGCATTCATGTCGCAGATTGTTGGATTATTCAGGCAGTTCTGTTCCTCGGCGCACACATACCCATCGCCACGATAACCAGCAATGCATTGGCACATATAATGTGCTGGATCTCTGGAGGAGCAAGAGGGGCAGTATGGAATGTAGAAGTGGAATACTCAACCAGACGGCATACTCACTCTGTGGGATCGCAGGTGGCGTGTATGCCGCAGTTGTTGCGCACATTACAGGGTATGGGAATGCTGGTGCAACCAGTTAGAGCATTGCCCTGATAGCCATCGATGCAATCGCAGTACTGCACTCCCATTCCCGCATCCAACTTGCAGAGGGCATTCGATCCACAGAAAACGGCGCCACACTGTCCAGCTGGGACACAAATGTCGCTGACATCCCGTTCATAGCCCTCGTTGCAGAGGCAGACGCCACTGTCGCAATGGGCATTCCCCCCACACCGATTATCCTCCTCGCACTCGGGTTCCAGCTGGCAGCGCTTGCCATCGCCTATGTAGCCCGTATTGCAGACGCACTGCATGCTGGTCAGCTGCTCGTTGTAGCTGCATGCGGCATGGGTATCACAAATGCCTGGTGCCTGTAATGAACAAGTGGGAATGGTTAGTGGTTAATCGGGAAGTGTTGGGTCTGTCATTTCCCCTCACATCTTCGCAGGATGTGTGCCCATTGTCATTACAATAGTAGCCATCGCCGCTGAAGCCCGGCTTGCAAACGCAAGTGTATCGCAGCACGTCCACATTCCAGTCGCAGATGGCGTCGTTATGACAGTTGTAGTCCACAGTGCAGGGTACAGGGTCTGCATTCTCTCCACTCTCTGAAATCTTTTCCTGACAGAGGCTTTTGTCATCGGTCAGCTCGTAACCCCAGGGACAGGTGCAGTCCCCAAGGACATTGCAACTGGGCCTTGCATAGTTTAAGCCGAGCAGGTAGGGCGCACACCTTCCTTGGTCCCACAAATAACCGGATCCACACATCGACGTACAGTTGATGCCATTCCCAATATAACCGTCGCGGCACCTGCAGCGTCTCTCGTAGCAGTCCGCAACCGGAGAGCAAAGCTGCCAGCAACAAATCAACAAATTTATCAATTAATTAGATGATCAATCAATATGCGAATAAATCAATTAATTAACTATATAATTTTTTATTTATTTCTTATCGTATTGATAAAAAAAAAAAATCCATTCAATTCTTGTATTGAAATTTTGAAAGACTTTCAAGTGGAGTTCAGCTTGTTTTTGTGAAATTATATTTCTATAATCCAAATAGATTTTTCTAAATTGAAATAAGATTTTCTTAAATCAAAAAAAAAATGAATCTAGAAAAGTGTTGTGATTTTCATAACGAATGAAATATCAGTCCATATCAGCAATCTATGTTCCAAGATGGGTGAATCTAATCTTTTAAATTGCGGGAACTAGGAGACTTGGGGGCGTCAAAGATGTTTGTGACCAGTTGTTAACAATCCAGCAAAGAATGCTGAATATATGTGATCCTATCGATTTGCAACCGATATCGATATCATCTTTTTTAATGTTAATGATATCGATTGTTGTTCTAATATTTATAACAAAACAAACCAGGAAATGGGACAAGAAAATACGGAGAGCAATCTTTGTGTGCTAGTCTAGCTCAATTGGAATGGAATATCATTACTTACTGGGCACTCATCAAAAGAATGATCGTCGTCTTCGCCGGGCGTCACTGGTTCAGTCTGCTCGGTGTGCTCCTCTTCACTGTTAGTCTCAAACATTAATTGCGGGGAGTGGTCGTCAACAGTTGGCTCAGCCGGCGTGGAGTGTTGAATATTATCAGCAGGATCGTCGAGCTGACAGAGATAGCCATTGTGGGTATAGCCGGCGAGGCAGGTGCAGCTGAAGCCACCCTCTTTATTGGAGCACACCGCATTATCGTCGCAGATATGGGTGCCATCGGCACACTCATCCACATCGAAGCAGTGCTCTTCGCCGTTCTCATCCTGCTGTGCGGCATAGCCATTTCGGCAGTCGCAGCGATAGTCGTTCTCGTAGGCGACGCAAATGGCGTTCTCGCCACACTCGAATCTGTCATCTGCGCAGGCATTCGACTCGGCATCGACGCCAATCTTGGTCAGAACGCTCGTCCTCAGCGCATTGTCACGCTCGGCGTAATCGAGGACTATTTTGGACACCTTCTGGAGCACTCGGCTATCGGTGGGATCGGCATCGTCGTCGCGCAGGCAGCTCTGGTAGATGATGCGCTGATCCACCTTGAAGCCAATCACGCGCCTCTCCTCGCCCAGCTCCAGCCGGTGCGATTGCTGTGACTGCAGCTCCCCGGGACGCACAAAGCGATACTCATCCGTGTAATCCGACAGATGCAGCTTTTCAACAGCCGAAACATGTGGCACCTTCCCGTATATTTCGATCTTGACGCTCAGCTGATCCCAGTAGTTGAGGCCCTCGAAGGTTTGATTGACCAGCAGTCGCTCTCCCGTCTCAAACTCTATTTGCGAGATGTGCTTGTAATTGCCTCCCGTCAGCTGATAGCCATTAGCTGCTCCATGGATCGACTTGGCGAACAGCCATCCGACGGTGGTCAGCAGTGGAAGCACCAGTCGCAGCTGTGCTGCCTGCTCCATGCTCACCGGTTTGATGCTGATGTAGCTGCGGGCATCTGTTGTCACCACATACGATTGCACCTTGACCTCCTCGTCCACAGGCTTGTCGTTCAGCCGGCCGGTCAAAGTGCCCGTGACACGCATGGGCAGATCATTTGGCAGACAGGAGTGACCGTTGCCATAGAAACCCGGCTCACAGACGCAACAGAAGCCCTCCGATTTGTCGTAGCACTGGGCGTGGCTATGGCACTGGTGTCCATTCCCACTGCAGCTCCGAGCGAGTGCTGGGGACTCGGTCTGTGTCTCTCGGTTGTTGGGTGACACCACATTCTCTCTGGGTTGCAGAGGAGCCACCTGATACAGCCAGACGCCAGGTACACCCAAGTTTGTGCTCTCGCTGAGGAAACGCACCTGTGGATAAAATTAACGTATTTATTTTTGCTCATAAATTAAATAATTTACCTGCAGTTGACTTTAGCAAAATAATAAATGCAAAAAATAGCATCTTAATTCCAGGAATGTACAAAATAATCAAAATTCAGATTCTATGCAACATGCAGAATTTATATATATATATATTATATATATATTTGCTATTTTTTTGTAATTCTTTCTCATGTTTTCTATAATTACTCCATTATAGTCAACTTATTCAGCCTTCATATTTTTTTTTAATAAAATAACTTTATATTTTAACATTCTAAGTTTTAAAATTTTACATGAATATAAATCTTCAAAATCTGAGCATTTGCTCATTAAATACTTTCCAAATAATGTCGGAAGTTTAAACTCATTTTTTCTTATATTATCTGTGTAAAAATTAAGGTTTTAAGTTTAGCTTGTTATACGTTTAAAAATATTAAATTAATATAAATAAATTAATTATTTATAAATTTATTTATTTTAATTTATTAAATTGCTTCGACTCAGTCAGAATAGTTAGATAAATATTCAACTTACATTCTCCGAACCGGAACCATTAAGATTATAATAGCGTGCATCCTCGGCAACGAAGCCAGCCTGGGCGCGGATGTCGGGCAGTCCCAGCTCACCGACCTCTCCCTGCAGCCAGTTGAGGCCTCCTTGGGGATAGATGAATTGCACATAGGTTTGGGATTCGCCAACAATCAAAGCCACCTGGAAGGTGTTCAGCTTGTCCGTCTTGGAGTCAAAGTAGCCCACATTGCGCCATGTGGCAACGATCAGTTGCAACGCCTGAAACTCATACCCTTCGCTGTATGCATAATGCACCAGCTGCTCTGCCCGCTCCAGAGATTCCGGATCTTGGGTGTGGAAAAGGGAAATGCTGGTCTCATTGTCGCTGTTGCTGGTGTCCACGTTGGAATAGAAGGCCGCTATCGAGCCATACTCGAGCGGAAAGGGCCGGCTCAAGAAGTCGGGAAGTGGCGCATCAAATGTCAAAATGCCGTTTGTGTTGATCTGCAATCGAGAATGATAAATGGCTGTCAGAATCCGAATCTTTAGCTGAAGTGGCTGCCTCCTCGTGAAAAGGAAGTGCATCTGGTGCATCAATTAGCCATTAACCAATTGTGAAGTGCAAAGGCACTTAACGGCAAATGCGCCTAGCGGAAACTGAACAACAACAAGAGATCATTAGAACTCCTTCCCTATCACACCTTATCTCTCTCTCTCTCTCTCTCTATCTCTCTCTCTCTCTTTATCACTTCCACTTAATGACTTTCATAAATTGTTGGCTTGTCGGCAGCCACAGCCCGCCTCTAAAATTAGTCTAAAGAAAAGCAAAACGGATCTGTGACGCCGACATTATCCAGCTGCGTACACTACAAAAAAAAAAATATGAAACTCGCACTGTGACTTTAAAGTTAATTATAAAGAAATTATTTATCTTAAATCTAGAGTCTTTTTTTATCAATCCAAAGCATTTATAAATTCCAGTCTATTTTTAAATGTATATTGCAAATGCTTGTTTGTGACTTATAAAAATAACACTTCGACACACATATTCAAATTATATTGACTTTGGGGGAAATTTTTATTGGAAATATATTTCTTAATAAAAAAAAGTCTGCAAAATAGAGTCATTATTAACCACAGATAAATCTATTCTTAAATTTATACATATTGCAAGTGCAAATTATAAAAATAATACTTCGACACACAATTTAAAATTTTGTTGATTTTTAGGACAATTTTTGTTGGAAATATATTTCTTAAAAAAAAAGTCTGCAAAAGAGCGACATTATTTGCCACGTTAATTTAATTTTTTGTAAAAAACATCTTTTTATTTTCAATGTGAAATTTTAAGTTGCGAGTTGTACGAATTTTTTCTGAGTGTAGCAACCTTCCTCAGACATTCCAATTGCATTTCCCAACTCCAGTTTCCAACTCCCATTTCACACTTGCACAAGTTTGAGTTGCGCATTTTTGTTTTTAACAAATCGACTGCATCAATTTTTGCCTAAATAAACAAATGTTTAATTTCAAATTTAAAATTTCGGAATTTTTGAACTAGAGCACTGCCCCAGTATTTGTTGGTTCTTGCCAACAACCGTAACTAACACAATTTTCACCATGGGTAGCTGCATTTAATCTTCTGCTTAACGTGGAATGTGGAAATCTTCAAATCTTTGGCGTACTCCAGATTTACACAAAGTAAACAGTCGTCAGTCTCGTGGATATTGTGAAAATTGTATATTAGTTGAAATTATATTTAAAGTTAATTTTCTTTTAAATTACAAAACTAATTTAGTTTGCTATATACAAAAAAAAAAAATTTAAATTTTTATCAGACAAAATATTTTTTAAAAATTTTAGTATATTCTCATTATGATCCCTAAATCAATAGTTTATTTCATGAGGAAAACATTTCTGTTAAAGGCAATACAAATATAAATTTCAAATAATCCTAACCCTGTTACCTCAATTTGAACATTTTCAGTTCAATTTACTGTCCTCTCATGATTTGGACACATCTATTTATAAATGCCAAAGGGGAGAAGTAAACGATATTTTCACGAGTTTGAAAAAACTGAATAATGCGTTGTAGCTGGAAGAGAAACGCTTCGCTTATTTTTGGTCAAAGGAATTCTCGGAAATTTATGCATTTCTTTGTCCATTTTAATGCCACACATTTTGTGCCGCGTGCTATTTTTCGACGTCAGACACATAAATTCAGTTAATTAACCAACAAAAATAGGCGACACTTTCGCCTCTTCGCTGTGTCTAAAGCAGATCATAATTTCTTGCTGTTTAACAAAAAACAATTTGAAAAAATTTAGAACATGCCGAAGATTAAATACCCTCAATAACATGTTGCGAGATTATTTTACTTAAATTCGACAAATATAAGTCGGCAAAAATCAAATAAAATGCAAAATAAAAATTAAATAAAAATTAAATTTATTGAAAAGTAATATATTAAAATGTATAACCTTAATATTAAACTACACCTTAAAAAATATAATTCCTAAATTTAAATTGCAAAATTCGTGCAGCATTTATTAAATAAGCTAATGTAAGCCCAGAAAACGCCATTAGGCTCAAAAAGGGTTAGGATTCATTAGTTAAGCTGCCAAATACAAATTCGCAAATTATTTATTATTTTCTCATAAAATCAGAATACAAACGGAATATATGCTATATATAATATTGTATAACTAATATAACTAATTTATACTTAGTATTCTTTTGGGTCTGGTCTGATTTAATTTTATTCAGTGCAAATGTTAGACCAAAAATTAGACTCATAAATGTTATCTATTAAATATTGTTACTAACTTTTTTCTTTTTGTATTCTTTTGCGACATGTGATAATGAAAACTAATTAGAACAGACTGGAATTATGACAAAAAACTAAATTTTTTATGATTTTCAGTCAGAAAATTCGTTTCTTTGCATAAATATAGCTATATATGAAAAATGCAATGTCAAAAGTTAAATTTTAATTAATATGAAAAAACTAATTCTTGAAGTCATCTTTTCTGTAGAAAATACTCTTAATAATAAACTATGCAGATCACTTTAAATATTTAAATGGATTGAATTTAGCCAAGCTGTTAAATTTCTAATTCATATTCTTTTGTTGAGTTTATAAAAATTGAAATTAATAAAAATATAAATTTATATAAAATTGCTTATTTATCACTCGAGCGTTTTAATCAAAGCTAATAATTAAAAGACAGGACGATCATTTCAATGTATTCTATTAAATTAAAAAAATAAAAAATTAATTTTAGACGCACATTTTCTGATTAGCCATTTGTTAGTTTCTTAAACTAAAATCGAAAACAATAGAGTTTCATTTTAAACCGATCGTTTTTATATTAGCTAATAATCCAGAGCGATAGTTTAGTTTGATTAAATATGTAAATATGCCAGGCAAACGAGCGTTTTCTTTGTCTTTGTCTTACTTCACAAAAATCAATTTGTGTTTAAAAAGCAAATATGCCTAAGACAAAGTGTTACGCATCATTTAAGAAAATGAAAGTGCCCCCAGTTAGGGAACTCGGAAGAGGCGTATAAAAGTTTGGGTGCCTGCCAAGGCGGTATAGCGACATGAACATCAATGGGTTGACTTGATGGCCGTTGTAGAGAATGTGCCTAAAACATCGCCATAGACCACCCCAAATGTGTTTTTTTTTTTTTTTTGGTATTCGGGTTGAGTGCTTGCGAATTGGCTTTCACTGTAAAATGTTCGTTTCTTTCATTACACAGTTAATGTGTTGAAATTCTTCGGCTGTCATCTTTTGCCGAAAATTAATGTTGACTACTGGCCGTCAAGCTATAAATACATCTGGCCACAGACAAACATGTCTATTGATCCGAAAATATTGAACTAAGCAGCAACTGATATCAATTGCTGTCGTTATCATCTCAGCCTTATCAGCTAGCCGAATGCAAAAATCATTCATTCAGCGCAGAATTCAATATCATATAGAAATACGATTCACCACTTACATAGATATCTTCATATTTCTCGCCGTAGAAACTGATGGGCTTCTCCAATCGCAGAAGCGCCTGCTCGCTGTTGCCCTTGGCCAAGTATTCAATGCTGCCGGTGCCCTCGACATATTCGTACAGCTCATCGGAACGCAGTGCGTCCAAAAGATATTGAGCATTAACGGTGCTGAAACCAAGCGTCAGCAGCAAAAGCAGTGACGCCAGTAATGCACCATATTTTCCAAGTAAAGTTTTCATTGCAGGAGCAAAGTTTGATTCTACGATTATTTGTTTTTTAATTGGTTATCAAAACTCTGATTAATTTTCTTTTTCCATGCGTGTTTCACAATTTTGCAAAAATCATTTTCACACACACACACAAGCACACGCGCACAGTTTGATTCCAAAAATATCGGGTTTATAAATAACAAACCGGCGGACAACTTAGTATCTATAGTCTAAAGATGTATAATAGACTATGACACTATAATATATATATATATAAATTTATATATATATATATATATATATATTTGGAACAGTGTCTTGGAAACAACTCCTGTCTGTCTAGATTCAATACGATTCTTCTACCGAACAAAAGTGAACCGCTCGCGCTGCCAACAAAATCTTGACTGAATCAATGCGCTGCTGGGTGAGATACTCTTTGGTTCATTTAGAGAAACCGTTACACTTAACATACATATATGTGTATTTAAATATGCGTGTGTGTGTGTGCTTGGGCAACCGCGAGCTGGAGTCTTCTTCAGGCGCTGTTAAGAAACATTTGCAATGTTAACTGCATGCTAAACAGCATCTAAATGGCATCCAATGCAAATTGTCCACAGATAGCAAAAGTGCAAGAGAGTATGAGAGTGAGAGAAACCGAAAAGTTCGTAAGAGAAAAGCTGAACAAAAAAGATCTTACTCGATTAACATGTGTATTTATTAGACTTCGCTTTCGCTGTTGACATTTATGTTCTGCATGCGTAAAGATTGAAAGCATTTTTGCAAGCATTTTAAAATTTAAACTTAAATTATTTGAAGTGCATAAGTTGATTGAGATGAGAGATCAATATGAGAATATATTTTTTACCATAATTTGGGTAATTTCTTACCCGATCTTCATGAAATTTTAACAGTTGATCAATTGTCTGCATATGCATATAAAATTGTGCTTTAAAATTGTGAAATTAATTGCTATCGGAAATAGCATAGTCGAGAAACGAAGACAGTTATCGATAATAAAAAAATGCAAGCTAAATCTGCGCCGAATATACCTATTCTCGCTCTTATAGTCTCTGAGATCCTCGTGACGGACGAGGCTATATCGATTGATGCTGATCAAAAATATGTATACTTCTTGAGGGCGGATATGCTTCCTTTTGCCTGTTATATGCATTTAAACAAATCCATTATACCCATTTTAACCATTTTCAACAGGTTCAGGGTATAAAAGGAAAGGATATGCCATTTTAGGCACGCCGAAGACAACAGATCCTTGAAGATCTCACTCAATCTGCTGACACCTACATTTTATTATAAATCTTAGAAACTCCATAGTCTATCTGTTTGATATTTAAATTTTGTTGGATCAATCAGCGAGAAATATCAAAAATACGTAACCGAATATCGTAAAAAGATTGGAATAAATCAACAGTTATACCTTAAAACTTTTAACTTTGAAGAGAATAATAATAGATGACATAGGTGGAAATGCATATGATGGTTTTTACCAAAGGAAACTATTAAAAGAGATTTCTACTAGAACTATTCATGTTCAGAAGACTCCAACATATGTATGATTAACCAACTTGTGTGTGCTCCTCCCCAAGAATAAACATACTCAATATTGAAGGTGTGGTTTAATTTTTTTCATATTTGAAATAAAAGCGACCCCAAAAAAAATGTAAGACATCAAAATAAGGCACGCGGCTGAGAGATGCGCCCAGTTGCTGTGTTGGGGCATGTTCCAATTCCGAGGAACTGAACTTCAGGCGGGCACGTGCCGCTCGATTGAGCACACTGCCACATGCCACCATGAAGCGTCTTAGTTGCAACTCTACCACAGAAACTCCCTCCAACCCGTTCCGGACTCTGATTCGTAAAAATAAACAATTGGGAAGTTGTCAGGCAGCGACGCAGCGTCTGCGTCTGCATCTTGACTGATGGACATCGTCATCGTCATGTACATAATGATCATCTACTTGGGCTATTTATGATGTATTTCTCGGTTAATTAGTTGCAGCTGGGAAATTGAAATGTTAATGGGAATGCGAATGGGAAAGGGAAAGGGTTTGCTAGTTTCTCTTCCGCATACATTTCTCTCAGCTGCACTTCTTTCCAAACACTTTTCTGAATGCATTCTCAGTTTCAACTCGAAATTAAATTTCCTTTACCATATTTGGCAGCTGGGCGCGTTTGTCACAAAGATACTGTTTACATATATGTATATATGTGCCGCTTGATCGGTGATGGATGGATGTCATGCCATCATTAATCTTCACAGAGTTCCAGGAATCAGAGCAGAAAAGCGGTATGCTCTGGAACATATATATAAAACTGCAATTACAATGTACACCTAAAAAAATAAAAACAAACAAAAAGTGTGCGAAAAAAACCTTTTACTAATTTAGATGCAGCAAATATTATTATTATATTAAAAAACCCAATCAAGCTCATAATTTAAAGTCGTTAGATTTTACGCCAAATTAGTTGATTTGCTATATAAAACTCACTCAAATTTAAAAACGCCGTTCAAAATGTTTTTGAAATGGTGCCAACTTTTGCATGGTCTGTTGCTGTTGGAATTGGTGCTATCCAAGCCTCAGCTGGATGAGAATTGTCAGCTCCATGCAGCTGATACCATGCTGAAGACTTGGAATTATTTGTATTTTTCAACAATTCAAAATATGTTGCATATATCCTCAACTTTATAGCACGACTTTTGTTGTGATCTAAATGATGCGCGCCAGTATTAGCGGCTGTAATACGGACAGGTGTAGACAAAATCAATCATTCCAACGAGCAGGGTGAAAAGATCTATATATTTGTGAGTATTACGACTATAATTTAAGGTGCTTCGCAACTAGCCAAGTTAATTGATAGGTGCCCTTAAACTATTTAGAAAAGACATCTGCCAATTTACACAAAACTTTTCGGTTTGACAATGTTTAGTTTTAAGCCGAATTAATTTTTATTTCGATCTTGATTATTTAGCTTGAAGTATAAAAATACGAGTAAAAAATCCGATATTTTCCAAACTTGAATACGGTAATCAGTTACGTATTGCGGTACCAGTTTGAAAAAAAAAAATAGCCAGGTAAAAATATATATATCACATGGCTGGGTCTACAAGTGTATTTATGTATTTACTTACTGATCCAATTTAAAATGTATTTAAAAGGGTACATGACGAAAAACCCTTGTCGATCAAGACATATCCGTCTGTATTCCGAGACTATGAAAGTTTTTAAATTTGGTAAACATATTCTCGAATATGTTTTGGTTCTGATTGAGTTATTTCTGGTCGAAGAATATAAGTTTTGGTATTAGGGTTTTCCAAAACATTTTGAATTTGATTTCGAATTTTAATTTCAACCGGATTCCACTTTCGATTCCAGTTCCGGCTGACGCTTTGATTATAATACTCAAGCAGCAATTCACATTTTACAATTCAGTTGGGTTTCAATTTATATTTATTTTAATTTTTATTATTTTAAATAAAAAAATACAAACTGTTTTGGATTGCTTGATATATTGGTATTGATTCATACAAGTGTTAAAACAGGTGTCTGTGGGACAGCCAGAAGCCTCATCTTGACAACTAAGAATCGGTACAACTGAATAAGTCCTTTCATATTATTATATGTCACGGCTGACACGTTTGATTTGTGTTTATGTGATTACAGACTATATTATTAAATATTATATTTACCGAGACTTAAAATTAGCTACACTGCTTAACGAGATCACCATCCAGGTGCAGTGCATCGCATTTTTTGAGCTGCTTATCGAAACGTTTGTCGAACTTCTTTGCCTGCTTTTCGCTCAGCTCCGGTTGGGCCAAGTGTTTTGTGTACTTTTTAAGGAGCTTCTTCTTGAGCTTTTCCTGGAAAATGCCATCAGGCTGCTTGGCAACTAGTTTCAACAGCTGCACAGCCCAGTCGAACTCGTTAAGCTCTTCCGCAGGTGCCCCATTCGATTCAGTTGTTTCCAGCTTTGACTTTTTCGTGGGCGGCGTTTCATCATTGGTCTCCACTTTGTTGGCTTCGGCTTCCTTGGCCGCCTTGGCTGCTGCCAATTCGTCCTGTTTGGCCTGCTTCATTTTGTTCAGCTCCTGCTCGAGTATATCCCAGACTTGCGTAGCCTGTTGGCGGGGCATACGCATGCAGTTGCCCACAAAGTTCTCAAATTTCGCCTTCTTGCGCGGCACATTGTCGACACTCTGCAGCCGCTGGAATGCGCTGCGCAGCGCCGGCGTCAACTGATACTCGGTGCTATCTAGAATGGCGCGAATGATGTCCATCCAGCTCTCCTGCTTCTGGGCATTCTTGTTCCTCGGCTCCTTGGGCACAAAGTTTTGATTCGAGTACTTCTGTGCCTCCGAGACGCATTTTGTGTGTGCGACGTATTCCTCGTTGTAGAAATCTTTGAGGCAATCCATGCAGGAAACGTTTTTTGGCTGGTTGCGACAGCGCGTCTGGTAGTGCTTCTCGACGGCCGGCTTTTTAACGGACTCGCCGCAAATATTGCATGTGAAGAAAACCATGTTTTTGCAATGATTTACAAGAGAATAAATAGACGCGGCGAGTCCCACGTGCGTGCTAAGAGATCTATTTATGCTGTTTAACCTATCGTTAATCGATAGTTGCAGAGCAGCAGCCGCTCGCGACAACTCAACAGTTGAGATGCTCATATCGTATATCTGTTGGGCCACAGCTGTTTTACACATTGCTGTAATATTCACCTCCTGACTATTGTACACGATTCAAAACAATTGAACGCAGCCCGATGTCAAAAAAAACTTAGTTGATAAATAAAATAAAAAAAGGCTAATAGTAAGCTGCGGAATTATTAAAGTATAAATTCAAATTATTTAACTGTACAGACCAGAATAAAGTCGCTTCGCTTAATGTTTTAACTATCAAATGATAAGATGATGCAGTAAAAAATTATTATTACAATTAATTAATATATATCTTATATTAATCAATAAAAATACATCCCTTTTTAAATCTGTAGTGTTTAGATGCTTTTTAAATATAATTCTAATTCTATGAATTTTGAGAGCTATAATTTTTAAATGTTATTGTGCATTTTCAGCTGTTGTTCAATTAAACCAATATACTATTTTAAATATTAATTTGCACATAGCTCAAACATTTGCTGCTGCTAAAGATGCTTACAAAATATTTAAGTTTCATATTTTATAATTTATTTCAAAATTAAAATATTGATAAAAATTAGTTGCCATCGCGTAAATTTGAAAAATATTGCTTGCTTGTAATACTTTAACAGATCTTTTGCTTTTTTTTAGTTCAAAATATCCGGCAACACTATTCATCAGCTAAGCACTATGCGTGACTGTCCTATAGCAGTCAGTCTTTTACAGACTGCATGAGCTTTTGTCATCTCTAGTAATAAAGGGCCGTTGTACGCATGGAACAGCAGCATGATTCACTATAGCAGCACATTTATACCTGTAGTTTACGCACCTGTCTGGCCTGGCAGCAGATTAAAAATATGCGCGACAATTTCGTAGCTGTCAGCTCTTAAGCGGCTGCATGAAGCTATGCCATCTCTAGCAGCGCAAAACAGCTGTTGGACGCATGATGTGGTTGCCTTTATTGAAATTGAAACGATTTGCGCCGCATGGAACGCTACGAAAACTGATCAAGCACAGCATTAGCATCAAGATGAGCATCAGCAGCAGCAGCACCACAGTGTTCACGGCTGCTGAGCAAAATGTAACACCGGCCAAATACGAACGCCTGCCAAATGTGTTGCGCAAAAAACTATCCTCGGTTGTGCCGGGTTCCGTGAACCTGCAAGTGCTCGGGGCGGGAGCAAATGGTTCGCCCAGCGCCGTTTACCTCTTTACGGATCAATCACGCTATCTCTTCAACTGTGGCGAGGGCACACAGCGACTGGCGCACGAGCACAAGACTCGCCTGTCGCGCCTCGAACAGATCTTTGTCACCCGCAACACGTGGACAACAGTAGGCGGATTGCCTGGATTGGCGCTCACTATCCAGGACGCTGGTGTGCGCAATGTGGGGCTACATGGACCCCCACATCTGGACACCATGCTGCAGAGCATGCGTCGCTTTGTGGTGCTCAAGCATCTGCAGATGGAGACGATAGATGCCACTCTGTGCAATCACTTCGAGGATTCCATTTTAAGCGTGAAGTCGCTGGTGCTGAGCAGCGAACTGCAGCCGGAGCAGCCCATTATCAGTTATATATGCGCGCTCAAGCCACGTCCCGGTGCCCTTAATCTAATCAAGTGTGTGGAGCAGGGAGTGACGCCGGGCCCGTTGCTGGGTCAGCTCAAGAATGGACACGACATAGTCCTGCCTTGTGGAAAAGTGGTGCTCTCCGCGGACGTGACCGAACCGGGTGAGACAGCTCTCTCATTCGTCTTTATCGATGTGCCCAGCGAGGATTATCTGCAGTCTCTGCTGGCACAGGCGCAGAAGTACAAGAAACTCGCCGCCTCGAAGGTCACCGAGGTGGCTGTGGTGGTGCACTTTACTCCCGCCACGCTAACAGCCCATCCTGACTATCGCCGTTTCATGGAGCAGAACTTTTCGCAGTGCACACAGCACATCTATCTCAACTCGTCGATGAATCCCTTCTCCGGCTATGCGGCTGCGCATCGCATTCAGTACCAGCTGCATCAGCTGGAGCCGCGCATCTTTCCCCTACTCGCCGAGTCCGACGAGCTGCAGCGGAGCTGCCCAAACAGCATGCTCAGTCACAGCCTGAAGAAAACCAAACTGATTGAACAGGAAAATCTGGAGGCCAATAATGAAACGGACGCAGATGAAATTAATGGAGTGGCTATGAAATCGGAAACGGACGCGGAAGCGGAGCAGGGCGTCGCCTCAATGACCAGTTTTCATTTGAGGCCTAAAAAAGGTGAGAGGGGTATATATATATATATATATATATTGGGATCGGAGTATCCACTTCATTCAGTTCAACACAGTTGAAATATATAGTGGAACTGTTTGACATTTTCCTATTCCTTCACCCAATAATATTACAATTACAATTTAATTTGCAAGCATATTTAAAGTACTTGTTAATCCTGCTGCAGGATTGGATCGCACACTGGAGGCCAAGGTGACGCCGCTGGAGTACGTCAAGGAGACGCATGCGGTGCCTGGTTTCACAGAGCTGCTCGCCCAGTTGCACAATGAAGGCCAGCTGCAGCGACCAGATACAGCAGCTAGCAGCTATCCACGCATCATATTCCTCGGCACAGGGTCCTGCATACCGAACAAGACGCGGAACGTCAGCTCCATTCTCGTCCAGACAGCGGCAGAGGCGTTTATGCTGCTCGACTGCGGCGAAGGCACCCACGGACAGATTGTGCGTCTCTATGGAAGCGAACGCGCGGAGCAGATAATGAGTCAGCTGCACGCTGTATACATCTCCCATTTGCATGCGGATCATCATATCGGACTCATTGGCCTGCTGAACGAGCGACAACGATTGATGCCGGCGGCACCGTTGCTGCTGCTCGCACCCCGTCAAATGGAGCCCTGGCTGCAGTTTTATAATCGCCAGATTGAACCGATTGCGGACGCGTATACGCTGGTGGGGAACGGGGAGCTGCTGCATCAGCCGCTGGCCGACGAACGTGTGCAGCAGTTGGGCATTGCATCCATAGCCACCTGCCTGGTGCGTCACTGTCCGCATGCCTACGGTGTCAGCCTAACGCTGCACGCCCAGCACGAGGGTGAGCCGATAAAGTTGACCTACAGCGGCGATACGATGCCCTGTGCGGATTTGGTGGAGCTGGGCCAGAACTCGACTGTGCTGATTCACGAGGCCACCATGGAGGATGACCTGGAGGAGGAGGCGCGCATCAAGACGCACAGCACCATCTCGCAGGCCATTCAACAGGGTCGCGACATGCAGGCGAAGCACACCATTCTCACCCACTTCTCGCAGCGCTATGCCAAATGCCCGCGTCTGCCCAGCAGCGAGGATATGCAGCACGTGGCCATTGCCTTCGACAACATGCAGGTGACTGTGGACGATCTGAAGCACTATCACCGGCTCTATCCAGCGCTGCTGGCCATGTATGCCGAGTACACCGAGGAGCTGGAACAGCGCGCCGTTAAGCGAGAGCTAAAACAGGAAAGGAAACGCAAACTGGCCCAAACGTGATCTTCAAATTCAAGTTTCTACGTGACAGATATCTGCAAAGAATGCATTTCACGTCAAAGATTGGGTTTATCCCAGTGAGCAAATTGTGCTTGGAACACCTAATCCAATCTTAACAGTTGTTAAATTTGCATATTAATATCTTTTGTAATTATTTGAACTTGTTAAATCCGAATCTTTAATTCCCTTGAAACCCCTTTTGGGAAGTATAGTTGACTTCTTATTACACTCGATAAATGATAAATCACAATAATATGATCGGCCTAGGTAATAAATTTAAATAGTGAAATAATGTAATAATAAAACCAAGTTGGACTACAACTAAACTTAAGGATTAAATTTCGATAGTTGACCAATATATGTTAAGATATATTATATATCAATTGAAAGACAAAATCTTTATAATTTTGCTATCGACTAATTATATTCGAATTGGGGACAATATCATTTGTTATATATCCAATACATTAGACATTTCTTATACTCTTCTCATATGATAGATGTGATGCACATCTTGAAATCCCTTGAAACCCATTTAAGAAAGATAAATCATCGATAAATGATAAAGCAGTTGTAAACGTAGGACAACAAATAATATACTATAGAAACAGACACTGCTAAATATAATTTCAAATGTAAATTGAATTGTGAGATAATGTTTATACGAGTGAACGAGATTATACCAATATCGGTTGTTAAATTGCTATATCTACATCATTTGTTGCCTTTAATGCAGCAGTAAAATGTATTCAAGGCATTCTTAGGTAAAAAAAACTATTTAAATTACAATAAATTTGCAGATTTCGCAATATCCTTTAAGATTCAGATTAACAGAATTAATTAAAAAAACATATATTAAATATGTAAAACTCGATATAAATTAAGGCAGCTGCTGCATATTTTGTGGCACAAAAAACGCAGATATTGAAAACAAATATCTAAAAACTTTAGCAGATATCTGACACGTGTTAACTTTGTTAAACTTAAGCTGATTGTTAAACTACTTGCAATGAAAACTTGTAGTTATGATTAAAAAAAAACTAAAATTTATGTTGTTGTTTTTGGTGTTTGTTTTTATTTGTATATTTAATTTATTTGCATTCGCTTGCAACAGGTGTCTGTGTAATAAACGCTTCTCAAATTACAAATTTAGTTCTTCAATATTATTTTGTAAATGTATAATTATCGCATATCGCATATTAATCTATTAGCATTGTCGACACAACAAAAAGGCAACTTTTTAGTATTTATAAAATTTTCCCTTTTTTTAGTCAATAAACATTTTTTATTTAAGGCACTTGGTGTTCAACGATTTCAAATGGCGATTTCTCGATTGATTCTTACTCAAAAATGTAAATATTTAATTTTACTTCTTTTTTTGTGGTTTTTTCAGTTTTATTATTTTTTTTTGGAAATTAGCTGTGACTAGTTAAAATTAGTAGGTAAACGAAAAAATTAAAATATAACAAAATATCGAGGCTTATGATATTATTTTAGTTTAGCTGGTGATATTTGGTGTGTGTGTATGTTGTGTGTGTGTGTGTTGGGTATGGTGTTTTGTGTGTGTGTGTGGCTCAAACATCTGATTAATATTTTTGTTTTATAAATAAACATAATTTCAACATTTCTTTAAAAATAAATAAATAGTTGTACATTATTTAAATTAAAGAGAAACACATCGGCAAAGATAAGCAGCTGATATTTTTTTTTTTTTAACAACAATTGAAATTATAATGAATTATAATTCATATAAATAATTAATAATTGGTTCTGCTTTGGCTGCGGATCAAGTTATTGGACTACAAATTCATTGGTTTCGAGATGATCCCCTTCAGTTACTTCACCCCCCCTCGGCGGCTGCCAAAGCAGAAAACAAATATCGAAACGGTTCTCAGCACTGCATCATTTTGGAGTTAGTTGGTTCAGGCACGTTCCACGTAGTTGCCGGGGAATGTGCCGAAGCAGCCGGTCCGCTGCGAGGTGCCCACAAACCAGCCATCGTCGCACTTCTCCAGCACATGCACCAAATCCCCCTCCAACACCTCCAGCTCATCCGAATTCTGTGGCCGATACTTGTACAGTGCCCGATATCTGTAATTTTCCAATTACAAAAAATTAACTTAATCCATAGTCAAATACTTATTTAATTAGGAGTTCGTCACTCACGTCACTGGCTCCGAGCTGGTGTCCACGTGCAGAGCGTCTGTCTTGTGCAGCTGTCGGGTCTCCTTGAGAATGCCATTCGGCGGATGTGCTCCGTTCTGGGTCAGCGTGTTGAACTCCTGATTGATATTTGTGCGCATAACGTCCAGATTTGGACGCAGATTTGTGGTGCTCTGCGTGCTGATTACCGTTGTCGTTCTAGCTGCAATATCTTCGGCACCAATGTCGGTTAGAACCTGTGCCAAGAGATTAATTCAAAGATTTGAAACGAAAAAAGCATTTCAAGTTGATGAGAAATCGAAAAATAGAAGTCAGTTTAAAAAGGGAAGAATTAAAGACAAGGCTAAACTAAAATACTTAAAATGTTTCTAAAGTAAAGTTAAGTTGTGTAAAAAAGTGTGTTTTTAGCTGAATTCAACTCACATCTGAAAAGAACTAAATTTTTAGAAATTGTGAAAAGTAGCCGTGAAAAGTATTAGATAAATACTACTAATAACAAATACGAAAATAACAATTGTGGAAATATAATATAACAATTTCGGTGTAAAGAACTAGACGTTGACAAGATTAAGACAATGGTGAACAGAAGTGAGATATTACTAGAAATATAACTAGATATATAAATAGATATATAACTACAGATATCCTATTTCTATTGACCAAATTCCCTTTACGTTTGGACTACAACTAATCCTAAGGAAATTTCGATAGTTGACCAATAATATGTTAAGATGTATTATATATCAATTGAAAGACAAAATCTATATAATTTTCTAACGACTAAATATATTCGAATTGGGGACAATTCTTAATGATATAAAAAATAATCTTAATCTGCGCTTGGTAAACAATATCCATGCCTGACAGGCAATAACTAAAATAAAATATCTCTACCTTATGTCCACATCTTCCGGACTATTAGCATAGCGTAAAATTTAATATTTGGAAATTTACTGAATCTGTAACCGAATTTTTGTACTTTTAATTAATTTATTAAGTCACCCTAAACTCACCTCCACATAGGAGACCGGGAAAATGCCCTTGCGATTGGCTATTTTTCCCTCAAACCAATTGCCGTCGACGCGACGGGTCAGTGTGACCAGTTCGCCCTTGTTGAGGGACAACTCGACGCCGGACTGTGCCTGGAAGTTGTACTTGGCCCGTGCCTGACCCTCCGATGGACGCTTCGAAGGCGTGCGCGCACCATCGCGACTGACAATCTATTAGGAATCGAATTTTATTTAACATATAAATAATTATTTCAATACAATAGGAAACTTACCTCCACATAACTAGCCGGCAGCAGTCCAATCATTGCATTATGCTCACCTTCATACCAATTGGGATCGATCTGTCGCCTTATATAGATGGTGTCGCCCTTGCGGAACGAGAGCTCCCTTTTCAAATATGAGCAGAGATATGGATTAGGATTGCAGAAGCCAAGAAACAAATACACAGCTTACTTGGAGGTCTGTCCCTGGAAATTGTAGAGCGCCTTGGCGACTGTTTTGGGCCCCACCAGCGACTTGAGCGTCACGTCTGTGGGGAAGTCATCATAGCGATTGAGGGCGATGGGCGATTTCTGCGAGGGTATGAAATTGTCGGTGTGTCGTCGCGAATTCATGTCCTGCAGCTCCTGTAGATACTTGCGTCTGCGCTCCTCCTGATACAGTTTCTGCATTTGCTCCGCTTGTCGTATTGCTAATTCCTCCTCCGACAGATTCTGCTTGTACTCATGCCTTATCGGTGTCTTGAAGTGTATGTTGACGTCTGTATCAAAATAATAATAATAATAATAACAATTGCGAGTTTCTATAAATACTTGATAAATTTGCCAGAAGCTTAGCTCAGTTGGTTGATTGGTTGGTTGGGTTCGCAGCACAAACTCGGCTTATACAAACATTACAAACGACGCGCAATAATAATAGCTAAAGGAAGGGGCAAAACTGTAAGACGAGCTAACCGCAAAAATAATAATTATAAAAAAAAGCATAAGAAAATATTGTCGCGACTGTTACGAAACCAGAGAGCGCTTATCGGTAATAGCATCTGTAACTGTTTAACTGTATAACTCTATCTCTATCTCACAGCCCATCTGCCATCTCTGTCTAGCACTAGCTTTATCTGAGCATGCCAATTGGTAAGCAAATAAACAACGCTCAGCTTTGAGTGATGAGCGAACGCATCGCTTGGCAGATAGACGGCAATTTTAGAGATAACCCGCCACAACAAAGGTCCAATTGCGAGCGTACAACAAAATAATATAAATAAAAAAAAAAGTAAAAACAATACTGCCTGGTTTCTTCTAATTGAATTAACTTTTCTCATTGTATCAAAAATGGGCAGCAATTGAAGTTAATGCTCGTTAGGCTCCACTGATAGCTAAATTAGCCGCCAATTGAATCGAAAGTGGCTGCAACTCTCTGTCAGCCAATTGTTGCTTAACTCAGCTTTTTCAAGCAGCTTATCTCTTTTTTTCCCCCATTTGAGAAAGGGTTGTGTACGGCTAATAAAAATAATCGAAACTATTAGATTCCCTCATTTAACCATATGCGCAGCCACCTACATCTCAATTTTACACAGATAAAAAAGTGGCTTCCATTAAAACTTGTGAAAATATTACAATTTGGGCCCCATCCTCTTCTTACAAAATCGGTGCTTTCCCTGGGTATTATAAGTATTGTATGTCAATTAATAAATATACGATTTATAAATCATCTTCAGTAAATTTTTGAAAATGTTTCTAACGTGGAGGATTACTCCATCAACTTTTTAACATTATAATCAAATTTATTAAAAAAGATAATGATTGATTAGTTGATGCAAATTCACTTTAACTTCTTAGATTATTTTATTATTTGTACAACCTTGATTCGCCTTAATATAACTATTCAAAAAAAAAAGCTATTCCAATAATTATTTTCCCTGACAAAGAATGCTCTATTTCCGTATGTGATCCGTGATACATAAAAAATTTAATTTAATTCTATTTTTATATTTTATTTGGATTTAAATAAATCAATGTAAAATAAAATACATTAATTTTAACACTTTAAATAACTTTATTGCAAAAACCTTTTAAAGATATGAATGAAAAATTAAAAAGTCAATTCAATTATTCTAATACACTGTTAGAAAGATATTAAACTGTTACGAAATGCGAGATGTTATAAGGATTGTATTAAATTTAAATGGCAGAGAATCAAAGCTATTTGTATCTAAAATCACAATTAAGTTGAACCATTATTCAAATATTCGTAGAAATATTATAATTATATAAATTATTTTATTTCAAAGATCTTCCATGAATTTATAAAATAGTCAATTGATTTATAAATATTTGTTAAAATTAAATGAATATACTTAAAAATAGAAGTGAGACCAGCATATTTTCATTTTTTCTACAAAATATTCACATGATTCAATAATATTTTAGCTACTCAATTAACTAAAGCTCGAACTGTGGAAATACAACTACAGATTAATGTTTTCAAGTTGCTGAAAACCACAAAATAAATAACACCCATCAAGCGATGAAAATAAACATTTAACGGGGGTGATTAACTAGTCTAACAAGACGAAGTATCTGCATCTGTATCTGTATTGGCCTTGTTCCGGATTGTTGGGAGTCTTCTCGACAGTATTTGCATATAACGTGACCGAGTTTCTCATGAACTTGGGAGTGAATTAACATCAACTGATATGCAGCCCAGTTAAACAATTGAATAACGAACAAAGTCATGAAACCAATTCTAATAAAATTGCGCAGCAGCAGATAAATTCGTAAACACCCTGACCCTTCCCCTCACCCAGCCACTACCCCATACTCAACAACAGCTGTAAATATAAATTTACTTTTTTTTTTGCAGGCAACTTGTGTATTTCTTTTGGGGCTGGGGGAGCTGTGCTGTGCAACTGTTTAAATATTTGATTGCCTCAGCAATGAAATGAAAATGCTTAAAAAAACGTTAAGCCATAAAACACAACAACAACAAAATAATAACCACTTTTGTTGTTGAAAAAAGTTAAATTGTCACTTGAGAGATTTTTCACTTTCACTGATTTGTTGTAAAGCCGCAATTTGCGGCGTTTTGAAAGTGTTGCAAATTTTCATCTTTCACTGCACACACACACAGAGACACACAAACACACACACACATATATATATACAAATATATATATGCACTTGCACACCCAGTTATGCCGGCTTTTCCGTAACTTTTTCTGTTGTTTGAGCTGCTTGTTAATCAGCTTTTCTATGCCACTTATTGTGGCATGTCTCCCCATTTACCCTTCTTTGAATTAGTCACCCAATTAAGCAAAATCAGCGGCAACTCATCAGATAGTAGACGCTGGCTATACGCACAGCTGATAATGCCACAGTCTAAGCAACAGACACGAACCAAAACTGAACCCCAACACGATCAACGATCAACGATCGCGAATGCGTCACGTACCCAACTGATCTGAAGCACGCGCTGCGCTCAACTGAAACTGAAACTGAAACCGAAACTCAAACTGAATGAAACTGAGAGACTGACAAACTGAGCACTTGAACAAACTGAGCAACTGAGCAACGGAGCAACTGCATAAACTGAGAAAGTGAGCGCCAAAAGCGTCTTTTCGAGTTGCTTGTGTTAAATTCGTTTACTTATCGTCGTACGAGTGTCCACAAAGCACACGTTTATTCAGAAATTACTGTTGCTTCTGCTGCTTCTTCTTCTTATTCTTCTTCTTTTTATTGTTTTTGTTTTTGTTGTTGCTTTTGTTGCGTTACTCAACTTTTCTTATATTGAAGCAATTAACTCACGCACTTCTGATAAGAATTAAATAACACCTCAACAATTGTGTTTCAGATAAATTGCTAGATTTACTACACAAAATGCGCTAAGCAAAAAAATTAACCTGAATTACGTAAATATATATAAATCGAGCTGAAAACTAAAAAGTATTTTATAATTTCGACACACGAAAAATTCTATTCTCTATTTTGAAATATTTTGTGTTATAACGATTATATTTCGAAAGGTATAAAATGAAGAAATGTCCAACCCTTATTATTATTTGTAATTATTAAAAAAATGACAAAAGAAAATTTATAATTTTCTTTTCGTCTACTATTTTGTTGTCACAAAAGTCAAAAACGAAGTGCAGAATTCGAATCTTAAGTACTGATCTATGTATTTGGCAAATCTTGAAATTCTCATGTTTAGTAGAAAATATATAATGTAAAAATGTTGTACACAAATAAAATCACACTGCAACAAATCTTTTTTTTACATTTTAGAAAAGTCTTCCCTTAATATTAATTAAAAAAAAGTTTCTTGTTTTTTAAATATAATTTCTTTAAATATAATAAATTTATGCCCTTGGCGCCAAAAGTATATCGCTTCTCAAAATTTCTCTTACATTTCTCAATGAAGAGCAAATAAATATTGAAAACTACAACGTAGTATTTTTTTTCTGCACAGATCAAATAAATTGCATACCACAATTTTCCCGGAATAGTCGATATATATATTAATTCTTAACTTGACCAATTGCTTGTTTTAAATATTTTGAAAAAAGTTTAGTAAAATGGAGTCGCCTATGCTGTAAATATGCTGTAAATAGGCGACTCCAATTTAAATTTAAATTTGAATCGATAAATATGGAAAGAATGAGAGATCAGACAAACCTAATTTTCATTAGCTGATTATTTCTCAATTACGTAAAAGTATTTTATTGCTTAACTTTAACTTTTTGTTGAACTTTTTGCCTCACATTGAGGCAATAATCCAAAATCAGATTATCCTATTTAAATGCAATATCTTTCACAATTTTTAAGTAGCACAACTTGTGTTTTTTTTATGCACTGCAAAATATCTCGAAAAAAATCGAAATATTTTGGAAAATATAAAAAAAAAATAATAAAATCATTTGACTTTTATGCAGCAAAAAACGTATTTAAATAAAAAAAAAGAGGTTAGCAAACAATAAACAAGTAAAACTTTTTGCAATTCGCAATATAAGTTTTGAGATCGTTGCACCTCAGAGAGAAATATATTAATGAAGAGAGTTTTAATAAATCAATCTCTCTCTCTCTCTCTCTAACTTTCTCTCTTTTTCTCTGTATCAATTTGTCTCGTATTCTTTCTCTGATAACAAGTTTTTTGTTGTGTTTTGGATTTTGCAGCAGGCACAGCGTGAGAAAGTGCCAAATAGGAAGGCCGTTTAATCAAATGAGAAAGTAAGCGTTTTGCTAGGGGGCGTGGCAGGAGGGGCGGCTGTTGTGGCAAGTGGCTTTCTTTTCAAAAAGGGCGTTCTGTGGCAGTAAAAAAAAACGCATTACTAACTGGCGCTTTGTTGTCGCTGCTGCAGTTGCTGCTGCTGCAGTTGTTGCTGCTGCAGTTGCTGCTGCTGCTGCTGTTGTTGCTGCCACCTGAGCAGCGGCATGGAGGCGCCGATGGCATGTCGATTGGCCAAATAGGCTTGACGCTGTGCCGGCGACGGTGTGTGCGGCAGACCCACAATATGATAGCTCATTGCTGTTGTTGCAGTTGCACTCGCTGGCAGTGGTGGCACCATTGGCGCTGCTCTCTCATAATCAAAGCTACGTTGCAGCCACACAATCTTGCCACAATTGGGCATGTCGCAAACGCTCTGATGCAGCGAGGCAGGCGTTAAAATATCCATGTTGCCATTCTGGCTGCTGTCTGCACCACCACTGCTCAAGGGACGCTGCAACCAATTGTCGTTGAGTCGCCAACTTAGCTGCTGTTGCTGCTGCTGTTGCTGTGGTTGCTGCTGTGGCAAGTTGTCGTCTGACAGATCTAAGTCATTGCAGCTGCTGTGCAGCTTTTTGTGCGGCTGTCGCCAGTGCACACGATTGCCACCACCAGCAACTGTTGTGCTGCGTCTGCTGCTCCGATTGCTGTTGTTGTTGTTGTTGTTGCCATGGGGATGCTGCCCCGCGTAGGTGTTGCTGCGTCGCGGCGCTAGCGTTTGATGTATCATGCTCTCCCTCTCTCCCTCTTTGATGTGATTATTTTGTATATATTATTTACTTATTTTTTTTTATTTATTTTTCTTTTTGCACTTGCACCACTCAAAGTTGCATTATGTAAGTGGATAAAAGTGACACGCGTCGCGTTCTATTTGCTGCCACATTTAATTGGGAAATTGTCGAGCGTCTGACGTTTTTGGCACGGATAAGTGAAACTTACTAAAATGAAAGTGCGCGACAGGTAAGCAAACTAACATCCAACTGGGGGAACAAGCCAAGTGGCCAAGTTTTGTTTTGTTGACGCATCGCCCTCATAATTTTGGCCATGGCAACGTGTGCTAGCCGGGTCTAGGCACTTGGCTGGCACTTGGCTTTTGGGGGTGGGTTTTCCACGCTTCGGCTTTAGCTGCTCGCTCGGCTCTCGACTCTCGACGCTCGACTCTCGACGCTCGACTCTCGGCTCTCGGCTTGTGCCTTGGTCAGGTGTTTCTTGGGCTAAGCGGGTCAGCGTTGTCAAGTGTCTTTAGTGCTATTGTTGGTATCGATTAGTTTGGTCGACTAATGCCAGCCGCACCTTCAAAACAAAATTGCAACAATTGCGGAAATTTTGTTGCGGTAGTAAAAAAAGCAACATCAATAAAAAAAAACTGCGGCATTTCACAAAGGTCATTGAATGAAAAAAAAAAACACGCAGAGGCGTAACATAAAAGTGTAAAAAGGGGGACCCCAAAATGACGTGTCTAATTATATTTTAAAATGAAATTTGAGGTGCAGTCTCCATAAAAATAAACTATTAAGGATACAAAGCTAAAGTTTGAAAGTTTGAATTTAATGCATTTTAATTTAATTGCAGTATTTATTCACTAAACTAATTAGACAAAGTGGTGCCCAAAAGAAGGTTTCAGATTTAACTGTGGATTATTTAAAACAATTTATTTTATATATCAGACGCCATCTAACTATCGATAACTTCAAAGACGTAGATTGTATATATATTGAAATTTATATACAAAAATTAACATTGCGATTTTATATAGTTTTAGCTTCAACTATAATAAATTTAGATAAAATGAACTGACATAAAAAAATATTTAAAAACATTGAGCTATTTTTTAAAAAAAAAAAAAACTTTATCGAACGACGCAATCTGAGACAATATGAAATTTAAATAGGTTTTTTTTTGCAGATTGAATATGGGAATCATATATTCTCCATCACTTTAATCGTAATGCTTATGATTTGAATACAGCCGAAGTTGAAGTTATTTGATTTACTATTTTTTCAACTATATGAAATATAGCCAAGTAATTTTTAAAGCAGTTTGACTAACTGAGAAGCCAAAGGTTTATTTAGTGAGAAATTTCCTGTTAAAAAGTAGTATTAATATTGTTCCTTGATTTCCGATTGAAAAACGCTACGATTATTAGAAAGCTCCGCCGAATGCATGTTATGAATCTCAATGAAATTGAAGCCCTCGATCCATCAAAGATTCAGGCATTGATGGAGGAGCTATAAGCTCAGAAGGGATTTACAGATTTATTTAATGGGAAATTCCCTTTTAAGGAGTAGTAAAAATAATTTTCCTTGATTTCCGATTGAAAAACTCTACAATTATTAGTAAGTCGCAAATAATTATTTATATTCATTAAAAATGGAAGGTAAAAATTGCACATTGGAGTTGTGGCTAAATCTTTGTATGCTAATAATTTATAGCCTAAATATACTTAAATCAGAGGAGGACTTCTAAACTCACTTCCTAACAGAATGTCTCGCTCTAACCAGAAAAAAATGCAGCATCCTAGGGATGCCAATATCATAGAAGCCCTTGACCCATCAAAGATTCTGGCATTTGTGCAGGAATTGGGATTAATGGAGGATCTCTATAAGCTCAGAAGGGGGCACAATAGATCGATTCACGGATTTATTTAGTTGTTATTTATTGGAGCTGTGGATAAATCCTTTTAATAATTATAGTGTTTCTATCCGTTCGATCAGCGGATAGGCCCAATGGAAGTAGGCATCCAGAAGATCGCCCGGATTGATTTCATGCTAATAATTTATAGTTTTAATAAACTTAAATCATTATCAATTAAATCAATTAATAGTTATTTGGAGAGCAACCTATTAAGTTCACTCTAAATCACTCTATAAAATTAATACACTTAATATTAATAATAATAGTTTACAATAAGTCTATTTATTTAAAGCCCCATTGAAAGTTTCTCCAAAAAAGTAAAAAAAAAGTAGGTTTATCCGATTGACGCTACTCGAGTTAAAGTCTTTTAAATTGGAAGAGTAATCCCAATATTTAATAGATATCAATATACCAATATATCAGTCAAACACAACTGATAAGTTTTAGTGCATCTTGTGCATAAGCAGCGATGGTAGCAAGGCCAACTTTGAGACTCACCTGTACCGGAATCAATTTGGTCACCATTGCTGTAGGTGTGGTGCTCATAGGATTGGTGGTTCTGTTGTGGTTGTGGCGGTATTGGTGGCGCTGCACTCGAGTCAAAATCTAAGCCAACAATTTCAAAGTAATATGTGAAAATTTCGAATCGCATTGAAAACCAATTTAATTTAAAGCCAAATCTTGCGAAGCCAGAAACCAACTGAGTACCAAAAAAAAGGGAGAATGCAACTACCACAAAAGAAGACCCTAAGGAGACACAACCACTGCTGCACCACTTGGATGAAGATTAAGTTACCTTTAAATGTGACTGCCATGCTGCGCTTGAGACGCTCCAGACTGCTCACCGGGCACCGACGCGCTGTGCTTGCTTTTGTGGTTGTGGTTGTGATTGTGGTTGGGTGGTTGGATGCATCGGCACCATCCGGCACGTAGCGCGCCTTGGGCCGATGCTTGTGTGGCTCAAACGGCTGATTGCCAAAGAAGTCGTGTTCATAGCTGCGGGTCTGCAACTTGGCCGGACGCAGCGGGGATGTGGAGCTGGCCCTCACCACTGTGTGTCTGAGTGGTTTCTTGGGCTGCGCAGCTGTGCGCTGCGGATGCTTGTGGGCCACCCAATCGCCGCTCAAATGTGGCGAAATGCTCTCGTGCACATCCCGCAAGTCCGCCAGCGAGGTGGATAAATAACGCTGTGGTGCACTCTCTGGCGATTCGTAGCGATTGCGTAGGGTGCGCACTTGACCCCCCGTCGCACCGCTATTGCTGCTGTGGCTGCGCGTGGGACTTGCCCCACATGTTGGCAACAGCTCCGCCGTCTTGCTAATGATGTCAATGTGCGGCATGAGCAGACCACGCTGACGACGTCGTCCACGCTCCGGCGATGGGGTTGCACCACGCAACTCAAACCTGTGGGTCAAATGGCTGACATCCGACGACGGCGTTGGGTTGGGGTTCTCCTTTAGCAGCGCATCCGTTGCGTTGCTCGGGGCGTCTTTTGATCCTGTCTGCAATTCAGGATCGCTGCGCGCCTTCCGCAGCGAGCTAAGCCCAAAAAAATCACGCCGTTCATTGGATGATTGGTCGCGCTCAATGCTCTCGAATCTTTGCTTCATCTTCTGCACCTCACCGGTGTAGACGCGCTGCAGATAGGAGCTGGAGCAGCCCGAGATCTGCGATTGGGGGGATAGACTCCTGGAGCGATAGTAGGCATCATACAGCTCAATGCTGCCATCGCCTGAACCAGGCTCGTAGCTGAGCTCCTGCTCCTGATGAGCCTGATGCTCCTGGAGCACTTCTTGCTCCCGCTCCCTTTCCCGCTCCCTTTCCCTCTCTCTTTCTTGGCTGCCTTCGGGCGGACGATCGGGCGGGCTGTGCAAGTGAAAATTTACGCGTGCCGCTGGCCGCTCACCAAAGATGCCACTTAAATCCGTCAGAGAGTTGCTCAGCTCCGTGTGGACAATGTGCCGCTGGCGGGCCAGCTGCCTGGCCTGCATGTTCTGCTCGATGAGACGCATTACCTCCGCCTCGTCCGGCGAGCTGTCCTCGCGTGCATGGTAAATGGTCTTGGCTGGCTCCTCGAACTGACGCTCCTCAAAATATTGAATCTTTTGGTTGATCGGTGGCTCCTTGGCGTCAGCGACCTTCGCTGGCTTCGTCACTTGGCTTTTGGGCTGTGGCCGTGGTGGCACCTCGGGTGGCGGCTTGCACAGCGTTAGCTCGGCATTCTTGGCAGCGATGGCACCGCGAGTCTCCCGCGCCACCACCACCGGAGATTGGCTGCGAGTGGGTCGGGGCAGCGTTTGCGATTGCTCCTCGCGCTTGCGCATCACTGGACCCAGCAGCTGCTCCTTGCTGATGTTCGAGTTGCAGCGCACCTTGAGGGTGTTCGCATGGCTGCTGGGCTTCGAGCCCTTCTCCACGGTGACCACAAACTGCTCCTCCTCCTCCACACCACCAGCAGAAGTAGCAGCAGCAGCAGTGGACTTGCGATTGCCTGCATAGATCTCATTCAGCTGCTGCGTAATCTTTTTTATTTGATCCTTGGACAGGGTGCTGACCAGGTCATTGCTCAAGTGGCGATCCGTCTGGGCCTGTGATTGTGCTGGCTCTTTGGTACCCTCCAAGCTGCTGGCTAGATCCGCAACCGTATTGCGTCGCCATTGACGCTGGATGGGTGGCAATTGTGCCTCCTCTAGCTGTTGCTGCTTCAGCAGCTGTAGTTGCTCGAAATTCTCGCGCAAATCCTCCACCGACTTCTTCTTGGCGTGGAGAGCCTGATCGGCTTCGTGGCGCCACTTCAGCTCATTCACATCCTTGGAACGAAAGTGCAAGTCGCGCTCACGCTGATCCAGCTGCAGCTTGCCAACCAGATACTGCAGCTCCTTCTCGGCACGCTCGTGCAGACGCACCTTGCGCCACTCGTCGAAGTCCAGCAGCTCCGCATCCTTGCGCAACGGATGGAAATTACTGGCGGACGTGGCTCGCTCCAGCTGCCCCACGCGCTCCAGCGTGCTGTAGAAGCGATTCAGCTCCGTGAACCGCTCACAGTTGTTGCGATAGCGACAGCTCGGACTGTGCCGCTCCAGATACGTCAGCGAGGTGGCGCTGTGTGCCAGTTCGCCACACTGATGATAGAGTCCTGCTCCTGCTCCTGCAGCGCTCGCCTGTTGCCCCTTCTTGCTGCGATCGTCGGCGCTGCTCAAGCTGCTGGCTCGGACCACCGCCTGCTGATCTCCTGCCTTCTCCTGACTCCGCTGACTCGAACGCAGACTGTCGATGCGACGACGCGAGGGGGAACGCAACTCGCGCTGTGCTGTTTGTGGCACGCGCACCTCACGCGTCGGCGAGAAGCGACGCTGACCCACCTGCACCAATTGTGCCACTTCAACGTGTGGTGCCACGTCTGCCACAGCCACAGCAGCAGCTTTGTTGCTTTGCTGCGCTTTATTCTCATACTGCCAGACGAGATCCTCGATGCAGCTGGGTGGTCCTTGACCCGAATAGTCATAGACATCCTCACCATAGACTACCGGCTCCAGCAGCGAACTGTATTTGTAGTCGTGGATCAGCTGGGGCAGCGAGTGCGGCACTTGCGACTTCTGCTTGGCATTGTAGTCATTCCAGAAGTGCGTCTTTTCCCGCACCGTTTCGCTGTATGAGGCAACCGATGCGGAGGGGGGTTTCTTGGACTTCAGAGTCTTGGAGTTTTGACTGCCGGCGGAGGACCGCTTGCGGGGCACATGACCCTCGCTGCGACTGGTCTGCAGCGCCAGATTCGATTTACCCAAATAGGTTTTGGGTGCTTCAATGGGCGCAGCATAATCCTGCCTCACCTGCGAGTCGATGGAGTAAGTCGAGTTGCTGCGCGGCAGACTCTCGTTGGAGGCGCTGCGATGGACGGTGGCAATCGTTTTGATCGACTGCGTCGGTGCCTTGGTGCACCTGCTGGGCAGCACCTTCTTGAGCACCCGAGTGCAGTCGAGCAGATGCTGCGGCCTCACCTGTGGGAAGCACATGGTGTGCCGCGTGGTGGTGCTAACGGTGCTGCTGTGCCGCAAGCGTGGCAGCGACTTGCTGCGCGTATGTTGCGCCTTGCAGGTGGCATAGGAGCGAACCGCCTCGCGTACTTCCTGCGGCGATTTCAGCGAGGGATCCCTCAGAATATTGGTGCTGGCCTCGAAATTGGTGCGGTTCGCAGGCAGCGTGTTCTCCAGCCGCTTCTTCTCCTCGGCAAAGCTGCGCTCCTTGGAGATGCTCCGGCCAAAGGCGACCGGACTCCGGCTGGAGTGACGCAGTGCTAACACCCGATTCGAGGGTCGCCGACTGGGACTGGCCGAGCGCAGACGTGCATGATGCTGGTGATGATGATGATGCTGTTGACGCAGCACACTGCCATCCTTGCTGCGCGTCTCCTTGGTGGCGGTCAACGTGGCCAGCAGTGTGGACACGGCGCCAGTGGACTTCGAACGGCAAATGGGTTCGCGTCGGCAGCTGGTGGCAACTTTGCGCAAAGTAAGGCTACTCGTGCCGCCGGGTGGCTGAAAGCATTGATCGTGGCGCGACTTGGAGCAGCTGCTGCTGCTGCTGGTCACCTTCTCCATGCGCACAGTGCTCTTCGTGCACGAGGAACGACGATTCGGTGGCAACGGAGGCGTCTCCTGCTGCTGCTGCTGCTGCTGCTGCTTCTTGCTCAGCGGTATAAAAGAGGGTAAATTCTTGGAGAAATTCGAGAACATTTTGTCGGCTGCTGTTGTTGGCGGCGGCGGTGGTGGAGGAGGAGGTGGTGGTGGTGGTGGTGTAGGGTTTGGCTTTTGATTTGCCTGTTGCACTTCTGCCTGGAACTCCTCGAGTGACTTGGTGCTCACGCGTATTTTGGTGAGCGTCGGCGTTATCTGTATAAATTCGAATTCCTCCACAATTTCTTATTTGGATTTGGAAAATTTGGGAAGACATGGGTAGAAGGATTAGCTTGATTAAACGGCAGCGACTTTAGAGAGGGTGCCCGGTGCTGCAGTGCTGTAAGGAACGCATTGATTGCTGATAACAACTTCAAGTGTGGTTTTGGCAGTGGTTGTGAATAATAAATACCACTAAATACGAGTAGTAGTTGAAGAAAGTAGAGTCAGGTTAGAGAGAGTAGAACCAGTTAAGACCAACACCGATCTGAGAATTAGTACGCAACGGCGCCTTAACCCTAATTGTTAGCAGTGACTACTTAAGAAGGAATACGAGTACAGTTTTTGGGACTTACCTTTGGGTTTCTCGGGCGCTGGCTTGCGGAAGCCGAGGAGAGGCGGTTCTCCACCTGCCTGTAGGCTCTTGTAGGCTTCTCGCTGTTCCACGGGACTGAGAGGACTGCCGGGGGCTAACTCCTTCTTGCGGAACACTATGTTGGAATCGCTGGTATAGCCCGATTCTTTGGCAAGGGCTCTATTGGCAAATTAATGTGGAATATTAGATTAAATAAATAATAAGAATTTAATAGAATAAATACCTTGACAAGTTGCCTTCTGAATAGAGCGGTGATAATTTTGATTGTTCCAAATTCTACAGTAAAATAAAAGAAATAAATATATTAAAATCGAAACTTTTTCCTTTAAGGGTTTCGGATTCAAGGCATTTTTTTTTTTAGTAGTTCGAGTGCCTTTTTTGTGGATGATGCCTGCAGCTGTCGGAACTATACTAGTAAAAATTACTGAAAAACTTACTGCATAATTATCAAAATCATCGACGAATTCTATAATAATACGCGGTATCCGAGTATGTTCCCTGAGCCACTTGGCGTCAAGCATTATTTGTAGAGCGGGGAAGGGTAGGGGAAATATATATATATATATATATGTAGTTATATGCAGAGAGTGAGAAAGGATAGAAATATATACCAGGTATTTCATGGTTGGAAAACTAGTTGTAAATCAAACGAAATGAGAAAAGAGACTGAAAATTGTATAAAAACTAAGGTAAAAACTAATAAAAATGCTATAACTAAAATTAATTGTCTAGAACAGGAATTATATAGAATATAGAGTTCATACCCCGTTAAAGATGTCCATCACTTCGTCCCACCACTAGAATTGTGAACAAAATAATTGCAGTGAGTTAGAATAATTTGCTATTTATGACTAGTGATGATTAGGCGTGCTATGATATGATATCAAGTCAGAAATGGGGAATATTATAATGTTTGGGCTTAAAATGAGATGCATTTCTGGGATGGGAATGATATAAATTGTAAGCTTTGGTTAATTAAAGATATTGGACAGGTTCAGCTAGAAACATTGTCCAGTTCAAATAGTCTAGTTATTTGCGATTGGTTGTGTGGCCCTGTCGGGGCACTTGCCTCCTTCTTCCCCTTCTCCGACACGGATGAGTGTCCCGTTGTGTAGTTCTCAATGCGACCAGGCTGATTCTTGTAAGAGTTCTGTGCCGATTTGATCGGATTGGGCATAGTACCATACAATCTGAAAAAGGGAAATCGAAACGTCAACAAGTTGTTCATATTCCCAAAAAGAATTACGTACTTCTCGTCCTGGTTCAGATTGCGCACATTGACAGCAGATGATATCGATTGAACGCGCAGAGGATTGGGCGAACGATACTTTAGAGTTGAGTAGTCCGAATCGTAATTGGGCTCCGGCTCGGAGACATAACCATTGCTCTTGTACGAGGGACGAGCTGCAGGGATGCAAACACACAATATTAGGTATAGGAATATATATTTGTGGATGGTTTTTGGGTTAGACATTTACTAGTACTACTTTTGCTGTTGTTGTTGTTGTTGTTGGGGTTAGCACTGTTGTAGTCGAGTGATGTGTTAGCAGACATGATGTTAGAGCGTTCTTATTGTTCTTAACTTAAGATTAATGTACAAAATATTAGTTAAAGCATTTCCAATGAGCTAAACGGCACGCAAAATATGAGAAAATCAATAATCACAAAATAAATATATTATATATATATATGTAATGCTGCATGCAAGTCCAAACCAATTGGATAAATCAGAGATAAATCAGAGATAAATCAGAGATAAATCATTAATGGATTCAACTACCAAACACAGTAAAAACCAACTGAAAAGCGGAAGTATGGCTAAGCATTAAATATGGCTAACTACAGACAGGGATTGATAGAGGTGACTACTTTGTAAGCTTAGTCCGAATTTTGGTATATACGAGTATTACTTATAGATACATAGATAGATAGATAGGTATGTCAATAAATCACCTCTGGGACACTTGTAGCGTATCACGAAATCGTCTGTTTTGAGTTTTGAGTGAAAGCGTATGGATGGGTAATTGATTGATTGATTGTTTGATTGATTGATTGATCGATTGTGGTTGTGGTGGTGGTGTTGGTTGTATAGTAGATAAGAGAAGACATTCAAGAAGTTCAGAGAGAGAGAGTTTTAATTAGAACTAGCTCAGCAGGCAACAAACTGAAGCATTATAAAATATGGAAATATGTGGAGGGATTGGATATTTTTGGGATGGGTTCTTAGCTGGGTTTGGTTGGGTTTGGTTGGGTTTGGTTGGGTAATTTAATTATATTATATTTCACAATGCTTCAGTTTGAATTTGTCAAGTGGCAGGGAACATTTACCGCCATTCTTCTGCTTATGGATGGTCTGATAGAGTCGCTTGTACCACTCATGCTGATGCGGTTCCTGGACCTCCTGCAGCCAGAACAGAGATGGTAAATAGAAAATATTTTTGTATATATCTCAGCTATGTTGATGCAGCCATGCAGCCCAATTGATTAAGTTTATCTTTTACCGATCTGAGGATGATGGGCATTCCATCGTTTGTCACCGGACCGATGCCATCGTATTGCCGTCGACCTAACTGTGCCATTTTACGTGGATGATCGTTTTCCGTTTCCGGTTCGCTCAAATACTCGTGCTTGACTTTGTAGACTGTAAACCGTAGAGTGGATTTAGTTAGGTGTTTGTCAGTTGTCAGAGTGGGCGGAGTGGGTGGAGTGGGTGGAGTGGGTGGAGTGGGTGTAGTACTCAAGAGCACGGGTGTAAGACACTTATTAGAACGGGTGTAAGATTTGTTGTGTATAGCGACGTGAGCAGCAGCGATTTGGTCTTTGCTTTGTTAACACCTATTTGGGAATACCCCAAAAAATGAATACTTACTGACTTCATTGGGCATATACCCAGCGCGGCTAGTGTCGGACTGTTGTTGGCGACGTGTGAACGGCCTGTGCAGCTCCGATGTGGAAGCCGAGCGTTCAAATGCTGCAAGGACGCAGGGCGGGGTGTATGATTGGTTGGGAGGGGGCGGGACGAGAAATTTGAGATGATACAAATTAGCGCATACTATATATGTATTACTAAAAACACAATTAAGTCACAATTTAAGCAGCGGAATACGTGTGGTTACCAAGAGACTCTTACTAATCTTATCTACACAGGAGTATGGAAATGCCTAAGACAAATACACAGCTCCAATTTTGGGAAGAACACATGTTTATCAAAGCCATTGATAGATCATATTTAACTTGAACTTAACAAAATAAATATTATTTAATATTCATATATTATTTAATATTTATATATTATTTAATATTTATATGTTATTTAATATTTATATATTATATATTATTTAATATTTATATATTATTTAATATTTATATATTATTTAATATTTATATATTATACATTATTTAATATTTATATATTATTTAATATTTAACTGCTTTCAAAACACAAAATTTATTGCATGGGATATGTCATCATCATATTTTGATAACTTTAAATAAAATGTTAGAATTGCGATTTATGTATGGTAAACTTATATAAAATAAGTGCAATAAGTTGAAATGACTATTTAAACTATTCTTGGGGGATTCATGCGTTGCCTAAATATTCATTCTCTGAATTACAAAATTGACAGATCCGGTTAAGGATTATACCTAAATTTGCTACTTTTACTAATTGATATATAAAATGAACTGTCGATTTTGCAAACTGACTGAAATGCTGCTTTAATTAACAGAAAATTCTTTGCGAAGTTTTGGGTTTAAAATTGAAGTAAGTTGCCTTAAAAATGTCAATTTAAAATGTCAATTTAAAATATCAATTTAAAACTTCAATTAAAAATTTCAATTACAAATTTCAATTTAAAATTTCAATTTAAAATTTCAATTCAAAATTGCAATTTAAAATGTCAATTCGAAATTGCAATTTAAAATTTAAATTTTTCCATAATCAAATCAATGGCATTGAAAAATGGTATCCCAGGGAGACAAAACACCCATTTAAATATTCGCTTGGGGCAGTACTTTTAATCTTGTCGGAGACGCTGGCACTGGGAGCCACTGGGCCAAATTGATTGGAATAATCGGGTTCCGCGTAATCAGAATTGTTGGAGCTCAGATTTGTGGTGGTGCTGCTGCGTGGTGCAGGCGCCGGGCAGTTGCCGTTGCTATATGACCAGGGTGGTGTCCTCGTCGTCGTCTGCTGCTGCTGCTGCTGTTGCTGTTGCAGCTGCTGATTGGCCGTGTAGCGTCGTGGCAAGGTGGGTGACTCAAAGTGAACGGGTCGAAACTCCTTGCGTCCACTGAGCGCTGGCGATGGCTGCGGCGTCCACACGGCCTGTGTGGGTGGTGGCGGTGGTGTTGGTGCCGCCGAGGGGCCAATGTCTAGCTCGCTGCTGGAGCCGTAGGGTGTTTGACTCTTGGGTGTCCAAACGCCTGTTAATGATGCGAACGATGAGTGCTTGCCACTTAAGCAAAGTGTGTGTGGAGGCGGTTTCAGGCGGGTGGGGGGCAGGTTGCAAGTTGGGCAACACATGACATTTTCAGGGGCGCAAGTTCATATTGAGAATTGAGTTGCTCTCTTTTTTGGCGGCGCTGACATTTTACACTTGTCAACAAATTTATGCTCGTCTACGCTGAGAATTGTGTTTTTATTTTTATTGCTTTTTTCTAACAAAAATAAATGTTGCAGTCAACAAACCGAGCGAACACAAATTGACAAACAAACATCGCGACGTTGAACAGCAATAATTAATACGACCAAGGAAGCCGCATTTGGCAGCCATTCAAAATTTGGTCACTAGAACCAAAAACAAGAAAGAAAAAAAAACTATCGCATACACACACACACACACACACACACATATATATACCTACAAATGTGGTTTTGGGATTGGGCGAATGACTCATATTATTTTGGCTTATGTTTAGAATTTACAAAGACTTTCACAGATACAAAGATACAGATACAAAGATACAAAGATACAACGCAGACTGTTATAAAATTATATTTGAAACAAGCGACACGAAACACACACAACACACAAGGTGTTTAAATAGTTGAGTACAGTGGTCACTAGACGCCAACGAACTAATGGCTCAAAGTATTAGGAAAAGCTTCATTTTAGCCCATGCTAAAAATAATATATTTCCCCAAAGTTGCCTTGGTTCTCTTCTGAAAAGCAAACAAAAAATAGCAAATTTTTGGATTTAATATTACAGTTTAAGTACAGGGACAATCCGAGGAGATTTGGTTGAAAAAAAACTTTCACATTGCACAAGAATCTAATTATAAAATGCAAATTTTTGTTCATTGTTTGATAAACTTTTTTCTTTAAAAAAAAAAAAACCAAATTAAATATTTCAGCATTTTGTGATTGGATATTTTAAAAAAGTATTCAACAAATATTACTTTCCAGTTATTTGCACAGTATTGCAATTTGGTAAGAATTTTCATTGCATATATTAAATAAAAAATAAAAATAAAAATAAAAACATTTTATAAAACTATGTTTCTAGCAAATAACCGAATAAAAGGCAAAATAAATGCTTCTAGAAATTATGAGATATAATTTATTAAATTAAATGGTTTTTGCTGGTTTTTTGTATAATTTAATTTGAGATTTACACTCCGTTCAAACAGCCGAGGAATTTTGTAAATTTTGTAAAATTTTAAATTTGTAAATTAAAATTTTAAATAAAATTTATTTTGCTATATTATTCAATGCTTGTAATAAAGTCAAAGCTGCCCTCGCTGTCACTGAGCAGATCACATCTATCACTTTGCACGGATTTATATGCCACCTGTAACAGACGTACACACACAAACACACACACAAACACACACACACACACACTCATACGAAGAAATAGATATACACAAGATTGGTATAGCCTGCCCTAGGCGTTATAGCCATGAGACATTGACACGTATATCGCATATAGAAATCGTTTCGTTCTTTTCATGCTGCTCGCATTTTGTGGGCTAAAATTTGTTGTTGTTGTTGCTGTTGTTGCTGTTGCTGTTGTTGTTGCTGTTGCTGTTGCTGTTGTTGCTGTTGCTCTTGGTTTGTGGGTGGATGTGCTGACGTCTTAATTCAATCAGCACTTAATCGAATTATACAATCGCATCAAAGTCAATCAAAATGAAAAAGCAAATGAAAAAAAATCACAATCCTTTTCACACGTTTACTTAATGAGTCACTCGCACAACACACACACACACAACACACACACAACACACACACAGTTGAGTATTACCCAATTCAGGATGAGGAAGCACTAGTTGTGGGTGTTTTTCTGGTTGTTGAGTTGAGTTAGGATCGAATGCGTTGCACTGACCGTGTGGCAAGTTCTGAGTTGCTGACTCCGCGCGCGGCTCAAAGCGACTGAATTTTGCGTGACCCGCCGGCGTCGAGCAGACCAAGTTGCTGAATTCTGCTTGGATGTGGTTGTTGGTTTGGAAAGAGCAGTGGGGAGCAACAAAGACAAAAGGCGCAAATCACACAAGCGACTGCTAAATGACTAAACACACCCAGTGGCAGTCAGGCAAACCCCTCATCACCCCCCCCCCCCCCCCACCCACCTAGTCAACAATTTCCCAGTGCTCAGCGATTTTAAATAGAAGATCAATTATCCGCTGCAATCAAATATGGGAGCGCTCCACTCCGTGCTCCGTGCTCCGTGCTCAATGAAGCGAACACCTCGCATTGCCCAGCAGCAGCAGCAGATCGGATATATTTTATTTTGGACGAAACCATTCCGAGACAAAAGCGCTGTTTGTGTTTTTTTTTATTTTTTTTTTTTTGTGGAACGCCAATTATGCGTGCAATGCGAAATGGAACGGATGTGTAGCGACTAAATATACCATATACTCTTTATAGTGGAACTACTCCCCAATTGAGAGAGAGACCTCTCTAAAGAAGAGTCAATCAAAATGAATTTGTATTTTTGTATTTAACTTAACTCTTTTGGGCGCTTTTGTGCACAAAGAACAAAAACCAGAAAAATAAAAAAACAAAAGACAAACTAGAAATGTGCGTTGGGTGTTTCTGGCTTGGATTGGCTTGGTTTGGCTTGGGTTGGCTTGGCACTTCCGGTTCGGGTTTTTTTATTGCTTTTCTGCTTTTCACTCGCTTTAGAATAAATCAAACGGAAATTTTTTAGCCAATAAAAACAATGCGCTGGAAAAAATGCTCATAAAAACGTTGCCTAGTCTTTGGGCCAAAACCAACAGTGGGGTAGGTGAAGGGACGGGGGGGGAGGGGGGGTGCCTGCCTCAACTGGGTGTGTTCCGAAGGAGCGCCCGCGTTCGTTCGTGAAGAAGCGCATTTTACTTAGGAAATTGGCTCTGAGCTCGTCGAAATTTATTGATTCTCAAACTGAAATTGGAATATCGAACAGACATTTAAGAAAATTAACAACAAATTCTACCTGCAAAGAGCAAACCTTTAATTTTAACTAGATAATTTGCTAAAAAAAAACTTTTTAATGGGCGCCACATTAAGCTGAGCGACAACTGGAATGATGAACTCTGAGTTACCCATTAAAATAGTTGACATGTAAAATAGGCAAATATATAAAAACAAATAATTTTTATATGCGACAAATTTGGCATTATTAATTTGTGATTGTAAAAGGGTAGTTTTGAATATAGACAACATTTGATCAAGCTCCATTGAAATATTATTTACTGCGTGATCTTTTTACAGGGTATACAGCAAGTGACCAAGTAAATTGAATTGTTGGCCTTGCAGTAGAAACTCTGGACTGAAAGCAACCTGTGCGTGCGCCCATTAATTGTGCGATTGGAGATTGGAATGGGGTCTGGCATCATTTGAGGGCGTGGAGAGTTGCGACCTGGCAGTTGTCCGAGCACTCCCACCCAGCCTGGAAGAGGTGCGTCTCTTGTCCATTGTTGTTGTCGCAAATTAGAAACCATTCTCGTGCTCGCATTGATTTATTCGCTTTGCCATAATGAAGTGGCCAAAGTATTTATGGAGTGCTGCACAATGCTGGGAATTTAAATTCCAGAATGGAGCCCTTTTGAAAGCGGCACAGCTTTGATGATCGATGGGCAGGTTGGAAAGGTCATTGGAATTTGTATTTTAAAGGCATTAGCTATATTTTCATAAAAAACTATATATTCAGCGCAAATCTCAAACAAGACCTGAGCAGATTTTATGAGTACTTAATGAAAACTTATTTTAAGGCAGCTAAGAACGAACAAAGCCGTTAAATGGCATGTGCGAATTTAAGTTATATAATTTATGAAATCCAAAAATCCTCTGCTACGTTTAAAATACATTTTGTTTTTTTTTTTGATAAATGCTCTATAATGCTCGCCACAGAAGTTTAGTTCCAACATAAATCATTTGGTAGATTTTCAACACATATGTCAAACAAATAAGTCGACAACGCGACGTCATCTTCTGATATAAAAATAATATAAAACGATGCGGAAACTAAATAAACTCAATTTTATTAAACTATTCTTTCATTCACGCAAATATCAAATCAATAATCAACAATTCCCATACTAACCAAGTTCAATTGAATTTATAAACACCACAAATTATATTCAGTCACTGAAAGTCAACACAGAAAATAAACTACATTTTTTTTGGTTTTTTCCTTTTGGAAATTGAAAAAAAAAAAAAGGGGGGGCGTAATTTAAAAATAACAGCGTACAAATTAATGCTTTAAATAAATAAAGACGAGCTGCGAAAATGGAAAGCAAGCATAACATTTTCATAACTCAACTTTGGGATAATGTTTTCAGATCGTGACGCCAATCAAATGCCAAATGGGGCGTATACGCATTTTGATAGATTAGCTACGCCCACAAAACGACAATATATATGCCCATAAGGTGTTTTGTCGAGCAAATCGCATTTTTAGTATTATCGTCAAAGTATTTAAGACATTGATTTGGCAAGCATCAGTATTATTTACTGCGCTTTTCCATCTGGATTTCCTTTGTGTTTATTTTCCAATTTTTAATGGATACTGTAAAAGGCAGGCATCTGTGGGCGTCTAGCAAGAGCAGCATATATATATATATACATATATATACATATATATATTTGTAGTAAATATTGCTCGGCCAACAAATTTTTGAATTGTACGTCATTTTATATAATTAGCACAAAGTAACGATGAGTAAGAGGAAGCTAAAAAAAAAAAAAACAATGCGCACCTCCAGTTTCCAGTTTGGAATTTCGCTGCCAACACAATTAATGTGAGCTAATTTGAAATATTTTAAATAAACATGTGCAAAGGCAAAAATCAAGTTCAATTCTGCAACAAACAACCAAAAAAATATATATACAAAACGATATATTCAGTTCTAACACAAGATTATCATCAACAGCGTGAAAAGTGAAAAACTAACGAAATGGAAAATAATCTATAAATAATTGCCAGTAAATTTCAATGTCAAGAAAGTTGATTAGAAATGTGCCATAAATAAAAAACAAATTAATTAAGTTAATATTACTACCAAATAAAAAAGCTAAAATAAATATACAAAATGATAGCCATTTGTCTGTGTGTGAAAGTTCATTCTTAAAAATCAGATATATTTTTTTTTATTAATGTAAGAAAGAGTTCAAAAATATTGATTTCATAATTACGTCTTCAAGGCTGAGCGGAAATACAATCTTGACAAATCTATACAATTAGTTTGAATAGGTTTTTTAATGCATCTCAAAGAAGTTTTATTAATTCAAAAATAAATTAAAAGGGTTCGAGTTTAGAACAAAGTATTGAAACCTTTGTGGAAATAAAGCCGAATGTGTTTTTTGTATTGAATAGTTTTTTTTAACAATCTCAAAGATTTTTTTATTAAAAGTTAAAAATATTTTGTTTTAGAAATATACATCGAAGTTTCCCTTTACGGTTAAAAGATTCTTTATGTATTTGATTATTGGCTTTCATTAAAACTAAAAATATTTAAATCAATGAAATTGATAATAAAAATTATCTTAAAATGTGCAAAGTCAAATCAATTGAGAAAGAGTTGCATTTATATAATTCTAATTAAAGCAGAATTATTTGCTGCACAAAAACTTTTATGTTTGCTATCAACACTTTTATTGGAAAGTTCGAAAATTGTTAAAAATTAATAAGGATTAATTGAATAATAAAAACATGGCTTGGCTTGAGCAACTATTTGGAAATAAATGTATTTAAGTGGATTTATTCAAGAAACTATTAGGTTCTTGAAGATTTAAATTTTAGCTGCCATTTTCAGCTAATGTCATTGATTTCAAATTCATTTATTTTATGTTTGCTTTATCTTTTCTACTCTTTACAATACAAATCTGATATATATTGCCAGATATGAGGTACGTATATAAAAAAAACGTTAATTTTCAGCCCTTGTTATTTATTGAAAATATATCCATTCACTAACACAAAAGATACACTATTTTCACAAAATCTTATCTCTTTTTTGTCTCCATATAATAAATATCTGATGCATTTTCTAGACAATTTCTGCTACATACAATTATGAAGCACTCAATTCACCAATAAACACTTTTAGATAAATACGTCCACTGAAAATGTCATGTTTGCCATTTATGCGAAGATTAAAACAGTTTTTTAGGGGTACTCAGTGTGTGCTGCATTCATCAGATGTAATATCTGCATAGATCTGATGTACATCTGGATGAGTTTTACCTGAGCCAGTTGGTGCGCGTGCTTTAAATTTCGGCGCGAACATTGTTGAATTTTGTATGTGCTCTGCAAAAATGTTGCATATGAATAATAAAATGAGATTTTCTTTGTGGCAAATAAAAACAATAAGAAACACTTGCAACAAGCTTCACATCACTGCATTTGCATTTGCTTTAGGAAAACACCAGACACTTTTTGGGGCACTGCACAACCAAAAACAATTGATACAAATGAAAAGCGCGCTGAGCACAATTTGTTGGTAAAGCACTCGACTAACCCTGCCCCATTTTTCGATTTTCTGCCCGAACTCAATATTTTTTTGTGATTTATGCAAGTGGAAATATATAGAAATGCTGGCGCTGCCGCTGCTGCTGCTGCTGCTGCTGCTGCTGCTGTTTCTGCTGCTGATTTTAATATATATATGTAAAAAATATACTTTTTGCTTTTATTTTAATTTTTTTCACGCGACTTCGCGTTGCGCACACGACTTAAACACGACGACGACTACGCCAGGCGAAAAACTTGTACAAGTTGCTACGATTTTCTTCAAAAAATTTTCGATTGAAAAACAACTCAACATTTGTGAGCGCAACAAATTCGTTGAATGCTCCCTCAACAAAAATTTGATTTTTCATTTTCCTATGCGGCCTGCTTAACATAAACAAAACGCCGATGCTTTCGTAAACAGAGACAGGAAGGTGGCAGTCGGCGCGGGCAAGTGGTGAAAATCGAAGAAAACCCAAAAAACCATTTACAAAAAGAGCCAACGAGAGATAGCGTGAGAGGAGGAGAGTGAGAGGGAGCGAGGGAGAGGGAGAGAGAGTGTGAGCATATAGATGATCATGTTCTGAAGTGGGCCATAAATATGGGCGAGACGCCAAGATAAAGATACATTTTCACACATACCAAAATGACCAAAAAACATTTGCGCGCTGCTCACGTCGTATACACAATTTGTGATGCCTGCAAAAGTGTTGCATACTTTTTGGCGGTGCCTTAAAAATACATAGTAAATATTAACTTATCTTAATAATATTAAGCGTATATTTGGAAAACGAGCGCAACTATTAATTTTGTATATATATGTATATTTATAACAATCTATATATATATATATATATATATATAGACTACAAGTTTGGCAAATTAGCTAAGCAGCTGCGCTAATTTCCACAAAACGCACAGACATTTAGAGGACACACAAAATAGACAAATAGACACACAGGTGTTAGGTGGTGAAGAGGGGGGTGGGGTTGGGAGGGGGGGAATGTACACATAAATTTGGGGATCATTCCACCGACCGTTGGCATAGAGAAAGCCCTTGGCCAGCTGCAGATCATTGTCAATCTCCTTGAGCAGATCGCTCTCGGACCAGCTGCGACGTTGGCGCTGCTGCTGCAGCTGCTGCGGCGATAGCAGAAAACGCGTCTGTTTTGGTGCACGTAAACGCTGCTTCGCTGCCAGCGTTGGCGTCGTCGTCGGCGTCGACATCGCAGTCTGTTGTTGCTGCTGTTGTTGTTGTTGTTGTTGTGCTTGTTGCTCGCTCTTAACTGCTGCGGCTATCGAAAATTGTTGTTGTTCGTTTTAGTGCCTCAACGCGCGCTCGCTCCTACGAGACGACGCATGCCGCACCATGCTGCACTTAGCCTAAGAACCCTGTGCTCAATTATCTCTCTTCCTTTCCCCTTTCGCTCTGCAACAAACACACAAACGATTTGCTTGTTCGGCAGAGCCACCAATTGAATGGAATTAATTAAAATTTCCGCTTAATCGCTCATCTATCTGTCTGTCTTGTCTGACTGTCTGCCACTCCCCGTTGCATGCACATTTTTGCAGCGCCCCAGTTAAATCGCCTCAATTGTAATGGGGCATATTTTGGGCTTAAATTAGCTACTCTCCACGGAGACACTTGAGCACAGAGTTGCAACAACGAAAATCAGCCAAAGAATCAACTTAATATTTATTGTTAAAGATTTTAGCTAATGAGACTTTTTATATATATGTTATGATATATATATTTATATATATCATATTTATAAAAATATATATGAATTGATTGCTTTGTGACACAGTAAATTTAAAATTTTCCTCCACATGTTTAAAGCAATTTTTAAAATATTTTTGTGAAACTTTTGCATTTGTATGCCATAAATTGTTGTCAATGAAAATAATAATGCTCCCTGAATGTGACAAAAATTTATAAAAAAAAAAAAACGTTTAATCTGAGAGTAGAGCATGTTGGCATGAAAAACACATAAAGTATAAACAATTAAAGTGAGAGCTAAATTAGCTGAGAATATTTAGTTTTAGATTCTCAGCGAATTCAACTTTAATAATGTTTCAAAAATATATTAAAAAAATAATTTAAAATTTCGATATGCTTTTACTACTGCCAATTCAAGAAAGGTATCATTTCACGTCAAATGAATATCACTAATTATCGATTATTATCGACGATTATCGATTAAAGCATGATTATTGTTTATTAGTTTGGGACATTCACAGGATTAGGTAATCGGTCAAGCGAAGCGTCATTTACAAGCGCTATGGAGAACAGATCTTTCAAGGGCACAACTTAAATCGATATCGATTAATATCGATTAATATTTATATATATATATATATAGATGTATATATGTGGATATTTGGCATGCGTACAATACAATAAAAACTAAATAACAATTGAGTTTTGTTAATCAATTTATCATTTATTAAACATTCAACAACACTAAATTGCATTTATTTGTATTAATTTCAATAAACAATTAACTAATTTTCACAAGTATTTTTCTTTTTTGTTGTTTTGTTTGTTTTTTTTTTTTATTTTTCAAACATTTGCCTAAGACACAAAAACATAATTTCAATATTCATTTGGTTAAAAGTAGGTTGCATGCGACTGCAAAAAAAATGAATGTGAAAAGCATTTTTTGCGGTTCCATTAACAAAGGTTTCGGGTCGTGCATATATCTATATATATATAAATATATATATGTATATAGATATATATATATATAGATATATATATATATATATTTAGCTAGTGTCTGTCGTAGTAGTATGCTCAAAATTGCGCCAATATTTATCGAATTCCTCGAGGATTTTCGAGCGGAAGGGCGAATTGGCAAACAGCTCATCGAAATTTCTATGAATATGGCCCAAAAATGGGGAAGACGATGGCGAAGGCGATGTTGGCGCTGCTCTGGATCTGGATACATTTTCTATATGGCTACTCAGAGTAGACGTTGGTTTTGTTGTACTGTTGTTGTTGTTGTTGTGGTTATTGTTGCTGTTGGTGTTGGTTGCTGTTTTATCATTGTCTGTGTGAGTACGGCGATAGAGAGAAATTTGATATACAAAAGGGAGACACACACACACACACACAAACAGAGAGAGAGGGAGATTGTTACAAATACAGAGAATGAGAGAGAGAGAGAGAGAGAGAGATATGTAGAGAATAATGAGCGAATTTATACAACAACAATAAACGCAAATTTTAATTTAAATTGTGGTGCATTTGGGATGAGTGGATGTGCAAAATGGCCAATTCACCAATTACACTCAGAAAAAAGTCAATATCCAAGATTTTAAAACAGATTTTTCAACATATTCAACTAAATTCTTTAGTAATATTCCGCAATACAAAATTATATTTATAGCGTAAATTTTAACAGTTTTTTAAAGATTTTTATATATTAAATTACTTGAAAAATATCGAATTTGCAATAAAATAAATTATTCCGAAAACTAGGTGAAACTAGAATGCTGCTCTGGGAAGATCTGCCTAGTAGAATTTCAGATCATCTACTTTTCTGGATGACTGATGATTTTCAGTTAAGATAAATAAATCTTATTAACAGACTCTAAAAAGTATGAGTTGTCTTGAACCAAAATAAAATAATAAATAATATAAAAATAATATAAAAATAATATAAAAATAATATAAAAAAATTATTAAAAAATAATCAATTTTAAATCAGAAACTAATTTGTGAAAATTGAACTGATTTCAATTAGAAAAATCTAGGATATATTTTCTTTTTTTAGAGTGTAAAATGAGGGGGATTTTGTGAATTAGCTGAACTTGGTCCAGGCCGTGAGAACAGAGAGGCCCAGGAGCAACGCAGTGCTTAAGATTTTGCCAGCTGTCGAGGTGTTGGAGGATGTGTCGGGTGTATCGGGTGTATCGGGAATAGCTGTCGGTTGGGGAGAAGTGGGTAAGGAGGAGGTGGAGGAGGAGTTGTTGTTGGAGGAGTAGATGGAGGAAGAGGAACCTTTGGAAGCGGAACCACAACCAGTGTCAGGCGATTGGGATTGGCGATTGGGATAGCTAGTTACAGAAGCGTTGCCTAAATGCAGATTATGACTAACGAGCTGCGCGGTGTTCGATCGATAACGATAGCGATAACGATTATTAGTTGTAGTCGCTTTCGCCGGCTTGTCCGCGGCAAACTCACCCTGCACAGAAGGCGGCAACCGGGACACCTTGTACGTCTTCACAATGGTCGACTTCCTGCTCGCGCTGCTCTGTGAATTATCCGTTGCTGTTTCGCTGCGCTCCTGCTGCTCGTGGCGCTCCACTTGGCCATCATCGAGCTGCTCACTGCTGGAGAACTTGGCGAACTCGCGCAGATGCCTGGGCAGCTCGCGCAGATTCGTCTCGTTGCTACCCTCAAGGATGCGCACCGGTGGCGCCTCCGCATCCGATTCACTGCCAGCACCCGCTGCCTTGGTCGGCAGCGGCTGCGACTCGGCGCCGCTCTCCCAATCGCTATCGGCGGGCATGGCCAGCTTGTCCCGCCGCTCCTTGACGCGGTTGAGGAACTCGTCGCTGATGTTCGCCTGCTGCTGCTCGCCGGCATGCTGATGCTGGTGCTCATCCTCGATCCTTGAGATCTTGATGATCTTGTGCTGACGTCGCTCGTCACGCTCCGCCACCTTGTGCATCCACTCCTCGGCCATCTGCTGCCGGAACACCTCATCCTCGCTGAGCGTCGGCAGCTTCGCCGCCGGCCGATAACTGTCGCGTCTCGGTGGCGGCGCCTGCAGCACCGTCGGCGCCCGCTGCATCTCATCCATCAGGCGACGTCGCTCGTGTTGCAGCCGCTCAAACTCCAGCTTCAGCTGCTCCTCCTTGCTCAGGATGTACTGCAGCTGCTGCTCGTGCAGCTCCCGTGGCAGCGATGCACGCCTCTGCTGCCGATCGTAGGCAGGCGGTGCAGCTGGCGCTGGTGGTGCAGGTGAGACGCCACGCCTTGATGTGGTGCTGATATACGTTGGATTCGGATTGCGCTCAATCATCGAGTAGCAACTGGTGTAGTGGGGTCGCTGCTGTACCGGCGCCTCTTGCAACATGGGTGCATGCCGCCGTGCACCACCGTAGGCATTGTGGGTGTCATAGTTGCCATAGCTGGACAGATCATTTGTGCTTGCCGAGAGTCGTGGCGCTCGTATCGCGTGTGGTTGCCGCTGATTGCCGCCCTGCCGCTGATAGCAGATCTCCACTTCCCGGGCAAACGGACGAGCAATGTTCTCCGAGTGGCCCAGATCACTGGCATATCGCGACCAGTCATCCTGCTGCTGCTGCTGATAATGCTCCGCTGAGCTGTGTGGTCGCCTTGTCTCGCTCAGATTGCACAGCGACTCGGAGCGACGCGAACGTGTTCCATAATCCGGCGCCAGTTCAATGGGTATTTCGATGGCACGCGGCACCGAGGACATGCGCTCCTGGCGCGATTTTGTCGAGCGCTCAATTTCACGCTCCAGCTCCTGCAAGTGGGCATGTCGCTGACGCTTCTGCTGCTCCAACTGAGCGCTGTTGTTGTTGCTGTTGCCCAGGCGATTGAGATCGTAGAGCGATGAGCATTTCTCGCGCTGCTCACGCTGCTCCCGACCCGTTTGCAGCTCGGCATTGAGCCGCTGCGACAGCGCATCAAAATCCTTGAACAGATTTTCATTATCCAACTGATTAGCAGACGCAAGTTGCTCTTTGCCGTGACTGTTGCTGTTGGGCTGAGCAATTGCTTCGAGTGCTGCTTTGGCACGTTGCCGAAATTCCTCATAAGTGCCGCCAGCATTGTTCACCTTGGAGCTGCTGCCAGCAGCTGCTGTTGTTGTTGTTGCTCTGCTCTCTGTTGTCTTCTCCTTTGTTGTTGTTGTCGTCTGCTCCTCTCTGTGCTGCTGAGAGCGATTGCTATCTGAGAGTGATTGCTGCTGTTTTTGTGCGTCATCAATGAAAGTGTTTGCATTGCCATTTAATTTCGTTGCTGACATAATATTTGCTGCTGCCGGCGGCGGTGGCACAGGCGGTGCACAATCCAACTCATCGGCAATTGTTGCTGCTGTTGTTGCTTGCTTTCCATTCACCGGAAACTTGCCATCTTCTGTTGGCTTATCTCCCTGCTGCTGCCGCTCCGAGCTGCCGTTGCTATAGTCATAGATTGTCTGGCCATTTTCCACACGCTTCTTGGACTCGTAGGAACTCGTCTCAATGTTTGAGTAGCGCTTCGTCTGCGGCTGCAACAGTTGCTGGCTGCTCGGCTCAATGTTGGAGAATCTCTTGCGTTGCTCCTCAAAGATGTCGCCCTGCTGTGCGATATTGGGAAACATGCGTGCCAATTCACTCTCGATGCTGGCTGGAAATTTGCTTGAATTGTTGTTGCTGCTGTTGCTGTTCATGTTGCTGGTGTAGTGGCTGCTGCTGCTGCTGCTCTGTTGCTGCTCTGTATGGCTGGACGTGCGCTGATCAAATGAGTAAGGCAACTGCTGATCAGCTGCTGTTGCTGCTGTTGCTGTCTGCTTGGGTTTATTTTCAAATGATGATGTCGTTGGTGCCGTTTCTATTGTTGCTCTGGTTGCTGCTGCTGTTGTTGCTGCTGTTGCTGTTGTTGTTGCTATTTTGTTTAGCTTTTGCTGGCTTGCGTCATCTGCGTGCTGCGCTGCTTGGCTCTTTGCCTTCTCAACGGTTTCAGCGCTCTTCACAGGCACCGGCGGTGGTTGCTGCTGCTGCTTCTGTTGCTGCTGCTGCTGCTGCTGTTGCTGAGGTGTTGGCGATGTTGTGGGCGATAGACTCTTGCGCAATTCGCGCATTTTCGCGGCCGTTTTGAGTAGCTGCTCCTGTTCCACATTCAGTTGTGCGCTGTCCATGAGACGCACCTGTTCCCTGCTCAACTCATGATAGCCACGTCGCTGCACAAACTTCTCGTGTGCATCCAGCAGCTCATCGGGACCAGCTGCACCAGCTGACTGCAATTGTTGCTGCTGTTGGGCAACCAGTGCACGCTGCGCTGGCGACAGGCAGACGAGCAGCTTGGGATCAGCTTGTGTGGGCAAGCCCAGCCAGGCGCATTTCTCATCCTGCTTCACCTGACCCAGCGACAACTGTAGCTCGCCAATGTGTGGCAACTGTGGCAGTGGATAGGGCATCTTCTCCTGCTGCTGCTGCTGCTGCTGCTGTTGTAACTGTTGTTCTTGCTGTTGTTGCTGTTGTTGCTGTGGCAAACTTATGTTTTGTGCAACGCTGGCGAGCTCCTCAAGCATTTGCTCGCCATACGGCATGGAAGCCAAGGATTCGGTGCATAGCAGACGCAGTTTCTTAATGCGTTCCACATCCGACGCGTCAACTGAAATTGGACAAAATTGCTGTGGCTGTTGTTGTGGTTGTTCTTGTTGTTGTGGTTGTTGTTGTGGTTGTTGTTGTTGTCGATGTCGCAGTGGTGGTGTGGGTGGTTGCTGTTCTTGTGTGAATTCTGGTGTTGGTGATGCCATATTGATGGCTGTGCATTGGCTGTGCTGTGTGCTGTCGGAGCAATGCGAATCATATGATTCTTGTCGCAACAGGCTGCTAAGGATTGGTGGTTTGGTGGTGGCGCTAGTGGTGGTGCTAGTGGGATAAAGCATGCTTGCGGGTGGCGGTGGCACGGGCGGCGGTGAGGGGGATAACCTACTGCTAAGCGTGTCTGCTGTGGACACAATTTGAACAGCCGACGACGGCGACGACGAGGGCGACGATGGTGAACCGTTTCCGTTACCGTTTCCGTTACCGTTACCGTTTCCGTTATCGATTTCATTTCCGTTTCCGTTTTGATCGCGTCGCGTCATTTCGATTAATTCGCGCACTTTGTCCATGTTGCGAATGAATTCCTCGCGCGTTGCCGCCAGCGACGTGGTTGCAGCTGAACTGTTGGCCAATTTGCTCGAGCCACATTCGTTGGCCAACAGCTCGTTAAATGCTCGCGTGGGCGTCTCCTCTGCTCGCCCCTCTGCCGGCGTCGCCGTCGGCGTTGGCGTTGGCGTCGCGGCACTCAGCAGCGATGATAGCGATGAGCTGCTGCCGCCGGGCGATCTCCGATCTCGGTCATCGCTGGCAGCGCGATTAACAGGTGTGCTCTCCCGACTCGACTGGTTCACTGCCTCCGTTTCCGTGTCCACTTCCGTTTCAACCTGCAATTGTTGTTGTTGTTGGTTGTTTGTTGTTGTTTTTGTTTTCTCAAGTATTTTCTTTGCTTTGTTATTGTTATTGTTTTGGCCAATTAGCATTGCTTTGCTTTGTTCGTTGTTACTCAATTTAAGAAGTGAGCGCTAAACAAGCCCCAAACTGTTACCAAAAAAGCATAAACACTTCTGGCCTATTGCGCAATTGACCCCAATTATTAGCCAATAATATCTATGTAGACTAATTATCAGTGCTGTCCCTGAATATATATATATATATATATGTGCTCTGGCAGTTGCTGGCAATCCTTTCAAGCCTTTTATTTATTGCATCCCCGAAATTATTTTTTAATAATAAGTTTCTATTTTTTAAAAGACTATTTTATATATATAAAATTTCACATGAAACTTAAATTTCACTTGAAACTTAAATTTTATTTGTAAATTTGTAAGAACAGAAATTGTTTTTTTACTATTAGCATTTCAATCAACACGTGGAAAAATAATGAAAACATTTCTAAATTTATAAATAGCACAAAATATTTACTCATTCAAAATATTGCACTGAAAGCTAACTAAAAAATCATTAAAAAAAAAAAAGTAAGAATAATAAGTATATACTTCAAATGTTTAGTTTTTTTGTGATTTCTTAACTTTTGTCTAAGTTGTAATCAACAATAAAAGCCAAACATTTTTAATAGAAATTAACTATTTTGACAAATAAGGTTATTTGTCATTTAAGATCGAAAATGTTCGTCTTAAATTAAGTCGACTTTTTTAAATATTTAAAAATATATGTATTTTTGCCAGCTTACTTGTTCTTCCAAATTTTTTAAAAACCGATTTCTTAACTTTTGTCTAAGTTTTAGTCAACTATAAAAGCCAAAAATTGTCAATAGAAATCGTAAAACTATTTTTTAACTTCAATTGTCATTTAAGATCGAAAGTGTTTTATTCTAAATAAAGTCGACTTTTTTTAAATATTTAAAATATTCTTTGCATTTTTTAAATACTGATTTCTTAACTTTTGTCTGAGTTTTAGTCAACAATAAATGCTAAAATTGTGAATAGAAGTTGTAGAACTATTTTTTAACTTCAACTTTTCATTAAGATCAAAAATGTTTGTCTTAAATTAAGTTGATTTTTTTTATATGTATAGATTATGTTTCTTTGCCAGTTTCCTATCAGAAATACTTGTTCATTGCATATTTTAAATGCTGATTTCAAAACGCTAACTATTCTTCTGCTTTATCAGATCAGAAGTAAAAAAAGATTATGAATATATATATATATATAGATATAATAACAATAACAACCAGCTCATCATGGATAATTCAATAATTTCAAATATAACCCAAGGCAATTCCTAAAATTTCTTTCTTCTAATTTCCAATCTTTATATTCTTTCTGGAATTAGTTGTTAGTACTTCTTCGGTACAAACCTCGCACTCGCCCTCGGTTTCTGTTTCGTTGGAGGAGCTGATTGGCTCCGTGGTTGATGTGCTGCTCAGGTCGTCGTCGGGTCGATGGATCAGATTGATGGCATCCGTGTCGAGATCGATGTGCGTCCGTTCGACCAGAGCAGCCGCCTCCTCCAGTTCGAGTTCCATTAGATCGGAGACGCTGCTCGAGCCCGATGAGCTGAGGTAAACCAGTTCGGCATCCTCCGATTGGGGCGACAGGGTGCTCTGCAGCCGTGTGCAGCTCTCCAGATCGCTGGGCTGATCGAGCAGCTTTGTTTCCAGCACGAGAGCCAACGGCTGCTCGCGTCGCTTTTGGCGCCGGCTAAAGTCGAGTTGGCTGCGCGGATATGTTTCGTTTGCCTTGGGCGGCACAGTCGGACGCGTCTTCGCCGGATCGTTATTGCCGGAGGAGCTGGGCGAGAGGCCCGGCGTTAGATCGCCCGCCTCGCTATTCTCCTCCAGAATGCTGTCCAGGTAGCGCGGACTGAGCAACTGCGGCAGAAAGTGCGATTCGAGTGCATTGCGCTTCTGGGCGCGCATCTGACGCAGCTGCTCCTGGTGTTGTTCCACTCGACTGCTGGACGGCAGATCCGGCGAAGACGCTATCACAGCTATCGGCGATGTTGTCGATGTTGGTGTGCTCGCCTCCGTCTCCGAATCCGCCTCAAACACCAACGGCGATTGGAGTGGGCCACTCAAATTGAATTCACCCGAACTGCAATCGCTGCCCAGCTCCAATTCCTGAATCTGCACATCGCGGGCTAACTTACTGAACTGGCTGAGACTCTGCTTGTGCTTGGGTGAGGGGGATTCCACCAAATAACGTGGTTGTGGTGACAATGTGCCGCTGTTGCTGTTGCTACTGCTGGTGCTGTGTGTTGCTGCTTCATCGGATGTTGCTGCCGTTGCTGTTGTGCTGCTAATCTCCTCAATTGTGGGCTTACCTTTTCGAACATGTTCCTCTTCGTTCGTCTCGACACGTATCTGATGAATGATGACTTTGGTGCTGCGCTGCAGCGGCTGTTGCTGTCGCGCAGACGACGTTGCATGTTGCTGTTGCAGTTGCTGCGATTCATCGCTGCCTCGTTGCTGCGGCTGTTGCACAGCGGTTGGCAGCTGCTGCTTTGGTTGCACTTCTGTTTCATGTTGCTGCTGCTCCGCCTCCTGTTTGCTCTCGCGCACAATGCGATGAACTATGACCTTGGCTTGTCGTGGACTGCCTGGTGCTTTAGCTGCCTGCTGCTGCTGCGACTGTTGTTGTTGTTGCTGCTGCTGCTGCTGTTGCTCTTGTTGCAACTTGCTGCTCTTCGCTCCCATTGCTTTGATAGCCTTTACTAAGCAGCTCTCTCGCTGCTCCAATTCCACAGGCACTATGCGAACAACTGGCTGCTGCTTCAGCTGTTCTTCAGACTGATTGAAGAGTTCCTGTTGCTCTTCTTCTGCTGAGTATTCCGACAGATCCTTAAGATTATCTTCTGACTGTTCGAGCAGCTCCGGTTTTGACTGATCTACAGACTGATTAACTAGCTGCTCTTCCAATTTCTGCTGCACAGACTCTGCTCTTGACTGACCAACAGACAGATCTCTCTGAGCTGCAATGGGTTGCTGCAATGGGTTCAGCAAATCCTTTCGTTGATTCAAGAGTTTTTCGTTTTCTTCGGCAAACTCTTCCGACAGATCCTTCAGATAATGTTTTGCCTCTGCGAGCAGCTGCTCTTTGGCCTCCTCTTTCGAACGAACAGCTTCTTGATCTATTACCAGATCTTTTAGCTGATCTGCAGACTGATTGACTTGCTGCTCTGCCACTGTCTGCTGCACAGACTCTGCTCTTGACTGACCAACAGACAGATCTCTCTGAGCTGCAATGGGTTGCTGCAATGGGTTCAGCAAATCCTTACGTGGATTAAAGAGTTCTTCGTTTTCTTCGGCAAACTCTTCCGACAGATCCTTCAGATAATGTTTTGCCTCTGCGAGCAGCTGCTCTTTGGCCTCCTCTTTCGAACGAACAGCTGCTAGATCTTTTAGCTGATCTGCAGACTGATTGACTTGCTGCTCCTTGGATAACACTTTTAAATTATCGAATATCTGACCAGATGGGCCACTTAGCTGACCCAATTGCTTTTCCTGATCAACAGACAGATCTTTGTGCTGTTCTGCCACTTGAATCACTTGCTCCGCTAAGTGATCTAATTGATCTGCTGCTTGCTCGATCAGCTGATCTACAAAATTATTCACAAGCTTCTCCTGCTTCTTGTCTATCCCCTGATCGTGTGTCAGATCTTGGGCTTGTTCAGTCAGCAGATTTTTTTTAATCTGATCTTTTGATTGCAGCAATGACTCATTCGGTTTGCTCTCGCTGCTTTTGGCTATGCTCTTTTTGGCCTCAACCGCAGCTGTGACGCTGTCGCTGGCTGTTGTTGACCCATTTGTAATGCTGCCAGAATTTGCATTATAATCATTCTGATGATCATCGGCTGCCGTTAATGATGATGATGATGTCGCTGCTGCTGCTGGCAAATTTGCATCCGACTGCTGCTGCTGCTCCTGCTGCTGCTCCTCCTCTGTTGACGCTGTTTGCTGATTATTATTTTGATTCTTATTGCGCTTATTACGATTACGATTACGATTGCGATTACGATTATTTGGCATCGTCTATGTCGAGTTCAAGCCTGCAAAACTTTTTGTACCACAAAAAACAGAAGAAACAAGACTTCAAGTTTTTCTCCTAGTGTGTGTGTTTGTGTGTGTGTGTGTTGGATTTGTTGTGCCTGCTTGTTGCAATGTATGTGGCAATTACGTATACGACGCGTTCGCCGCCTTCAATGAGCTAAATCTAAAAATTGCTTTTATTCGTATGATTTTTTTTGTATTTTTTTGTTTTTTGTTTTTGCTTTAGGTTTTATAATATTGCTCGTTTTTTTTTTTTGTCGTCGTTGTCGTCGTTTAGGGATTTGGATTTCTCTCTCAGTGTCACTCGTCGCCGGACAGAAACACAACTAAAACTGAAAAAACTGATCAGCCGATCAACCAAAGCGACGACGAGCCGGCATTTTGAGCAGCGACAACGTCAGCGTCTACGTCGACTGCGACACTGGTCTGCCCGGCAAAAAAAAAATTAAAAAACACGCTTCTCGCTGCACTAATTTTGATCCGTATACCAAATATACATCACATATGTATATTAATATATGTCACATAATTGTTGGTCACTCAAAAAAGCCGAGCAGAAAAACAAAAATTTCGATTTTTCACATTTTCAGTTTCAGTTTTCCACTTTCTCTCACATCGCTTTTGCGGTTTTTGAGCATTTTTTTGTATCTTATTGAAATTTTATTTTGTTCGACTTGTTTCGCGTTCCCGTTTCAACTTCTGCTGACGGCGGCTGGCGGCCAAGGAATGGGCAATGGGCTGCTCCCAGCTGCCAAGCGGGAAACAGAAAAAAAAACACACATAGAAAAACGAAGAGGAAAAACTAAGAAAAACACAACAAGAAAATCAAAACAGCAACAACAACAACAACAACTATGCATAATGAGGCTCGTCTGATGATCATTTTAAAAATACATGAAGCATCGCACAGCGTGCAACATTTGCCTCAAGTAGTGGGAGTTGTGACTCCAATGGTGAGGGGCAGAAGTGCGAGTGGCAGGGGAAGGGAGATGGGAGAAGGAGGCTTGTGTTAAGTGCCAATGCAAACAAACAATGCGCAAAACTGTTTTACAAAACTTTGTTGTCGCTTTTGTGTCTCTAGAACCATTTAAATGTAAATAAACAAACAAATGAATATCAAGTCCAAGTCAAATCAAATACGCAACTCAAACACGAATGTTGCATAAACATTAAGATTCTATTTTATATATATATACATATATTTATATACACATGACGCTATAAACAAATTTGTGAACTGAGCTGTTAGAAAATTATTTTGCGCTGCTATTTTTCAACTACAAATAATGTCATATTTAATTATACATTTGGGCACGTTGAAATCTTTAAACCAAAATATACTTAATATTGCCTGCAATATCTATAATAATATTTATTTAAGAAAAATGCCAAGCAAATTAAGAACTCAGCTTTTAGCTGTTTTATTGCTTTTCAGCTGTGAAATAGCTTATCTCATATAAGAAATTGAAACATTTGTGAAGCGTGTTTTTAAAACATTGCTCTTTGAAAAACACAATAAAAACTATATATATAAAATATTTATATATATCAAGATTTAATATCTTTATTTTGTTTACGCGTATTTATTGAGTCTGACAACAAACCTATTGAAATTTATTATAATTAAAATCAGATGAAATGTTTTTTAGAATATCTTTTAAGTCAAACTTATTTTTGGTTTTCGGAACTCACTTTAAATAGTGAAGAGATTCTCTAAATCTCTCTAAAATCTTAGAAATATTTTTAATAGTGAAGTGGGTGTAATTTGTAAGACAGCAATAAACCTTAAGATAAAAAAAAAACTATTTTTAAAAACTCTCTAAATTCAATTACTTAATTTTAGGTTTCAAATAAGAAAGTAAGTGATTCTAGTTTCTCTCCACTGTATCCCAAAATTACTAAAGAAAATGTTTTTAAAATACTTTTTAAGATTATTTTATTTAATTTCGAGTTTTAAAAAACAATTTACTCAAAACGAAGCTGAATAGTGATGTGGTTCTATTTTGTCTCTATTGTAACTTATAATTACACCAAAATATAATAATAATAAATGTAAAATCCAAACTTCCTTTAGGTAAATTATTTAATTTTCAGTTTCCAACCTGAATAGTTAAGGTTTTCTAATTTGTCTCCGTTTAAAACTATAATTAATAAAATACCAATTTTTAAATATCTTTAAATCATAAACTATTTTATTTTAGGTGGCAAACATCACTTTGTGTGTATATTTATAAGAATGATCTTTCAAAAACTTTAAAGCGAAGTATTTCAGCTATAATTTAATTGAATTGAAAAAAAATGCAAATAAAATTTACCTAATTTACCCACTTTTACACAGTATATTCAATAGGCAATATGCCCCAACAAATCGCTTGCAACGTATTTAAATCACACACGGAAATATTCTCAGAGTGCTGTCTGCTCAGCTGCAGTCAAGTGTGTGTGTATGTGTGTGTGTGTGTGTGTGTGTGTGTGTGAGTAGCTATGTACAACTTATGGCATTTTCAAGATATTTTTCGTGCGTAATTTCTTTCAATTTGTATCTTTTATTTTGGTTGGTCTTTGGTCTTCGCTTTCTCTGTTCTCTTCGGTGTGTCTACACTTGAATAATTTTACGAGTTGAAATTGAAGCATTATTTTCGACTGGCAAAGTGTGCCGGCTATTACACACACACACACATTTATGTATATATAAATACATATTTATGTATATATATAGTCTACACAGATACTTATATATATATATATTCTACTGGGCCATGCGGTTAGTAGTCGTTGATTTATTTTTAAAAGTACTTAATGGATTTCAATTTGTTTTCTTTCTTTGACTTTAACCACCTCCCCCCTACGCCCCTACCTCCTCACTCACCGTTTCACTCATCTTCTTCAAGACACATTCGTCATGGGGCACAAAATAGATCTGTAAATCCCTGTCAGGTGCCAGACGACGTCGAGCGGAAGGAGAAGCGAATGGATAAGATAAAAATTGTGCACGTGATGCAAATGAGCTGCATGTGAGTAAGGTGGGCAGGGTGGTGGCGGGAGGAGGCATTTAGATTATGCAACAGTCAAGAAATGCACAGCTGCAATTTAACCCTTGAAAGCCTGAAATTACAATAAGCAAAAGAATGGCAAAACACTTCAAAAGCAGTCTTCACATTTTTTGCCTAATTAAAAACCTATTAAAACGATAATTACCTACCATAAACAGACATAAAGGCTTACAAACACCTACCGTTCCAACAACCCCTCCGCCCTTACTCTCCTTCGCCTTTCTCCTTCTCTCAGCACTCATTCAATTTATTTACACATTTTCCCATTTTTTTGGTTTCGCTTCCGTTGAGTTTGTGGGCCCTTTGGTTTTTAAATGGCCCAAAGCATTATCGGATTTTGTTTTCTTCCAAGTACTATTTAAGAACACGTCTTTCACATCATTGAGTATCTTTCTTTTCAACTACTATTGTAGAATTTCGATGGCAACATAAATAATTTCAACTGATATTCGTATCAAGTTCTGTAAAATTGTCTGAGTTATCTTTCGGTTTTGTTTGCACACTGTTGATAAGGTTCCCCGATATTGAATGAATTTTCATTGTGCGCATTATACACGAATTCGCATTGGGAAACACTTTTAAGAAATGCTAAGACTAAAGTAAATATAAAAAAATAAGTATTTCGAAATTTATGTTTATATTATTTCGCAAGAGCTACCTTTATTAATTCTGTAGCTATATCTTTAAATATATAGTTATATAAGATATAACTCCGCTAATCGTTCAATGGGCTTTTGTTCAAAAATATTTTTAATAAATTTTAATAAATCTCTCTATTAACACTTATAATTATACTGCCTAAAGTTTGGCATTATCAAAGCATTATTTCTTTCAGAAGATTGACTTCTTGAGCACTGAACTCAGCTAAAAAAGTTTCACCTGTCACAGAACCTAAGTTCTTTTGAGCATATTTGCTGGATGTGCTGGGGAAAATACAAGATTTCATCAACGGAATCCTTAAAAATTACATGTTCCAGTAAATGGAATAAAATAAGAAGTAGAGCAACCAATATCTCAGTGAAAACAGTGTAGTAGAATTAATATAAACAAAAATTATTCATATTTTTTTAACTAACAATAAAAATAAATAACTTGAAATCCGCTAAACTTGATAGTCTTAATCGTTATTTATCTCACAAAATTTGCAATCTCAGTTTTAAACTTAAATCTTTACATAAAATGAAAATTTAAATATGAATTTGCAGGGTATTTTGAAATTCAATGAGGCCTATTGATTTTGACTGTGCTTTGTTTTTGGTTGTTGTTATTTTCGCTGCTAATTAGCATAGATTTTTAACGTTGCCTTTAAACATTTGTTGTTTGGCTTTTGTTGCTTGTAAATTTGCCTACACTTTTGGTGCTGCATTTGTTGTTGTTGTTGCTGTTGTTGTATTTCTGTTTACGTATGCGTAATTTATTTCTCTCCCTTTCCCACTCTCTCTCTCACTTGCTCTATTTGTTTTTTACACACACATACGCGCACACAGATAGACACTCTCTTCGTGGCAGTTGTAACACAAACAAAGTATTTACTGAATTAATTTATGCCTGGCGCTCTTAATTCCGCAGCCACCCACCAACAGCGACGTCGACGCCGGCGCTGACGTCACGGCTGCGTCAGCAGCGCAGCCCGCGCACGCGGTGAGGTCAACGTCAAAGGCGTAAGTCGGCAAATAACAAAAGCAAAAAAAACACACACACGACTAGCAAGCGCAAGCAAAGCGGCGCATTTAGCAGTCAATTAATTGCTAAATCGTCGGTTTATATCAAAGACATTGCAAACTGTCCACTGTCCACTGTCCACTATCCACTGTCCACTGTCGGTGTCTGTTTGCCGCGTTCTTCTTCAATGCAACGCGTACGTGCGCCAACTGAATCGTTGACTCTTTGAATCGTTGAATCTGCATTTGAATCTCAGAGTCCCAAAAAGAAAACACGATATGGCGGGATAATGAGGAGAGCGGCAAATTGGGCTCGGGGGGCCGATGCCGGTCAACGACTGTTGTTGTATTTTTGTGTATGTGTGGCTGCTTTTTGGGCGCACAGTGTGACCACTTTGATTTGCCCACAATAGACAATAGCCGAGCAACGTTGCCTGCCTTATCTACTCGTTTCAAAAGTGAACGCGAGCACACTTTGCATTATAAGTTCTGAGGTGGCTAAAAATCGAACAATGATCTCAGCACCTCAGCCTTGGCGGCCAAGTGTTAAACTTTGCGCTTAATTACCAGTTGCGGAACAAAGTAAAAAAAGTTTGTCTGGTAAATGAACCCATTGACCCAACCCCGCACCATCCTCCACACACTATGCAAATAAATAACATACTTTAAGGTCGTTGCGTCAGACGGTAACGTATTGTGGTCCTTAGTTCTTAGTTCTTACAGTTACAAGCAAAAACAAAACAAACCTAAAACACACACACAAAGACAAATAAACACAGTCTTTGGCTGCTATAATTTGCTATAAATAGCATCAACTGCGTATATTTATACTAACAGCAACAACTGTATTGTGTAGCGCAGTGTAAGTGCTGTTATTTTATTTTCGTTTATTTTTCGTTTTATTTTATTCTTCTTCGTTTCGCTGTCTTCTGTCGGAACCCGCTCGCGATCGCACAACGTCAAAGTCGAAGTTCTAATGGCAACTGAAGCTTTGCAAGCTTCACACAAAGCGTCAGCGAGAACCAACAACAACAACAACAACAACAAGTGTTTGTCACCTGGCAACCCGACAGCGGCTACAAAACGTTTCCTCTACAGACTGCGACCGGTAACAGCAACAACAATCACAATAACAAAAAAAGAACTACTAAAAACTGCGGTGATAAGTTTGCCAAAGTTGTTAACTGCTTGTTTTTGTTGTTGCTGTTGTTTTTGCTATTGCGTTTGCGGTTAATTTGTGCTCAACAAAAGCTAATTATTGTTGTGTTCTCTGCCTCTGACTCTCGCTCTATCTCTCTCTCTCTCATCGACTCAGTCACTTTGTTGCTCGCTCTCGTTTTTTCGATTTCCTGCTACCTCAAATCAATTGAATTCACCAATAGCAAGCTTGTCTTTTATGTCATACCCTTCCACAAAACTATTGCAATTTTAATATGACTTTTGTCATAAAACTATACATAAATATATTTGTATCCTTTAGATATATAAAATATATTTGTTATTAAATAGGAATGAACTTTGTTCAGCTCATTTTGGTAAATATAGAATTATATTCGTAATGGAAAATAAATAATAATTTCTGAAATTTGTTTGATCTAGTTTTTTAAAGAACATTAAAAAAAGGTAATCCATCATTTGAAATAAATTTTAGTATATTCTAATCTATAATTGGATTAACTTTTATTTGTATAGTATTGCGAAAATTCTTTAAAATGATTAACTTATGCATAAGCAGACCTAACTTCAAATTCTTTGAATTTTACAAATAAAAAATTAAAACAAAAATTTAATTCAACATAAATTAAGTTTAAAAATACCTTATATAATTCAGGAATCTACAATAAAATACAAGCAATTTATAACTTTATAAGAGTATGCAAAAGTATACGCTACAAATAAAAATCCATTCCAATTGTAATTCTGATGATACAACAAATCACAGCTGTTTTGCTGAGCACCTAGTAAAATCAGACAGAAAGTTTTGGCATTTTGCCAGGCAACTGAAAGCTGGAAACAGCTTTCAATTTCATCCGGCAATCAGCTGGGAGCCAATCTCGGAGCAGAACGCTGAAGCCACTCGGAGCTTTGAAGTACACTTAATAAATCATTAAACAGGCACAACACAACTCTTTCCAAACGTTAATTACAATAGTCAACTTATCGGGTTTCTTTGAATTTAAATGGGTTTTTGTATTTTCGTTTTACTGTTTATTCAACTATTAAATCATTCATATAAATAAAAATAAATGTTTTATTGCATTCCAGAGTAGTCGACTTTTTAATACTTTGCATAAACGCATAGAGTGTTTCCGGTAGAGATAAGTTTAATAAACAAATTGCAAATAAAATAGTTAATTTATGTTTGCTTTTAAAAAATTAATAACAAAACAACTAATTTAAATCTCGGACATTTAAAATATTATTTTGTATTAGCATTTAAATTAATGCCATAACTAATAGTATCGACTAGAGTATAACAATCAATAAAGGCAGAACGCAAAATCAAAAATAACTGATAAAAGGAAAATCTTATCAGGCATTCAAAAAAATAAATACACGTTTTATATTGAATACAAAAATTTATATTTTGTTAAGTTTCGTGCACACAATCTGCATTTTTATCAATATTTAATCAAGCTGTTGCAATTCGCACAGCACATTTGCCAAAGCTCTTTAAAGTAACTGTAAAACGTGACAACCAAAACGGCAGAAGAAAAACTGGGCGTTTGAACAACGCCCAACATTTCCAATTTGAATAATAATAATTGTTTAACAAATAGATAACAAATGAACGCTAATTGCACTTGAGATCTGTTTCGCTTTCAGTCAGAACCAAATAAACATAATAATTTTTAACAACGCATTTATCTGAGTCATATGTCAAAATTCAAAAAACCTATAAACACATTTTGTATGCGTTTCGTTCAGTTTTTGGCAACCGAAACGATCGTCAAATTTGAAAACGAAAACAGGAAACACAACCCAACATCAACCAAGTGGCGCTACACAAAAAAAAAAGATACAAAAAAAACTACTTTTTTATTTGAAAGATTCAAAACTGTTCGAACTGTGGATACACTGCGTCCAAATTTGGAATTTCAACGATTTTAAAATCGATTTTTATTTGAATTGCCATAATTAAATAACTCTTTTTGTGTATCTGAACGATTTGTTATCCTTATAAATACGTTGATTTCTCTCATTTTACATAGATTTATTGGAAAATTTGACATATTGGAAAATATGTTATTTTCAATGTATTTCTAATGCTCAGATCTGTTGTTTGAGTAGGTTAATCAATTCTGTCATATTCATTGTTATTTTATTTATTATTTTATTAATACCGACAGCTGACACAAAAAATTGAATAGTACAGAAAAATAATGAACATAGTTTATTATTTAACATTCAGATTTTTAAGATTTCTGCTTTTTTAAAATCCAGTCAATCAAGTTTAAAAATACATTCATAGATATTTAGTTATAAAAATAAATATAAGCGAATTTATAAAGCTTGTGTTTAAGCAAGGAAACACAATTCAGCTGCAACTTGGTAACAAAAAAAGACAGAGGCTAAGACGGAAATTGGCAGAGACTCCAAGTGCCAAATGTATATTGAGTGGCTATAATCATAGACGATTTAAGTAAACAATATCCATGGGAAAGTAGAGGCTTAGAATAGATCTTTAGACTAATCAGCCATTTAGCTTAATTAATTATGCAAAATGCACATCCTAGCAGAATGTGTCGCCTTAACCAGGAAAATATCTAGTATCCTAGGGATGCAAGCTATGCGCTTCAAGGAAAAGAAGAAATACGAAGTGTATATGGACAGGGTATATTGAAATTGAATACTTTCAACTAAAGCACTCTTGTTCGCTTATACCATATATTCCTCCTAGGAAAACTGCTTCAAGTCTTGGATTCTTTATTAATATATAATAAATTATTAAGAATTATATATTCTTAGCCAAATACTTCTGCAATTCGAACAGAAGCTGTGGTTGGGAGGAGCTATTAGTTAAGAAGGGTTCACAATAGATGTAACATGTCCCAATGCTGGCACCCAAATTTATAGCTTCTTTACAGCTTCTTGTCTTCCTAATAATCCGCTGACTTTGAGAAATAGTGGTAAAAAATAGGTTCTTTGTTATTTGTTTCCGAAAATATAAGTATGTATAAGAAAATATAAGTTTACTTATTTGTACAAAGACCAAATAGCAATGCACACATTTACCACTTGTAATCGATAGTTGGAATTAGTTATTAATAAGTCAGTCAACAAAAAGTAAGTCAAGCCAATTGAAAATTCAAGTTTCCCAAAAAGTGCTGGCAGCTGTGACATTTCCCATTTTTGACTAAATAAATATAAGAATATAATTATATATTCATTCGGGCATTTGGTATCTAGCAAAGTAGAAACAATGGGTTGGTTGGCTGTGGCTTTGGGTCTTATACCTCAACCCATGAAATACGTTAGCGGTCAATGGCTTTCAAAGCAATGACAATCACTTCAATAGCTTTTAGCCAGTGGCACTTTAACTGTCGTCGCTCGTTTCATATTTTATTCAATTCCCACAGCGACATTGTTGTGGTTTCTGATTACCAAAGCCGGACACGGAGACAGAGAAGGAGACAGAGACGGAGACGGAGACAGAGACGGACACAGAGACGGAGACAGAGACGGAGTCGGGAAAGGGGACGGGGAAGGGGACGGGCGTGAAGGTGTGGCTCTTAACTCCATTTCTTGGCCAAGTGTCATTTTAATTAAGCTTTTTAGCCGCCTTAATTGAATGTGAGGCATGAATGAATGATTAAGTTGCTCCCCCAATAAGCTACTTAATAAATTAGCAACTCTCGCAATAAGTTTCCCACACAAAAAAAATCATTTATAGACCTAAGTTTCGGCCACGTTATAAGCCTAAAGTTTGATTGAACTTTTTATGATAATTGCCAATGACCTGCCAGTTATACTGATGTTTGTAACGCCTTTATGTAGAGTCCATTTGCGTTACCATTTAAGCCAGTTTCATTTTTAAATATACGTATATTAATGAGTCTTTTGCATCTAAACCTTAATTATTTACTTATTTAATTTCGCTTAAAAATCAGTCTTTAGAGCAAAATTCAAAAAGTATAAATTAAAACAGATAAAAAATATAATTTAATATTGATCTTTAAATATAAAAATTTACAAAAAAATATATTGCGTTTAAGTTGTTACTTGTTTATTGCTGAGCATCAAGTTTTTCTATCAGCTCATGTTTGTTTTGATCTATCAATAACTTATTTCCATAAAAATGTTTAAGCATAAATTTAGACACAAATGGATCGAACTATAATTGGAAATAACTCATTCCGCATAGTTTTTTTTTTTTTGGTGTACAAATTTAATGAGCATTCAAATTTTGAATTCTTTATTAATATATAATATATTATTAAGAATTATATATTCTTAGCCATATACGTATGTCAGTTCCCCAGCCTGCCAGCATGAATAAACGGATCTGAGAGGCTATAAGAGCTAATGACTTGGAATTTTAAAAAGATCTTCTTATAAACCAGCTTAAACGTAGACAAATGAACATATATATACGGGATAGATCATTAGGTACGGCCTTGATATTGAAAATAATTTTTTATATTTTATCAATAGTATATTTTTTATCATTTTTTGTTATTTATAAAACACACCCAAGTTATTGCCCAAAATCTATTCTCATATTTATTTCAATACTATCAACAGGTGAAATACAGCTGGATCTCAAAACATATTTTTTCAATTCCACTATATTTATGGCATAGATTAGTCGTAATTAATTACGTATCATTTATCATTTTTATTTATTTATGATTTCTTTATAAGAAATAAATCTTTCTGTATGCTAAATTTAAGAACTACTTCTTTTTAATATAATTAATAACTTTGGCTAAGTTTTTAATTCTTTTCCGAAAGTGAATAAACTTTATGAGTTTTGTCTGTTCTGTTAGATAAATTTTGCATACGAAGCAGGTAAACCATGTCTAAAAAGTAAAGAACATAAGTTGCTTTTGTTATTATCGCTCACAATTTATATTGACAATATTACATATTTGTAGTATAAGTGAAGAAACTTAAGCTTTTGCCGGCTGTCTTATCAAAATTAGTGGCATGTCGTTGTGACCACTGTTGTTGTTGTTGTTGTTGTTGCTGTTGCCCCGTAAACAAAGGCAGAATATTAAATAATAATGAAAAGTGAGCACAAATAGTATAATTAATATGCGCGAATGCGCAATTTATTGAAAGTTGTCGCTTGTGACAGGTGAAATTAAATAATTAGACACGTGTGTTCTCTAAATAAAATATTTTAAATTTATAATAAAATACCCAAATAAAAAGCCAAAAGCCAACTGGAAACGTCATTTGAATGCTCAGCCCCAAACATCCGGTCATTAAAAAATTAATTGAACTATGACCAAATGCTGCCCCAAACAACCCGGCATAGTATAATTTAAAACGAATTAAAATCACACACACACGCACACACACACACACAGGGAGGAATATACATTGCACACAAAAATTTATCTAGATCCATAGACAAATACAGAGAACGAGACAGAATATAGAGCGTATATTTTGTGCCATTTTTGGTTGGCCTTAATCTGTTTACAAATATTTATTATTTTATCACATATCATATCATAATCATCATCATATTCGAGCATAATTAAGCAGCGCTTTTCTGCTCTATCTTCTCCAAATACCCAAAACCCAATTATATATTTCATATATATATTCATATATAGGTGCTTATCGCACTTAGATTTAAGTATTTAATACAACGAAGGTCGCATTTGAATTTATTCTTGGAGTCGCACACACGTATAACAGTTTCATGAGCTGTAGCATTGTAGCACAGTTGGCATTTGTCTAGGCTAAGCACAGATTGGCATACATGAACATGGACATGAAATAAACGCGAAAGAAGAAGACATCAACAATAAAAAAAAAAAAATCAACTCGGAGCTTTGCGTTCGCAATTAGCGGTCTAATTTGATAAGGTTAATTAATGGCAGAAGGGAGTGGGGGATATATACAAAATAATAACTCACGTTGTGCTTGTGGCAAACTAGTAATCGTTTACCGTTGTTAACGCCTTCAGATGATGCTGTTGCTGTTGCTGCTGTTGCACACACCCACACAAATGCACACGCGTACTTGCAAGTCGTAACTGTTAAACGCTTAAACGGTTAGCGGGTAGCGGGTTGCTCACGATGGACCCGATGGACCGCGCTTCTTAACTGTTGTTGCTGCTGCGATGAAATTCAGCGTTGTTGTTGTTGGGTGCAAAATAACACTCGCACTTACACTCGCCCTCACACTGACACACTCTCGCTCGTATTCGAACTCGCACTCACGTGGCCAACTTGACTTGGCAAAACTTCTATAGTAACTAAATAGCAGGGGTCTACGGTATCGTATAGCACAAAACAACGGCGTATTTGGCGACAGCGACGTGCACGCTGGCAGCGATAGAGCAGAGTCTCTGAAGCACAGTGGTGCACTGTGCGCAAAATCATAGCGAACCAATAAGTATGCAATTGTTATACCATGAATATTTTCATAATTAATTTTCAGAAATGATCTAAAATTTCTGATATATTTCTTGACTTACGAAAGCTAGCTTTTAAAATTTATTTTTATATTATATTTGCAACAACTGCAACTAAATTATATATTTTTTTATAATCGAACCATAGTTCCCTATGCAGTAAAGTTTTCAAATTATTAAGTTGCCGCAACCTAAAGCTTCAATATCTCTAAAGCAAAACAATTGCTTACCATCCTCCAAATATGAACTGTTGTACAAATCTACTTTTTATAAATATTATTATTCAGAAATTATTTACTGAAAATAGCAAAAATGGCTTGTAAGATATATTGAAATTTTAGTTACACAGGAGAATTTCAGTTAGATTATTTTTCTGTTACTAAAAATTGTATAAAAATAATTTCCGAGTTATTTTTGCACATTATTTTCAACACTTTTAGATAATATGTGCCACTGTGCGGTGCTTTTTGATTAGTTTGACGTTGACTTGTTGCTGCCAACGCTAGCTGCGACGTCAGCGTCGAATGGTGGGTGCTATGGGTCTCAGACTCTGACTGCCTCTGCCTCTGTTTCTGCGACTGCCTGCTTTCTGCTTCGGTCTCTGGCAGCTCTGCTCTGTAGCCGGCTTTGGCTCTGGCTTTGGCATCGGCTTTGGCGTGACTTGTTGACGATTTGTTGTTTTTGTTTTGTTTGCTGCGAGACTGCGCGCGCTGTGTTTGGAGGGCACGAACCACAGATCCGATATTTTCCAATTTGTATGCATAAATTCACACACAAATGCACACACGACAAAAACAAAAAAAAGAATGTGGGGAAAATAGGGTGTGGAGCAGGAGGTGGAGGAAATAGTCAGGAGACATGTGCATGTTCTGTGCCTCTGCCCAGAATCAACTGGCTGCCGCTGTCCAAGCGCAAAACAAAAGAATCCAAACAAACAACAAATGTACACACAAGTTGCGAGCACTCACACACTCATCAGAGAGTGTGCGTTCGAGTTCGAGTTGGGGTATGAGTACGAGAATGAGTATGAGTACAACTAGGAGTACATGTGCGCATCTGGTTTAGGGCATGTGGCTCATAAAAATGACAATGGCGGAAAATTGCGGGTGGCGTTCCGTGGGCTGTACGAGAAGTTTCTAGATATGAACTTGTTGCACATACAACATTTTAATCATTTTTATTTGAATTTTTTATTCAGTTATGCTTTAAATAATTCTTTTTCTAGATGTTAGGAATTTAAATTTTATGTTTTATCAGCAGTTTTTACTACAAGCTTTATATATGTGCTGATAATAGTCGAATTCAACGAATGGCAATGTAAATGAATCTAAAACGGAAGTAGATAAAGTCGAATTTAAAAGTGCAAGATTGGGATTTGGATTTAAACACTAAAGTCTTTCCTGTGGTAAAGTCAACTTCAACTTTTTTTTTATATTTTATATTTATAATAAGGCAATGCTACAAATCAGGGGTATATCAAACACTCACTCGTATTTTGGTATATAAATGTATTAATAGGGTATGCCAATCTATAAGATACCACGCTTCCATTTAAATAAATATAATCTAAGCTTAAAAATACCCTGCTTTTTATTAAGCAAATCTTAAAAATTTGTATTAAATAAAATTATAAGTAGAATATGGCTTTCAATTAGATATCTCTAAGCAATTTTGCACTTAATCTATTTATTTTATTACTAAATTTTTTAATAGATTTTTAATAACAGAACAATTAATATTTATCCAACATTAAATACTTTAAAGTCGCGCTGCATAAGAAAAACATATTCATTATCATTGATAATGTTGAGATTAAAATTTTTTACAACGTGATTTTCCTTTCCAAACAATTTTAGTTGAACAGTTTATTGGTAAGAAATAAAAACATCAAAATTAGTTTAAAAATTTGTATATTTATATGAATAATATTTTTTGTCGCAAATATTGTCTACTGGTAAGAAATATATTTCTAGCAAGGACACAAATAGTCTAACACACTTGCTCCCAATATACGTAAATACTTTTTATTAAAAATAATTTCGAAGTATAAAATAAATTTATTACTTAAAGTTGAATTGGATTTTTTATTTTTCAGAAATATTTTCTATAATACAGAAAATATAAAATAGATATGCTCTCTGTTGTAAAAAACCTTTGTACAACTGCAAAAACATAATTTTGAAATTTTTTCCAAATTTTAGAAAATAATCGACTGAGTTAAGCAAACAATAATTCTAGGCTTTAGAAAATAAATAATCGTAATCAAATTTTCAAGCCGATTTTTCTGAGTGTTGACATATTATATAGAGTGTGTACGTATATTATGATACAGCTTTTTATTAAGATTGGCATAGACAGAAATATTGTTATGTATTTCATTAAGATACCCCTTTGGCAGCTTGGTGGGTATATAATTTGCCGCTTGCTGCGCCCCCTGCCACTTCCCCTTTCATTCACATAATGGCAGCAGCGCGTCGTCAAGCTCCAACAGGCAACAGCAAGGGCGTGCTCGCCCTTTCCCCCTTCCTCCTGCTCTACATATGAATGCATATGCATATGTTGTCAAGGGGTCGCGGGGTCAGTTGTGCCTCTGCTAACAGCAGACAGCAAATGGACAGACGACAGTTATTATTGCCTGGTCTGTTTTTCAGCTTTTGTTATATTTTGTTATGGTTTGTTTTCGCTTATGCGCTGAAATGTGCGCCATGGATTAAAATAAGAGAGAAATGTGATGAAACACAGAAACCGAAGCAGAGGCAGCGGCAGCGGCAGCGGCAGCGGCAGAACGGCCAGCAATGACTTTATGACATTATTGACAATACGACGAGACAACGCGTCAGAGGAGGTGGAGAAGTAAGGGGGAGGAATGGTTCTTGAGTTTCAATGACAATGTGAATAATGGGCTTTCTCTCTCTCTAATGCCATTGGCCAGGCATTAGCTGTGAGAGAAGCTGCAGGAGCAGGCCGAGTGCCTGCTTGTCAATGGAAAGGACAGTAAAGGACAGGAGAGAATAGAACAGAAGAGGACAGAGCTGGACAAAACTGTTCAGAACTGGACACCGAAATGATGATGGATATGCGCAATGACTGTCAATATGATCTATATTAAGACGCAAGGTGTATTTATATAGTGTGGGTCATTATTTATAAACGGAAGGTTGGTTTTAAGCAAGGCAACTACTTTGGACAGTCTTAAAGCTAAAAACCTCGTCAAAAAATGTTGACGAAAATATCAAAAAGACAATAAATAACAAATAACAATTTGAATGCTAGAGTCGCCAAACCTGGAGCGTTGATTGAGCACCTTCAATGATTGACATTTGTCAATCTAGAGTCACAAAATTTGTTTTGTTACTAGAACCCAAAAAAACACCCCATATCTTCCTTAATTAAAGAGCTAATGTTTCCAAACTTGTAATGAATATTATTAGAAACTTTTTTCTAGGCTATGTCCACCTTAATCATTGCCGCCTATTATCAGATTGTATTATATTGGTATCAGTGGTTATGTGTTGAATTTGAGCAACAACAAAAAGTGGTAGGTAATTGGTAGCAATCTGGGTATTGTGTTTTCAATGTTTTGCCAGCCTTGCGATATGAGATATGAGTTTAAGCATTTCCCCACAACAAATTCGAAAAATGGTAACATTGTCTTCAAAATTGGTAGCAAGAATTTAGAACACTGCATTTTCAATCAATTTTCAATCAATAAGAGCTTAACTATTAAAATTCATCTTAAGTGGAAAATCGATTTGTGTGCTTACGCATTATGGGAAATACTATTCAAATTTGATACCATGTTAACATATGTGTCACAAGTAGTTACAGTGAGATAACACTGCTGTTGGGCGTCGACTGGGTAACATATGGTTAACAGCAGCGTAAACATTAATAGAAAAAGAAAAGACGTCAAAAAACAGCAGAACGTGAATTTGAAAGCGTTTACGTTTCGAGTACCTAAAGTTGTAATTTAGTCCAATATTCATATTTTACTATAATAAACTTATAGCTATAATATAAGTATAAACAGAAAATGTATGTACAAATGTTAAATGAGGCTGATAATCCTAACTTTACAGTACTAATATTCAGCTTAACAGAGCAAGCGCAGCATGCATAAAAATTTAACAGAAATGTTTTAGTCCCAATTGTACAGCACTACACACACGTTTAACATAACAGGCACAGCATGCTGTTAAGGTAGGTTATGTTAAATCAGTTTCAAAAAGCATTTTTGGCGGCTTACCTGTTGTGCCATTTTGTGATGTTTGATTTTTGCGTGTCAAAAATGGCGTACCGCAATGCCGACAAGCATCCTTTTCCGTTTCCGGTTCTCTTTGCACACTTTTTGGTGTGGTTGCGCTGTAAGCGCAATAAATTTAGCAAACGACGAACACTCAACAAAAAAAATTGGTATGCAATTTTGAAAATTGCCAATATAGGAAGATTTATAAAAATTTTGCTTATCATAAGTAACAAAGGAACTAGATAGGAAGAATGTTTAAGTGCACCAAGAAAAAGCGGATACGACTTACTACCTACAACGCATCGCTTGGTAATTGGCGCTGAGTGAAAGCAAAGCATTCAACAAATTTGTCTATCCCAACTGACTTATGTGAAAGTTCAGCACTTCATTTGTCTTGGATGCTGAAGACTTCTATTCCCGGGTTCTCATTTATTAATAGATATATCGGAGCAACCTAGGAAACTAGACATGTTCGTCTAATCCTCAGGATGATACACGGTACCTCAAACTGATGTCAAACTGAACTGATGCGAGGGCTCAAATGGGTCAGTGGGGATTTTCTTCTCCCTTGCTGACAACTGTCATATCCTAACCTAACAAAAGCATTAAGTGTACACAATTTATAAATACTCTGGAAGAAAAACACGGCTTCTGGGAAATATTACTCCTGATAATAAGCTAAGCAGCACTTGGCGCCAAAAATAAGGTAATTTTCTAAATTTTCTAAATTTGTAATTTTTTTCTAAATGTATTTGTGATTCTTAACTGCTTACTGTTTTCTGTTAGCTATTGTTGGTTTTGAGGCTCACCTGCTGAGTGTCAATATCAAAGGACCTCTCGCCCGCTGTGCCTTGAGCACACTTAACAGATGCGCATCGCTCAAGGCGACATCCTGCAGGCGCAACGACGACTGCAAAGGTCAAATCGAATCGAATTTATATAAGCAAATTTAGTTTAACCTAAAGCACAATTTATTGAGTAGCCAGCAAGCACACAATTTTTTTTTAGATTTAAGAAAATTACAAACAATTTGTCATACACTTTTGGTCACACGTTTGGCGGGCAGCGGGGGCGGCGCCGACGGATTTGGGCCGCGACGAAGCGAACAGAACTTAAGCATGTTGCAAGCAGCACTCGACTGACGGCTCTGCAACAAAATCAAAAATCCAGCGCTCAACTCGGCTCTTTTGGTGGGCGTCAACGCTGGCGATAAGGCGATGGGTGCGATGATAAATCGATGGAAAGTTGACAGATTGCGGGGCTACGCAAGGGGGCAGATGCCGTGATGCTCCGAGAAGACCTTCAGGCAAGTGCTGTCGACGCGATCGAAGAGCAGGGAACCAAAGCGTCTGGCCGTATAGTCGACAATGAGCACCATTTTGCAGTTGATGCACTTGTCCCGATAGTGGAAGAGCAGACCCACCGTCTGGTGCACAACGTGATCGACAAAGCCGGGCGCCGAGCGATAAACCTGATGGTTGCCCATCTCGACAATGGCCCGCGTATTGACCACCACCTTGCTCCGCATATAGGCCGGCATCACCTCCAGCGTGCGGCGCACCTTCGACTGGGTGTAGAGCAGCCGATTCATGATATGACCGGGTGCATTGAAGGTATCGTTGCTGTCCCGTCGATAGAAGAACACATTGCGAAAGACAAAGCCCGAGGTGCGTCCCTCGTCGCACTGCCGCAAATAATCGGCCAGGGAGTTGTGCTTGAGCGGCATCACCACCTCATCCAGATCGACAACAGCCGCATAACGGTGATTGTCGACGACATTGGCGCGATAGACGCAATCGTTAAACTGGGCCACAATGCCCGCATAGTGCAGATCCTGCAGATGGCCATGCACATTCCACACGAACACATCGGCCAGTCCCAGCTGCTGATAGTGGGCCAGCACACGGAGCACCTCCTCGCTGGCCTCCACGTAGTAGAAGTAGAAGCGTGTCGCGCCCTGCAACCGATACATCTCCACAAACTCAACCAGGCGCAGCACATTCGAGTAGTTCTCCTGCAAGGGACCCACGCACACCGAAATCGTCCGACGCGATTTTCCAAACATCTCCGTCATATTGCGGGGGTAACTATTAAGATGGTAAGCCAAGCATTATTTTTATTGTCACCCAAACTCCGAAGATTTCCTAACTCTTTTTTACTTTCTTCGAGTTATCGAGGCGTGCTCCAATTAGCGAGCACAGAATAATTTTAAATTTCACTTGTGCTTTCTTTGGATCCCCCCAAAAAGGGAAAATAGTTGTTGGATGCGGAAAAGTTTTGCTTTAATTGGAGCAAGTCTGATTGTGATCAAATTGTTTTAATACTTTACTTTATTATCTTTACCTGATTTGTACATAACTGGGACTCAGATGACTGAGTCGATTGGAGGCATAGCTTAATGCAACCGCTTGTGGCAGCCGCACCGTCGCCTCTTTGGGCACATGAAGCGGACACATAATGCTCCATGCCGCAAAGCTGTTGTTGTGCACATCGTGCATGGCACCCGCCTCCTCGGCAACAATCTCATGACTACTGAAGTCCGCATAGCGCACAATGCAACTAATCTGCGAATCCCGCAGTTTCTCCGGCAAAATGGCAAAAACCCGCAATGAGCCAACAGTCACCTGATCCTCGTCCAGCAGCACGTTGCCTGCCAGTTGGAAAGGAAACTTGGTTAATCAGTTTGCTGTGATTCGTAGGATGACTGCAAAGAACTTATCGATAAGTATCGATAACCTATAGAAATTCTTAAGCAATCTGTTAAACAATTAAAAATAACTTGAATTTATTATATATTACTTATGCATATTGTTAACAAAATTAATGACTAAATGGATAACTTTAAATGCCTTCATAATCTTGTTAGTTTAGACATTGCTTTACTATGATTGGTATCAGTGTATTTATTATATATAAATTTTATATATATATAATATATATATAATACAAATATTAAATAACATAAAATATAACTATTCAATTTCTTAGTCATATTTTGTATTTTATCAGAATATTTATATCAAATATAATATTATAATAATTAATATCTAATTCTTTTAAATTTTTTAATCAGGTTTTGTTTTTTATTTTGCTCATCAGAATTAATGAAGAAAATATTTGCAACTTCGAATAAAAATGTAGAACAAGATGACTTTCTTGTTTATTGTAAATATGAATTTGTAAAATATTATTTATTCCTGGTTCTAATTGCTGATTTTTTTTTTGCCACTGCTTTGGCTTAAATGTAATTTAGAAATATTCTTCTAGTCAAATGGCGAAGAGCAGAAGATTTTCATTTGTATTTTATTAAAAACTGAGAAATACAAAATAATTAAACTGAGTCGTTAGGTAGCTTGGCAGACTTACTAATATTAACAATATTAATTATATCAATTAAAATTAAATTTATATATATATATATATATATATACTTTATATACTTTAATTTATATACTTTTTATTTAAATAATTAGATTTGTAACTTTAATTTCTATTTTTTATATATTTTTTTATGAACTTTTTCAAATGTTGAGAACGGTTTTTAAAAAATATAATAAATAATAATATATATTTATTTATATATATATATACATATATATATATATATATATGTATATATGACATGCTAATTTATTTTGTTCGCACTTATAATTCTTAGTTTCCACACACGCAGAAAAAAACTTGATTCCATCAATTAAAATCACAAATTTTTTAAGTGATTTTAAGTCACCATAATTTAGCAGATTTTAGCCAAATAAAATCAAACAGATTTAGAAACCAGTTTCATATCTTGCATATGATAAATGGTAACAGTACTAAAATGAAATTTTAAGTAAGAATTTTGTGCAATTTTTTTAATTCTTAATAAAAATTAGAATTTACCTAGTTTTTTGTAAAGAAATATAATTTCTATCTAAAATAATAAAGTGAACTGCCTTGGCGTAGCTTCAATTAAGTTGTTAGTCGTTTATTTTTCTGTGTGTACTCACGTATGAGATCCGTTCGTATATCGAAGTAGGCGGCATATATTTCATGCCTCAGCGTTGCATTTCCGATGCGTCGCCAGCTGTTGTTGTAGTTCCAATGCGGATTCGGCTTCTCAAAGATGAGCTGACGCTGCAGCAGACGCAGATCTTCGCGCACGCGTTCATCCTACAAAGGCGGCAAAGGTGCAAGGATTAGCCAAGTGCAATACGCACACACCACACACCACACACACAGCACACACACAAAAACACAGCTGAGCACTCACAATTGTTGTGCGCATGGAGATATAGAAGAGTATCAACATGGTGATAGCCACCAGACCGGAGAGCATAAAGTAAACATATTGAAAACGATTCTCTTGGGCCGCCAGCATTTTTAATAACTTATATACATATATATTTATATATATATATCAATGTGTATATATAAAATTTATACGTATATTTGTTTGATGAGAAAGTATTTTTAATTTAATTATTTGATTTCGACTCGAACAAAACAGAACCGAACCGAATCAAAACGAACCGAACCGAACCAAACAGCCGACCTTGAGTGGTACACGCAGCCGTAGCACCTTTGTGGTATTATCCTGGGCCAACGTTGGCGTCCAGGTGTGAATTACAGTTAGGCGACGACTTGTGCGACAAGCTGCCTGCTCGTGACTACAAGTGTCATGCTGCTCTCAGGAGTCGCCACCGCCAGTCGCTAGTCGCCAGTCGCCAATGGCCTCTGCTGCGGCGCTGTTTATTTATTTTTTCAACGTTAACGTTCACGTCGACGTTGACGTCAACGTTGACGCCAGCGTTGACGTTGCTGTAGCCAACCCCAAAGCGGCTCCTGTTGCTTGTTTACGCTCAGTATCGCTGAGTACGGGTCCCCCCATCGATTAACGATAACAGCAGCGGATTGGGCGTGCTTCGCCTTTTGTGTGTGTGTGTGTGGGGGGGGGGGGGAGGGTTTACAGTTCAAGACAAAACGTGCGCGTCTTTCAGTGTCATCATCGACATCGACAGCACCGGCATCAACATTCTATGGCCAACAAAACCAAAGCTACACTCGTAAAAACAATTGGCCCTTAATACTAATTGGCAAATTAAAAAAAAAGCATAAGAAAACTTTTCTAAAAACTATTCACAATTTATTTTTATTACAGTGATAATTGCCAAATGACACTTGCTGAAAGTCGATTGAATGTCAAGAAAATATTCGTTTATCTAGTTTACATACTATTAATAACTCTTCAATTTAGTCTAAAAAGTGCATTTTTAATAACTCTTTTAAAGACGTTGTTAAATTTTCAATTAAATTATATTTTAAATGAATAGCAAAAAAAAATATAGTAAATGTGTGTAAATATTAATTACATATTTTATTAATTTATATTTGTTTGTCCACAAAAATCAGTCAAGCATTAGGCTACCAAAATTGTTTATTAAGTTAATTATTTTTTAATTTTTCATTGCACATTTTTATGTTTAAAATCTAATTTATACGCAATTAATTATTGATATATCTATAAAGCTTAATTAAAGTTTATATTTGCTATGGCATAAAAATTGCGTCTTTCATTTTCTGACTTTCTTGTGCACAGTTAGCAATAAAAAAGCTTTAAAAATTAAAAGCTTTTCTGCTTATGCAAATCATATCTACTTATTTTGCATGATAAGCTTTTGTTCTCTTTGATTGAGCTTTAGAAAACTCCAGATTAATCCATTCTCTTGGTCACTTTCAGCTGGTGTCGCCACTTTCGAAATTAGTGTTTACTTCAACGCGAGTTTTTTTTTTTGTATTAATGCTGTGAATTATTTTTGCGAGTGTTTTTGTTTGTGGTTTCTGCTGGCGCAGAAATCGGGAAGGAGTCGGTAGACGGAACAGTTTGTGGCGCCCACAATACGCAAATGAGTGTGGCACCCACGCACTGACTAACACACACACACACACACACACACACACTCACACACGCACAACAAGTGTCTGGAGCAAGGGAGTTTTGTCGACGCGTATGCAACAAGTTAATCAACGTACGTTTCGCATGAAACTGGCGCCATTGGCGACTCTGTCAGCGCGTCATCCCCAGGCGGCAAGCGTCGGCAGCGCAGTCAGCGTTGGCGCTTACGTCGACGCGACTTTTCCGATTGCTGTGGCCGTTTATTTGTTTGTGTGTGAGTGTGTGTGTGTGTGTGTTTAATCGCACTTCAATTCAACATGAGTCGATTTCTAAATTGAATGTAATATTTCTCAATTGGAGTGTTCCACTAACTGTATATATGTAATAATATATATGTATGTGTGTGCATATGTGGAATTAACAATTTAAGCTATTTTTACACGACAAATGTAAAGCACAATAAAATCCAATACATTTAATACATTTGTCTAGACTGTCCAGTCCAGTAGAGAAAATATTGTATCTATTATTAAACATATAAAACGAGGGCGTATCCAAACATGTTGTCGAGGGGGGTTTGCGGGGCAATTTGGCCTCACCCCATGCACGCCCCTGCATATGCATAATGCATATACAAAATGTACACAGAAATATATATTTTTAATATTTTTGTACAAATTAACTTGTTGTTCGTTTTTCGGTGCCAAGCGAAACGATGGTGTAAATGATTTTTCAAATATTTGATTAAGAAATTCTCAATTTTGCTGGTAAATGTTTTCTTAATGAATAATGCATACTGACTATTTTTTGTACTTTGTTTAATGCTCACAAAAATCTCAAAAAAATATATATATAAATTTTTTTATGTTTAAATTTATGTATTCGATTTTATTTTCTTTTTTTAATTTTCAGTACCGACTGATAACAATGCCAATTATTGAGAAACAACAACTATTATAATACAAAAATATTAAAAAATCTCAAAAATATATATATATTTTATTTATATTTAAAATTATGTATTTGATTTTATACACTTTTGTATATTTCAGTATCGACTGATAACAATGTCAATTATTAAAAACTATTATAATAAAAAAATCATTATTTTTCACATATTTTTTAACAACACTTAAAGCACTGTGCAGTGACCACAAAAGCGATATTTTCTCATGGTTTTGATTTTCCTCAATTCTAAATAATAATTATTCGGCTTTGATTCATTTCAAGTCATTTCTCATTTCATTAAGCACACAAAATACTTTTGCGTTGTTTTTTGACAATGTGTTATTAAAAGCAGCAATTGAAAAATGGAAGATAGCGATTTATGTGGCAGATAAATAACAATCAACTGAAGCACTCACATAGAAATATAAGCGCTCAAGGAGTATATATAAATAAATGAAGAGAACTAGATAAAAAATATGCTGAACTCTCTGGCGAAACGAGAGGCGAAACATTTTATTGTTACTCCAACAAAAAAAAAACTCAGCTAAGTAACATGATTTCCACTGTTGAACGGTAAGGAAAGAACTGTTTATCGGTGCACCCACAAATCAAAATTGGGACTTCTTATCTGGTTGACAACTGATTACGGGGAACTTATCGACAGTCGTTGGTTTAGTGCGAATATAACTAATTTTGTAGTACCTGTGTATTGATAGTTTGTACACAGCTGCGCTCTTCCCCTTGCCACATCACCCGCTGTGCCGCATGACCCGCATTTGAGAGTGGCTACCAGCATTATTGCCAGTTACGGCTGCCCACCAGTAGCCAACTGTCTGACGCAGGCGCAACAAACCACATCCCAACCCCGGAATTCCATGTGAATAGTTGCCAAAAAAAAATAATAAAATATAAATCTCCCCTCAAGCGACTCGCTAACAGAAATTCCAGTTCGAGCGTGAGAAACGAAAGGAGATTGCGCAAAACTAAGGATACCCAAATACGAGTTCAAATCTTGACTAATAAACATGCACTCAACTATTGTATGTATATCAACTGGTTGTCGTCTCAGTTCCCATACACCCAGACGCTATACACAAAACGTCTCATTGATCTTGGGCACACGGTGGTGGTGGCATTTTTACCCACCAACAACCACCACTTAACGACTGTTGGGATCGCATACCAGCATAAACATTACCATTTCAATGCATGCCCTAACATAAATAAATACACTTAGAAAAAAATATTGCTGAATTTTATGAAATCACCATACTTTTGACGGCTAGGATAGCGTTTTAATCAGATGATTAATTAATTTTTAATTGCTTGAATAATTAGTAATTTAATATTAAAAACACACAAATATTTTAGAGAGTTGTAAATTCTTATAATCTATTTTAAAAAAATTAATCAGATAATTTTTTTCTAATCTAACTATTAACTTATAATTCCATGAATTTTCCAAAATGTGGAAAAATATGTCTTCTTGTGTTGTTTATATAATAATTTGAAACTGACATTATTATTTTTATTAGTAATTCAAAATTGTATACAAATATTTTAGGTAGATTTTAAATTCATATTCATTTACGACTTCAAGGCAATTTGAATGCGAGACTCAGAGAGATAAGTGAGTTTCTACAGTAAACTGATCCAAATTTGATCACTTTTACCTGTATTTCGGAAAGTTTAAAAAAAAAATGGTTTGACTTACAATTTTGAAAATATTTTTTGTACTTAATAAATATCTTTTTAATTTTGGAAAATATTTTACGTATATAAACAAATTAGTTTAAAAAAAATGTATAGTTTTCTTGGCGATTTTAATTTAGTCTGATTTTTTCTGAGTGCATATTTATGTATCTTGAACCCTCCTCTGTTGTTATGACCCATAGGCACGCAGGCCACCAGCAAAAAGGGGGCACGCCTGCGTTCTGGGTGCACATTTTCATTTCATGCGAAAGTATTTTCAATTGTTGAGCGGAACGTGGTTGCCCCTTTATTAATTTTGGTGGTGGTTTTTGCCACACTATAAATACTGCAGCCGATCAGCATTGTGGCACAGTTCAACTTGGAGTTTTACAAAGTGAGGAACAGACAAAACAATTTCAAGAAAAGTAATTCGAGCAGCTGAGCCGCCACTGGTTCCCGGTGGCGGCCAACCAAGCTAAGAATCTAACAAGTACAGTTATTTAGAACGCACATTAAAAACCAATTAAAAAATAATAATTATTTGTAAGTATGCTTTACAAATATAAAGGTAATATAATAATTCAGATCTTGTATGTAGCTGGCAACGGACGAGCACAATGGGACAAATTTATATTGTCTCAAATGGAGCATTATAAATTCAACAAATATTTCAAAATAAATGGAAAACTAAAGAATATTTGAAATATCTATAAGTAAATACATCACAAAGATCGAAACATTAAAAAAAATTAAATGATGTATAAATTTAACAAAAATATTCTCAAAAAACTGACAGAGTACGGAATACTTACAAGATCTACCATCAAAACTACATCAAATACCGACACACTATTAATAGAATAAAATGAAATTTATATTCATAAAATATTTGGAATATATATGATTAAAAAATTTACAAAATCATGACAACGTTAAATATCGACATATTATTAAAAATAATACATAATGTTTATATAACATATCCAAGAATCACCAAATCCACTAAACTCCAAATCGAATATTTTGCGAATTATCTAAACTAAAATCGAATCTTCTGCAAATAATCTAAAAAAAATACATCTTTTAAACCAATCATCGAGGATGTCGTCATCTACTACCTATATGTGTGATATTCTGGAACATATATATATCATATATGATTAAATATATATCATATGTAATTCTGGGGCATTGCTATAAAATCTTCCGCTCCAAATTACTTCCAATTAAATTTTTTGTGCCTTTTTCGTTTCACATTTTTTTTTTAGTTCTGTTAATGTTTTTGTTAACTTTCGTTATAAAAGCTATAAATTTGTTGGTTTAACAATATCCTTGTTTAAAATTTCCACCAAAAAAAAAAAGAATTCAAGTAATTCAACTTAGAAAATTAAGTAAAAAAAATATTGAAATGTAAAATCGCGAAATTTTTAACAACGCATATTGCCAATATCAGGCGTATTTTTGTTATAAAAAATTAACTTTGTTAATAATTTAGGTTTGTTAAAACGGTTACTTATAATTTTAAAATGATTTGGATTATTATTTTTTTTTCATTTTTTTGGCGCTCAAATTTGTTTACAATATTTTTTCCAGTTTAGTTTTTCTTTCAATATTTTATTTGTTTCCAAATTTTCAATTGGTAAGTTTTTAATTTTAATATTTGGTTTATTAGATCTTTATTCTTATTATTTATAATTTTTATACATTATTTATTTATATATTTATTTATTATATAAACTTCTCTCGATTTGAACCGATTTTTAATTTTATATTATTATTTATTTGTCTTAAAAGATTATTGTGGACTCGTCTGCATCCCTTTATTATTCTTATTTTTTTAGTTTAATTATATATTTATATATGTTATGATTCATGTACTTCCTTTTATTTATTTTTCAAAGTTTTTATTATTGTTTTTTACAGTTTTTCTTTTTATTCATTTTCTTCCATTTGGATGTTCATTTACTTTCAATTAAAAAAAGTCTTTTTACATAACTTTCGTAATTTCTTTGATTTTTATAATATTTAACATTTTAATTTATAATTACATTTAATTTCATTTGTAACTCCATGATTTTATCATTATGTGAGTAAACTTATTTGTTTCATATGTTTTATTTATGTGAGTTTTGTGTTTAGTTTAAGATCAAACTCCAAAGAAAAATATTGGTAAGTTTATTTTCATTTCGTTTTCTGCTTTTAAATTAATTTTTTTTACTCTTTTATTTTAACAAAATTTTAGTTGCTAAATGTATGCTTATTTTCATTTGGTTTCCACATGTTTCTAGTTATTATTACAAAATATAATTTTTTTTACTCATAATGATAATATTTTTGTTTTTATTTATTTGTATTAATTTCATTCTGAATTTATATATATATATCAATTTGTTTATTCGTTTTATTCACTTATTGTATTGTTTTGAGTTCATTATTTTATTTTGTATTTTAATTTGATATTTTTTACAAAAATGTTGTTTACTTATATTTATTTCATTAAATTATATAATATATTTTCGTTAATTAGTCTCAATAGGTTTAAAATTTATTTCTGCATTTATTTTATTCGAATATATTAAATACCTTTTACTATGTTATAATTTTGAACTTATTTATAAAAAGTTAATTTAAAATTGCATTATCAATATTTACTTTTTTAATTTTGCAACTGATTTTAAAAATTTCGACTTCACTTTAAAAATTATATATAATTTTATTTTTTTTTCAATTTTGTTTTAAATATTTTATTGATTTTAAAAACTATATATATATTTTTTTATTATTATTATTGTTTTTATTCATTTATAATTTTTTTTTGATAAATTATGTATTTTGTTTTTATTATTTATGATAATGTTTTTTTGTTACTATTTATTTGTACTTTTTTTATTGCATTTCTATAGGTATCAATTTATTTATTAATTTTATTAATTTTTTGTATTGTTTTGTATTAATTATTTTGTTTTCTTAATTTAATTTCAAATTAATTTTTTTTTTAAATGTGTTTTATTTTATTTATTTCATTAAATAGTATATTATAATTTCAATATTTTTTCTCTTGACCTAACATTTTTTATGTATTTATTTTTATACTTCTTTTATATATTTTTATTGTGTAATTATTTTGTACTTATTATTTTAAATATAATTTAAAAGTTCATTATCAGTTTTTACTTTATTTATTTATAAATTATGTTTAAACCTTCGGCTTCATTTTGAATATATTATTTTAATTTAAATTTTGCTTTTACTTGAAAATATATAAAGTAAAATTAAAGGCTAAACTGATTTTCGTCTACTTGCTTAACTTGGCTCATATTTAAAAGTATTTAATAAGCTTTGTGAGCCTAAAACTGACAACAAACAATAATACAAATGTATACAAAGCGTAGATATATCTATATATATGACCTAATAAACTGTACTATCAATTTTACTGCAACTGCTGTCTTTTATTCAAAAATTCAGGGTTTTATATTGAGAATCTTTTGAATTGTTTTATTGAGCAAAGTGGATGTCGTTGAAGGATTGCGCATAAATAGGTATACAAATATTTTCATAATATTTTTCTTAGGAATTACACATAAATATAAGAAATTAAGTTAAGCCACGCCCACAAGGCGGCTGCTGCGGCTGCTCCATTAGACAGACATTATCACTGCTTTGCCTTCGTCTTGTCCTGGTCAACGATGTCCTGGGACTCGCTTGTCTTGGCCGCCGTTTGGGCCGCAGCTGCTGGCATGCTGGCGCCACCAATACCACCATCACCACCATTACCATTTGAGTTAGCCGCATTGCTGGAGCTCTCTGGGACGGCATTGCTGTCCCGGTCGAACAGATAACTGCCGCCTAGAGGGCGTGCTCGGCCGCCGTAGGAAGAGCTACAAGGGGCGAGAAGAGAGCAAGCCTATCTTAATGATTTACACAATTCCACAACACAAAGTGTGCAACGGGACTACGAGCAAATTCCCAGAGTGGGTGCACTTAATTAGCTGGGTTTTGGCTGATGTGGCTTGCATGGGTGCAGCACCCACTGCAACTTACCTCTGTGCATCTCGCTCTCTGTCCCGACCACCCCCTCCGCCACTGCCACTGCCATTTGCACTGGAGCTGCCACCGCCAGCAGCAGGCGCAGCACCGCCTCCATTGCTGGAGCCACCACCACCACTATTACCACGAGAGCTCTGCTTATCCTGCTCGCCCAGATACGTCCAGCCATTCTGGCCATTGGGCTTGGCCATGTCGCCCATGACGCTGGTGTGGCCACCACGATAGCCATCGCTGCCGATGGGCGATGAGGAGACCTTGCTGCCGCCACCGCGACTGCCGTACGGACAATTGGCGATCAGATGGCCGCAGGGGGAGGGTGCGAGGGTGCGTTCGCGATCGTAGAACGGTTGCGCTCCCGAACGACGATCATCGTCATCGCCGGCAAAATAATAGCCACGCCCCGAATTATCGAAACCCGACTGACCTCTGAGTGCGTGGGTGCAATTAAATTGTTGGGTTGCAAGGATAGATCAGGACAGCAGAGGACAGATTGTGGATGGTTGTTTTTGTGGGTGTGCATTAAGTATCCGAGTACAAGTTGAAGCGTAGGGAGATCCAGAGTTCATATGTAGTTTTTGTTGTTGTTGTTGTTGTGGTGTTTTGTGTTATTAGTAAACATTGTTGTTGTTGTTGTTGTAGTTGTTGTAGTTGTTGTTGTTGTTGTTGATGTTTTTGTGTTGTATGTAAAGAGTAAGAAAGTGTTAGCATTGACAACAATTGAACAATTAAACACACACACACAGAAACGACACAGTTTTTGACAATAGCACAAAATATATATATATACATATAGTAATCAGGATAGCGATACCTGTAGGTCTCATCCCATGGACGATAATTGCCAAAATCATACCTTGAATAGTAGCGGTCATACGGATCGTATCTGTCATAGCCTGACCGCATGCGATCGCTGTAGCGATCTGAAAGCAACAAGTTTTATTATTAAGATTAAAAAGTACAAAATTTAGTTTGAAAACAATTACTTAAAAAATGAATAGAAAACATAATAAATAAATTGACAATAACAAAAAAAAAAACAGAATTTTCCAATTATTTAGCAGCAAGTTTTAAACTTATTAATTATTGCTTTAGTTTCTTGTAATTTAGATAAAATAAAGAACAAACAAAAGTAAAAGTGTAAATTTAAATTTAGATATGATATTACTTTTTTTCTGAATATTATTACACTGCCAAAATAATAGCAATATCAATTGAAGTTAAACCTAACTGAATTATTTTATTGTATTGTCTTTGAGAGGTTTTTAACATTAAGCTATTTGCTTAAATATAATTGTTAATGTCTTGATTTTTTTTATTAACTTAATAAGCCTGGTTGTGATATGGAAATCAAATTTTATAAGACTTGTTACTAGTTGTAATTATGGTCTTGCTTTAGTTTACTTGAGTTAAGCTAATGATTATCTATTTTTACTGTAATAAATAATAGCATAAACGACTAAAAACAAAAACATGATAAAACATGATGATTTTATGAAAAATAGAAAATCAATATCTATGAATAAAAAACAAGGTTCCAAAACTGTTTTTTGACAAAGTTGCCCGATTCTTCCTTATGCGATCTCTCACTCAATCTTCTTAACTTTTTTCTAAGCTAATAAAGTTTTGTCTATTTTCAATTTATATTTTACTTTTTATTATAAGACTTTTATTAAAAATTGCATTTTAATTATTCATATTTAATTTTATACCATTTAAATGGTTACTTTAATGTTGATTTCATTTTTTTTTTTTTATTTAAATTTTAAATTGGTTTATTTTCTTAAACTTTTTTAAATTGTGTGTCTTGTGTTTAGTTCTCATTAAATAAAAAAAAAATATATAAAAAAAAAATTAGACTTTCTTCCTGAAAAGATTGACTATTTTGTACATAATATTAAATACAAAATTCATTTAATAAAAAGCTTGTGGCAAAAAATGAAAGGCGCAATAAGAAGTTCTTATTGGTTTTTTTTATTGTGGTTGTGATATATATATAAATATATATATAACTAAATATATATAAATATATATATAACTAAATATATATAAATATATATATAACTAAATATATATAAATATATATATAACTAAATATATATATATATGTCTATCTTTTATCTTATCTTCCTAAAGATTTGTTTTCAGTATTTGTCATCTATATAATAAAGTGACCTTCAGCAAGGGGACAAATATAATACAGCTTTTATTAAGAATGGATTTTAGCCATATTATATAATATATAATAAATTCAGCAAAATTCAACTTTGCTAATAATTCTGATTTTTATGTTTTTTTATAAGTTGCAAATTGAAATTTTACTTAGAATGGGCATAATTATTAGTTAAAATTAAATTTCAAAATTAAATTAAAGCAAAAACAATTTACTATGCAAGTTGTGACTCACCGCGTGAAGTGTCACTGTAACGATCACCGGAGTAGCGATCACCGGAGTAGCGATCACCGGAGTAGCGATCCCTGCTGTCGTAGCCCGCGTATCCCGAGTAACCCGTGTAGCCCGAATAACCAGGATTGCGATCGTAGCTGCTGGAGCCACGTTTGTAGTAATCATCATAGCCGCGTCCCTCGTAGCGATCATAGGTGCGCGGGGAGTAGCGATCGTCGCGACTGTAGGATCTGTCATAGTCACGATCCCGATCCCGATTGCGATCATCGTAGCGATCATATGAGTAGTACCAGGAGCTGCGCGGCTCCTCGCTGCCCCGACTCGAGTAGCCGCCGCCGCCGCCGCCGCCGCTGCTGCTGCCGCTGCTGCCATAATTCCGATCCTCGTAGCAGCGGACGCAGCGCGACTGGCGACTCTTGCCGTTGCCGCGCAGCACGGAGTCGAGGGCGCCAGCGGGCGCCTGCTTAACGCTGTCAGTGGGCGTGGCAGAGCGCGCCTCTGGTGCTCTCAGAGCGGCCTGGACGCAGCAGACAACGGCCAGGCAGAGTAGCTGCAAAGAGTTGAGAGAGTTACGTGATCATTAGCTTATGGTTTATGGATAGATTTCACAGTCCAGCGATCAAGTGGGCCAAAGCCCTCACACCTACACACACCCACACACCCACACACACCCACACACACCCACAGATAACCGCGGCACGTACAGCCTCCAATCATAATTGACGAAAGTTCAGCTTGAAATACAAAGCCATGTGTAGAAATCATCAGCGTCATTATCATCATTAAAAATGGACACATTTGGGGTCAGAGAGCGTGAAATATGATCAATGGACTGGCTCTGTGTCGATTATGCAATAATAAGCAATAGATTAGGGCAACAACACCTGAGCCCTTTGCTGCCAGCAAATATGTTCATATGTAAATCGTCAACAAAAAAAAAAAATATAATTAAAATTAATCCTCAAATTTGAATATGCATAAAATAGCATTGACATCATTTTTGCTTTCATTCATGGCTCAAAATCATATAGTTGCGGTTCGCGGGGGGTGCCTCAAAAAAAAAATAACCACAAACTCACATGTGTATATAGTGTGTGCACCTCTTCTCCCTCTTCTCCATCAAATGGAGTTAATCATGGTAACATGTTGGCAAGTTGGTCCGCCACGCTTTGTTAGCCAAGCATCAGGAACAATTTCCGCTTTGGGGTTGGCTATATGGCCAAAATAATGCCAACCGACTGGCCAATCTGCAGATCTCGAGTTCGTGACTCGTCACTGACTGTGTGCACACTTTATTAGAACAATTAAATTTTTACCATTTTATTTTTCATTCTATGGTATATATCACATTGCTGTCGGTCAGCGGTCGTTGCCATCATTAATTTCGTGTCTGATTTATGCATATTTTTTCCATTTACATACTATTCCCAAAAAGTTATGATGTAATTGCTACAGTTATGCAATCGTGGGTGTTATTAGAATAGGGGAAGGTCATATAATATCATATAATTATTATAATATAGATATTATATAAAATTCTTGTATACAAAAATAAATGTAATCTGAAGAATTTTATAATTTTTTTTTATATACCATATATATATACATATCTCCACATATGCTTAATCTTGAAAGTCTCTGCAGAAGTGGAGAATTTCAGAATTTTATATTTTTATAAATATTTACTATATATATACTATATATACATATTTCCACATATGCTTATTAGCAAAACTATAACGTCTCGGCAGAAGGAGTAGGTTTATGGTTTATGATATCTTATTTGCACAGTGGCTATCAAATAAAAAATATATATACCTAATTAAAAAAAAATTAATGATCTGCTTGTGTTTTCTTACACTTAAAATACATTTAGAATGTATATTTATATATATTGTTCTTCAAAACAAAAGTTTTTAAGTGAAATTTTTCATTTTTGCATTCATTTCAAAAAAATTTGTATATTTAAAACGAGTAATTTAATCCAACATATCCTTATATAAAACAACAAAATAGACATGTTTGACAGAAAATATTAAAGTCGTTTTTCAATAGAATTTAAATATTTCCCAACTACTTTACTATTCTATATACAATTTCCATTTTTATTCTGTTTGATTAATTTCAATGTTATTTACCATAAAAAAAATAAATAAATAAATATTCATTTAAGTACTTAAATAAAAACTAAAGCAGAGAAACCTTTAGACTTTGATAATTCAGTTGAGTGTAATTATTTAAATTAATCTTTTGAGCAATACAAAATTATTTGTTAATAATTAAAAAATCGTTTTTACTGTGTAATAAATGCTTGTTACCTTCCTAACTTTCTTTTATATATAGAATATAGAATAATATAATATATAGAATTAACAAAAATTTAATTTTAATAATTTATATATTTATTGAAAAAGATATAGAATAATATAATATATAGAAATAACAAAAATGGAATTTTAATAATTTATATATTTATTGAAAAAAATACACTTTCTTACTAAACTGAGAAATAAATAAATATTTTCAGTGCGAAAATTAATAAAAGCAAAAACATTTGGCGTCAAATTTTAAAATCACAAATCTTTAATTAAATACAAAATAATATAAAAAGTTTTAGTTTTATTGGACTGAAAAAGTTGAATAGTTTATCAGTTTTACCATCACAACTTTTATGTTATATATTCTATATTCTAAGCATGATCATTAGGAACTATTTATGTTTATTTCATGAAGGTGTCGAAACTCCACAGTGGAAATTTAAAATTTTAGTTTTGATTTTTCAATAAGTTTTGTTTTTACAATATTAACTATTTTTTCAAAACTCACCAATTGCAACACGTGCATTGTTTTTAGTTGTTTTTTTTTTTAAATTTTATTTAAATTCACTAAAACACTTGCACAAATATTGCCAGGCACGACGAGTGCCCTTCTTGGGATTCTTCTCGATTAGTATTTGCCGCTGGGTGCACAAATCCTTGGCGCGCTTTTCAATGCTTGGAAAGATCGCTCGACGAGTCGCTGGCAACAGAATTGAAATCACGAATGTGCTGCTCAGGCCGGAGCCATGGGTATTTATTTGAAATAGCTACCAAAAATCGCTGGAGCACGTTTTGGTAGAACCGAATCGGAGACCAACGAGACTCACAGAGAAACGCACTGAAGCGCGATGTGGAGTTGGCCGCAAGGGGTTGGCTGGAGGGGCAGGGAGGCACCGATGGCTCTATGTGGAACTGAGCTGTGGTATGTGGTGTGGCTGAGGTGTTGGCATTTGGTTGGGGCATCGTTTTGTCACTTCACCTCCAACACCTTGCGTGTTTTCTGGCCAAGCCCCGATTGAATCTCAATCTGAGTCGGCTTTCGTGGTTTTCACGGTCAGTTTGGCATTCGTAGAATGCTGGGAGGAGGATGTGTCTGTTTGGTTGTTTTGGGGGCGCAACCTGTCAGTAGTTGTTCCCAGACATTTGGGGCTAATTAATGCATCTTCTCGCATTGCGTAATACTTGGGTGTATTCCTGTCTGACTCACAGCAAACTGGATGAATCTTGGATTAAACGCGAAAAAATTAGCATTGCTAATTGCGACAATCGTGTTCATTTTTCAGCCGCTTACATAATCCAAGACCATGAAAAGGGTTTAGCTCTGCTCAAGAAGTCATCAAATGGAACAAAAATGGAGGACAGAGTTGGATTCTCTTTAATTTCAAAAGTATATGGATATATCAGAAAACGAATTTTGAATACCACTTGAGCCAGCTAAATATATATATATAAAATATAAAATGTGATCACCAAACAGTAAAAAATAATAATAAATAATGCTTGTGCAGATTTAAAACCTTTTCAAATTTAAATTTAAATTATAAGTAAAAATAATAATAAAAAATGACTATGCAGATTTTAATTACTTTTGAAATTTAAATTTAAATTATAAGTAAAAATAATAATAAAAAAAGCTTATGAAGTTTTTAATTACTTTTAAAATTTAAATTAAAATTATAATTAAAAATAATAATAAAAAATGCTTATGCAGATTTCAATTACTTTTAAAATTTAAATTAAAATTATAAGTAGAAATCCCAAAAAGTAAAAGAAGTTTCTCAAAAAAAAATAATAAAACATGCTTATGCATGTTTTTAATTACTTTTGATAAATTTAAATTTAAATTCTAAGTAGAGAAAGATAATAAATGCCAGAAAGTAAGAGAAGAAGATTATCAAAAATAATAGTAACAAAATGCTCGTGCAGATTTTAATTACTTTCAAAATTTAAATTTAAGTTATTAGAAAAAATAATAATAAAAAAATTCTTATGCGATTGTTAATTACATTTCAAATTTAAACTATAATTATAAGTAGAGAAAGATAATAAATGCCAGAGAGTAAAAGAAGTTTCTCTATAATATAATTATAATAATTATAAAAATTGCCTATGCAGATTTTAATTACTTTTCATATTTAAATTTAACTTATTAGTAGAGAAAGATAATAAATCCCAAGTAAAAGAATTTTCTCAAAAATAATAATAAAAATGCTTATGCATGTTTTTAATTACTTTTGATAAATTTAAATTTAAATTCTAAGTAGAGAAAGATAATAAATGCCAGAAAGTAAGAGAAGAAGATTATCAAAAATAATAGTAACAAAATGCTCGTGCAGATTTTAATTACTTTCAAAATTTAAATTTAAGTTATTAGAAAAAATAATAATAAAAAAATTCTTATGCGATTGTTAATTACATTTCAAATTTAAACTATAATTATAAGTAGAGAAAGATAATAAATGCCAGAGAGTAAAATAAGTTTCTCTATAATATAATTATAATAATTATAAAAATTGCTTATGCAGATTTTAATTACTTTTGAAATTTAAACTTAAATTATAAGTAGAAAAAGGTAATAAATCCCAAGTAAAAGAATTTTCTCAAAAATAATAATAAAAATGCTTATGCATGTTTTTAATTACTTTTGATAAATTTAAATTAAAATTATAAGTATAGAAAGATAATAAATGCCAGAAAGTAAGGGAAGAAGTTTCTCAAAAATAATAGTAAAAAAATGCTCGTGCAGATTTTAATTACTTTTAAAATTTAAATTTAAGTTATTAGAAAAAATAATAATAAAAAAAATTCTTATGCAATTGTTAATTACTTTTTAAATTTAAACTATAATTATAAGTAGAGAAAGATAATAAATTTCAGAGAGTAAAAGAAGTTTCTCTATAATATAATTATAATAATTATAAAAATTGCTTATGCAGATTTTAATTACTTTTGAAATTTAAACTTAAATTATAAGTAGGAAAAGATAATAAATCCCAAGTAAAAGAATTTTCTCAAAAATAATAATTAAAAATGCTTATGCATGTTTTTAATTACTTTTGATAAATTTAAATTAAAATTATAAGTAGAGAAAGATAATAAATGCCAGAGAGTAAAAGAAGTTTCTCAAAAATAATTATAAAAATTGCTTATGCAGATTTTAATTACTGTTCAGGAAGAGATAAATGTGATAATAAATGTGAGTAGCGAACAAGTTTTTCAAACAGTTCTGAAACCAAGGAAAAGAACCAAAGAATCGAAATAGTTAAATTAATAGCATGATATATTTATTATATGTATATATAAATATTATTATGATATAATTGTTATACCTTTGATAGGGTAGCACTGAGTAAAAATATCAAAAGAACTTTACGCAAGAGTGAAAAAAGATCGCGTTGCTCCTGCTGCTTATTTCATTTAATTTTATTTAAGTTGCCATCTTTTTCGTCTGCCTGCGCAGTGAACCCCAAATGGAGGTCATTGGCAGTTCACCAGTCAACTAGATTTGGATTTACCATTTGCCATTTACAACGGCGACAAGTTTAATTAAACCACTTAATTTTTGTTTGTCTAATGCGAGCAGACGCAATTTAATATAGTTTTCAGTATGCTACAATATATGCTAAATATGTTCACAATTGTGGTTTTTGTTTTTTTTTAGGTATACGTTGTGTGGTTTTGAAGATTGCATCTAGTTTGCTTCATGGAAGAACAATTTGTCATACGAGTACGAGTACGAGAGTAGTTAGTCAATTTAAGTATCTAGGCAGCTCCAACGGAAATAGTTTTAAACAATTTTGCTAGTTTAACAATTGGCTACAAAATACAAATATTATTGTCACATTTTGGTTGAGTATCGCAAGCAGAGGCCAAAATTTGCCAAGAAGATATCACGAGTGGGCCAACGATGACGCGGACATGGCGCCCGCTGCGGCGATCTCATCCTGGAATGCCAGAAAGCCAAGCTGGGCATGCGATGCCTCGTTCAGAGCACGCGATCGTATACAGGCTCGATACTGATCCGCACTCAACGATCCCGTGCAGATCTGTGAAAATGCAAAGTTGAAGCGTCAAAATGGTCTCATTTCAACACCCGTCTTACTTTTGGATGCCAGCGATGAAAGATGCCCGGATCTGTGGCGCGTATGATTTTAATTTTAGATCTTACGTACTTCCGATAGAGCATCACATCCTCGCCGCCCCAACCAATGATTTCCTCATCGAAGCCGCGCACTTGCAGAAAATCCGAGCGATACTGGCACGTCATCCCATAGCCGAAATCGCGCCAGAAGCCCGTGTCCCTCGAGATCACCAGCTGCTCCTCCTCGCTGGGCAGCGCCTTGCCCTGCAGCGTGTACACGACGTGCGGATTGTAAAGGCTGAACACAACTGGATAATAAACCTAAAACCCAGATTTGTTAGTAGCGCACATGTCCATCCTTCCATTGCTGGGCTATCTACCTTTTTGCCGGGCGAGGTGTTCCAGCGACAGCGCTCCAGAAACTTGGCCGTGAACACAATATCCACATCGCACATGAAGAGCAGCGCATCCTGCGTCACTTTTGCTGCCTGCGGCTGCACATGCTCAGCACCCAAGCGCAGCGCCTTGGCTGAAAGTAGTTGTGGTAGTTTCAAAGATTGAGATTAGAGTTAGTAAGCTGCATCTGCTACTATTTCTGTCTCATATCCAACTATATCCCAAGAAAAAAGGTGAACTTAATATTTTAAATATCCCATATCAAATTCATCATAAAGATTAAAAAGTTGTTCGAATAATTTCTAATCTCCGACGAAAAATTCTTTAAATTAAAACAGATTTTATACCCGGAACCCAAATTGGTTTTGTGCAAATGTGTGTAAATAGCAGAAGGAAGCATCTCCGATCCCTTCAATTATATACTTGATCAGCCGAGTCTATATAGCCATGTACATCTGCCCGCCCGTCTGTAAAAACACGCTGATATCATAGACTATATGAGCCAGAGACTAGAAATTTGGAATATAGGTTTTCGTACATCCGACGCAGTTCATTTTATTTTAATTTTATTTTATCGATAATTGCCTCCGTTTACAGATTGTGGATAAAGTTTGCTTTCCGTTAGGAAATAAAACCACAATTTTAAATGTAGAATATTGTAATAAATAAATAATATGCATTTGCATAACTTGCATCAAGATAGGATAGGAAACACCCAAGTTATAGTTAAAAATATATTCCTATATTGATCAGATTTCTACCAATTTCTGCTGCAAGCATTTTCTGTATGCATAAATATGCAAGTGCATGTGTGAGAAAGAGATGGCATGATGATCGATGCGAGCGTAAATATGTTTTTGTGTGTATTCTGAAGAACGCCGTTACCTACTATTGCGTGTGCGTGTGTATGCATGTATGCATGTGTAGGTCTTTCTAGCCAACCAATTAGGGATTGTGGGGAAAAATATGCCCTGCATTCGCTTTTTTTTTTCTTTTGAGTGCCTTTGCTTGCTATGGGAAATGACTTAGCCTGCTCATATCAAATCTTGTTAAAGGGAAATTTGCCTATAAAATGAAAATATTTTTAACTACTGGGTTCAGGGCAACTCGACCGCAGCATTTTTACTTGTAATTTCAGAAGAATTGTATATTTAATAAATAAATAAATAAATTTAAAGAATGATAATAAAATAAGAAATTCTTTTTCCTCTTCTCTACAGATTCCAGGCGTCCTATAATGACTAATGCAACATCATTGTTGCAACAAGTGTCCTGGTTTAGCACGGATTACTGCAGAGCAGCTTGGGCAATGTGATTCTTTGATTCTAAGTTTACACGAAACCTTTCTTAAAGTGTCCTCTCCCTTTTCTAGATAACAGTCTTGCAATTACCTTTAATATTTTGGTGACAAGGCACCCAAATTAAACTGAAAGATTTAGGAGCCGCTTGGCTAGCAATGTATATGTTAAAATTTCCTGGACTGACTTTGATTCTCTTTAAACAGTTTAGTGGTTCTTTTAGGGATAGAACTTTGGAGTGGAAAACGCAGTAGTGCATTGGAATACTAAAGGATTTTCTAGCTTTGGGCTTGGGCCTTTAATAAATAATAAATAATAATATAATAATAATAAATAATAATTTAATAATATTTCACGCACCTCTGCTGAATGTCTCATTTAGAGCTATGAGCTGAACACGTTCCACATCCACTGCAATCTCTCGCGCCTGCTGCAGTCCCGGTTCGCCAAAGTAGACGACGATCAGCTGGAGGCGATGATCTGCCAGTTGCTTGAACAACTGGATGAAGCTGTGAAAGCTGTGCAGTCGACCAGCGAGGGGCAGAATGATATGAACAATGGGACTGGCGGCCAGCTCGGAGAGTTGGACTGTTTGGAGGGGGGCGAAGGGTCGCATGATTAGCGCCTTGCGCACCACGTGCGTCTGATGCTTGATGCTTTGGAAGTAGAGCTCGTACTGGCTGCCAGTCGTCGGTTCTGTGCGATGAATGCCCTCCACAAAGTCATCCAGGGTGTACCTGCCCGGCTCGACCGAAGTAAGTCCCTTTGCCCGGGCACGAGCGGTCTGATTCCGATTAAGGCTTTCCAGCGCCTTGTTAACTGCCTCGAGCAGATCTCGTCGCCTATAGCCGATGGGCTTCTCCACCACCCGCTTGCCGAGACCCAAATCAATGGGATAGACGCGCGTGAAGGTGAAGTGATTGAAGGGAATCATCTCGTACTCATTGTTCAGTGGCAACCCGTGCAGAATCTCTGCGGCGCCCACCTGCTTTCGTATATAGCTGCTGCAATCATAGTGATGCGTCAGCGAGGGAATTGTGCTGTCCACCTGATGATGCAGCTGTGTGCTGTTGCTGCTGCTTGCGAAGCCAGGTAAGGCCAAGGAGGAGGCTGAGGCTGAGGAATATCCAGATGCCGGCAATTTGGCAGGCAATCCATTGTTATTTCCGCTACGATTGCCATGCAAAAGGACCAGCTGGGCTCGCAGTGTGAGCACCTCCTGCTTCAGGCGTTCAATTTGTGCGTCGCGAGCACTTAATGCTGAATTATAACCATTTGTCTCGCTGGGATTCGAGTGCGAATCTTTTTCCGTTTGCGCAGTCAGCTCATCAAAGCCCCATTTTGTTAGAATCGCTATCGAAATTACAGTTACCAGTGCGAACAGCAACAGGAGTCGCACTAGCAACCGAGAGGCCAGCGAATTATGCATTTTCCATGTTCCGTTTGGTAAATATAGCTGCAAGAAAAGAAAAAAACAAACATTTTAATTTTCAACTGATATTTGGGCGCTGCCAGAAAGTCATCGAAACACTAGGTGGCAGCACGGTGTATTTGTGCGTTAACAGAATGACGCAATGTTATTAGCATGTTATGCGACAACAATCACCATTTTTTTTTCGTTAACAGCCTGTAAAATTTGTCAAGCAAAACACAACGTTGGCTTGTGATATATTTGTAATCAAAAATTAAAAAATTACAATTTAAAAGCATTGGAAAAACCGGCAAGCAGCACAACAATCGCGCAATAAACAATTTCCAGGTGAGTGTGTGTTTCGGCTAAATAGGGCGAGGCCTGCAGCGCAATGTAAATATTGTGCGTTGGCAGGCGGCTGCAAAGTTCGCCGAGCAACAAGTTTTATTTCTTCGGTGCTGCCAGTGCTGTCACTTGTGAATCACACTTTAGGGAGACAGTCACGGTTTAAATGGTTGGTTCGTGCAATGTATGCGAGTGTTAATTACACTGCTAAAAGTTTTGCATCATTATTTCTGTGGTTTAACGCTTATTAAGTGAGCAGTGTGGCCAATCACTGTTTAGGCGCTCATCTCTATTTTTGTGCTGCTAGATCAAGTTCGGCAATTGTATGATTCATTTTTAACTGGGCAATATTGCATAGATAAGAAGTGCTTCTAATTGTCATTGTGCTATTTTTTTTTTGCTAATTCTTTTGTGTTTTTTCTCTCTGTGTTAAACTTAACGTAATTCATCGCAGCTTTGACTGTGTGCACATCTTTCTCTCACCATATGTGTGTATATATGTGCGTGTGTATGTGTCTGCTTGTGTGCACTCGCCACAATTAAAATTTTATTCGTATCTTGAGAAATTTTAAATGAATAGCAGATTTTATTGGCATACACTGTAAATTTTAAAAGCTTACTGAAAACATATCCGACTCTGTAATTATTGTTGTATTAAGCTGAATGACTGTTGACTTTCCCTCTCTCGTTTTATCTTTCGCTAGCTGCTTTTTTCTTACACTTCTTAGTCGCTCATTCTTATTTATAACAAATAATAGTCTCTCTGGATAACATTTTCTGGAACTGGGTGTCTGCTAGTTGATCAGTCGATCACTAGAAGACTTCTATTGAATAAAGAACATTTTCTATTTAATTCAAATTTGACTTCTCTCTTTCTGCAGCCAGTATTCATTTAAGCAAACTATTGACGCACAAAGAAGATGGAGAACAACGAGGCACCCGCACCTTCCGGTTCAAACAATGAGTAAGTGCGGCTCGCAACATTCGCAGTTGGGGCTTGAATAAAAAGAAAAACAGCGCTAGGCACAATTGCAGGCCCCAAAGTTTGTCAGCAGATGAAATTTCTGCACTTTGTGGCTTGGAATTCCGTGCGTGACGCTTGTGTTTTGAGCTTTGCCGTCTTGTCCGCCACATGTATAATATTGTACAGCTTTCCCATACTTCCACCACCGCCAAATGCGTCGTCGTCGTTTAACAACAATGTGCACGACAACAGCAACAACAATGCCGCCCAGAAGCGTCTTCAGCAGACACAGGCCAAAGTGGACGAGGTTGTCGGCATAATGCGCGTCAACGTCGACAAGGTGCTCGAGCGCGATCAGAAGCTGTCGGAGCTGAGCGAGCGTGCCGATCAACTGGAACAGGGCGCCTCACAGTTCGAGCAGCAGGCAGGCAAGCTGAAACGCAAGCAGTGGTGGGCCAACATGAAAATGATGATCATAATGGGCGTCATAGCTGTCGTCTTGCTCATCATCATCATCGGTAAGAATGCTTTATATGGTTATAAACCTAAACTTGCCTAATGCTTATCGGCTAATCTTGTCTTATCTCAATTACATAAAAAATTATTATTTAAGTAATTTGCAAATTCACTGTTTACACATTTTCTGGTATTGCATTAACAAATTCTTTCAAGTAAAATTTACAGCTGCATTTTTTCCTAATCTAAATTACATTTCAAAGTACGAATTAAGTAACTGAGTATTTTTTTTCTATGTTTGGCTTTGCTTTAAATAATTCTTTCAATTTAAATTCTAACTAAATTTGAAACGAACCTTATATAGAAATTTTAGGTGATTTTTAGCCTTAAGAACACACACACACACTCATCACACACAGTTTAGCATAGCATTTAAGTTTTTTCAAGACTCACAATCATCCGTCCACTTATCATGGCTACATTTGTCTGAATATGTTAAGACACACAATAATATTTTAATTCTATCAACTTTAACCTCCTAAAACAATCTTTTATGATAATGGCCTGCACAATATTTTTCATCACTTACCCTCTAGAAATAATTGATATTGATATTAATATTTCAAGGGTAGCCGGATTATATTTTGATTATTACTTTTGTTTTTGTCTTGCGGTTTTGGTTTTTTGTTTTGAGGTTTTGGATTCGGTTTTGCTAACACATGTTCCAAAGCGTTACAAAACTAATTATATTCGAATGTGCCACTTTTCAACGATGATCAATTTTTATTTTTCTTACAGTGTCGCTATACAATTGATACACAGACACAAATTCCACAACAAAACAAAATGCAGCAAGGCAACTTGTTGAGCCTAAAATTACGCATATCTCTAAGGCAACAAAAAACAACAACATGCAACATAAGTTCACGTATTCAATTTTATACATATATGTATAATTATATAAATATGCATACATGTGCTGAGCAGAATTAGTTTAAGAGAAGGTAATCCACTGCAGCGTGCTCCATGTGATATTTGCTTAGTTTAGAGCCCAAATCGTGTTCAAATCATTTTTTAAAAATATGCTTTATGCCAGAACTGTAGTTAGAAGTAAAGCTAGCAAAGCTGATCGTATTTGTCTAAAATCCATTGAATTATTAAAGCTAATCACATTTTTTTTCCCTAACAATTGCAGTGTGCGCTTTACCCTCAAGCAGCAGCAGCGACCATGCCATCCAGGTTACCCCTGCCTCCCAGGCCATCCATGCCGTTACGGAGGCGCCACACTAAAACCGTTAAGAAACACAAGAAGAAAAAAAATTAATGAACAGGCCCCCAATTGGGCAATGGCCTGAAAAGGGGCTGCTGCCTTTGTATTGGCCTTATGTGCAACATTTACAACAACGACAACATTTACACCAAGAAAACTTATTGATAATATTAATGCACAGCATTTGAAGCTGTGTCTAAAAATTTATACATAAACTTTGAACAGATTGTTATTTATATTAATCATAAATGTTAATACAAACACAATTTCTCACATACAAATGTATTGTAAACAAATATTCAAAACAAACAACGCACATGTACGCTATGAAAGTGTGTGTGTGTGTGTTGGGTGTGCGTGTGTGTATTAATTTCCTCCTTACGCATAAATCAGTCGCTAAATCGGCACAACTTGAAATTGAAATTTAAGCGTATTCGCTTTGATTGATTGATTGATAGAATTTAGATGAAACCAAGAAACGCACTCACACATTCAATCAGCACTGGCACATTTTTGATGTATACATTTTTTACGGATGTTGTATGTATTTTGTATTTACACTTTTATGAATTGGTATGTAATTGATATGAATTCGTTATTATTGTACTCGGAATACAAACGCACGTTTGCCACAAAGAAACGCGAACATTTTGTAAAAAATTGTATGTGATATATTATTTACATATCTTTTTACAGTTTGTAGTTGTTTAGGAAAACTTTTATCGATTTTAAGCGAGGAAAACTGAAACGGCTAAGACGAGGCCAACTGGGCCAACTGAGAACACGATGTGCGTTGTTGGCATCCAAAGTGGAGCACAAACCAACTGTTTACCGAGCACCGCGACGATTCTGACGTAAGTCCAGGCAGCAAAACTTTCCTGATTTGTATTTGCAACTGAGAACCGTAAACATTGTGTAAATGTGTGTGTGTGTGTGTGTGTGCGTGCGTGGATGCGTGTTTAAAGCAGCTGTTGGGACTTTTGCAGCGCATGCGCTCAGACATTAACCGAAAGTTGTGTTGCAACTCTGTGAAGCGGCTCTAAGAATAATGTGTAGGTTTTGCCAACGTTATGTTCCAATCAGCCAGTTGAATAGTGGCTGCAGTCAGCCACACGTATCCCATGTAGAGCGCATAGAAGTTCAGATAGTACAGCTGCCCGATGAGTATGTGATCGGCGACCCGTTCCAACTGGTAAAAGTTCGGCTTGCGAATGGAGGCTGCAAATATTACCACAAACTGCAGCAGGAAATTTAAACAATTTAATTAAAGGTTTTTTGGCCCAATAAGACTAATTGAATGTGGCACAAAACTCGAAGTCAATGGGTGAAAAGCGAATAAATTAAAATTAAAAATAAATAAATAAAATAAAAATAAAATAAATAAATAAAATTTAAAAAATTATAAATAATAGTTTTGGTACCCATAGGCACTAAAGGGTTAAGCTGTTACTGAGGGTGATTTTAAGTATGAGCTTTCACATGTACCCAAAGTGAGCTTTTGTGCTTTGAACTGCAATTTGAAAACTTTTCATTGCTCAACACTTGCAATAGTTATCAATGTGTGTTTTTATAGGGTTTTCTTGTCTCATGCAACAATCTGCATATGCAATTTCTATGCTTTGCAACAGGGCTTGCCAAAATTCTCACATTTTTGTATGTATTGAAAAATGCAGAAGAATTTAGTAATAAAAAAATAACTACAAATAAATAAATAAAATGGTGGGTCTCGTAAAAACTGTTAATTATATTAATTACTTAATTTTTTTAGAAAAATCCCACTGTGCGCATTTTGAACTATCCACAAATATTTGTTGTGTATACCTTTGGCAAGCCCTGTATTCACCCGATTAATTTGGTTTAATGAGACATATTCAGCTAGTATTATTTGGGGTCTAAATGCCTTGTCTTACAATGTTGGACATCGTGGTGTAGATGAGGAGGCTGGCGAACTCAATGTTGACACGCTTCATTTCGGAGCACAGAATGATGCCAAAACAGGTTAACAAAAAAATGCGCTCGCTCCAACGAATGACATTGTGTCGATCCATCTGCAAAAGGAATGAAATAGCAATTAATACCAATTTTGGAATCGACTGGGATTGCACTAACAAAGAGTCCATGACGATGCCGCACTGCCATCTTGCCGCACATCACACTGATTCCCATGACCACAAAGGTCAGCACACAGGATACCAAGAGGCAAATGTGAGGAGCTCTTTTGGCGCGCTTCATCATCGAAATAGTGTTCACCTCGTACTGAGAAGAAGGAGGATCTCATTTCTTGTTCACCATCATGTATGGGAGGAGGCTTACCGTCCAAATGTCTGCTAAGATGCGTTTCCATTTTGCCTTTTGCTCGAGCATGTGATAAAAGAATACATACAACTGTATCGATATAAAACTAAGCAGAAAATTCACCAGACTAACGTAGAAATCAAACTCCAGAAATTTATTGATAAAGTCACTGCAGTCGCCAATTTAAATATATATATATATATGTAAATCATAAGATTCGCCTTACATACATTTCCGTGACTACAAATATCTGCAGTTGGCCCATAAGTAGCATCAATATCGTCACTTTATAGGTCTTCCTCACTAGCATTTTGGTAGTCCCTTTCGTATCATGATCCATTACTAAATCTGGTTTAATAACAATGACAACTTTGACGCAAAAATAAAATTGGGGTATTGAAAAAATAATTTAAACACATAAGAAAATGTCAACTTTGTCGGGGCACAAATAATATGAACTCTGCTTAAATATAAATTGAATATAGATGCGAATCACTCACATTTTCATATTTTCATATTTCATATTAAAATAAATTAAAATTAAAATAATACATAATATAAATAATAATAAATATAAGTGGCTAATGTTGAATTTAAACTGTAATTTTATAATCCCTCGAATTTTAGCTGAGATACTTGCTTTAAATTTGATATAACTAAATATAAAGGTTTAATTTGTATTCCTATATCCATTTTAAAAATCATGTACAATTTTCAATACACATTAAAAATGTAAATGAAATAAATATTATACTAGCCAAACTTGTTAACTCAACCTTAATTTAATATTAATTTTAAACTTTTTTCAATTAATATCTTAAATTTTCATTGTACAACTTTTTATTTATTTACGTGTGCGCTTTAGAATAAAACTTAATATTTTACAATTTCTGTAAAAGTGCCAAAAGAGGTTAAATTTGCCATTACACCGAAAACAGTTGTTTTACACACACTTTGCCAGAAATGTGTAAATACCTCATCGAAAATGAATACAAATTAAAAATGAATACAAATAGTTAAAAATAATTTTTATTATAGGTTTTTTACATTTATATTGTTCATATTTTACATTACATCTCTATATATATATATATATATATATATATATATATATGTATTACATCACTATATGTATATGTATACATATATATAATATAATTAGTCAATATAATAAGTATTTTGCATATCTAATATTTGACTAATTATATTTCATTTAATAAACTTCGGGCTAAGAATATAGTCTCCTTAGCTGATAAATGGTTAATGTTTCTTACATTTTTTTGCATTTAAAATGCAGCAATGATTTTAAAATTAAATACATAAATAAATCATTTGAAAGTAGGCCTTTAAGCCAAACTGATCTATCAATCAAACATGACATCTAATTTACATTTGAAGTTTATTATTTAACAATTGATTTACCTTTTTTAGGTATTGACGACTAAATTATTTGTGCATTATTTTAGTTATTTAATTTTAGGAATATGGATGATCGGGTTGGGTCCTATCAGCGAGCCCGTCGCAAGTTCTCGGCAACTGTCTACGGAGTGACCATGATTTGGCTGCTCTTGGCCCTAATTCAGTGGCTCCTCATCAACTTGATGTAAGTAACTGAAACTTGGGCATAAAATCGGGTATCTATATCTAGCTTCTTCTCTGCAGGCAGGATGAGGCTAAAGCATTTTTGAAATATGAATGGATTAGTCTAATATTTATTTCTCTATCGATAATTCTGGTCTTTGTCTTCATATTCGTTGAGAAATTGCGCTTTATCAAGGGCTTAAATTGGATAATAACTATATTAAGTGTAAGTTTGGCCAATTCTTGCAATTTTCACAACTGCTTTTTAATTGCAATTTGTAGGTGGAATTTTCTATAATTGGCCACTTTGCTTTGGTGGTTAAACCAATGTGGCCAGAACTGCTCCTGTGGTTTGCAATTTGTGTGATCCTGCTGTTTATATCTGTGCTGCTCGGCTCCTTTATTCCGGTAAGTTGGGGAACTAACTGTGAAATTGTTTATTTTTTTTTTTTTTTTATTGATTTTAATTAGCACGATCTGACGCTGGATATTGTTGTGTTGTTTGTGGTGTCCTTTGTGTTCCTCATTGCGTCCATCTTTTTGTTAATGTTGCACCTGCTGACAGAGAAGCTATATTCCTATATACTGTTTGAACTGTTTGTAACTTCTATAATTCTAATGGTGAGTAGTCTGACTGAGTCTAGTTGGAATTGTGGATACCTCAACTCGCCTTCTGCCCTCCAGTTTATCATGTACCATGGGCAAACAATTAACGGGGGCCGCTTTGCTGAGATGCGGATCAATGACTATCTCTTGGGCACTGTCATACTTTTCTACGATTTCATTATCATATTTTTGCTAACGTTCTATATGCAGACCCACTATCAAATCGTAAAGCATGTTGCCCAACCGGAGGAGCCCTTGAAGATTATTGTCACACACACAGCCCTCGCCATTGATTGATTATATTAAATTTGTGAAATGTGCATACGAAATTAATTACCAGATGTTCATGTCTAGTTTTCGATCGTTGTAGTTTGTTGTAATAATGTCGTGACCGTGAGCCATCAGGTTCCACCTGATATAACGCGTTTAACAACTGCGATCGCTTACAAGGGATAAAACAAGTAGTAAAAACAATTTACTCGCAAATCATTATTTCATGTACATGGCTACAAAATTCAATTACTTAGTTTGGCTGCCCAAAATTCAACCAACACACTTTGACTTAGGTGTCAAGGTAGCAGATATTGCCACAAGTTTCGGCCATAAATCAAAATTTTCATATTTACTATATATTATCAGCATAACAGAAATTGCCTTTGATTCCGAATTTATTGAAATTTTAATACTTTAAGTTGCCCGAAGGTATTTGAAATATAAATATAAAAATTTAAACTTAATGTTGCGAGCTCATGGATATCAAACTATCTTGTCTAACATATGCTTATATCTATATATCAATTCTTCAAAAGGAATTTCATCATCTCGAGATCAATTTTATTTAAGTACCAACTAGCTATAATTACTCAATATGTAATTGCATACTTTTAGGCTCACCCAGAGACAAGACAACTTAAATGCGTTGCATACTTTTGGGCTGTCAAATAAAGCTGAATCCGTGTGCTTGGTAAGGGAAATATAATTATATTATATATATATATTGTATATCTCGAGAACATAATGCAGAACTTATTCCCACATATTATAAAATGCAAAAAAAAAAACACATTACTGTATATGCATTTATTTCTAATTGAAAATCATCAATTTGGAATTTATGTATATATTTTTATATTTATTTATGTATTGTTCCTTTTCATTTGATTTCGAATTTTAGTAATTAAAACACACTCACAAATTTAATTTTTAAATTTTAATTTTAATATGCTTTAATATTGATTTTTATTTAATTAATTTATATTTTAGAATATATATAGAATATATAGGTAAATTCTTATATTGATTTGCTATGCTCGAATTAAAATTGGCGAATTAACTGATTAATTTTAACGCTGAAGTTTTATTCACAATAAATAGTAAAATAAGTTAACAACTATGTATTTGGTAAGTATATATATGGTAAGTATATAGTAAATAGAAATACAGTTATATAATTTTTTTTTTTATTTAATTTAGTTCAGAGTTGAATGGTTTCTGCCCAATATTTGAATTAAAATCAACATTTTTCCCTAATTGGAAATAGTATTTTACATTGGATAAGAATTGGGATATTTTAATACACACACACACACACACATATATATATATATATATATATATATATATATATGGATATATATATAGAAGCATTATTGATTGATTGCACAGCAGTGAAATTTTGATTTGCTATATCTTTTATAGGAGTAATTATATAGAATTAATTTATAGGGATTCCAGCGATGAGGCAGCGGAACAGATGGTCGCATCGGAATCACTGAGTCTTGATGCGCCCAGTGCCGAGTGCAGCGGCTGAGATTGGGATGTGGCAAAGGAGCCGCCGAGCAGGGGGGATGCCAATTCGTTGAGGCTGCTTAGCCTGCTCAGAGTGGGCGTGGCGGCTCTGGCCAGACTGATGCTGCTGCTGTCCGTCGACGAGGAGGAGTTGGCGTAACGCTCCAGCAGCAGCTGGCTCAAGGTCATCGCTGGCCAGTCGTCATCCCCAAAGCCACCTGGTGGCGGCTGTGGCTCTGTGGGCGTCGTGATGGGCGTGGGCATATGGCAAATGCTGCTGGTAAAGGAACTGTTCTCGATGAGGCTGCTCACGGGATCCAAAAACTTCTTGCCATGATAAATGACATCCACATCCCGACTGCTGTCCGACGGCGTTGACGCTGGCGATGCCGAGGTGAGCAGAGTAATGGGTCGAAAGTGATTCGCTGGCGTGCAGGCATTGAGATTCTGATTGTGATTATGATTGGATTTGGAGATGCACTTGGATGGGGATTGAAAATGGGATTGGGAATGCGAATAGGTATTATTCGAGTTGAAGTTTGTCAGCTGCAGCAGCTCAGTTTCTGGTTGAGGAGAAGCAGAATCGATTGTCAATTTAAGAGTGCCAAAAAAAAAGTGGGTTTTTTCGTCTCTATTTTAGGGGGGAAGCATTTCGAGCATTTCCTGGCAATAGAACTAAACTGGCGACTACGGTACCTGTGCTTCATACCTTCCGCGGCGGACTCCTCGTTGTCCACATCCTCGCTGATGCTCGCCTGAGCACGTGCCTCCGCCTGTCCGGCAACAGATTCACCCTGGTTGTGGTTGGGGCGCACCACAGCCACCACATCCATGTGCGAGTCCAGCGAGAACTGTTTGCCGGACATGAGTATGCCGCGCACTCGGCGACGTGTCGATGGCGACTCCTGGTGCTGCAAAACCAGCTCAGTTTAGTAAAAACAGTCAGTCAGGTCAGTTGGCAACCACTGTAGCTGCTCCACTTACCGCTATGCGTATCCCAGCATAGGTCTTGGCCAGAAACTCATCGGCATCAAAGATGGCCGCAAAGGAGCCATTGACAATCTTCGGCGACAATGGGGAATTCGATAGCAGCAAACTGGAGCCGAAGGCTTCACTCTTCTCCTTTGTATCTATATTTCCAAGAGTGCAATTAAACAGCAACAACAAAAAATTAAATCTTATTTAAGAACTGACTTTAAGTATGAATTAACTGTGAAATCAAAATTAATATTAAATAAAATATTTACATGCTAAAAAAAAAGAAAGAAGGAAATGAAAAAGAATTTATGTTTATTTGTAGAAGGATATACAGGATATAAATTTGTAGCTTTAAGATACTTATTAAATAATATATTTATATAATATATATAATTTTGATAAGCCCTGATGGAAAGTCAATATTAACGAGCAAGTTATCAAAATTAATATTAAATCAAATAATTACATTCGAAAAAAAGGAAAAGGAAATCAAAAGAAATTTATATTTATATCTAAAGGGATATACAGGATATATACATTTGTATCTTTTTGTGAATGATATTATATATATAAATATATTTATTAATGCTGCTGGAAGTCACTATTAACGAGCAAGTTATCAAAATGAATATTAAATAAAATATTTACATGCAACAAAAAAAAAAGGAAAATGAAATCGAAAGGAATTTATATTTATATCTAAAGGGATATACAGGATATACACTTATAGCTTTGAGATACTTTTATATATAAAATAATATATATATATATAATATATAAAATAATATATATATATATATATATTCATAGGTCCTGCTTGAAAATCACTATTAACAAGCAAGTTACTAAAATTTCGAGCATCTGTCACATAAAAAGGAATACTTTGTTAAGTAATACTTCAATCTAAAAAGATCTGAATAGGTTATATAACATTTGCGAGATATCAAACGGATATATTCTGATGAATATATATAGCTATAAGAAATATGCTTTGCTTTCTTTGATATTAGTGGAAAGGCATTAAAATTGAGTATAAGTTAAATCAATTTTGGAGTATCTGTCAAATCAAAATTATCGTTAATTTAACAAGATAAATTTTTGAAAAAATCTTTGTAATTTTTAATAATAATGCGATTGGTACATTTTTTATAGTAACTATAAAAAAAACTGCAATTCTGGTATGGATTAGTTCTAAGAAAACTTTTTCAGACATTTCGCAGATATTTAAATCTGGCTGTAAAATCTGCAAAGATTATCTGGCTGGAAAGTAATTTGTATATAATAATATTATTAAATTTTATAAATTAAATCTCAAATATTTGACAGATACTTTAGCGCTCAATAGATAATCTGTTATAATACACAGATCTTTCCTACTCGTCGCTAGTATCTTTTATGGGTTCCTGATAATATATTTTGATTTTCTATTATTTTATATCTCTCTTCGATCTGATATTATAGTTAGAAAGTAATTTTCCATTTAATAGCTAAATTTTCTGCAGTTTTAGGTAGGTTTTCAAATTTTGCTGTTGGGTGGAAAAAAAAGTGTTTAATGCAAAAAAATACAACAATTTAACTACAATAAAAAAATGAAAAGAAAAGAAACGAAACGAATTAAAACTAAAACTAAAACTAAATAAAAACGAATCGAAACCAAAATCGAAATGAATAAAAATGTTGGAAGATTCAGTAACTTGGAAGGGCCCAGTGTTTACCCTTCAGATAGACGCGATTGGCAATTGTGATGTTCATCTCGTCGAGGACGATGGAGGCCACCTGCCTGATCTCCATCCAATCCTTGACAATGTCGTCGAGCGTTGTCTGCGCCGAGGTGATCGTGAACCGGATGACATATTGCCCCTTCAGGGAGGAGGGCACACAGTGCTGGTTGCCCCGATAGTTCAAACGCTTGAGCAGCCGCTCGGTGATCTCGTTGTCGCCACGTATCCGGAACACGACCAGGCCCAGATGCCGCTTTGCGGGCAGCTCGAACCGATGATCGGCCAGCACCAGTGCCTCGAACTTCTGCGCCAGGCGGACACCCTCCCGTATGTGGCGCTGCAGTCCCTTGATGCCAAAGGATCGGAGCACAAACCACACCTTGAGCGCCCGGAAGCGGCGACTCAGCGGGATTTGCCAGTGCATAAAGTCGACGGCGACGCCAGAGTTCTCGTGCTGCAGATACAGCGGCTCCACGTTGAAGGTGCGATGCACTGCGGTGCTGTCCCGCACCCACATCGCAGTGGCATCAAAGTGCACCATCAGCCACTTGGAGGGATTAAACGCAATGGAATCGGCTCGCTCGATGCCACGCAGCCAGGTGCGAAACTCGGGACAGATGAAGGCGCTGCCAGCATAGGCAGCATCCACATGCAGCCACAGGTTGTACTCCCTACAAACGACGCCGATCTGCAAGTGTCAAGTGAAATGTAGCTCAAATTGTGGACAACTCTCCTCGCTGCATCCAGCTACTTACCTCATCCAGATTGTCGAAGCTGCAACTGCCCGTTGAGCCGAGTGTGGCACAGATCTGTAAAATAAATAAATAACACATAAATAAATAAATGAATTAAGAAATTAATTTAAAACAGTTCAGTTAATATTATAATAATTTAATATTTACTACAAACTGGGAGATTTATTGGCATTCCCCAATTTTTGTTGGGCTTTTTTAAAATTGATTTAAAATTTTTATTTCAAATTAAAATTTGATTATTCAGTTTTCAATATATTTAATTTGATTTCCTCGAAAGCATTTTTAAAATTTAATCTGTAAAATAATGCAATTCGAGATATATTTTAAAGTTGAGTTTTCATTTTTTCAATTAGGAAATTATTTAAAACAGTTTAATTTATATTAGAATATATATTTGGTAAAAATGGAAATATTAATTGGTATTCCCCAATTTATGTTAAGCTATTTTCAATTTGAATAGACTGAGATTATTAATATTTTAATTTGATTATTCAGTTTTCAATATATTTCATTTGATTTGGAATTTTTAGTTATTATTTTCATTTTAAATTTGGATTTCTTTAAAAATATTTTATCTGCCAAATAATCCAATTCGAGAGATATTTTAAAGTTGAGTTTTAATTTGTTCAATTAAGAAATTAATTAAAAACAGTTCAGTTTATTTAAGAATAATTTAATATTTGGTACCAACGGAAAGATTTATTAGTATTCCCCAATTTTTGTTAAGATATTTTAAGTTTGAATTAAAATTTGTATTTCAAATTTAAATTTGATTATTCCGTTTTTATTATACTTAATTTCATTTATTTTTTAATTTGTTTTTAGTTAAAACTTTCTTTTTAAATTTGGATTTGTTCAAAAAAAAATTTTTGTTTAGCATTTTTAAATTTGAAATAAAATTTGTATTTCAAATTTAAATTTGATTATTCAGTTTTCAGTATAATTCATTTGATATGTAATTTTTAACTATAATTTTCATTTTAAATTTGGATTTCATCAAAAACATTTTTAAAATTTGTCTAACTTAGATTTAGTTACACAAAAAAAATATATAAGTAAAAAAAAAATATATTAAAATCAAATGTAATTTTAAGCATTGAATAATTGCATTAAAGAAAATGTTGCAAGGCTTGACGAAAAAACACACAGAGAGAAAACCAATCAGACCAAAAATAAAACGATTATAAAAATAAATATAAATAATGAGCTGGAGTTAACAAACTTTGGCGAGTAAAAGCCAAGTTAACAAATGCCGTAAAATAGAAGGCCTGAAATGATATCCGACACGCTGGCAGGTACAAATCTAAAACTAAGAATCAGCCAAGCAATGGTGGCCCAAGTGATGATGGTTATTAATTAGCTCCGGTGGGAAAAGAGAGAATTAGAAATAGATGCAGCTGCCTCAGCTGCCACAGCTGCCCCACAAATCCACTCAGCGCCTAATTGCGCAACGGCGGCGGCCAATTAATTTTAACAAGACAAGACAAGACAAGAGATGACAAGAGAAGCGAAGTGGAGACTCACCCAGAATGGGACCAGGCCCTGCTTAATGTCATCCTCGATGGCCTCGCGCAACAGTTTGCCCCGCATGGCCAAATCCTCGTCAGCCTCAATGTAGCGCATACGCACGAGTCCTGTGTGGGTGGGTGGGTGGATGGAGCAAGGATGGATGGATGGATGGAGTTATTTGTTAAGCGGCTTACGTTGGCGACTGATGACTCACCAATGAGTGCCGCCTTCTCCACGCTCGAGTGCGCCTGATCCGAGCAGTAGGCCACGAGGCGGGCGTTTATCTCGGCATCCTGGTAGCCAGAGTGATGCTCGTGGAATCGCTGGATGGCCCGCGTGCGACCGGCGAGCAGGCAGACCAGCGTCGCCTCGCTGGCCGTCGTCTGCAGCACACCGCCGCCCTGGCAATTGTTGCTCAAATGTAGAAACTCATCCGGCAGCCCAATCATCTTGCCCAGCCAGTTCATCACAACGATTTCCAGCTCGGTGCATGCCGGCGAACTGGCCCAGGTGAAGCCTAGACAATTGATGGCATCCGCCAGCATATCGCCCAACAGCGACGGCATCGAGTTCAGCGCCGGAAAGTAGCCATGCATATGCGGCGACTGCCAATGGGTCACTCCGGACATGATAATCGGCTCCACATCGCCAAATATCTTTTGCCAGGGCTCGCCCTCAACCGGTGCCGACTCCGGCAGCAGCTGACGCATATAGCCGGGACTCACATCGGGAAAGACACGACGCTCCCGAATATTCTCCAAATAGTCAGCGATATAGTCGACCATCTCCTTGCCTGCAAAAGCAATCATTAAAATTTTCCAAATTGTGCTTTATAACTGTTTAATTATGACGGGTTTTTGGCTTTTATTAGCCAAGCAATATGCCCCCTCCCCTCCGCCCACCCTACAAGTCGACGATTTCTATCTGTTCTGGGCACTTTATGACAGCCAATAACTCTGGGATTCAAAACTCTAATTAATGCCAAAATTTAATTACTAAAATTTGAAGTTAATCGAATTATTAATTAATTTGAATTTAATTACTCAAAGAAACTAATTTTCATCTCAAAAATATTCGATATTTGGCAAAATATATTTCGGAGACATTTTTCGCATATTGAAAACTCAAATGTGTAACCAAAACTTTTTTGATTGATTATTAAATTCAATTAAATTATTTTTAAATTTTTATTTATCTCATTTATAAATGGTTAAGCTCAATAAAATTGGATGGAAAGCTAATAAATAATTATATGTTATTTTAATTAAAATCAATTAAAAGATATATGTAAATATAACAAAATTAAATGAAATGTAAAAAACGCAATTTTCTCACACAGTTTTTATGGAAATTAAGTAGTAAAATTTGACAAAATATAATTCAGTGACATTTTTCACATATTGAAAATTCAAAAAGGTAACCAAAACTTTTTTAGGATGATTATGAAATTTAATTAAATTATTTTTTAATTTTTTTTTCATCTCATTTGTAAATGATGAGGTCATTAAAAGTGGATATAAAAACCAATAAATAATATGTTATTTTATTTGATATTAATAAAAAGATGTATTGAGAGCTCTAAATAAATTCTATTAAAAAGAATCAATGGGAAATGTGTAAAATAAATAAAATTGCAAAACTGAGAGGAATATATATAACTATAAACATTTTTTCTGCTATATATTTTCTTTGGTAAATATAACAAAATTAAACGAAATGTAAAAAACGCAATTTTCTCACACAGTTTTTATGGCAATTAAATAGTAAAATAAGCTGCAACTAAATGAAAGAAAAATATTTGATATTTGACAAAATATAATTCAGTGACATTTTTCACATATTGAAAATTCAAAAAGGTAACCAAAACTTTTTTAGGATGATTATGAAATTTAATTAAATTATTTTTTAATTTTTTTTCATCTCATTTGTAAATGATGAGCTCATTAAAAGTGGATATAAAAACCAATAAATAATATGTTATTTTATTTGATATTAATAAAAAGATGTATTGAGAGCTCTAAATAAATTCTAATAAAAAGAATCAATGGGAAATGTCTAAAATAAAATAAAATTGCAAAACTGAGAGGAATATATATAACTATAAACATTTTTTCTGCTATATATTTTCTTTGGTAAATATAACAAAATTAAACGAAATGTTAAAAAAGGGCTATTTCTCACTCAGTTTTTATGGAATTGAAATAGTTTTTAGTAAAATAAGCTGCAACTAAACGAAAGCTGATTAAATCAAGATATACGACTAAAGTTATTTGTATGGATCTGGGAAAATCCCCTTAGCGCTGCAGCGCACATACAAATCAAATTAAGCCAGCGAGATACAAATGTATCTGAGCAGGGCACCAAAATGTATCTGAGCTGCTGCTGTGCGTTTTATGGTCACTTACCCCTTTGCCGATATTCCTGAAAGTCCATTGCGATGACGTCTGTAGCTGATATATTATATATGCGTCTGACTGTGTGTGTGTGTGTGTGAGTGTGTGTGTGTGTGTTAACAGTTGTTTGTAGCTGGGTTTTATCCTTTATCAGCTCCGACTGGGCGTCTTTATTTATTTAGTGTTGTTAACTGTTGCTCGGACTGCGGTAATCGTTGCTACATTTGGGCCATTATCTGTCAGAGGAACGGATTGGATTTAGTCGTTTTAGTCAAGTTTTTGTGTGTCAAATTCAAATGGCAAATTGGAACGTCGACCGCTGACTGAAAATTTAGACAACTTGGAAGCGACCAGTCGGCATTGTGGGGCTTCACTCTAATTGGAAATGAGTGGAACGACAACGACAACGACGCGGCTAATCAATTGTGTATTTGGCTGGGAAACGTGGCCAGCTGGGAAAACAGGGTGTTGGACGCGAATTGTTTTCTAGGGTTTGATTTTGGGGCTTTTGTATTGGCCTCGTTGAGCGCCACAGGTCGTCGTAAAAAAAAGGGTTTTTTTTTCTTTTTTGACTGCACAAATATTTGGATAATTTTGACGTTTGGATATTTTCGGAACTGTGTGAATTGAACGCTTGCCGCACTCGGCTTTTATACGTGTGTCAACAAATTTTTACCGTAATTAAAATGACCACATCTACAAGAGAAATGCGCGTGTGTTAACAGATTTCCACTGCAACATGCAACAATTATTATATATATCTATATTATATATAATCGTATTTGGACATGATAGATCGACGCTTCTGATTCGACAACAAAATTCCGTTTAAATGTTGAGCGCTTTTTAATTGTTTATGCTGGTTTTCAATTCTTTTGTTTCAAAATGCTGTCAAATTAATGATTATCGTTGCGATCGCATATATTGTTCATATACTATATATAACAACTATATCTGATCACCTGTCTGAAAATATGAAAATATTCGATTGAACTACAATTTGTCATGCATTCATAATTAATTAAATCACATAATAAATATTTAAAAAACAACAACTGAGAAATAACTTATATAATATATCACTAAATACTTGCGACGTTCTTTAGGAATCCATCTGGAATTTTAATTTTAACACAAACCTACTTAAATTACCTTTATATTTGCGTTGCAATTCATTAACAAATTTAAAAATAATAATAATAATAACATTAGACAAAATTATATTTATTTATATATTTATTGAACATCTGAAAAATACTGCTAACACGGATGAACCAGAACTAATAGCCACAACTTTATTAAAAACTATTAAACTATTCTCAAACATTATTTCTTTTTATAACCTTTCAACATTGAAAAAAAAGTAATATACACTCAGAAAAAAAAGCACTCAAAAAATGATATGGTTTTTAAAATTATTTTTTTATAAAATGTAAAATTATAAGTATAAATTCTATATGTAAAATATTTAAGCAACAAAAAATGGAATAATTGAAAATAAACAAAAACTTAAATAAAGCGTATTTTAGAAAATTTGTAGAAAAAAGTAAGTCTTAATTAAATAGAAAAATGTTGCCTTTAGCTAGCCTTCATTTTTATAAAATTACTTTCTTAATGAGTGTTTTCCAATTTGCAAACATTTTGGTCCTCTTTTTTGAGTGTACTCTTGTGACAATTGACGGAACAACCAGAATTTGGTCAGATCGGAGCATATCACATAGGTACAAATGGTCCTTTGTTTTAGTCTACGAATATCTTTAGATTAAATAAATATTGTGTATTTAGTCTTCTATCTGACTAAGGCCTGTTTTTTTTTTAAATTTTTTTTGTCCTCTCTTTATCAATTAACTTTTACTGATATTTTTTTTTTAAGAATCACATTCGTTTTTTGTATGAAACCTGATCACTTTTTATTTATTTGATGCCAAGTATTATTAGTTGAAATAAAAAGAGCAACACGTAAATAAATTAATAATAAAATTTAATTTTTAATTTTCTTAACTTTTTAATCTGGAATAAAATGTAATTTTTTCTATATTTAAAATAAATTTAAAATACCAAAACCAATTAAAAAATTGGAGGCAGTAAATAATTGCAAAATTGCAAAATCAAATTAAAAAAATATAATAAATTCTTTAAGACGTCTATTATTAATTAAATGTAATTAAAATATTCTTAAATCTAATTCAATTATATTTTTACAAATAACACATATAACTTTATTATATGTGAAGTAAATCAATTTTTATCATTTACAGTTTTATATATTAATAATTAAGAACTCAATATTAAACTTCTTGTTTCGATTGTTGTATTTTCAACAAATGTTGAAACAATATTGCAATTAAATTCACTTAGAAATCTTAGAGTTTATCTAATATTTTTTTATCTACATATACGTAATAAAAATTACTGTCGATGTAATTTAATTTATTTTATATATTTTATGTATTGAATGATATTAGATAAATAATTCAATAAATAAACAATACGCTCGACGTTTAGTTTTTTAGTTAACATTTTCCATATTTTATTATAAAGCACAACACAGATTATTTTGATTTTTAATTTACCACTTCACATAAAAGTTAGATTTATTCGCAGATGTGTTTTATTTGACAATCAGTTTGAAACTAGGAACTTCAGTATCAGCCTGCTTCTATTTATACCCCAAATTGCTTCGTCCTGGTTTCACAATTCATTCAACAAATTGTGTGTCCCTGTGGGAAATGAGCAAATTTATTTTATTATTGAAAAAATAAAAAAATTTTGGCTCGACGAACTTTGAGTACTCTTCCAAATTTCTACCTTTGAATCCAAAAGAACTAAGCATAACAAAATAAGTCTTAATTGTTTATTTAATATTATAAAATAATATTTAATTATACATAATAATTGATATACATATATATATATATATATATATATATATATAGTCAGTAGTAATTCAGTAGCCAATAAGATCGTAATCCACTAAATATCTGAACTATTTCATTCAGAAATTGTTATTGCACTTTTATTCAAATACTAATCCAACACCAAAAATTAATGAATAAATTCTTAAATACTTGGCTAAACCAAAATCACTAATGTATCTTGACAACTCTCGTTACGAAGAGTAATAAAAAAAAAACAAGAAACTGGTGAAGCGAGAAAGGACACCGAACAAAAGGACGTCGCGAAGGGAAGAAAAACGTAAACAGCCAATGAGAACATTTCGCTCTGGAAGACCATTGACCAATCAGCGCTGTTCTTTTCTACTACTACTACAAATGAGTCCCACGCTGCGCACTATTTTAGCAGACTTGACTTGAAAGGCAACAGGATGAATGTTGCAGACAATTGAAAACCAAAATGTTAAAAGCGATTTTGACAATGATTGTTGTAAACTTGTGGAAGCTTTTTTAGTTTCATCGCTATTTTGTTGTGGCAATAACTAAGAGAGATGGAATAAGATAAACAACATATTTAATTATTAAACAAATAATATCTGTTATAGAACTAAGAAATCAAATAATATGCTTATAAACAGAAACACACACAGCAGAGGCAGAAGTTCTATCTCCTGCAGCTGTTGTCTACAAAAGCTTATTACACAGTTACAATGGCGACGACCAAGTTGGAGGTCAATGAGCTTTGCTTCTTACTCGTCTCAGAAATTTCGTCAATATACCGCTACATTCAATGGCTTTTGCACGTCTCTCTCTCTCTTTCTCCATATCTTTCTGTGTATCGCTGTCTCTGCCTGTGTATATTTATGAAGTTTTAATTGTGTGCGTGCGTATTACCAAATATTGAGCAATATAACAAGAATTTCAGTTTCTTTTGGCTTTCTCACAGCAGTTATAGTTACAGTTACAAAATATACTGCAAAACGTCCCAATGCCCAACAGCACTTGCCTCTCTCTGTCTCTCGCTCTCTTCGACTGAACCTTATGATGCACATTCGTTTTAAAAGAAATTCTTGCTAAAAATACATTGCGTTCAGGTTATTTTCATAAAAATATTTTACAAAATGCTTACGGAATGAATTTTGATTGTTTATCTGTGGTTCGCTCTTAACTCGTGAGCGTTCTCTTCGCTGCATTGTGGAGACAGATGTGCGCTCTCTTTGCCCGTGATCATTTCTTAGCTTTCTCTGCGCGCACTTTCTTTGCGCTCTTTAAGCGTGCGCGCTAGCTCTCTTGTATGTGGCTGCTGATTGGCTCTTGATTGCGCTCGATTCATCCGCTCTCTCTCTCTCTTTCTATTCTTTCTTTCTGATATGCTCAATTTTTCGTGTTTTTGTGTTTTGATTCCATTCTTCTTCGCTAAGAACGTTCGTTGACCTTTTTGCTTGTGGGGCTGGTTGCGGCGCTGCTCGTTGTAGTTGCTGCTTCTTCTTACTGCTGCTGCTTCTTCCCGCTTAGCGGTACTTCTTAACCTGTTTCGCTGCTGCTGCTGACTTGTGATAAGTTTTCTCTTGCTGTCTATATGTGTGTGTGTGCGTGTTGTGTGTTTATGTGTTTACTGTATAAGTCTTCCTGTTTATTTTACGATTAAAGTTAAAGGTGTGCTTTTTTTTGTAGGTTTGTAACAACACACAGAGGTGTGTGTGTGTGCCGCAGCTGGAGCCTACTGCGCTGCTCAGCTTCGATAACGCCCCCCATCCCCCACAGACCGAAAAAAAATAACATCACGGACTCCAGCTATGACTTTGACTGTGAATCTGACTCTGACTCGGATCGAAATTTGCTGCGGTTTGCTTGCAGTTCGTGACACGACACGATTGGATTCAAACTTTTGATTTTAGCATTTCTGCTTGAAATTTATGATTGTGTTTAACTGTGGTAAATTTAAACGGGTCATTTTTTTCCTTCAGAGCGCTTTTTCTCTCTATTCTCTCTCTCTTTCTGTCACCTTATCAGTAGTTTATTTATGTTACTTATTCTGTTCATTAACATTTTCTAATTTGATTTAGTTTTATCCGGATTTATTTTGTTTACATATTATTATGTTAAGTTTTAATATTTATTTAATTTTAACTTCATTTTACACAAAATATGTAAGAGATACTCTCTCCGATCATTAAAGAATATATATCAAACAAATTTAATAGAATTTTTATTACATTCGAATTCGAATTCGTGTCGAGTCGTGTCGTGTCGTGTCACGCGGTCATCCCAAATTTGGCTGTGATGAAATTCGCTCTTGACTCTTGTTGATTTCGTGTTGCTGGGGTGTATTTTTGAGCGATGATCAGGCATTTAATTAGCAGGAATTCTTTTTTTGGCTTTTGCAAAAGGTGGCTGGTCGGACGTTCTTGGCGGTCGGCTGAGACGGTGGGAGGGGGGATGTGCAGCGTGACTGATGCAACGACAGAATCGGAGAGCTGCTGTTGCAGTTGCAGTTGCTGCTGTTGGCGAACTCCTTTCTCCTTTCTTCAAAATGCAACTGCCACTGATCGGCGCTGGTCGCGATGCGCCCGTTTTGCCCGATTCGCGATGTGCATTTGTCGTTCGGCATGTTTTGGGCCCACCTTCCGCACAGGTTTTGAGTGGTCGTTTGAAGAGGTGCGGGCAGGGGAGTGGAAGAGGTGGCCAGGGAGGGGACCAAGCAGATGACTCCGAGACAGACAAACTCGAACTCGGACACAGGCTGCGACTGTCGACTTCGACTGCGTTGCGGATTCGAATTCGGAATCCAGGCAACGCGTCTGGGCCATTTAGTGTTCAAACGTTTGTCCACACGTCCAGTCCACAGTTTGCTGTCGCTCTGTCTCGCTCTCGCTCGCGCTCGCACTGTCTCGTACTCGTCGCTCGCAGCCAATCAGTGATACGCATTCGTTCTTGGGCCACTCGTTAGTTTTTTGTGGGCACCCCATTCGGCTAGCAATCGTTTACCGTTTACCGTTTGAAAACTGTTTGCTCAGCTCGTTGTGCCAGTGGCTCGTGTCCGTCGCCTCGCGTCGTGAACCTGTTGCCAGTTGCCAGTTGCCGACAACTCCATTCGAACTAATTATCGATAGTTGACATGTGCCCCCGAAATGCAATTGAAACCGGATTTGTTGCCCATTCGCCAAACTGTCAAGTTTTTCGCATGTAATCACAGTGCCCACATATGACGTGCTAATTAGATGAGATCAAAAAACCCATGTAACATGCCCAGCACTATAAGAGGTGAGTAGTATCCCAAAATTTTAATTCAAATTTCATACATATCATTACCATTTGCTTCATCTTCATCAAATGACGGGGTTTCCCTTTTTTAATCGAAACAACAATATGTTTGCAAAATAGCATAGCAAATCTTTAAATTAAATTTCAATTAGATATAGCTAACGGTTGGGCCTTCACCTATTCCCTATTTAATTATCTATTGCACGCCGATTTGAGTCTGACTATTAATATCAACATGGATGAGCTACTATTTTATAACTCTTTTTATACTTTGTATTTAATTTGTTCGATTTAATGATCCCACAATTCAGCTAAGGAAGTAATAGATCATTTGAAGTATATATTAAAGTAAAATAAGCACAATTTATTTTAATTTAAAGGATGCCTAGAAATAAATATTCATTATTCTTCGGGGGTTTATTAAAGGGAATAATTAAATCTTAAAAAATTGCTACATATATTTTGGGCATGTTAAAATAATTTCGTATTTAAATATGTTAGTTTATAGTCCACATAGGATATATATATAAAAGTTACTTTTACTTATTTTGAGCTTTGGCTAAAATATTAAATAAACAAAAATCTTATTCTTTACACAAATTAAATTTTGTATTTTATTATTCATTATGAAGGGAGAGTTCATAATGCAAATTTAATTTGTGTGAAGAATAAGAAAAAAGGGCCCAAAGAAAGCCCTTGGACATCTACAGCAAATATGTTTGGTAAAAACTCCACATGTGTTTCTTGTTAATTGGCAAAACCTAAAATGAAAAGATGTTGCCGACAAAAGTCCACTTTTTCACAAATAAATTAGATTAAATAAATTTGGAAAAAAATCTAAGTATTTTTATTTATTTTTGGGTTAAGCAAATTTGATCCAATCATATATCAAAGTTTCTTTGTAGATCGCCACTTTTCTAGACAAGATTGCCAATTTAACAATGGGAAGGATGTTAACAGTTATTAGAATTTATGAGAATTGTATTTATCAATTGTGCAACAACTAAAACCTGTCCAGCAAATCGGTTCACCACTTCTCAATTAAGAGAATTGTTTGAATTTATTGCGGATATCTTGTTAAGCACACAAAGTTTATTCAAACATTACAATATATTTCCATAGACTATATCTGTGGCAGTTATATGATATACTGGTCCAACTCTACTAACTCCGACATTTATAATTTCTGTTCCAAAAAATTCGGACACGTTTAAAGTTTTATTCAGATTTATTTAAACTAAGTCAGAAAGACAGACAACAAAACGGCTATTAAAGCTGTTTAATAATAAAAAAACGAATGGGGACAGATTGGTTTAAAAAATTTCCATTCATGATGAAATAACTCAATTTAAATATAAAAGAAATTTGGGTGATAAATCTTCACAATTCCAAATTATTATGTCATAGTAACTGCATAATATTTATTTATATTTACTCATATCAGTCGACACAAAAAAAAATAAAGTAAATAACATTGAGTTAAAGTATACCAAATTACTTTAATTATTAATTCAACTATTTGTAAATTCATTTTATTTAAATCTCTATGAAAAATAATTTTAAAGTTTTGAGCAGTAAATTGATGAAATTAATTAATAACAATTAATAATTGCCTTCTCAATAGTAAATAAAAATAAATTGTGTAAACAGCTGTTTTTTTTTTTTAATTGTTATAACATGCTGCAATTTATTTTAGTTTTACATTGATCTGTTTTCTACCCAATAAACTTGCAAGTATTTCAGTGAATTATTTTCAATTGCTTTAAATAATAGTGTCAAAATGAACATAGTAATTTTAAAAGTTGACCTTAGAAAATATGTAGTTTAATAAAGCAATAAAAGGTTTTCAGACATAAGTTTGATTCACAAAAAGTTATTCATAATCTGTATAAATAAATAAATTTCCCAACTATGTTTCAAAATGCGAACTGTAACAATTGTTGTATAAAATAATAATAATAAATAACAATAAAATAAATAAATAAGTGCACTTTAGTTAAATTGTCTTAAAGCCGAATATATAAAATAATAATAATAGTTTTAAATAACAATAATAAAAAATGCAGGTAAAAATATAAATGCATGTAAAGTAAAATATAAAGAAACGTATAAGCAAGAAATATATAATTAAATGAAAACAAATAATTATCGTAAAATAATTAAGTGATTTTTACATTTCAAGGCCTGCTGAGAATTGAAAATATATACATATATGCATATATATATATATATTATATACTGCATAATCACCATGAAATTCTGCACAATTATTATTATTTTTTTTTTTAACTCAGCGAGTACAAATTACGAATAATTCTGGTGATATTTTCTTAGCGATAGCAACAGCAAAACAGCCATAAGACTTAGCCTTGGTAAAAAACAAAAAACGAAAGAAAAACATTTATTTATTGTAAGTGGCCATGGTGGCAGGGGTAGGGGAAGGGGCGACAAGAACGGTACTCAATATTGAAAATTGCTTCAAGCTTCAACGCACGCAATTGGCTGGGCAAGGTTTTTCCCATTTATCTAAAGTTTGTTTTTCGCTTGGTTTTTCTTTGATGGTTGTTTTTTTTTTTTTTGTGTGTTTTTGTTTCCATGTGCCGCATTTCCGATTCTAGCTGCAAATGTTGCAACATCTCTGCCAAGACAAAAACAAGTAAGTTTATATCAAAAATAGTGGTGTGGTTGGGGGAGGGGAGAGGGTTGAGGGAGGGGGTGTTGCGGAGGTTATCGCTGCGCCTGCGCCCAGCAGCAAGCATTCAGCAGTTGCCTCATCGACGCCGACGACGTTGCAATAAACCAGTCGCTGCTGCTGCTGCTGCTGCTGCTGCTGCTGACGTCGTCAGCTAATCTTGCAACACAGTTGCGCAACAAAGAATCCGACACAACGGTACTAACGTGTTTCAGTTGAGCTAGCTGTTTTTTTTTTTATTCCACATCTTCTCGCTCTCTCTCTCTCTCTCTCTCTCTCTCTCTCTCTCGCACTCACTGTGCACTTTTTTTCTTTCTTTGTTTTTTGTGATTTGTTCTTGGCCAGAATCGCAGCCAGTTCCACTTGCGTGTAACAGGTTTTTCCTCTTGAATAACTGGGACTTTCGTACGGGACTTTTACCCTGTGAGTCTCTTGCGTTCTTTCCTCTGCCTCTTCCTCCTTTTCTTTTCTGATTCTTCTGCTTCTTCTTTTTCTTCTACACTTCTACACTTCTCGCGTCTGTGCAAACAGAAACAGGTTAGATTCGCTCTAAGACCAACTACTGCAATAGTTGGCCAACAGCAGCTGAAAAAAAAAAAACTAGAGAAATAGTGGAAAGCCTCGGAAAGAGTAGGGAGAGGAGGTTGGCTAGGGGGGGGGGGAGGGGTGTGTTGCCTCGCTTGATCATTACAACGGTGAGGCACACATTTTGACGTTAGAACCAACGGCGCTTCCAAGTTGCAAGTTGCTGTTGCTGTTGCTGCTGTCTGCGCCAAATTGAAGGCTTACAGCTAGAACCAGTTAGCGCTTGATAGACCAGCTTGCGCAAGATAACATGCCCCTCTCCCCCCTCATCCACTTCATCGCTTCTGCATCTGCGGAAGCAAGCTGAAAATAAATCTAAGATGATTTAAGGCAACGGAAAACATGAAATATGAAAGAAGCCAAAAGCTGCCGGGCTCTGATAATACTCATGGCTAATGATGCGTCTGGCTGATGAGCAACAGGGCCCAGTTATTGGGCGATTAGCTCAATTTTTTTTATATATATTTTTTTGGTTTCTTTTATGTTTTTTTTTTTTTGGCTTATGTATTGCGTAATGCTGCTTGGCCAATTCGGGCGCTAACGGTCTGTCAGCTGTTGCCGGTTGTGGCTCTAACTGTTTGCTGTTTGAGCCACCAGTTTTACAGATTCTCTTCACATTTTTTTGTATTAATTTTTTATTAACTGTTCTTAGCTTAAGAACTGAGTTATTTAACGATAAAACCATGGGTGAAAATAAAGTATAATAAAGTTAAGCGAAACTACGAAATAGCTATACCAAAAAAACATGTCCGACCAAAAAAAAACATATTTTCATATTAGCAACTTTTTTATTTATTTAACATTTATAGCCTCGTCGAGCTCATTCGATTTAGAATTTACATTTAATATTTAGATTTAAAACTCAATATTGCTTACTTTTCGCAATTCTCTACTCTGAACTATTTGAGTGGTAAAAATACATCAACTTATTGGCTTATTTGAATTGACTTTTGCGTTAATTAATTAATAATTTATTAAACAATTTATTAAAATATACTTTCTGCTACAGTACAGTTAATAAGTAACTTACCTACAAATTTAAAAGTAGTTTATTTTATTTGAATTTATTTTTATTTGCTTTCCGCATAATAGAATAAATTTATTTGCTTTCTGCATAGTAAAAATAAATTGAAATAATTTAATTATAATCTTTAATTCGATTTAGCGCAAATGTTAAATATATGGAAAACATATTTAAAAATATACAAGCCTTAAATATTAAAGAGTCTGGAGTCTGGCTATAATTTAATTCTTAACTAGGAATTGCCACCGAACTCAGTCCTTTGATTCTTAAATAGCTCAAGTGATTATTATTTTATTTTATGCAGCAATTTCCATTCGTAAAATAAATTTTTAAAATATATACACAAAATTAAATATTTATTTATCTTTTTATGTCAAATATGTTTTCTTTTTTTGCTGAATGCTGATGGAATCATAATTAAATTATAAAAGTATATACCTTTTCAAGTTGATATTTTTTCAAGCAAATCAACATTATTCAAACGATTCTAATAAATATTGATAATTTGAAGAAGTAATTTGAGTGAAACTGGATTAATTATTGAACAAATCAAATAAGCTTTTTATATATATGATATATATATATACGCCGTAAATTATATTTCGGCAAGGATTTTGATTCTGATTAAAAAAATATATATATATCTAATACATCATTATTATATTAAATTAAATTATTATAAAATAATTAATGTTGATTGTCGTATTTTTAAAATTTGAACATTTAAATTCAAATTCGAATTCCGGCGCGCAATATACTTAGAGAAAAATCAACCCTTAATGTTAATGGAAAGCAAACAAATTTCCCAGCTGGTATTCACCACAACGGAAATTTCCCAATGGAAATGGAAGGAGAATTTAGTTTAAGGGTTGGAAAAGCTGCGCAACAATGCCGCGCGCGCTTTTCCAGTTTTTCCTGACTATGCACTTGGCATTATGCCTACTAACCCTATTTTGCAGCGCAGCGAGTCCCATTTTTCGACTGCATATAATACAGCGCACACACTCACACAGACACACACACACACTCGCACACACACATATGGACAGCCTGGCATTGCGATTTTCCCCATTAGAAGTCCTTTTTCCAAGCAGCTGAGTGGCGAAACGGAAAGTGCGGCACGAAATGTGTTTGTGGCGCACTTGAATTTGGGACACATTCCCGCAAAGGACGCATCTAAAAGGATACGCGGCCCCAGCACCAGCTTTCAATATCACAAAAAATTAACTAAAAAACTAACAAATAAATAATAATAATACAATTCAAAGTGGTGCATAAAATTTGAGAAATACTCGAAAGAAAATTTTCTTTTTTGAACTTGACAGCAAAACAAGTGCGTGCAAAGAAATGAAAAAAAAAGTGTCAACAATGGAAAACCTGTGGAAAAAAAAAACACAATTTGTGCAAGCGAATGCAGCTGCAATGGAAATAAAATTCAATTTATTCATGTGCAAATAAAAGAAAATTAAATTTAATAACAGAATCAATGTCAAGAAAATGAAATATAAATCAAAATCGAAATTAAAGTTTAACTAAAATAAAAATAAAATAAAAATAAAAACTGAAAAGCGAAAGCGTTGCATTAACTGTGTATTGTGGTGTGTGTGTGTGTGTATCGATTTGCATAGGTGTGTGTGGTTGTGTGTGTGTGCGTGTGTGCTGAAAAATCGATTATTAAAGCCACAGCTGCTGGGCTGTTGGACTTGCTGGCGGGGGTTGGTTGGTGGCAACTGCAATGTGGGCTTCAAGGGGCGCTAGGGTTGCGTGCCGCTATGTGGAAATCTGGTAGCAGCAACAGCAGCAGCAGCGACGCTGGCAGCGGCAGCAACAGCGACAGCGACACACTTCCAGTCACTTGTATTTTGACGTCAAAATTCCAATGGCGCCTTGCAGCCATCCAGTGGCAGCGACGGCGGCAGCAGCAGCAGCTCGTTGCATGTGCAGCGCCAGGATACGACAACAACAACAGCAACAACAACAAGAGCAAAAACAACAACAGCAACAAGAACAAAAACAACAGCAACAACAATCGTAGCAATAGCAATAGCAACAGCAGCATTTGCCAGTTACGACCATAGATACAAGCGTGCAACATCAGCAGCAGCAGCAGCAGCAGCAACAAATTGCGTACAATAGACACAGGTGCAGCAGCAGCAGCAGCCATAGCAGGATATCTCATTGAAATCCTTAAAATATTAAGACGTATTTAAAAAAATTTAAATGCAACAGCAAGAACAAGAGCAACAACAGCACAACAACAACATAACACAAATGCGACTGATTTACTGTGCAACAAATAAAAAACAAATAAAAAATAAATAAATAAAATTCGAAAAAACAAAATCAAAAGCGTAAGGAAAATAATTGATTATACGACGTCTGATCCCAGCTGCTGAAAATTGACAACAACAACAAGAACAACAACAAGCTGCAGCAGCAGCAGCACAGCAGCTAAATATATACATTTAAATTAAATAATTAAATTAAATATAATTAATAATAATACAAAAAAAATATATATTATTAAATTGAAAGCAATTCAAAATTTATTGTGTGACTTATATTGTAAACGATTTTAAGTGCACTTTTGTAAGGCTGATTTTTCTCAATTTATTTTGATGTTGTGCTTCTACACCAAACCCAAAAATCAAAAATCAACAAAACCAAAATTAACACCTACATTTGAAAAGAAAACAACAAAAAGCGAAGTAAAGTTGCAAAGTATTCGAATAAATCTATTCAATAGCAGCAACTGTTGCAGTTGTGACAAAGTGTTGGTCAGCGAAAGAAAATCTAACAAAAAAATTGTCGTATTTATATTCTAAAGTAATTCAACTAAGATAAAGTTAAAGACAGAAATAAGAAAGGGAAGTGTAATTAAATATTCTAAAATAAATAAATAAAAAATCTGAAAAAAGATGAATTTATAAAAAAACAGCAAACAATTATTGCAGCAGTTGTAAAAGAGACAAATAACCAAAAACAATATTAATAAACGCAGTAAAAAAAATAATTAAAATAATGCAACAGTATTCTAAAATAAACGCACAACAATTTTAACTATAAGAAACAACAGCAACAGCAACAACAACAACAACAACAGCAATTGTTGCTGCCTTTATACACCGCAGTGTTTAGGAAACGGCCCTCACAACGGATAGGCCAAGAGATCTCCTGCTGATACAGCAGGCAGCGCCAGTTGGCAGCAACAGAGCCAGTGGAGCAGCAGCAGCAGCAGCAGCAGCAGCAACAACAGGCAGCAGCAGCAGCAGCTACCTGGATGCGGATGCTGCAACTGCGGCAGCCGTTGCAAATTTGCGCAGCAAAGTGCCCTCAATATCGATAATACCGTTGCCAGCGGCAACAACAATTGTGGCAAGAGCAACTGCCGCTGGCTGTGGCACGTCTACGCCCACGAGCAGGCGCAGCAGTGTAAGCACCTCAAATAAGGCCACATCGCCGCCGCTGGCCTTTCTAACGGACGCAGCAACCGCAACTGTAACTGCAACACCAGCAACTGTGGCAACCTATGTGCGACCGCAGCAGCAACATCAGTACCAGCAGACGGACAAGTGCACCGTGCTCAAGCTGGATGTGGTGCGCAGTCAGCGGGAGCCAGTGACGACCATACGCAGCCTGGCGAGCGCCACAGTTGTTGGCGACAGCAGTAGCATCAGCAGCGGCAGCGGCAGCAATTGCAACAACACAGTTGCAACAGCAACAACATCAGCGACAACAACAACAACAACGTACCTGCAAATCGAACAGCAGCTCAGCGAGCTGGCCGCCATCGATGAGGACGACGATGAGAATATGGCCAGCCTGCTGGGCAGCAACATCAGCAACATATGCATCAGCAACAGCCACAACAGCAGCAACAATCGATCGCATCTACCACCCGCCCAGATACTGGCCAATCAGCCGATCATTGTGAAGATTGAGCCAACTCAGGCCTTTCACATCATCGATGAGGGGGACACGCGGGTGCTCAGCCTGCCGCTGAACGATGCCGACAAGCTGGGCGCCAGCTGGATAGATCTCAAGGATATTGCAGGGCTCCAAACGGGCGGCGGTGCCACATTGCTGGACGTCTGCTTTGAGACGGCCACGGTGGGCGAGGAGGTGGAGGAGGAGGTGGAGGTGGGTGCAACAATGGTAGCCAGCGCATCGCCAGAGGCACCAAATCACCAGCAACAGCAGCAGCTGCATGATGAGGCACAACTGGCAGAGCCGGCGCCAAAGCGATTGGCGCTAGCAGCACCACAACAACATCAACAACAACAACAACAACAACAACAACGGCAACAGTCAAAATTTATGTCAGAGCCGCCGGCGCTGGCTCGCTCGAGCAGCTTTGGCAGCCTGGGCAGCTTTAGCAGTTTGAGCAACATTAGTGGCATTTGCAAGCACATCGCCAGCAGCGAGACCAGCAGCAGCAGCAGCAGCAACAGCACCAACACCAGCAGCAGCAACAATCGTAAACCGACCGCGCCCAATGAGCGGCTGAGGCAACGAGAAAGAACACCGCCGCCCCTGATGCCCACACAGAAGCCAGCCACAGCCACAACCACAACATCAGCAACAGCAACAGCAACCATAACAACAACAGCAACAGCAGCAGCAGCAACAACAGCAGCAGCGTCAACAACAGCAACAACTGCAACAGCAGCAGCAACAGTGGCATCACGCGATAGAGATAGGGAGAGAGACAGAGAAAGAGACAGAGATAGAGACAGAGACAGAGACAGCAGCAGCAGCAATGGAGCTATGACAGGTCAGTAATCATATTCAGTTTACATACAGTGAAACCTGCTTTGAGTGCACATTCTAAATCTGTGCATTTGAAAATATTTCATATATTTTGTTATTAAATTCAAGAAAGTTGTCGGATTTATTAAATAATTTAATAACTAATATAAAAAAAAAACTTTTATATTGAAAATGTAATTTTTGAAAAAAAATAAAAATGGATAGAAAATTTCGCAGTTTAGCGATTCTTTTAAATGTCTGTCATATTTCTTTGATGTCTGATCCGAAAGACAATATATATTGACGGAAAAATGGGTTAAAATTAAGTTGTTATGAAAAATATTACTTATGCCTTCTAGAAATTATTATTTATATATTAAGTAAATTATTTCAAATTGCATATGGAGTCCATTAAATTTGTATATTCGTATACGTATTGTATTCAATAACAAAATATATATTTTTGGTCTGATCGAATAGGGATAAGCCAATTGATCAATTTGATATTTATTTAATATTGAATATATTTGATAAATAATTAAACAATATTTCTCTAAGCTCGAATCTATATATAATAAAAAAGAATTTAACTTCCATATATTATTTTTTTAATTGAAGATATTTGATTTAAATAACTTTGGTTAATTCTATATAATTTAAATCGAATTTTCCTAACAAGCAAAACATGTGTTGCACAAAATTAAGTCAAAGTCGTTGGAATATTAAATTTATATATATATATATGTCCTTAAAAAAAAATACAACTTCGATATAATATTTTTATATGAGAGCTTATTTGATTTAAAATACATATTTATATATACATATTTATTTGACTTTGCCATAATTTTGTGCAAAACATCTTTTGTTTGTTAGGAAAACTCGATTTAAATTATATAGAATTAACCGAAAATTGCATAAAAAAAACCCAAAAAAAAATATAAATTTAAAATACAAAATAATATAAAAAAAAATGTATTATTATATAAGTAAGAAACTCGATTTATGATGTTGCCCTTCAATTAAATTAAATGCAATTAATAAATAGTATAGATAAATATGAAGGATTATGAGAGTGCTTCTGATTTCTTGATTAGATTAGATTTATTGTTGTAGATTCGAATATAGAAATTTTTTTAACGCTTTTACAGTTTTTACTGTAAATAAAAGAGTGGGAGATAAAATTGTGAGACATGCAAATGAGGATGGCGTTGCGCAAGCAGCCAGCTCGGACCACAATTAACACGGCTGACACAGCGTCTTCTGGCATCAGTCAGTAACTGGCATCTGGTAACACCAGTAACATCAATAACAACAACAACAACAACAATAACAACAACAATAACAACAAATACAGTAACAGGTGTATGTGCGTGTGTTTTTTTTTTACACACCCCATGCTAAAGAATTTCAATTTACACGAGTCGATTTATTGGCTATTCACCTCTTGTGGCAGCCACAGGCAACAGCAACAGCTAAACTTAAGCCACAACAACAACAACAACAGCAACAGCAACAGCAACTACAGCTATAAAGCTCGACTGCGGCTGTGTCCCACTTTCCACAGACGTCGTCGGTTGCAGCAGTAAATACAAATAAAATAAAAAAAAAATGAAGCAAAAACAAAATAAAAGACAAACGAATAGAATAACAAGTAAGAGTGTTCTAGTCGAGAGTGCTCGACCAGCAGACACCCTACACTAAAATCGTGGCTAGTTTAAGCAAACTGCAAACTGACTGCAACTATGGCAATGGCTCTGGTATTATTTTCTAAATTTTAATTCTTAATATAAGAATTGAGCCAAATATATAAAAATAATATATTATTTATTTATTATTAGATTTGTGCTTGCAAAATAAATAATAAATCAACTATTCAATATATACGACAGGCTATGCAAATTCATTTCTATTTTGCTTTCCGCATCTAATTAAAATAATTTTAATAAAATTATTTAATTAAAAATAGTATTCTTATTCTTACAAAATACCAGTTGATGTTGCCATACTTTTTATAACATCGATGCGAAATTGTTCAGAATATTTGCGCTTTATAGAAAAACTATTTACAAGCTACTTTTTGAGAATGTTGGAAATGTTGTTAATGAATTTCGACTATATCTTTTATAGTCTATATATATATATTCTTATCCTTTTGAAATCCCAGCTGATATTGCCATTCTTTTTATAACTTCGATGCGAAATTGTTCAGAATATTTGCGCTTTATAGAAAAACTATTTACAAGCAACATTTATGTTGGAAATGTTGATAATGAATTCTGACTATATCTGACTATATATTTATATATACACCATATTTAGTCGGAGTAGCTTCAACTCGCCTGTTTCACTCACTTACCCCACTTGCCCGTGTAATGCACCCGACTCACTTATACTGTGTACGGGGTATACAAAATAAAATACAAAAAAAAACATGTTTTGACATACTAAATAAGCCGCAAGTCGCTTGGCGAGCTGTGCTTGGTCGCTTGTCGCAAGGGGTGGTGTAAGTGTTGGGGGTGGGGAGGGGTATTCTTTATCATTAGGTTCTGTTAGTTTTGTGCGATTCTTGCTGCTTCGACACATTCGCTTTACGGCTCTTTGACTCACTTGCGGCACAAATGAGCTATTCCTCGCAGACCGCCTCCCTCCCACCCCACCAACCGTACACCTCTCCGCAGCCCATACCACATTCTGACTACTTTGGCAGTCAAGTCACAGTTGTGGGCACTTGTTCATCGCTCAGTTTGTTCCACACACATTCTTTGCTCATAGTTTTTACCGTAGCACGAACCTTAGCGGTAAAAGCCTCAGCTACAAACTATACAGTTAGCTGAAGCTAGGCATACACACACACACACACACAGCTAGCTATCCATAGATACATTCTGTCGATTACAATAGAACGCTTAGTGAACAGCAATTCTTCACAATGGTAATGAGCTGGCAAAGCGGAGGCTATCAGTCGCTGCTCTATGTACACTCAGAGAAAACAAAAATACATACGAAAATTGCCATTTTAAATCAGCTTTTTATTTTTTTTTCGCTATTCTTAAAAGCATAAATTTTACTGCTTAAATTTACAGTTTTTTAAATTTTTTTTATTTGTAAAATTTAAAAAAATAATGCCTAAATTGAAGGCTGATTTTTATATATGTAAAAACAACTCTTAAAATATTTAATTCTCTTTTTGATTGCCAATTTTTGAAGTAAAAGAAAAGAGGAGAAAAGTATTTGGAATTTCGACTTTTAGACCATTTCAAAAGAGTCAAAAATAGCAACAAAAAATAGCCAAAGTAGCAATTCTAAATTTGTTACTTCTAAGAGCAAAATTTGTATCTTGTTTTCAGGGCAATTATTTTGCTGAGTGTAACTAAAATTGATTTGGCTGCTTGAGGCGACACCAGTTGTCAGTTTTGATGTCTACAAATGAATCACCAAAGCAGGAGCAGTCGCCACAGGCACATGGGCGTAACTCGTAACTGTCTAAAAGGGGTCTCTTACTTAACAAGAGAAAAACAGAGCGAGAGAGAGAGAGAGAGAGAGAGAGAGGGAGATAGGGAGGAACAGAGAGAGAACCCCAAACAAAGATTGATCTACTTTAAGTCAACTTGTGCCTGGCTTTTGTTGATATTCCCCAACTTGAGGCGTTTGCTTTGGCTCATTAGCCTCTAAACTGAACACTTATGTCAATCAAATGATTGATTAGTTGTATTTTGAATGTTGATCGCTGATTATTGTTCGATAACCAGACCAACGAAGCTGGGGAGTTCAGCAGCTACAATAGTCAACAGTTCTTGCATCCAAATTGTATTAAAGCTCTGGTTTTAAAATAAATATAAAAATATTTTACAAAAGCATAAATATTTTAAATAAATATATAAATATTTTACAAATAGCATAAATATTTTAAATAGATTTGTTTTTTCTTAAATGAGTTATTTTTATTTCTTATTTATAATTTACTGAATTTTATCTAATTTTACCATAAAGATTTGTCTTTAAAAAAATGAGAATATATTTATTTGCTGAAATTAATTGTTAACAATTTTACAGATTAAGGATATAATAAATAAATATTTTAAATAGGTTTGTTTTTTCTTAAATGAGTTATTTTTATTTCTTATTTATAATTCACTGAATTTAATCGAATTTTACCATGCAGATTTGTCTTCTTTTTGCTCTATGTCAAAATGTGTGAGAATATTTCTATTTGATGCTGATCAAAGCGCTATAATTAACTTTTAACAATGTTACATTTTAAGAAAATAATAAATCAAATAATTGCATTAATCTTAACACATCTTTTCTGTTGTTGCAAGTTGCAAGAATATAATCGATGTGGCATTTAATGTGTCTTTTTTTGTCTTTTAACTGCCTAAAAAAGATAATTGATTTTAGGATTTGCGATTATCCACAAAATGTAGAGCAGCAGACGCATTAATGATCACAATAGATTTGGCAAGGAAATCGCATTAAAATCAACTGAATCCCATTATGGCTTTCGAATATCAGTCAGATGCTTATGGCCAATTAACTAACCAACTTAGTAGGTAAGCCAGCTAAACGAGCTAAACATTTGTTTGCAGCCACAAGACTCGACCCTGAAGTCGGCCATTGGTGTCCAAACACAGCAAAAAAAAAAAAAAAGAGCAACAGATATATAAAAAAAAAAATAATTAAAAAATAAACAGAGAAGCGCATTACACAAGACAAAACTTATGACGAGAGCTGTGGATAACAAGTTACGATGTTTCAGGCGAACGCACTATCACTTTTGCAAATTCATGTGCAAATACACTAGGAAAAAAAATTGCCTCCATTGTTGGAGAGAATAAACGATTAGAAAGGGCAACAACCAAATAAAATACAAATAAGAGTTTTGTAGTCGAGAATGACAAGTCCCAAAATATATACTTTTCCAAAGGAATAATTAAAGAAACTTATTTTTTTTTTTATTATTATATATAGGAATTATGTGTATGCATTTTTTTTTTTTTTTATTTTAAATAATAACATTTAAGTGAACCTGCAACCGTCTAGACTTTATAAATAGCAACAATAGTTGCTCTGCATTATTTCTTTTCATGGCTTTAAAAAATATATCTGAAAAGTAGGAAACAATTTTAAATTTTAGAAAGTTTTTCGTTTATTTTATATTTTCACATTAAATTATTTTTTTTAATAATCTGTTTTTGTTTTTATGCTATTTATTATTTCTAAATTATTTCTTAGAAATTCCAGGCATATTTTCGATTTAGAGCAATTTTCTAATATTTAAATATTCAATTATTTTTTTTTAAACATTTTTTTTGTTGATATGATATTTTATTTTAGAAATTATTTCTTAGATAATCCAGGCATATTTTCGAGTTCGAGCAACTAACAAAAAAATTGTTTTTCACGTGTATATCGATTTATATCTGTATCTATCGCTTGATCGCATAGATGTCCCCCATTGTTGTTGGTTTATATTACTTATGCATAAGATTTGGCGATGGGTTCATTATAATTTGAGTCAAACAACGTTTGCATTTCATGCATGAATCTGCCGACCTCCCCACTTCCCTCTGCCAAAAGGCCATGTAACTCGTCTATCCGTCCGTCGGTCCGTCGATTAGCCAGCTCCGCATGAGGTTTCTTTCCAATCGACCGTAGCAGTTTCATTATCATATTTATGTTTGATTTTTATTTTTTTGCAAATGTGTTATTTTTGCCAATGTTTATAGTTGATGAGGATTTCGTAATGTGGAGTTTTTGATTTTTTGTTTTTGGTGTTTCATCCATTTTTTTTTCATTTATGCAAAGTTTATGTTATCCCATCACATGATATATTTCTGTGTGTGTGTGTGTGTGTGTGTGTGTGCGTGTTGCGGCATAGTTAAGTGTATGCATTACAACAATAACAACACATAAATTAGCAACAACAAAAATATTAATTTATTAACTTTAACTTTAGCTACAAGATTTTTGTTGTTAAGCTGCGTTTCGAATTTTGCAAACTGAAAGTGGCTTGCAACATTTGCATTTTTTTAACACACTGATTGACACTATTTCAGATTGTGTTTTTCTCTACCACCTTTAACAAATGTTAATTATATATTATTTATGAACATTTGCTGTTTGTTGAACTTTGACTGTAGTTTACCTTGAGAGTTGCTCTGTTTTTTACCTATGCTTTTTACTTTTGCCAATTTTTGGTTGCATTTTTTTTTGTTATTTTTTTGAAACTTTCAATATTGAAATTCATTTTATTTTTGAATTTTAACTGAAATTTAGTTAAGCAACATCTTCATAAATATTAAGCAAAGGCATTCATTAGTGAATATAATATATTTAACCATGAAGTGGATAGATTTCGCTATATATATATATATATATATATATATTAAAACAAATTTTTTAAATTTCACTTTCTTAAATTTGACTTTTTTAAATATATGGAGTGCAATTTTTTAGCCAGTTTTTATGGGATATATGGGATATATATCTAAATAAATGTTCTTTTTGAAATTTCTGAAATTTATAGAGATATTGTAAAATTCAAGCACCTTAAAAATAAAATCGATCTTTCTCGAACAAGTTTAAGTATTAAGCCATATCTCAAAATAAAATTCAGAAGATTTTTAATTAAAAAATACGTGATGAAATTAATAAATTCTCAACTTTTGACTAAATATGGACATGACTAGTAGTATTTATAAGCAGTGTGGGAAAGTCGCATATTTTGTCTTATTTGTGAGTACATATGTATTTGCAAGTGGATGTAAGAAATGCTTTTATGCGCAATTTGCAGGGCCATTAGAAACAATTTTCATGCATAAGTGAGTCGTTGTGGAAAGTAAGCTCAAAGTATAATTAAATGCCGCACTCAGGATAAAGGCAGCAAAGGAACAAATGGACAAACAATGTGCCCCAGGCAGACCCGTCCAGACAGTCAGAGGGAGAGAGAGAGAGAGACAAAGAAATCGACTGCAATGCACACAGTTTGGCCTAAAAAGCAATTGACCTGCTAATTGGGAATTTCAAATGGAAATGACAGTAGTCGTCGCAGTCGTCGTCGACGTTGCCGTTGCCGTCGCAGTAGCATCCGCAGTCGCAGCGAAGCGCAGTACAAAAAGGAAATGAACGAAAATCAGCAACAACAAAAGACAAGCAACAACAACAGCGACAACAAAAAGTGCTGTAATAGTAATATGGCACACAGCTTTTTCCGCCTGCAGCAAAGCTTTGATTAATAAAGAGAGAGAGTCTCGCTCTTTCTAAGAGCGGCGATAACAGCTGATTTAGTAAAAAGCGCGCGCTGTTCACTCTTACACGCGCACACACACATACACACGCACACGCTCTTCACATAGAAAAGCGCCAGTGGAGCCGTTGCCATAGCGAATGAACGGCACAAAGCGTAATGCTGAAAAAAATTGAAGAAGTCATCGGCACAGAGACACATATACCCACTCAGCAAGCAGCGCTGCCTGCGTCGCCGTCATCATCAACAGTGGTGCTTGTGCTTTGCTTGTGGATTTGGCAGGGGTGGGGCGCTGGAGGGGAGCCCTGACTATACTTTTTTGTTTTTGCTGAGCGCAACGTGGCTGGCTAGCATCGCTCTTTGGCGCGCGCGCTCTCTCTTTGTGTCTGTGTGTCAGTCTGTATGTGCGCGAGTGTGTGTGTGAGTTGCTGCCACACTGTGAGGCCGCAATGCGGCGCGCCACTTGGACAACGAACTCGATAACATTTTGAGGCAGTCTTCAGCTACACTTCGTATTGAGCGTATCGCGGCGGCGGTGGTTACGATGCGTTGCGCGTTGTATCTTTATTATTAATTATTTGTTGTTGTTGTTTATACTTATTGTATATGATTTATATATATGTGTGTGTGTGTGTGTCTCTCTCTCTCGGTGTATGCGTTTTTTCCAACAGTTATACGCGCGTCTCTCGCTCCGCTCCACAGTGCGTGCGTGTGCCTCAAAATTGGATGTGTGTGCAGCAGAAGCAGCGGCAGCAGCAGCAGCAGCAGCAGCAAATGCAACAACATCAACAGCAACATCAACAGCAACAAATTCAAATATCGCAACATGCCTGGCTAATTTGCTGTTTGGCATCTGTGAAGTTGATTCGGTTTCAGCTGTTGGCAAAATTCAACCAATAAAAAATATAAAAAATACAAATAAAAAAGAAATTAAAAAATCAGAAAAAAATATATGTATATGTATAAAAAGTGCATTCAAAATCCAAATCGTGCCTAACTGCAGCAAATGCAATTGCCTGCAAATCGCTGCAGCGACATCGTGATGCGGCAACAACAACAACAACAACAACTGCAACAATTGCAACAACAAAACGGAAGTGCAAGTGACGTAATTTATCGGTACAGACTCCAAAAACAAATAACAAAAAAATACGCTTTTTGGAGCAGCTGAGAATGCAAACGCCCCTACTCCCTCACACCCCTCTCCAACTACCCCTGCCCCACACACACACACACACACTGCAACATAATAAAAATTGTGTAATACAATAAATTAGTGCGTGTGCGTGTGTGCGTGTGTGTGCGTGTGTGTGTGCGCATCAAGCCATAAAGGATAATTTATATTCTCTGTTGGATTATAAAAATCATGAAAATCGGCCACACAAATTGGATTATTTATTGGATCATCTATGTGGATTATGGATAACCGATCAATAGTCATCATTATTATCTATATATACTCTCCTCTATAAATATTTCTTAGATTCGGATACATTTCTCATTCAAAATTTACAGTTTCGACTGATTTAGAATCAGTCTCTGATAATACTTTGCCGCAGATCCTATTAGAGTTACCAATGTCTAAAATTCTTCAACTTTATCCAATATATTTAGTATTATTATGTCCTTGAATGGTCAGTTTTTAAAGTTCTTCAAATTTAGCCTTTATCTTGTTAGTTTATTTTTATATCTTACCTTGCCTTCATTTACTGTTATAATTATTATAACAATATTTCTTAACTTCTGATTCAACTTGATCTTTGTTGATCCATATTGGTCAAACCAAATTTGGAAATTTCTACCTTATCTAATCTTATAATGCATTTGCCAATAAATGTCGTATTCACATTACATTTGAAGTTAAGAGATACATTTTCCAATTTCTTTTTGCGAACAACATTTTTGAATATTATCACAGTAATTTTTATGTTTTTTTGTAACAGAAATATCAGAAGTAAATCTCCGTTCGTTTAGTTTTCATGTTTAGACAAATCCATGTATATATTCGATATTCATCTTAAATTCCATTGCAATGTAAAGAAATTAAAATTTCCATGATTTTCTTGCTTTGGGAACTGTTAAGAAATTTCAGATTATCTCTTCTTAAGTTTTTGAAAGTTATGAAATAGAAAATAACAAAATTTTTAAGTCGTACTTATAGTCAATTTATTTATTTATTTTTGTATACATTTAATGATGATTAATCATTGCTTTTGGCACTTCTTGAAATTTCTTAGCTTATTATAAAAAAAAACTTTGAATCAGAATTATATTTAATTAACAACATTAAATTCCAAATAGTTTTTATGTTTGTGGGATAATTTTAATAAGTAGGTTCACTTCTAACAAGATATTAACTGTTCTGCATATCTCCTTCTTCTTCTTCTTCTTCTTCTATGTGGATATTATTTGCCTTGCAAATCATCTTCTTCTTCTTGCTTGCCTTCTTTGTGTGTGTTTTGCTGTCATCGTCATCATCAACCAAAACTGACAGTTAAAAGTTCACAGCAATAATCTTTCATAATGCAGAGCTATATTGTTTCGTCTGTCCAATTCCAATTCCAACCCCCACCCAAAACTAAAAACAAAAACGAAAACCAAACAATGCAAATTGTTGCCCATTGTGCCCAGTTATGATTATCTGTCATTGTTGCTGTTGTTTTTGGATTGTGATTATAATAGTAGGCAGTTTCTTAGCCACAGAAGACTGCCAAGCATTAGCCAGTAGGCAGTAGTCAGAAGGCAGCAAACAGTTAAAAACAGTTAGCTCAACTCCCCAGTAAGTCACCCAGTCGGCTCAGCTCAGTTCAGTTCAGTTCAGTTCAGTTGAGTTCAGTTCAGTTGAGTTCAGAGCACCTAAAGCAGCAGCGGCAGCGCTCTGTCCTCTGTCTCTGTCTACAACGCCCACAACCCACCATTCAAATCATCTCTCTCTTTCTTTCGCTCGCGAGCTTGCTCGCACTCGCTACCTTTTTGCTCAGCGCCAACTGTTTGCATTACCGTTAGTAGAACAACATTGCTAAGCACACACTCTATGTGTCGTGTCGTCTATAAGTGTGCCAGAGAGCCACCCCAGACTGGGTGAAAAAAAAGACATATAAAATAAAAGCCTAGCAGCGACAGCAACAGAAACAGCGACAGCGACAGCGACAGAGGCAGCGTCAATGCTATGCTATGAATGTGTGTATGTGTGTGTAGAGCTCTAGCATAGGTCATTGGTCTTTTTCGGCGTCAACGTACTGCGACAGCGGGGCAGCGCCGCCAGCAGCGAAGCTAGGCAGTCAGCATGTAACTTTGTCGTCAGTTTATGCTTTTGTTGTTGTTGGCGCTCTGCTGCCGCCTCCCTTTTTCGGGCTTGACCGGCTTAGTACCGTTAGTAAGTTCGTTGTCGTTCGTGTGCGCTCGCTATGAGAGAATTTTTGAATTGTATGCCTTTGCCCATGTTGTTCTTGTAGTTGTTGTTGCTATTCATTTTCATTTTCTTTTCAGTTTATTTGACGCTTGCGCTGCGCTGCGCTTCCCACTGTTTCCGACAGCGACGCTTTTCTATATGTAAATTTCTCCATTACAACAATAGCAGAAAGAAAGAAAAAAAATAAATAAAATGCTGGCGCTGCTTTAGTTACAGTTGTTCTTGCTGTCGATGTTGTTGTTGTCGCTGCTGGCACAATTTCTGTTGTTGTCGCTTTGGTGACGACAACAAGAACAACAAGAACATATTGCTGGTGACGTATTTGCATGTCTGCGTTTCGCCTGCTTCTTCTTCTTCGTTCTTCTGCTCGGCTTCCGCATTTTGAGTTCCAATAAACTAACCCCGCAGGGCTCCAACCCTAAACTAACTAACCCCTCATCTCTAAGCAGCACACCCGCACCCTCGCATAAAATAGAAAAAGAAAAAAAAATAGAATAATGGATTATACAGCCGTCGCTCGTTTGCTAGAATTGTTCGCCAATTAGGGTACTAATTATAAAAGCATTAATGGTTTTCATTTAAAACTCAATCAAACCTAAATTGATTTTGGTTTTTTAGATGAGTTAAGTTTTTTTTTTAATTGGAAAGCATAGTTTTCGAGCTTTTAATTAAATGAGTTCATTGAAAATGAAGCATAAATTGTCAAATAATTATTACAAACATTGTATTAAATCATTATAATCATAAGTTATGCTTCTGTTGAAGTAGAGATTTCCCAAATTCAAATTATTTGCTCATTAAAGCAACATCTGCAGACGAAGAGTTCTGGTTGCTGAGCGAGCACTGTATTTCAATTTGTTTATGCCGGCAAACGCTGAAGCTTTAGGTCATAGAACTTTTTTCAGTGTTTACAAGCACACAAACACACACACACACACACGAATGCCCGCTCTCCCTCTCTCTCTCTCTCTCTCTCTCTCTCTCATACACACGTGCATGGCGAGCTTTCGTTGTGAGATTTATGCGTTGTCGTCGTTGTTGTTTTCTGCTGTTGCTTCGTAAACTGCATTTCATGTTCGTTTCTGCAGGCGGGCGCGCCTTGTCTGACAGCGTTGCTAACCCCACCCCACCACACCCCACCTACAGCAGAACAGCAGAACACCCTCCACCTCCAACCCCATGGCATAATATGACTAGTCGGGACCCCAACTGTTTTGGCTGTCTAGCACCCTTAAATCTCATTTCTATATCGATTTTCCATGTTACATTCTCATGCATTTGCCTTGCTTGGAGTTGATTTTTCTACTTTTTCCCCAATTTTTTTGGGTTTGGTTTATTTATTTATTTTTTTTTTTTTGGAATTTTGAGTTGCGCCCCAGTTTTCATGTCCTGTCTTTTTGGCATGTTTGATGCTTAAAGGCACGTTATTGGAACAAATTCAATCACACACACACACACACACACACACTGGATGGAGTTGGCGGGTGTTGGATATATGTTTCAGATAATAATTTGTTTGCTAAAAAATTTACAGGCTAGTTGCCACGCCCACTAAGTGAACAATATGCTGAATGCCATGCATTGGCCATGGCTAACAACGCGCAGCAAAAGCATTTATATAACGGGCCAAACCATTTTATACATCAAAGTGTTTAAATAAACAAACAAATAATAGAAAATAAACCTTTATAAAATAATAATAATTATCAAAAGTATATAGAGAAAGAAATTCATTGGAAATGCTGTTTTGAAAAATGCGCCTAAATGTCTTCCGGAATTAATTGTCGTGAAATTTTCGTATTTTTGGAAATTTTGATTTGGAATCAAACAAAACAGAGAAATCGACAAAACAATGAGCATAACAACAACACTGGCAACAGTAACAGCAAATGCAACAGCACAAGCAGCAACAACAACAACAACAACAACAACAACGGCAGCAACAACGGCAGCAAACAACATCATAAAAATCACAGCAAACGCAGCAACAACAACAACAACAACAACAAAGTCGCAGTGAAAGTGCTAAAAAACCAACAGCAGCAGCAGCAGCAACAAAAACAACAACAACAACAACAGAAACAAAAACAGCAGCCCAAAACTTCAATAAACAACAGCAACAACAATTTAAAATTGCACAGCCCACAAAACTTGCATGTTCTGCAAAAGGGCTAAAAAAAAACAAACAAACACAACACACAAACAAAATAAAACAAACAAAACTTATTAAACCAAGTAAAGGGAATTCAAAAATCGCTTTAAAGCTTACAAAATAATTATTAATAAAAACAAAAAAACCAACATTTCTATCTAAATATATACGCGAACAAGTGTCTTATTAAATAGTTAAATAGTTTACAACAATAAAAACAACATTAACCACAAAAAAATAATAATAAAGGAGAAGATTTAGTACCTACAGGCCTGAAGACAACGTTAGAACTATATACACAAAAACCATATATAGCAAATATATATATATATATACAATACATATACATATATATATATATATCTATATATATATATATATATATTGAAATAGATATTGGCAAGAGCAGAGCAAAAACAGCGCTAAATACACGCCCCCTGCCCCCCCACTGTGATATTAGTAATTTCACATATAAAAAACAAAAACTACAACTAAAAAAAATTAAAACTAAACTCTTAAAAGTGCAATAAAGTAAACCAGAAAATAATAATAAAAAAAAAAAATTCCAAATTGTAATACACTTCCCACACCCCCCTCTGGTTGCGGGCAACAAAATTGAAGTGCAGCTCTAAAAAAATATTCAAATTGCAATAAAAATATTAAAAAACAACATAAGAAAAGCAAAAATCAATTGCTGCAACAATTGTATAAACAATATTACATATAAGTTAACAGCACAGCTACACACACACACACACACACCCTGGCTGGGTATGTAGTGAGTTTTTGGCGTGTGTGTGTGAAAGAGTGGGTTTCTTCTAAATTTACACTAACTACCAAAAACTGAACAATAATTAAAAAAAAAAGAAGTAAAACAATCAACAATCGTAAAAGTTTTGGTGGCGAGCAATCTTCGACCTGTTTTAATTATGTATACGCAACGTATGTTTGACATGTGGAGCAGCGTCACTTCAAAACTGGAAGCACACGCCAATAACCTGGGTCAAAGCAACGTCCAATCGCCAGCTGCACAAAACAATTCAAGCGGTTCAATCAAAGGTAATAATGATAACTCCAAAATCCAACCAGATGAAAATCGATATCGATATTTAAATAATACACATAATTCTCAGAGAATTTTGGGGCAACTCTATTAAGTTGAAGTAATTCTTTTGTGCCACTTCATTTTGAAGAAACTGTACTTATTTGTTGCAAGCAGCTCTTTAAAAAGTTGCTGTGCTTTAATTATATATTTTTAATATATTAATATATATTATTATATATATATATACCCTGCTGACTCAGTTGACCAATAAATATACAAAAAGTAAAAAATAAATTATTTAACAAATAAGCAAAAAAAAAAAGCAATTCAATTTTTATGATTTTAGCTTATATAAAAAATGAAATATGTTAAATAATAAAAAATTGCTGGCTTTTCAAAGGGGTTTCGAATTTGCGAAATCACTTAAATATTTTTAATATATTAATATATATTATTATATATTATTATATATATATATATACCCTGCTGACTCAGTTGACCAATAAATATACAAAAAGTAAAAAATAAATTATTTAACAAATAAGCAAAAAAAAAAAGCAATTCAATTTTTATGATTTTAGCTTATATAAAAAATGAAATATGTTAAATAATAAAAAATTGCTGGCTTTTCAAAGGGGTTTCGAATTTGCGAAATCACTTAAATATTTTTAATATATTAATATATATTATTATATATTATTATATATATATATATACCCTGCTGACTCAGTTGACCAATAAATATACAAAAAGTAAAAAATAAATTATTTAAAAAATAAGCAAAAAAAAAGCAATTCAATTTTTATGATTTTAGCTTATATAAAAAATGAAATATGTTAAATAATAAAAAATTGCTGGCTTTTCAAAGGGGTTTCGAATTTGCGAAATCACTTAAATATTTTTAATATATTAATATATATTATTATATATTATTATATATATATATATATATATACCCTGCTGACTCAGTTGACCAATAAATACACAAAAAGTAAAAAATAAATTATTTAACAAATAAGCAAAAAAAAAGCAATTCAATTTTTATGATTTTAGCTTATATAAAAAATGAAATATGTTAAATAATAAAAAATTGCTGGCTTTTCAAAGGGGATTCGAATTTGCGAAATCACTTAAATATTCAAGCGGAAATATCAATAAAGGAAAACCGTATGTTGGAATGAAGTATTTGCAAAAATAAATATACATATATGTATGTATAATATAATAATATATATATATTATAATAATATATACATAATATGATAATATATATATAATATAATATATAATGTAATTTTTTTATATATTAATGATGACTCACATTTGACCTGACCTAATTAATTATCTGTTTAAATTATAACTCTTATAATAATTATGGTTCGTTTTTAAAAATATTTGCATAAAATATTATAAAACGCGAATCATAATCTGAAATAAACAAGAAACTTTCAATATGTTAATAAATTATGTTTTCTTTTGCAATTCAAAGAATTTAATGCGAAAAGTAAGACTTGAATAAAAATCTTCGTTTAAGGATGCCAAAATCAGGCTCCTGAAATGAACCCAAGGATGTGCCTCGAATCATGAACCAAAAAGTTGACCGAATTTGAAACAGTCTGTTGACTATTTGAATGGTTTTTTACATATTTAAATTTTATTAATTTTATTACATACAATTTTTATTTGGAGCGCATATTTTGTGATCAATTGTTTCAATTATTTCAATCAATTATTTAAATAGCTTTTTCAACCAACTGAAAACCTTTGCTGAAACTTTGTTAGTTACTAATTCCTTAGCTGGAAACCTTAGCCATGATTTATTATAAGTTAAATGTTGGCTCACTTTTTTACCTGCAGCAGCAAATTATTAAAGCTGCCTTTTGACAGTTTTTGTTTTTTTGTTTTTTTTTAAGTTAGTTAGCCAGTTGGTCTGTCAGTCGGTCGGTTGGTCAGTTAGTCGGTTAGCTGGTCGCTGGGTTGAGTTGGCTTGTTGGTTGGCTGGATTTTTTGGTTAGCTGATTGGCCAGTGGCGAAGTAAATTAAGCTGCTGCCGCGTCCGCAGTTGTTGGCAGTGAAAGTCACTTGAGACGGAGACTTGGCCAGTTGAGTTTCTCAAGCGGAATTATTGTAGGGAAATCCATAAAATTCGTAAATGAAGAAAGACGCAACATAGCAACAGCAACACACATATTCATTACGAAACACAGTCTATCTGCCCCTCTCTCTCTCTCTCTCTCTCTCTCTCTCTCTTTCTCTAAATATATCTCCTTCTCTGTTTACATGTGCTTGCATTTACAATTAAACTAATTCGACATGGCAATCAGTTTGCTGACCAGTCTCCTCACAAATAAGTCTACAATAAAAGACACCCTTTTCTCAGAGCTGACTCACACACACATGCACACGCTCATACACACACTTACACACACTCACACACACAGTTGAGCTAACTTGCAAATTAAAATTCGCAAACCAACAATAAAAAGCGTTATTGTAATGCCAAAAAAAAATGTGTTTTTTTTCTTTTTATTTTTGGCTGCATATAAATTTTATATAAATATATGAATTGGTATAATACATATATATATATAGATACATATATACATAAAAAAAATTTATAGCTACGTACGGTGTGTGTGGGTGGGTGTGTGTGTGTGTGTAAAAAAAAGTTGGCAGTTTTTCTTTTTCTTTATTTTGTTGATATTTTTATTGTATTTTACACGATGCTTTCAATTGCGTTGGCAATTTGAGTTTATTTTTGGCTCAATGCTCATAATACCCATTATCTACATGATTATATAAATATATATATATATATATATGTATATGCGTATATATATAATATTCAATATTGTATAAGAATTAGTGCAATTATTGCAGAAACTAATGGCAGGAAAAACACCTACTAAAACTCAAATGAACTCGATTTGCTTCGTTGTTCGCTCTTATCTGCTTTGGGGCAAGAACTTTGCGTTCTTTGACCTCTTGGCGGGGTCAGCGGCCCAAAATGAATAATGAGCATTTGTCAGGCTTTTCGCTTTCGTTGGTTAATGTGTAAATATATTTTTTTTTTCTTCGGATTGGGCATATCAACGCCAGGACGGCAGTCATAAATCTTAATCGCCAGACCCCAATCTCGGTGGGTGTTGCACGACTGAAAAAAAAACCTTTAGTCCGGGAAATGGACAAGAAATGAGTGTTTCAACCCCATTTCCCACACCCCACATCCAAACTCTAAGTCAAGCGCTAATCTTGCGTGTGCTGACCCCAAACAACTATTATTAGGCATTTTGATGTCCTTATTTTAACGCGTGTTACAGCTATAAAAAAATACAAAAAAAAAAAAAACACATTGCATAAGCTAATTGCAGATAACCACATTTTAATAAAAAACTTACACAAAATTAATGTAGTTCTTATTTAAATTTCAACACTTTTCCAAACAACAAAAATGCCTATAAAATAACAATTAAAATTGCAGGGTAAAAAAAAAATATTTAAATTATTGATTACATGAAATTCAGTAATATATAAAATTTATGGAAATTATAGAAACATTGATTCTATGATTTATTTATTATTATTTATTATTTTTTATTATTATGTATTTATTTTTATTATTGTATGTAATTTTTCACCAAAAATTTTGGCTTAATCTTATATAATTTATCTCATTTTTATTCTGGTTGTTTTAATTTTGTGTTTAGGCAAATTTGATGTACATTTGAATATTTGACTTTTAATTTGTAGTATATAAAACTTAATTGATATCCTATCAATTTTTTATTTGTATTTTATCATTGGAAAATTAATTTTACTTTGAGATTTCTAGCTCACATATGAATCTTATATATAACTTTTCACGATTACTTTATTTGTGTTCCTATAGGTATATGAAAATTATATTTAGAAATTGATTTAATTACTTGAATTATCAGTTGATTTGAAAACAATTTTCATAGGAACTCACAAATAACAATTTTATTACTTGATATTGTAAATACATTGATAATCAGATTAAATGTATTGAATTTCAAAATACTTTTCATAAAATTTATATGAAATTCGAAAAATGAACGCACAAAGAGAAAAACAAGAACAACACTTAAAATACTGAACGAATTTGGTGCCTTATGGGAAAATGTAAAAAATGTAAAAAATGTTTATAATGGATTTCGTATGGTATCTCAGACAATTAGACAGACGAACTGATATATCGTTTCAGCTATTGCTGTTGCTATAAGACTTTAAGTAGTCCTCAATAATTTATAATATTTATTCAGATAAACTTGGATTATTTTTGAAAAACATTGAGTTTTGCTTAGCTCAACATAGAATGACTGAGAAGATTTATATATATCATTTTATTTGTTATATTTCTATTTTTAGGCATAAACAAAACATTGTCTAATATATATATATAATAATAATGATATATATAATAATAATATAATGTTGATATATATTAATAATATATATAATAATAATATATATAATAATAATATATATAATAATAATATATATAATAATAATATATGTAATAATAATATATATAATAATAATATATATAATAATAATATATATAATAATAATATATGTAATAATAATATAAATAACTTATATAAAAGTAGGCGTTTTTTTTTAAGTGTATTTTAGTTTTATTAATGGGAAATGAGAGCTTTTCTGTGACTTGTTTTCACTTCGTTCCCAACCCCAAAAATGTCGAGCGATTAAAAGCCACCAAAACCCGACACTAAAACTGTTTTTAGCTGCTGCTGCTGCTGCTGCTGCCGCTGCGTGAGTTGCGTGTGTACTCGACTTGATGGCAGGGTGAGGAGAATAGGTCTTGTTGGGAAGGGGAACGGGGACGGGGAGGCAGTGGCAGGAGCTCTGGCAGCAATGGGGAGCGGTGGGGTGTGGTGGGGTGCTTGGCGCCCTGCAGCAGCGCGTGTACAACTCATCGAAACATGTATGTATGCAATTTGCGTTTATGACTTCCGCGACAGCAGTCGCAACAACAGCAACAACATCAGCAATAGGCAATTGCAACAACAAAAGTGCTGGCAACTTTGTTTTATTGAAATTTTCACTTTGAGTTGTCTCGAGTTTAGCCAACAAAAAAAAAAAAGCAACAGGCATTTCGTCGCTCGACATTTGGCACTCGGTACTTCATAAAAAATAACAACAACAAAAAAAAAAAAAAATTCGACGACAATAAAATGTGAAACAGAAAACATAAAACAGATAGTACGGTACAAAGTGAAAGAAATGCGGCGTAAACAGAAAGCAGCCAAAAAATTAAAAAAAAAAAAATAAGAGAAAAAAGCGAAAGACTCGTTGTCGAAAGTAGCTGGCGATCGCACGTTTCCAACCGCGCCCCGCGGTTATTGAAAGCAGGCCCTTGCAGCAAAATGAAAAAAAGAAGAGAAACAAACAAAATTATGAAAAGAGCGAGCGACAAAAAAAAAACAGTCAGTTGTTCAACGATTTGACTGCGCTGCGTTTGCTCTTTGCTGCTGCTGTTGTTGTTGTTGTTCTTGTTGCTGCTGATTGTGTAGTCTAGGCACAAACACACACACACAGCCATATAAACAGCCTGCAGGTCGTTCCCTGCTGCCCTAACGCCACCCACTTCCCTGCATTCATAAAATATACGCGCGATAGTGCGAACGTCTCACTCCAAACTATAAAGCAGCTCCCTCTCTCTCTGTCTGTCACTCTGTCACTTTGGGCCGTGAGCTTCGACAAGCAACGGCACAATACACAATCATCATCAACGTCAACATAGTAAAAGTCTAAAATCGACAAAAAATTTAATTTTCGGCGGTCATTCACCCGAAAAGATCCACACTCGCACACTCACACACACACGCGCACGCACATAGAAGTACACACACACACACACACAGTCACAGACACGAAAAACACACAAGCAGTCGTCTTTCGCTCAGAGAGTGCGTAAGTTGCGTGAGTCGTGTGCGTATCTATATATGTGTGTGTGTGTGTATGAGCTTCTCTGGTTGTTATGCGGGAGCGTTGACGCGTCGACGTCATCGCAACGCATATTACAACATGCGAGCGGTCGGCAGAGGGGGTTGGTCGTGGGAGTAAGCGGCGGTGTGGTGGGGGATGTGCAGCAATCGAATTCGCTTTCACACACACACACACACACACACACACACACACATAGACAAGACGATGCTTTCTATGGCTTGACGACGCCTCCGCCTGCGCCTCCAGCAACAGCGGCAGCAGCAGCTCAAATAATAATTTACGTATGAATTTATAGAGAGAGCGAGTGAAAGAGCTTTGTAGCAAGACAAAGAGCGAAACAATGGCAGAGAGCGAGAGAGTTGCGTTAGTTTTGTTATAAGTCTACAGGGCTTCTGCAATAGGCGTAGAAACACTGCCTAAAGTTGTTGAGATTAAATCTATGCGAATTGATAAACATTTTAAAATTTGCAAACTGAGCAATAAGAAAGTGCTTTGATTCAAATCTATTAAACTAATAATAATAATTGAAATTGAAAATATACAAAATTTAATAATTGATTTCACTTTGCAATTAGTTAATATATTTGACGAACTTAGAACCAAATAATATCAGATAGAAATCGAAGAAAATATAGTTAATATAAAAATGTAATAAATAAATAATACAAAATATGATAAAAAAAAGTAAAAATTTAGTTTAAAAATGTTTTGTTCACCATTTTCATATTCTAATAAATTTAACAAACAAATACGGGAAATAATACAAATCAGGATGATTGAAGTCAATTACAAAAACGACTTAAAAAAAAAGATTGATAATAATAAAAATACAACTAAAAAAACATGAAACTAGTCTGAATCTCAATAAGAATCTAATATGGCACTTGACAATTATTGCGTGAATTTGCTGTTTGCGATCGAAATTGTTTAACAAAACGCCACTTGACTTTACCGTTTGCCTTTTGGCCAACATTCGCTGGCCGTTAAGCGGATAATTTGATTATCATTAGGCCAGCATAGGCACAAATGCGAAGTGTCAGCGGGAATCGCTGGAAACTGTTCGCAAATGGAACAAGTGCGAATTGCCATTATTCTGACAGCTGCTTGTAATGTGCTCCATGTGCCACTGGGTAAATTGTGAAAACATCGAAAATTCTGCTCAACACCACCTCATAAAACATAAACAGAAATATATATTTTTTGTTCTTATTGCCATGGAATTTCCAAGTAATAATTGGCACAAACAAATATTCCCATAAAGTTCACGTCGTTTGAAGACAAATGAAGCGATTTTCTTGTTTATTGTTTCTGCTTGAGTTCATTAACTTTTGTCCTACTAACAATTCAGACAACAGATTTGCTTAAAACTGTACATATATATAGATATTGATCATCAGATCAGGGATATATATTTGATTTATGTATTCGCAAATGCTTCATCCACTCCCGAACATAAATAGTCAAGTAAATCGACTTACATTTATTTAAAATAAAAATAAAAATAAAAATATTTAATAAATAAATACTTCATTCAAAATTATGGTTACAATTTAACTAAATATTGAAATTTATAAAAATGTAAATTTAAATGAAAAAAAAAGATAAGGCATAAAATAAATAATAATAATAATTTTTTAATGTTAAAAATTGCACTTAATGTTGAAAAACATATCATATACAACTGAAAGTAAATAATGAGATTTAAATTTAAATAGTAAAAAAGAAAGTAAAAGGGAGAAAATTTTTACTCTTGAAAATGATGACTAAGGGAAAAAATAATAATGATAAAGAATTGTTGGTAGACATAATAAAATATATATTTTTGTGTGGGAATTAGATGGTTTATTTAAATAAGGTTAAAACAGTATTTGGAAGTAAATTGATTAAGAAATTAAAAAAAAAAATTTAAATATACTTTATATATAAACCAAGCTAATAACTGAACAAGACATTAAAAATTCGAAAATATGGCATGTGAACAAATTGATAGAAATGTGTTAGATTTGAGTGTGAAAAGTTCAATGAACCAATGGAAATATTTGTCTAATCCCTCGTAGAACTTGTCGTAAAGATAAGAATTATTGAAGTTGTATTCCTAACTAAGTAAATAAGTAAGAATTTGTGGGCTTATCTGTATCTGATTACTCACTTAGTTTGGATAGACTTTGGCATAAAGATAGTCCGAGAGATCCGCAAAAATTCCTGTGTCAAGTGATCTATTCTTGGTGATAATTAGAAATACAATACTCGATTGATAATATCAGTGATTTTTCATTGAAATGGCGACTCGGCTCGATCATTGAGTGTCTCAGACTTTGTTTAATGATAAACACAATCAAGGATTGTCAATTATAGTTATCTGCTGTGGCGATAGTTGTTTTTCTTTTGGATTACAATACTTATATATATTTATATAATATTAAAAAACAAGAGCAAGTACTTAGTTTATTAGAGATAAGCTAACCACAAATGTGTGTCATAAGGCCACAACTTCAATGCTACAAAAGCTGAGACAAGAAAGGAATTGAGCATTGAGAATTGAGAGACAAGTGATTAAAACATTTCTCGTAGAGTTCCACAGAAAGAGCAAAAAGCCGACCTTTAATCAGCTATTTGCACTCTCTATAAATAATTGTTTTGTATACAAAACATTTTCAATAACATTTAAATTCAAAATTTATGAGAATTGACTGAGAATATCATGAGAGAAAATATACATCTCTGACATTCTTTCTGGTTTCTTTTATATGAAAATTTCAACTAAATTTGCAAGAAAGACAAAGGAAAAATTGCATGCAGCCAGTGAAACGTTAACGAATACCATTAAAGACAAACAAGAAAAAGTTATTAGAGACATTTTACTTGCAGCACTTTTAATAATCAACTTGCACTGTCCAAAAAAAAAAAAAAACCCATAAATAACAAACTTTGAAAATGCTAGAAAGAAAAATATACAAAAAAAAACACTTAAAAACAAGCAATGAATTTCATATATGTATGTGCAATAATGCTGTTCTAGCAATTATCTGGCCAGACAAAATGCAATGCATCAGTGGCCCCCACGAGGCCGCACATAGTGCAACACAGCAGCAGCAGCAGCAGCAGCAGCCGCACCACCAGAGAACCACAGTGGCAGCTGCTGCGTATCTTATCTATGCAACTCTCGCATTATATTCAATGTGCGTGTGCTTGTCACACACACACACACACACCACACACACACTATAGTTGCGTGTGTGTGTGCGTGGCAAATAAAAGATTGCATGTGCCCCACAATGCAACCATGGCCTGCACAGCCACCCAGTTGGAGGCAGAATTTCGAGACGAAACTCTCTGAAGAAATAAGCAGCAAAAAGCAGTTCTAACTGAAGTTTCTGCTTCTTCTCATATTGTGCTTCATATTTGCTGTCGAAGAAGAAGCAGAAAGACTGTTGGAATTATATATACACTCAGAAAAATAGCGAGCTGAAAATCTTTATAGAGACTAGTGAAATTATCTTCATTTTATTTAAACAATATCTACATAAAGAAAAAAGTTGAATTTTTTGTAAGCTTAATTAATTAAAAGTTTAATTTTTTTTGGAAATGTTTTCTAAAAACTAAGTTAGAAATTCCTCAACGGTGAAAATTAAATGACTTGTTTCAACAAAAAAATACTTTATAAAATTTTGAAAGAAGTAAGTAATTCGCTCGTTTTTTTTAACTGTTGTAAAATGCTACATTTTTCAATTAAATTATATATTATAATAATGAATAATTAAAATTTATTATAAATATTTAAACTTTCAAATTTGTTTATATATGTACAATTTAAAAATGCAAATTTTTTAAAAAAAATAAGTAACAAAAAAAAATTCTTTGTAATGATATAAAAATTAGACGTATTAATTGTAATTTTAAACAAAATGAAATAGAATCTATAATTTCTGAAAAAAAAAACGCTTAGCATATATTCGCTTTACAATATTTGCGACTAATTCTTTTTCTCAGTGTATACAAGATATGAAGCAACAATGCAGAACAGGTGGTTTAGGAAGCAAAATCGTTGCTTTTTAATGCTTGGTTAGATTTTTTATAGGGCTTCAATTTGTCTGCATTTGCATACCAATAGCAATTCTTAGGAAAGTGGCAAGTAATTCAAATTATTTATGTGTGTGAGTTGAGTATTTGTAAAAAGCAAAACAAATCTTTAATTTTGTAAGTGCAACACATGCCGTTGAGTCCGACTGGGTAAAGCGAGTCGCGCCAAACACATAGACGAATATATTTGTTGGAGCTGCGAGTGTGTGCATGCATACATATAATATATATATATATACATATATATACATATGTATATATATATATATGTATATATATATATGTGTGTGTTGTTTGTGTGCGCTGCACACACAAAAATGCAACTCGCCGACAAGTTAGAGGCGAACGAGCGCCGCCAACAAATGCGAAAAACTGGGACAAAGTTGAACAGACGAGCCAAGGACGGATATTAGTGCGCACAGTTGCATGATGGAAGCGATGGCAGCGACAACAACAACAACAACAGCAACAACAACAACAGCAACAACAACAACAACAACAGCAACAACAACAAGAACAACAACAAGAGCAGGGGAAAAAAACAAAATGAATGCCTTTTAGTTTGGTGTATTTTGTAGACGTAGAAGTTGTTCTTGTTGTTGTTGTTGTTACATACATACATATGCATGTTGTACACAAACATACATACATATATTCTGTAGCTTTTTGGGCTCTGCTGCTCGACTCGATTTTTTGTGATTACAATTTGCATGCAACGTTAGCGGCGACGCCGGCGTCGTTCAACGGGGCGGATGAGAGACCAGAATTTTTGCCCTCTTACTGTTGCAGCAGCGACAACGACAACAACAACAACAACAACAACAACAATTGATGCTGCCTCAGCTGTCTGTGCTTTTGCAGCCAGTTGAGGCATTCATTGTTATGGCAACAATAAAAAAAAAAAATTGCGCATACGCCGCGTTGTTCCTCCATTTGTTTTGTCTGTTCAAAAAACTCAGAGGAGAAGAGTAAAACAAAAAAAAAAAAAAAAAAAAAAATCTCCATCAATTAGGCGCTGGATGGAAAAACTCGTTTTTCCACTTTGCAGCGCTGCACATTGAGTTTTCTTTAAGAATTTTTTTGTAGCAAAAAAAAACAGACAAATAACAAGTTACTTAGTCAGTTACTAACTTAGTTAGTTAGACAAGCTGGCTTGCAAACTTCACCAACAAAAAAAAAAAGAACAAGAACCAAAAAAAATCTTGTTTGCGTTTTTGGCCACAAAAAAAAAAAAAAACAAAACTATAAAACACTTAAATACCATAAATAATTGGCTATTTAAGTGCAAATGTTGTTGTTCTTGTTGTTGTTGTGTTGCAAGTTGCGCAAAAGAAACGCTAAAAAAGTGTCAACTTACTTGGCTTTGTGTGTGGCTTTTGAGGTTGTCAAGGTATTTTTTTTTCGAGTGTGTTTTTTAACTCGAGTTCAGTTTCATTTATGTTGACGCTTTGCATTTGAAGCCGTGCATAAATAATGCCAACTATTATTTTTTTTTTTTGTTTTTCTTTTTCGGTGTACTCACACAAATGCACAACATATCGGCCATAATATTCGCACACACACACACACACACTTAGGCATAGGCATAGCTTTGGGCTTCTGCACTTTGTACTTTGCTAAGCTTGTTGCCATTATTTCACTCGCTTTTTGCATTAGAATAGCTACAGCTTTAACTCCACGGTTTTTCCAATTTTTCTTTATTTCATGTTTTTTTTTTTTGGTTTTTTTTTGGTTTTAGTAATACTCCTCTTTATAGGGGCTAACAGCTACATATGCGATTGTTTACAACTTTTCAATGATGTCATGTTTACATGTAGCTGGAAAAGCCTTCAAGAATTTCCATGGAAAACTTCAATTGCATGCCGAAAGTGCAGTAAAATGAGTTTTCGACTGGGAGATGCTCTGTAAACAAATATTTACCATAATTAAATTTTGTATGCGTACCTGAAAAATCCTTCAAGAATTTCCAAGAAATATTTAAGTTGCAAAATGTTTACAACAAAAAAAAAAGTACTTTCGACTGGGAGATGCTTTTTACGCATGTCTTTATAAATTATACGATCTTAAGATCCATAATGATGTTAAAAAAATATTAAGAGAATTTAAAAATCTGTTTAATTTGTGGCTACTAGTCAAAAGTTTATATTTTTATAATACTTTATTCGTAATATTTGAAATCCCATTCTAAAATTCTGCTTGAGGGAGAGCTCCGTTTCGTTGAAACAGTCAGCTGTGAAGTTACAATAAAAAAAAACAATTTAATAATAAATAAAAAAGAATAAATATTTAGTTAATGTCATCAAAAAGGTTCTAGTTCTCAAAGCAACTAAAACCAAGTTTTTTTTTCAAACATCCAGACAGATATGGATATTTTGACTCCGGCTTTTTAAAGCCGAAGATGATTTCTTACAACTGGCACGTAAATTTGGTAAATTCCATTAAGACGAGAAAAAACCAAAAAAGGAAGCTGTTAACTTGTTCTTATGATATTTTATGCCATTTTCAGCATAAACCAGTTTAACAAGAATGTGGCGAACATCAACAAAAAACTAAATGTTTTAATAGAGAAATATTTGAAACATGTTTTGTGTATTTTCTGAGTTTTTGCATCTGTGTAAATAAACCCACAAATATTGCAATACATAAGTTATGGAAACTTTAGGCAATTTATGTTCTTCAAACCAAAATAAAACTCGAAAAATAGTTAAGTAGGCCACAGACATTTATGTTTACTTAGTTATTTCACTGGCAAATAATAAGGATCGCAAAAGAAATGTTTCTGAGCAGACGACAGAAAGACAATTCATTAAGCTATAAAGAAAATGTAGTCAAGTCAGGAAAATACAAAAAATTCCTGGGCAAGCAGGAAAGTAAATTTGAGTTGAAATTGTAAAATTACAAAAAGTTTATGGATTTCTTAGGAGTGAATCATGTGACTAAAATGTTGCTCAGCTCACACCGGCAGTTTCTCAGCATTCATTGTCACGTGCGGCGTATACGTGATTTTTCGTTCGATTAGCAATTTAACAATAAGCATACGTCATGTGGTAAACTCATCATCTTCCCAGTAAATAAGCAAAATAATTAACAAATTGACGATATTTGAAGCCTTAAGCCAGGCAGCCAAGCAACATTTAAAAAACACCAACAGAAAAAATGAAAGAAAATGTTGTGTTGTTGGTTAAAAAGATCAGTTAAGAAGCCGCTTTACAAATTACATCATTTGTGAAATTTTGCGATTGCGTTCTTCGTTTTCATTGTGCTGACGACTGTTGCGGGAATTTCGTGGGTCAATCAACTTTTGCCCAAAAGAACATAAATACATATTGCTGTGTGTGCGACTGTGTTTGTGTGTGTGTGTGTGTGTGTGTGTGTGTGTGAGCCAGATCTTTGTTGCCAACAAAAGCAACTGACAATGGCACGTAGCGGGCAACACACACACATACACACACACAAGCACACACAGATGAAAAGCAAGAGGGGTTTGGGGGGAAGAGCACGTGGAGAACAGTGCGAAATGTAAACATTACAAAAATGCCTGAGTTGGTCAGCGAAGTCGCTGCGCTGCTGCTGCTGCTGCTGCTGCCGCGCTGCCCGAAAAGAGAAGAAAGGCCGTTGACTGGCAAAGAACCGTTAGGCCTGTGACTTTGGCATAACTGCGCGTAAATTAAAATTATATTATTATAATGTTGCTGCTGACTATTATTATTACTGTGTTAAGAATTTGCAGCGAGGCAGCGTGAATGAATGAATTTGCTGCTCTTTACAAATTCTAACGGCGTCTTCCTCAACCACACACACACAAACACATAAATATGCAAATGATTGTGAGCAAAAAGAAAGCGCCAACATTACGTAGCCATGCCAACAAAAAGCAACAACAACAAAAACATGCTAATGCCGCTCTCTAACGGCATTTATTTTGTATATATGTATTTGTGTTGGTTTCCGTCAGCCGGCTTGGTCTGCTTGGTCTACTCGCCTCTCCCTACCCTTTTCACTTGTGAAAGCTGCGCTGGCAAACGGGTTATTTATTAAACTTTTTTGTTTTTTTTTGCCTTTTTTGTATTTAACGTATGCACGTTAAGTTGGGCGCAAAGAACCAAGCACGCAGTGAGAAAGAAAGAGCGTACTAAACTTGCGCTCACTTCATGAAAGAGAGTGCACACGCTTAAGAGAGCAACTAAAAAGCTGTCTGTCTGCCTGTGAGTTTATGTTTGTAAAGTTGTGAGTTGGCGCTGTTTTATTATTATTATGAGCTCACTCTTCACAGACACACACACACACACACACTACGCTCTCTCTCTCCCCTCTCTATATTTCACACAGCAATAGTTCAGCCAACAGGCAGGCAGGCGAGTGGTGCATTGACCCCACAGCTCGCTGACCCACTTACGAAGCTGCTTTGCGAATGCGAATGTTGCGCTCGTGCCGAGCCACCCGAACGAATTTGCTTCGTGACAACTTGTGCAATAGGCAGCAGCAGCCGCAGCAGCAGCAGCAAAAACAACATCAAGAGTGACTGCGACTGCGACTTCTTTTGGCGTTGCGGTTCCGTTGCTCTTGCTCTATCTCCGCTGCGCTGCGCTGCTCTGCTCTGTCTGACTTACTGATATTATGTAGTTTTGTATTGATATTGCTGCTACTATTGTTGTTGTTGTTGCAGTTGTTTGCATTATTTTATTTGATGGCGCTCTTGCTGCAGTGGCAGCAGGCGCAGCAGCAGCCAAAACTGCAAATCATATGCAGTTCTACTGCATTTTGTTGTTTTTCTTTTTCGTGTCTCTTTTGCTGCGCACTTTTTTCGCACATGCCGCTGCATATTAATTTTCGTTGAACGTTTGTTTTTTGTTTTTATGCCAGCATTGCAATAAAGAAGAACATATTAATTTTGACTTCTGGTTATTGCTGCACCCAATGCAGGGTTTGCGAAGAGGGAGTGGCGGAGGGCAAGCAAGAAATCCCGCGGGCATGCAAAATAAATTGCATATGCAAAAGTATTTTCGCATTTTCTGGTTTTACCATGTGTGAGTCTGTGTATTGTGTGTTGTTTTTTCTCTTGCTATTTTTTCATTTTTCTTTTTGTGATTTTCTTGCCCATTCAGAATTTTATTTTATTACGAATTTTTTCTCAGCGTTTAAATTATAGTTATGTGCAGCTCGTGGAAAACTTGTTGGCAAATTGCGCTTTGCACTTGCGGCATTTTTTTGTTGTTGTTGTATTTTTTATCTTATGTTTTATGGCAACAGCAGCAGTTAATTAACTGTTACTCGTTTTGCTGCCACTGCACTTGGTGCGTATGCGTTATATCTGTCTTTATCCCCCTCTCCGGCATTTTATGAATATCTGCGTGAATTTCATTGTGAAAAACAAGCCAATGAAATTATCAATGGACTGTTAAGGAGATTTTTAACGATTTCGGTGTGGAAGGGGGATTGCAAATTGAATGGCTGCACTGCGGATGACCACATATTTAATTTATAAACATTATTCATCTAAAGAAGAAAGGAAAGTTAAAATAAATAAGATTTATTGTTTCACATATCTTAATTAATATTTATATAAGGTTGGGATTATAAAGACAAAAGTTTGATTTAACATTATTGATTATATAATATTACATTTATAAATAGGAGATAAACTTGAATGTTTAGATTTCTATTGTGCACATTTGCTATATTTGATTTATGTTTTTCATTTATACAAATAAAATCATAAGCTGTTAATTACACATTTTTATTTCGATAATTATTGACTTTTTTATAATGACCTTGTTAAATTTTTCCTTTAAAAAGACTTTACCTATTTATTTGAATGTGATCTTGTCGAATATGGAATTAACCGACTTATCTAAAATAATAAGTGTAGGCATGAATTGGCAAATATATATTTTTTGTGAGGTGACAAATATTTGGTAAATATTTGTGACATTTGGAAAGTATGTCAACGTATTATTTGCTTTTTTATTGTTGTGCCTTAAAAAGCATTTTATAAGACAATAAGGCAAAAAGAAAAACGAATACAAATATGAATATAGGTTGAGTACACGTTCCTATTTAATTGTGCAAATATTTGGCGACATCATTTACAATTGGTTCCTGATATGCAAGTGCGTATAAACATGTGTACTTATTTGTGTACATACTCCACTTACTGACGAACACACACACATACATACGTCTGTTTAGCTGTGCTATAAATTTTTGGGAAGAGCATTTAGCTGCCTAAGTGTGCTCTCTGCATTTCAAAGCTGGAGCTTTAAAGCTGTTCCCAATTCGGCCAATAAAAAAGAACAACAATCTTTCGCATACTTATGCGCCTGCATAACGGGAAATACAATTGCATATGTGCTTGATATGCCTGGTATGCAGACGCGTTCTTCTTAACCACCTTCAAAAATTAAGCCGATAAAGATAAAGACTTGTTGTCGCCCTCTCTCGCTCTCTCTTTGACTTGTAAGACTGCGAAGCGTTTCGTAATGCTTGAGAACATTTCAATTTTAAAGCACTTTAAGCGATGCTTACAAGTACACACACACACACACACACATAAAAACTAAATGACAACACACTCACACATACACACACGCACGCACAGCCTTATAGTCCCAGACCGCCCGCTGGTGACGACACACATTTCAAAATATCAAAAAAAAAAAACCTTTAGATAAAACTGTCTGTTGCACTGAGCTGCAATTGCATTGGCATACAAAGAGAGCGCGAGCACAAAAGAGAACGCGTGTCATGAGCTTAAGGGAACCGGCGCAAGGGAGCAAGTAAGAGCGCATTTTGTGTGTTAAGAATAAAGAGCGAAACAAAAGAGCAACACTTTCTTTTCAATATGTTTTTGTATTTTCATTCGCATCGCGCACTCACGAGAATAAGTTGTATCAGTAGCTGTGTGTGTGTGTGTGTTGTATGATTTGTATTATGGTGTGTGATACTGCCGTGTTGGAAAAGTTCATTGACACTTGAAAAACATTTCAGTCATTCATACACACACACACAGAAAGACACACAGACGTTTCTTACTCATTCGCTCTGACGCTCATCAACTGTCACACATTTCTCCCAATGCAGCAGCAGCAACAACAACAAGCACAACAACAAAAGCGACGTCAGCGGCTTGGCACATTTTTCTACATCATCTGCAATTGCAACTGCGACGACGACTGCACTGCTAGCTGCGCTGCTCGCTGCTGTCTGTGTGCGTGTGCTTGTGTACGTCTGCCTATGTCTGCTTTTTTTTTTTGGTTCAGCGAATCTTTCATCCTCGTGGGTAAATATACGCAAAGCGCTTGATTACACAATACTAAGTACAACAACAGCAAGTGGTGGATGTGGTGGGTAGATGGTAACCAACAATGCATGGCCCAGTCTCAGTCTCAGTCGCAGTCGCAGTCTTAGTCCTAGAACCAGTTCTCATTTAATCTGCTGCCGTTGCTGCCTCTGCCTATGGCTCTGCTGCTGCTTCTGCTGCTTTGACTGCAGTTGATCTGCTGCTCTCTTTGTTTGCCGCTAAGAAATTACATCATCATCATTATCGTTGCTGAAAAGGATTGTTGCTCGCTGCGAGGGAATCCCAACAGCTGTCGCTGTCTGTCGCATATTTACTCACACACAAATACACACACACACACACACCCTTCCCTTACACACGCAATCCACTTTAACTGAAGCTGGTAGCCCCATTGTCTAGGCATGAAACAAGTGGCTTAAGATTTTTACGCGTTTTTGGTTATCGATACTTTCAGAGAAAAAACGTTTACCTAAACAGGAAATAATAATAATTATTATAAATATAAAAGTAATAATAGTTATTATATTCATAAAAATAATATTAATAAAAATAATAATAATTAACCGACGCTATTTGAAAATTAATTTTTAACCAGCTGCCCATTTTTTTAAGTTCTTCAATTAATTTAAGATTTTTTTCTCGCAGTGCATAAATATCTATTGCGCAATATGTACTTAGTTCTTGAACGAGTTTGGCATTGTTGAGCCACGACAATGGGCTAACCTACTAACCAAAGTAATAATCCTAATGGTGCATTGTTGCCAACTCTGTCTGTGCCCCACAAGAACTTTAATTTGCATTACTTTGTATAGGGTCAGAATGCCACATCACGTTACAGTTAACGGCTTCAGAATTAGCCCAATAATAATAACATTAAGCGGCTGCCGGAACTAACTATTCAAATCATTTGAATTGAGTAGTCTGCAAAATGTAATAATTGCGATTAGAAGACAAGTTCAAAAAGATTTCTAATGACTTATTTTAGGAGTTATTTTAAGACTTATCGCAGTTTTGATATTGCTTGACTTTATATGCCTTTTCAGGCTTAAAAGTAGTTGTAAATTTAGAAAAAGAGTTATCAATTTTAGCTTGTTTTTGTATTACTTATTTTATTAATAAACATTTGTATTTTAAGATATCACAAACATTTTACATAGTTTTTAAATTCAGGTAACACAAATTTGGAGAATTGTTTTCTAAAAACATATTTTTCTTAATGATAAAAAATAAATTTTTGATATTTCTCAAACCAGAAGATTGATTTTGGTCTGTTTTTACTTTGTGGCAATTAATTTAATATAATAATAATAATATTTAAAGAATTTTAAATATTTTATGCTGATAATTGCAGGAACAAAAACATTTCACATACTTAAAACTTAAAATTTTGGAGAATGGTATTTTAGCAACATATTTTTCTTAATGATAAAAAAATACATTTTTGATATTTCTCAAAACGAGAAGATTGATTTTGGTCTGTTTTTACTTTGTGGCAATTAATTTAATATAATAATAATAATATTTAAAGAATTTAAAATATTTTATGCTGATAATTGCAGGAACAAAAACATTTCACATACTTAAAACTTAAAATTTTGGAGAATGGTATTTTAGAAACATATTTTTCTTAATGATAAAAAATACATTTTTGATATTTCTCAAAACAAGACAAATGATTTTGGTCTGTTTTTACTTTGTGGCAATTCATGTAATTTAATAATAATTTATATAATAATATTAATATTTAAAGAATTTCAAATATTGAAAGCTGATAATAGCAGGAAATATAATCTTAGCTGAGACGGGTTTTTTTTTTGTTGGGCGGAAATCAGCAGTTGCCAAATTCGGTGTACCACAAAAGGTCGCTGGCAAACTGAAGGACCTCGGCATCGTCGTGGTAGCAGATCCTGGAGTGCATGCCAGTCTCGTTGATGACGCCGATGCGGACGACGCCACCTGTGCTGCAATCATGATGAATGGCCATCACCACAGCGTCGCGGACCAGATTCACTGCCTCCTCTTGATTCATGCCGGGCCGATAGTGGGCGGTCAGAAAGCCATTCACATTCGTCCCACCGGAGCCGCCAACACAGCAGTGTTCGCGTACCAGGAGTCCGGTTATGGGCACACTATACACCTGGCCACCCTCCCGACAATCCCAGCCGGCAACAATCATGCCGGCCATCATCGTCTGGCGAGCGGCATAGATTCGATTGCGGAACTGCACCGCCGCATCGCGAACCAGCGCCGATTCGCCCAATTCCAACTCCAGGGTGTACAGCGTGTTGGCCACTTTGTCGGCCAAGTCCTGTGTCTGCGCCGCCGCCCCACTGCGGCAGCAGTAAATCTTATCCGTGAGCCGCGTCAGCTTATCCGCCGCCCGATTCGCGACATAGTTCTGGCAACTGGTGCGAGAATCTGCACCGATAACCACGCCCCCATCGAACTCAATGGCCAAAATTGTGGTCTGTGTTGTGTGATTTGGCCTATTATATTTTCCAATCTGAGCGGGTATTTACGCATACTTACGCCACAGCTAATACGGTCCTTAGTTTGGCTAAAATCCATTTCATAAACTGCTTGTAGAGAAAATGGAATTCAATTTCAATCCGATTCAAGATTGAATTTTATTCTGTTGCTTGGAATTCAATTCAAAAGCTATGCTTGATCTATATTTTAAGACAGATACAGATATCCGGATTGTTTTCTCTATTGATGCGGATCAAGAATATATATAAATCTTATGCGATTATTTATGCATCTGTCTGTCTTTCCGATGCATTTGCACAACTTCAAAGGTATTCGATTTGCGATACTCCAAGTTTAGTATAAATGTTATCTGTGTTACACTTAGAAAAAATTCGCGTATATTTGGAGCCAGATTTTCCAAATAAAAATATAATATATATGTGTGTATATATTTTATTATTATTATTAAATTGTGATTTTGTGCACTGCGACCTATTAGATCTATTTTGTCCCCTTCTGAGCTTACAGCTCCTCCATCAACCCCAGTTCCTGGACGAATGCCAGAATCTTTATTGGGTGGACGGCTTCTATGTCATTGACATTCATAACACGCATCCCTAGGATGCTGCATCTTTTCCAGGATAGGGAGATACATTCTGCTCCTTTTTCTATTCTTTCTTAAATGATTCTACGACTCTTTAATACCAAAAATCAACGACATTTTCGTGTTTAAATTAACTTAACTTAAATAAATAAAAATATAAAAATATGAAAAATGTTTAAGCAATTTTCATCATTATACCTAAAAAGAACTCTTCAATAATAAAAGAAATATAATTAATAGAAAATATTGTAGCCTGTGGAAGACCACATATTTAATTTATAAACATTATCTTTTTTGCATCCAAAGATGAAAAGAAAGTTAAAATAAATAAAATGTATTTTTTCACATATCTTAATTAATATTTATATAAGGTTGGGACTGAAATCTGATTAAATATTATTGATTATATAAAATTAAATTTATATAATTAAATAGAAAATATTTCTGTAATTAATATATAAAAAAAGCAAGTATCATAAAATGAAATATTTTCCCGCATATAGTTTTTAATTATAAATATTTTAAACACAAAATAAGATTATTAATAATATCTAAATTAGTTGTTTTATATTTATTAATCATTAATTAGGCAACTGCTTCTTGAGCTTAGTTTAAATTTATTTCTAAAAATCTTAATCGATAACAAATTCTAACTATTAAAATGCATTAAAAAAGTTGAAATTTCATTGACTAATTAGTTTTGAATTTGATTTTATTTTTTTTGCAGCTCAAATTGAAATAATTCCATGCAAAGTCTGTGGCGATAAATCATCGGGCGTGCATTACGGCGTTATCACCTGTGAGGGCTGCAAGGGATTCTTCCGGAGATCGCAGAGCTCCGTGGTTAACTATCAGTGTCCGCGCAACAAGCAATGCGTGGTGGATCGGGTGAATCGGAATCGCTGTCAATACTGTAGACTGCAAAAGTGCCTAAAATTGGGGATGAGTCGCGATGGTATGATGCAGGCAAAACAACAACAACAACAACAACAGACAAACAAACAGATAAACATATAAAAAAATATATAAAAAAAAATATAAAGTTACTTAAAATTTAATTCCATTTGTTCATTTGTTTTTTTTTTAGCTGTAAAATTCGGCAGAATGTCCAAGAAGCAGCGCGAGAAGGTCGAGGATGAGGTGCGCTTCCATCGCGCCCAGATGCGTGCCCAGAGCGATGCGGCACCGGACAGTTCCGTCTACGACACACAGACGCCCTCGAGCAGCGATCAGCTGCAGCACACTAATTACAACAGGTGCAGTATTGATGCATTTACTCCAGCCTGCCCAAATATTCGATACTCTACATGTATTTATGGGTCTTTGCCCTCCTTACACAGCTACAGCGGCGGCTACTCAAACAACGAGGTCGGCTATGGGAGTCCCTACGGCTACTCGGCATCGGTGACGCCCCAGCAGACCATGCAATATGATATATCGGCTGACTACGTCGATAGCACCACATATGAGCCGCGCAGTACAATGATCGATCCCGAATTTATTAGTCATGGTATTTTCACATAGATTTCTCAAAGTCTCTTCTATAATCCACATTATCTTCCATTCCAGCGGATGGCGATATCAACGATGTGTTGATCAAAACCCTGGCGGAGGCGCATGCAAACACAAATACCAAACTGGAATCTGTGCACGACATGTTCCGAAAGCCTCAGGTGCGTTTTGGATTGCTTTCAAATAATGGCATCCACTAGATGAAACCAATGCTAAAACTAGAGAAATCATTATTATTATATAACTTCCTCTTTAAATGAGGAATAGAAAAATAGTTCGTACAACATATCCAAATGAAAGTGTCAAGTGATTTCTAAGTTTGGTTTTTTCTAAGGGATTGTTTCTATATGGAATAGCAATAAGATTTTCATTATCTTAGTAATATCGTAACCCTCCCTTAAGCCCCGACGAACATTTCCTATGTTTTATAATAGCAAAAACAACTAAATTTATTTGCTTTGTTTAAATTGTTTCTATCTGAGAGACAAAATTGCATAGAAACAAAGAAATAGGTAAACAGAAATATTTATATATTTCTTAGGGACAATTTGTAAAACAAAATAAATAATAATTTGTAACCTGATCCCATTAAAAATTTAGTTAGTGTAGTAAATGGGTTTTGTGGGTGGTGTATGAGAGGTAGAAGGAATTTTCCTCCACCATTTTAGTTTTGCTTTTCTATCAGTAAGAAATTCCATATGAGTCTGAAATTTGCCATCAAAAGTAGATTAATATTGGGTTGGATATAGAACCTTTAGAATTTTAGAAGAATACAAACTAATCTAGTATCTAGTGTGTAAAATTAGGTAATTAGGTGTGAAGTATATTTAGTTGTTTATATATTTTTATTAAAGAAAAAGCAAATGTTATATGTTATGTAATATGACACGATTTGTTACAATTAACTGTGGAAGTCAGAACTCTCTTTTTTTAGGTATCCTCGAATTATTTTGCTAATTTCGTCTCTGAGTAAATGAAAACCGACATGATGCACAATTATTAAAGCTTTAATATTACTTAAAAGTCAAGTTTTACCAAAAAATGTTCTTTTTTTTTACTTAAAATAAAAGTTTGTAAATGTTTGATTATAAAATAATTAATTTTCTTCAATTACAAATATTATATTTAAATGGTTTTCACAAGAAATATTTCGATAAATGATTTATATTCAATTTGTTTGAGCATACAAAAATATTTCTTATAGGAAATTGATTCATTTTATATTTATATATTATAATTAATATTATTATAGAGTTAATTACTTGTACCAAAGATCGAGACTTAATATCCTAGAGAAACATATTCTAAATTCTAGAAACCCCCAGACCTGACATAGAATTTTATTAAGGTTGATAGAATATATATAGGCTAAGCAGATTTCATAATAAATCCAACTGTTCGTAGTCAATGAAACATAAGAATAGTAACACGAAAAATTGAAAACAAAATGTTTACTATTCGCAAACTAATTTTTTGTTGAATTTTCTACGAAATTCTAAAATTGACATTCGTAAAATATATTTTCTTTGGGCTATTATAATACTACATAATACGTAGTCAATGAAACACAAGAAAAGTAATAATAAAACTTGAAAACAAACTTTTTCATTAGCAACAATTTAATTTAATTTGTTGTTGAATTTTCTACGAAATTCTAAAATTGACATTCGTAAAATATTTCTTCTTTGGGCTTTTCCACGAATATCAAAAGTAGACATTCTGATAAAAATGTGAGATTTTTATTTATTTATATTTATTATATATTTATTATATATTTATTATATATTATTGTCTTATGCAGGATCTATCACGTATACTCTATTACAAGAACCTGGGTCAGGAGGAGCTTTGGCTGGATTGCGCCGAGAAGCTGACACAAATGATACAGAATATAATCGAATTTGCAAAGCTAATACCGGGCTTTATGCGGCTCAGTCAGGATGATCAGGTAAGTACTTGGATATTGTTGAACTGATGAGGATGAGGATGAGGATTGGGATTGATTGGAATTGTCTTTGTATTGCAGATATTGTTGCTGAAGACGGGCTCATTTGAGCTGGCGATTGTTCGCATGTCCAGATTGCTAGATCTCTCACAGAATGCTGTGCTGTATGGCGATGTGATGCTGCCGCAGGAGGCATTCTACACATCCGACTCGGATGAGATGCGTCTGGTGTCGCGCATTTTCCAAACGGCTAAATCCATAGCCGAACTTAAACTGACTGAAACCGAACTGGCGCTTTATCAGAGTCTAGTGCTGCTCAGGCCAGGTGCGATAATCTTCATTATAATTGCGTATTCATACCTGATCTCCATTTCCCATTTACCATTCCCAGAACGCAATGGAGTGCGCGGCAATACGGAAATACAGAGGCTTTTTAATCTGAGCATGAATGCAATACGGCAGGAGCTGGAAACGAATCATGCGCCGCTCAAGGGCGATGTGACCGTGCTGGACACGCTCCTCAATAACATACCCAATTTCCGGTATATATATATAAATACGATTTCAATTTTATCTAATTTGGCATTTTTATTATATTTAGCGATATTTCGATTTTGCACATGGAAGCGTTGAGCAAATTTAAGCAACAGCATCCGACTGTTGTGTTCCCAGCGCTGTACAAGGAGCTGTTCTCAATAGATTCGCAACAGGATCTTACATAACCAGAGCCGCAATTCATGGATACTTCAACCGGCTCTGTCGCAGATGTTGCTGCCGGCTGTCCGCTCGAGATACTTGCAACGGCAACGGCAACAGCAACGGCAACGGCAACAGCACCGGCAACGGCAACTGCAGCAACGCCCGAGCAGCAGCTGCAGCTGGAGGACTGAAAGCGGCAACAACAATAACAACAACAACAACAACAACAATAACAACATCATCAGCAACAATAATAAGCAACAAACAAACAGAGAAGAGAAAAGAGAAATCAACTTTATCATCATTTAAGCTAGCATACAACCAAGGATGTGATCCTGGCCGAGGACTCACTTAAAATTACATAAAGCAAGCAAGCTACAAAAAAGAACAAATATTTCAAAAATATTATATATACTTTTTTGTCTAGACCAGAAAAACTAACAAACAAAAACAAAAAACAGGCTAAATACACGAGAAACAACCGTAAATAAAATATGAGAAAAATACAAATAAAAAAAAGTATCTCAGTTAATCTCTCGCTTCATAGACAAAATATACAAAAACAATTAAAACTAAAAAAAAACAAAGAAAAGTGTAATGCATTTTAGCAAAAGATTTCAAACTACAAAAAACACAAATACAACAACAAAAAAAAAAAACAATATACAGCAATATATTAAAATTAACACACTCTTCAGTTAGGTTCGTTTTACACACGTCGCTAAATAACCACGCCTCTTAGCCAAGTACTTAAAAACAAAAACAAAAACAAAAAAAAACATGAAAAAACATAAAAACGATAACAAAAAGTAAAGAAAAGAAAACCAAAATGATTTCTGTTTTTTATACCAAAATTTGCATACGTTTTTTGAACAGAGCTCAGCTTGATTTTATTGCATTGTACCTACCCCTGCGCAACCTACCCCTCACACAACACCGCTAACCCTCTAGGTTGTCTCTGCCTTTTGTTGTAAACTACACATGTGTATTATATATACAAATATATATATATATATATATATATATAAATATGTCTTATATATATATATTATCATTTTTTATATGATTCTACGTATACATAATGAAAAATTTTTGTAAACAAAAGCAAAAAGAAAAAACAAAAAATCGAATAACTCGGAAAAATGTGTTCTTATATAATTATGATTAATGCAATTACCAATATTTACAATTATATTTACGTTAATCTTAAAAACACACAAGTTTACGAACAGCACATACGAAAACAAAAAAAACAAAAACACATACATAACTATGCAAAATTATTCAGTTAGAGGATAAAGATTTGGATATATTTTCATTTGATCATTTATTATTTCTTAGAATGGTAGCAAATCCCAAATTCCGGTTCCAAGGTTTAGTAGATTTAAAACAAAAAAATAAGCATTAACAGACTTTAATAGTTTAGCTAACACAAAAAACTTTTGATATACATTACATATAAAGCAAAATAAAAAAAAAAAACCAGATTGTAATAAACGATAAACGATAAAAATAAATGAAATGAGTAAAATGAGAAAAATGATGTACGATGAACCTAAAAAGTAATATCAAGTTACAAGTTTATTGTTATAAGAAAAACTTATAAACGAAAGAAAAAAAAATAAAATTAATATAAAAATAAATATATAAAAAATATGAAAAAAATACCAAACAGACTGATGGACCGCACGCCACAACCCGGACAGCTCCCCGCGCCCTCCTCACACACACCCTCTCACACACCCTCACACACACCCACTCACACACCCCTAAAACATTTAAAGACAAAGCAAATTGGATTTAACTTTTTGTGTTTCTTGCATTTCTTCTGTTATTTTTTTCTTGAGTCTTGCTTTCAAAATAAACGTCTGACTATATAAAGACTATACATAACACACATATATACACACACACACACACACACACATACATACACACATTACATTAGTTAAACTAGCGTTAAACAACCACACATTTGGATAGTAGGTGATAATTGGTGTGTCTTAAATGCCCTCCTTCCCCACGCTTCCTACCACACTGCAACAAAAAAAAAAGGAACATTTTTATTAAATTGCAATTAGCAAATACAATTTTTGGGTAAACAGAAAATCCCCCTCCCCCAAAACAGGCAGGCATATTATTAAATAAACTAATTATAAAAATTATAATTAATTGTATGAAAACTGCAAAAAAACATAATGAGAAAATTATAAATATACATAATAAATTACCAATTACAATTCCAATATTAATTACCTTGTTTGGCTACAAACTTTTATCCCAGGAGTCTAGAATTTTTTGACTGCTGCTGCTTAATGAATTTCGTTTTAAAATGTTGCGTTAAAAGCAAATAAATTGAACACGAAATTTACGTTTGACATTTTTGGCCTTAATGAAATTTAAAAAAATAATAACAAATAAAAACAAAGCAACAAAAATTAAATTAAAGTAAATACTTTATATATATACACCACATATTTAGTGAAAATGTAGCTATAATTTATACAGAGAAAGGGAGCAGCTTTCAAATGGCAAACCTTATGCGATAATATGGCAGAAAGATAAATTAATTATATAACAAAAAGAACGAAAATATTGTTAACAGAAAAAATCAATGAGTAAGAAGAAAGCTGATGCTGATGCTGAAAATGCAAAATGCAAAATGAAAATGAAAATAGCAAATAGACAAGAACAACAACAACAAAAGCAAAGTTAAGCAAAAAGTTAATTTGAGTAAAGGACAAAAAAAAAAAAAATACAACAAAAAGTATCTATATATAATATATATACAAAAAATAAATATATATATTGTTAAATTTTTATGCTAAGTTTTTAGTGCAAAGAAATGGTTAAATTTTTAATAAACAAAAAAAAGAAAAACAAAAAAAACAACACGAGTAAATCTAAATTTAAATTTAGCATATAATGGCATATTATTATGTTACAATATTTACAATATAAAAAACAAGAAGAAGATGAGAAAAAAAAAAACAAACGAAACTCCCCTATAAGCATGTGAAAATAAAATGAGAAACACTAAAATTATATACACTGAAAAAAAAACAACAACAAGAACGTATATTCATAGATATATGAAAGCAGCTGAAGAAATTCATTTATTATGAACTATTATCGAGTTTAGCCGTAGTACGACTGTTGCACATTTGCATACACACACACACACACACACACACTCACACACACACACATACACTCACACACAAGCTGGCGCCCTGCAACTGCCACTGACAGTTACAAATGTTGAAGTGGATGCAACTTTATTTATAATACAATACGCAAAGCAATACATACATATACATAAGGGTTAAAGTACAGCGAGCACTGCCTACAGTGGCTGTTGGCTGTCCCGCAGTCGTTTTAGGCAGTGCGCACTGTGCTGTTAGCAAACAACTTGTCAACACATAGTTTTCAGATATCCTTGCATTTCTACACACAACACACCACACACACAAACAACACACAACACACACACACACACAGAGGCAGCTCAACGCGGCGTATGCGCAACAATATTTTGTTGTGTTTGTTAGTTTGTTTTGCTTGTTTCTGCAGCCGTTTTTTGCTGTCTATTTTTGGCATTTGTATTTTACCTGCATGATATACATAATTCGTTTGGTTTGGTTTTTTCAGCAGAATTTATTTCGCGTTATGTGTTTCTTTTTCGGGGTTTTTAATGTTTTTTTAAATGCTTTCTAGGCGCGTACATAAAAAAAATAAAACAAACAAAAACAACACACAGGTTCACACAGCGCATAAATACAATTTAATATTTATGGCCCAGTTGTAAACAATTTTTCGTTTTGTGGTCTCTTTTATTATTATTATTATTATGGAACAGCTAGCTGATTGGCAGCGGCAAGCTGCGAACTGCGAAAACTCGAAACACTCTTTTTGTATACCCCTTTTTGTATCCATTTTATGGGTGCGGGGTGTGAAGCAGCAAGAAAAAAAAAAAAAATACAACAAAAAAAAAAACTAAAAACGAAACACAGCAAAATGAGCTAAATGAAGATAGAACAAAGAAAACAACAACAACAACAACAAGCAAAAAATATAAGAGCATAAACAATATAAGGAGAAAAAGAAAATGAAAGATTAACAATATATTATATATATATATTTAAGTATATATACATAACGTATAAATCGTTTTTTATACGCTTAAATAATTTAGTTTAACTAGATGAATTCGTTTTTTATATATTTGTAAATTGTTTTTTAGGTAAATCGAATTATATATATATATATATATATATACTGTGTCCCTATACAAAATACACATACATCTATCGTATACATATATATATATATATATACAGATATATATATATATATGTGTAGACTGTATATGTTGTGTTTGCAAGCAAAAAAAAAACACAACACAAATAGCAACAAACAAACAAAACATATGTAAACGTGTATGTATATGTATATATTTACATATATATTATGTCATATTGCATTATTATGATTATTATTATGATTATTACGATTATTATTATGATTAAAAACCAATCACAACACAACAACAACAACAACAACAAGAAAACCCCATTCAAAGAAGTTCAACACAACTTTAGAGAATGATAAAACGCAAGCAACTAAAGAGAAATACGAAAACAAAAACAAAAACAAAACAAAACAAAGAAGAAAAAAAACACTAAATAATTCAATTCATTCTTAACAATAAAGTGTAATCTGAATTATACAAAACAAAACAACAAAAAAAAAAAAAACAATTTGAAGAAGAAGAGCGGAATAATTATGCCTCTCTCCTCCCTCTCACTTTGTGTCTTGCCTTAATCAGTTTAAGTTATGCAATTTTCCAGCTGGCTGCGGAGCGCGGAGGGTGGGGTGGTGCTGTGCTGCTGGTGTTGGGCTCGGATTCGCTCTTTAATCGCCTTTTTAATTTTAATTTTATTTTTATTTAATAATGACATTCAGATTGTTGGCTACCCAGCAATGAAACCGGCATTGTTTAATGTCCGCTCGCATTAAATATGTGCATGTGTTCCCCCATTTATGGATCGGTGCTTCGATTGACCAATTCATTGACTGGCTGGCATCCAGGAAATGAAATACCACAGAGTAAATAAAAATAATAATAAAAATGCCACTACAAAAATGCCACTCATTGTTAAACTCTGAGAAGTTGCAACATAACAGTTCACTTGCACACAGCAAACTTGCAACGCATTCAAAGGAGTAATATTTCAAATAGTGTTTAAATAAAAACCAATAATTAAAACGAAAGTTTCTCTTTTTTATTATGAATAAAACTTATATAGACTTGATTAATTTATACCTTTCTTGCTAATTATATGAATTTTATCTTCACCAATTACAGCAATAAATTATTGTTCATGGATTACGTGTTTACTTATAATTCTTGGAAGCCAATCAACAATAAACCATAATTGATACAAGTAAGTAAGCTGGTAAATATAAATATAAATATATTCTAGTTTTATTGGAAAATTTCTTGAAAAAGTCTTGCACTTCAAATGGAATTGCTTTCATTTCTTATAACAGGCACAAAATCTAGAAAAAATCTAAGGCATCGCAAATATTTTTGACAATCCAGAAATGAAAATGCTTTCTTTTCCGATCTTAGTGAAAATTCGCCATTATATTATATAATAATTCTGTTTATTTTATAATAATTCTAAAATATTTATTGATCTTGGAAATCGATATGTATCGGTATTTACTAAACGCAAACAGATATCAACAATATTAAATAAACTTGATCTGTATGGAGAAAACGCGAATTAATTTTAAAAATAAAAATTCTTATGCTAATTTTCAACTGAGATCTATGTGTGCATACAGACCGATTGTACCTGATTAAATATATATATATATATATATATATATATATATCTATATGGGGTCGGAGGTTCATTCTTCTGTCTGTTACATACTTTGGCATGTCTTAAATGTTGAATGGGAACAAAAAAGTTAAGTTATTGTTAATAAAACTTTTGTAATTGATATATATTATATATATTTTTATTCAAAGTAATTATTATAAATACAAATATATTTTCATGGTCTGCTTAAATAAACAACTTATCATTCAAATAATATATAAAAAAATAATATTTTTGCACTTCTCCCAAAACAGGTGAAAGTAAAGTTGATCGGTTGAGTTGCCACTTAAAGGTAAAGGCTGACTTCATCGGAATGACCTTGCAACACACACACACAGACACAGACACACACACACACAAATGGAATTACGCAGAAAAACCACAACAACGGAGACTGGCCATAAATCTAAGTGGCATTGAGTTCATTTCTGGCCAAGAGTTTGTGCGGCTGTGTGTGTGTATGCGTGTCTATGTATGTCTATGTGTGTATGTGTATGTGTATGTATGTGTGTGTCTGTCTGTGTTAGTATGTGATTTTATATTGGTGTTTATTTCAGACAACGCAAGTGGAGCAGCAAACAGAAAAAAGTTTAGTTTAGTTTCAGTTTAGGCCAAGTTAGAATTCGCAGGTGTCAATGTTGTCAGACACAGAGGGGGTGAGGGGCGTTGCTGGGGGGGTGGGAATGGAGCAGGCGATGTATGTAGAAGATTTTCTGCTATATGCAGCACGTTTTATGGCCAAGAGAGCATTGGATTTATGGCCATCAAGGCAAGTGCGCAGCACTCTAGTGTTGTGGCAATAGCAAAAGTTTGCTGAACTTGCCAAATGTCTTGCCACATGCCACTTGCAACTTGGCTCAGCACAAAAACCGGTACTTGCCAGTGGCCTTGCCACCGCATGTGGCCAGTACATAAATGTGTCTTTAACACATTCATAAATTCGATTGCTTCAATAACCAAAACATGTTTTGCATCCGACGGATTTTTGTTTGACTCTGTTCATTATGCAAATAATGATATATCAAATTTGCGACATCTTTTACGGACCATGCAACATACTGTGTGCGGCAGCTGTTGCAACTTTAACGCGCTTCCGTCAACGGAATTTACGAGCCAAACTGGAAAATTGTGTCACTCACAATAAAAACAACCAAAATTACTTTGTTCAGACCAAAAAAAAAAAAAAGAAACACATTTCGACGGCAACTATTGAATGTTGCATGCAACTCCCGACCGACATAGTTAAGTGAAAATTTATTGGTAAAGGAAATGAAGACAGCGGGCTGATGTATTGGTTTCCGGGCCTCACAATTCGATAATCCTTTTGCGCAACGCTCATTGCACACGCTCATTGTGAATGCGATAGCCCGAGGGCAGTTCAAGAAGTTTATCAATTTGCAATTGCAAATTAGCAAAGTATTTGAGTTATTAATTTTATTTATGTATTTCTCTTGCAAACTAATCATTTATTTTCTGGTTTTTTACAATTATACAAAATTCAAAATAAATTAATTAATTTGTTTGGTTAACTAAAAAATATGTCTAACTGTTAAAAGTTATTTTGAAACTGCCCAGGCAGTAACAGAAATTTATTTTTTAAATGCAAGTTTAGCAAAGAATCGTTACAAAAGATATATAATACATAATGAAAGAATTGGTAAAACTTCAGTTTTCAATCCTTCAAATTTTAAAAAAAGGAAGTTACAAAGTTTCGTAATTTTGCTATTTTTTTGGGTTAAGATATGGGTTTTTAGTCTTTTACTAGCAAGTTCCGGGCAGAAGCGGAAAAAGTGCGATAGAGTTTTTCGTTTTCCTCTTTAATAAAATTTAATTTAATTAAAATCAAAAGTAACATAAAAATTATGTTAACTTTTTCAATAATAGCATAGCTAATAAATGTCCGTCCATGCTTAAAAGCTTTTGTCAAATTATTATAATCTGTGTTTTTTTTTTGCCAGCTCTTTTTGGTATTTTATTTATTATTTATGATTTCTTTACAGTATAATTTAATTTAATAAAAGCTAAAACAAACTTTTCTCATCAATGTTTCCACTTTTTGTCTTATTGTGAATTTATAATCAAAGCGATAAACTTTTTTAATCTAGTTGCAAACCATAAATATGTAATTTTGGTCATCATTAATTGTATTTTTAATACAACATCTGATAGCAAAAATTGCTTTTTGGTAACATGCATATTACGAGTACGAATCGACCGGAACTGGAGTGTTATCAATACTATAAGCTGGAACACTTAAATTGTTTCATTTCTTAATCTGTCCTTGCAAAATTTTGAAACTATTAATTATTTTTTGGTATGAATAGACATGTTTTTGGGTTGACCCAATCCTTGCAAATGAATTTTGGACCATTTTACAATTTTAAACTTTAAGATTTAATATATATTTAATTTCACATTTTAATTTAAAGTGTAATTAATCATTTTTATTTCTAATCCAATTAACTGGAGAATTGAATTTTTAATTATATTTATTGTTACTTTCGTTTATTCTGTTTTATTTATTTTTCACTACTTTACATAAATTAAAAAAGATAATATGTAAAAGTTTGTTTATTTATTAAGTTTATTAGGTATTAAACAACTTTTATGTAGAAAGATGATAAAAATATTTTATATGAATATATATATATATATATATAAAGTGTCCAGTTTAATGGATTAGAAATAAAATCACATGATTATACTTTAAATTAAAATGACAAATTAAATTATATATATACGTATATATATTATTTAAGCTCTGCCCAAAGTTAACTGTGGCAACTCTCACATATTTTGTAATTCACAACCAAAACACAATTCGATGGAGTTTCCACAATGTAGAAAGCGACTCTCGCTTGGAAGCGAAAGGTTGTCTTTCAGTCTATTCGTGCGTAATTTCTTTGTGGCGCCGCTTGGCCAACAGGTTAGCCAAATGTGGCCTTAACGAACGGGCCAATTGGCTTGGCCAAATGATTGAGCAGGCGAGTCCCTTGGCCTTGCGCCAGTTTTTATTGCACAAATATTGACACACAGATTGATTGAAAGGCTTTCAACGAAGTTGTTTCTTATGTTGTTCGTTTTTTCCGATTGTTGTTTGTTTGTTTGTTGCTTTTGCTGTCGTTGTCACATTCACTTAATTTGCTGCTAATGACCTGGCCAATAAACGATTTTGGTGCAATGCCTTGTTCAATTAACAATATGCATTTTTATTTTGACACCTGGCGACATATTCATTATGTGTACCGGACACAATGCCAGACCCGTATCCTTACCCCTACCCATAACAGCCCCCTCCCCACCCAGGCAACCGGTCACAATATATTTTTGGATTTCGATTTGACTTGACTATCATGTAATATGATGATATAGTAATCAAATTTAACCCTCTAAGTACAAAAGCGACATCAGATTTGGGCTAATTGGGAATTACCAAATGGATTTCATTGCATTTGCAAAATATATGAAAATAAATATAAAAAGTTTGGAGATAATTATTTTGCAAACATAGTAAATTAAAAAATATTTATAAAAAATTTATTTAATGCGGGTAGTGTTATAAACCAAAAACTGATTTGAAAGCAAAAAAAACTTGCTGTAGATCTGGAAAATAACAATTCTTTGTATAATTTACATCCAAAAACTGTTTTTATTTAAATGTGAAAATTGATCAATTTATGTCTGAACTGGATTTTGTAAAAATCATAATTTTAAGAAATTGATAGTGACGCTTTCATTATACTCAAAACAATGACTTAAATTATTTGGCATCCTTTTCCAAAGAAGAAATCTGCAAATAAAAGTAAAGAAAAGTATAAATCCAGTTTGGGGCTAAAACGTTTATTTTTTTTTAAAAGTAGACTTAACTCTTAACTGAAATTTAAGCACAAATTAAAAAAGAAAATTTTGTAATAGTGGGTTAATGTACACAGCTTTTTTAAAAATAGACTTAACTCTTAACTGAAATTTAAGCACAAATTAAAAAAGAAAATTTTGTAATAGTGGGTTAATGTACACAGTGAAAAACATTTAAACTCTGTTTATAGCAATTGCAGGCCAATTAACTTGGCCATAAAAAAAAACTAAGAAATACTATATATGTATAAAATATTGTTTTTGTTAGCTTTTTTTGTTTTTGTTAGTTATACAGTAATAATATATTTATTTTAATTGTTACATCATTGGCATAGAAAAGTGAAAACCCGTTGCCCGTTTTTGTTTCTGCTTGAATTTCTCGGGCTGCTAATTGTGCGGAAAACTTTTTGGTTTCCAGCTAATTAACAAAATGAATGGACTGCTGACCAACTGCAAGTTTCGTTTCGGCCAATTTATATCATTGTTAATACTGTTATGCTCCAAAAATGATACTAAAACAATTCACGTGTGATACACCTATTTAATGGCAATTGGCTTACAAATTTGGATTCAATTTAATAGTTGTTCAGATGAAACTTAAGCTAAATACCAATTTCACAGTTTTTGGTTTATTGAAACTTTTGGCATTCAGTATCAGTATATCTATCAGCGTAGAGCATTCCTCAATATATCTTGAAGTGTAAATAAATGAAAAAAATATCCAATCTAAACCATTAAAGAGAAATATAATTGGAAAATAATATTTGGAATAAAATGGGCCTGGAAGAGTGTCTGCCAGACTTAGCAGGACTAAGCATTTTTGGACAAGAAAATAGCATTTTGAAAATAGCTTCATGACAAGCACAAACAATTTTTGTTTTTAATATAGACAGCAATTTGATCAAATCAAAAACAAATTAATTTTAAACTCCACAAAACTCCATACTCTATGTTCAAAATATTAAATATTAATTGGATCGAATACCAAAAAAATAAAAACATAACTAAAACAGAATAAGTTCATTTATTTATATTATAAGATCGATACTGTTTCTCGAAAATCGACACTAATCGATATCCGATACCAAAAAAAAACCCAATGTTGAGTTTTATCTACCTTGTTAAATACCTTATTTAATGGTAATAGTTTCTTCGAATCGGATAAGAAACACATATATATATATATTATTTTTCCCATATTAAACAAACTGCTAAAATATATGCAAAAAATGTCTTGCCCCAAACCGAGTTTCATTCAACTATTAAAATTATAATAGTGAAATATGATTGATGATGGTAAATTTGCAAATTTGGAAAATTTATCCTTTATGTTATGCTAATTTCAGTGAATTCAATTTACGTCTTTAACTGTATAAATATTAAATAAACTGTGTGCAACAGCTGAAGTTTTGAACTTGGCTTTAACTCTGAGTCGGCTTAATTGCATGTAATCAGCCCAGTTAAGTTGAGTTGAATTGAGTTGCGAGTCTCAGCTTTCTCTTTGTATTTTTTACTGATAAATTCGATTTGTTCAAATCAATTGTTTGCAATAAAAAAAAAAAAACTTTAATGATTGAATGCCATTTTGAGCTCGTCTCATTAGGCCTTCAGCAAAGCCTCGTTAACACTTCCTGAACGAGATGGATAACCTATTAAATAAAATGCGCCGCTGGCCAGAATGGTATTGCCAATCAAGCGAATTGTCGGTGGCGCCGCAGCGCCGTTGCACATTTAAATTGCCACAGTCAAAAACTGTCAATTCAAGTGGTTGTGATGGTGTGGAAGGGGGGGTGGCTGTGGGGGGGGGGGGTATTTAGAGTGGCAACATTTTGCGGCGTGCTAAGCAGCTCAATGTGTGAGCACTTGTCGATGGGGGCAAATGGAAATGAATAAAATGAAATGTTTTGTTCGAGTTTTATTTGCAGTATCGTTTTGCAGTTTCGGCTGTTGGCCAAAAACCGATGCTGCAAACGGTTACGGTTACGGTTACAGTTTCGGTTTCGGTTTGGGGGGCTTTGAGGCAACCAGGAAGCAGCCGCAGGCCTCATATTCCTTGTGGCAACTTGAACCAGCTACCAATTGCTGGCTGATGCCGCCGTTTGTTGTTTTTGTGTTTGTTGTCAGTTGTCTGCCACGCTGGCGGCTCACCGTGAAAAGCCAGCAGACATAATCGCCTGCGTTTAACTGAGGCACAGGCCTCAATTACGCTTGTGACTTTGGCGCTGCCATTTGCCGACATACCAATCCTCTGTATTCCGCCTGAGAGACACACACACCCCCCCCCCCACCACACCCCCCTTCCAACACGGCCTGGCTGGCACAGGTTTGGCGTCTTTTCACAATGTGGCATGTGGCATGTGGCATGTATACGAGGCGGTTCCCATCGCTCTCTGTGCGCCTCTCATTCAGCATTGTGTGAACATTTCGAGAGTGTCTTTGCTAATGTGATTGCCGTTGAGCGTTTACATTAGTATTGTTGTTATTATTGTTGTTGTTGTTGTTGTTGCTGTTTTGTGTTTTTACTGTTGTTATATGAGCTGTATTTTCACTATCAGTTTAATTGCGCTACATGGCAAATACTGCGGCTTATTGACAACCAACTAGCTGAAACCATTTCTCATCTTCACAAAAAGTTTAAGCGTCAAAATATCAGGCATTTTCGTCAAATTTATTTGACATTTAAAAATAAGCTAAAACGGATTAGCATTACGAGTAGCACTGACAAAAGTGATTATATTTATTTATATATATATTTTTTCTGACAGTGCTAAGAATTTAAGCTTCTTCTTATTTACTTTAAATACGATTTATTTTCGCTGAAAATGTATCTAGTCGGGAGATGAGAATCTATACATTATTTATATATATGTTATTTATATACTTTTTTTTCGGACAGTGCTAAAAATTTCGTATTATTTATTTTAAGTGCGATTTATTTTCGCTGAAAATGTACCTCGACGTGAGTTGAGAATCTAAATGCTAAAATACTTGAAAAACATATTTAAATTGAAAAACAATAAACTTAAAGGTAATAGATAATATTTTAATAATTTTAAGATTTGTTGCAATTAGTTTCATATTTAAACTTAATATAATATGCTAAATTAAATAATAAATTAATTGAATTTGATTAAATTTTTGGAATCTTCTAAAATAATTTAATACTTTGACAAAATTGTAGAATTCAAGAAAGTAATAAATTAATTAAATTTGATTAATTTTTTTAAATGTTCTAAAATATTTTTAAACTTGGAAAAAAAATAATGGAATTCAAGAACGCTATAAACCCATAAGGATCTCTAAAAAAAAGTTATGCTTTGCAGCTAAAAAGCTTGTCAAGCCAATTATTTTGTTAGCTTGAAGCGGCTTAAAGAGTCGTTTTGAGGCGCCACCGTTTTGACGTTTGTGCCACGCTTTACAGCATTTGCCGCAAAGTTTTGTCTCAACGTTTGTTGACGCAAACTCTAAAAAAAAAAAAAAAAAAACATAAGTAAAAAATGAAACCGCCAAACTATGCTCCTCCACTTCAGCTATCCCCCCCTTCTGTGCCCCTCCCCTACTACTCACTCCACTGGTCAACTTATGCATGTTGATTGTGTTTTTATTTTTTTTTACTAACTTCCAACTTGGCAACTTCATCATGTTATTGCTTTTGTTGTTGTTGATGTTGTTATTACTGTTGTTTATGCCGTTTGTTGTTGTTGCTGTTGTTGTCACTGTTACTCTCTATCCGACTCGCTTACTCTCGCTTCAGCTGCCTCTCGCTTTGTTGCACTCTCTGTTAACATTTCGAGTTGTGGCACGTTTCACTGTGGCACCAATTTTTGTATTTTTCTTTTTTTCTTTGGTTTTCTGATATTTAAACGGAAAGCAGCGCGAGTTCCCATTGCAATTTCATTTCAACTTTGGACGCTGCTGGAGCGCTGCAAAAATCGACGCGTTGCATACCAAATACCAAAACTGAATTAAATCAAACAAATAAAAATTCAAGAGCAAAATATCGATTTGAAGTTTCGCAAAGCCACGTGTCAAAATGTATTTACCCCATGGAGTAAGTGTTAATTAAAATGAAACAAGTAAAATCAACAATAAAAGTGCAAAACTAAAGGTTACGAAACTAAAAATGAAATGCAATAATTAAAATAGTAAAAATGGCAGTATAAAACATAAAAAACTGACATTCCCCTTGTTTGCTCAACGCAATTAAAAACAATTTTTCCCCTGGCGCTTTGCTGTCATTTTTTTTAACAAGCTGCAAAGTTCGTGCAACGCGTTGGAACCACAAATTATGCAAATATGAAAGGAACAATTATGAAAAAAAAAAAATGTATTAAGCCCGCTTAGAAAGTACTCTCAAATCTGAATAAAATCAAAAACCACAAATCGAAGCCAAAAGTAATTAACGACTCAAATTTGCATTTGGTGAACAAAATTCATTGGCTTCAATCGCGCGTGTAATTAATAAACTTTGTGTGAACCCATATCAAAAAAAATAAATAAACCCAATATTTTGTAATTTAACCGGTATATTTTCAATTGTATTAAGAGCACTTTCTTTGTGCAGAAAATATGTACTTTGACTTTGACTCAAGTGTGAATTAATTAAATATTTAATAACACAAAATATTTTGATTTGATTTTTCTATATTCAACTATGCATTAATTTTTTAATTCATTTAATGAATTGAATCCACCTCATGCATATTTAACATTAGCCTCAACTTAATACTTTAAATAACAGAAAATCACAAGAAATTTAACTTTAACTTTTTGTTTACTTGTTAATATATTTGTTATCTTTTTAATTCAGTGAATGATACGCTCAAAATTGATAAGTCTGACAATTTCATGGAGCATTTCTCACTCATCTTACATGCAGCGATTTTTATGCTTTCAGTTGATTGGAAAATAGAAACTCTAAAATATTTTAATTGCCAGCATGGCTAAAACTTTACTAGTATATCCAAAAAAAAAAAAAAAATATCTCAAGGGAGCAGTTGCTTTGTCTATGCTGGCCACATGGCCAAAAGGAAATTTAAAAATGAGCAATATATTTAAGGGCAATTTTCCCAATTTTCAATTTCTATTTTATTTTGCTGTGTGCTGCCCATTAAACTGCTAATTGAATACGGCTCAGTCCAAATCCAACAAATAATTTTACGGCTTAAATGAATTGAGAACTAGACCAAAATAAATAACAATGCAAAAGTTCTTAAGGCCGACTATTAAGGCCAGTTCCCTTGCGGCTAATTTAAGAAGAAGTTTCCCACTTGGATTTGGGCTTTAAGCTGCTGCTGCCACGCCCCCAAGACAAGCTGTCAGGGAGAGATGCAATCAAAATCAGATTTGCTGTTGCCTAAAATAGACATAAACATCAAAATGGCAAGCGGCATTATGCTAATTATATCATTATCCTTATAGACACTAAAGTTTTATTGTTTATCACGTTTAGTCTAAAGGAATAAAAGATAAAAACATAAGAAATCTGATAAGTTTCTACCCTCTAGTCGGAAAAGATTTATACAGGATACCATCAAGTATATACTACTTATTAGTATGCACAAATCCAGCAAATCTATAGAAAATATATTATTAAAATTAAAATTATATATATAAAACTAAAAATGTATTTCTAAGGCTTCTGCTTTGCTACTCGTATAAAAAATATATACGAAAAATATGGAATTTTTAAACGGAGCTGTTTAAATTAGACTTTTTATTTAATTTAATTTATTATTTAATTTATTTGCAATAAACATAGACTTTCTTTTTAATACAAAGTTATGAATATATAAATTTAAAAATAAAATACAATTTTTAATAAAGCTGGAAAGAAACATTAAAGTTGTGAGTGAATGTTTTACACTTGTGCAACAAATATAATAAAAATAAGAACATTTAAATTTCAGCTTTTTGCACATGTTTCATTTTTTATAAAAGCTTTAATTTTAAGATATTAAATTTCTTGCCTAAGAAGTCGCAATAATATTTATTTAAGTCTTTATGTGGCCTATAAATGACTGAGACACTTTGCAAAATATATATATTAACTTAAGTTACTGGCCAAAAAAGGCCACTCACAAGTCCAAGTCGACTTCTTTTATGATTTCCTCCAACGTTCGTTGACTCCTCATTTTTTGTCTTCTTTTTTTTATTTTTTGTATTTGCAGGCATTAAGTTTGATGTTTATATTTTGCATGATGTTCGCACTGACGAGCGGCCATCCATCAAACGAGAAGCTTAAGTAGGTGTAACTGCCACGCCTTTTACAACATGTCCACACACACACACACACACACACACACACACACACAAACACACACACACATACACACTTATACTCATAACCATAACCCATGTCCCATATCCTACTCAATTTCATTTCATTCGCATTCACATCCGCATTCACATTCACATTCGCATTCGCATTTCGCAGGATTCGGATTCATGTGCCAGTGAAGCATCACACGCATGTGCACACCAAGACGGTCATAAAGAAGGTGCCGCTGCCCATTCCAGTGCCGGTCAAAGAGCACAAGGAGCACAAGGAGCCGAAGAAGCATCATCGCAGCAGTCACAAGCATTATTATCGCGACCAGGATGAGCTCGATGATGACTTCGAGGGTTACGAGTATCCTGTCAAGTCCAGACGACGCACGCGGCATCCTTTTGTCTAATAATGACAGTGGGCGTGACAGCAAACTGGGCGTGTCACACACACATATCAAGCAAATATAAACCAAAATAATGATTGAATGAATGACAGATTCACAAAAAACTGGGTGTGATTTGTCAATTTTTAGACAATAAGCGAAACCTTTCTGTGCAATACGCAAAGAGCTCTAAGCAAATAAACAAATAAACAAATACTTAATTTAAGCATAACTTAAAATCGCCTTTTTGTCGCTTTCTCAGTTTAACTCAAATATAATATTTTTGCATTGTCAGCTTTAATTAAGACATTTACCAATCTGGCATGATTGGATTATAATATTAAAGAAAATAAACTGAATAATCAATGCCTGAGTATATTGGGAATTATTTTTGAATGCTTGTCATTGGATCAAATTTTGGATAAATATAAAAACTAACAAATAATCGCTCTAAAATAAAAATCGCCACAATTGAAAATCGCTTGAAAACATGAAAATTTCTAAACATTAAAAAAAAATTGTAATATTGTAAAGTGTTTTTATTGCTTTTACAGAATAACTTTTGAAATGCATGTCACAGGATCAAATTTTGGAAAAATATAAAAAATAAGAAAAAAAAACGCACTAAAATAAAAATCGAGCCAACTAAAAATCGCTTGGAAAACTTTTAAAATTTCTAAATATACAAATAAAATTTGTAAATATTATAAATGGTTTTCATTGTTTTTACAGAATTAATTTAAATAGTAAAAATGCAAATCTTTATTTATATATCAACATTTTATATACTTAATAATTACATAAGTAATAGTAACTCTAATAGTTAGCCTGTAAATCTCATATTTTTTTTATTTATTTTTATTTATTTATTTCATTTTATTTTTTATATATTTTTTTATTTAAATTTTACGAAAATCCCTTCATTGAAAGAAAAACACAACCACCAGTTTTTTTGTTTACAATCTGAAGAATAATTAAGGTTTAGTGCCAATATTTCTCGAATTTAAAAAAAAGAAGAAATACGAGTTTTTAGATATATATAATATTTACTAAGCAAATTGGTTTCGAAAACGAAGACAAACATTGCAAAACATTGATAATTTCATATTGGTGCAATTGTTCTCCAGCTCATTTTGGGAACTATACTGATTATATAAAGTTCAACAGACTGAAACCAAAATAATATATAATAAAAACCATTTGAAACAATATGACGACCACAAAAAAGCGAAAGTCAGCCATTGAAGCAGAAACTAAGCTGCCCCTTGTTGCAAGTATAGATACTTGTTGATTATGCCACATGCCAGAAAATTTGAAAATTGCAAATCTTGAGATATTTGCGTAGGCTACAAAATGGAAATTAAATTGCAGCAGTTTTGGGAATAAGGGAAAGTGTGCTCATAAATAAATAAGTAACTAAACAAAAATAAGACCAGCACCAGAAGATTAAATTGAAGAAGCTGGAGCAGAAAAAGCAGACAAGAGGAGCAACTCCAGTCAAAAAAAAAAATACCAACTAAAACAATCTAAAAATAATGATGTGCGTTTCTGCCCCTTTCAGGGAGTGCGGCTTAACACAGTCGCTGAGACGGCGGCAACAACTCTGCGTCTGTGCAGCTTATGGCCATATAAAATATGCATGCCTCAGGTACTGCCGCATGCCCATAACACAACATATCAACAGCAAAAGTAACAGCAACAACAACAACAACAACAACAACAACAACAACAACAATAGCAACATCCAAATCAAAAGAAAGCACTTGGGTTGGGATTGGGCCCAACGGATGGGATGCTCTGTCAGCACGTGCTGCCCGTCTAGTAAACAGAAATGTTAACAATAAGACAGCAACAACAATAAGACAAGCAACAACAACAACAACAAATGCAAAATGTAAACAAGTTGGCAACGCATATTGCCGCTGCTTAAGGCACAAATGATGCCGCAGCTGTTCAGCTGTGGCAGCAGCAACGGCAGCGGCAGCAGGGGCAGCCACTTGAGTGTGGCAGGCAGTGCCTCTCGATAAAATCACACTCAAGCCGTGCCACTCAATTTGAGTTGCCTGGCCACCTAAATCGAATCCGTCTGCCACAACCCAATCGCATTATTGCCTTGTGTACCGCATAATTACTATGACGTCAGTCCAACAATTTACTTGGGGAACCATCATCCACAAATGGAAGAGCTCCAAACTCCAATAAAAGCTTTTGGAAATATAAATCTAATATAAATCAAATTGAGTAGTCTATAAGTATATTAGTGTAATGCTTTTACCAATTTTAGGACAGGCCTGCCAAATATAATGAAGTTAATTTTATAAACATTTTTTATTTCTAGTTAGGATTGCATAAAACTCCAGACAAATTTCTTATATAAGCTTTTCTTTATTAACATTTTATTACATTCGTATTATAGGATTTAAAAAAAAAAATCAATAGTTTATAACCGTAAATACTTTAATTGGGAAACTGACAGTTATATTTCTAGCTTTTAAAAAGATTTTGTACTTTTATACAATTGTTAGAAATATATTAAATAACAATTAGAAAAATTACTAAAAATATTAAGTTAATTAAAATTATAAACATTTATTATATATTATAAATGAAAAAAATGATTTAAGATTTAAAAACATATATTTTTTAAGTTGGTCAGACCTACCAAATATAATTAAGTTATATTTCTAAAATAATATTCACTTTTACTTTCCTAGTCAGATTTGTACAAAACTCCAGGCAAATTTCATATATAAGCATGTCTTTATTAATATTTATTATAATCACATTAGTATTATAAGATAAAGAACATTATCAATAGTTTATAATCTTGAAAACTTAACCATAATTGGGAAACTTACAGTTATATTTATAGCTTTTAAAAAGTTTTGGTTTTGTAAACAATTTCTAGAAATATATTAATTAACAATTAGAACAATCCCTAAAAGTATAAAGTAAATTAAAGTTTTAAAAATTTATTTAGTAAAGTAGAAAAAAAATTATTTAAGTTTCAAAAAAATTTCTAAAAATATAAAACAAATTAAATTTATAAAAATGTATTTAGTAAAAAAGATAAATAATTATTTAATATTTAAAAACATATATTTTTTATTTTTTAGCCTGTTTACTATTTTAATGCAAGCATTTTCGGTAACTGGTAAATTGTTTTGATATTGTGTATAAAAAACTAAAAGGAAACTATTGCGATTGTTCAAAGTATATAATTTTGGAATATATATTGAATTCAGAATATTGAATTTATATGCGAAATAGTCAAATACAGCCTGACAACTAAGTAACCTTTCTGTACAATGAAGTTCCTTTTTCTGTTACTTGACTTGAGAGAAGTTAAAGTTGTGTCGTAGATATTTTTTCCTATATCTATATCTATATGTCTATCTATAAATATATATATCTATATCTATATCTATATCTATATCTATATCTATATCTATATCTATATGTCTATCTATATATATATATATATATATATATATATATCTATATATATATCTATATCTAAATCTATATCTATATCTATATCTATATCTATATCTAAATCTATATCTATATCTATATCTATATCTATATCTATATCTACATCTATATCTATATCTATATCTATATCTATATCTATATCTATATCTACATCTTTATCTATATCTATATCTATATCTATATCTATATCTCTATCTACATCTATATCTATATCTATATCTATATCTATATCTATATCTACATCTAAATCTATATCTATATCTATATCTATATCTATATCTATATCTATATCTATATCTACATCTAAATCTATATCTATATCTATATCTATATCTATATCTATATCTATATCTATATCTCTATCTACATCTAAATCTATATCTATATCTATATCTATATCTATATCTACATCTAAATCTATATCTATATCTACATCTAAATCTATATCTATATCTATATCTATATCTATATCTATATCACATTTGCATATCTTAATAATTCCCTTTATATTATTTTTTTTTCTGACTCCCAAATTTTACTGACTTTTTTTCTTCAAGTAGCTGAGATTTTCAACGTCAAATGGACATGCGCAAAAAACATATTGTCGACAATATGGTTTTTATTTTTATTTTATTTTATTTTATTCTCCAAAAATGTGCCTTGTTGCATACTGTGAGGCGATTGTATTGATTGATTTGTATAATTTATATTTCCCTTAAGCTGTGCTTTTAGTATAATTTTAATTTAAATAATTCGAATTTAGTTTTAAATATTTCTTTAAGTTGATTTGAATTATTATATATTTTGTAATCTTATCATTTAATACGTAATTTGTGTTTCCCTTAAGCTGTGCTTTTAGTATAATTTTAATTTAAATAATTGGAATTTAGTTTTAAATATTTATGTTACTTGATTTTAGTTATTCCATATTTTGTAATCTAATCATTTAAGTACTTCCCTACAAATATCTGCCCAACATTTATGTAACTCTCTATTGTTTTGTCTAGTATTTGTCTGGGCAACCAGAAATCGAGGTGTTAGAATCATATATTTACTTGTCGCTTTTTGTTGTTTGTTTGTTTGCTGTTTGTTGTGGTTGTTGTTGTTGTTGTTGCTGTTGCCTTTGCGGCTGTTGTTTAATTTGACGCGTTTATTTGATTAGGAACGCCTAAGCGAAGTACGTGACTGGGTTAATTCGCAGCACTCACACATACACACACACACACACACACACATACACACACACACACACACACACACACACCCATACACACACACAAATGGGGAAAGAACCACTCACAGTTGAGTGTAGTCAAATAAATCGCAGGCATGTCCTAAATACATTTTACTTGTACACAAAAATGTGCACAGCACGCATAACAATTGAAGCAACGCCGGGGGGGATGGTGTGAGGGGTGAGGGGCATTAACTACTAACGACTTCCTTTTGCTTGCTTATGACCAGGATATTCAAATACGATTTTATGTATCTGTAATAATACTTACTGAAATACCATATTAACTTAAAGCTGATCTTGGCGCATGCCCAGCACAAATCAAATTGTGCTCAAAAAATTGAATGTTTTATTAAAAAAGCTATAAATTCAATATGCGAAGTTTTAAAAAATTGTTGAACAACTTTTATTTAGTTAGTACTTAGCCATTTAAGTCATTTCTAAAATGAATTTCAGTTTGTAAATCATTTATTGTTTTGTATTTTAGATACTAAGAAAAGGAATCAATAGAATAATTCACAATTTTTGTAATAATTTATTATATATATATATATTGTATTAAATTGCCTACAGTAGTTTTTAAATAAAAGTTGTACACTTTCATAGTTATTTTTTTTTATAGATAAAAATTAAGAATTAATCCCTGCAATGCCACTTGCCAATTTTAAGTCTTGAATTATTTTTTAAGCCGTATCGTTAAATTCACTAAAATTACTCACAGTGTATTAAAATTAATACGTTTCCACATGCACTGCTTGTTTATTATTTTCCACTTTTATATTAAATTCGATTTTTTTTGATTTGATTTTATTTAATGAATAAATTAATAAACACACTTAATTAATTTTTTATTTTATCTCTGGAGTATCGCAAGACGTTATTTACACTGAATGTTTACTTTTTTCGCAATTAATTTTTTTGGGGATAATATGGGTTTGTTGAGAACCCAATTTGCATTATAGCAAGGCCAACAAATCTGTTGGTCGAAAACCTGCTTTGAGCCTTGGCAAACAGACAAATACAAAAAACAAAACATATTCTCCCTCGTCTGGACAAAATGCCAATTTGTGTGTTCCCCTCAATATGTGTACCCCTCAGCCCGCTGTGCCAACAGCCTTTGTGTTTGCTTTGGTGTCTGCAGTTTTGAAATACAAACAGAATTTTAGTCAAACTCGAAATTTGCTGACTCCGATGCAAATATTTATGTAGGTACATCAAAATAAAGGAAATGCCAACAAAAGAAATGCACGAAATGTGCCTCAATAAACAAAAAGATTCTGAAATATTTAATATAGTATAGAAGTGTACACAGAGAGAAACCTGAAATGAATTATGACTGTTTTTACTACATTTATATTTTTTATGGGCTAGTGGCCAGGGATTCTGTATCCTGGTTGGTTAGAGGCAAGGAATCAATAAGCGGACTTTCACCCGTTTTGGCCGGGGCTCATTTTTTTATTGTTTAGCCATTTTGGTTTTATGGTCGCATGCTGCTGCCACGCCCCATTGGTGAATTTTTATAGCTGAGTGGGCGTAGAGCACTGGCAAACACTTCCCGCTTAGTCTGTAATGCATTGTGTCTAATACCCAATTAATTTGGGATTTGCAGCTAATGACTCCCCCAAGCGAGTTGGCAGCCCAGTTAACACAAATGTGCTTTTGGCCAGTTAGAAAACGGACTTAATTAGCGCCAAACCAAAGGCAATAGACTCAATGACACATAGCCAATAAAAATACAACCAAATAGGCCACATATTCCAAAAGCAGCCAAAATTGCAGCTGCACAGCTGACAATAATTACAAACAGTTAAAATAGACAAAAAAAAAAAAAACTACACTTTCAATTTAAATGCCAAAGTTGCAGCAAGTACAACTCAAAGAAGATTTTTAGCAAAAACAACTAGAATCGTGATGGTCGAAGATAATTTATGTATGGTGATAAAAATTCAACTTTTGGAAATAATAAAATATTTCATAATAATCGAGGTAATTGTAAAAAACACTCAAAATAAACCATCGATTTTATAAGATTCTAATTTTTCATTTTATTTCTCATTTACCACATGTGGGTCAAGTTTATTAAATTCTCTATTAAAGCCCAATTGTAATAATATAGTTTTCCAATTGACATATAACTGATCATCTTCAAAATATCATCAATATGGGATAAAAAAACCCTTCAAGTTATAGTCCAAAATGTATAATAATCGATATGATCGAAGGGAATATATATATATATTAAATTATATATGGGGTACCAAATTATATGGAATTAAGTCGTTGAATTTAAAGTCGTACTTTGTTAATCTAATAATCTTACTTCAATTTAATACAATATAAATTATAATTATTATTTTAATAATAAACATGACATAATCAGTCCTACAAATATATTCTTAATCAACATTGACACCCAATTTCATTTTATCGATAAGTTTTCGAGGTTTTAAATGCAGACTGTTACAGTTTTTATACACTGATAGGTGTATAATGTACAATGACATATCAAATAAAGAACTGCACAAATTTATATTTATTAACTTAATTTACATTTTCCTGCCTTAACATATGAGAGAGCTTCCAGGGATGCTATAAAAATATATTTAGCAGATGAGTCGAGAGTATATCATATTTACTCACTTGATGACAGTTATTTTAGTTGTTTTTAAATTAATCATGTAACATTTTTTTTTAATATCATACTAATTATTAAGCGCAATTAATATCGGCAGGTTATCGGCAAGGTCTCTTATCTCGATAACCTATTATCGATTACCTAAAGCGGACACTGTTCGATATAATCAATATACTCTTCTGCCTTAGAAAGCAGAGTATGAAATTTAGTAAATAAGCTAAATAAGATAAATTAGAAAATCCCTAGATTTGCCAAGAAAATTTATAGAAATTGGAAAATGTGAACTAAAAGCCAGAAGCGCAGTACTTAAATGCATTGATTTGATTGTTTTGCCAAGTTCAAAGTCAAAGTTTTGTGTACACAATTTCATTTACTTTTGGAAGCCATCAAGATAAACCCTTTTTATTCCTCCTTCTCCCTTCTCTGCCCAAAAGCGCCTTTTATTTATATGATTTCCCATCAAATGAAATCCACATACAATAACAACAACAACAATAAAAACAACAACAATAGCAACAACAACAACAACAGCAATGAGCACAAGCACGTGCAAATAATATCCATCAGTCCTTTGGCCGCAGATTTGTATGAGGCACCGCGCCCAACCGAAAACGGAAAAACAACATTTGTGCAAATTTCGGTTCTCATTCATCGAATCAGCGACTGGCAAATAGAAGCGGAGGCAATCAGTCCCAAGGCAAAAAAAAGGGAAAAACAGAATAAATTAATAAAGTGTGAATATCTCTTACAACTAACTAACGGTTATGTAAATACAGAAATGTGGGTGTGTTTGTGTGTGTGTGTGTGTTGGGCAACGCATGCCATGAACTGTTGCGCGAAGCAAGCGCCGTTAATGAACTTAAGCTCAGACATAGAGAAAACCCCAAAACTACACACACATAAATGGCAAAGGCGCGGCATACACACACATGCACACACACACACACATGCTCTCACACACACACATGCACTCTCACACAGAGAAGAGGCAGTGACCTACCAACCTACTCAAGCTATTTGCCATGCGATGCACGAAAACTGAAAGCAATGCAAAAAAAAAAAGAACTCACAGCGTTTCAAACACTCACACACGCACACAAACACACTCACACACACTTCAAAACGGCAACAGTTTGCGCGAGCGCCATACAACAAGAACAAGTGAGAGTCATACCAAATGGTTTGAGCACAAATTCACAACGAGTCGCAACATGTTGGCAGCAAACAAAATTGATGACGTATGCGTCACAGCATGTGGCCAGCGCACAGCGAACAGAAATAGCGACTCCACTCATACCAGCACAACAGCGCACACGTTGAGTGCGACGGTGTTTGAGCGCAAACGTCAAGTATTGGCGGCATCTTTTGTAGCAAATTTTTCGCACAAGTATCGCAGACGACGCTGTTCTGTTCACACGTTCGGCGTTCACGCTGCTGCCGCTAAAGTTGCTGCTGTTGTTTATCGTCAGTTACAGTTATTTACTACGAATTCGTAATCGGCGTGTGTGATACAAAAAATAATAAGTATATTTTCAACTTGAATTGCGGCTAAAACCAGAGCCAATTGAGTAATAATTGCAAAACAAATGTAAATGCAAATGCGCGTTTTATTCTCCGACGTGTGTTTGTGTATATTTGTGTGTCTATGTGTGTGAGTGCGACAAGAATCGCTGATTAAAAGCTTAAATTGGCTTTTACAAAGCGTACAATCAACAGCAACAACCGTAAAAAATAAACACCAACAACTCAAGCATCAGAAACAACACCAATTACAACAACAAAAGTAAATAAATAACCGGCGCAAAGACGCTTTAACAACAACAACCAAAAAAAAAAGAGAAGAGAAGAAGAAGCAGAAGCAGAAAAACACACAAGAAATACAAGAAAATAAATAATAATTAAGCTGATATTGCAAGCAGCTCAGCAGAAAGGTGCGACAATTTCAATTTTGTTTATTCCCACATTGTTTAACATAAGCTTTTATTTAAATTAAATTGCCTTTATTACAACGCAGTGCTAATCGAACTGCAAACACTGCACAAATATTTTTAATAATACGTATTTTGTAAAATTGTATTGCAAATTATTTGCGTGAAATGTATTCGAAATTAAATGCTTCTCTCATTGGTGGCGGAAATTATCGTCAGATATTCTATATATGTATATATATATATACATTTTACTGCCCTGCCTCAGACATCTGTAGATATTTGCAACACTGGCAAACATGAATTGAGTACCAATTATATTTCAACTCCCTGATTTTTTTAGTCTGTGAATTTTACTTTGATTGATAATTGATTTAAAATCAGCAGCAAAATTAAATTAAAAGCCTCTGGCAAATTGGTATATTGAAAATTTGAATTTGTGTAAGAGCGAAATAATTAACATATTAAAATTAAGTGCATATCTAAGCTGTCATCGATAGACATTTTAAAGGCTTCATTAACATTTGCACTGGCAGATTAAAATTGTTTGGAAACGATGAAAACTTAATACAGCAATAAATAATTGAGTTAAATAACAATCGAATGGAAAAGTACAATTATTGGGTTGAAAATGAGCTACCATAAAATAAATGTGTAACAATGAAATTGATGAGAAATTGTCTCAACGATTTATGCTGTTCATTTATATATATATATATATATACATATGAAATGTATATGGTATATTCTTTTGGTAAATTAAGGGAAGATAAATTTTTTAATGCTAAAGTGTGTTCCGAAAGCGAGCAATAAAAAAGATATTCTTATCTGTAGCTGTGTATAACAGCTGTATTAGCCTACGTACATGTATATATAAACACGTATATCTATATATATATATAGGTTTTTTTTTTAAATCTATTTCACTTGTTTGGCGGCTCATTGAAGGCGACTGCAGCATGGCTAAAAAACGTGTGCTTAATCTAGCAACAACAATAATAATATTAGGTAAATAGCGAATGAAAGATGTATAACAGAAACGAAATCATTTGGAAAGAGCCTCACTAAAATTTAACAACTTGCTGCCAAGCACACACAAACACAACACATACACAAAAATACACCTACACAAACAAACACATGCACAAACACACACACACACACATATATATAAATAGCAAAGACAAAGCATGCCAGACAAATGGACAAGTTCACTAATTTAACCGAAAAGTGCTTTATCGCCAGCTGATTGACCGTCAAAAAGCGTGTGCCGAAAATACATAGTGTGCAGAGAGTGCAAGGTGCGGGGGCGGTTTTGCAATTTCCAGTTCCATTTCCAACTGTGCTACGTGCTGGGCTCTCAAACCGAGACACAGCAGCCACCCCTACCACCCCTCAAAAATAACACACCACAGAACTCCCACAGTGCATATCACTCAGCGCAGGCTGCTGACAAACCAATTCACTGTGAACACCAAACTACGTCAAAAATGTGTATGTATATATATATATATAAGTATGTATATATATATATATGCATGCATTAGGTACACTGCGATTTGAGCTTTGACAATTCGAGTTCTGAAAACATCCACATTCTAGTAAAATTGAGAAGTTTAAGTGTGTGTTACATAGGCAAATCCAATCGATTAAAATATATACAAATCGTTTATACTAAACAATATTTTAAGGCTAAAATGACCTCGATCATGAATCCGTTGTAAATGTAAATATTATAAATATATATTCCATAAAATGTTCATTAGTATTCCAAATTTTTAGGTATTTTATTTTGATAACAATTTTGTTTATCTTTAAAGACAGATAAATTGTACACATTTCCCAATTTTCAAGTGTATTCAAAAATTGCATGGTGCGAATAGAAATTTCCTCTCTTCTATAAAACAGCGAAAGAGTGTTGGAAATTATAGTATAGTTATTTTTGATTTATATATAACAAAATAGTCCATGATATTGAAAATAAAAAGCGTTTTGGCAACGAGTCCAACTACAACTGCATAATACACAAAATTAATTGATATTCAATGCAAAATTTTTGATATTTTCACAGTTTTTATATAGTGTTTAACACGTTTAATAAAATACTCAATACATAGTTTAAAAGTGTTATATAAAATATTCTGGCAAAAAGTTTAACTAAAACTTTATAATTTAGAAGACTATCAGACTTTAGAAGATCATATTTTATACAAAATAAATAACTGCAAATTACACTAAAATTACATAATTTACCAAATATACAAAACATTCCTAAGATATAACTAAAATGGAGTATATATATATATATATATATAAATATAAATATAAAAAAAATGGAATAAAAAATAAACAGATATAAACAGAGCAATCTAAACTAACCAAATTAATTGTATTTCATATGTGAACTAAACGAATTTATGATAACAATTAAGATCTGGATTTTTCTTTATAGGTGTAGACTAACTGACTGTTTTTTAAGATTTTCCAAGCATAAATTTCTAAACTTAGAAAACGAGAATTAACCAAAATCCAATTAAGATTTTCTAGACGTTTCTGGCATGGGATTCAATTAGCCCCATCTACCACTTGGTTGAAATAAACATGTAAATTGTGTAGACTTGAGCTCTTAACTGTTAACTGTTTTAAAGAGCATCAACAACAACAACAACAACAAAAAAAGCAACAGCAACAACATCAATGCAACAACAAATAAAACCACATTTTAAAGTCACCTGATAAAGAGGCCTATTCGACAGATAAGCGACAAATTTGGTACGTGCCTGAAATTTTATGGCCCCAACTGAAACAGTTTTTAGAGCCGTCTTTAGTTGGTTGAGGGGGGGGTCATGGGGAGTCAGTCAGTTATAGTTGCGCAAAACGTGTGCACAACATTGGCATTTTGTAAATCAATTACAACAAGAAATACAGTTTTTGTTTTGTTTTCGAATTGGAATTGGAAATTTAAATTGGTATTTGTGGATGTGGATGTGTTAAACACCTTGCAATGGTTCCAGCTGTTTTCTGATGGCCACTTTCGGTCTGTCGGATCAGTTAGATTGAGTTTTTATTTTTCTTGTTCTTCTTGTTCTTCCTGTGGTTTTTGTTTTATTCGGTTTGGCTGAGTGGCAGCCAGTTGCAAATGCCACAACACCGTCTCTATAAATTACTCACAACAGGCAGGATGTACAGTAATCCCTCCACAGCGCAACATTATAGACGACAATTGTCAGTCCGAGTGCTTATGGATTTTGTTGACCCGACAACTGAAACATCAGCTGTCGCATAAGTTCCGAAATTCTCAACTTAAACTTGGCAAAACATTTTCAATTATCCTACAAGTTCTACGAAATAGTTGGTCTTGGCATAAACTTGCGCGGGACAAAGTTGATGGTAATCTTTGGAACACTCCAAAAAGGTTATTAAATGATTTCATTTAAAATGAGATTAGCTTCGTTCAAGTTTTGACTGAAAGTCCAACTTTGAGCAAACTATTAAGAACTTGTTTAACCTTGAGTCAAGTACAGTTTCACAATACATAATTAGAATTATTTACATTTCGTTTAGAATTTTAAGCTTTAAAAATGCCACTTAATTGAATACATATTACGTTATTTACATTTCATTTCTATTTTTAAGCTTCCCATAAGCCACTTAATTAAATATTATTAGATAAACCAGAAAGAACGCCTATTTTAGGCACACTCAAATATTAAAAAATATTACGAAAATCATTATACATATAAGGTATGCATAATAATATTTTATTGGAAAAAGTAACAAGTTTATCTGAACCTATCTCGATTCCACAACTTTGAACTCATTTTTCGACTCAGAACTAAAAGATTTTACGCTGATAATTTTTTTTGTTTTCTTTGTGCTCAGATTATGATTATTTTGTTTATCAATTGTGAGGAACCTGTTAATGCCAATATACACAATTTTATAAACATTATAGATTTAAAATTCAGGAAACTCTGCAGACGGACAAAGCTATATTGACTCGACTATATTGATCAAAAATATATATTCTCAATAAGTTGATAGCTTTTGTATAAAAATAATACTAGTCTATAGAAATGAATTTTTGCCTATTGATTGCCGGTTCAAAAGTCGCCCGACATCAAATTCTAAAAAAAGCTTGAAAATAATTTGCATTTGAATTTACAATAATTGTTTGCAAAATGTATTCAATTGGTCTAATTGACATCAAAAGCTGTGCGGCATCAGAACTCAAAAGATTAAATGATCCAAAGTTAATTAAATTAAAATGAATAACAAGAAAAATCACATATAATCTCGTCTCGATTGTGAGCTAGATTTTTAAATATGTATATATTATATATAAATATATTGTAAAATGCATATATTTTAAATAGTCAACTGAGATCTTACACAACCATTGTTTCTCCAGCTGCAGTTCAGTTTAATTATCTGTGTAAGACAATAATTTTTAATTGAGAATAAATTGCTGAGGGTTGTCCATTTAATTAGTGGAAATATGCAAGGCAATTGATTTATATATGGAATATTTTCATATCTATTTAATTTTAATTATACAACCAATCCCAGTATTAAAACAAATGTCGAGCATATGGGGTGGTTATACAAACACATTTAATTATCCTTTAAATCAGATAATTGAATTTTATTGATTCATTGATAATTTACTTTATTGTATATTTATTTTCATGACATTTCAAATTATAGTTCATTAAATGAATTAATTTGTAGCTTATATCTCAAAATGTTTGGATATGTTTTTTGCTGGCTGGCAGCTGAAAATTATACTTTTCAGTCCACAATAAATAATTAAAAACTAATAAACTACGGAAAACGATTTAACACTTGTTTTAATAAGTGCATTGTGGAACTCAGAATAACAAATATGTTTTCTGACTCAATTTAAAATTGGTTGCCATTTTCAGTAGTTTAAAATATTTAGAATTTCATAAAAGACTTTAAAGTATTGTGAAACATATACAAAATTAATAATATATACATAGATTATTAAAGCATGAGCATATTAAACAGCACAACCAAATTCCAAACTCTTATAATAAAATAACATACACGGAAAACACACGCACACACTCGCTCGCAAATTGAGTGTGAAATTTAACGCGCCATTTAGCAGAATGTTGCCTCAAGCCATATGTTTGATGGCGTATTTTTAAGTGAAATATGCCCTAATCTAAAAAAAATAAAAAACGTTGCAGTTGCACTTATACCGACTGTGTAATACTCTGAAACCAAGAAAACAACAACTGAATCTTTTTGGGAAAAACACATTACTAGCAATTTTTTCTAGATACCTTTGAGGGTAGCAAAATATCGAGAAATTTTGTGAGGTTTATTAAGGATGTTCCTATAACCTTTAAACTATATCAAATACGCTCATGAAAAATTACATATTTAAAATTTAAAGCGTATTTGTTTCACTGAATCAAAACCCTCTTTTGTCTTCAGTGTTATATAATATTCACAACTTATAAAAAGGACGCATAAATTATGAATAATACAGAATAAAGTATAGGTTGTGATTGGCTAATATATTCATAATATACAAGTGAAAAAAGGTGAAGTCGAGCGACTAGGTGAAACATGAATAAAATAAAACTAAGTAAAATATAGATGTGAATTTTTTTGGCATTTGAATTAGTTGGCTGGAAACAAGCCAAATATAGTTTTAGGGTCTTTTCCCTTTTTCTCTGATTACAATAAATGCGAGACCTTGTTTTCCTTTCCTTAAATAAATATTTCTATGTACTGTTGAATTAAACAAAATATAAATAACTATACAAATATTATTTTTGTTTATTTACTGTATTTTTAAATATTTAAAAAAACAATTTGTATCAATGTATTCGTGAAAGCAAGAAGCGTTTAAGCCAAAAGAAAACGTAAATTGAATTTGTGGAATAATATTAGAAATTAGATTAGAGCAATAATCAATATTTTGCTCTGCCTAAAATGATGAGAAATTGCAGGCGCAGCACACAAAATATTTAATCGCTTTGTCAATTATACAAAAAAAAATATACTTCTAAGTAAGAAAATAACTAAGCAGGCAAAATAGAAGATGAATCTGGCACATGAGTGAAATAGACTTGCCGCCTTTTGTGTGCGGCGACTTATAAGCAATACAGCACACACCCACACAAACACACACACACACACACACACACATGCACGTACACATACACACATTTGGGTCCTAGGCAAACCCTCACATATGACGGCATTATAATGACGATTCCTTTCTGCTTTTTACCCCATTTTATTTGTGGCCTTTTTTTTCGTATTGTGTAAGACGCTTAACCAACTGGCGACTTGGAGCAGTGCTGAGCCTCTGGCGCTTATTGTGGCAAAGTGGAGGAAGTAGAAGAGCTGAAAGAGAGTCCTTTTAATTGTTGTTGTTGTTGTTGCTATTGTTGTCGCTGTTGGTAACAGGATGTGTGCCATGCACCCCAAGTGTACAAAATGGCGTCTGAGCCACAGTATTTTAATACGTAGCAACTTGAAATTTTTGCGAAATTGTAAAACTGAAACACAATAACACACACACACATAAATATATATATATGTATGTAAATGCAGCATATGGCACAATGTGTAAATAAACGCGTTAGACTTTAAAAATCGCTGATATCCTTGCCAACATCTTCTGATGCGGCTGCTCCTACTTGCACCTACTTGATTTTCTGTTGCTCTTGGCTTTTTTGCTGTATTTAACCACCGTCTACACTTGCTTCAGCTTATTGCCACAACTTTCTGCCAGCTTTTCGTAAATGAAGAGCACACAGATACACACACACACACTCGCACACACATAGCAACGCACACCCATCCACCAATGTAGACGAAGGCAAGAACCCAACACTACATTTTATATTTGTTTACTTTTTTAATACCACTTGCAAAAATACCCTTTTAAATAAATTCCTGAGGGGTATATATATATATATATATATATATATATATGTAGTTTAATTAACGTTCAAATTAATTTAATTTTTATTAAATAGAATAAATTTAAGATTTTCCATTTATTTTTATATTTATATAATTTTAATTTGATCAATATACAAATAAAAGGAAAATCTTAAGTTTATTATATTTTATTAAAACTAAATTAATTCCAACGTTAATTAAACTGAAACAAAATTTAATTGAAAAAATTGATTTGCAACTATTGCTTAAAAAATTGTCTAAAATTGCAGCAACAATTAGTTTGGTAATTAAAGGAAATCTCAATTACAACTATAAAGTAAATCAAGAAATAAAAAAACTGTTTATTCTAAAACTGATTTGATAAAATGGTACATTTGTAAAATGGTACTTTGTTTAGATATAAATTAAAAAAAAAATAAAAAAAAATATAAATTTGTTTATTTTTAGGAAGCTGGCTCAATAAATTACAAGAGATATATTTGCGTTTTTATTAAGCATTTTATTAATTGAGCTAATCTATTAAGATATATTTAGCTGGGACTACCTGCAATGTTTACTAGAAATCATTTTAAAAAAAAGAAGAAGAATACAATAACAAAAACTTCTACAAATGAAATATAAGAAAAACAAATTACATCAGAAGTTGGCATCTCGCATCTCATTGTTGACGTGTCTAGTTTAACTTGGCTTTTATTTTGCGTCTTGCCTTCTGCATGTGTGGTATGTACCAAGTCAAGCCACACACACACACACACATAAGAAGGGGCGAAGTGGGCGGTTGGGCGTGTGTGCATATTTGTTATTGTTACCTCACCTCAAACACATTTTTTATGATGTTCAATGACAGCAGCAGCCGTCGAAACAACTGAGCGCCAAATTGAACGTCGGTGTTTTGTAAAGTTTTCCGTTGACAGCAGTCGCAAAAGAACACACACACTCACACACACATAGACATACGCTCAAGTTGTACAAATGAGGCCAACAAAATGGTTAGTGCACATGCGGCGTATGCGTAATAAAACCAATGACAATGACGTCACAACGACTATGACTCTGCCACCGCCACTCAAGCAAATAACACTTTGGTATTTAAGCCATTTTCATGACCGTCTCTGCATCTGCACTGTGTGTAGTGTGTGTATGTCAATCTGTCTATCAGTGTGTAAGTTAATTTGTCAGAACTTATTAGTTTGACTCTGACGGACGAGAAAACCTCAATGTAAGTTTTCAAGCGCAGAACTTTCTGAAGACGCTTCCCTGTCGAAGTCCCTTTATTTCCTGTGGCTTTTGCGGCCAAACCCCTTTTTGAGCAAGTTAAGTTCGCTGTGGCGTCTCTCTTTACATATACAAATGCCAATATACTATCACATTTACACTTAAAAAAATTAAAAATTACATTAAATAAGATATATATCACATATTAACTGCGCGATGTACTTACAACTAAAGAAAGCTGTATTTAACAAATGTTTATTTACACCATTTGTTATATGTAAATCTACGAAACAATTAATGTTTCTGAATAGTTAAATAACTTGTTGAAAATGTTTATCAAACATAAGAAAAATGTGTATGTATGTAAAAGTAATTTAATTAAGGATATTTTTACACTGACAGTTAAATTACATAGTCACCGAATTCTGCATGACATTTTCATCAACTGCCTGCAGTAAAACCCCAAAAATATGACAAAAATCATAGACCAGAATACTTGTTCACTAAATTAACTAAATTTTGGTAAAAAAAAAAAAATATTAAGCTCTCGATAAGCATATAGAAGAATTCTTTAAATCCTCTTCTCATAAATTATTTAGTGGCCTGATTTAGCTTGCATAATCAAGGCGAATAAAAACATTAAGATTTAAAAAATGGCTTGACTAGAAACATTTCTATTTAAAGGTAAATTATGTGCAAAATTTTGCAGTTGCATCTTTTATAAATAATATGTAACTATTCCATATTTAAGACCAATATTTTATGTAACTTAAAGTCGCTTTGTCATAAATTGAGTGCAGAAAGTTTTGCAAGTGTAGCTTGCAAAGTTTTAACCTATTATTTTGCGCTACCTACAGCTGCCCTCTCCGCCCCCTTCGCCCAATTGCTGCCACCACATAGCAGCAGCAGCAACTGCTGCCGCTTTGGGGCAATCGTTAAGTTTCATTTTTCAATATCATTTTTCAGCGCTTTTAATGTTGCATGAAAATTGAAAATTGAAAATTATGCGCGCCTTCGTTTTATTTTTAATTTACGTGAAAAATGCTGAATGCCATTAAGGCAACACAGTATGCGTGTGTGTGTGCTTGTATGTGTGTGTGTGGGCTTTCTGCTTGTGTGTGCGTATTTTTGGCATGTTTGTAAAAATTGGCGCACATTTGTGATTCGTTTTTCTTGATAAAGTCGCACACACAATTTATGTTGTATTTAGTCAGATTGACGGCAACTTACCCCCCCCCCCCCCCCCTAACAAATATTACAAATTTCTGTGAACTACAATTTACGTGCTGGCAATTTGTATAATTGATTAAATATGCGTGCCAAAAGATGCAGGCAAGAAAATCCCAGTAAACATTCAACTAACTCACTAAAAAGGTGGGTCAAAAAAAAATAAACAAAAAATATAATTAATATTCTAACCCAGACCTCAATAGTTGTATACCCAGATATCTGAATATGCTATGGCTTTGCCAATATTATTATTAAATTAGTGCGCATAATTATGATGTTCTCGTACATACACAAGACACGCACACACACACACACGCACACACACACACACGGGTGTGTGTTTGCGGAGGTATTCAGAGCTATCGAGAGACCCCTGCGATAAGGCACGCCTGGAATTGGGTCGCATTCAACCCCCGGCTCCCCCGGCGCTTCCCAGAACCACGACCTTTTTATTGGCCTGTAGCATGAAAAGGCGCTGACTGCTCCACTTTATTCTTTATATTTCTCCTCAAATTTTTGTTCTTTTTTTTTACTATTGACTTTACGAGCCTAAGCAAAAATATGAATTACACGAATAATAATTTACCGCCGCTGTAGGTCGTGGGCAGCGAGTGGCACAGAGAGGGGAAGTAGGGGGCATGGGGCAACACTCAATAACTGTTGACACATGGCATTTGATTGCGTTTCTCCATTAGGGAAAAACCCCTTCGCTATATATATTACCTTAACCATCATTCAAGCAAACGTTAACCGCTACAAAAATGACTTGCAATATTTCCAAATGTAACAAGGTCAAAAAATTATTGGCCATAAGTCGACTAGCTTCTTGCCAATTTTTGTTACAACTATGTTCCAATTGAAGCTCAGCTTGTCAGCTGTCGATAAAAACATTTTGAATATTTACTAGAAAAAGGCGCCTTTTTTCTATTCAAAAGTTAATTCAATTTAAAATATATAAAATAAATAAATAATGAATTAGGTTTCTTAAATATAAATATTTTATGTCAATTTCAAAACAAGTAAGAAATATGGAAAATTGATAACATGATCACATAGCAATGATAATTATCTTGTCACTAAAGTTATAATGATCATTGATGCCAAACATTAACTTTTGAGTAAATTATTAGAGTAAATGAAATGTAATTAAATTTAAATATCAAATCTTCTAATCATATCAAGGCAAGTTATTGGAAAACAAATTGAAAATAAATTGACGATAAGTTGACCTCCTCTGATTGATATGTATATTTGATGACACCAAAAAACCATCAAATTCAGGGTCTTCTGTCAGTTACATATATTTTGACAACGTAAGGATATCAGGCATAACAATTTTTAATGGGAGCAGGGTAAAAAAACTTTTGTGCAGCAATTATTTTGAACTTAGAAACCTAGCAAGGTATACAAAATAATTTAATTTGATAATTAAAAAAAATTCTTTTGAAAGTGGATTGATTAAAAATTTTTTATTTACCATATTGTGCGTAAAAGATAAACAAAAAATTATATCAAGTTAACATTAAGCATAATTTACATCTTTAGTTTAATGTAGGCATTTTATGCGAAATAGTTTTTTTCGAATTTGTAAGTTTGGCTAAAAGGCTTCTGAAATGTCATGGAAACCTTCTAGCTTATACCTAAATTTTATAATATATAATTATAAAATATATAAATATATGTATATTAATTAATTATAAATGCTTGTTGAAATATAGAAGCATAAGGCACAGAGGGGTAAAACATTCTAATTAATATGCAAACATTTTTTAATTTTTAGTAAATACTATTGAGTTTCGAAGGGTAAATAGTAATATTCAATTAACATTTTTTCAGTGCTATGCAATTTGTGTGTGATGAAAAGCCAAGGAATGTGCCATTTTTAAGCACCAAAAGTAATCATTTTTATTTAATAATTTCATTGTTTAAAACAGTAGCTTAAAAAACAAATTGTGGACAAGCGAGATGTTTTTTTATGAAAATAGAAAACTTGCAGCAGCTGCTCTGCTTTAGTAATTATAATTTAAGTTACAATTCTAATTGAAACTGAAACAGAAATTGTTAGCTAGGCGAAACTCAAACTTCATACAAAATGTTTGCTTTGTCAAAACATAGTCGCAACAAGCCCAATTTGTGTGGGGATATAAAAAAAAAATATTCCCCAAAAACCAACCAAAAAAGCTTTCCGACTTTTGTTGTGCCTCCGGCCATAAAATCTGGGAAAGTCTAAAAAAAAATGTATACAAATATATATTTAGAGTACAAAAAGAATTACACAAAATAACTTTCGCTGGATTATCGCCGCTTCTGTGGGCAGGGAGGGGGAGGGGGAGGGCGGAAGCAGGAAGTTGAAGGGGAATCGGATGACGTGTTGCTGATTCTCTAATAAATAATCCACTGCAAATTGCAGTCGACGCCTAGTGCACCAATATATCACAACATGCCCCAGCACGCTGACCTCACAGGGGGTGGCATGTAGCATGTGGCAGACCAACTTTCTCATTCACCATCCCCCACATCTACCCGCAAATCATCTATCTCTGCCGTGCCGCTGTGTCCAAGCGTCCAAGCGCTGACCTGGTACATATTTTAGCATAAAACATTTGCATAAAACTTTCATGGCTTATGGCGCTCGAATGCAATGTAAAAGTTTCATTGTGCGCAGTGTACCAGGCCGCACCTCAACTCCGCCCAACACTACTCCGCCCTCCGCCCTCCCCCCTGCTCACTTTCAATTTTTATAAATTTAATCCATAACAAACAACTGCAACAAGGGCTGCTTACTGCTCCAAGAATTTGCTCGACTACGAAATTGTCTCTTTTTTCGATTTATAAGTGAAATATGTCAAAATATTGCTTGATAAGTATTCATTTCAAAAATTTTAAATAATTTAGAAAATGCCAAGCTTTTTATCTATGAAAAATGTATTTTTATCATATTTAAATATATGAAATATGACAAAATATAAGCAATATTTTCATGTGTATTTCTTTCAAAAAAAAAAATACATATCAGCAAAATATCTTTCAAAAAGTTGAAAAAGTAATAAAAAGCTGAATTATTCCTGTATTAAAATTGTATAATTTATTGTATTATTCAATCAAATTTAATATTTCAGATTTACTTCTCTATTTCTAAATATAATAAATAATTATATTATTATACGGTAATTTTGTACTTTATATATCGAAACATAATTTGTTTTTTTATATTTAAAGGTGCATTCGATCGGATGTAAACTCGTTTTGTCCTAATGTAAGAAAGTTTAAATAATATAAAATATATTTTTAGAAGTAGATACGTGTTGCATGATTGGTCTTAGTTGCATCATGATTCTGAAAACATTAAATATTTGTCGTTGATGACTGTCACCATCAACAGATTTTACAAATTTTAATGCTTATATCTTGCACTATCTTAAACTTGAAAAACATTTTTGATTCCTTGACAAATTTCAGAGAATATCTAACTTTCTATATAAAAGGTAATATTATTTTTATAATATATATAATATATCTCGAAATATATAACTGTCTCTTCACCTCAAATTGTAGCGGAACATTTAATGCTTAATGCTGTCCACAAAATAAAATAAAATACCGTTTTTAAATTTGTATTTTGATGTGTGTTAAAGTTAAACAAAATATCAGCACTAAGTTAAAAAAAAAAAAAATACAAAAAAAGGGAATGAAAATGATTAACAAAATGAATATTGCAATAATATTTGTTTGATAACTTAATTTGAATTTAATTAATTACTATTAGCTGTTTTGTTGGCTAGAATTTTATATTTTTAATGCTCTCTGTCAAACATTTTTCCAAAAACACAATTTTTACTTATTTTTTTTTAAATCAAATGTATTTTCAAGTGAGTTTTATAGACAAATATAGCCGCTTGATGAAACAATACTGGGTATGCAAACTACCATTGGTAGTACAACTTAGCAAGTTCCCAGGAGGAGCCTTTGCAATTTGCTGGCAGCACACTCACACACACACACACACATTCACACCCATTCTCTGCCACAACCATCATAACTTGGCTACTCACCTGAGTTTCGCTCTTCTCACTTTTTTGTAGATTTTTCTTGTGAGTGCTCAAAGTAATTTTTCCCCTTTTTTTTCCGTTCACTTTGCTTTTGTCAGCGAGTTGTGTGTGTGTGTGTTGCAAGTTGGCTTGACTTGGTGCGGCTTGCAACATTACGTTAGTTTCAAACGTGCATTTTTAACCCGCTAGCAAAAAGCTGTTCATAAATTGCATGTTGGCATTTCTACGCAAGCGTACGTGTGTGTGTGTGGATGTGTGTGTGTGTGTGTGTGTGTGTGTGCGCGTGTGTTGGCTTGTTTTTTCGTGTGTGTACCGGCATGTACTCTATTTTGTATTTTAATAGACCCTCTTCGCATTTAAACTGTTATGCTTGGCCTGGCCCGGCGCAAAAGACCTTTCCGCATTTATCGCTTAAGCCAAATCAGTGTCAAGCCCTGCCACACACACACACACACACACACACATGCACACATATACATATATAAACATCCTTCCCCCTCTCCACAGTGCTTTCAATGCTAGAATCGATAGTCGGGAACTAAAATGAAATTCACGTTTTGTAGGCAGCGGCTGCAGTTTAAAGTTGACCCAGGCATAAACTAGCCTTTGGCCGTGTGGCATGTAGCCCGTAAGCTGCTGCCAACTTGGCGCAGAGCCAAACAAAAAAAATAAAATAAATAAAAAGAAGAATAACCATAAATTTTACTCTATTCCACCCACAAATTAATTAGCAAGCAATTAGAGGCAAAATAACCACCAAGCGCAATTAAAAATCTGTTTACTTTGCATATTACTAAATTAGGCAACTATAAAAACTAAATTCAATTTTGCATATTTGTGGTTTGGGCGTAACATTTAGCCAGCTTTTTTTTATTATGGCCAAAGTGTTGGGCGATTTCATCGAGCTGTTAATCGATGTGAAATATGATATATGTGATGCCAGCGATAGATCCTGTCCAGTATATTAATAAATAACAATCGGATAAAGAGCATAATGAAAATTGTCAGAGCATTTATTACAATACAAATAGTCAATAAAATGGCGTGAAAACTTGCTAAATGCTAAGGATTTCATCGTTTTTTTTCCAGTCATTTTTTCTTATCTGAACTTTATTAACTTGTATGGCAATAAAAAACAAAATAAATAGCTGCTCGACTCGCATATGTGACAATAAATTATCAACTTTAATCGATAGGTGCATATATTTTCATGTATTAGCAAAAGAGTACAAGATGAAAATTTTAACTAAATGGCTTTTGAGATGACATTTTTAGCTAAATGGCTTTTGAGATGCTTTTGAAATTATCTTAATGCTATTATTATTTCAGCTTTAAAATAATCTTGGAAGAAGTGTTTCAGTTTTAAATTTCAAGCTTATATAAAAATATAAATATAAATAGCAAATTTTAATCGAAAAAAAATTATATTTATTACACAAAACAACTGTTTCTATGTACTATAAGATATTTTGATATTTCTACATTTTATAATTATTATATTCTAATTGTGAGTGATTTTTATTTCGATTACGTGCGTTTTAAATATTATTTTTTATTTCGTTTGTAATTTTTTTCTAATTATGCCAAACATGTTTACGCCTGCATATGCTCTAAAAAATCTATTTATACCTCCTTTTTCAGGCATATATATATATATATATTTGTATTCATGTAATTTTTGTATGTAAATACAAATAAACCCATCAGTTCACTGCTAATTAACTTTGCCAAACCGCCCACTATAAACTCCAAATAAGTAACATTTAAATGCACAAATTGCAAATAAGCAAATAATGACATATTTTGACGCATATGACAATCAAATACAAACCAGAACAGCAAATTAAATAGATAAACAAAATAAGCAAAAAAAAATTTAAATAGTTTTTTGAGTTGCATTTCTGCATTCGCAATTAATTAAAACTTAAACCAAATACAAAAGCTGTGTTTGCAGCTGAAATAAATTTGCGGAGGCAATTAAAAATTTGCACTTTGGCTGCGCCACCAAATGACGCATGTAAACTGCAAACCCATTGCTGCCACCATTATTGCTGCTGTTTGTAGTGGCAATACAGATACCTAGATACACACATACATACACACATAGATAGAGTGGTTTGTTAGTCTATTTTGGCCAGTTAGTTATTAGTTGCGGTTGTTGTTATTGTTGCGGCTGTGTCGAGTGTCAACGTCAAGGCTCGAGTGCATTGTTAGCGCCATTTGTGCCACCTAACGATCAATGGAGAGCTGCCACATGGTTAAAGGGGGGGGGGGGGGGGGGGGTGGTGTGGGTATGCAGCACCGTTTGTTAGTGCCTACTGTACATTCTCTAAAGTGAAAAAACTGCACTCAATATGCATACAAAAATAGTTCAAAGGAAATTCACTTAGCACTCACTGTGCAGCCCCCCCCCCCCCCTTGCCATTCCTCCCCTCCGACGACCCCCGCTGGTAAAAAACATTTTTGGCTTGCTTTCATTAATTTACATATTTACTAAGTCAGCCTGCTTAGAGGTGTTTTTGTTATTTTTAGTCAACCTGCCGCAATTGCAGCACTCGTTAAAATTCATTGTAGGAAATCCCAAGTACATACGGAAATCTGCACTTGGCCACAACTAACTGTACAAAACGTCAAGAAACACTAAATCAAGTTGAAGGCCAGATTCCGATTTAGTTTATCCGCGAATCTTTTAAATTTATCTAAATTTAGTTATTTAAGCCTAAAACTGGACTAGAATAAAAGTCGTTTTATAATAAATTTTCAAATAGGCCAAATAATAACATTTATCATTTGAAATTTAACTAATTTATTTAAATCATTTTTTAAAAGGGATCAAGTTATTTAATTAGCTAAACCTCGCAGCACTTGAAAAGCAAATTATCAAAAAATAACTAAATATATAAAATCACAAAAAAATAACTATCACAATAATTGTCATATAAAAATGTACAAAAAAGAAGTTTAAATTTATTGAATAATTATTGTATTTCAAATAATTGCTTACCTTTTTTAATGTACAACAATTTGTTAAATAAATAAACATTACTTGAAGCGAATTTCTGACTTAACGAATATTAAATATTCTATAGAAATTTAAAAGTTTAAAATAAATGAATTCTATTGAAAACAGTTTATAACAAATGCAATCAGAATCCGATTAAGCAATTCAGTTACTCCTCAACAGGCAAGCAAAATTATTAAAGCGGTGCATTGAAGTGGCTTAGATGCTTTTGGTATCCGTTTAGGGCCAAGTCCAGTTAGTCAGTGTGAAGCTTATGCAAATGAAGATAAGTCAACGGATTATGGTAATGTGATAACTACAAATGCTGTTGACAGAAATTGGGCAATGTTTGGCTGCCAATCAGAAATAGATCAGCATTTGCAACATCAACAACAACAACAACTTCAACGGCAACAATATTCGATAACGGTAAATGTTCTTAAAGATTTTTTGGCTAATTGAATTTGAATTAACACTTAACACTTTGAGCAACTATCAGTTGAAATTAAGCAGATAAGCGTTGTTTAGGCAGCTCCAGCAAATTATCTCGCTCCTTATAAAAAAAAGATTTTAATATATATGTATGATATATACCTAATAATTTATGATATATATAATGAGTTAATATATTACGTGAATAAATATTCATGCTACAAATTGCTGCACCTTTATCAGTTTGGTTCACACAATAAAAAGTTGTACGCGGAATTTCTTTTATCAGCACAATAAAAAAGTACAAAAAACCCAAAACCATTAAAAACTTTTTCGATGTTTTTGCTATCACAAAGTCATTTTTAATTATTTTGGAAAATAACAAAAAAAAAACAAGAAAAAGAAATATGTATACTTTTTGTTTTTTCTAATTTTTACAATTGTGTTTGAATTGTTTTGCACTTCAACTGAGAAATAAATACGTATTGAAATGCAGCCAACTCGTGTTGACACTAAGAATTATTGCTATTTTTGGCAGCCAACTTATTCAGAGAATCTGTACACAGAAAATTGCCTTTCAATCTTAATTTCTCGCTGGAATCTCCACAAATTTTTTTCTAGGAAAAAATTGCGAGGCAATTGATAAGTTTGAGTGAGATTTATGGGTCAGGCGTGAAATTGGAAATAACTTGATTTATCAGCTGCCAGAAATATACTCAATACCGAATTAATTTTTATTAGTATACAACAAATATTTGTTTATGTTATTTTTTTTTACCATATATATAAATATATTCAAATCTTGAATTAAATAATGTTTAAGCATATTTGGAATATACAACAGATGTTTTTCCCATAATCGTTCTCAACCGAATTTAATTCCAAAAGTTGATGATTATTATTAGATTAAATGAACGAATAAACAGCTCGTAAAAGGGAAGCCAAATGAAATGCCAAGGAAGCCAAATTAAAATTCAAACTGAATTGTTAATTACATGCAATAATTGCATTTTAAAGTACTTTTGTCTGAGGACCAACCACATTTCAAGGTGCCTGTTATCGATAGCTTTTGGGGGCATGCAAACACATTAAGGGCTTTAGCAGGGAAAACAGCTTAGGGCACTGTAATCAGTAAGCCGAATTCAGCAGCTGTTTCGCATAGGAAAACCTGCTAGAGGTAGGAAAAGTATAAAATAACCTTCGCATAATGTTGACTTTAATCGGCTTAAGTTTAGTTTCGGCAAGTTGCGGTGAAGCAATGATTACAACAAACCGGGTTACTAAAAAATTAATAGAGCCACAAGCAAAGTTTGCCAACCGAGTTGCTTCTGAGAGAGAGAGAGAGAGAGGTGAGAGGGAGAGGTAGAAATCACAAACACTCAAATCACATCTCGACACACACACATTTAAGTGTGCATAATCAAATTTCACAAATGAATTCGTGCAATCAAATCCTCTCATCTGCACGACCAAACATAACATCTGGCATTGTGGCAAGCTCCAATGATACGAGCTTCAAATTATACATAAGGATTCCATTAGCAAACCTGAAATAGCAGATGCTATTTTTCTAGAAAATACAAATACAAAAATTACAGATTCCGATTTAGTTTATCTGACAAAACTTGTAAATGTATCTGAATTTAGTTAGAATAAAGTCGTTTTATGAGAAATTTTCAAATTGACTATATAATAACATTTATATTTTGAAATTTAATTTTCATATGTATTTAAATCATTTTTAAAAATCATCAACTTATTTAATTAGCTTAACCTCACAGCACTTGGAAAGCAAATTATCAATAAATAACTAAATAAATAAAATTACAAAAAAATAACTATCACAACATATGTCAAATAAAAATTAAAAAAAAAATTAATTTATTGAATAAATCTTGATACCAACGAAATAGAAACAGAAAATGTTCTTGTTTGCGTAAATAAACAAACGAAAAATGTTTTTTAAAATATAAATACTATTTGATTATGTTTATAAATACATATTTGCTGGCTTATTGTAAGAATGAACAAGTTCTTCAAACTTCAAAAATGCAATTTAAGCTGACTTCAATTTAAGCTTCAACAATCAGCGTCAATTTGAATGGACATTTTCCAGTAACCAACTAACCAGTTGAGCTAATTGACAGTTTGATATCTTAATGTAGTTTCAGTTACAATCAGCAAATGTCATTGAGCAATGACTTTAATCACATACATGTGTGTGTGTGTGTGTTTGTGTACCTATTATCGGACTCGGAAATAACAGGAACTGGCTGGCTACGAGTCATTTGCTTCGGTGGTGCAGTCGAGTGTGCCACCAGTTAATTTTGAAATCTGTCAAAAGGCATTCAACAAATTAAACTCAATTGCCACATTGGCCCGAATGCCAACTGCTGCACTGCCTCATTGGCTCGCAGTCGTGCAAATAAACAAGGCACTTGGCAGGCACCGGATTACATTTCAAAACTCACATTTGAGCCAGAGCACATGGAAGACCAAGAGAGAGAGACGGGACCACAGATGGTCGACAGGTCACAGCAGACTCATCATTAAATTGGCCATCATAAAAGCCACAACGCAGTCAGCCAAGTTGGCAGTAACTCAGGAGCTCGGGCGTGGCTGCCCGGTTGCCCAGCAGTTTTCCAGAAGTTGGCCAGCAGTTTACTCCAGGGCAGTGTAAACTACAACTGCAACGCCTATAAAATTTTCAAGTGCAGTCTTTTAGGCTCAGAGTGCGCCAAATGCGAAATTGGACATGAAAATGAAAGGCATCAAATGAAGTGGCAGCCACTGCTGCAACTGGCCCCTGGTAGCAGCTGCCACATTTAAGGCAGCAACGCCACGGCTACAGTCCAGCCGCAAAACACGTAAACCACAAACATGAAATAAAACTAAAGAAAAAGAAGGCCGAAAGTAATCTGGCTATAACGAAGTTCTTATGCTCTGGAGATTTCCTCAGTTTGTTTTGCTTGAATTCATAATTTATTGATTATCCAGAAAAATTGTTGGGCGTCTAAATTTGTGTATTTATTAATTATATGAGTCAAGTATTACATTTAAATATTTTCTTAGCTGCTTTTAAAAATGACTATTTCATTAGCACCAAAGTTTACTTTTTATTTGAACTTATTCTTCAACTATTTATCTTTTTTTGTTTAGATTCCACTCAAATATACAAGTTCTAATGCCCTAAACATAAATTGATTGTTCATTCATTAATAATTATCTTTTGTTTTCTAAATATCCACATCATCATTTTTTTTTAACACATTTTTCCGGTCTTCATGAATAATGAAATATTCAGTTTCATTATTAACCCAACCAAATAATTATTTTACTCACTTCTCTCATCGATGCCCTTGAAATAAAACGCAGAAAATTTGTTTACTTTTTCTTGTTGTTTATTTTGTAATAGGACAAGAGATTAATTGAGCTATTCAATAAATTGTTGGGTTTTAATTAAAATTCTGATTTTAAAATAAAATTAAATAAATATTATGTATAAAAATAATAAAATTATTTAATCTGTGGGTTCATTTATTATTCAATCTGCAATTTACTACAATTTTGTAATTTCAAAGTTAAATGAATTACACGCTTTTCATTTTAAATGATTTTTATTTGTTGCATTCAAATTGAATTAAACATTGCTTTAAAATTCAGATTATAAAATAAAATAAAATAAAAATTAGGTATAAAAATAATAAAATTATTTAAGCTGTAAGTACATTTATTATTTACGCTTCAATTTACTACAATTTTGTAATTTCAAAATTAAATGAATTACGCGCTTTTCATTTTAAATGATTTTTATTTGTTGCATTCAAATTGAATTAATCAGTGCATTCAGTGCAATCTCAACGATTTTGTAATTTTTTTAAGCTTCTGACGAGCTCATGTTATATGTTGTAGTGAAAAACCCAAATGTCCGCTTAAGTGTAAAGTGCATTTCCGTAAGTGGGCCGTAGTCGCAGCCCTCCAAGTAATGCGGCTGCCCAAGTGTCAAAGCGTCGTTTACGTTGTTGCAAGCAACCACAACTGTAGCATACTTTTTGGGCGTTCGCCCTCCCCTGTGTATAGGATTGTGTTGGTGTGTGTGTGTTTGTTTGGCTGCGCTTGTGTTTGTGTGCCCCAGTAAGAGCAGAACTGAAAATTGTTTCGTTTTCGTTTCGAAATGAAAGAAAATGCTGTTTAATGTGCTTTTTATTATTTACATCCGCGGGCTGAGCACACCCCCCAGCCCCTCCGCCAACCCAGTAGAACCCACAAAACAGAAGCTCATCAACTGATTTTTTTTTTATTATGATTATTTTGTTTTTTTCTTATTTTGTGGCACAGTTCCGATTTAGCAGGCTTTCATTTCTATGCAAATTTTTAATGCCTCAAGCAGAATGGTTTTATTGTATTTAGTGGAAATTATTCACGCCAACCAACTTTACCCAAAGAGACACTCGCACACACACACACACACACAGATACACAGCTATGTATGTGTGTGTATTTGAATGGGCAAATAGCAAATATTTGCTAGGCAATTCTGTGAATGTCTGATTTTGATGAGCAGCAGTTTAATGACTTCCCACAATGGTACCATCAAAGCGCTGTTCCACGAATCAACAATATTGCAGGTATGTCCATATATTAGGCTCCGCGGGTAATTTGCCATTACTTACAGCTGGCCAATTAATTTGCCAATCAGTCAGTGCTGTCGAACGTGGCAAATAATTCTCAATTGCTTTAGGAATATGCATGCATGCAAATATTCGCAATTTGTAGGCCCAGTCGGCTAGTCATCCATAAATCAATAATATCGATTCTATTTTATCCGTTTCTGTATGGTTTCAAGTGCAAATTTGGTTTGGGGGCGCAACAAGCTAAAGTCGAATATCAAAACAAGAAATATATAAACCAATGTCAATTGCTGTGTGGCATTAGTAGCAAATGCTTAATTTTTTGGGGTTCATCACACTTTCAACTGCAACGGCTTGTGGCCAGAGCTTAGCAACAGCTGTTGCATGTTCCGCCACCGCAAGTTGCATGTGGCTGGTGTGAAAACTTAAAGTGAATGTTGAAGAGAAGTTTTCTGCATGAATTTTGCTTTTTGCTTGCGAACAAATTGATTTTCTTAAACCTCTTTTGACACATTGTCGACTTCTAAGTTCTCGTTGGACGTCAAAGAATTTTGCATAAGCGGAAATCGTTGAAAGAAGGATTTTTTAATTATTTTTCTCTTTTTAAAAACTAATGTTATTTTTATTATTTATTCAAAATACACTGAATAAATCTATAAATATTATTATGCATAGACTTTTTAACAAACCAACAATAATCTACGATTATTTATATTACTTAATTAATTGCCAAATTGTTATTTGATTGCACAATATATTTACATATAATATCAAACTTATATTTGTTGATTTATTTTTTATTTATTAATTTTTCAAGATTTACTGCAGCAACTGTTGGCAAAATTAAATATTACTTTGTTTTTATACATATATTTAGCTATATTTATATAAACATTTTTGTTGTAAATGTTTTGTAATATTTGCAGCTTAGTTTCTATAAATTTTAAAGATTTTTAGAAACAAATTATTTAAAAGTCGAGTTTAGCACTAAATCAGAAAATATTGTAATGTGAAAGAAATGCTATTTTGACAAAAGATGAAAGTATTCTTTTAACTGGGCTACAGATCATTTGTTAATAATTCCATAACAACTTTTTTTTTTAAATTTTAATTTCATTATTCATTTTTAATTAATTTAACTTAATATTATATAAATTAGGTAATTTTTTTGCGTTTTCTCACTTTTATAGTGAAAAATAATATTTTTATATTCTGAATTTACAATTTAAACAAACGTCAATCATCTGCGTTTTTGTTTTTTATCTAAAGTATAGATTTTTCCTCTTTTTTTTGTATGTATAAAAAAAGGTTTTTAAAAATATCTTTCGCATACAAATAGATATTTCACTTCGCTTCCCTCAAGTTTAATATTTCTCTGATGTTAAACACTTATCTTTATAAAACTTGAAATTTAGTCTTAACAAGCAATTTAATCATTTAACATATAAATTTAATCAAGTTAAATTGAGTAAACGAAAATGCAGCTTTGTTGCCAAAGTTATTGGGAATGCGTCAGAGACCAGAAATGAAGTCAGCTAGTATTTTATAAATTGCCCTTACGTTGTAAAATGCACGCTCACACACACACACGCACACACACACACACACACACACACACACAACAACCACACACATGTGAATGGCTTCCATTAAGAACATTGCAAAATGCTCCCGCAGTCAGAATAGGTGGCACGAAGTGAGTGTTTCGTGGGTGGAGAAGCGTGGTGGCATGTGTATATATGTGCAGCGGTTGCACATTAATTTATGCATATCAAATGTTCTTGCACTGCACTTTTACTTTATAACGTTCCACATCGTTTGGCAGACAGGGACAGAGGCACATGAGAATGGGTGGCAAAAATAGAGAGTGATAGAGAAAGAGGCGAGGGACGTTGGACGTGGGCTACAAAAACGGCACAAGTGCCAGTGAAGTGAGTTAATTATTCAAAAGTTGCTCATACGCAACGTTGCGCTTATACACAAACACACACACACACAGACACACACACACACAGCAACCTGTGCAATTAAGTTGAATGCCACAAGAGTTTTCATATCTTGTCGTCCTCTATAAAAAGTACTTGAGTAGCGGCTCGAAACCGCTCTCTTGGTTCATACGCAGTGTGGGTAAGCAGACGTGGAAGCACTTAATTGTCATTGTGCCACATGTTGCATACCACCAAGTCAATATTCGATATGCGTCACGCGTCGCTTAGACGTCATCCGCGACATCCACATATCATAAATAACACATGCCCTAATCTGATTGACAACCCTGCACTTAGATGGCTGCATATTTGCGAATGATAACAGGTTCGAAATCACGGCAGTCTCTAAACGTTAATTAATTACCGATTTCGTGCCCTCAAATGTGGCACAAAACAATGGCAATTACAACAGAAAATTGCTTGCACCGCGCAAACAACAAACGACTTGCAAATGCGCCCCCAAAAAAAAACTTCTCCAATTACGTGGGCGGAACAGGTTAAATGGGCACAGGAAAAGTAACAGTTGCTTGCTCGATTCGCCGCCCTTTATAATATTAATATTGCAAAGAAAATACAGACAACAATTTATTTGCCCCACAAAAACATATTTAACTACGAAGCGAACTTTGTTTTCTGTGTAATTTCAAGCCCAATGTAATTTATTTTGGCTATTTTAGGAATTAATATTTAGAAGAAGGGTGCGAGCAAGACTGACTGACTGAGTCAGATGGTGTTCTGTGACAATATTTTTTTTAAATAGTACAAAGTATACCTTAGAAGGGAAGATTGTGTCTTTCTAATAATCAGCATATGTTATTTCTTAATTTCATATTAAGTTGTTTTAACATTTAGAAAAATAGTACTATTTCCTGCGATCTTTTTATATGTGTAGTATGCTTACATTATTATGGCTTGTCACTTATACTATTATAGAAAACATCTGCATTTTAAGATTGCACATAGGCAAACGTGTTAAATTTCATTACTATTTTATAAATGATTTTAAATTTTTTAAAAATTTTATATCTATATTTTTATGCGTATAATTTTACATCTCAATTGTTTGCTTTATTCCCATGGAAATTCCGAATCGCCATTTGCACATATTTATCAAATAAATTGCATAAATTAATATTCCTAGCAAAGCGCCGAAAATTGTGCTATGAAATTGTAGAGTATGAAAGTTTACCCACCACATCACATCAGATGCAAAAAATGCTTTTAATCGCATTTCATTTTCCTATCATAACAAAGTTATCACAAAACACACCACACCCATTCCCAATTCCCCATTCCCCCCCCCCCCCCCTCTATGCACACACTGCTCGCCTCGGGCAAAATTCGCCGTTGGTCATTAATTAGTTGACGCGTGGCTCAAAATGAGTTCAGTTCAGCTTTTAATTAGAGTTAATTCACATGTAATGGACGACATGGAATTACATATATAAGCAAAAGATCGTGCAAAAATAGTGCAAATTTAGTAAAGTCCATTTCGTCAGCTGGTTAGTTAAAGTTTCACAGCAAATGTTTTCGATTGCCGGAGCAAATGCAAGATTCTTGAGCATAAAAAATGTCAGTGCTCAAAGTTTTCAACGTAAAGAAAAACGGGAAATGAAAAGAATAAAATTCATTTCCATTTTTAGCATTTTAGATGAAAGTTTTAAGCAGCTTAAGCGAATGTCCCGTCGTGGCTAAATTAATGTAGCCAATTTATTAGACTGGCTTAAGTGCTCAGTTAACTGGAAGCAAGTGCAGGCCAAAGCTAAATGCAATTGCAGTTATGTGTTGAACCAACAATAAATACACACATTTTGCTGTACAGACATATATTATAAATGTGTATAAATATCTAACTTAAATGTGCGTATATTTATAGCCAAGTTGCTTCTACACATACGCCCCGTGGTGCTGGGCGCAGCTGACAACGTAACTCAATTTAATGATAATTATAATTATGCCAGTCGCTGTTTTATTTCCGTTTTATGTTACATTCGTGTGTGTGCCGGTGTGTGTGTGTGTGTGTTTGTGTGGGTGTGTGTTTATGTGTGTGTTTAACACATTTTGATATTGCCACCTTCTTGTTGCGCATCAGGCGTTAAATGTGGCTTAAATGTGAGCACAACAAAATGTGAATGGCATTGGCTGAAAATGTTAAAGGCTTAAACAATTGATAAATCTGATTTGGCTAAAGCTTCTTAGAGCCTCTTTCAACAATTTCAATGCCGAAGAAATTTAAATTAATCGCATTGGAATATTTGAATTTTATATAAAGAAAACTCATCATAAAGAAAACTAAGCAGCGTTTTACAGAGAAATCGATTAAGATTTAAAATTCACAGATCAAATAAACTTTTTTAAGCTTAACTTAATTACATTTATTTAATATTATGAATGCCTTAAGCGCCTTCGAATTAAATTAGGATTAACAAGCTCGACTAACCGCTTGCGATTACACACTCTACACTCAGAAAAACATATCAACTTGAAATTTAGCAAATTGCGTTTGACGTTTTTCATTTTTTAAAAAGATTATTTATAAAACATAGAGTTGTCTCTCTCTAAAATCTGCGTTTTCCTTTTCTGAATTGAATGTCTAATTACTAAATGGTTTTTTTTTTAATTTAATATTAAATATTCGTTTTTTAGGTATTATTTAAGAAACCGTTTTAGATAGTTTTCAAAATTCATATAGCTAACGTCTCACGAAAGATTTTTTTTCAATTTTTACTAATAATAAAATATATTTTTGAATTTTAGTCAATTTAACTATAAATTGTAAATCCGTAGTTTTTAATTTGACGCCTGTTCAATAAATCTCACACAGATTTTTTTATACTTCTGGTTTTGTTGAACTTTTATTTCCATTGTATTTTTATATTTCTATACTATATATATATATATTTATATTCTATTTTTATATTTTTAATTTATTTTTTTTAAGAGCAAAAGATATTTATTTTTTTTCTGAGTGTAGGCAGTTGTACTTTGTGTGTTTTGACTTGCCTAATTGACACTTTGGGTCTGTGTTGATGTCGTTCAGAGCGCACTTGGCCAACAATTGCGACATGCCGGGCCAAGAGCTTAATCGCAGCGACTAATGAAATTATTTTTTGTCATTTGTGTGTCTCTTCTTAAAGTCGAAAGCAACATCCATTTAATCTGTGTGTAAACAAAGGACGCTCCCGGCGTTATTATTATCCATTCCATGCTTCAATTTACTTGCTGTTTGTATTTGAATTTGGCCGACAGCTGTTCAAACAAATTACAATGAATATGCAATTGTTTTGTGCCACCCAATGACAACAGCCAAACAAACATTTGATTGATGAAGACCATCACAAGAACAACAACAACAACAACAACAACAAAAAAATAACCGATCTGAGATCTTAACAATTTGAATAAACAAATTGGCCGACGGCAGCAACTGGCGCTAAAAATATGCAAATTATACAAAGTTCTGAAACGGTTTCAAGTTCAGCGCTGGCGGTTAGACAAGAAAATAAGCACACTTAAAGTGATTCATTGGAGCGGCATTGACAACTTTGTGGCACGCCACGCCATCATGCACAGCGCGCTAATCAGCGTGCCACCAAATGGAAAATGCGAACCATTAAACGCCCCATCGAGCAATGACAATGCGCGAAAAGAATCCACATTTATTCAGACTCGGATTGTAGGCGTCCTAATTGATGTGCAGTGGAAACCCACAAAATATATAATAACTATTTAGCATGTTTCAGGGTTTCAGGGTTGTTTGTGCTATCCCCAGCCTAATGCATTATCTCAATTTATTTCCAACTGTTGTATTATTCAGAAGCAGTCAGCTGTATAAAAATCAATATTTGTTCACAATTTAACTGTTGATTCTTTGTTAGTTCTTAATTCGATTGTGCAAATAGGAAAATAAAAATCTTAATCTCTATTCCTTTTTATATATTTCAAAGCATATATAAAAATTATTGATAACTTTATTTTCCAAATATAAAGTTTATTTATTATATTTAGACTAGAAGCCAATGTTTAGACTTTTTCCAATTGATCAACTTTTTCGCAACAATCTAACAATCGATAAGCGAAATGAATATTTGAAGCCTCCGCTAAACCGTTGCAGCTAAATTTTCACTTAAAAAATTTACTTGAGTAATTTAGTTATATAATTAACTATATATATATAATTATATTAAGCCTCGCCTAATTCAAGTATCTAAACAAATCACTATCATTCAAAGATCTTTGCTGCTGCTGCCAACAACTCGTTTTACGTATTGAAAACCAAATGGAAACTTCAAGTTTTGCAATATTTAAACACTTTGCAAAATGCATTCAACATTAACGCCAATTTTCGGTTTTAAATGAGATTCACTTTAAACAATTTCACAATTATTTTTATACTCAGTTTTGTCATTGAATTAAGCAAATAAAACTTATTTTTTTCTATGTTGTTTTGAATGCCAAATTCGATGAACATACTGAAAAGCACAAAAAAACAAGTATTACCAAAATTGAAAGGCATTTGTAAATTGAAGTGCATTTGGAAACTGCAAGTTGCGTAATGTTTGAACGGGTTTAGCATAAGTGCTTAGTTTTATTTTATATTCACTCTCCACTCTTAGTATTTCCAATTTTTTTTTTTTTTAAATAACCAATTTGTTGCTAGTTCTGATCTAGTCTATCTAAATTGTTTTTTTTTTCTCAAATTGAGAGCAAAAAATCAAGCCAACATCAAGATGTGTTGTGTCTTGTGTGTGCGAATATAAGTTTGGCTACCAGATTTGGAAAACAAATACAAGTTGTATCTGCCTCATGCTGAAATATGAATAAGAAAAAAAAAAGTATTTTAGCCTACCAGATATTTTAGTTTGATTAAAACATGGCTCACAAAAGCAAACAGAAGTGTGAATGCCAACAATTGAAATGCCGTTACAGCGACCTACCCTACCCTTCGATTCCACCTGCCCCATCTACACGATTCCATTTTGTCGCAACTAGGCCAAGCAGCGAGTGGCACACGTGTAACTGCAATCTGCATCTGGCAAATGATTTCATTTCCAATCTGCAAGTGTGGAATCCTGCCTGTGCAAGACAACGAACACGAACCGTACCCTGTATCCAAAAATAATTCAGTCAGAGTGGATATGATGCAAATACTTTCAACAAACATTTAAAAAAGTTGTAAATTTAAATTTAAACTGAAATAAAATCCCTACATTTACATGGCGATCTAAGTTACAGAAAAAAATGCAAACTTATATATGCCATCTTTTACATTTTTGGAAATTTATTTATTAATAATAATCTTAAAAATAGAAAAGACTCTTATTTGTTAATAATTGAAAATGTATTTTATAATTTAAATATTTTTTTTATATTTCAAAATGAAAGCAAGAAAAACCTTCTAGTTTTCCAAACTTTAGTTCCAATTTTACCGAGTGTTTGCCATTACAACCAAATATTTTATACAATTATGTGGTAATTATTGGGTAACTAAATTACGAGTAATTAATTAAAATAGACTTGCTCTAATCATTTTAAAATAATTCAGATTTTCACTTGTTAAATTATAAAAATTTTTTTTATTTTTTTTTTTCTTTATATTATATAGACAGGGTATGAGCTAGTCCAGCAGACTAAAATACCGATGTATATCATATTGTATATGCATAAAAGAAGAATAGCAAAGTATGGAACAAGACACGACTGCTCCTTGTATGCCAACTGTCAACGTATTCCTTTTGCCAACATTTTGTCCTAGATTTCATTATTGCCAGCAAATTAATTGCGCCCGTAGCACTGATATTTATATATATATATATATATATATATATATATATATGTAAATGCCTGCATTGCGTGTAAGGTATTTAATGAGTTTACTCTAGCTCTGGCCATGCATAATTCAGTTAGCAAGTCGGCTTGACCGGCGTAGTAGTAGTTACTTTATCTTCTGGCCAAGTAAAAGAGAACCGCACTAATTGCATTTAATGAGCTAAAATGGCTGTGGCAAAGGCAAAATGGCAACTTGCAACTTGCAACTTGAACAAGTGCAATTGAAACGGAGGTCTCCGCAGGCGCAGGTCTGTCTCCTCACGTAATAATTGAACGCAGCACATGACTCGGATACAAAGAGCACTTTGAGTTCAACCAATCCGATTATTAACTACAGTAAACATTATATTTATATTTATTACTTTCCTCTATAATCATTCGTTCACATTATCATGAGCTAGTCAAAACACCTACTTATTCCAGGCAAACACAATTAGAGTTATCAGTGGAGCAATCAAATGATTCATCAAAGTGTTTAACCAGTAAAATCTTTATTTAAACTTGATGTAAACTCTCCATTGCAAAACGTTATTAGTCAGAAAACTGACATTATCTCTTCATAAACGTAGCCACGTCAAAGTTGTTAATAAATTCAATGACACCTGCTGAATTAGTCGAGTATTTTCTTACGTATAGTTCAGATAAATGTTAAAAATTTAATGTCTAATTTATCAGTTTTGTCAACCTATCACTCTTCTGAAAAGATATAAGATTTATATCTTAATTTATTAAATTCAATGAAATTTAAAATTAATATAAATAAATTTATATATCTTAATTTATTAAATTCAATGAAATTTAAAATGAATATAAATAAATTTATATATCTTAATTTATTAAATTCAATGAAATTAAAAATTAAACTAAACGATTAATTACTATTTGTTGATTATCTTTTCAAACAAGCAAATCTGTTTTTATTTTCAATTCTTTCAATTGGGTACTGGAAAGCACATAAATAACACAAATCAATCGATAACATCATTGATACTATCGATAAATAGATAATACTTACTGCTACTAATTAAAAAAAAACTGATTTATTGGTGAATCACATTTTTAATAAAAATTGGTTTAAATGCGACAATTTCCACAATTTTGACGATTGTTGTGTCGATGCAATAAAATTCCGTATCGAACTTCCCTATGGAAGTTTTAAGTTGAACTTTATATTTACCTGATATATTCAAGAAACACTAGCTGTGCCAGTTAAACAACTCAAAGTTGAAGTAAAACTAAAGTGATTGCCTCATGTTTTTATGAACCAACTAAGGCTAGGGTTTCAATACGTTCAACTACATTAAGCATAATGCAAGATTCAAGTATGAAAAGTGCATTACTTAAATTGAATTTTCGAATGGCAATAAAGCCAACTGCCGGCAATTGCGGCTACGTGAGGATAAAGAGTGTGTAACCACTAAACACAGACCACAAATTGTTACCGATCCAGCGATAATGACACCCAACCCAAAGCCAACCGCTGAGCCAGTCCCTCCTGGGAGTTATCATCTTGTTGGGTTTTGCTAGCGCTGACCGAAAAGTGCAAATGTCGCATATTAAATTAACGTTGACGGTGCCAGCAACACAACAAAATTATCTGATGCGTATAAAAAGGCAAAAAAAAAAAAATAAACAATTCCCAAAGCGATGGACTGGAAAATTCCCTGTAGGCGTATCTAGGATGTCGTACCTCACATTAATCTTTAGATAACAAATGAAAGTTATAGGTGGAAAATTAGTATTTAAAAATTGACTTAATCTATAAATGTATATATATTTGCCAAGCTGCAATCTTTATGGAATTTATTTTATTTCATAATGTATATTTTAATTTTAATCAAATCATTACTATTTAATTTTAACCCATTTACTTATTTTCTAAATCTCTTTTTTATTGAGTTGTGCACTATTTTTGTCCACATAATAAATTCTCTCCGTTCAATCATGGTTAACTCAGCTATTAAAGTCCACAATCAAATTAACGTACATTCTATGGGTCAATCGATATTAGTTTATAATATCCGAAAGGCCATTTGAACGACGCAGGGTAATCGGTAAAAATGTGTCATTAAAATTGAACGAACTTATCTGTTCGTCTGTAAATGTTATGGCGACTAATGAGAGTTGTCAACGCCAGCCGCACTATCAACTGGACAGCTAGTTCATCAATCAGTCAATCAACCGTAAAGTACAACTATTGTCATTTATGCAATTTGTCAATTTGCCAATTTAATACAGAAAATAAAAATATTATGATTTGTTGTAAAAACATTTATTGGCTACAAATCGTAAAGTATCAAAATCAATTTATATACCTGGCTAGTGGGCAAATAGGTCAGCAGAGACATAAAACTAGTGGTAATATAGTTTATGTAGTATATCAAATTTGTTATAAATGACACCGAATCGTCTTAACAGCTGCGCAAATAGCATTACTCATACGCCACGTAGCGTTCAGGTTGTCTTGCTCAGCTGGGGCCAGACAAAGCCGAGTAAAGAAGAAGAAGAAGACGACAATCGCAGCAGCCCGACCTCATCAAACTCAGATATATATATATATATATATATAACGTATGACGTTCACTATTAAAAAAAAAAAAGCCATTGTAATAATTCAAAATGTGAAAAAACACTGTCTAGACTTTTTTGCAACGACAAAGCGAAAATGTTTGAGACATGAAAATTGCTTTTCATATACATAGATGGCTGTATTGTTTACGTAGTGCTATTCTAATAAAGTCACTAAAGGCCGCCGGGTACGAAAAGTCGAAATTTCCATTTTACAAAATGGCATTTATAGAACTTTACGACCAACAACAACAACAACAAAAACAACAATAACAACTAGACAGCATCTTGGGCGCTTATACTGACGCAATTGATTTGAACAAATTTTTCTCGACGGATTTACTTGTGCTTTGTTGTTTTGATACATATATATATATATATACAAATACGATACATATAAATTTGTAAACACAAATTGGCCATAAAATTGTGTTCGCTAAATTAAATCAAGATATTTACGGTTAACAAAATTTCTAATTACAAAATGTTTCCAGAGCACATTAAAAACGAAAAACCTGGCCCTAAATAATAAACGCCAACCCAATCGTTCTCCATAAAATCAAATCAACAAAATATCAATAACAAAACATCAATAATGATATATGAGTGATAATTAAATGGCTTTGAGTCATCGTCGCTAAAATGGAAATACTATTGACAAACGGATTATTTGTCGTTCTCTGTATGCCCCTTAAAACGAACGCCGGTCAAACCATAAACAAAATCGCATTTAAGTATTATTCGCAAAGTGTTGCGACTTTCACGGATAATTATAGAATGTAAATATGTGTTTGTACAAATATGCATAGGCTTATATGTATATCGGTAACTATAAGAATGTGTGACGCCTTCAAATGTCCGAGACATGAGCGACTCGGGTCGTCGGACAGCAACAGCAACAGCAACAACAACAACAACAACAAACAAAAGCAAGAAACAAAATATAATTGATGAGAACAGTGAGCCCAAATTGTTTTCTAAATTCTGTCATCGTTTCAAAAGTATGAGTGGGGACTCTTTCAAGTTTTAAGGGACACATAAATTCATGCAGATTCTTTTGAAACGAATATATGCAAAGTAAATTTAAAAAAAAAAAAACAACATTTTTGTCTGCAAATGTTTGAATTTTGCAAACTTTTAAAGCTGGGACGTAACTCAGACGTTGTTCGAACAAAAGCAAAAGTTTGATTAAGAAAATGGTTAACGCTTAACCCTAAGCTGGCTGGCTTAATGTTGGAACATAAACATAAAACCAGCAGCTGGAAAAAATTAAAATGCTCAAATTTGCAGCTGTAATAATAAACTGTAAATGCCAAGGTCATTCAATTTCAATTTGCTATCATAAATTGAGAAATAAACCCGCACGCAATACACAAAGCAAATACTTCCGTGATGGAAATGACATCTGCTACGATTTGCCATTTCCCACCTATTGATCCAACAAGCAACGCTCGTAAAGAGCACAAGCTCAAGCACTATTCGCACATTCATTTGGAATTTTCTTGGAACAGACGAGACGCGCCATGACAGGAATAATCAAATCTACATACGACTGTGCGTGTGAATGGATGGGAACCCTAGTCAGGCATAACAGTTGACCAAGCGCAAAAAAACACGTGCTTGATATCAAATTTATACAAATATTTCTATGTATTGCATGGTGAAGAATTCGGTTCAATATTCGCAGGATATTGGCTATTGGGTCATCAAAAACACATACAAATCATATGCAAATCAAAATTGTAACGCTCCCGATGACTCTGACTGCCAAGCCATTGTCACAGTGCTACCATCTGTTTTTATACCCTAAACTTATTAAAAATGGTTAAGAAGAGTATAATGGTTTTGTGCAAATGTATGTAACAGGCAGAAAGCAGCATCTCCGACTCCATAAAAAATAAATATTCTTTATCAGGATTAACAGACTAGTCGGTATAGCCGTGTCCCTCCGTCTTTATGTATGAACTTGTGTATCACAAGAGCTTTAAAAATAATAGGTTCTCGATTATTTTATCGATAGCTGTCTCTGTGTCTCGATTATCAATACATTTCGATACTCGATAGCAATAAGTGTCACAACTTGCAGAATTTATAATTAATTGAGAATATATATATGCATATTATAAATCAACTACCCAAATTTCATCAACATCGATCGAGCGCATGCGTAAGAAAGAGATAGCACGATCCTAGCGTAATATGTCTTTGTGTGTACCCCGTACAATTGTGTACATAGTCTGTACGTATGTGTGTATGTATGTATATGTGTCTGCCGCCAGATTTTGATTTTTTGGCACTTTTCAATTCTTACTAAAAAAAAATAATGAATTTGCAGATCTGCTCACATTTGGGTTCATAACTTATTAAAGAAAAATTTGACAAAAATAATTAGAATTAGAATTAGAATAATCGTAGTTTAACGCACTCGACTATAGCCTTCTTACTTGTTCTTTATACTCTCGTTGTTGTTGCAGTGCTCATGTAAAAGCTACCAGCGGGGTGGAGTGCAAACTGAAAGCTCTCAAATTCAATGCACTGCAAATACAAACAGCTGAGCGTCAGAGCTTTCAATATGTTGCGCAGTTTCGTACGAGAGCAAATGCAAACAAACATATGTTTGTGTTTTTGTACGTGTGTCCGACACACCGTCCCCGTCAACAAAGCACAGCTGAGTCGGAGAGCTTTGTAAATTATTGTACCCACAACGCGTGCTCCCTCGCTCTCTCTGTTTTTATGTCTCTCTGGCTGTTTCAATTGCCCCTCGACCCCTCCCCAAACCCAGTTAAAACTCGCTCGCTTATTGCGCACCTTTCAAGCTGTCAACATAGTAAACCCCACTGAGTTGTTACGACAACGGCGGTGCACATTACGAAGCTGATAGCGTTATGAAAGCGAGCCAATGGAAATTTAAAAATTTTATTATATATACAATCATCCCTCATTCTACAATTAAATGCTGCCTATCATCATAAAAATGTGATACGCACATTTCGGGGGTTGCTTGTAGCGTGTATTTACTGTGGCATGACCGTTGACTTTATAACTGGTTTTCCAGACAAATTCAAACAGTGGCGCATCTGGAAACGCGCAGGTCGCCCAATTTTGGTAAATCAAGGGCCGCTGTCAAGTGTCCAAGACATTGCAAGGTCATTGCAAATGTGTTTTTACAAATAACTATAATTCTACATATCTATTTTTGGGTGCCCCTAACCCAAAAAAAACAAGAGCAGCAGAGCAATATTTGTAGCTATATTGCTATATAGCCGAAACAGTTTCGTAATTCAGCATTTGTGTATTTATTTACGTCGCAAGGTCGCTGGCAAACATTTACATTTGCACTGGGCCTGTTGAGGAGGGCCCAACTGCGGGGCCTGAGCACAACATCATAAACTAAACAACCTATGCGATTTATTTACTAAAAATCATTCCCAATTTCTGTACTTGGCAACCTCAAATTTTTTGTGATAAGTTCTTATCTGATTGGAGCTGCAGGGGCGGCAGCGCCGTAAACCGCAAAGGTGCTAAATGAGAAGCTATATCAGATGAGAACTTAATGCATAGTTTAATTTGGAATATGTCTATAGAAATTTTATAACGCAATAGAAGCGCCCGAAATCGTGTAACGCCAGCAAAAGCTTACCGCAAGTCCGCCCCTGTGCGCATGACGGCGACCTACACAGAAAAAAAAGCACACAAACTGGCAAAACGGGCCAGAAGAATACATACAACACGGAGGCGAGTTCGTTCTTGTGTTGTGGTTTAGTTGAGCATTTGGTGGCGTTGCGAACGGACAGAGAGACACCATCAAAATTAACACAACCACCAGCTGGATCTGGAGTAGCAGTAGCATCAGCAGCGACAACAATTAGAAAAGCTAAACAAAAACAGAGAGTTACTCAGTATTGGCCTGGCTTTTTGTCATAGTAAACGCCGTTGACTGCATTGGATTATTAACACACGCACACACACGCCACTCGCGATAGAAAGTGGAGTGGAGAGAGGAGGGAGATAGGGGCTGTAGTTGTACTGTGCAAGTGGCCCCCACAACACACATTCAAACACGCATTTGTTGTGTGTTTCTTTGTTTCGGCAACAACAAATTTGTGTTAAATTAGTGCGCAATTACAACAAAAGCAGCAACAACAGCATAGAAAACAAAAGCAACGTGCGCAGCAATTTGTTTAAATTGACGAATGCAATAAAAAAACTGCGCAAAAAGTTGCATCACGCAACAGTAACAACAAATTCAATGTAAAAGGGAAATTTAAGTTCTACAAAAATCAATAAGCAGCAGCAACAGCAGCGAAGGAGCTGAGACGGGCTGAGGCTGACAAAATTAGCAACAACAGCAACAACATCAAGCGTAAGAGAACAAGAACAGGCACAGACAGAAGCTGTAACAGGAAGAAGAAGAAGCACAACGACACAAAGCAGAGATCGAAAGCTTCTCAAAGCGCGCATTCAAACGGAATAAAAAGTGAAAATTCTAACAATTTACATAATTGCATTTGCTTAAATAAAGATGCCCTCGTTGCTGGAGGCGCTGGAGCGCAAATATTTCGCAGAATGCGAATTCGAGAATGCCAATCAACCCGAGCTGCACAAGCGCTCCGATCTGCCCAATGACTTTACGGTAACGAAATGCGGCGGTCGCATGGAGTTCTCCATATTCATACCACGGCTCTCCCCGCTGACCAGTGTGCCCGCCCTGCTGGTGCTCAACGACTGCGACATCGATTGCGCCGGCGATTTTGACAGCATCCGCGAGAAGTGTCAGCGGGTGCGTGAGCTGGATCTGGCGCAGAACAAGCTGCAGGACTGGCAGGAGGTGTTCAACATACTGAAGCATATGCCGCGCATTGAGTTCTTAAATCTGAGCAAGAATCAACTGATGAGCGCACCGCCCAGCTCGCTGCTGGCGGCGCCAACCGTCAATCTGAAGAGTCTGGTGCTCAATGGCACATATCTGGACTGGATGTGTGTGGATGCACTGCTGCAGAATCTGCCGGTGCTGCAGGAGCTCCACTTGAGCCTGAACAACTACAGTGCTGTGCTGCTGGACGCTGCACAGTCGTCACTGGAGGAGATGTCCCAAAGCTGCCAATGTGTGCCACAAACACACAATAAAAATGAAAGTCTCGAAACGGATAAGGAAGCGGACACTTGCTGTAATCTGTGCCAGGCCAGACGCAAGTTGACACAATCACATGCAGCATTGAAGACGCTCCACTTCACCGGCAATCCCATCGAGCACTGGCAGGAGATTTGTCGTCTCGGCCGGCTTTTCCCCAGCCTGGAGGCGCTCGTGCTCGCCGAATGCCCCATCAGGTCGCTGCAGGCCGGCGCCGAACTAGATTCGGCCAGCGCCAGTGAGTGCCACAAATACTTTCCCTGCCTCAAGCTGCTCAATTTGAGCTGTGCCCAGCTCAACAGCTGGGCGGACATCGATGAGCTGGCCAAATACGAGCAGCTGCAGAATCTGCGCGTCAAGCATTGGCCCCTGTGGGAAACGCTGGAGTGCACGGAGCACGAGCGACGCCAACTGCTCATCGCGCGTCTGCCCAATGTGTCCATGCTGAATGGCGGCGGCAAGATCAGTGTCGATGAGCGTGTGGATGCGGAACGTGCCTTTGTCCGTCACTACATGAACAAACCGGAATCGGAGCGGCCGGCTCGCTATGCGGAATTGTTCGAGGTGCACGGTCAACTCGACCCACTGGTCAATGTCAATCTGAAGCCGGAGAAGCGTGTCAAAGTTTTATTTACATACAACGAAATCAGCGAGAGTCGATTTGTGGACATATATCTCAATGTAAGCGATCTCAAGCTCAAACTGGAGAAACTCATCAACTTGGCGCCGAACAAAATGCGGCTCTACTACCTGGACCAGGACTACAAGGAGCATGGGCCCGAGGAGATGCGCTATCCAAACAAGCAGCTCTACAGCTATAATATACAAGCGGGCGATGAGATCATCATTGATGCCAAGAAGTGAACGATTCAATCATGCAACTGGAACTATTGGCGGGGTGCTAGTGGCAAGCAACAAAACTTGTGATCTTGTATCATGCTAACTAACGGATACAACGGATACCATAATATATATACATATAAACTTATTCATACATATATATATATATAAATAAAATACAATCTAATACATAAATCAATTGGTAATCATTTTATATATATATATATGTATTTTTATTATAATTTTCCACCTCTCAACAATTACTGTATATACATTTAAATGGCCAAAACGTGCACACACACACACACAACGAAAACACACACATTTTTGCATATATATATATATTTTAATTATCGTCTAACCTTAGCCAACTAGCGACTAAAAAGCATTACATTAAAATTAAAAACCAATTATTTTGCCTCAACTTTTAAGACTAATTTTTGAGGGAAAAAAAATGTTGTTCAAAAAAAGTTTCTGCTTCATTTTTGTTTGAGTTTTCGCCGATAAGATAAAATATCTTTGAGATTTTTTTTGGGTATATCACAATATACTTTATATGACACTCTAGAAATCTCATCGTGCTGAGGAACGGGTGGCAGTGTGCGGGGTTTCTGTCAACGAGTTGTCTACAAGCTATCCATTATGGCTAGAAGCGTTCAACTTGATCTATTGCGTAAGCCAGAAACTTCACTCATTCTGTGAAGAGTTCCGTGTGCACAGATACGAGTACAAGTATATATATAATATATATAATATATATATATTATTATTTTTATTATTATTATTATTATTAGTTTATAATAAGCTGAAACGTGATTCTGAGATCCCACACACATTTAGCATCGCTATAAAAATCACCGTCTTTAATTGGGGACATTATTCATAGTTGCATCGATTTAGCACTTTAAATTTTCTCAATTTCAGTACGGGATTTTCTATGCAATCTATAAACATTTATTATCATTATTATACCTGATAAATGTTTAAATTATTAGCCATTAAAAATGTTTTAAGTCTTGAACAACTTTAGGTAGCTTACGTTTTATATTTTTAAACTTCACTCAATAATAGTAATAAATAATAAAATAAAGCAAAGCTTTATCTCAATTGATTTTTAATAAATAATAACAAAGTCAAATTTCAAGAGAATTAAATCTGCCTTGGAAAGCTAAAAACAATCGCAAAAAGTAACTTTAAGATGAATTCAAAAATATTCAAATCAAAAGAATAAAGAACAATTATATAGAATAAAAGATACAAATAATATTTCTTAAAGATTAATTTTGCTGCATTCTTTTTTGGCAACTGACCTGCCCAGGGGCAGATTACGAATTCCTTGTGACATGCAAACTAGTTCCCAAAAATCTGGGTCAATGTGGTGAGTGTGTCTGGCCAAGGCCTAAGGCTGGCATTTTAAAGAATATGAGTTTATTTGGATGTCAGTAGACAAAATTGCGACAAGTCGATGTAAATCTATATTATCCAAAACTTTTCCATGCTCAACGTAATTTTGCAATTAAAAAGGCACCTCCAAAATCAATTCGCACCCATATTTGCCTTATTTATCTGTTCCAAAAGGGGGGCATCGTAATGTTAATGACGTACATCAGCTATGTGGCACGTTGTCGAAAAAACAAGAACCTCTACAGATCGTGACAAAACCCAGGAGCTGACTAAATGTGCGAAAAAAAAAGTAATGACGAAAATCAACTCGTTGTCAAAATTATATGATGGTTCTCCAGGTGCGGTTAAATAATATAAAATAAAACACGAAATAAATGAAATCAAATAAAGGTCTACGTAGGTAACCATAAAAATGCAAGGTGTGTAGAAAAAAACACACACTCTTTATATATATGATTAATAAAATATACACATAGAGGTTTTTTGGAAAGTCTTTAGCTGAAAAAAGGTTTTTATGCTCGACCCGCTGAGCAGACGATCGAGTTGTGAACTGAACGCCAAACGCGACACACGTCCCCAAAATACCGATTAGGCACTTTATGCGATCATTTTTAGCGATTGTATTTTTGGGTGTAGTGAAGTGTAGTGAAGTAGCAGGAGATCTTAGTGTGGGGTTATGCATATAGCATGGATCCCGAAAACGATGTTTATGCATTCTATGACATAAGAGGTTACAAGGGGTACGAGAAATGCACTTTCTCAACTTGACTTCAACATTGTTTAATGGATGTGTGTGTGTTTGTGCTTTGTGTTTCTTACAGGAAATGTAGACCGGCGGGACCAAACAAATCGCAACACAATCGGCAACCGCGAATGTCACTCCTAGGGAAGCCGCTGAACTATAATCGCGGCACACATCGCCGCGATGCGCGCTACCGGCGGATGCAGAGTCGACTCTACAATTTTCTGGAGCGACCGCGGGGCTTGCATGCAATATTCTATCATGTGATGGTGTGAGTATAAAAAAAAAAATAACGTCCCATTATCTAAGAGTTCAAATAACACGCTTCTTCAACGTGCTATCAGTAGTGACATTGATTAACTTCGAGAACTTTAATACAAGGGCGTAAAAATACTTAGCTCATAAAAAAAGAAATAAAATTCTCAGTTGACAAGTTAAGAAGACTTCATTAAAAAAAACACATTGAAATATTTATAATAATATTATAATTATATTAATATTTTCCATACGATGTTCTGCATAATCCCGAGTTTTTCTACCATGCATTTAATATTTTTAAATTAGTAAAATGAGTAAATAAATGTAGAAAACTATTTAATGACGAATATGCATTAGTAAAACTTCATTCCTAACTAAAATCATATGTACCATAAGATAGTCATTTTCTTTTAGCACTTGACATTTGGAATCAAAAATTAAATAAAACTTACAGTTGGCAAAATGAGTCTAAATAAATTAAGACAATTTTTTTTACAGAGAATTGGTTTGGTAAATTTAATAACTTTAACTACGAGTCAAGTGAGATAATTTAATTACATTTTAAAATGTAATTTAATAACTTTAACTACGAGTCAAGTGAGATAATTTAATTACATTTTAAAATGTAATTTAATAACTTTAATTGCGAGTCAAGTGTAATAATTTAATTACATTTTATTGTGCACAATTACAAGTCTTAAATGAATAATTACATAACAAAATGTGTTCATCAAATCTATAAAAGGTTTTTTTATTTCTAATTTAAATCAAACATACGAAAATGGATTATTTGTTGTCAATTAGCTTATAGTAATATTTAAATATCAAATAAATATATAGAAGGATGTAGAAAAGAAATTTAATACTATTTAAGTGAATAAATATGTAACTAATTTTGATTTTTTCATTTATTACTTCTTTTTCAGTTTTTTGATGGTGTTCACATGCCTCGCATTGAGCGTGTTTTCCACCATCAAGGAATATGAGGAGGATGCTGTATATATATTGTTTCGCATGGAAATCATAGTTGTCATCTGGTTTACCATGGAGTTTGGGGCGCGACTCTGGTCATCGGGCTGCCGATCCAGATACCAAGGCACACTTGGGCGACTTAAGTTTATAAAGCAACCATTTTGTATTATAGGTAAGAGCGAGAGAGAGAGGATTGGAAGTAGAAACTGCATATAAGATTGACAACATTTTAAATTTGTTGTCTCTGCAGATATTATCACCATTTTAGCCTCAATTGTAGTATTAGGCATGGGCACCTCTGGCCAGGTGTTTGCGACGAGCGCATTGCGTGGTTTAAGATTCTTTCAGATACTGCGCATGGTGCGGATGGACCGACGTGGAGGCACCTGGAAACTGCTCGGTTCGGTTGTGTACGCACATAGACAGGTGTGATTGACATTTGATTGAAATGAGATGCGAATTAGTTTGGAATTGACATTTGGCCCATCTTCTGTAGGAGCTCATCACAACCATGTACATTGGATTCTTAGGTCTCATCTTTGCATCATTCCTAGTTTATATGTGGGAGAAGGACGTCAACGACAAGTTCAGCAATTTCGCCCAAGCGCTGTGGTGGGGCGTGGTATGTTACCAACCAGAGAATACTTAAAAAAAAAAAATGCTTATCGCTTAAAGCCAACTGTGTTTCATATACATTTTTTAAACTTTGGCCCAGATAACGCTGTGCACCGTTGGCTATGGAGATATGGTGCCCATAACGTGGCAGGGAAAATTGATTGCCTCCTGCTGTGCTCTGTTGGGCATCTCATTTTTTGCGCTACCTGCGGTAAGTTTATACTTTATTCATGCAACATCTGCATTTTTGGGGGGTACTCAACTCTTTCTCTCTCCCGTTGCAGGGCATTTTGGGCAGCGGCTTTGCGTTGAAGGTGCAGCAGCAGCAGCGCCAGAAGCACATGATACGGCGTCGCCAGCCGGCGGCGACGCTCATTCAGGCCGTCTGGCGCTGCTATGCGGCCGATGAGCATTCCGTTTCGATAGCCACCTGGAAGATACATCAGGTGGCGCTGCCGAGTCCGCCCGCATCGTAAGTAGCCAACTATTGCGTCCCCTTGGGCAACACTGATTGCCTCAAACGTATACCAAAAAAAAATAAACATGTCGGGAATTTGCAGCGGAAAATGAGTTTATCAAGTGTCCTGAAACTTGATAAGCAAATTGCAATGATTGGGAATGAAATGAAATAACTCTCAGTTTAACTTAAGATTCTTCCACACTTCAAATTAGAAAAGTTATTTTAAAATATTGTTTTAATAATTTTTATTTATTAGTTCAACTAATAAGATTTTATTGATTTACATTTTTTCATTTAATTCTTTAATTTGTATATCGTAAAACTTGAATTACGTGTTGAGCAACCTATCAGACAAAGCTAAATAATTCAACTTATTTGAATGGCTTCATTAATTTCAAAGTTTTTTTTTTTAACTTCAATTAGCTTGAAATTGTGATATATGATATTTATGCCGTTTACTTTGAAAAGAATATCCATAACTAATAATTATTAAATATTAAATATTTGTAATTGTTGAGACTTGTTTAGTTAGTTTATTGAGAGTGATTTCATTCCATTGCAGTCCATTTGTACAGATACACCCACAACCACACACTCTCACATTGAACACCACACACACACACAAGAACACACACAATCCACGTTTAAGTAGAGTGTGCAACATTTTTGTGAATTCCTGCCAAAAGGTGTTCACAAATTGCAACACGTACCCCAATCAGCAGTTAGTCTGTAAAATACATATCCAACGCGAATGCCCAACGCATGAGTAGTTTGTGCATACAAATATGTGTATGTATGTGCAACCAAAAACTGTATATGAAAAATATATATATACTCACATAAACCACAAAAAAAAAAAAAAAAAAAAAACAACAAGAAGAACAACAAGAAAAATATCCTCTCCGTCTCTTGATTAACAATTTCAGTTTCAGCGTACCTAATTTGTTGAACATATTTTACGTACCTCTATCATTTTCTTTCATAATATTTTTTATATAAACTTTTCAGTTCTGAAAACTGGGAGCGATTATTAAAAAACATAACCGAATATAGGTAAAAGTGATAAAAGCCAAAAATACTCACAAAATAAAATCAAGCAAAATGATTTCAAATGCTATTCATGTTTTGTTTTCATAGGGTATTTGCTTAGCAAGCACCAAAGCCATCAAAAAACAATCATCAAATGCATCAAATGCTCCTAAGTACATATATATATATATCAAAAGAATACCTTTCACACACTTATCGAGTTTTGTAATTCGCAGCTTCTATATAACGCACCCTATCTGACTATCTCTGTCTACATATCTATCTATCTTTCTAACTGTCCTATATCCGTAATACCCACTCTGTTGGCTATTTTCGAAAAAAAAAAAAAAAACATTAGAAAATTATTGAAATACAACGTTAACAACAACCGAAAATTGTAAAACCTATTTTAAATTCTGTTTTGCAATTGTTTAATTTATATTCTCAACAATGATATAAGTAAATTAATCAATGTGATACAAATTGATTTTCATTGTGCTGCTGCTGTGTGATCAAAAAACCATAATAATAAAAAATAAACCAAAAACAAAATACAAAAACACACACACGTAAATGCATAAAATGTGTACTTTAATTAACATGTGAGTTCAATCAACCAATTTAAATGATTTTTTATCCCCATTTCTCTTCTCTTAATCAATCCCTCTGTTTTTATCTTTTTTTCAACCAGAATGCGCACATTTGTATTACTAATTTAGCACAAATATTTTTACATTATATTCAAAATCAATTGCACATTTATTATCAATCCTAATTTGATTGTATTTATGTATATTTTAACTCCAAATGACATCAGCTGAAATTACGATTTATTAACTTTTTCACAGACTTAATTCAGTGCTGTATTTGTGTATCAGATTCACATCTGAGTTGACATCCTAAATAAATAAAAATATTTTGGCTAAACAGCTCAATCATAATCAAATTTATTTTTTTAAAAGATTGTGCCATTAAGAGCTTATATAAAATGACCCTTTGTGATTATATTATTAAAGTCACTGTATAGCAAATTCCAAGATTAATCTCATCTTTAAAAAATATACAATTTAATTACACATTTTATATACTGATAATTTCATCGAATTTCAAAACAAAACTTAACAAACTAAATTCGCAAATGATTTGGAAAATGTAAAGTTTCACTTTCAGCTGATGTAATTGAAGCTTGTCACGTACTTAACTAAAGTAAATTGTCCTTTAAAGAGCACAAAACTTCAGCTCTGCACCAAAATGCACACTCTTCCAAGCACACACACACACACACACACCCACAGTCCCACTTACACACTGATTTACACAAAACTACACCATTTGCAAATATCTTCGAGCTCTGTGTACTATGCTCAATTTTATTCCATTTACTGAAATCCCCCTTTTTCTACTCTATTCTATTGCTGTGTTTTTCTCGTGATTGTTTGCTAATTGTACAAATATAATTGTGCACATATTGTATTCCATAGACGGGCCTCGTCCAGCTTTAAGCACAACACATCCTTTGTGGCGCGCCTTCCGACGATTAGGCGCCACAAGAGCCAGACCATCCAGGCGCCCGGACCCGATGGTTCCACAATGTCCAAGCCGCCCGGCTCATCGCGCGCCTCGACGCGCTATTCGCGCACCATTCGAGATATCAACGCATCTGTGGAGAACTTGGGTAAGTTCCTTGATAAATTGCTTTCAAGCCATTTGGCAGTCGGTGATGGTGATGATGTTGATGTTGATGTTCATGATGATGGCTGAGTTCTGTTTCAAGACTGCCTTAGCAGTTGTTATAAAGTTCCAATCAAGTTCTACTTATTACAAATTTTGCTTGCACACACACACAAACACACATTTAACTACATGCACCATCACTTACAGGAAAAAAAAAAAATAAAAACAATAATGATAAAATAACAAGTTATCGTTTTATATTTGTCTTGGTCTAATGCATGTTTTACTCGTACCCACAATCTGTTCAAAACTCATTCAATATCAACTTGGCTCAAATCAATGAGCAGAATTCACTTCAGATTTTGCTTGGCTATTTGCGCTGCGCATCTCATCAGAAAAACGATAATCAAATGAAGGATTTTCATTTTCAAAAGCTTTTTGGTTATGGTTAACTGAAACAACAGAAAACAGATTTATATGCTATTCCAAAAAAATTCCAAAAAATCATTAGCAACACATAAAAGGCATGAGTTTAAATTTAATAGCTTTATTAGATTAAAAAAATATTTCAAAATTTTGGTCTCACTTTTACTAATATTTTTCAAATATTGCATTTATATAACACTTGATTGCCTTGACATAGTTTAAATATAAATTTTAAGACATCACACACCTCTAAATAAATATACTAAATGCAGCATTTAAATATCGCCTAATATCACTTTAATATTCAAACATCTAACTTAAGTTCAACAGAAAATAATAAATTTGACTTTATGAGAAAATATTGCAATTAATTAGCCAATATATAACAATAAAACCGTTGGCAAAGGAAACTAATTGAAGCCCCGCAGTTTTATTAGAAGATTGAAAGAAATGAATTGTGAATTTAGCAGAAAAAAAATAAATTGAGCGACAAGTAAAATTAACAAAATGTAGCTAAATAGGAATTTAATTAATAAACAGAAATACTTTAAATAACACAAGTATCTAGAGGAATGTAGAGTATTAAATAAAGAAAGAAGTCGAAGAGAAAACTAAATAAATTTGAATAAGAAAAATGCCAGCATTCCATAATGTATATATAAGAAAATAATGGATAATGCATACTAAATAATTCTTAAAGAGAAAAACTCGAATCCCATATGTAAGCATGACATATTCATGTACCATAAATTCATAAAATTCTTATTCATATAACACCTTTCCTAATATTAAATGTAGAACCTTTTTTTTTTTGTGTGTTTTCCTGAATAATAATTTTTTTTACTGCGCACTTAATAAATAAATCCAAAGAGACTAAGTGTTTGCCTAAGCAAAACGTTAAAATAATATTATTTTTGAATTAATTAAATTAACTGAAAAAATAAAAAAAGTTAAAATGGCCAATTCATAACTCTTGGTGTGTAGATTTGAAATTCTTTGTAAGCGTTTTGTGTGACCAATATAGACTACAGTGTCTCTGCATTGATTGATTAATTGACTCATTGGCACACATGTAAAATTAATTAAAAACAAAAAATGAAAAATGAAAACACAAAAAAACAAATTTAACATCTGGTTTGAAATTTTCAGAGGTAGTACAAAATGGCAAATCCATGAATCCAAGTTTTAGCGAAGATTCAGTTGCTGAAACAACTTGCTTAAAAAATATTAAAAATTCAGACGGTAAGTCTACAAGGTCCTGCCCAGGTTCCATATACCAAATACACCTTATAATCAAAAAAAAAAAAAAAAAAATTGAGATTCTTATAAATTATATTAACGTATTTTGAGTGTTGTGGTTGTGTCAATGTTGTGGTTGCATTTTTTAATTGAATTGAATTGAATTGAATTGATTTGATGTTGTTCATAATTGGTACTTGCAAAGAAAAAAAACAAAAACATAATTGAAAAAGTAAATAAAACCAAAAACCTTCTAAGGATGATGTTGTAAGGGATTATCCAGCCGAGACTAATTCGCTTTCTCACGACAAACAAAAAAAAAACACACAAAATACACAAATGCACAAACAGCAAGTCCAACGCCGTCGCCCAAAAAACTGGCCAATTGCATTCATAGCGCCAGTTTGGGCACATTGGGACAAACCCAGAAGCCAGCAGCTGATGCTGATGCTGCCGCTATTGATGCCACTAAGCCCAAGGTCCCGGCTAGTTCCAACATGTTGACCATACCCGTTGTGCTCTGCGGCTTTTTGCAAGGTGATTTTTTTGGGTCAACATTTTCGCTGCGCAATCCGCGCATTACGCCCGCAAATGACTTGGAGGCGGGTCATGTGGAGCAGCATGAGCCGGAAGCCGAGTCGAAGGCCAATCTCAATCCCAGTCCCAGTCCCAGTCCAGGCCGTGGACGCACGGGTCGCTTCTTTACGGCTGCCTCACATTTTCTGGAGACGGGCACATTGCAAAGCGGCAGTGGCGCCTTCTATGTGGCAAGTGCGTACAACTTGCAACTGGCAACTCGCAGCTAGAGTACAATAAGCCTACCCAGCCCCATGCTCTGAGAAAGTGTCTATCCTTGTGCTAGGTTTGGTTTAGCATGCGCTCTCTAGTCTGTCGTAGAAGTAGTTAAGTTTTTTGCATTTAAATAGCTCTGTAGACTCTGTACTAACTTCGTATGCGTATCATATAGGGAGTTGCACCTGTAAAGGACTCCGAACGACTAATACTAACTACTCACCTACGCTACATGGCCACACACACAACGCTTGCTTTCTCAATGCTTCTCTCAATGCTTTTCCCCACTATCCCCACTATCCCAACTATCCCAACGCTCCAACTAACAGTAACTAAAAATAACCCAATTATATTGTGATTTGATAAGTGATATTCTCATTATATATGTAACTAACCTAATATCTGTATACTTATTGTACGATCTATATATTACTACTACCTAATATGCATATATATGTACGTGTATAACGTGTATAACGCTACTTGTATGTGTTAATTGTGTGTTGTTGGATTGACTTGACTTGATTAATGTACAAACCCCAATTGCCGTTAAACCACGCGCGAAGCAAGCAACCAAAACCTAACGCACAAGTCAATATCTCTGATTCACAAATTGCCCGCAGATGAGGATGAGGAGCCGCGTTGCACGCAGCTGACAAATCGGCATAAGATCGCCATACGCTTCATACGCAAGGTATGCCATTCAAATCCAATCCAATCCAATATCAAATACTTTACTTTATACATGATGCATGTTGCAGCTCAAGTATTTTGTGGCACGTCGCAAGTTCAAGGAGGCACTGAAGCCGTATGATGTCAAGGACGTCATGGAGCAGTATGCGGCTGGTTAGCTTCAAGAATATTCTTTGAATTATTTTCGAAAACAGTTGCATCTCAATCAATGTTTTTTTTACAGGTCATGTGGATTTACTGGGACGCGTTAAAATGTTGCACTTGCGGTAAGTATTAATATTAGATGCAAGAAATGTTGTTGCAAAACCTACACTCTGAAAAAATCCTCTTGCATATAGCAAAAAAAAACTTTGTTGCATAAAATTTAAAGAAAATATTTTAAAGCTGTTGCGTATTTTATGCAGAATTCTCACATAATAATTTTCGTTTCTTGAATTTTTAATTACTATAATGAAATTTTATAAAACTTATATTTTAAGTGGAGAGAAACTCGAACTTTATTTGACATTGTTGTTTTTAGAAAGAATTTTTTCGATAATGATTTTTTCATTATGTTGTTGTTTATTATTTAGAAATATATTTCATAAAAATTAAAAATAATGCAGAGAAATAATTATAAATTTAACAAAATGTTTATCTATAATTAAGCTTAAGAAAATTCAGGATCATAGCAATACAAATTTTCTCCATAGAATTAGAAGTAGAAAAGCAGTAGTTCTGATCGAATGCTCTTTCAGTCAAAAAACTATATACTATAAATATAAATATACCATTTGTGATCTGTTCTTTTCCATCCACAGTCTTGATCAAATACTGGGCAAACAGGGCTCCAAGGCAAAGGATGTCTACGCCTCAAAGATCAGCTTAGCCTCGCGTGTGGTTAAAGTCGAGCGACAAGTGAGATTATAGTAAATTATTAGCATATTAGTTCCATATTAAATCTGTACAATTGCAGGTCGTGGATATTGAGGAGAAACTTGATATACTGATCAAGGCCTATATGGAGGACCGTGATAGATTCTTAGCTCTTCCATTGCCCGCAAATCCTAAACCCAAAATACATTCCATTAGCCCTAGTCACAGTCACAATCTTCATCACACACAGCATCAAAACATGATCGATGTGTGGAAGCGAACAGCAACACTTAGCGTACATCCCGAGCTAGTGACGAGCCCAACTGAAGCAGCGGAAGCCACCTCCACGGATCGTCTGGACAGCAGCGAGACGGCGTTAACCTCGACGCAGACTCTCACAACAACAACGGATGCGATTGGCACCCAAACAACCATGCCCCATACGCAGCATACAGCGACCAATACAAAGGTAGGCAAATGGAAATATATCTCATTAGAACCAGATTATATATAATATATATATATATATATGTAATATATGTAATATAGTCTTCCGTGCTTAACTCATATCAGCTAACGCCTGAGAAGCAACAGCACAATGATGTATTTATGACTGATTTAGAGAATAGAACTAAAAAACGAGTTACTTTAAGGTAAGTTCAAATTAAAATAAAAAAAAATCATTTTTTTTCGGCTAGCCGAAAAATAAATGCTCTTGCAGACAAAACTAGAATTTATTCTTTTTATCTTAAATACTTTCAAACGATTGTTTTACGGTTGTATGTGATAGAAGTTTAATTGAAATATGTTGTTATAAGCATTACAATATTTTGCAAAAACTCAATTATTTGTATTCTGTGGTAGACCAAAAAAAAATTAAAAACTTGTTTTAAATTTTCAGACACCAGTAAATATTAACTACTACTACTAAAGCTAGACAAATTACATCAAAATAATAGCTAGATTTTTATATGGTGACTCTTTTGAGAAAAAATTTAACAGGGGCTAAAAAATATCTATTTTAGATATAGATCTTTATTACTTAATTTATAAGACTCTTATAACTCCAATAGTACTTTTTTTGTTAGCTCTAATTCTCAGAATAAAAATCGGCCTTACATTTAGAAAATTGCCCTAAAATCAAACTCGCCTTGAAAACTTAAAAGTTATTCATGTTTATAGAAATAATATTTAATTTCTATAAAGAAATATATTTCTTGCAAGGTTATAAAATGTAGGAGTGGACATAAAAATATTAAATTGCTTGTCTCGGCTAATTAAAGATTAGATGAAGGGTAAGTTCTTTCCAAATTAAATTATTTTAACTTATAAACTATCTAAAATAATCTAAATAAAAAAAAACTAATGTACAAACATTGAATTAAGAAAAGAATGACATAGTTAAATTTCTTAATTATTAATTCTAAAGTGAGCTGCCAAAATATGGCGATTGTATAAAATTCAGGTCGATTTTTTTTCTGAGGTTATATGTAAATATTTATTTTGTTTGTAATAAGCCTCTGCAAGCGTAAAAATGTAAACTTGAATATATATCGGTAACATATCTCATATGAAGATATTTATATTGAACAGCCTGCATAGATCCACATCGGAGCCATATAGCAAACACGAGCAACGCATCAATATGCCAGATGAGGGCGCACAATCCTTGGATTCAAGTGCCAAGCCGACGCCGCCAGATAGTTCAAGTAAGCCGGGCCGTGCCTGAACTTCGAACAAAAATCCCGCACCGCACCAAAGATTCATTTTTTCTTATTATCCAAAATAAAGAACATCTCACTTCAAAAATCCCAATTAAAAACTTTTAATTTTTTCCAAGCTTAACGCAGATTGGTTACTCATTCAAAACATTTATAGAGCTCTGCGCTGGAACTATAAATAAATGATATTTATTGTTTTATATATGTATTGCAAACAGTTATACTAATTGATGAGTATGAGGATTTCGAGGAGGAGGATCTGAACTGTGAGGGTGAAATGGAGCATTTCCCGACTTGGGAAATTGACAGCGACATTGGCGTCGATGTGGATGCCGATGCGGATGGTGACTGTGATGAGTCCACTGAGGACACGGCGCTATTACATTGCACCACTCGCACCGCCATTGTTATAACACCAATTAGCCCAGTGAGTATAGATCAAAACCTAACCTAAATCAGAAGTATATATATAAAATTTACTTTATTTACAGGTGAGCTCCGCACACAATCTTCAAAGTTTAAATGACCAAACTACAACGCTTAATAAATCAAATTTGCTTCCGCCAGATTCTGGATAGTTAAATGCAATTGTAATTAGTCGATATGTAATATCTCTATAATTAAAATAATTATAAGATGAGAGCTGCTACTACTAGCAGTTACTCTGTACCAAGTCCTAGAGTATCATAAATCAAATCAAATCACTACATTCACAATCGAACATTTTTTTTGTATTTTATTTGTTCAATAGAAATTTTAATGACCAAACTGCAAAACGCTTAATAAATCAAATTTGCTGCCGATAATATTATACGTATAGGACTCACAGATACCCTGTAAATTAAGTTTTAATCGCAACGTAGCTTAAAAACATCTTCAATCAATTTAAAAAAAAATATTATTACTTTTTTTTTTGTAAATTTTCGAAGCTGAGCTGTGTAGGGCATTGAAGTGTCTGCTAAACCAATTTAATAGCGTTATAATTACTGAGATTCAAGTGTTCAAAGAGACGATCGGATATCGACTTATCATTAGAGGCAGAACTAATTCCTGAAATTAATTATGATAAGTGAATTTATATGAATAGTCGAATGAATGAAATTATGTGCAAATTAAGAGCAAATGACAAGTGCGAATGATATGAATGTAGAGACAAATAGTTAAAGTTTAAAGTGATTGAAAGTCAGTTGAATTCGGCAAGAAAATTTAGTTACATATATATTATAATACATACATACATTATGTATGTCTATCTACTGACATATTTTGTGTTCAAAATAATGAGTAGCAACTACTTAAATCAGTTGAAATCAAATGATTAATAATAACAGCTTTAGCGAATACAAATAAAATCAACAATCGAATAATGCGATCGTTATTTGTTCAATGCGATTAATTTTGTTTTCTGTTCTTTTTTTTTCTTGTTGGTGCTTTTGATATCTTGAAAGTGCCCAAACGTTTCTGAGCCTGTCAGGCTCTCGTTGTCATTGGTTTTGGTTTCTTCTTTGGTGGCTGCTTTGCTACTGCTTTCACTTCCTGACACTCTTCGAAGATTTCGGAATCAGTCAGGCTCTCAATGTCGTCATCGGCATCTGCTGCATCGCCAATGAACTCAATTTCAGTGTTCGCACCAATGCGAATTAAACGTTTCTTCGATGTGGACGGACCATCGCTTGCCGGCTCATCCTCCTCCGCTTGCTCCTTTTCCTCTAATTTGGCAGGGTCATCGGCCAGAAACTGGCTGCCATAATGCACCTTTCGCACATGCACGTTGAGCCGTGCCGTCGATCCAAATGATTTGCCACAACCGCCTTCAAAAAAGTCACGACATGTAAATTTCGAGCCATGCACATGTAGAGTATGATTCGATAGTCCCTGGCGGCGTCCAAAACGCTTGTCACAGAACTTACACTTGAAGGCAAAACGCTTGTAATGCTGACCCAGCACATGAACCGACAGCGATTTCTTGTTCCTCGTGGTGAAGTTGCACTGTTCGCATTTAAACGATTGAGAATGCAGCTGTTGATAAATAGATAAAGATTAATTAATAATTTTACAATAAGAATCCGAAGTGCTGAGATTTTTTTGAGCTGGAACTATTGCAAATTTCTGCTAATTAAATATGCTATAAGCATATCGCTTCGTGAGCAAAAATGGGTAAGTAATAAACATCAAATTGGAAACTTGAGTTTTCGTCGTAAATTTACATTAACAATTTGGACCGACTTTTAAGTTCCATTAGAATAATCAATATATATGGCATGACTCACCCGCTGATGCGCCTCCTTTTCGCTCTTGTGGTAGAAACCTTTTTGGCATTCACTGCACGTGTAACGCTTGTTGTTTGAGTGCACCACCTTTATGTGGGTGTCATAGTTGCGTCGATTTTTCACAACCTTCAAGCACATCGGACACTCGATGCGCTCATGCCAATAGGCGTGATGCTTTTTTAGCGCCTCCTCATCCTTATACGAAGCTTTGCACAGCGAGCAGGGCACATTATCTGCAAAAGAGTGGATCTCTTAAATGGATTCTAATATTTAATGCATCTATGCTGGCAACTCACTGTTGTTGTGACTGCGCGCCACGTGAACCGAGAGCGACATTTTGGAGCGGCACACTTTCTGACAGAACTGACATATCCACTCGTTATCTTTAAACTTGGGCTCTTGCTTCTCGGCGGCATCGTGTGTGCGCCGTTTGTGTGTGTATAGCGAATTCCAATTAATATAGGCTTCACTGCATTTCTGCAGGCAAGATTTAAAATTTGTAATGATTGCTAAATGCTTATATTTATATCTCCTTTACCTCATTATCGCACATATAGTAGAGACAAATTTCCAGACGGCGATGCGCAAAATCTGTGCGCAGTTGTTGATAGTTGCGCAGGTGGTGGCGGTAGAGCTTCATATCGGTAAATTTCTTGGAGCAAGGATGACACCAAAAGTGGCCATCCTTATGGACCCCCGAATTGCGATGGGCTCTTAAATCGCTTTTTTGCTTAAAGTAGGCCGAGCAATATTCACAAACGTATGCATCACGCATCAGTTCCGCTACCACATCCATGCCAAAGCAACCCGAATCCTCATCGGCCACATGAGCCTGCAAAACAATATTTACATTAGATTCACTATAGATTGATACTGATGGTTAGTTAGTTGCTCCGTTTACCAGCATCCTATCATTATTTTCGCTAAGCAGTCCGCAATTGTTGCACACATGAACCTCGCGCTCAATAATCAGATGTGTCTTCATGTGCACGTTGTAGGTGGCCTCCGTGCCAAACTCGCGGCCGCACATTTCGCAGCTAATGACGCTGCCATGTGCGGTGCGCTGCAAGGGCAAACAACTTTACAATTAATTCCCACCATAACAACTACTACATATAGATATCAGATGTATCTTAAGTATTTTAGACGGACCCAGAAATGGGTGTATATTGATTAGTACGAACCAGATGTCCATTGAGACGACCACGTGACTCAAAATTGGAGCTGCATTCGGTGCAGCTGTAAGTGGTGCTGCTGACATTTGAGTGTGATTTGTTGTGCTCCAAAAAGACTGTAGGATCTCGAAAATTGCGATCACAGCTGTAAGTAGAAAGGATAAGTGAATTACAAACAAGTGAGCTATAATATAATAATAATAATTGCAACACAATTACAGATCACAGAAGAGCGTGCCCTCTGGCTCGTGAGAGTAGTGCAAATGATGGAAAAGCTCATCTATGTTGGTATCCTCGTAGCTGCACACAAAACAGGCGCGCGGCCTGTGACGCTCCAAATGAAATTGATTGTGAAAATTAAAGCTGCATAAAGAGATCAAAATTATAATTAGCTGCAATGGAAACTATAGAGTTTGCTAGCAAGAACTTGCCGCTTCCAGGAGGGGAACTCCAAGCCGCACATCTCACAATACAAGCGTATGCCGCGACGCTTTTTGATGACATGCGCGCAGGAGTGTTTGTTGTACTGCAATATATTTGAGAAGGTCATGCTGCATTCGGGACAGCTGCCATAAATGGGAATACTAGGTGAACAGATAATGGATTAATTATTTGTCTTTAATCTCAAGAGATCAGTGCAACTTACTCGGCTACTGGCGCATGCAGCACAATTAGGTGCATGGCCAAGGCCTTGGCTCCCTGCACTTCTACGGTACACTCACTAATGGGGCACTTGTAAATCTCGCCTGGGTCCTTGTGACGCTGCAGCATGTGATGGAATAAATTTTCATATTTGCTGCACTTCAGCGAGCAGTGGCGGCACATTGTGTCCCAGTCAAAGGTTAAAGTCTCAAAACAAGTCTTCACCACGGTTCCCAAATACTCGTATAGATCGCCAATGTTATCAGCTGTGTGGGATTCAATTCGATTGGATTCGATAAATTTGTGAGTCAAATACTTTTATTGGTTTTACGTACATTCCTTGATTAGCACAAAATTAAAGGGCTCCACTTTGAATGCCTCGTCTTCGCTTTGGCTCTCATTTTGTGACTGCGATGGGGCGCGTTTAACTTTTCGCTCCACTTTGAAGTGGCGCACGCTCAATTCCGAGGAGCTATCTGAAGTATTCGAGCAACCATTAAATATAGGTATATATGTATATATGCACTAACTAACCTTCACGCTCAACCAGAAACTCCAGCTCTTCATTATTGTCCTGGTCCTCGAGCTCCGCTAGTTCCTCTGCCTCCACCGCCTCATCCAGGTGCAGTTGCTCTACAGCTGATTCTTTCTCCAGTTGACAGACTGTTGCTGCTGCTTCTACCAACTTTTCATCGGCTGGAGACTCCTCATCTTCTAGAATGTCACGAATGAGTGCGCTAATCTGCTCCTGATCTCCTGATCCTTGAGCAGATTCTCTGGACCGACGCCGTTTGACGCCTGCATTGCCATTAGATGTTTCACTTCGCTTGCCGACGGCTTCTGGCGCTCCTGTTGCAATAACATCATGTGCAGTATGAGTCGTTGCAGCTACCGTTGGCTTTTCTTGCTTGTTTCGGGAACCATGGCCATTTTTGACGGCAGCTGTCTGCTTTTTGGCGGGAATTTCATCGTTTTTGGGGGATTTTGTAGAAGACTTTGTATTACCGGGATTTTTCTTTGCAGCATTTGCAGCATCTTGTTCCCTTCGAAGTTCGTCAATGTCAAAGAAACGAATCAGCGTATTAACGCACTCCTCGCAGAGCAGCTGCTTCTGCTTTTGGGCATCGGGCTCAACTTTTATATCGAAATACTTGTCGAGCAGTTTGGCGAGCTCTATTTCAATGCCGATTTCGTCGAATATTTCATGATATTTTTGATTTGAATTGTACACTCTGCAATGCAGGCAGCTAGGCACATTTTCGTCAGTTTTTATATTTTCCGACATTTTAACTTCTTACACGTAGCATCAGCTGAACGATATGAGATGCACAGTCATGGCAAACACAAGCAATAGCAATTGTAAAAGTACTCAATACTATCGTATGCTAAATTAGTTACTCGGTATTATTTAGTGCTTTTTGCAATTGTTAATTCAACAACGTGTTTACAACGTGTTGAAAGACTAACTATCGGTTATCGATCATCGATAGGCGTACTGAAGCTAAGTTCATAATTGCTAACAGCTTGAGCAGCGCAAAACAGCTGTAGCAGTGTCTTAGCTCTGCAGACGAACCGACAGCAGTTGGATATGCTAAATTAATGTTAGTCAGAATGGAAAGCGCTTGGGATCACAGCAGTATATGAATCCCTCCTTAGCATTATCGGACAGGTTGAATGGACATTGATTGGGCGTACAGAAATCCGGATTCGGAGGCCTGTTATTCTCAAATATGCTGTTAAGGGAGAGAAAAACATAGAGGCCATTGCCATTGTGGTCTCGAACAACCTTATAGATCCACTTGGGTACTGGTAGCTTGGACCCATCCAAGTAGGTTTCGCAATAGTGTCCTTTCTTATCTTGTAGAACGAGCACGTCAATGCCACCAGTTTTAATTTGAAGCGGGCTGTCGACTGACACCTGACTGCGGAGCCACCGCTCAACTTTCTCCCAGTTTTGATCATTGATGCTTTTGAACTGCGGAACTATATTGAGATAACGATATGTGCTCGACATCTGGTCGACAAAAAGAAAGTCTGCCGATGCCACAAGATGTCCACGATTGATGACCAGTGCGTTCGACGAGGATATATAATTTTGGTCACTGCCGAAAGTCCTTTGGAATGCTGAATATATATTATGTTTGAAATAAGCAGCCGCCTCTGAAGGGGAGACTATCTCATCCGTCGTGAATTGCACAAAAGGCGGCCTGAAAACTATTTTTTGAATAGGTTGGAGGATTCGAATTTATAAAGCTAATGGCTTACAAAAGGTCTTGTAGTAAACATCGCTTTGACTGTACAAAACACGCCCATTATTCTCATCATAGCAGGAGCGATAGAGCTCCAGCTGCTGACCGTCAATTACATAGCCCACAATATATAACATTTCAGCACATGAAGCGTCCTTACTTTTGGTAATCTTCGGCAGCATTGGCGAATCACAGTACATGGGCAGCGGATTTGTAAAATGGCCATTGTCCTGGCACTGGGTCTTCCGCACATCATTGACATGGCAGAACATGCTTATATTCATCCCACTGGGCACAATCTCTGTGCGCAGTAGCTGCAACAAACCGCTATTATCCTGATAGATAAATATAAGATTTGTATTTTCCACTATTGACCGAGTTAGGTGACAATCGCTGCGAACCCCTGTAAGTACGTTACTATTTTTAATAGTGAATATACTAATTCTATACTTACCTATCACACAGAGTGTGAGTAAACATAGCATTAATTTCATGTTTAAATTATACAAAAATTTACTAAACTTTACAAATTTTGATATCTAATGCTTTCAATCCAAATGTTTATTAAAGGAAATCCCCCTTATGCTATTCCCAAATAACTCTAACGGTATTATTTAGTGGTTTATATTGCAAACAATCACAAAACTACTGCAAATAACAACAATATTGTGTATCAACGATAGTTATAGGTTAACTATCGCTAATCGATCATCGATAGGTGGTGCACTCAGTGCGTGTTGGGCGTGCTGAAGCGCAAAATTTAATTGTTGACCCGCTTGAGCAGCGCAAAATAACTGTAGGAGCAGTTCACTATCTGTAAAGTAGAATGAATCCTTATGAATATGAATCAGTTAAAGTTACAGACTCATCATACAGATGCAAAGGTTAGTGAATTAAAACTCTGTGTGTGGTTTAAGGAGTGCACCTCCAGCGGCTTACTTAGACGTAACATCATCAACAGACACATTTTACGATTGGTCCTGTTCCAGGTGGTCCACTCTGAGCTGTACAGAGCATGTGAGAGCAGTGCGCTTTGGCTGCTCATCTCGTCAGCTGCATAGCATGTAATGAAGATTTGCAAGAGCATGACAAACTGATACGAGCTTATCATAATCATGAATGCCGTTTCGCTCGACCGAATGGAAATAAGATAGAAATTCGAGACGAGCACCAGCACCGAGCAGAGCATCTGCACCGAACCAGGTACCCTGATAAAATCAACCACCATCTCCTTTAGCTTCACAATGTTCCCATAATACTCGCAGCAATCCCGCAACTCCATCGCAATGCCCACATTATCCGCCGGTGTTTCAGCGACTCCCAAATTTTGCAGACGAGCCGACAGCATGGCCAGTTGCGTCTCCAGGAAGAAGAGCAGTGAACCGCACATCGAATCGAAGGAGATGTTCAGCCAGCAGGTTGGCATCAGCGACAGCAATTGATACAAATAGAGGCCATAGTAGCAGCTGTGCCGGGTCCGATTGCACGGCTCGTACATGGACAGCGGCAGGGCGCTGCTGTCCATAAACCACTGCGTGACTAGCATTAAAGAAGCTGACAGCAACGAACTAACGGCATATAGGTTCCGCCACTTGACCGAACGAGCAGCACCGCGCATATAAATCTTGTATTCCCTTGAAGATGTCGGCTGAAAGGCAGTGGAATGCATCAGGGCCAGATTACGGGCATGGTCAGCTGAATTCAGCTTAACGCTTAGCAGCTTGGTCATGCAGGCCAGCTCGGTGGCGAACATTAAGAACACTTGAAGTATAACGCTTAGCTGATCAATATTAGACAGCACATGAATTGCGAAGAACAAAAGCATTGTGGACACAATCACAAAATTGCTACCAAAGCGCAGTGCATGCCACACACGTTGCTGCTTTGTGGCGTCATCCTGAGGTCTCCATACGCCGAACAAATTGAGATACCAGACTTGATACTTATAAAAACTTGCAGTTAGCTCCTCAATATCCGCTCGACTCATGATAATATTTATAATAACAAACCGAACTGCTCTGTCAACAACACGATTCAGGTCCTTTTATAGAGGACGCTAGCCAAGGACATGCGATTGACATATAATTAGCTGTAATGAGCCGCTTATTGTGGAATATTTAACTAATCTCGACAGTGCGCGAAAATGCAGTATACTTACCGAACTGAATAGGGCCAGGTCAAAACCATGGTTGGCATCTAGGGTCCTGATCCGTATGGGTATATCCAGACGTTGCATTAGCATCAGCATCAGACGTCGATTGCTCCGCTGCCAGTTCACCCAATTGGACTTATAAAGATCATGGGACAGTTTCAAGCTACGCTCTGTGACTAATCTATTATGGGTTTTCACTTATTTGGCTTATAGAGTACCTTTTGTACTTTATAGACGACTTACCCCGGAAAGTAACATAATATAAAGACCTGTAAGAGCATGCAACTTTGGTAAATGAAGAATTTTAGGAATACCAACTTTTCATCTGACAGCTGTAAATAATTAAAAAAAAAAGGAAAACAAATTTTAACGGATACATTTAAATATTAAAATTAGTCCCAACTTTTTAAGAATATATTTGTAATATTGAATTATTTTTTGATAATATTTATGTTGTATGTTACAATCAAATTTATTATTTCTCAACTCACCAGGGACATGGCATAAAAACCAGATATAAGCACCAGCACGGAGAACATTATTTGCACTGAAATAGGCAGATAGACCAAAGTCTCGATATCCGCAGCCAGTTTTACAATCTTCAGATGGAAACCGATGCAGTTCTTCAGCTGATTCTCTACTTCTTCTTCATTTTCCTCGTCACCGTTGCAATTGTTGCCGATTCGCTGCAGTCGCAATGCCAAAATATCCAGTTGGCATCTCACGAAAATGAACAGGGAGCAGCACAGCGAATCGAAGGATATGTTGAAGAAGCAGCCCGTGGACAGTGCAATACATTGATAGAAGTACATAATCCAGTAGCCAAAGGAGCCGTGAGCACCGTCAAATGGGTTATAGGTCGACAATGGCAGCTCAGTATTATCGGTTATATATTGGGTTATCTGCAGAGCCACCAAAGCCATCAAAGAAATAGCCCCATACCAGTTGCGCACAATCCGACTCAGCTCACGGGAAACCAGAAAGATGCGCTGCTCCTCAATGCTCTGGGAACAAAATTGCGCATCTTGAACCTTAGCAAAGATTTGAAGAAAAGTATCATTGTTGAACTTGGTGTGTGCGATCTGTACATGGAATAAATTTATCAAAATTATGTATTCATTTGTGAATCCCAATTAAGATTTGAACCTTCACAGTGATTGCAATAAATGTGGTCAGTATAAAGAAAGCCTTCATTACTTCATTTAAATCGCTTATGTTGAAAACAATGTAATGTAATAATATCAAATCAAACAATATTATCCAGAAGCAAAAAACAACCCAGAATCTTGTCATATATAGCAAACTTTTCCAGCCCACTTCACGCGGCCAGACAGAGAACAAGTCAAGGATTCGCTCCTGTCCTCTATAGAACAGCTCTACGGACCAATCAAAGTTCTGCTGCATTACGTTGAATATTCGGCTAAAACTAATTTTGTCTTCAAATAGGGCAAGCCTTTTAAGGCTGCTCTTTGCGATTTGCGTAAGTGATTAAAAACTCGTTAGGTTTTTTAATTGCTGAAAGTTATTAGATGAGAATAAATGGGAAAAGTCATTGACAGAAAATATCAAGAATTTATTTTTGAAATGTATGTAGTCTTTTAAGTAAAAATTAAATACGATTATTATTTCATTTAATACTATTTAATAATGAAAACTGAAATATTTAATATTAAAATAATAAATGTCAATTATAAACCGGGTCAGCAATTTTGAGCAGTGCTTGCAACTTAAGCTAATCGCTTTCTGTTGTATAATAATCTGAGGAGTAATGGGTAAATATACTAAATTATTTAATACGCATTTATGAAAGAGGACAAGCAATTTAAATCTTATATTGAGCAAGTTCAACATATGTTTATGTTTATAACTTACATTAATAAATTAATTATGGTGTTTTGTCCTTTAAGCAAAATAAAAAAAAAGTTCAACACTTTCATTACGAAACAATAGCTATTTAATAATTAAACTATTTAATTATTAAATAATTATACAAATTTTGATTAAACAATACAAAAATTTGGCCAAGTTACATTAACACTGAGGGAGAAGAATATCGATTCGGCTACTGAAGATAATTAAGAAAAAATATATATATTGTGTCAATTCTCTTTCCTAAGCGATAATAAGTTCTGCAAGACTATAAAAATACAAAAATAATAAATACAATAGTATATATAATGTAGGTTTCTACCAATTTATAATTTGGTAACTAAAAGAAACATATAAATGCTCTATTAATCTTAAGGATTTGTTTACCATCGACATAATGGGAATAAATTGATTACAAAACTGGATTAAGCTTTGAAAATTAAAGTATACAAATAAAGTAATTAAAAAAAATCTAAAATTTAGTTAATACTCGGTTATTGATTCATTTTTGATTGGATTTGATATAGCTATGTACATTTGTGACTGAGTTTGTAAAAATCGACTTTTTACAGCCACTTCCACTATGGGTGGATAATAAAATATATAAAAATAAATTGAATACAAATAAAAACAATCGGTTATTTTCCCATATAAAAGAAAAATAATTTAAGATTTAAATTGCTTGTCCTCTTTCATAAATGCGTATTAAATAATTTAGTATATTTACCCATTACTCCTCAGATTATTATACAACAGAAAGCGATTAGCTTAAGTTGCAAGCACTGCTCAAAATTGCTGACCCGGTTTATAATTGACATTTATTATTTTAATATTAAATATTTCAGTTTTCATTATTAAATAGTATTAAATGAAATAATAATCGTATTTAATTTTTACTTAAAAGACTACATACATTTCAAAAATAAATTCTTGATATTTTCTGTCAATGACTTTTCCCATTTATTCTCATCTAATAACTTTCAGCAATTAAAAAACCTAACGAGTTTTTAATCACTTACGCAAATCGCAAAGAGCAGCCTTAAAAGGCTTGCCCTATTTGAAGACAAAATTAGTTTTAGCCGAATATTCAACGTAATGCAGCAGAACTTTGATTGGTCCGTAGAGCTGTTCTATAGAGGACAGGAGCGAATCCTTGACTTGTTCTCTGTCTGGCCGCGTGAAGTGGGCTGGAAAAGTTTGCTATATATGACAAGATTCTGGGTTGTTTTTTGCTTCTGGATAATATTGTTTGATTTGATATTATTACATTACATTGTTTTCAACATAAGCGATTTAAATGAAGTAATGAAGGCTTTCTTTATACTGACCACATTTATTGCAATCACTGTGAAGGTTCAAATCTTAATTGGGATTCACAAATGAATACATAATTTTGATAAATTTATTCCATGTACAGATCGCACACACCAAGTTCAACAATGATACTTTTCTTCAAATCTTTGCTAAGGTTCAAGATGCGCAATTTTGTTCCCAGAGCATTGAGGAGCAGCGCATCTTTCTGGTTTCCCGTGAGCTGAGTCGGATTGTGCGCAACTGGTATGGGGCTATTTCTTTGATGGCTTTGGTGGCTCTGCAGATAACCCAATATATAACCGATAATACTGAGCTGCCATTGTCGACCTATAACCCATTTGACGGTGCTCACGGCTCCTTTGGCTACTGGATTATGTACTTCTATCAATGTATTGCACTGTCCACGGGCTGCTTCTTCAACATATCCTTCGATTCGCTGTGCTGCTCCCTGTTCATTTTCGTGAGATGCCAACTGGATATTTTGGCATTGCGACTGCAGCGAATCGGCAACAATTGCAACGGTGACGAGGAAAATGAAGAAGAAGTGGAGAATCAGCTGAAGAACTGCATCGATTTCCATCTGAAGATTGTAAAACTGGCTGCGGATATCGAGACTTTGGTCTATCTGCCTATTTCAGTGCAAATAATGTTCTCCGTGCTGGTGCTTATATCTGGTTTTTATGCCATGTCCCTGGTGAGTTGAGAAATAATAAATTTGATTGTAACATACAACATAAATATTATCAAAAAATAATTCAATATTACAAATATATTCTTAAAAAGTTGGGACTAATTTTAATATTTAAATGTATCCGTTAAAATTTGTTTTCCTTTTTTTTAATTATTTACAGCTGTCAGATGAAAAGTTGGTATTCCTAAAATTCTTCATTTACCAAAGTTGCATGCTCTTACAGGTCTTTATATTATGTTACTTTCCGGGGTAAGTCGTCTATAAAGTACAAAAGGTACTCTATAAGCCAAATAAGTGAAAACCCATAATAGATTAGTCACAGAGCGTAGCTTGAAACTGTCCCATGATCTTTATAAGTCCAATTGGGTGAACTGGCAGCGCAGCAATCGACGTCTGATGCTGATGCTAATGCAACGTCTGGATATACCCATACGGATCAGGACCCTAGATGCCAACCATGGTTTTGACCTGGCCCTATTCAGTTCGGTAAGTAGACTGCATTTTCGCGCACTGTCGAGATTAGTTAAATATTCCACAATAGGCGGCTCATTACAGCTAATTATATGTCAAACGCATGTCCTTGGCTAGCGTCCTCTATAAAAGGACCTGAATCGTGTTGTTGACAGAGCAGTTCGGTTTGTTAATATAAATATTATCATGAGTCGAGCGGATATTGAGGAGCTAACTGCAAGTTTTTATAAGTATCAAGTCTGGTATCTCAATTTGTTCGGCGTATGGAGACCTCGGGATGACGCCACAAAGCAGCAACGTGTGTGGCATGCACTGCGCTTTGGTAGCAATTTTGTGATTGTGTCCACAATGCTTTTGTTCTTCGCTATTCATGTGCTGTCTAATATTGATCAGCTAAGCGTTATACTTCAAGTGTTCTTAATGTTCGCCACCGAGCTGGCCTGCATGACCAAGCTGCTAAGCGTTAAGCTGAATTCAGCTAACCATGCCCTTAATCTGGCGCTGATGCATTCCACTGCCTTTCAGCCGACATCTTCAAGGGAATACAAGATTTATATGCGCGGTGCTGCTCGTTCGGTCAAGTGGCGAAACCTATATGCCGTTAGTTCGTTGCTGTCAGCTTCTTTAATGATAGTCACGCAGTGGTTTATGGACAGCAGCGCCCTGCCGCTGTCCATGTACGAGCCGTGCAATCGGGCCCGGCACAGCTGCTACTATGGCCTCTATTTGTATCAATTGCTGTCGCTGATGCCAACCTGCTGGCTGAACATCTCCTTCGATTCGATGTGCGGTTCACTGCTCTTCTTCCTGGAGACGCAACTGGCCATGCTGTCGGCTCGTCTGCAAAATTTGGGAGTCGCTGAAACACCGGCGGATAACGTGGGCATTGCGATGGAGTTGCGGGATTGCTGCGAGTATTATGGGAACATTGTGAAGCTAAAGGAGATGGTGGTTGATTTTATCAGGGTACCTGGTTCGGTGCAGATGCTCTGCTCGGTGCTGGTGCTCGTCTCGAATTTCTATCTTATTTCCATTCGGTCGAGCGAAACGGCATTCATGATTATGATAAGCTCGTATCAGTTTGTCATGCTCTTGCAAATCTTCATTACATGCTATGCAGCTGACGAGATGAGCAGCCAAAGCGCACTGCTCTCACATGCACTGTACAGCTCAGAGTGGACCACCTGGAACAGGACCAATCGTAAAATGTGTCTCTTGATGATGTTACGGCTAAGTAAGCCGCTGGAGGTGCACTCCTTAAACCACACACAGAGTTTTAATTCACTAACCTTTGCATCTGTATGATGAGTCTGTAACTTTAACTGATTCATATTCATAAGGATTCATTTTACTTTACAGATAGTGAACTGCTCCTACAGTTATTTTGCGCTGCTCAAGCGGGTCAACAATTAAATTTTGCGCTTCAGCACGCCCAATACGCACTGAGTGCACCACCTATCGATGATCGATAAGCGATAGTTAACCTATAACTATCGTTGATACACAATATTGTTGTTATTTGCAGTAGTTTTTTGATTGTTTGCAATAAAAAAGCATTAAATAATGCCGTGTTAGCCATTTGGTAATATCCTAAGGGGGAGTTCCTTTAATAAGATTGGATTTAAAACAGTAAATATCGGGATGTAAGCAGTGCTGATACACAGCGCACAAAGCTGTGGCATACAATTTACGGTCACACCTTATTGAGTTTGCGAAAATGTAGAAAACAAGGAAACAGCCAAAACAACAAAATATATTGAGAATCGAGAAGCTGTAGCATGGGTGTGACAGTGCTTCAACCGTATCCATTGCCCGAAGGCAAATCTGGGGCCCACATCATTGACCATCTCGGTAAGCGTCTGCTTTCACTGGGCGCCACACATGCCGGTCAATTTCTGGTGGACTGCGAAACATTTATCTCAACGCCGCAGCATGGGACACCGACACGAGCCGTTCATGTGCTCCACGACTCGGAGTTTCCAGCATCGACTTTCTCCATAATTGACAATGGTGCAGGCAAGCAGGTGGCCCTCGTGGCCGACGCTATATTCGATCTGCTAATGCTGAAAATGACATCGACATTCACATCTAAGAAGCAAACTAAAATCGAGTCACGCGGAGCCCGCTTTGTGTATGGTGATTTTGTGATCAAACTGGGATCCGTTACCATGATGGAGCACTTCAAGGGCATATTGATCGAGATCGAGTACAGGCCATGCATAACGCTCTCGTATTGCTGGGAAATGATACGCGAAATGCTACAGGGCTTCCTCGGCATCAATGTTGCCAAGGAGTATCCCACATATTTCACCACACAGACGATTATGAATGCGATGGGTCAACAACAGCTTCACGCCAAACAGAACGATCTATATGAGCCGATGGACACTCTTAAGCAGTATCTGGAGCACTTCACCCACTATCGCAAGCATGTCCAGCTGCACAGCGGACTGGGCGGATCGGGTCTATCGGTCAATAGTCCGGTGCATATGACCTCGACGGTTGTTGGCATTGGGCGTGGCTGATGTGAGGGGAATCTGAATACGCCAGATCTCAGCTAGCAGTATTACTATTAGTTACAAATTACCTCCTTCATTCTTATTAAATTAAAAAACATGCAACTAATCTAAACTCAACGCGCGATTTATTTTCGATGTTTTGTCATTACTATTTTATATGTATTTATTTTAACATAACATAACAGTTGTATATATCTATAGTATATTAATATTTATATATATTTATGGTATATTAATATTTATATAAATGTTAATATCTTATCATTGTTGAGTTCTCGCACGATAAACTATTCTTCTGAGATAGTCACCAGCTAAAAGGCTGCTGCTTATTGCAAACATAATATTTATTCAGCATTCCAACGAACTTTCGGCGATGCCTTAAAGTATTTGTCCTTGTCGAGCGAACTGGTCATCAATCGTGCACATTTTGTGGCATCGGCAGACTTTCTTTCTTTTCGACCAGATGCCCGGCAAATATCGGTATCTCTATATAGTGCCGCAGTTCAAAAACAACAATTATCAAAACTGGTAGAAATTTTAGTACTGGCTCCGCAGTTAGGTGCCAGCCAATGGACCGCTAAGGATTAAAACTAATGGCAATGATGTGCTGAGAACACTATTGCGATATCTAATTGTCTGTGTCCAAGGTAACAGTGCCATGTGGATCTATAAGGTTTTTTGAGACCACAATGGCAATGGCCTCTATGTTTTTCTCTGTGAGGACAACATGCTTCAGTATACCGATTTCTGCCAGATCATTATTAAAAATTTTTAATTATGAGAGATCGCCTACATATCCTTTTTAAGACTTTTGTCATTGCCATGCAACTTTTTTTTGAGTGTGAGCTAATCACGGTAAGGTGTTACACAGCATTGAGCACAATTAATTGACTTAGAAACCATGGGGTAGATTCCTTGAAATTGATTGTTGACATAGTTGGAGTAGACCTCAATAACCGTCAACAAATGAATGTGTGATTAAGTATAAGTATATATATATAAGTGGTGTGAATTAAGTATAAACACTTTTGATCCGCACACAAAGTTGATAGAGCATAAAAACTTCAATTATATTTCTGTTCAATAATCAACAATAAATGTTTGACTACAGACATATTTGATAGAATGGGATTCATTTTACCTTATTGCAGACTACATAAATGAAACACTTGTTGGGTTTTTTTTTGACAGTCCACTCTTGGAAAACACTTTATTGCTTCTATCACATATTATGGATAAGCGTTGTGAAAAAAATAAAAGTTGTTTGGTTGTTAGCTGAACTCTTTAATCTGTTGTTCATTGTGGTACTGCTCCTAGACTGCTCTAATTATCGATAGTTAAATATAAAATATATTTTTTTTTTTGTTATTTTCGTTTTGTTTAGTTTTGTTCTACTTCGTATATCATTATAATATTTATGTGGTGTGTATTAAACAAAGATCTAAACTTAAAATGCATTGGACAAAATTAAAAATCATATAGCCTAAGAATATAAAATGAAATCGACAAAGAAAATCGAAATAAATGAATAAAACATAGATTATAGAACCAAAAAAGGAAATTTAGAAAAATAATAAATTGCATTAAATATTTAGTAATGAAGCGATTTGTCGGTTTTATATGTTTATACTTGTTCAATATTTCTTTGCGAAATCTCTGTCAATTTAAGACTTAAATACAAAATAATAAAGGTATATTTGTGTGTGTGTGTGCATATAACTGTAATACGCGTGTTTTTTCATTTAATTTGTTGATTGGATATAAATGCTAAAAAATATACTTTCTTTGGAATTTCCTTGTTGCAGCTTTAATAGCATAACAATTAACAAAGGCAAATTCTACAACAAACAAATTTTAGATGCGAAATTACTTAATTGTTATCCTGCTTATTGATCAATTTCAAGACAACTTTGCCGCCCTGCACATCCAGGGAATAGAGACTGCCATCCTTGATCTCATTGTTGAGCACCTCGTCGGTAACGCAGACAAGAATGCCCGACGGACCCGAAATATACACGCAACTCTTGTTAACCTCATTGAATATGTTCGAGCCGCTGCCAGAGTATTTTGAATGCATGCCCCAATTGTTGTAGAGTGCGGCAGCAGCAGACGCTGTAGCTGCAGCAGCTGTAGCTGCAGCACCGCCATTCTCCAAAGTGCCACCAGAGCCGCCCTTCGCGATGAACTCGTAAAATCCTGGCAACTTGTACAGCTTCTGCTGCAACTCCTTGGCCGTGTTTGAGAGCAAGTAGATCGCATTGTAGCTGTAGCCATCCATGCTCGCATAAAGAGTCAGCCGTGGAGCAATCGTTCTGTCAGGAAAATAGAAAATCTGTTATTGAGGGCGTAATTTCTTTTTTCTTTAAATGAATTTCTTTTTTTAAGTTGTGTGTTCCGATAATCGAAGTTTATCAGATTTTTTAACTATAATTTTTGTGTTTTTTTTTTAGGTATTTTCTAAAATTTTGTTTAATTGTTGAACTTAAATGAGTTTAAGCTTATTCTTGCATTGGGAACGTTGGACGCTGTTAAGTTTAAGGTGTTAAAACTAAATAGCAATTTTTAAATAAAAATGCCAAATACATGAATTTATTTTAAATCAGTTCTGAATTATATTACCATTATTTTGTCGTACTTAATAATACCAACTAGCTTGTAATTATTTTTCAAGTAAATATAAAACTGTTGTAATTATAAACTTGATTTGAAACACTCATCGTTAGCAAAATTGTGCAAAGTTTGGAAGAAATAACAAAAGATTTTTGTAAAAATGTTTGTGAAAAATTATAGTCTGATTGCCGTTTAAAATTCGCTTTCCTGTTTAACCATTCAGCTTATAGTGGTTTTTTCAACTTTTTAAACGGTTTTTCAACTTACTTGGCACGTAATATATTGAACATGCGTATGCCATCTGCGAGTCCACAGATTTGAATAAGATCCTCCTTGGACATGCTTAATAAAAAAATGAGAGGGCAAGAGAGGATGGTATAAGGATTTGCTATAAACTGAAAACTCTTTTTCTAACTGATGCTCACCGCATAATGTCCGCGCCCGAGAAATGTGTAAATGTGGCTATGTACGACGTCAGACGATGACTGGTCAGCCATTGTGTCACTTGGGCCGGTGTTGAGTCCGGCATTATGTTCTGATTCTGAAATAGGAACAAAATGAGTACAGATTGCACTTATGTGTGTGTGTGTGTGTTTGTGTGTGTGTAGCATGCATACATAGTCTTCCATATCTGCTGGCACATGCGGCGGCGACACCATATTTGTGGCATCCATTAATTTCAATGTTGGCGAATTTGTTGATGTCACAGAATTGATCGCAATGGGACTGCTGCTGGCCGCTGGAGATGCGCTGCTTGCAAATGGAAGCATTCCATCGTATTTTGGTACATGCACCGGCGAATTCGGCCACAGTTTCATACTGTCAAAGAAAGATGGTAGCAAAAATGAGTATTAGTAAAGAAAATAAATCTATAATAAATGCTATTTCAAATGCTGTTGTGTGCTTATAACATTTGTGATCCTTTAGATACAAGCGCATTTTCACGAATGCTGAACGAGCCAAGCCAGCAATAGATACACAAACTTTAGCTACAGATACACACACACACACACATATATACAAATAGCCAGTTTTTGTAGCTGCTTTTCTATCTCACTCTTTCAGTTGGTAGTTAAAGCTCTGTCAGCATTGGCATTGGCCATTTATATACATTAATAAATGCTGACATTTTTCAATAAGCTTGAAGCGATACGCGTATTTGATTTTACAAGAAATTAATCGGTTGGCCAATTCAATTATATATATCACTGAGATTTTTATATTTTTTATGTGTGAAACTATGTTAACTGCCCCTCAAAACTAGTTGTAAAAAAAAGAATTGTGCTAAGCTAAGGCTACCAAATATGTTATACCCTGTTATTGTCATCACTTTTATTCTTATAATATTTATTTACTTAACGTTGACTAATAACCACAAATTCTTAAAACTGTAAGAAAATTAAATGAAATTTAAGCTAAAATTAATTTAACAAATTAGTTGGTAAATGCTTATAATAAGTAAATAATTAAATAAAAAAATAAAAACCTCCCTTCTAAGTCTTAACAAAGGGTATTACAACCGGTTAAAATGTAAAAAAAAATGTTAATAAAAAATTATATGTGATCTCATTAATACATTCTAAAAAAAAGAGAAGAAAAAAATCAAGCTAAAACAAGATGCTTATAAAAAAATTATATTTGTAGGACATATCTGCAGAATCTCTGCAGATAAATGCGACAAAGGACGAGATCATAATAAAGGCAATAACTGGTTTCAAATCATTCAAAGATTAAAATATTTATATTGACATTAATTCAACAATTCATTTGAAAAAAATTCCATAAACATAATATGAAAGCTCATTGAAGTAAGTAAACAAATATCTATATAGATATATAGAAAATTAAAAAATGTATTTAACGTGCTTCTGTGTGTGTAAGTATGTAGTGTATGTGTGACTGATTTACTCACACACATACATTTATGGCACTTTAAGGTGGAAGTGTTATGCAAAGTTAGCTTAACAGCTTAACGACTAATCTAGCTAATTGTGGGATTTGTACTTAGCATTTATCTGTTAAACTGTTTTTTTATATCTCAGAGCGCTGAGCGCTGAATAAATCAAAAGCAATGCAAATAAAAAAGTATATGTAAAGCGTGACAACACACAAAAAATGGTCAACATAATCAATAAACAAATAGAAATAGTAAAGCTTTTAACAGAGGAAAGATTAGAGAAAAGAATCTGTCATCTCTCCTTCCCAAGTCAAACTGCCGACACATAAAGATTATGTTTGGCCTCTTTCTCAAGGACGACACCATTGCTTATAGATATTTCGATGTGTATGGGAAATATAAAATATAGGTATATTTAGCAGCATGTGTGAAACACAATAATACGAAAAATAATAATAATAATAATAATACGAAAAATAATAATAATAATAATATTAACACGAATAATAATAATAATAATAATACGGAAAATAATGATAATTATAATAATAATAACACGAATAATAATAATAATAATAATACGAAAAATGATAATAATAAAAATGATACAAAAAATTATTTTCAAGTTTCATCAAGATAGCCAAAGAGCTGAGTAAGTTCTGCTTATATACACATAGATATGTATATATAATACAACAATATAATAATAAATAATAAAATAATAAAATAATAAAATAATAAAATAATAAAAAAATAAAATAATATTTATATCTATTTCGTGGCTATGATAATCTTGACAAAAGGAGCAGAAAGAGAATTGGGCAAATCTTTTAAAGATTTTCGCAAAAAAATACTATAAAATTATACTTACTATTCGGGACTGTAGCAACCTGTTGTGATGGTTGGTGTTATCAGATCCAATGATATGTCATTCATTATGGTGCATTCGTAGCTGGGCTGGAATTTATCCTGCTCAGATGTTGGACGCTTCTGGATTTTTTCACGATCCTGCTTGTGCTTGCGATCGGCGCCTTTTAGCTTGAAGACCTGCAAGGGAATTTAAATTAGTAATTATCTGTTTATAGATTCATATTAATCAAAATCAGCTTAGACCCTAAAACTAAATTTTAAAAAATCTTTTTCTAAAATGTAGAAATAAAAAAATTTGCTTTAAAACTGGAAGTCAGAAACCAGTAATAAAATTTGCTTTTATCTTAGAGCTTAGATTATAATGATTTAATTGTTGAAATAATAATCTCAAAGAATAATGAAAAAATCAAGAAAAAAGATGTATTAAAATTTTATTTTATTTATTATATGAATTTAATTGTTGAAATAATGATCTCACATAATAAAAAATCAAGAAAAGAATTTATTAAAATTTTATCGAAGAAAGACATATATTACATATTTTAATTTTTTTTATATTTTCTAAAATTAATTGTTGCTAAAAGAACTTGTTACTTTCCCTGGGGCAAAGCTCACCTTAATCTGACAAGCAGCTGCATGCACCGCCTGTTTGCCATTGAGTGCGGCACGATTGTCCAATGTGCCCCCAGATGTGTTGTTGTTGTTGTTGCTAGTTGTTGTATTGCTCGTGTTGTTGTTGTTGTTGTTGGCACTGGCACCGCTGCTGCTGTTGCTGTTGCTGCTGCTGCTGTTAATGTTGCTGCTATTTGCTGGTGAGTTTTCAATATAGGTTTCAATTTGTAGACGAAAGGGGACACCCTTTTCACCACCGTGCTTCTTGGGCGTGAACTCTGTTGAAATGCAATTGACCTTGACGTAGACGCCGACCTCTTTAAATGGATCCCAAAAGATCTCCACCGTGTTCGATGCACTCGAATTCAATGGCTGCGACACGTGGCACAAACCATACGATAATGGCACATCCACCTCAATGATGCGATCACCAGGCCGCGATGCTTGCCATTGTTGCATCTGTTCGCGTTCCATGAACTGCAATCGTCGCTCATGGAAACAGATTTTGATAACGCTCTAAAAAAAACATAAAAACAAACACATAATTGTCAACTAACAGTTTACCATCAAAAAATGTATACAAATATTATTTGATTACTCTTGTCCGAGTTGGCAACATGAGGCAATATGGCGCATGCGCATGCCTCAAGTTGTTTTGCGTATAAATTAAGTTTAATTGGGGCATATTAAAATCAATTAACGAGCATCGCACACCACTTTAATAATTCAGTATAGACCTATATATTCTCAACGAGTACAGCCCATAGTCTTAATAGAAACAACCATAACCATAACTCTGTCAATTTAAACTCAATTTTTTTCCATTTTTCTTTTTCCCTTTTTTTTTTTTTGGCAAATTGGTTTGAACTCAACGCATGAGATAAGCAAAAAAATGTAAAAAAAAAAATGGAGTTTTACTCACCTTTAAAATCTTATCGCGGTAGAATGATAAATCACCAATTTTCTTCAATTTGATCTCATAGCTTTGGCCCTGATTCAGATAAGTCAAAGTTTCCTCGTTGTTCTTTGTAGCAATTGAGGTGGCCGCTGCCAAAATGTACTGAAATCTGCAAAGATATCAATAACATATATAATGAAATAATTGAATAAGAAAAGATTTACTAGATGAAATAATATCGAATGGAAATAAGAAATATATATATTTTTTTATTATTTATTTCAATCTCATTTCCATTACAACTATAAATGAAAATAAAGAAACCAATAAAAAAAAATGTATACAAAGAAAATCTCAAACTAAAAAGATCGTTTTTAAGCCACATTTAAACTACGTCCCCTAAATACCTAATATATAACAAATATTTAAAATGGATAAAATCGACTCATACAAAACATACTTCATAAAAAACTGGGTACGCCCCCATTTGATATATAAATATAAAAATTCAATCTGTCTGGCGATTGGCATTCTAGCAAAGATATTTTTAAATTTCGATACTGTGAAATGGAGCTCAAAACATTATTCTCTGAATTCTTCATTTTATAATAAACTGCATATAATATAATATTTATATATCCGTAGATATTAACATAGAGGGTCTAACATAATTGACATTATATATACCTTTTTGTTTCACCCCATCAGATTGATTATATATAATTATCAAAGCTCTACATAAAATATTCTTGCGATTGATTTACACTTTTCTTTCGTACAAAATTTAATTAGCTAAACATAATTAAAACTGAATTTTATTCTTCCAGCCGCACAAAGAGAGTTAATTAAAGTGTGACAGATTTAAGATAAAAAATATTTCCCACTCAATATGCATGGCACATGAGATCTTCTTACTTGTGGTCCTCGGCATGTGATGCACCAGTGGATGAGCTTGGCTCAATTTTGGCCGCTTCGACAGCGCTCACCTGCTGCTGCAGCTCAGAGCGTGCTGCAAAGATAAATGGATGCAGTTTTTTTTGGAATGTAATGTATCCAAATGTAGATGCTTTACTTACGCGCCAGGGCATAACCCTCGTTGCCAGACGCAGCTATGGTTTTGTCAGTTGCAGCTGCATTCAGTTCAAATTCCGCTGAGGCTGGCGAGCCTTGGGGTGAGCCACAGCCGCATATGATACCGGAGTTCAACTCATGCTTGCCACCGCTTTCGCTGCTACTGCTGCCACCAGCTGTTCCTGTTCCTGTTCCTGATCTAGAGCCAACCGCTTCCTGGGATTGCGCCAAGCGTTGTGGTGAATGATTAGCGTCGCCCAATGGCGATTTGTCGATCTTCCCAATATTGTGCACTGGCCCCGCAGAGCTGCTGTCCAAGGGTAGCTTTGTAGTCGGTTTTAGCTGCTCCGTTTGCGGCTCCTGTTTTAGTGCCGTTATGCCCGGTGAGAAGGCCAAAAAGTTTTCACTGCAAAAATAGTTTCAGCATTAGCACCCGAAAGCTGTTCCCTCCCCCCTTTACCCTTCACATCTTCACTCACTTGTTCAAATATGAGTTGCTATTAAAATCGGCGTTCAGATCGAAGCCAATATCGTCGCTCCAACTGCTGCGACCTGTAAGTAAACCCCAGAGAAATTGAGAGCGAATACAAATTTGTGTTTATTTATTTAATTTTACACCTGTCGCTAATCACTCATCTCCACAACTATTAATAATATGCATATATGTATAGTCTGCTTAGTGCTATTACTTATAAATTTTGATTGCTATCGGCAGCAAATATTTGTATATTTCATTCAGTATGACGTCAATTGATTTTATACATATTAATTTTTATCAAGAGTGCTCCAAAAGCGTCAGTTACTGGTAAATTTAAGATTAAAATATAAATACATACTTAAAAATAAATAAATAAATAAAATAATAAATAAATAAAATAATAAATAAATAATAAAAATAATAATAATAATTTAAAATAAACGTTAAGATTCATAAAAAATGATCAAAATGAAAAAATTCCCCAAGCTCTTACAGCATATTACAAATGACGATTGATGACTTATTTATTTGGTTACTGTATAAAAAGGAAATTCGCACATCTCGTTTATTAAAAAGTTTCTTTTCCACCCTAACCATATAATTCAATATAAACTTTGACTTATGTAATGGATGAGTTTCATAAGAAAAGATTTACTAGATGAAATAATGTAGAATGGAATTAAGAAATATATTTTTTATTACACATTTCAATCTTATTTTAGACAGCTATAAATGAGAATAAAGAAATCAATTAAAAATATTCAGAGAGAAAATCTTAAGCTAAAAAGATAGTTGTTAAGCCATGGACAATATATAAACTATTTCGACAATATATAAACTGTACGACTTATTTCGTACTCGTGTCTAAACATTATAATTATAATTCGTTACTATTACACACTAGATTTATTTTACGTTAATCAATTTACTAGCGAGCCTAACAATAAAAAATAATACAAAAAGCAATACATTATTCGTTGTAATTACGAGCTATGAATAATATTATTTATGAAAGCTTATAAAGCCTAAAGCTAATGATTTGTCAGAAAAATATCTTTTTGCAATTTTAGTAATGGAAATACTGGCTATGAATATATTTGATTATCCACACGACTTGCATATAAGGGAAATTGTTTAACTCTAATTGTTTACATATACAAATTCGAAAGCAAAACCCGAAGCCATCTGAATAATAGAAATTAAGGCTGGGCGAGGCGCTTTAGAATAAAAAAAACAAAATCCATTAAACGGCTAAGATTACATAAACTAAATGTGAATACTGTAAAATGTGTAAATAATCAAAATGGTCTTAATTATTATTTGCTTTTCGTTAAAGATCATTAAAAATAATTGCTAAAACTTTTGTTAAAATCAAATTAAATACTGCGCGAAAGTTTTTCACAATTTTTCAAAACAAAATTGTTTTATTTGCCGGATCTACAAAACATCAACCGTTTTGTGGCCTTATCTGGGCTCGGTTGACGAATGTGTTTCAAGTTTCGTGATAAGTCTTCGAGAGTACTGCGATAGGGCCGACATTACTCTGTGTGTTAGCAGCGTATTTTTATTTTTTTTTTAAAGAGTTAAAATTATATGGCTCTATATCTCTCTCTGCCTTGAGGTAGTGGTAGCTTTAGTGGGATCTGTAATTAGGCCAATGGCAATTGTTGTTGATGCGATCTACTATCTTTTAGACAGTATATTTCGGGAAATATTGATATCAAGTAGAAAGAGTCAAACAAATAATCAAATTGCTCTCAAAACTAAACATTTGCTAATGTCAGATTTTCGGAGCACGTGGTTCTTAAAAACTGGAGACACCAAATTTGATAGCTAGATTTTAGGTAACATCCTTCCAAGATAAAGATATACATGTGTAATCTTATAGTAAAGATTTAGTGGAATTTGATTGTGGAATTACAGCACCTTAAATTTTAAAAACCTCCGAATATACTTCTTAGTTTTGTGTTTATAGTTTGATTTTATAATTGTTAAATCACGATCTGGGCAAAAGACAATAACAATCATTTTTACGATCATCACACACACACACACACACACACATACGAATATGGGATATTTAATAATTAGCAAATGCCTTTTTGTTTTTAAATATAATTAACACATTTGCCGCTGCATCGAGTTTGGTACAGCTTCATATTATATTCAAAAATAATAAGCTCAAGTCTTAAGACCTCATAGGATTGTGGACCATTTCATTCTGATGTCATTTATTCGTATACCCACCCGCTAATTAAGATATAAAAACGTAAATACTCAAAACAAGTTTTCAATTGTTGTTCATTTTTGGCCCACAGACTTTGAGTCTGAGTAAGTATAAAAGCAAATAAATCATACTTTTTTGAATGCCACATTTCTAGTGGGATTCCCCTTATCGTCAAATTTAGTAATGCAACTTAAACGAAAATTTAGATTTTGTAATACTGAATTTGGCTGAAAAAGAATAATATCAAAACATCACTCTGGATGTCAAATTAATGAAACGAATATATCCCAAGGTCTTACTAAATAATACAAATTATTTTCGCTGATTTTTTCTAATTGTGTCATAGGAATTTTAGTACACTACTAATAATTGTTAAATAATAATAATAATAATAATAATTAATAATTGTCAAAGTTGAATTTACTTGATATAATTTTTGGAATATATTATATTAAAATTGATCTTAATTATAAATATTAGTTAAGTAACAAAGACAAATTCTATAATAAAAAAAAAAACAAAATATTGGTTTTTAAAACCCTTTTTTATGGTCTCTTTAGTTTTCAACAAATAAATATTTCTATCAATTTGTAGATTATCTATGCAGTGTAAATGTATTACCAAAATGCAAATAAAACCAGTTAAAAACCTGAATCAGTTTCTGGGTTAGCTGCTTAGTTTTGTAATATATTTAAATAATATGCTTTCTTACCTGAATGCTTTTCACGTTTGTGTTTATCTTTCTCCAGATGTGCCACCTTATTGGGTATGTCGCCCGATTGTGTTGTCGGCGAATTTTCACTTTGGCCAATATCCAATGAGTCCCAATCCATTCGTCTTTTGCGTGAACCACTCTCCGAGTAAATTGTCCGTACGTCGATAATATGCGGTCCTGGTGAATCCTTGCACTGTGCGTCTGCAGTATCGAGTCGAAAACGAGTCGATTAGCCATAAACGAAAGCGATATCGATTTCTTTTGATGGTTGGATGAGTGGAATGAATTCAATGATTCTTGTGTTGATGAGTTACATTAATGGAAATGGAAGTATCAATAATATTCTTCCTTACCTGTCCAAGATTCCTCAGAGGTCGGTGGTGAGTCAACAAAGTTAATCACTTGCTCATAGTCCGATCCAATATGCTGATGATGATAGCCGCTCATGAAATGACGATTTTGAACCTACGCAAAGCAATGGAAATTATGAAATCACTTAAAGCTATCGCAACTAAGAACCCTGTCTCTAGGAGACTTTTCAAGTACTCAATCTGCGATTTGCTTTCCGAAAACTGAATGTTTTTGAATCGTGAAGCATGATGTTGTTCGAGAGTCGCCCGCCAAACGAGGTATTGCCTCAGACGGGCGCACATTATCACTCAATTCTACCTAAAATGCTATAGGGGTCCTAAACCTTGCTGATAATAATACAGACACTTGTGAGAATTGCTATGCCTATCAATTGTGCTCAGTTCCATGTGTGTGTCTGTTTAAGTGTGTGTTTTGTCTACATTGTACATCATCTTTCATGCGTTGAGTTTTATATTTTTTTTTTGTATGAGAGTAAAGAAAAATCTCTATAATCGATTCATTGCAGTATTGTATAAGTACACTTAGAAAAAAAAACACAATGAAAACGGGAAATATTATTAAATATTTCTTAAAATTTGAAATATATAAAAATGCCAATAAATATTTTTATTTTCGTTTTCTTCATAAAATTCATAAACGAATATTTGTAAACTATCTAAAATGTTTTTAATGTGAAATCTTAAATTTCATAGGTTTAGCAATAATAAAAGCAACAACATGTAATTTATGTATTATGTTTACACACTGCAATGTAGCAAACTTTTTTCTAAACTCGAAATATAATAAGGGAGACTTTTTTTCTGAGTGTTTGTTTTTTGTATAAGTTCGAGGTGTTGAGATTTGATTTGCTACGCCACTACATCTCTGTATGTGGATTTTATTTCAATTTATTGCGTTCTCAAAAGATAAGAGAGAACAGTGTAAACAAATGCCACAAGTGGCAGGCAACCTGTCGAATGTGTTGGAGTGTAAAGAAAGTCGACAGATTGAAGTCATTTCTGAAAGCATCCATTTCTTTCTCGAAATGGTAGTCAGGGGTTATCTAAATTCTGATAAGTAGATTTAGTTACTTAACATTTTATTAGTCATTACTAAGTATAAAGTGCACATTTATTATATTTTTTATTTTTATATTTTATATTAAAAATTAATGTTTTGAAATATTTGAAAACTCATTAGTTTTTTCATGTCAGCTACTCTTAATTAAATATAATAATCTTCATATTTATACAAGTGTTGCTAAGCACACAAATATTACAGTTATTGTTTGACTTTTAATGTTATGCGAATACAAAAGCACTTTTAAAGCAATTTACTTTCAACTCTACTTTTTCTAAAAATAATATCGGAGTTTTACAACTTGAAAATGTGATGAGCTTACCTGATTTAAATGTTCTCCGTTGTTGTTATTATTGTTGATGCTACCGTTATTATCGTTATCGTTACTGTTATTATTATTATTGTTATTCTGGTACTGATTTTGGTTTCGACTCAAATTGTTATTAAATTCCATTTGGTCGAAATCGTTGAAAATGCTCAAATCCAATTTCGTTGATATGTGTGATATTTGATAATGTTGTTGTTGTTGTGATGGAAAATAAAGCTGTTGTTGCTGTTGTTGTTGATGTTGCGGATGTTGATTTTCTTGTTGATGTTGTTGTTGTTGTAATGAATATTGTGGATCAAATAAGCTTTTTATATCCAAAAGGCCGGAACTTTGCGATAAAAACGAAAGCGCCATTCGATATGAAAACAAATTACTATTTAAATTCCACGCGCCTTTTTTTGTTACAAGATATTATTATATTATTTGATTTTATTTACTTGTCTATTGATATATTGATGTCCACAATAACTGTAAAATGCACACTTCCTAACGAGACACGATGTTTTCCAGGGTATCATCCACGATATATTGTCCAGTTTTTCCTTTCTGGCTCCTTATAAATTTTGTTTTTGTATGGATTTCGTTGTTAAAACAACAAATAATAAATTTCGATTTATATTTAAAGTATATTTGTATTTTATATAAACATTTTGTAGTTTTTTTTTATGACAACGAAGAAATATATTACACTTTTTTTTTGTGATTTTTTGTTTTTTTTTTTTCTTAGAACAGTACTTTGGTATTGTATAACAACTAACAACCAAATAATCTATAGTATTTATTTTGCTTTAACAATTTTCACAGCTATATTTTTATATATGGTTTTTCTTTTGAATTGGTAAAAAAAATTTGTTGTGCGTTCTTCGGGCGGGGGACGGCGCGATCTTTGATCAATTAAAAGAGTACAAAAAACGAATTATATAGTTTCTTGATACCGGTGGTCTCACGCTGACGATGGCTTCGAAGTAGGGTGTTTTCAATTTTTAACAGCATCTTGTTTCGCAGATACATATAGCTCGATTGCGACGGATATTCATTGGACATGCGTTGCAGCCGGATTACAGATTTCTCCATTTATCGATAAGTTGCGCTTTACTCTCGGGGGATGATGGAAAGTAGAAATGTGCTTATTTTCCGCCTGTTGCTCCGTTTTTCTTCTCCTGCTCCCTTTCTTTATGGACGTGATTTGCTGTTTGAGTTTTTAGACGTCAGACAATTCCGGACATTCTAGCGATATGCCGTGGGGAGGGTTTCTTTCACACGATTTGCTTTTTGGATCCTTTTTTTAGCAAAGGTGAGCTTTGTTTATGTTTATGGTGAACACTTTATGTTTTTTGACATTCTCTTTTGGGCGGGGTTAACCAGATGGTTTGGCACTTGTGCGACTCTGTTAATATTTTCACTTCTTTATTTTTGAGTTATTGATAGATAGATTGGTTGGTTTTTTTATTGGACACTGTCAGAAGATAGACATTATTGCCGTTAGTTCGTCAAGTAGTTCGCAGAGTTCTCGAAATGTATAAATTTCACAGTGAAATATACCATTTGATTTACACTATTGTTTATTGTCACTTTATTTATGTTTGTATTTCTTTTTTTAGCAGCACTGAGGCACAACTATTCCAGACGCGCTTCTGTTTTACTCTATTTTCTGTCCAAATCGTTGAGGAGCTTTGGCAACAATATTTTTACCCACTGATTAAATTTTAATCGCTGCTCACATAGGCGACAGAGACAGAGAGAGTAATACAGCTTTCGATGTATGTGTGTTACTTGTAGACGCTGTTCCCTGCGTGGCTGTGTTGTCCGCGTGTGCAGCAAACTGATAAAGTTTGAAAAGCCTTGTTCACGTTTTTGTGTCGTTTATTTCTCTTATATACGTGTGTGTGTGTGAGAGAGTTTAGTTATATTTGTTATATATTAATGTGTGAATTGTTATATGCTAGTATAAAGTTTTTTTTTATTAGAGCCTTTTACTGTAGCAGTTCAGTTTTAATTTCGAAACGGGCTTTTGAGCTATGACGCTAATTATTTAAATCAACAATCGAAATGAGTTTATTGTTTAAGTTGTTTACTTTGTCGACCGCCGAATATATATATAATTAATTTATGCTATTTTTGTTGTTGATTATTTTGCTTGATGCCAATTCGTATCCTTTATTTATTATTTTTTTTTTTTGCGATAATTTATCCGCTATAGAAGCACTTTTAGACCGGCGAAGCAAGGCTTCGAAAAGCCCAAAGAGACGAGCATTTTTCGTGCGGCCAGAATTTTGGTCGAGCGCCAACCAACACGGACACGAGGCTAAAATATCAATGAGTTACACGAATATTAGCTGTTAGCGGGAAACTACGGTTTACAGTTTCAACTTTTCTGTTTCCGAATTCAACGCACCAAAAACCGAGCGAGCCGACGACGACAATGACGATTACGACGACAACAACGAGACGATCACAAATCGAAAAAAAAAAAACACACATACAACTTGTGACTACGACGGACACAGTACGATGAGAGAGATTGCGATTGCTGCTGCTGCGACAGTGACAGCGGCGACTGCTGCTACAGAGCTGATGCTGATTGAAGTCGATAATAGCTGCTAATTGCTGCGAATTCTCTGATGTAAGTTGGCTGGCTGCTGATACTGCTGCTGCTCTAATTGACAATCGTTGTGGTTGTTGTCATCTTAATAATAAAAGGGCTTTGCTGGGTTTGTTTTTGTTTCGTCTGCTGCTCAGCTGTTTTGCACGTTTTCTTATCTGTTGTTATTCTGATTACAACTGCAGCGACGTTGCTTTGTCTCTTTTGTTTTTGCCTTCTTCCTTTTTATCAAAATGCTTTACCAACACACTAGCGTCGTCTCGCTCGCACCCACGTGTTGCGCGCTTGGCTTTAAATGGCTCTTTCTGCGATTCACTGCGAGCGCCGCCAACGAGCGTCACAATAACAAATTAATTATTTCAAACAATGCTTATTTTTTTGCTCGATTTTGTGCTGCACTTGCAATTGAATTCAATTCAATCTTGTTACATATATGTCTAATCTAAGTATCTATATGTGTGTGCGAGTTTATTCGTGAGCTGTTCACTTAAAAGCTCTCAATAGCGGCCGTTTTTGCTGTTGTTATTGTTTTTGTTGCTGTCCGCACTTTTTCTGCGCGCGTCGATGACGTATTTTGGCACGCACTCTTATTGAAAGGCACTCTGTTCTTAGCCGCTTTGGGGTATTTTGTTCTATTTGATAAACATAAATTATTGCTGCCGATTGTTGTTATCGATGTTGTTTGTTGATTGACGACTTTGTTAGATTTTATTGTTTTTAAAACTGCCAAGAAAAAGCTATGTTTTAGCCGATGGAAGGGGACGTACTGATTTTGGTGAGCGAACAACACATGTTAATATAAATTAAAGCTCATGCTCAGCGCTTAACCAGCTGACTGACGTTTCACACTCTATTTCGCTCTCGCTGGCTGAAGAAGTAAGAGAATGGGACAGGCACACAAAGAAATGATGATAATGCCATGCGTATTCAAATACCAGCTGGAAAATACAGTTGACAACAAAAACAAAACACTGGAACCTGTCGCTCACAATACAAACTATTATCAAATGGGCTCAACCATTGAACGTTATTGCACTAAAGAGCAGCAACTAACTAACTAAGAGCGGCGACTGCGCTGCACCTGCCATTGGATCAACGGGTTTGCTCTTAGCACCCATATAAAATATAAATCATTAGCAGTTAAGGGCCAATTTTATTTGAATCAGTGCCAAAGTTGGCCCAAAATATGACTTCGATCAAATGTTGCTGTAAGTGACTTAAATGTGTATTTAATTATCGTTAATTAATTCAAATTAATTTTTGACATTTAATAATTGCTGACTTCATTCATAATTTGTGTTAATTAAAAGTTTAATTAATACTTGGGAAAGTCACCAAAATTGTTTTTTAATCAATAAAAACAAAATGTTGTTAACTTTTTAATGCTTTCTCGTTGTTCATTTCATCAATTGATGGCAATGACAGCAGGCGAATTGAATATTTTTTCAATTGTTTTTGAATTGCCATCAATAGCAAGGTTTCAAGTGAAATTAATTAATTTTGCACAATGAAAGTCAAAGACGCAATTCGTTGTAATAAAATTGTATGTTTTCATAAATGGTACATTCGTTCAAATATATATTGATCAGAAATGTTTCAACAACCGGGGGGAAAAAATGTTTGCCTTTGGTCTTAATTAATATATCATGAAAATGAATTTTTAGTGGCATCAATTAGCGACTAACGAAAATATCATTTCCTAATTTAAAATTTATTAACAAAATTCTGGTCATTTTATTTACGGTTTTATAGTAATTCGCTAAACTTAATGTGTCAATTCAATAAATTAAATATTTGGAAAGACGCCTGTAAATTGTACACGTGAAGGAGGCTCGAACAATATGAATGAAAATATATTATATATTCTGAATTAATATAAGTTAATTAACATTATTCAACAACACGATTCTGTTGTCTAAATTAGCACATTTAGCAATAGCGAAATGCTTAACAGCTTTTGTCTCATTTTGCATTAAAATACTTTTATTTTACCTTAAATTGAATATACAATTTTTAATTCAACAAAATCTATATTTTCCTTTTTGTATTTTTTTTTTCTTTAGTTTGCATAAAAAAAATAATAATAATTTGAAATATATTCAGTTGCATATTTTTGATTGGGGCGCGCAAGCTGTCAATTGTGTGCTAACGCGCTTTACAACACTACAGAATCGATGGCAATTGCGATGGCTGCTAATATATCGATAACATGTACAACACAAATTTGCCGCAAAGCCAAAAACAACGCGTTGAGTAAAAAACGCTGAAATTATAATGGAATTATCGCCTCACAATCAAATCGAGGACAGAAAACCGACACTAACCGCCGACGGTCTGGTGCAAACATCAAATTCACCCTTTGAGCCAACAGCAGCACCAACTACAACAAACACACAAACAGTAACAACAACAGTCTCGCAGGAGACACAAACATCAAACGGCATCGGAATCGGAATCGGCGGCTCTCTGACAGTTGACCAGCTGGACATCGAAATTCTGCCGATCATATATGATATTGTACGCTGGTAAGTGTTGCTCAGTGTCATTATTGTTGACAACAGGTGTATGCGTGTGTATGTAGCATAAACTGCCAAAAAAAAATATACTAAGTGTTGACAACAAAAGAAAATTTACGAAACTGCTCAGATGTGCTTATATAAGAAACAATGCTTATTTCCCTTTCTTTGTTTTGGCTTACAGCGTAGAAAAAGATCCGCTAGAGAATACAGTTAAGCTGCGTGAATCACAGGACTGCAATCACAAGGTGAATGGCATAAAAAAGTAGAATTGTTGTTGATTTGTTGCCACATTTAATTGCAACTTTTTACGCAGATCTTCGAGCTGCAGAAACGCTTTGAATCGGCGCGCGAGCAAATTAAACAGCTGCCGGGCATCGATTACAACAGGGAGGAGCAACTGCAGCGATTGGAACTGTTGCGCAGCCAGCTGGAGCTCAAACAGCAACTGATACGCAAATACAAGGATACGGAATTTTAGGATGGTGCTGCGACTACTGATGCGTTATTTGGCCAACAATGAGCAGCTGATTCAGCGCATGGCCGACAGCTATCCGATGCGACGCGCTGCCCAACTGGTCGTCTCCCTCATGTATCGCACCAAAGACATTGCCAGAGAACGCGGTCTCCACGAGATGAGCCCCGAGAGATTCAAGTGAGTCCACAATTAATTGCCCACTTTTCCATTGAGATGTTATTTGGTTTCTCTGTTTTTTTTTTGCAGATCCTTTATGAATATGTTCAAGACCAATGTCAGGGAGGAGATAGAAGGCATCAAAAAGGAGCTGAAGAATACAAAAAAATAATAACTAAATTAATTATCTACATGTAGCCAAGACTTTAGGAACATAAACCAAATTTAGCAAGTAATGCTGACATGATGAACCCAATTTTTTTTATTTTAAAATTCATAAAAAATTTAATGATTTAAATTTAACATATTCTGCTTAGTAGCATAAAATGTCGACTAAATATTTAACAGTTTTTAACATTCCACATTTGAGTTTTGAAAGTAACAGCTTAGTTGGTAAAGTTTTGATTGCTTAGAGTCGAGTTTTTCATTAAGTATAATAAGGTTTGCAAATATCCAGAATAGCTTCAATTTGATTTAACTTTGATGTCACAAATTGAATACAAATTGCGGTGCATGAAGACAACTTTACTCCCAAAAAATGCAGGATCAAAAATAATTGATAAAAACAGAAAAAAAATCCTTATGGGCTTCTGTCTAAGCATCTCAATACGGTGGCAAGCCCGACTAGAAGGTGTCCATTATCGATGTTGCATAAATTTGTAAATTGCAATATTCCTCAACTGATTTCATCAGACTAGTTTGCATTACTACTAGAAAACTTTAAAACAATCGTTGGCAATCCAAACATGGAATTAATCTTCCGACTTTAATGCATTAAAATAAATTTATTTGCCTTTTATTAAAATACTCACAATTACAAAACTTTGAATAAAAATTAATTTTGAGTTTGTTGTAATTTGAAACGCAGTTGGTCAGTTTAGAATATTTTTTTTCCTAATTTCAAACAACAAAAATAAAAGTAAATCTCCGTCTTACAAAACCTAGATTTTAATGGATGGAAATTATTATCGATTAATTAAAAAAATCAAGTTAAATTGGTTAAGCAGGAGAAACAGTTCAAAACCTGGAAACACTGGTATATCGAGTTGATTAAGATGGTTTTTCTTGTACAAATTGAATTTATTTTATTTTATCAAATATATATATTTTTACTTTAATGTATAAATAGAAAACTCGTAGATCAGGTCACATATATTTATTTTTAAGATATACTGTAGAATCAATATAGACTCGAAGATTACAATTTCATCTTTATTTCATTGCTCCTATGTGATTTGGATATGGTCGAACTAGAGAATTTGGTAAAGATATCTTATAAAACAAAGATTTCATTAAACTCTAGATATAGATGTTCATAATAATATATCAGATCGTATTCTATTTTATGCCTCTCAAATGTGTCGAGTAACAATCTGGCCCAGAATGCATTTTAGTTCGAGGATTTTTTAAATTAAACATTTTTGGTGTACATTTTTTTTTTAGTTTTTAAAACTGTATATTTATTATGCAACTTAAATACGTTTCAACGTCAAAAATTATACACATCATGTGGCAATGTGTATGAAAAAAAGAAGTAGCCAATTTAAATGTATCTTCAAGTTGTACGAGATGATCAGAAAGATAAACAAATTCAATTTGGTTGACTCTATCACTAAACATGGACGAAAGAAATCAAAAAACATTTATTCATTTTACAAATTTTTTACACACGCATAATTTTCACAGCGTTCAGCGTCGTTCATCGCGAGTATTCACTGTATCAAAATATGAATTTCCCATTTAAACTGCTGTTTGTCTCACATTCCTAGCACAACCGTTTCGCCAAATACTTGGGAGGAGCTTGATCTTAACAACTAACAGATGATTCTTTGTTTTCAAACACACACAAAATGCATTTTGGAACAAATCGTGTTATAAAATACAAGTATAAATTTCTAGGTCGGCGATGGCTCCACCATCGGCGTGGCATCCACGAGGGCGCTGCTGCTGTTGCCGTTGAGGGGCAGCGCTGCTGCTGATTGCACGCGATTGTTGCGTTTCCGCTTGCCACCGCGCCGGCTGCCCTCGCGTCGCTCGCCGTTTTGTGGCTTCTGATCCTCGCCAGCCGCATCCTTACTGCTGCAGCCGGCCGCTTGCGAGGATGCTGATGAGGAACCCTGGCCATGGTGGCGCTGCTGATTGTTGCTGCTGTTGCTGCCGTTGTTCCCATTGTGGGCACGCGACTGCATCTTGGCCGGCTTGGGTCGATATGGTGAAGCGGCTGCATGTGGCATCGGCTGCAATATGTTGCCCACCGCCTTGGTGCGCCCCTCGCGAAAGACCAGGCGCTGTCCGGCGCGGATATACTCCGGCTGCTTGATGAACCGGAATTTGACGCGCGCCTTGTCGCCGGTGCGTAAACAGTCGCAGGACATGCGCACAATTGACGCCGTTTGCCTGATGCTGCCGCAGTGCACCATAGCTTGGTAGCGAGCCGAGATCGTTGTCGGATGATGCAGCACCAGGATTTCGCCCTCAAACTCCCAGCAGGCCTGCGGCTTCAGTTCGGGTGATACCATCACCATGCCCTTGCGCAAATACGTCCGCTTTATTTTCTTCAGTGCAAAACTGGCCGTTTGGCCGCAACGCACCCGCTCCACATTCATCCGCTTGCGATGGATGCTCTTGATGGTGATGGGCACAAAGTTGCCCACCGCATTCGGGCCGAGCATGAGGACATCGTTCAGTTTTATGGTGCCCTGCAGACAGGTGCCGGAGACGACGGTGCCGACGCCCGGCACTGAATACACATCATCGATTTGGAATTCGGCTGGCAGATTCTCGGAGCCGGCCATGCGAGTGCTCAAGAGGTTGAGGAACATCTTGAGCAGCTCCAGATTATCGCCGTTCACATTCGACACCTGGAATATGGGACAGAGGCGTTCGCTGACAAAATTCGTGGCGCTAAGCACCACATCGTCCTGGCTGCGCACCACCACCGGCACCTTGCGGCACCCCTGCGATTTGAGCATCTTAAAGAGCAGCTTCATATTATCCTGCAGCACATTCGGTGGACACATGTCGATCTTGGTGACGACCACAAAAACGGGCACGGCCAACGCCAAAGCCAGCCCGAGATGCTCTTTCGTCATCCCAATAATGCCCGCATTCGCGCCAATCTACAAGAACACACATCCATAACTATTTATATGGGATTCAGTGGATTTACTCACCATTAGCATGCCAAAGTCAGGCGCATGCCCCGTCATGCCGAACACGGTTGTTTTCAGGTAGCGCTCGTGCCCCGCCAGATCTATGAACGTTATCACCTTGGCGGACTTCTCGCATATCTTCACCCAGTCGAGGTGGCCGTGATCCGGTTTATTGACAACGTTGCCGACGCCATCGAAGCCGAGTATGTCGTTGCCCACGGAACTGGTGCGGCCGCTCTCAATTTCGTGCTTGTGCCGAAAGAGGCGCTGTCTCGCATGGCCACGCCCATTGTCCAGTTCGCCGTGTGTCAGCACGCCCAGCAGCGTCGACTTACCAGCATCCACATTGCCAACGACCGCAACGCTGCGAGAGAACGAATAGTTAATCACTGTTGCAGTGCATCCACATCCATCTACTCACCGGATCTCCATGAAGTCCGCGGTGTCTATGTGCTTGCGGATTAGAAACTGAGCCGTTTTGCCCTTCTCGACGGGTCGCTCGCGCAGATTGACCAGGTCCGCATCCATGTCAGCGGCCAGCTGCCCCAATGTCTCCACAGATGCCTCAAACTCCTCCGCATTCAGGCCGCTATCTCTGCCATCTGTCATGAAAACATTAACAAAAATTTATATTTGATGCACAAAAATCCAAGGAGTCTTTATGCTTAGTTTTATCCAGTATAAACATCTATTTTTAATAGAATATAAATAAGATCCTATTATGCAAATTGAGTGATCCTATTTTTTTTTATTTAATATATCTACTTCAAAATATTTACACTAAAAAGTAAAACCTACGAGAATTTCAAGAAGTATTAAAACTAATCAGAAAAATTAAATGTAATTTTTCCAATTGGGAATGCAGCTATTTGAAATTATGATGAAAATAGTAATAGAAATACTGCGAAATACTACAGCTACAAACATATTAAATGTTTCTTCAAATCAATTTCAAATTAATAATTTAAATAATTAAAAAGAAAATGTTGTTTCTATGTAAAAAATTTAAGCTACTTGCAATTTGAGATCGATTATTGAACTAATCTTCCCACACATTTAATTTTATATTCAGAATTTAAGAGCCAACTGCAAATACTGCTATAACTATAGAATTACTGAACTCTTACCTTCACCCACTCCAATTTCGTAGATTGTCTCGCCGCAGCTGTCCGCGATGCGATCGAGGAGGCGCCGCTTGAGCAGCTGCCTCTGATCGTCTGTGGGTTGGACGAGGACGTCCTTGCCACGGATGCTGGAGTAGTCGATGATCAGCTGCTGATGCTGCTGCATCTGTTGCGTGGGCAGCCCGTCGACAGTGAAAATGTTGCTGCGTGCGCTCTTAATGCCCACGCCCACATTGATAGGCGTTGCGCTCTGCATATTGTTCATATTTGCGGTAGTCTATCTAAATTTGGGCAATATTTATATCCTTGGAATCATTGCCCTTCTGTGTGTGTTAGCGAACGTGCAGGATGTTTCTATGGCAGTGAACGAAAAACAATAGTGAACATTAATAAACACTAGACTTGAGCATACTTTAGAGTTGAAATCTAACCTATCCCACGCCTATTTGTCTTAGTTGAGCTCTAATCGAAGTTTGCTTAGTTCTCATTTCGCTCACGAAAGAAGAGGATCAACGCGTGAGACGCCGCTTTTATAGCAGGGACTGATGAAATCACATTCACTGACTGATGAAATACGTGCAAAACATTGCACACTTCCAGAAACAAAGAGAGAGAGAGATAGAGATAGGTGACTTCAAGTAATTTTTAACTCCAATTGCATTCGTACACGAAACAGCCGTTGCGGTTCATATGATGATGCTGCCGCAGCAAGAACCAGCACTTGGGCAACAGCTGATACGAAATTAAGATTGTTGCCCACCAGATGGAAATTTCTGTGTACTTTGTGCAAAGTACCGCAATTTGGCATAGATGCTTTGCATTTTGTTTTGTTTTATTTTTTGCTGATTTTATGTAAGCCATTTTTGTTGACGTACACAAAGAGCTCAAAAAGGGATGTTGGTATTGTTGCACTTTGTTTGTTGGCATTTCAAAACAAAATTCTAAAGCAAATGTATTTTTAGCGCCCACACGCACACAAATGCACACATATAGTATATGTGTGTGTGATTTGCATATTTCGACAAATCCAAAACACAACAAATATTAGGCAAGGCATTTTAGTTTTGCCGTTGTTTTGAAAATTAGCGAGTAATTGAATAACAGCCCGGAAATCAGTATGATGACTATTGAATTTAATTGCGTTTTGCACATATAATTTTAGTAAAATTTCAATTGCAATTAAAAGTGAAAGGGTTGTTTTGATATTGAAATTGACTCCTGTTGCAGCAACAGCCCTCGGACACCGAATATTTGAGATATGCGGCTACTTACAGTGCTACCGACGTATGCTTTTTATTGCTGTTTGTGTGTTTGCACTATGCACATTGAATTTGTTTGAGCTGCACTCACTATTAGTACATACAAATGTACATAATTAGTAAATGCCTCCGAGATATGTCTCTGACTTTTTGCAAGCCACGTAAAATGACGTTGTGTTGCCAGCTTGTCGGACTGCATAGTGGCAACGTTGCGCATCAATTATCGATAGCAATTCGGCCCATTGTTTTCGAATTGAGCGGCACATTTTAATATGATAAAAAGGGGAAGTGGAAATGGTTTGGCAGCCAACGAAAAACAGCGAAAATTAAAATGGTTTTAAGTCGTCATACAAATGTTTTAAGCAATTTTCCCTGCATATACTTAAGAATTTTTTTTAGCATTTACTGTGTAATTTTTTCACTGGCAAAGTTTGATTAGCAAACTAACCCCAATAAATTATACTAGAAACTTCGTAGCAGAATATTTTAAATTGTTTTTGGAACATGACTCATTGCAAGTATGTACCATACACATTTTATTATTTTTACGTACATGATTCCCTGATAACATGTATTTATTTCGAAGCGCCTTCATTTGTATTAAAGAGCAACACAACGCAATGCTTTAATAAAATGACTTCACTGGCTTTAAGATGCAGTTGATTAAACTTCCAAACAGCTGGTCGCAGCTTAATACCGAAATTTCAATGTCAACAAGTTTCTTTTCTGTCTCTGCCTCGTGCTTCTGCTTTTCTCCGCACTTCTCTCTTGTTCTATAGACTCCAAAGGCGTTGCTAAGTATGACACACACACATATGCATAAGCCTTTACACAATAATGTATGCGTGCGTGCGTGTGCCGGCATAAAATAAGTTATGCAAGCCACAAATAAATGCTTACATCAAATGAATGAATGAATGTGTTGGTTGTTTTTTACAGTTCCTTTTAATGTGTATGATAGTCTAAAAAATAGTTTACAAATTATAAAAATGTTTTTAACAATTTTGGTTCAATTTCGGTTTGCATCCATTGTAATTTTCATCCAAAGAGTCTTGCTTCCAGCGGTTTGTTTTCCAATGTTACATATCAAAGATTGTTTTCCAGATCGGGCGAGAAATGAATAGGTTTTTAGTTGGCGGCGGGTTTGTGAAACGGTTATCAAATAAAACTCTTAGCAAGGCTTCTGCTTTCTTTATACATATTGTGTTCCTATGTATTCCATGTGCCGGCGTGGGAGGAGGAGTTGGAGGAAAGAAGAGTAATGCTTATGCTAAAAATATAGATTCAATACGTTCTCTCATCACAAAAGGTTGCTGCTGCTCCCGCGCACACAACTGGCAATGACTTATTCTGGAGTGTTTGTCTTTGTCGCATCACTTTGAATATACGTATATTGTGTGTGTGTATGTCTGGTGCATGCACTCATCATATACAATATTGGAAACGTAAAAACTGTAAAACTATGTATGTATGTGTGTATATATGAATGTTTGTTTTGTTTTGTGGGAGGCAAAAAACAAGAGAATGCGCTGAGCGTAAGTGTGTGTGTCTATTTGAATGTGAATTTAGTGGAAACGTGCTTTAATCGCATGGCAATACATAATGTATATATATATATATATATGTATATATTTGCTCTTGTTGTACATAATACCGCTTTAGCGCGCTTCCAGCTATAAACTAGTACTTTTCTTTTTTTAAGTTTTGGAAATACTCTTAATATATTAATATAGTTATTATATATTTTATGTTTGTTTTCTGTGTTTTGTTTCTTAGAGCTCACTTGGATGCCTTTATTTTTTATTTGTGTGTGTGTGTGTGTGTGTGTGTGACATGACCCCCAACTTGAAAGAAGAAGAAGAAGAAGTACTTGTATGTTTTCGTCAAATTGCTTCCCCTTTACTCCTATTCGTTCGATTTGTTTGTGTGTGTGTATGCTTTAAAAATGTATGTGTATGTGTTTTGGTTGTAGTTGTGGGTTTAGGCAGATGCCGCAACTTCACCAGATTTCTTGGCCTGCTCAGCGCTGGCACCGGCAATGGCGACCTCCTCAAAATTCTCGACCAGATCGGGGACATCATCCTCACCAGCATCCGCAGCTGCGGCAGCTGCGCCGCCGACGCCAGCAGCTGCAGCGCCACCAGCAGCACTGCTCTTGTTGGCAATTTCCGATGCGATCTTCTTCAGCTGATTAATGTCCTGGGGACCCAGCTGCGTCAAAATACCGGGCAGCATCTCGGAGATCGTCTTGTTCTCGCCATGGCCGGTGATAGCGAACGTGTTCGTTGGCAACGATGCCTGCGCCTTGGGGTTGTTGAAGTGGATGACGGTGCCGTCGTTCTTGATGATGTTCACCTCCTCGATGCCGGGTATGGTGTTCACCGACAGTTTCTTCAGCGACGACTGCAACTTCTTGTCATCGGTTGCGGGGGTAGAGTGGACAATCTTCTTCTTGCGGCGTGGGGTACCCTTGCCGCCAATGCGCACCTGCGCCTGCAACTTCTTCAGCTTCTCTGGATTCATCTGCAAGTTGATAGAGACGCACAAACGCGTTCGCAATTTGCAAATTAATATCTTGTTGTGTTGGTATTTGATATTAGATTTACTTTGATATTACTATTTAATTTAGCACAGATTTCAGCCCGAAAAAAAACACGTGCGCCCAGTTGTAGTCAAATGTCAAAAAGAAATCGCCATGATAAAAATTGCAAAGCTGTATGTATAACTGTTCGCAGTACTGTTAACAAACACTAAACTTTTCGTTTTCTATCGATACTTTGCAAAAATTACACTAAACATATTTAAAGGCTTGGTATTCTGCCATTCAGAGTATATATATATTATTTTATTAACTAGCAGTAAATATTATCCACATTTTCTAGTTGTTTTTTTCTATTGAAAATGTCCCACGATATAAAATCGACTATCGATATCGCACAGCTGTTATTTTGAACACTAAAAACAGAAGAGCTATTCAGTGTTGTGTTACGTATTGAGTACTTGGCAGTTCTGCTAACTGACGAGGAGCTAAGATTAGCGCAATCTCCATTCCAATAATAGATAAGATAACGCGCATTAATAAGTTTGATTAAACCATCTTAACTCGTTTAACGCTTAAACGCTGTAGCTGTGCTCCAACTATTGGCAACTGACACGTGTCGATGCATTAACGAGAGATAACAAACTGAGACGCAACTGCAACAAGTGTTTTATTAAATATTAAATTGTGTTTGAAGTACAAACGTGAGTCTGACATAAATTATGGACTCACTTCTCTCTTTTAAGATTTCTTGCATTTCTGGCAGGCACTGGATAATATCAGAGTTTTTAATCTCGACAGTATCGCAATGGATTTCTGGGAAATTTTCATTTTCTGTCTTATGACGTTTCTCGTGTTTAGCTGCTGCGGATACTGCTGCTCGACCAAGCGGCGTGGTGCGGTGCTTGCAAGTAAGTGCTGCCAATCGTATTATCTTCTATCTTTGTTCCCATGACTCATTTGGCAAGTAATGATGGTATATTTGTTCGTGGTGGGAAAGGAGAGCGGAAAGCTTGGGTCAAATGATATGATTTATAACTAATTCGTGTTTCTCTTCAATAACATCATGACTAACAATTGTTACGATAATATTTAAAGTTATTTATTGTGTATACAAAGTATTTGTTTTTGTTGGTTATGTTTTTTTTTTTCTGAATTTGTTAAACACGCTTTCGTAAACATTGTTTGTATGAATGATAATCGATAAGATTTCGGTAGGTTGGTGAAATGAAATTTACAATAATAATAATTAACTTTAGCTGAGTTCTCTCCGCCTTCGAAAACTTTTAATTTATTATTTGATTCTAATTTGTGAAATCAAAAATACAATTCATCTTTCCTTTTACTGAATACACAACAATAAATAAATATATATATATGCATAGGTAAATGACTAATAATTATTTTATTATCGTGTGTTATCTTATCTAATTGCTTTATTCCACTGACACCTGGTCGCCTGACCTCCGTAATAATTTTAATAGTCACATTCAAATGCTCTATGTTTTGAATTTAAATAATTTGATTGTTTCTGGGTAAAAATATTCCTACATTTATTTACCTCCATAATTGTTGTCTTCTTCAAGGGTTTACAAATTTTTCTATTTATATGAGTACTTTTCTGTTGAACTTGCACTATAAAGAGAGGCAAACTTAGGAAATTAAGGCAAAAAATTGTTTTATTTTATTTTATTTATGTGATATAAATTAAATATAAAAATAACTCAATTCTTGAAATCCTTCAATTCTTCTACTTTTGCAAAAAATTATGCTTTGATATTAAATACAGATTAACGTAAGGATAGTCTTTTTCTTTTCATACTTACCATAAAAATAGCTGAACATATTTCGATACCTGACATATTCCTCATACCCCAAATATTGTTGACCAGTTATATATTAAATTGTATGTGTAGAAAATGTGATTTTATTATCTATGCATTTTTGTGATAACCCTTTTCTTTTTTCTTTGAAAATGAGTAACACTTTTAATTCAAAATATGTGTAGAATTGCGTTCAGTTCAAGTGCAACTTCCGAACACTTAAAGAGAGGACGTTCCTCTTAAACTTCATCATGGTTTACGTTTACTGCTACATTTGGGTACCAATCGTTGTAGTGTTCTGTATTATTTTTTTAATAGCTATTTTGCGTATTATTAAAGTGCGTCAAATGCGGTTGCAGAACGCAACAGTTACCACAAGTGGTAAGTGAAGTCTATCTAAAATTGGCGCACAATAAAAGCACTTTCCCACTTATACTTTGTATTTAAATGATTATGTTTCTGTTTTTTGATAATTTATGGTATTTGCATTGCTCTTCAGATTATTATGCGTAATTGCTGACATTTGCAAATAAGTTGTTACTTTAAATTAAACTTTATTAACTATTGACATTATTTCATTGACTGTTTGACTTTGACGTCAGTCAATTTTTAAATCTTTACATTATAGAGTTTTACTAATAAATTGATTGGAATTATTTTAAAATATAACTCAAGTAAACATACATTAAAATGAAGTGTTATAATCTGCGGAAATGCGGAATGCGAATTGCCGGAAAGAAAAATGGCTAAAAATTGCCTTATTTCATGAAATTAAAGTGGATTTGGCAAATCATTAATTCTGCATAATAAATGTTGTAAAGTTAAGTAAAATTCATTTACCTAAATCGAAAGGTTGTGGCTTTCTAAAAACTATGATTTATTAAAAAAACATTAATTTCCATGTTAATTTTTGATATGTGCACGAAAAACGTTGAAATTAGCTATTTTGAAACTTACAATTCAAAAATAATACAAATTTAATTTTAGTAATCTTGGGTATCACATAAATACTAGTTCATAAATGGCGATTTTCAAAATTACAGTTAAATTTTTTTCTGTACATATTTAAACCTTAAACATATATTTAAAATGCAGTATTGGATTTTGTTCTCAATTTTGGGAATTCATTAAAGCTGATATCATAAAATCGGTAAATTTGTATGTATCTGACTTATGCATAGTCATTCAAGTTTACTTGACTTTTTATTATACAAAATTCTCTATAATAATGACTAACTGTTATAAAATACGCTCTTTTATAACCATATTGAGAGGTCTCCATTGCGATTTATTTGATTGTTTTTACCGCTGTCGTCACATTAGGTGTAATTTAATAATATTGTTCCAGTTGACGTCAGTAGACCCTACGGTATTCGGGATAGTATACATAAATAATGCTTATCGGTGGTCAAGACTTAATTAGTCGTGTGCAAATGGTAACAAAAAGAAATGCTAATATAATCGATCCAGAAATTAGCTGTTGTAAATTAAGAATCCACTTTAGTATTTTATGGTCTACTGAGTATTGCGTTAATCAATTCCTTTAAACCCTTGACGTCACAAAAATTTAGCTGGCTTTGCTATACCTTATCTGATAAATGCGAATTTGTTGGTTGTTAGTTTAAGCCAAGTTAGCAAAGCGAATGCTTTAAAGTTCGCGCAACAGACACGCATAGAATTTATTTACACATCACCTTTAAAGAAATGCACAACGCGTTAAAATAAATCCAAATCAATCGAATATATATTCTTCAATAAATATACACCTACGTCATATATACAATGGCGCACAACCCCACCGATAAGGATCTGGAAACCTCCACAATTGTTCTGCTCTGCTTATTTTTAGTCGCCTTTGCGACCACGCTGACGGTCATCCTAAGAAGCCTCATCAAAAAGAATAAAAATCAAAAATCCTACTCCCTCGACAATTGTTAGTTTAATTACCATCAATTCTAGTGTTAATGCAAATCATTATTTTTAAAACAAATTAAAAATATTAAGTAATTTCTTAACATTTTTGTATTTATCTAAATGTGGACGTGATTATGGAAAAGTATTAAATAATATTTTATTTCAAAATTAAATATTAAAAAAGTATATGTTGAGAACGTGTTAATGAGTGAAAAAACAATTTATTCGAAAACAGTGAACTTGTGCTTGAAAGAAAAACAAACAAGTAGTAAGAATACGGAATGAATTTCCAACTTTTGTGATTCTGGAATTTCTGATGTGATGTGTTATATTTCGCAATTAACTGACTTTTATCAATTTTACAGACATTTTAATACTTGAATGACTCGAATGCAAATTTAAAAGAGCATACAAATTTTTATAATAAATAAACTTTAGTTAAATAAATGCATTTAATACAATAAATTAAATATCATAACAATTACTTAACAACCATTTTTTTTTTATAAAGTTTTGTTTTTTCATGTATGGAAATTTAAATTTAAATTTAAGTTTTTTAACATAGTTTACACTGTAACTATAACTCAAAACTAAAATGAAACCTATCAGGAACAATATAATTAATTTTCACCCTGCGTTGTTTTTAAATTGGCTTGAATAACTGGTGTCTGGTGTATTTACAACTGAACAACTTGTAATTCACATCGAGTATCTGCTACATAATTGTAAATACTTTACTTTTTAAAGAAACTCAGTTCTCAATTGCAAAGGCTAAACTCTCCACATTCATATGATCTCATAATGACAAATGTGTAACTGGCATTTGGAAAACCGGCTTGAAAATAATTTTGCGTGAATGATTGCGGGTTTCCCCACAGCGGCAGTGATCTTGTTAATTTATTTATTACACTAACAAATGAATTTCACAAAACTAGAATCAGATATCGGAAAATGGCAATATAGTCTTCAAATGATTTACAAACGTATTTCGCGCTGTTGAAAAAAATATAACATAAAAGAATGTATCGAAAAAGAAGATTTTTAAATATTATAAAATGAATTTTTAGCAATTTTCCCAATAATTCTGTTTTTATTCGCTGCTAGGGTATTTCCCATTTGATAGCATCACTTAGATCAACCTATAAGCGAGGTTGCAATGAAAAATTCTCTCAGTTTCAGTCGTCGCTTTGTGTACGTTAAACGCGTTTTTTTTATCCCGACGGGTACTTAGAAAAATTATTTTAATGTCAAATTTCAATAAAGTGCCCGTTTACATTGGCGATGAAACCATCTACGTCAACGATTTTGAAAGAAACTTCTTTCTTAACAATGGTCATCATCATTTTAATAAACACGCATTCGATAAAAGCGAAAAGGTTTTAATGAGTTTTGTTGTTCTCATATTTGTTTTGGTAACTTGTTGCTGTTGTGTAAATTTCTGTGTTAGCTGCTGTAAGCGTCGTCGACAACAAACACAACATGAAGAATTTTGTAACAGTAAATATCCAAGAATTATACATAAACATACAATTAAATTTATATATATATATAGTGTAAATATAATATATATATTATATATTCATTATAATGAAATATTTTAAGTGACTGCAAAAAGTTTTGATTCAGATTTTGTCAAGGTATATATATATATATATATATATAATAAGTTGTGTATCCTAAACAATTTAAAAGCTGGAAAAGTTGAAAAATGTTCGAGCCACGCCCAAACTGGGAAGGTTGGTCACTTGAAACTTCCGTAACAGAATGATACAATAATTTAGTGGGTGTGGCATCCACCCTGTTCTTAGCCACCTATTTGTAGCTGGTATAATATTATTATCACTATCTAATATCCTATTACGTGATAACAATAAATTCGATATTGCTGATAAGAAATTTAAATGCCTTGCTTTTCTGCAAAAGAGCATAAAATATAAATTTTGAATTTTAACTGAATTAGTTAAGTGAATCCAAATTAGATCGCACCAACCGATTACAAAAATATTCTGATATTCAAACTTGATTCTTAATTAAATATATTGAAAAGTGCGAACATTTTTCTTTTTAATATTGTGTACATATTATTTCACATTGTATCTCAAGATTTTTTTTTGGAAAGCTTGCAAGTCATGTTTTTAAAGCAACAGATATTTATAGATAAATTTGTTATATTGTAAATTATTCCTATACAATATTTATTTTAGTTCAACAATTAATTTTATTTTTGAATTTTGTCGTTTCCCTTATAATTTTAGGAAATCTAGTTGAATGTTAAATAAAACAGTTATTTGTCATTTGCAGTATTTTATAGAGCTTATTTTAGAAGCTATTTTTATTTTTTAAGTAAAGTTTTCCTTATATGTTTTTGTTTTAGTTGGTTTGTAAACTGTTTAAACTGCAATTTATATTATTTGTTTTTTATATTTTCAATTTAACTTATGTTCTAAAGTCATAGAATATTTAAATGGATTGTAATTCTTGCAGCTGTAAACCGATAGCAGTCTTTCCGAACTGGTATCACTCCGATGCGCTTTGATTATCTGATTATTTATGATTATGGAATTGGTAATAATTATGTTTACATATTGTTATTATTAGTGCAAAAATCTTTTCATTCAAACTGAGCAAATAATGGGAGTACGTAACTGATTCAAGTTTAGAGTAAAATTCCAGCGTCTGACGCTGACAAGCACTTGAAATGACAGTTAAATCAGTTACCAATGGGTAACACACAGACACACGCATATACACACACATGCACACACACATTCACGCAGAACAGAGTTTATAAATAGATTTACATTCCTCTTTGCGGCTGCAGGGGTCCTTCTGCCCTTTATCCCAGTGCTGGATGTAACAAGTAACTGTTTTTGATTTTCGCATTTATTTTCTATTTGTTTCTTGCATTGATTCTGATCAGCAGCTGTTTTTCTTTCGATTGCGCCTTTCTTCTTATTGTGGCACACTTGGCTAAGTCCAGTGCCAAATCGCATTGCAGTTGTTGGTTGTAAATCATTTGCATTTGTGATTTGGTTGTGAGCTGAACGGATGTCCATATGTATGTATAGACTTGAACTAAATTCAAATTCGATAAGTGCAGCTCAATGGACTGGCTGGCTTGGCTGCCATTGGCCGTGTTAATATTCATAGTCGGGATTACACTTGCATTTATTCATTTTATTCGCTGTTGCTTTGTTGCCAAAATGTATGTGCAACTCTTTCGACAAGCCGGTGAGTAATTTTCCAATTACTATCTGAATCTGTGTCCTTGTGATGAGTGCATTTTATCACATTTTACTAAAGAAAAAATCGGTAATTTTCGATAATTATTTCATATGAAAACAAACCTAGCTAAAATGTATTAATAAATTTAACATATGCAGTCTTCAATAATTTTTTAACAATTTATTTTAAAGCCTCCAAGTTATTTGCAATCCCTGAATATTATTTATTTTTACGCAAATATATTAAAAATTCTAAAAACCATGGTTTTTAAAATCTTAAATCAATGGTAGATTTTTTAAAATTTAGAAAATGATTTGTAAAGTAGATGTGGTTGTTACTTACATTATTATTAAACATTTTATGTGTGATTTCACATATAAATGAATGTAAGAGAGTTTATTAATTTATATAATTTAATTTTGATAAATCTAATATAGATTTTTTTCGGAGAGTACATATACAATTATATATATATTTTTTGATTTTACAGAATCTAAGAAAAAATGAGATGTTCCATTTTGTATATATTAACAAAAAATTTACTTATGTTGTTTTCAATAAAATATTATTTAGAGCTACACTAAAAAGATAGAGAGAGTATGAAGGCGAATTTCAATACACAAATATCACTGATAAACTTTGTAACCTTTGGTATAATTTGAATTTTCGTTGCCAATGAGACACAGTTTGATAAGGTTTTGTTTTGCGAGAATAACAAGTTTTTGGTCAATATGGAATCTGTCTAAATGCTTACAAATCCATTGATAATTCAATTAAAATAAGAAATAAAAATCGAACATTTCCGCTTTGTTGATGACTATTTTATGCATTCGCATGATTCATCAACTTACAATTTGCGTATTTAATGTATGGAAATTCAACCAGTTTTTCAACCTAGTTTACACTGTAACTATAACTCAAAACTAAAATTAAACCTATCAGGAACAATATAATTAATTTGCACTCTGCGTTGTAAGTAATACTTTACTTTTTAAAGAAACTCAGTTCTCAATTGCAAAGGCTAAACTCTCCACATTCTTATGATCTCATAATGACAACCGTGTAACTGGCATTTGGAAAACCGGCTTGAAAATAATTTTGCGTGAATGATTGCGGGTTTCCCCACAGCGGCAGTGATCTTGTTAATTTATTTATTACACTAACAAATGAATTTCACAAAACTAAAATCAGATATCGGAAAATGGCAATATAGTCTTCAAATGATTTAATGTATTTAGCGCTGTTGAAAAAAATATAACATAAAAGAATGTATCGAAAAAGAAGATTTTTAAATATTATAAAATTAATTTTAAGCAATTTTCCCAATAATTATGTTTCTATTTGCTGCTAGGGTATTTCCCATTTGATAGCATCACTCAATCTATAAGCGAGGTTGAAATGAAATTTCTCTCAGTTTAAGTCGGCGCTTTGTGTACGTTAAACGCGTTTTATTTTCTCGACGGGTACTTAGAATTATTATTTAAATGTCAAATTTCAATGAATTGCTCGTTTCATCGGAAACCAACTACGTCAACGATTTTGAAAGAAACTTCTATCGTAACGATGGTCATAATTTTCAAATAGACGCATTCGATAATAGCAATAGGCTTTTGCTGAGAATTGTTAGACTCATAGTTTATTTAATACCTCTTTTCTGTCTAATTTGCTCTCTTTGCTGTATTTGTAAGCGTCGTCAACAACAAACACCACATGATGAATTTTGTAATGGTAAATATCCAAGAAATATACATAAACATAAAATGAAATTTATATACATATATAGTGTAAATAATTAGTATCTGGATTATACAATTGTTTGTGGGTTTTCTTTCCACATATATATATATATATATATATATATATATATATATTTGTATCTTAGAAATGTTAAAAGTAATTCGTGAAATGGTTTTTAATTCTAATTAGAAATATAAGACTTTGTTCTGCGAGTCTCGAGATTTGTAATAGTCCTCTTGGGATTATTTTCTTTGTTCTTGTGATCCCTTTTATTCGAATATATTTGGATATTGTCTAGTTTCTAGTATAAGTATAAAAGATTACAGCGCGAATTAACTAATAATATATTTTGTCATTGAAAAATGAGAAGAAAAAAATTACGCAAATTAAATTAAATGAGTGAGCAATAACTCAATAAAGTTATTCAATGTCTGAGTATCATTTGTTATACTTGAATATATTTTGGTCGATTACGTACATTTTTGGCGTTCAACTAAAGCTTACTTAAAGCTTAAAGATAGAGATGAAAACGTTCCTCAAATTACCAAAAAGCAAAATAAATTGACTTCAGTGAAGGTGATATCATTATAATTAATGCTGGAATAGTTTCGATATGTTTTCAAACCAAATTGTTACCTTAAGCAAGCCTTTAAACAACGGATATGTAAGCAATTATATAATTTAAATTAAAATTGAAATTTTATTTGCTGCTCATCAGGAGAACCACTTTAGAATATTAACTAATACTAATCTAATATTAATTATATTCATAGCGATAATAGACTCATTATTCTGTCGTCGAAATAGTGTAGATAAAACGTAAAAATAATTTTATGGATTATCCAACTAATGAGTTGGGAAATTCAGTCTACTAGGAGCTGCCCCAAAATGCAGAACTACTCAGCTGACTTTACTGAGTTCAATTTATTTTCCCATTCGCTTGTTTTTGTGGCAATTTGCAAGGTGCTCTTTAAGATAATCAGTTATGGCCTCATCTTTGGGTTGGTTAGCTATCTGGTTCGTTATAAGCGTCGCCATCGCCGTTTTAAAGTAATTATCGATCTGAGTAAGTCATGGGACGATTATCTATATACTTTAAATTTTTAAGGTAATACAAATGTTAAAAGAACGCGAAAATTAAAATATACTGATACAATTTACTATAAACCAAATGAAAAATAAATAAATTAAACAAAATAATATACAATTAAAAATATAATATTTAAATTATTTTTATTTTTCAAAAAAATCAAATGGAGATATAAAAAAAATTTTAAATTTCATTAATATAGTTATAGCTATAGGACTTATAATGTGCTCCTATTGCAAACAATATTGTGAATATTTTTTAAAACTACAATTAACTCCATAATTTGTGACTGTGTAGTTATCTTTATGAATTTTTAGATTATTTCCCTCAGAAATGAGCACTTCAATGAATCTTATCAGATTAGTGATATGCATTTAGTTAGTCGTTTCCCGCTTGTTGTGCAGTGCGTGTTGTTATTTGGATTTTTTTTTTAAATCAGCCATGAATAATGCCGAAATTTGTTGGGTACTGTTTTTTACATTTGCCATATTCTTTTTAACCTCTTGGGCGGTATTCTTGACACGAGGACGCATCCGACGAGCGAACCAGAAAACTGGCGCAGGTCTGTCAACGTTGTTTTTTTTTTTATAACTAATATATATAAATGTGGCAAATGTTCGATAGCACATATTGCTTAGTAGTTCAACTGATAACTTTGTGAATGTATACAAATTTTTACACCAATTTAAAATTACCTGCATGTCACCATTACAAACAGTCTATTTCGGGCTCACTTTAGACAGTGTTCTTGATTTAAATAGTTTTACATTTATCTGGTATTTCTTCTATTTATTTATAATGCGTTTTGAATTCGCCCAGCAGCTAAGGTATTGCAATAATAGAGTTATGCCTCGAAAGTATGGTAAATACTTTGTGTCTTATTTCATTTATTTGATGGGTTATTTGAGCTATTAATTAATAATTTTGATTAATATATTTTGACTTAAAATGTTCAGCTATTTTAAGAAACGATTCGTTCTCTTTTTGGCCAATATACTGCATGTTTATATATATTCAGATATTATTTATATATATATATATATATATGTATATATACAAATAATAAACATCGGCTCTTAGAAGTGATAAGATCAGAAGAAAGTTCTTTAGGTTTCAGCAGGAAACTATTTTAAGTGTTCAACTTATTTATAGTGCTTGCTTGATAACTGTTTATTCTTGTACTACCTTTTTTAGTGGCCTAATTAACGAGGAAAACACTTGACACACAAATAATAAATCGCCGAGTAGAATGTGTTTGAATCTGAGACACTTCGCAAAGTTTTAACAAAAAAAACATATATATTTGTCTTAGTGCTTAACTGAAGTTACTGATTAATATTTTCTACTGATATTTGCCTTATCAACTGGCGACTGATTGCAGGAAAATGCCTTTTCGCTAATCAATTTATAAGAGCTCAGTTTGTGAACTTCAGTTTTTATTGTCATCTCAAAGTCTGCGTTTTGCCATGTCAGGTGGAATTGTGATTGTCTCGTGTTTGGGATTTATAGTGTTTGTGACTTTCTCAGTTGTTTTCTATTTGAAACGGGCTACAAAGGCGTCCTCAAATGTGGGCTTTGTAATAAGTGAAGGTGTTTGAAAACGATTAATATCAAATCTAAATTAAAAATAACAATTAATGCTCGTAACTAAATTGATTCTGGTTCATTTTTATTTTCAGCGCCAGTTGTGGTTACATCGTCCACTCATACAGCGCCTGGCGGTTACCCCGTTACACATATACCAGCCACAACCTATCAGCCTAACACCTACGGAACCCCATATCCTGCACAGACCACTGGGTAAGTAATAAATACAACACACATAATGTAAATACAAGCCACTTAAATATATATATGTATCTCCCTTTAGTAACGTGAGTGTGCAGCAAGTGCACATGCCCATGCCTGGAGTACCAATGCCCGGGTAAGTTATGATAGCACTTCACCCATTTAAAAGGAGCTTCACCAACTATTTATTTCTAATTGCAGCATGCAGCCGAATATGGTAGCATATCCGCCCATGCCCATGCCGCAGCCAGGACATGGAGCAGTGAACATGAATCCCCCCACATATGACATGGCCATGGCTAATCCGGGTCCAAGCGTTATGCCCGCTACCTACGAGAAGCAAATGCCCTACAATCCCAACTATGCCCAGCAATAGAAAACCGTGTCGCAAATACTTGGCTAATTGTCTTGTGCACACTTTTGAGCTGTTTATGGAACTTTTGAAAATATACATTCAAACGTACGCTTTAGAGTCGCTTGAAAACAGCACTTATTATCTGTATGTTTATTATTACATTTGCTAACGGTATTATGGTACCAAAGTGAAGAGCCATCTTTTTGTATTCATGGTATGCCAAACACCATATATCTTTTATAGTCGTTCACGCATAATTGTGATGTAAATAGATTAAGTTCAATCTATTTTTAATTTATTTCTAAAGGAACAGAAAAAGATAATAAACAAAATCTAATTGTTAAATGCACACAACTATATAAAGTTTATGCATATTTCTGTGTATTTTCATTAAGCTACACTTTTTATATGGATATTATTAATCTTATTATTATTTATTTAGTCAACATTGTTGACTAGCAACTCAAAGCTTTACTTTTCATGTATTTAAATGCATTATACAAGCTTGTTAAAGCGATACAATAACTAAATCGAATCCAATTGATTATGAATCTATTAGCTACGACTTATTTAAGCCATTAAGTTAAATAAATAAGTCATAAGCTTTTAGCTTCCAATTCTGTATTAACTGCTTCCACATTTTAGTAAAATGAGCTACAATTTGCTTGTACAACTTGCGCCGCTGATGCTGCAGAAGCTTAATATGACTGCGGCCATGCCGTTGCCGTGGATATAAAAGTATTGGCCACGATATTGTTAACGTTTTGCTGCCGCCTATGCTTGAGGATCTTTTGGGCTAATGTTGCCAAAGGTCGACGAGTGACTTTTGAATATTCGTGTGATGCGTTTGGGTAGCAAATAAATGGATTGTAACGAAACATAGTTTTTATTTTAGTAAAAAATTTAATAAATAATTAATTCTTATATTAATAATCAAAATATCCGGACTATGGCAAAAAAGCCAATATTATGGGACCATTATGGCATATGATCAATCGGTCGATTAACAATTTTTAAGTTAATTCCCACATTCAGATACAATTTAAGTGCATAGCCGATAATAAATATTTAAAGAAATATTTTTCGTGTTATAACTATTTCCATACAGAAAAAACATCAAGAAACAAAATACAAATATCAGCAGATTAACTCCGATTTTGTTACAATTATTAATGCAAAAAGACTTTTATATTATTTGGGTAGATAACTGTTCATGGTTTTTCCTACATCTTTCTAATTTTCATTTTAAATATTTAGAAGAATAGAATAATTATGAAAAATAATAGTAGTTACGTTCAGCAATTTTTACCCGAATCAATTTTAATAATGTTCCAATTTTGTGTAATTCTGATTAACTTTTTGATTCTAATTTTGTGTTTTGCTTTATGTACGAATAGTTCATGGATTAATAGAAAAGAACAAATAGCAGAAAAAAAGAAATAAAAGGAAAAAAAATATTTGGAAAAAATTTAACACAAAGATAATAACGAATTAAATAGAAGAATTATATAGCACAAATTGTTTGTGTACAGAACCAATTTTTACATGCTGACAATATACAAAATCAAAAAAAAATCACTTCACAAAATGCTCTTATAGTGATAGTAGAAGTTTGCTTGTTAAACTGAATCCTAAGTAGTAGCTATAGTTCCTTGTTTCCTTTTTATGGAGAGGAATAAATTTAAAAAAATATATCTATATTCGCGAAATGGATGCAAATATCGATAATATTAAATTAATATAAGAGATAATATAAAATATATAAGAATTACTAGGATCAGAGATAGTTTCTTCTGCCTTCTATATATTTTCACATCTATTTTATTGCTGCAACGTATTACAATTATTTTTTGGTTTGTACGTTAATAATTTAAGTATAGTGTTTTGAAGTCTATGACTAGAATCAGATTTGAGTTTTAAAACATTTGTCTGTAAATTAAAATATATTTGCTTGGCAGTCGTAGAACAACAACTGCCAGCAGTTTGTTTTCGTTTTGTGGACACCTTTCTGCGCAGGTTGTGCTAAGTTGTGCCACTCAAAGTCAGCGGAGCAAACTTGGCCAACAGTTTAACATCGCGTTCGGTGTTGACAACTTCAGTAAACAATTTTTATCGCCCTCTCGCCACACTTTCTGCAGTTTTGTGCGTTTTTTTTTTGTCACAGTCGCAGAAAGAGAAGCAAAAAATACAAACGCTGCGTGAAATGTCCGACAACCGCAAACGAGTCGCAATAAAATGGGCAATCATTACTATAAAAATATATATAAAAATAATAATTTATTTATGAATGAACCATTCTCTGATTTTATTAAATGATTTTTTCAAATTAATGATTCACGTATTTTATATAATTTATGAAAATAATTCAGTTTTTTGTTGAATATTTCATTTGTTTTTATTAAAACCAATGCGCAATAATTGTTTAAAGCTTGTCAACTTTTAATTATTTATTATTCATATTTATCATGTGCGGACAGTGGCAAACATATTTTTTCTGTTTAGCAATTAATGTGTCTAATTAAGGCATTTATTAAGGTTTTCAAACGATGTTTCCGCTCAAAAATTATGACTATTTGCTTGCCTTAATTATTATTAAATTTCTCTTATTACATTTTATGTTAAGCTTTATGATTTGTAAAGGAAAAGAGCAGTTACCAATTGCCTTCCGACTAGTATTAAAAAACACAAAAATAAAATTTAATTGCGAATTAATAGTTGCCGTTGGTCTTAAACCCTATTTTAAGCGATTTGATTTTATGCATTAAATAATTTAATGGTTTTTTAGGCATCAACCATAAATACGTTTTAGTACGGTAAAAATTGTATAAGTCGTATTGAGTAAGTTCTGAAATAGTTCCAATGTAATCGGTCTTATGTTGCCCAGCAGAATCTGAAAGTAATTAGACAATAATTAAATCAAAGAATTGTTTGATAATCAACTCATAGCCAATTACCGATGCGGGTCGCTGAGCTCGCATTATCATAAATAACAATTCTTTGCGTACTGCAATTTCGTAAGTGAACCATTCTATATCATATGCCGCGATTGCAATGGCCAGGTTCTGCAAATGTAAATCCAACTATTATTCAGCTAAATCCTTAAGCCAGGATGCCAAAGCGTACCTGTTCCCTTAGCTCGTTGGCAAACCAATAGAGTGCAAAGATTTGGGCGAGTATCATGTTGATATACGCACTCACAATGACTACATGTGCCGTTGAGTCCACCTATAGAGAAATCCCATGAGATAAGTTATTCTCCAACGGCTTAAGCAACACTTACAATCATGAGCATAAAGAGAAGTGCGCAGAGCAGCGCTCCAAAGGCCAAAAACTCGATGAGAAATACGTAAGTTGTTAGATTATTGATGTTCCGTATATAGCTGAATGACGTTCGATTAGTAACATACCTAAAAAAAAATAAAGAAAAATTGCACCCAATCTGTAGCTTACTCAATAATCCGCTGATGATAGATAATGCATTCGTTTATTTCCATGGAGAGCTGCGTCTTTGTTAACGGTTTGCTGCTCAGGGAACGCAATCGATGCTGCAGCGCCTTGCACATCACAATGCCAAACATGATGAAGGCCACACAGAGACTGGTATAAGGAATGTACATGCAGCAGCCCATCGGAGTGATGAGCATGTGAAAGCAGAACCACACTTCATAGTAGGGCGTCTCATACTCATTTATTCCCGGGAGTTTGCTGCCAAATGGCAAAACTGCAACAGACCCAAAGAAATTACATTTACAAAAACTGTTGTGACTATACACTGCAACAAAACCGAATGAAATTTAGAACATTTTTTTGACAATTATAATATTTTACCATTAGAAATGTTTTTCTTATTGATAACCAATATATTTCTAAACAGTAGCTATGAGTTTTATATGAAACTGTTGCAGCTTTTGCTTAAGCTATAAAAAAATGCATTATCCATTCTGTGAGTCTTTAAAAACAGCTTGTTAAACTCAATGTAAACTCTAATTTTAAATTATTCTTTATTCTTGGAAACACTTTTTTTGTAGTATTTATTTTAGTAAGTTTTACATCCCAGCCTAAAGAACATTTAATCTTTAATAACAAAAAACAAAATTTAGAAAATTGCCCTGAAAACTATAAACTTTTTTTTAGTTCTTTAAATAATAAATATAAATAGTTAGAAATATTAAAAAAAAAATATTAAATTCGGAAATGATTTCTTACGTATTGAGATATATATCTTAATATTAGAAAATATTTCTAAAAGGTTTAAATATGATATATATCTAGGAAATATATTTATTTAAAACTAATATTTTAAAGAATACTTGTTAACATCGAAAACTTGATTAATTTCTTATGAGTTATAAGACAACAAATTCTTTAAAATTGGTCAAATTTTGTTATAAAATTAAAAAAATTAAACTGTAAATATAGTTTGTATAAAATTTGTACGTTTACAAAAAATACAATTTTTTTTTTTTTTATATAAATATAAATAAACAAATGTCTTACAAATTTAAAAATTAAAAATCTTTTTAATAACTTTGCCATAAAGTCTAAAGATTTGTTTTACTTGATGTCAAATTTGAGATTTTTTTTTTTTTGGAAATTATATTTTTAGCTGGTTTTTGAAAGTATTAAAAAGTTTAGCCGCCACTATTAGCCAACTTTGTGAGTCAGAGCTTACCTCGATGAGTGGAGCTGAGTGGATACAGACAAAAGCCAATACAAGTGAGCAGACCCAAGAAAAGATTGCCACGTGCCATAACCTGACCATTTCGATTTACCGTTGCCAACAGTTGAGATATATAAGGATCCTGCAGTCGCTTCAGCTCGTAAAAGTAATGGCTAAGATCGCCTATCAGTTGCACATAATTCTGCTGATCGATCAGTAGCAGAAATGCACGCAGAACCGTATTTATCCAGAGGACCAGCATATAGGAGTTGCGTATGATGCCAGTGAGACCCTCGTTGGTGGTGAACAGGTAAATCAGCTGGGTGAGAACGTGGATGCAGGACACCGTGAGGCAAATGTAGCGCTTCACATTTTTCTCGTAGAGCAGCGCCAAGAAGCGCAATATTTTAACGTTCATGTAAACTAATTGTATTTCCTCCAGCATATTTCAAGGCACTGCCAAATACTCGACTATTTGCCTCATAGCACAGACACAGCACTTTTATAGGGCCTTTTGTAATTGGTATTATAATATGGGCTTGACTCATGTTGCAGCTTGCAACGGCTCCCAAGCACAATTTCTTATGCAATAATGAGCATTTTATACTCTGCATCATTACAACAATAGTTGTTAAGGACTTAATATTGTAATAAGAAAAAAGTAGCATTTTCGTCGATATACTTATTTATATCAATCAGAATTTAAAAATAAAAATAATTTAACATTTAAATTATTAGTTTTTGTTTACCCTTTTCAGCTAATATTTATTTTATATCAGCTCTTTTTTATAGCTGCCACCGTTTCTTGCATATCGATACAAATCGATTTCTGATAGCAATAAAAGACTCAATTTTAAATTCCATTTGAAACATCTACATAAGTTTATGCATTTCAGTGTCCAAAATATTTTAAATTGTAGTTAAAAAAAATAATAACTATAATAATATATTTATCAGTTATGTTCAGGGTATAAAAATAACAATATTTACCAACTGAGTTCAGGGTATATCGTAGTCGAGCATTCTTAAATGGCGGTTTTTTTTTTCAATTGCCTAAATTGCCGCACATGATTTGGCATTATTTTTGATTACCTATGGGAGCAGTGAAAGCTGCACAATTTTTGATTAAATTCATTTGCATTTCTCTTGTGCGTTTTTATCGATTACCCAAACTGAATGTACAGCTTCATAGAGGAATATATATGTATTTTTTTTTTCTGTATGCGAGCATTAAAAAACTTATTTGCATTTTATTACAGACTTAACTAAACCAATTTATGTATACGTTTTACCAATTTATTATTTTTTTTATTTTTTTTGCATACGTTATGCAGGCTTCGCATTTTATTTTCTATTCAAATGAGATTATTAGTATTTGATTATGAATAGGTATTTTCTTGTATTGATAATTGTAATCGGAATCTGCTAATGTAATTATCAACTATAAATTAATGTTTGTTTAATTTTAGTTTAATCAGCGAAATTGTACCGTTTGTTAATTAATGCAGTATTGCTGAATATTTAATCTAGCTCTTGACATAATAATAGCAACAATATGGACTAAATATTTGTAAATTTCGTTCCAATGTATATTTAGTGGCACACAATCAATATGTTTAAATATGAGATAAAAAAATGGCAGTAATTAGATTAGTTATTTTAGATATACCGTTCAGTTAGGACTTGCATACATAGTTTAGTTCAATAGAAGTTTCAGTTTTTGTCATACCTTTGATTACTTCGGTTCAACATGGCTCTAATTGCATTGACACTTTTGCTAATTTTAGTTGTGCTGCTCTACAAATTTTCTATAAGTCCATATAGGATATTTAAAGAGCGTGGAATTGTGCATGAACCACCTAAACCATTTATTGGAAATCTTAAAATTGGAGTTTTTCTGGGACGAACTTCACTGCTGAAATTGATATTCGATGAGTATTCAAAGTTTAGGAATCATAAGATCCATGGGTTCTACAATATGCGGGAGCCGTTCCTTGTGCTGCACGACGTCGAGCTGATTAAGCGGGTTGGCATTCAGCACTTCGATAATTTCACCAATCATCGCGCTCTGTTGACCGCGGCCATCGACTCCATTTTCACGAAAAGCCTTACAGCCCTCAAGGACGATAAATGGAGGGAAATGCGTAACACTCTGACCCCATCCTTTACGGGCAGCAAACTTAAAGCCATGTTCCAGCTGATAAATGCCTGCAGCGTGGAGGGTGTTCGATATATTGAGTCTGAGCTCCGCGGAGCGAACACTAAAGAAATCGAACTGGAAATGAAGGATTATTTTGGTCGCTTTGCAAACGATGTGATTGCATCATCTGCCTTTGGCCTAAATGTTAATTCGTTTGTGCATAAAAATAATCAGTTCTATACACTTGGCCAGAAGGTACTGCACTTTTCTGGACTGGCTATGCTCAAAGTCTTCCTATATGGCATAATACCTAGCATTATGACGGTATATATTTACTTAAATTCACAAAAAAAAGAAACTAAGATAAATAATTAATTAATTACGTAATGTGTTTGCATATGTGAAATGATTAACAATACAAAAAGAATTAAATCATCATAGAATTTAAAAATCCCTTGAATTAAGATAAGAAGCACCCTTAATTTTAGAAATATCAATATGTAAATTTCTGGACGATTCGATTTTATAGATTTTGTATTTTAACTTTGAACTTATTTACAGTGGTTCCGCGTCAAAGTGTTTGACTCTAAAAAAGTAAACTACTTTAATAATTTGGTAATTGATGCCATGAAATATCGCACGGAACACAAAATAATACGACCCGATATGATCCACTTGTTGATGGAGGCACAGCGTCAGTTTCACCAGCAGCGTCAGAATGAAGTTCCAGCGAAATCGGGAGAGGAGCATGCTGAGTTTAACGATGAGGATCTATTGGCCCAGTGTTTGTTGTTCTTCATGGTGGGATACGAGGTAATCTCGACTTGCTTATGTTTTCTAACCTATGAGCTCTGCCTGAATCAAGAGGTGCAATCAAAGTTGTACGATGAAATTTCATCAGTGGAGCTAGAGCTGAAGGGTAATCAGCTCAGCTATAACATCTTGGCCAAAATGAAGTATTTGGATACGGTAATATCGGAGTCATTGCGGCTGTGGCCGCCAGCTCATAGCCTCGATCGAGAATGTGGCAAGGATATTGATGTTTTAGATGATAACAACGAAATAATGGCGAAGTTCAAAAAGGGAGACGTTATAAGTATTCCCATTATTGCATTACATCGTGATCCACATTATTTTAAGGATCCCGAACTTTTTAGGCCAGAACGATTCTCCGATGAAAATAAAGGGAAAATAAAACCTTTTACGTATTTGCCCTTTGGTCTAGGACCACGCAGTTGTATTGGTAAGAAAACTTGTCAGCAGAAATGCAATCAATTCTTTAATCAAAACCAATTGTTTATTTCAGGCAACAGAATGGCACTGATGGAGGTAAAATCCATTATATATCATTTGATAAGCAGATTCAAGATAGTTCCAGCAGAGAAAACGGTTAAGAATATGATGGAAAACTTAAACGGTTTTCATATGCAGCCCAGGGAGAAGTTTTGGATCAAGTTTGTAACCAGAGAAGATTCTTAATCGCATATGGAGCGTTTAAGTAATGCCTTTAATTAAAATGTTCCATATGACAATAAATTGTATTATCTATAAAAAATAGACTCGATAAGATAACCATCAAATGTTGACCAACTCACGTACGAGAGGTCGATTATACTTATACATATAATATAAATTCATATCAGATTGACTTTTAATGGTTATCTATAAATTGAATGGTAACATTACCAATGGTAATTCGTTTATAATATCAAAGACAATAAAGTGTTAAATGAAAGAAATTAAGGATCAAATAAAAAATGTTTCTATAAATTAGAAAAATGTAATTTTAAAATACGAAAAAAATCGATTAAACTAGAAAGGGTATTTTTCAGAAATGTATTTATAATTTATAGACAATATTTATACAATAAAGATGTGCAAATTAATTAATTATGTCGACTGCTATGTGAGGGTTACGTTATTGTCTGATTTAGAGTACCCAATGGAATCGAAAAACGTATATTAAAAACTAAATTTAATGAGTTTATATGCTAAATTAACTGTATGTGTACAAATAAAAAACACTGAAAATTGTAGAAGTAAGAAAGAATAGGCACATTTTTCAGTGGTTAGATATTTACTATCATGCCATACATATTTCAACTGTTCTTTTGATATTAAATCATTCTTTACAATAATGGCTCATATTTTAAAAGTAATAATAACAATAAACCATACACGAAATGCACAAATACCTCAGATATTGAAACAAAAATTGCCAGTGCAAATAACAGTTATTGTTATTTAGATAAGAGTACACATTATTGATTTACCGTCGATTAAACTCAATTTTCATTCTCTTACTTAGTTTAGCAGAAGCAAAATAGTGTTATGATAAACAGTAAATATTGTGAAATGCAAATACAAATAAGAAGAGAGCGAATCAGCAAACGATGACTGGTTAGCATTTTAAGAGTATGCTGATCTCTCGCAACTACAATTAATTAAAATAATAACGTTTATTTCAAGGTTAATTCAAAGAGAGTTCTAACAAGAGTATGTGTGTGAGAGAGAGAGCAGATATGGTGAATAACTAATGAATTGTGATAGAGAGGAATATTTTATATTGCTGTGCTATTGTTTCTGCGACAATTCAGTAATAATCAAGCGCTTGACACGCGCTGTGTTTGGAGATTTACACACGGCGCATATATGTGATATATTCTGTGACCGTTGTACAATAGCAAAAATGATATTAATTGTGGTAACACTTGTTACCATATGGTTGGGACTACTCTACAAATGGTCAACATCAACGTATCGCAAGTTTGAGGAACTTGGTGTGCCTTATGAGAAGCCAACACCACTGCTGGGAAATGTACGACTGGGTGAATTAATGGGCTCTGTTCCCCATTTACGTAGGCAGCTCGAGCAGCATGCGCAATTTTCGAATGCCAAAGTATATGGAATGTTTTTCCTGCGTGATCCCGTTTTTGTTGTGCGTGATTTGGAGTTAATCAAGAGTATTGGCCTTAAGGAATTTGATCATTTTATGAATCACTATGCATCAGATAAATTTGAGACAATTTTTTCAAAGAGTCTGGTGCAGCTGAAGAATCGCGAGTGGAAAGAGATGCGCAATATTTTAACCCCCACATTTACTGGCAGCAAAATGCGATCCATGTTCGAGCTGATCAATGCCTGTTGTGAGGTGAGCGTGGAATACATTGAAAAGCAGCTGGAACAGGAACAGGAAAGAGGTGGCAGTTCAATAGATCTTGAAATGAAGGAATACTTTACGCGCTTTACAAACGATGTGATTGCATCAGCCGCCTTTGGCATCAAAATCAACTCGTTTGAGGAGAAAGACAACACATTCTTCAAAATAGGTCAGAGCATTACAAGTATTACGTTCATGGCGATTGTGAAGAGCCTCTTTTTTTCATTTATACCACGGATTATGAAGGTACGGCATTTAAATTAAGAAAAATAGTTTTCCAAAATATTAATTAATGTTATGTTTAGGCTCTGCGCGTTAGCTTGTTGGATGAAAAGTGTATTGACTACTTTAGGACCCTGGTCAATAATGCGGTTAATTATCGTTTAGAGCATAAGATTATACGACCTGATATGATACAATTACTTATGGAGGCCCAACGCAAGGCAAACGAGGCGGAGTCCGATAAAAAGTTCACAGATGATGATTTCCTGGCGCAGTGTTTGCTTTTCTTCCTTGCGGGATTTGAAACGGTTTCCACCTGTCTGTGCTTTCTCACCTATGAATTATGCATGAATCCGGAGGTGCAAGCGCAACTATATGAAGAGATTTTATCAACGGAAGAGCAACTAAATGGCAAGCCGTTGGATTATGATACTCTAGTGCACATGAAGTATCTGGATATGGTTGTATCTGAGGCATTGCGCAAATGGCCGCCAGCAACAAGAACAGATCGTGGCTGCAATGCAGATATCGATTTACGTGATGAAAATGATGAAATTGTGCTCTCCTTAAAAAAGAATGATCAGATATTTATACCAATTTTGGCATTACATTATGATCCAGAACATTTTGCAGAACCGGAAAAGTTTATACCTGAACGGTTCTCAGACGATAACAAGCATGATATAAAACCGTTATCTTACTTGCCTTTTGGCATTGGACAACGCAATTGCATTGGTAACAATGGCGAACAATGTATGTTTAAACGGATTCTTATCAAAACTTATTCTTTTCAGGCAACCGATTGGCTCTAATGGAGGTTAAGTCTTTGGTCTATCATTTGCTAATCAAATTCCAGCTGACGCCGGCTGAGAATACTTCAAAGGACATGATGGGCGATATATTGGGGTTACAGATGGTGCCAAAGAACAAGTTTTGGATTAAGTTTCTGCAGCGGCGAACGGATGTGAAAAGCTCATAAATGCTGTTTGCGTTACTAGCTCTTGGGGAAGCTTTTCTTGCAATTAATTAATTAATAATATCACTAATGGTTTCTCCAATGTTATAATAATAATTACACATAATATTTTCACAATTTTATAATGTTTATGAATAAAACGAAGCATTTGAACAATCGACAACATAAACATAAACAATATTGATGATTGAGAGCGAGTTAGAGCAAGTTAGTAAGAGCTTTTTAGACACTGAGCAATGCTCATACAGAGAGAGAGAGTAAGACAGAAAGATCTGTTTCTGTTATTAGTGCTGTTAATCATGACGGAATGAGAGTGAGAATTTTTTCTGTTATGAGTGCTGTTAATCCTGTTCTATGCTCACACACTTTAGATCTTTAGAGATTTTTTTCTGTTATGAGTGCTGTTAATCATGTACTATGCTCAAACACTTTAGCATAGAACATGATTAAAAACACTCATAGCAGAAAATTATCTTACTCTCTTTCTCTCTCTCTTTTGAGAGCAGCGAATGCCATATAAAAATGCATTTTTTATTTAAAATTTACATTTTACGTTTATGTTTAGTATTTACTAATAGTCTTTATTAATTGCTTGTGAGTTTATTGAATGCATTTCAAAATGTATAATTATTCGCCTTCCAATTTGAAATAAATATTCGACAATATAAAAATAAATCCAATTTAATAAAACTTAAGGATTCGTAACTGCAGCTGCCAACATTTGCCTTAAATTGCAATTAATTTTGTACGTTATGAAAATGTATTTTACATATTGAGTCGACACTAAGTTTTTTTTTTGGCAAAACATTTCTGATGTACTTTTAGCAAATTAATCAACTGGCTTTCTAATTAAAACTTTTTTCTATCTGCACTTGAAAGTTAATACGCGAACAGAGCTCAGTGCATTTCATTAATCAAGTTAAAGTCAAAGCACCTGTTTGTGAAGCTTCATTGTTTATACCCTAAACTGATAAGATATTTTTAAAGAAACTAATTCATTTTTGAAAACGAATAAACGAGTAAATCATATAAAGTTGTAATTTTAATTAAAACCTGAGTCGTTATTGTCTATTCGAGAGAGTCGAAGATTATTAGTGCATTAAGCTTCGGAATAAAGGTTACATATCTAAATTGATTTCCGATTGAATAAAATCGAATAAAAATAAAATAAATAAAACAAAAAAACAATAATCGATATACAAACTAATAAAAAACGAATTCAGTCGTATGATAAATAAGGAAAAAGAAGATATTAAATTTTCTATTATAACCAAACTAAGAATACATTTAAGAGCTGGCCACAGGATATCTCCTTGTTGGATAGTCCCCGCTACGAAAAAATCAAAAAGTTTTGATTCGCAATTAATTACAAGTCATCGGAAAAATCTGTGCGTATCCGCTTATACAAAGTAAGTGGGAATGTCATCCACAGAGATATAGCAAATTCTAATCCTTGCAACTATATCCAACGGCATATTGAAGCCAAAGAGGGGGTTCTGCAATTATGTACTGAAAATGTGGACAGAAAAAGTTAGTCTGTCAGGAAAATGCAAGCAAATGTTTTCAATAAATATAGATAAATTAGAGAAAGGCTATTAAATGCGAAAGGCCAACAAAAAATATTTATTTTTATTCTGATTGGAATATCTCCACAAATATAATTAAGTAATGGCTATATTAAATAAACAAAACTTCAATAAATTAAATAACATTTTAATAGCTTTTCTTGGGACCCATAATTTGTTACTTTGCTTTTCCATACATATCCTTATTAAACCTGATAATTCGTTTTGCAATTAGGGTACGACAAAGTCTACGTACAAGAGCAAAATTGCTAAATATATTTTGTTGTGTCCAAATTCGAAATGGCCTCAACATTTGCAGCTGACTGAGAAGGCTGTTTAATTTGCTAAAGAAATTTGTGGACAAAAACTTTTTGACATTTTGTTATTTATGTGCTTTGGGATATTTAGGCAAAAAAGTTTTTGTCCGACTAAGCAGTTAATGCGATATTGATTTATTCGCAAGTCGGCAAAAGCAAAAGCAGCAGCAGCAGCTGCCCAATATATTTGTGATAAATATTATGCAGCTGGCATATATAAGAATATATTTATATAAATATATATATTATTTAAAGAATTAATCCCAAAAACTTAGCTTTGATTTCAAGCTACAATTTTTGTTATATTGGAGTAAATGAAGTGGGATAGATCTGGATGGGTGTGTTAATTAAAAGATACTCGCCCTTGAGCACTGACTATTATGATTTCGTTGACGTTATTTTTGGATAAACGTAATCTGTGATCGGAAGAAATATCTGACAATAATGGTTGAAATTATAGTATTGTATATATTTTTGATGAGTTGCCATTGATTTGAACATACCAATAAGACAACGACTTCAAGTACAACAGTAAAGTCTTTACGATATCGTTGAAGACTTTTGCGTATAATTTCGAACTTTGGAAGACAGTGCAAGACCGCTTTAACATATTATATTTAACATAACTGCAAAATAAGTAATTAACATATGATATCGATATCATTGTGTAAACACCAGCGCAAAGAGGAAGAGCTCAATGGTTGCAAATGATCATTAGTGTTACAATACAGACTTGAAAATGTTACAATGTTGTGATTACTGTTAATTAAGACTTAATAGAGTGATGTAAAGTTGCGATAAATTGACGAAATTAACAGCTGATCATTCGAAATCAGTTACATTCAATTTAATTTGACCAAACAGATATCGCAAAACTTGAAATGTAGATTAATAAAATCAGCACCCTCTTTATTACAAATAGGCTATAACTTTTGCAGTTAATACAAAAAATCAATAAAATAATTTGCTGTATTTTGCGTGCTAATCATAATTTAGACCAGTCAGGCCGAAATTTATTCGTACACCCTAGTCGTACCATTGTTTACTTTGCGGATTTGAATGATTATTTTTATTTTTTTTTGGAGAGTCGTATTGATTTTTTGTGCGATAAAGTAATTTGAAGTGATAGCTCTAAATATAAAATATTTTTCTTATATAATTATTTTTTTATATGATAAATATGGTAAACTATATTAAAAAATCACTTTAAAGACGTGTACGGATAATTATTGGTGTTTAGATAAATTATTTCTGCATAAAATAATTAATTAATAATTAATTATAATTAATTTCAAAATATAACTTTTACATTTTTAAATAAAATACAAAATGATAACTTCAGGAATTAATCCCTAATAAACGTATAACAATTCTAAATTGGCAACAAAATAGTTACACATATAAGTGACAGAAAAAAGCGAAAATTGCATTTGTTAAAATGTCAACAAATTTTGAATTAACTTAAGAAGAAATCTTTGAAATTATGCGAATCATGGCAGAGATGCCTTTCAAGACATCAAATTCCCCTTACCACGTTTTTTCCCAGTGTATGGCCTTCCACTTACTTTTAATTTATTTGGGTTACCTTAAATGTTAATGCCTTAAAAAAATCTTGATTAATTAATGGATGAAAATACAAAGGCAGTAGAAATGAGGCACAGCCAAAAGCTGGCTTTTTATGGGCAAATGTTGGGTTATCTGCTGGACAGGGTATAGGAAACTGTAAGCGATTAAGCTGTGTGTTTTGCGTAGATACTTTGGGGAAGAAGTTTTCATGAGCTGCCAGACAACTGAAGCTAAAGATCTCAAATATCAAAGTGCGACAGACGCAAAAAGTTGAAGTTTCTATTAAAAGGCAACAAAGTTTGCGTTGAAAAACTTGGACTGCCAAGCCGGGCGACAAAAGGCGCCAAAAAAAAAAACTTTAGCTTCCTTTTAAATTTTTTTTCTTCCTTGAATTTACTGCGATTTTGTCGAAAATGGCAAAAAGTTGTTAATTATTTTCGTTGGACGGTTTCGTCACTGCCACAAACAATGGGGCAAAGCTTAGCCATCAACACTAAAGCATTTTCTGCGAATTATTTTTCACTTAAGTAAGTCCAACAAACGTTAAGCATCAATGGCCATATTTTGGCCAAAGTGCATTTGATAACCGTGCAAAATGGCATTAGTGCTAAGAAAATTGTTGAAACTTATAATTTTTAACTGCTGCAAAGGCAACAGCAGCGACTTTTATTTTATTACTCCCTTATCGAACAATTTCTAGTTTGTTGGCAATTTTCTATAAATTGGAGACAACTATATTTCTTATACTATGTAGAAGCTAGCGTCCCAAGAACTTAAAGGAGTATTGCTGGTAACCAATTTTACAAAATAAACTAACATTTTCGGAACACGGCAAATGCTTACTTATTATAATGCCACAAATGAGGAAATAGAAATGCCAAAATTGAGAAACCTTCTTTAAACATTTCTCTTTCTTGCCACCTGCTATCTGGTGGTATTATATTGTTATCCGAGTATTTCTATGTCGGCTAGGCTCAACTGCAGTTTTCTCACTACTTTTGACCTGTTTATAGCCAGGCATTTGGTGCTGACCAAAGCTAAAGCCAAATCCCCGGGCTAGTTGGCAGTCGCGTTGACCGCCATTTGACCCATTTGCTTAATTATTCATTGCTCAGCATTATGAGCATAAATAAAATAATACATTTATGCACACACACACACACACACACACATATTTATATAAAAATATACATATGTGCAAGACAATGCACTCTTTCGCATAATAAATAATAAATTCTAATGCCTGCACCCTTTTGTGTGTGTTAGTGTGTGTGTGCGTGTGTGTGTGCGTGTGTGTGCTGCGTACTGCACTTCTATATATAGCTATATATCGTTTTGGCATTTTTTATGACTGTGGCAAGAGAATTACTTGCCTTTTATACGAATTGCCACAAGATATAGCTGCTTACAAGTCCATTATATTTTAGCAATTTACAAAATTCTCCGGCATCAAAATGCATTTGCCCTGCAAACTCAATGGGCAGTCCAATTTATTTCTAGCTGTAGCCAATGCATTTTTCAAAAATTATTACTACGCATAATCAATGTAATTGAAAAAGGCAGCCTGAAGCAGTAAATAAATCAAAAAGGGGGAAAATATGACTAAAAATATGTACTGTTGATACAGATCCTTAAGCCTTAATTAACTTTAACTTTTATTATTTTTAATCCATAGTATTTTGGTTATCACATGGAGAAACATTTAAGTTACTTTAATAATTATTTTAATTTAATTTTAATATAATTTACGATTTCGAAGGAATTTTCTACATAAATATTAGTTTGCATGTAACGAAATGACTATATAATCAAATTGCCTTTTATTAAGTTTGGTGTGGGCTTCTTCTAAGTTTCCACAAACTTGTAAAAAATATATAATATCCTACAATTTATTTTAATTTACTTTAAATTTTATCCGCTCTTATTCGCCTTTAATTAAATAATATATAAGAGTTTCAAAACAAAGCTTTACCCTTTTTTTCCAAAACGCTGATCAGATTTGTCGTTTAAAGACTGCACTCAATGTTCAGAGTTTTATAATACTATATATAAAGCTGAAATTAAATTCTTGAATTACCACCTTGAGATAGTGTCATTGGGTGACATAGTCGCATAACTCTATTTAAATTCCTTCAGACAATGGGAAACCGCAATAGCAGCTGTGCCAAAGGCTCACAAAGTTTTGTGCAGTTCCAACTTAAGTTGGCTGCTCTCTCTCTGTGTGTGTGTGTGTGTGTGTGTGTGAGTGTATGTGTGCGGTTGGTTATTCATACATGCATATGTATCGCACATATGTGTGTGCTTTGACGACAGCCTTAACACCGAAATACTCAATTAAATAAAGTTCTACTTGAAATTGCACAACATTTATGAACGTGAGGCGTGTCGTCAGCCTTTGGTCCAGTGCCCTTCTCGCAGATGCCCCACATACCCTCAACCATGACAACTTTTAGTACTACCACCACACATGACCACAATCAGCAAAAGTTTTCAACTCACACATGTGTGTGCGTGTGTGTGTGTGTGTGTGTGTGTGTGAGGATATATAAACCGCAGAAACAAGTGCTTATATAAGTACAATATGTGAACTGCACATTTCGATTGTCAAGTGCAAATCATATAAAACGCAATTTTCCGTTTCCGCTTCCGGATGGCGTGAAGCGCGTGGATTCACACACTCAAAACTGTTGAGTAGTCTTGACAACTGATTGCCCTCCGAATGAGTATTGCTTTATTTCGTTATTTTTGTTTGCTTATCAAAATCAATTCTATTGCTGATAATAAAATGTACAACTAAATAAACACATTGACATAAAGCGCAATTTGACTCTCAATTTGCGGTTAATAAATATAAAATGCTCAAGTCGACATCAAATAATTTTAAATTCATTTAAACATGTTTACATCTGCATACACAAGTAATTCATTAAAAATGCATGTTTTTACACATTTCCTATTTCTTGACCACAAATTAAACATGAAATATTTCCCATTTATTAGCACTTGCATTTAATAATCCCACAAGTGCAATAACATTGTTATTGTGCGTGTGTTCAAAACGTTGAATTGATTTATTCAATCCCCCGATTCACAGGGATTGTGCAATTAATACTGTTTACTTAAACGCCCAAAGTGGGCGTGCCTCGTGTGTGTGTGTGTGCATTGCTATATGTTATATTAATATGCAAAGTGCTGCTTTGAAGTGTATTTGATTTGCAAGCCGATTGTCGGTTTTTGAGGTTTGGCTTATTCTACACTGATATGAAAGTACTCAGTCAAATTGACGATAATTGACCTAACAGAGCAACAAATTAAAGTATTGATGTCCTGTCGGCTCAACTCTCAATACTTCAAAGGTGGCTTATTCTGTAGTGGCTTAAGAGAACTGTGGTTGGTGCTCTTTTTAGCTCGCATGCCTATGCTCTTGGCAACTCTCTTTGATAAAGAGAAGAGAGCAGCCTCAACACATTGTACGTTAAGCTGAACTGATTATCTGTCTCATATATATTAAATAGAAAGTTTCCCTGCTAATCACAAAAAACAAAATGATTCTTCTATTTATTTTGTTTTATTAAAATAATAAAGAAAATAATGTTAACACACTTGCAGAGTTTGTTAATTTAGGCAAAAAATATTCCTGAAGATTTAAGAGAATATATATAATAAAATATAAATTATTTATTTGCAGACTTTTTAAATTAAGCCAATAAATATTTATGAATATATAATATAATATAATATATATATTATTTACTTTATGCTTGCTTATTATTTAATTAAATGCTTTCTTTCTGGACAGAAATAAATACTCACAAATGTAAATGTGTCAGAAGACAGTGAACAAAAAAAACAAATTTATTACGCATATTAAGATTAAGGTCTTACAAATAATATGCATTTTTGAGAAAAATTTTAATATTTCAGAAACTCGGAAACAAATTCTGATTCTTTATATTTTTTTTATTGTAATTATTAGAGGGCCATAAATCGCGACTGACTTAACCTGGCCTTTGACTTTTTACGACAGTCGAAAGTGCCCACTTAGGGAATCAAAACCGTAAAAAGTAATGTTATTTTCAATATTTGTCGTATTAAATGAGCATAAAAGTCAAAAGCTACGCATGTGTGTAACATGTTGATGCGAAATAACGGAATTTGTTCATTTAAGCCGCCTGTGAAGGTTTTCATTTCACTTTTCCTCTCATTATGCCCTTGCTTAGAGTACATTAGCTCGTGCCTGGAACTTGTAAATGGTTGCAATGCAACTTTGGTCTCACAAACTACTTATATAGTCCTGATCAGTAACAACAGTCGTGTCAATATTGTCTCGACAGTTTATCTGTCATTATGAATCCTGTTTGCTTAACCTTATATTAAAATAGAATTTTGTGACTCCATTTTGAATGTCAAAAAATTTGTTTCCACTGAAATAAAGTGTTTATTTTCAAAATTGTTCATGACGTTAGGAAAAAATAATTAAAATTTATTGATTATATATTTCTTAAATCTTATGTGTATAATTCTTTTTTTTTTTTTTCGTATTCTTAGTAATTATTAAAAAAAATCAAAACATGTTTCTAGTTATCGGAGTTGTTTCTTAATTTATGATAATTATTATTATGATTATTATTAATTTTACCTGGAATAATAATCATAGTAATTCTAACAACTACACCTTCTATTTTTAAAAATAAAATATAAATTTTTTGTAAATTGATATTCAGGTAAGTGTATACAATTTTCGGTGTGTAGAAGTCACACTTAAACCCACCAATTTTTTATATTCGTTTATTGTAAGTGCGTAAAATTTAAATAAAACGTGTCTTTATATTTTGAACAGATTGTCGAGCAGCTGTTGCCGGCAGTCGGAGTGACGTGGCTCTAAAGCGGCCCTCAATCACTCACTCAGTCAGTCAGTCTGTCAGTTTTCGCAGCTTTGGTCGCGTCGGGAGTCACGCACTCAAAAAATAAAAAGCAAAACAAACACACCACACACACATACACATATGGCTGGTAGTATTTTACGCAGGATGCCGACAGATGGCACACACACCGACACACACACACACCGACACACACACACACCGACACACACACACACCGACACACATGCGTACGGGAAATGTGACAGGATGTCATTTTGCAACGCATCCGAAACATAAACACGTCGCCCTCTGCTTTTGTGTCCGTGAAAATTGTGCGGCTAAAAGGCGACAAATGTTTGTATTTTCGCGTGTGTGTGTATATGTGTGTGTGTGTGTGTGAGTGTGTGTTAACGCGTGTGTAAGCGTGTGTGCGCGAGCGTGGCTGCGGGCGAAACTACTAAATGTGCATGCAATTTTTACTCGTTTCCCCGTTATGTTTATTTTAAATACATGTACTGTTCATTATTATAACGGTAAAGTGCTTTAAATATGTGCGAAACTTGTTGAATTTTGTGACAAGTGTCCCATAAATTTGTAGCGTTTTTTTTTAACACTGCTAAGCTTATTTGAGTTAATATTTAAATTGCATTTAATGTATCATTATTTTAGTTTTAGTAGCATTTTTTCAGGTGTAAAATTGGCTTATTTAATCAGAATCCCTTTAAAAAACTTCAAACACATTTAATATTTTTGCATGCGCAATAAATCAGAGAATATATATATTTATTATACTTAATGTACATTTGTCATCAAATCCTTATAGTTGCCTGCCTGTGCTTATCATGTAATTCAGTCAACATGCCAAAGTTTGGCTTTTATTATATGAATATATTTGTCTCAAGGGCTAAATTCATCCTACTCCTTAGATAACAATTCGGCTTATTTACTTCTATATTTTCTTTGTCCGTTTTAAGCTCTCTCTCTCTCTCTCTCGCTCTCTCTCTCTTTCTCTCCTTGTTACTAAGCGACTAAACATGTTTAGTTCTCAGAGAGTTGTTTTTTCTGTCTTCTGCCAATTCTTGTAATAAATGATGGACCATTTTACATTTTAACATAACAAGATTTTCTACGTTATTTTATTATTTTTTTTAGCTTTTAATTTTAGTTTACTTGTTTTACGATAAAAAGGAAAATTTCAAATAAATACATTTTTATTATTATTTTTAGAGTTCTTCTATGAAATGAGAGTCCTCCAAAGATCGGCACCAATTTGAAAGATTTTAAATGAATTTTAATAGTACCAAGTCCGTCTTCGATATTTTAAATTGCTTTTTCTAGTCTTATTTTGTTCCGCTTTAAAAAGATTTTATTTTTATTTCACATAATGTGCATCAGCTCAATTTAATTGCAATGTGAAATGGGTTCACAAAATACATATTGTAAATACTTCACAAATTATATGCTGTTGACATATATTCCTAAAAATATTTAGTTTCATGGCGTTTTTTAATTATTATAATAATTATAAATTCCCACAAAAAGAAAGCTTAAAATTAACTTTGCCCGTGTGCAAATGCAAATGAAGTTAGAATTCTATATAATTAAAGGAGAAATGAAATGCCAAGTAATGACAGGGGTAAGAAAACCAAACCGAAAGCTGTGTGTGTTCATGTGTGTGGGTGATTGTGTGTGTGAGTGTGTGTGTGCTCCAGTTAGTAAATACAAACTACAAATTGCACAAATAATGAAACAGTTGGTAAGCCGTCGCTGATGTTGCATGTAGCATGTGCCTTCACAGTCTCAAATCAGCGTGTGCGCTTCGCGTATGTGTGAATGTGTTTAAATGTGTGTGTGCCCGAGTGTGATGTGAATGTGTGTGTGGCCCTGCGGCGCATACAGTATGTCAGTTTGCTTATTGATTTTTGCATGCAACCCGAGCTGAGTATCTCAAAACGCTGTTAGTTTGAAATATTTTTGAGATAACTTTATTGTAATTATTTAAATAAGTTAGGAATGCTGTAAAATTTAATTTTAATAATGCTATTTATTTTCGTATAATATATATGTAACTTTTGGTTTTATGGAATTAGTTCAAGCAACCCTATTTTAATTTCCTTCAAGGGAAGTTGCTGAATCCTCCATTAATAATAATTATAAGAAAAACAATAATAAAATAAACAAAAAATATATTGTCTTATTAATTACTTTTTATTAATAGTAAAATTCTCGACTGAAATAAATTTTCCACTCGAGTGTTCTTTCAGCCATCAAATAAGTAAAAGAACCATTTCCAATATGCAAAATCTTATGAAAACTTTAATTTCCACTTGCAAGTCGCAGTGCCTAAAGCCTTCCAATTATATTTAGTAATTTCTTATGAAAGCTTAATTTGCACACAGGTCCTGACAAAAATTTAATACCCCTTTTAGCATACACAATTTCTGCGGCCAGTTAAAAGTTGCTGGCGCAAAACTTGTGGTGCCTCTGGGAAAAGCTGGGAAAAGGCATTCAGGTTGCATGACAATTAAATTAAATAAGCGCATCAAGTGAGATGTCTTTGGAAAGTTTTTATGTAATTTGTTGGCCAGGCAAGGCGCAGACGACAAGTTTGTGGCTAAGTGATTTGTTTTGAGCGCACCTAATTAATTGTTATAGGCCAAATGCGAATTGTGCCGCACACACAACTCAGAAGTGAGCGTGGCAGAAACGGGATTATTGCCAGGCTTATTTATGAGCACTTTATGGCCACCACATCGCAGACCTATTAACAATGTGCAGTCAAATTATATTTTTAGCTCCGTCACTGACCACAAGTAGAAAAAATAATAGAAAAAGATGGAGTTACAAAGAGAGAGAGAGAGAGAGAGAGAGAGAGAGAGAGAGAGGTGAAATGGAATGAAAACATATAAAATGTGAAAATTTATGTGACAGCATTTGAAATTTATTTGCTGCAACGTTTGCAAGGCGTATAGCGGCTGCGCCGACGATTTGTGTCTGCTGTTGCAGTTGCAACAAAATACAGTTCCATTGACCCATTTTGTTAAGGGGGCTACAGAATACAGAATACGGCATACGGCATACGGCATACGGAATACGGAGCAATACTCATACGTCCCGTGGTGCGGCAATGGACATGCATGCAAAGTTTTTCCTAGGCGAAACGTCCAAACAAAAAGCAGGCAGTAAATGCGCAGACGATTAGAGCACCATTTGTGTCTATATGTGCGTGTGTGTGTGTGTGTGTGTGTGTGTTTGTGTGTGTGTCTGTGTGTATACAAGCTGTGGCTGGGCTGCTGTTATTTACTGTTATTTGTTTAGCAGGGTTCCTGTTTATTTTTCGGCTTATTTGTTGCCATTGTTGGCTGTCATTGTTATTACTCTTGCCTGGACCAGTTTATGCTGCACTTGCGCCAACATCACGAAATGAAATATTTAAGTGCGCATTAGCCCCCCCCACTCCACACTCACCACTCCGCACACTCTCCATCCACCCCACTTCCCTTCCCATCAATTTACAATGTCTATCGCCATGGGGGCTCAGAGTAATTGCAAAAATTACCACAACCATTGAAAGAGGTTGCATTCCAAATGAACGAATGAAAACTGCAATGATTTCTGTATCGAGTGGCATGCAGAGAGAAAGAGAAACAAATAAATGCAGAGAGAGTGATTGAGTGGAAGGGGGAGGGGGGTGTGGTAAATGGACTGTCCTATATGCTGATTTCAATTGATTCTTGCTCTGCGGCTTCTGTTTGCTTCGTTTGCTTCGTTAATGTTGCAATGTCTGTCTTTGGTTGCAACTCTGGTCAGGTGCCGCACGCATGTACAAACATGTTGCATTGTTGTGGGTTTATTCGGGCCATATACGCACTGGCTCGCAAAGGCATATTTTAAATGCCGCAATTTATTTGACCATAAACTGAAAAACAACAGCAACAACAACAACAAATGCAGGCAACTTGAGAGAGTTTTTTTTACTTTCAAAAGCTATTCCAACTTTTGGCTCGTCAAATTGATATTAATTTGCCATTTAGCTTTATCGTTTTAAACGAGTTGCATATTCATAAATTGAATTTTAAACTTTAGAAACAGAATAAATTCTGTCTTTAAAAGTTTAATTTCAAATACATAAAATTTAAAACAATTATGTCAAAATATTAAATTATGAAAATACATATTAAAGGTTTGAATATAAATGTTGTACTTGCATATACCCATTTATATATATATATATATATATGTATAGTATAAGAAAATATATATTTTTTTTACTTTAGCTCATTTTAATTGTATTTTTCACTTTTGATACAGATTAAATTTCTGCTTAATTGTTGTGAAAATGAATTTATTTCTATCTTTATATACCCTGCATATATAAATTGTTTAATCATCCAATATTATAAACTAATCATATTAAAACACTGTTAAAATTTAAGAATCTGAAAGTTGTTATATACTATTACTTAAAATTCAAAATGCATTAAAAAACTAAAATTTAGAGAAACAAGTTTTTGTAGCCAGTACTTAAAGAATTTATTTATAGAAACATATATTTAAAATCGAAACTTGTGAAGCTATGGTTTTGAATATTATAGCGGAGGGAAGGATGTGATTGGTATCAAAAAAGATATTTAAAGAAAGAATAATGAGTTTTGAATCACTTTCAGTTGGAATGTATGTCCTGATAATGTCATAAGTTTGATTTTACGTTTTACTATTTTAACAACAAAAAAAAATCGTATACTTTTTTGAAGGTTTTTTCCTAATGCTGTTAATATGCAAATCTTTCAATAGTTTAATATATATTTTTCATTACCTTACTATTATCACAGGGATAACTTTTAGTGCAATAACATTATCAATTTAAATAATTTTGTACTTTCTTTCAAGTGATATGCTTGAAAACCTCTTGTTTCAAGAACTTGAAATAACTTTTTGTTTCGCTGATTGTGCAAAATTCATTTTCCAAATGGCTAAAAACTTACTAAAAACATTTATGAAAATCCTGCCAAGCACTGTGAGTGCACTTCAAACTGTTTTCAAGCATTGTATTTTGTTTCCATTTATTTCTGAGTAATTGTAACTTTGCTCACATGTACAATTTCTATTAAGAGGTATTTTTTTTCATAGCCTGGCTTAGCTTGTAGGGTCAGCAATTAGAGAAAAATGCTGGTCAAGTGTTTTGCAAAGCAATTGGCACGGGAAAAGGCGCCTAGAATTCAATTAGTCTATTAATTAAAAATGCAAATTTAAAAATGTTAAACTCCATTTAAATTAAAACGAATAAGCACACACGCTGCCAACAACTAAAAAAGGCATTTTCCTCGCGCACAATTTGCGCTGCAAATTTAAATAGTTTAAGCGAAATTTACTTGTTCGAAAATTTCATTTGCCATAGTTGGCAAAGCATTAAAAATAACTTTAAAAGTGGTAAGATCATAAGTTGGCAATTTGTTTATCCAAGTTTCTGAAAAATAAGATACTGCTTATTGGATAACATCAAAATTATAGATATTCGTAAATTTATTTTAAGTACGTATTTAAAATTGATTGAAAACTGCCAAAAATAATAAAACATTTTTTAAATTTAAAAACGGAAAGGGCAAATATAAATAATAAATAAATATAAATATATAATAATAAATCAAATTTTTTTTTTTTTTTTAATAATTGGATTATCAGAAAATAAACATTTTAAACTTTAGCTTTAAGTGTGATTTATTGCATTCAGTCAGATACAGCTAAGCCTCTATTCTGTTATCCTATAGAAAACAGTTAACATATTTTCAGGAAAGAGGTCCCATTTGGTCAGCAATAATCTGGAACTTTTTTGTGATTTTTGATCTGAAGTTGAGAGAGCTTTGTGCTGTGCCCATTGAAACGAAAACTTTGTTTAATTGAAGTACAATATGAGATGTGCACAGCTGAGTGCACAAATCTAATGACGATTTTGGTGGATTCTATTTATTTTCTACCTTTTCTCTCTTTTTTTTTTAATGCTATTTTTATTTATATAAATTTTGTTGGTATTTTTTGCTTTTGTGTAGCGATACGTGAAAAATGTGAACAATGCGAAATGTTTGGCATCGAGTTGAGTCTTGATTTAATGCAGTGCAGTGAGCACAGCTGTAATTGGGAAACCAACGAAATATGAACTATAAATAAAATAAATTTGATAAATATGTGCGCAAAGGAAAGCGAGTAAGAGAGAGAAATGCAATTATAAGTAACTGTATGTCGTTAGCAGAGGAAGCTTAAGTAGTTTATTTTTGTACAGCTATGATTGAAATGCCAGCTGCAGGCAGTTTGCCTTGCACATGTGTGTGTGTGTGCGTGTGTGTGGGAGAGCAAAATCATAGCACACATTTGAGGGCAGCACATTAGAAACTGCATTATTATTGCTGGTGTTACTGCTTTGATAGACTGTTTGCTGTTAGCTGTTTGTATCGGATTGCATTGGCAACGAGTAAAAGAAAAATCAATTTGCAGCTATCAAAACGTTGCAGTCCCTTTTTGCTAGTGGGACAAATGATCGATTTGTTGGTATTTGCCAAGCAATCGAAGTTTGTCAGCCAAGCTGAAGTAGTTGCTCCAGCTAAACATCAACGCTCCACTAGCTGAAAGCAGAGTTAATAAGGCTCACAAAGTAGCGCAACTAAAGCTGCATAAATAACTTAGGCACATGCGACGTATGCGTGATTTTTTAAGTTTTTGTTTTGTTTTTTTTTTTTTTGGATTAAATGAGCTGTCACATACATTTTTGGGAGCGAGCAGATAGTGGGGCCATAAAGTTTAAAGACAAATGTGCTGATTATGGCGATAGCACTTGATTAACGTGGCCGGGTTTGTTATGCAAATGAGCAGCGAAGTGCTTGGATAAATGTGGTTAGGGGGGACTGGAGTTGGAAGAGCGGGGGGGGGGGGGAAGGGTACGACAAGGCGTCGTTCACTTGACAGCGCTAATGAAGGCAAAAGACAGCGGCCGCTGTCAGCGAAGAAACCGCTAACACAATCACGAAAGCAAATAGGCAAACAGTTAGTCAGACAGGCCCCAGAAGCCAGCAACAGTCAGACAGTGACAAAGACGGGCAGACAGAGTGACATACAGGCAGAAAGACAGAGAGACAGACATTTTGGTTTTTGTTGGACATGTTTGAGCAGAGTTAGAGCTGCTGCTTAGCGTTATTTTGGCTTAATTAAAACGCTTCGGGATGTCAATTGGCTGATTTAGGCCTTTTGCGGCCAGACACTAGCTGAAGCGCTGTTTTTAAGCCGCTTTAATTAGCCATATAACTCGCTTCACACGACCAACCCCAAACCCGGCTCTCTTCTGGGCCACACACAAATTACAAATATACAAATTTCGCGTTGCATACTTCCTGGCGTCGTCATTCAGAATTCGCCATTGTAAAATTTTTCCACTGCTGATGAATATAAGCGCCAGATGAACAGACAGACACAGTGACAGACAACAACTGACAGTCAGACAATTGCTGCTGCTGCTTTTGGCAAAGGCCTTTTTTATATTTGGCTTTTGTACGGCCGCCGCTTTTGCCGCAGCATAAAGTATCATTAATAAAAAAAATAATGCCACGAGAAGAATAGCGCATGGCAAACGCACACACACACACACGCACACACATAAATACAAAACGAACTGCTGTGCCGCAGTGACAACAACGACAACAACAACAACAACAAGACGAGATCGTCTCTAATTGAATTTCTTATGGTCCATTAACTGTCAGTCCAGAAATCCGCAGAGTCAGTGGGTGGATGTGGGTTGGTGGGTTTGTGGGCTTGTGGGTGGTTCAAGGTATGATACTTATGTAACACCAACTGAATGAGTAAGCAACAAAAATGTAAACGTGACAGTTTTTAACAATATTTAAGATGTCAGCATGATATATCGTTTAATTTATGTATTTTATATGCTGTCCTTCGAGAAAGATAAATTTAATAAAAACGTTTTGTGCGCATTTTTCAGATAAATACCTAAGTGATATTTTGTGTTTTTGAGCACTTTTTGGCATATTATAATTAGCTTGACGATGAGTTTTTTACGACTCTGACATTTACATGCAATTCAAGTGGGAAAAATTCAATTTATCAACAGTAATCAATTAAATAATGATTGTAGCCCGCAGAAGTTTAACATGATAAAATCTTAAGATATTATTTACGACCAGCTTCCAGCACAAATAATCGAACTTTAGAGTTTTAAATTTCATACATGATTTGTTAACAGCTTTGTAAAAATTTTGCTTCTTTTTAAAGGAAATTTGGTAACATGTTATTAACAAAACTGCTAAAAAAAAGAGCAATGAAAACCAATCAAATAAAAGTTCATTTCATATCATTTTAATTTAAAAATAATAGTTTTTTTATAAAATAAGTTTTTGGTTGCTTTTTTTTTTGCAAATTTAAAATAACTATTTCAAGCGTATTAAAACTATTTTTTTCACAGCGTCCGCTTAAAACTAACAGTTGATTTATAATATTTTTTACATACAATTTGAATAACCTATTTATATTATTTAAATTAAATTACTAAATATAAAATATAAATATTTTTTTCGCCTTACAAAATTTGTTGCTTTTGTTTTCTTGAAAACTTTGCACACACATATTGAGCATTTCAAATGCATTGTTAGTAAATGCAATTTTGAATTATTTAAATTTCCACCAAGTGTTTTTGCTCAATTCAAGTTAGGTTTTATGTTTGCCATTTCGCATATTCTTATTATGTTTATACATAATATAAATAAATGCTGATTTGCATACTTTAGAACACATAAATTCAATAATAGTTTAAAGATGAAAATTTAAAGCAAAAGTCTTTTCTGACTACACCTTTTAATATTATTCTTTGGTATATATTAAATTTAAATATATGTTTGCTTTTTATTATTTTCAATTTGCAGCAAGCGTCTTTGGCATTTTGGCTATAGGCGAGATAAAATGCGATTTGCTCGCTGCATCTGCACATTTACAATTTTCCGCATCAACTATTCACAATATCGGGCAGAATTTGTAGTAGTAGTAAATAAAATAGAAATAAAGGCAAAATGCTACGATAGCTGCAGGTAATGGAGGTAGCTGAATGCCGTTTGAGGACGCCTCTCTCATCCGGTTCCTACCGACTTACTTATGCAAATGTTTGTAGCATTTGCCTCGGCGTTGCTTTAAGGTATTTTATTTTTTTTTTTATTATTTTCTCTCCTAATTTTTTTTTTATTTTTTTTTTTAATATCTTTCAAATATTTTACGCAAGACTGAAGTTGAATGCGCAAGCTTCAGCGATTTGCTGGGACATTTTTTCAATAATTTTATTTCCGATTTATAGTGAACTCAAATTTGCAAACATCCTTTCGGATGTGTTTGATTCCCTTCCATTTCGACTTCCCGCTGATTTATCATGCGCACAAATTAGCTGCACCGTGCAGCAATAATGAGGCATTCGTTGCAATTACGACCAATTATTAGCAATTGGCAACACCGTAAGCCTTTAACCATTCGCATAGCCAAGAGTTGCCAGGCAACCTGGATTCAATTGTTGTACTGCCGTACGCGGCGTATACGTAATGTGATTTGGTAGTCAGCCATCCACTGTGTAGTACATGTTGTGCATTTGTGTGTGCGCATGTGTGTGTGTGTAAGTGTGTATGTGTAAATGTGCGTAGGTAAATTGTCATTTAATTTTAAGTTGGTTTGGCTGCTGAAATTTCATTTCATTAGCTCATGGTTAAGTATTTTGTACTTTTGCTCGACGCACGACGCGAATCTTTTATGCCACTAGTTGCACTAGTTAACCCACACTCCTTTCCCCCCTCTCTGTCATCGCCAACTGTATGCCAGACACGTACAACTTTTATATTCCATTCGTTGCTGATGCCTGCGAGGTCCAGTGTCAATGGCAAGTGCTGAGCTCTGGCACCCTGGAGCATAGTTAATAATAATTGCTTGCTTGGCATTGAAAATGAACCTTCATCAATTTGGGATTACGTCTAAAGACTGCAACCGGGCTATGTTATTTGCTTGGTAGAAGAATTTATTAAAATTGTCACGTCTTTTCGGGCTAGAGCAAAATAGCTTATTAGCTAGGTTTTTTTTTTTTTTTTAAGCAACACAAAATATTGTCGAGCAAATGGCGAAAAAGTTTTTTTTTTTTTTGCACAAATGAGTTGTTTGCTTTCCAGAGAGGCTCCAGTGCCTTTCTAATTAGCTTAGCTGGAGAAGAGCTCTTTGAGATATTCGTTGTATTTGGCCTTTGGACTTCCGCTTTAATAAATAATTATTTCAGTTTGGCGGCGGCTTTTGATGTTGCTTTTTGGCCAAATACTTGGCAACCAAAAGAGCATATAATAAGCGAACGCACTCGCTCCGCAAATTGTTTGCCCCACCAAATCGCTAAGTTGTGTGTTGACCTAGAACAGAACTCAGATTAAATTTATTAGCGTTTTTATTTAGGTATTTGAAGTGGTTAATTTAAAAGTGTATATCAAAAAATATGCATAAAATATTCAAAAACTTTTTAACTCAAAGTTTTACAACATTTTCTATTTTTTATGCAAGGCATGCGTACTTAATTAATTTCAATTAGCGTCAAGCACACACACACACACACACTCTCTCGCACACACACACTCTCAGATAATGTTGTGAGTTCATTGAGGGCGTAGTTATTTCAATAAGCGTCAAACAATTTTGTTTTTTTCTACTTTTAGCATTATGTGTTGGATATGTACACGACTTTGATGAAGCACAAATTGATTGCGCTCTTTTCACGAGTCTGTCAGTAACTAAAGCTTTGTCTCTTTCTATCTCACGCTATCTGCCGCTCTCTCTCTTTCTCTCTCTTCTGATTCTCACTGGTTAGTTGTGTGCTTCTCGCTTTTTAGAAAAGGCTTTGATATTAAAATTCCTTACTGCAAGCAATTTAAACAAGTAGGCATTCTGTAGTCGAGTGAGCTCGACTATGATATACCCTAAGCCTACCCAAATGTAAGCAGGTTAATTCTGCTGATAGACATAAGATCAATATGAGAATACATATTTGACTGTAACTTGTTTGTTTTTATCCGATCTTGATGAAATTTGGGCAGTTATTCAATATTATGCATATGAATATTATGTGCTATCGATTATGCTTTTAAAATTTAGGCTTTTATTGCTATCGGTTTCGAAATGTATCAGTTATCGATCAAATAAAGCAAACTTGCTCTGCGCCGGATATAAATAAATAAATATAATAAATAAATAACAATAAAATATTTAATCTCTAGTTCTCTGAGATCCGCGTGTGCATACAGACAGACGGACAGAGGGACATGACTATATTGACTCGTCTTGAATATATAAACTCTCCTTCTGCCTTTGACATACATTTGCACAACAACTATTATACCCTATTTATATATTTTTAATAGGTATACAAATATTCCATAGCATACTCTGTGGTGGCTGCTGCAGGCTGCTGCTGCTGTTATTGCATGCTATTTGCATGTGAGCTCATAAGTAGATGTTGTTGTTGTGGTTATTGTTATTGTTGTTATTGTTGTTATTGTTGTTGTTGCAACCATCTTTTTGGCTCTGCGATTCTCTAGTGTGCTATCTGCGTATTTTTTATGTGCGAAACAAATAACTCAGCGCGCTTACGAATTTGTATCTGTATCGAGTTGTAGATACGGATACGTTACCAATACAGAGTCTGTGTGTGTTGCCCATTCTTCATCCTCGCCTATCTTGGCAAGTGTAAAAATCTGGCTTTGACTTTGATTGACAGCACTGGGGATTCCCGGTCGTAAACCGCATCCATCGTGTTAAAGTTGTAAAAACACAACAAAAGATTGCATCGCATTGCCGATGCTTAAATACTCTAACTGAGAACAGTTCTTTTTCAGGTCAACTCAATAATTTATTAGTCTGAAGATATCAAGAAGAATGAATATAAATTGATATTCATCAGTTTTGTATGTAAATAAAAACTTAAACATTTACAACAAGTTATAAAAACCTTAAGTAATAAAAATAAATAAGTCCCAATCACAAGACTTTTATATATGCAAATCACACTAACACTTTTAAATATTGTGTGTGTGTGCAGATATGTATGTATTTAAATCGATAAATATGCACTCTTCTTAAAAGTCCTTAAAAATTGGGCTATCATCTTTAATTAGGCATAGTTCGCATAATTTGAATATCTTATAATTTGAAGACTACTGAGAAGCATTAGGAAGATGGTGGTGTCAAATTTTCTGTTTTATTACTAAGACATATTCTTTAAAAATATAACATGGAAACAAATAATCCAAGGTAACAAAATAGGTTAATTTAACAGGTGTACAAAAAATTCTCTTCAGCCTGCCACGCCCCTACGATCTTGCTTTTGCACTCAGAAATAATATATTGTACTAAAAAAAAAATCTCCCTGAGAATAAGAAAGTGTTTCTAGGCGTATTTCTGATTTTAGGAATATTGTTAAGACTGTTGTTAAGAAATACATTCTAACAATGATATAAAAAATAGAAATATCGAACACAAAAACTCTGAAATTTAAATATCTGTTAGAAAAAGCTACTTTGAATGAAGCCAAGAAATAAATACATCTTAATAAAAAGGTAGCAAAGATCTTTACGAAAAAATGATGGAGATATTTTTTTAATTCCAGGACGCTTCCGATAACTTTCGGGGTGAAGGGAAATGCAGGGATCTTTTTGAATTTTTAGAAGTTCTTGACGCAAGTTTGTTTACAAAATATAGTTTTGTCTTATAGCCAAAATCGTTTAACATAAGATTTACCATGTTGAAGGTTTTTTGATTAGGATTGGACAGCAACTAATTTTTCTCTGAGCTGGCATGGATAAGACCAGACTAACTGTTAATCATGTATACCTTAACAATATGATATATACCTTATACAAATGTATATTGCATTCCATGTGATAAATGTTTTTGCACTACTTTTGGCACCTGTGTGTAGTCGACTGCCTAAAAGCTGCACACATAATTAATATAAAATGGCTTCAGTAATTATAATGTGATAAAATGGTTTACAAAATTTATAAATTGACTCAAATTAAATTAACTGTTGCAGAAACAGCAACGAGATTAAATTCAAATTGATTATTAAATTAGATTCAAATATACCTTGTTTATGCATGTTGACATATCGAAATTAATTGGCAGCAAAATGCAGATGCTTAAATTTGATTCAACCTGCGCCTAAATTTCATATATCTGTGGCATGCCACATAATTAATGTTAATACATTTATGAACTCGCCACATTGCAATTGTTTAGCTCCGTTGTTTAACCTTCTGTTCCGTAATTATATGCAAATTCTAATTACAATATCTGCGTGTAGCGTGAAAATTGGAAATACACCTGAATTGTTTATTTTATGCAAATGCAAATCATGCTCGATTGATACAACTCGCAATTCAGAAACATGACTGTGCTCACAGGCAGTTGATTGTTATGTCTATTGTTCCATATTTCATGAATGCAAAATCAGAAGTTTGGGCGCCGTCAAACAATAACAATAACAATTCAATTCGATGAATTTTCAAACACAAAATGCATCCCCACAAAGCCCCTGTACAACAATGGAAAAGAACGATTTAAGAAGCTTTATTTGTCAAATGTTTTTTGGAATTTAACAAAATAATTCCATTCCATTTACAATTAAACATTGTGAACAATGTTATATAGTAAAGATGAGTTATTTAAAGAACGTTGATTATTTAAAAATCTATCATCAGCAGCAATTGAAGCAATTTGATATGCATTGCGGCACATTGAATTTTATAATTTTGGCTTTTTCTCCTTGGGGTAAATAAAAAGGTGTGTGTGTGTTTTGTGTGTGTTAACTATTTACCAATGCCAACATGTAGACAGACTAAGCCTGCAATGATACTATTTATTATATAAGCTGTCAGAGTCAATGGCTTGCCTTCCAAGCCTAAACTCAGAATTTAAATTGTGTCAATTGTGCATATTTTGATTGAGTTTATAGCACTGACAATGTGGTTCATCTTCCGTTATATCCGACTGAAAGGACTGGCAACCACATTTGTCAGTTGTAGTCGGACATAATTTATGCACTTATTCACAATTATGTTAATTGGATTTGTATCAGTGCAAGAAATATGTCCATTTATGTAACGAATCATTAAAAAGTAATAAAACAATTTATTTATAAGCCTGCCTTAATTTAATATATATATTTATTCATTAATGTACCTATTTATGCAATGAATCATTGAAAAATAATTAAATAATTAATTTATAAACCTGTCTCAATTTGATATATATATATTTATTTATTAATTTTATGTAAAGTATATACATTCTTTATCAGAATCATCAGCTAGGTCGATGTGGCCATGTCCTGTGACTGTGTGAAAACGCGAGTCTGTGAAAGCTGGTAATTTGTAATATAAATTCTATACAAATATGGATATTAAATGCATCAACTAAATAAATTTCATTAAGACCGAGCAAGAAACATTAAAGTTAAAGTTGAAACTCTTTTATTTCATTGTTCTCATTACTTCTAAATAAATATAAGCATTTCCCAAGTTGAGCTCACTCGACTACAGAAATCTTACTCGTATCGTTTCTAATTTTAATAGCGATTCGTTATGTATTTGTGGGTCGTAATTTATATAATATAAAAAACACTTATTCTATTATTTGCCTTGTTTTTAATGACATTTTATTTTCTGCTCAAATTGTATAATTATTGCAGTAAAGCACTCTATCTGGAGCATGTACTCAGTGCTTTTTAAGTATATGTCCACATTATATTCTCATTTGCATTTATTTGCGCCACTTAAGGCCTCAGTTGAGGTCCGATTAAAACACTTATGCGAGTCAACAACAACAATAAGAGCAACACTGCTGGCGACATGGGGCATGGGGCATGGGGCATGGGGCAAGCGAAACAACAAACAATTGTTGATGCCATCAAAAGTTACCCAAAAAGTTTCCCAAGTTGGTCAAGCATTTTGCAAATATCTTGGCTCGACCAGTCACCGAGGCGATTTGAAGTATCCATCTACCCGCTTGGCCCATCATCAGTTGGCCATGTTCTTCTTTTTTTTATTCTTTTTTTTTACGCAGGCCAAGTGCTTTATTACTTATTCAAGTTCTCATTCAAAAGTTTTCATTAACTGTGCTGCGGATAGCTGGAGAGACTGGCTGGCTGACTGGCTGACTGGCGGACTGGCGGACTGTCCCGGACATCCCGGGTTGACTGTATCTGCTCCAGGTACAAGTGCTAATTGTTGAAGAGAAAATAGCAAATTTAATAAGTTTTTTAGCAGCAACTCGAGTTGCCATTCACAGCCACTGGGCAGTGAGTTATTCAAGAGATTCTTATTTTTTATTTTGATGAAGTGCATAGAAATGCAAAGTGGACGCGCTATCATAGGCTTTCAATGCAATTTAAATGCATTATGCAAACTGCCTAAAGTATTCTTTTAGCTGAATAGGTATTGTAATTTTAAATGTTTCAATTCTCAGCTTCACATAATATCCATTTATAATTTTAAACATCATTTTAAACACCAGCTGGTGCTTATCTTGTAACGTTTTTTATGGAATTAAGTTGAGCAATAAAGAGTTGGAGTGAAATATATTTACAATTTGTATTAATTTAAGAGCATTCATAATTAATGCAAATAATTAATTATGAGGCTGCACGTTTGCAATTTCATTAATTGCTCGTTTATTATTGTCAACAAAAAACAACAACAACAACAACAACAACACGAACAACAAATGAAAAGCGCACAATTAATGCCGGGAAATGTGAATAAATTCAAAATGTGCTCCGCAAGCCAAAAGCGAATAATCTGTGGGCGTGGTCGGTATGCTGAAGCTGAAGTGGTAAAAAGGTCAGGTGAGTGTGTGTGTGTGTCACTGGGAGTAATAAATATCCTCTGCCATATGTGAATAAAGGATTAAACTTATAAGCGCGTTGCTTTATTAATTCGAATGCTGCATATTTTAAGGCGCGCAATATGCATATATCAAGCGAAACTCAAAATTACGTAATTTAAACATTAAAATTAACAATAAGTTGGCTTTATTACCCAAGTTGTTGAGCAGCTCAGGCCAACAGGTGCTGCCAAAAATATCATTTTTTATGTCAAACACACAAAAGACAGCCAGAAAAGGCACACACAAAAAAAATACAAGAAAACAAAGGTTTTTAAAAATAAAATCCAACCCACTTGAATATTTATGTGCCAGAGTGTGTAGCTATGCAGATCGAGTTTATAAATAAAACATTTTATTGTACATAATTTAAATGTAAACAAAAATATGTTTTTGTGTGGATAAAATATGTCACAAAGTAGAATGTTCACTTGGACTATGATTGTATTTAAACACTCAATTTAAAAACTGCAACTCATATTTAATCAGTTTTTAATTATTTAAATCAAATTACTTGTTGCTAATTAAAACTGAGTTTTTATAAATTTAAATAAATCTCAGCATTTAGCAGTAAATTAAGTTTTATAAATTAAAAATTTAAATAAATCTCAGTATTTAGAAGAAAATGAAGTTTAAATTTGATATTAACTTAAGCAATGCTTTCGTCAGGTGAATATATCTGAGTGTTAACCGCAAAGTTCACTTAAACTTGCCTAAATTGAAGATGGCTTCCAAGAATTAGCCACAGTCAATTTTGTTTCATTAGCCAAATGCTGAGCATTGAGCGTGGCATTTCTTTGTGGATGGTATTAAATTAGTACACCCCTAAGAACACCTAAGAAGTAATAGAGATTTACGGTGTATAATAAAGGACATCAAAAGAGATTGCACCCTGGATAGAATTGCCACAGAATTGAAAGCTGGATCGGACGAAATGCTTAGTTTTATGGACCAACATTTGACATTTTGGGCAGTTTTCTTTGCCATTAAGATGTATCATGAAAAACTTAGAGATGTACTACGTGGTCGGACTGTCAGAGAGAAATAGGGAAAGTCCGGGCTAATTAAGAAGTTGCAAATGAAAAATCCAACATACATTTGAAGTTTACCAAAAAACTTTTTGGCCATGTCCATGCAAGTTGTAACATGTTTTCGTTGCACAGAAGCATTTTTGCATGCGTGCGCCAAGTTTTTTTTTTTTTTTTTTTTAATTAAATGAAGTCTTTGCCCTTGTTTTCGCATTTTGCAAGTTTGCCCTTTTGCATTCTTATATTTTATTTTCTTTACGTCTTCTATGCAGCTGCAAAAACTTCCGGCAACTTAATTTAAGTCAAGAAACTTAAAGTTGCAACTTGGAACAGCGATAGGAAAGTATCTTTAAGATACTTGCTGTGACAGCTGGATTAACTTCTGTTGATCAAAATACACAATGAGCACAATGAGAGAGAGAGATACACATAAAACGTAATGAAAATAAAAGGAACCAAAATCAAAAAAAAAGAAGCGAAATAAACAGAAAAAAACTAATAACAAAATACAAACAATTTGTGGCCATCTAAATTTGTGTGTGCGTGTGCGTCTCTGGTTATTTTTGCTGTCCGATTGGGGCAGTTGTGAAGAGGGGGGGGGGGTGGGGGGGTATGTAGCGAAAGTCTGCAGGTGCCTGTGCACGCAGTTGGGCTTGAAAAGATAGGTAAACAAAATCACGTTGGGTAAATATTATTCCGTTTGCACCGACTCATGAGTCGAGCCACAGAGCCACAGAGCCACAGAGTCCCCACAGTTACTTGGGCTCAAACTTTGGGGATTTGTTGTTTTATATTATTTGCAATTTATTTTCATTTCACTCTACTTTACGCTGTTGTTTTCCGCTTTTCAAAAAACAAATTTCAATTTTAATATTTGGGCATTTTGTCGTTGATTGTTGTTATACCCTGGTTCAATTAAAACCGATTGAAAAGGGTATCACATATCAAGTTGTGGAAAGTATATTAGAAATATGAGTCAGCATCCATTCAGTAAAATAAAACTTGATCATGATTATATAACTATCAATATATAATGAATAATGATTTGAGTGCAGGTTATTTTGTAGTCTGGTTATCTCAACTTGAGCATTTTTAAGGTTTTTCTTAATATTTGTTTGGGTTACTTTTGTGACGTTGACATCAAAAGCGAACAATGATTAAATGGAAAATAAAAGGCATGTTTTTTGCATGTTCAAATATTGAAAGAAATATTCGATTTATTGTTTGATTTATTAAATTTAACGATGGCTGCCGAATGGTAAAGTTCTTGTCCCAAAACAACTGCAAGAACTGACAAAGTAAATTTCAATTTATTAATACATTTCCATATTTGTGCCTTATTCTCCCCTCAGCTTATGAAATGAATATATGTAATTCGATTTATTTAATAGCAATTTTTGGTACATGATTTTGGCAATTATCAACATCAAATAACATGGTATAAAAATGTGTTTTATTATTGCTAAGATTATCGAGAAACATTTCAGCTGCTCTTTGTAAGTGTGTGTGTGTGTGTGTGTGTCTGTAATCAAAACTCAAAAATATATACACGTCCAGATTTGATGTCAATAACTTGCTTGATCACGTTTCTATTGACAATGCGTACAACGTACAATGTTTTGTCATATTGACAATTTTTGCACAGCTTCGTGCTTCACACGGATTCACACAGCCAGCATTTCCATATGCTTATCCTTATGTGTGTGTGTGTTTTTGGAAAGGACATTTTGCTGTCCAGTCATAAGTAATATTTTGGTATGCCAGCTGGAATTCTGTCAGCCAGCTGTCAGGCTGCACTGCACTCCTTCCCCAGCTCCTCCACAACTCCCGCAACTGATGGAGCAGGAGGCGCTGCTGCATTCAATTGTCACTTGGATTTTGAGCACACGTTTGGACTGTCTTTAGTTTTACAAGCGAACAGACTGTGCACAACTAATGCATACCAAAATTTGCGACATGTCAAAGTTGAAATCATTTTTCTCGAAATGTAGTTTTGAATGTGACATTTTGTGCTTAACACATACGAAATTTGAGTTAGTTAAATATCATAAATTTTAGCTAGTCTTTAAGTTGCTCAATGTAGTATTTAATTTGGAATTATTCATGTAATATTATATTATTATAACATAATTTTACCTCTTAAGTGAGAATTGTGTTTTTTTCCATCAATAAATATTAATTAAATACATAGGGGTATGTTTAACATATTTATTGTGCGAGAGGAAATTTGATTTAATTTTAAGTTTATTGTTAGCTGATTAATGCCATTGGGCTCTGGCCAGCTAAGAGATAAATATAGTATTCAGTTAATTTAAATAAAATCTTTCTTATTGTTTCATAGATTTTGTATAATCATTCATTAAATGCATATAGCTATTTCTTATATATTTTGAGCAATTGGCAACATTTATAATTCAATTTAATATAAAATTTCTTGTGAGCTTAAGCACTAATAATTTTCCGTCTGTTTATTACCATCCAATGGAGAATTATAATCTTAATTTAAATACAAATAACACTCAGTGAAATTGGATTTAAAGTACTGCACAGATATGCGATGCAAGACAGTCAATAAGTAAAAACATTAGTCGATTTACTTTGCTCTGGCACTAAGCGCATTACACATACGCCCTGTGTGCCCAAGGGATATTTGTTACTCAGATGAAGTTGAAGATGAAGTCCCGCAACCCACTGGATTCGCTTAGCTCGTAAAGTAGAATCACACAGAGCTAACGTCATGTAAAATGCTTTGAGATACAAAATGTTGCATGCAACAACAGCAACACCAATGGAAACAACATTCATGTAAGCTGCTAGAAGATGAAGCAAAGTGAAAGAGGCAGAAGCAGATGGAGTTGGAGCTGGAGCAGCAAGCAGGGAATGCAGCTAAGTAAAATCCTTTGGTGCTTCACTCTCGTTTTAGTGGCCACGAATTCTACTATTACAACTGTTGCCAAAGATTGGCGAAATGCAGTGCAAAAGTGCAAGTCGTAACAGGAATTGTTTTGCGGCTTAAGAGGCATGTTGCTACAATTAAGGCGGACAGCTTTTGGTTTTGGGTATTCTTTGGGACTCAGTGGCAAATGTTAAGGTTTCTTAGGTTTTTATATTTTTTTTTTGTTCTCCGACTTGAGTAATTTAAAACTCGATAACATTTGACTGTTAATTTTCGGTTGCCTTTAATATTTTATGTGCGCATCTCAGGCCAGCCGAGACCAGCCAAGGCTCTTGTGACTGTAATCATAAATCAGCTGCCAGCTGGTTTTCGAGTTCATTCCTGCCGCTGTTCACAGTCCAAGGAGACAGCTAAGTAACCAGCCAACGGTTGGCAACAGGCAACAAATTGCCGGTTTGCGGCCAGTTGATAAATATGCTCGACTGGCTTCACTTGTTAACCATCCTAACTAACTGAATGCAGCAAGGGAAGCAGGCAGCAAGATGCTGGCTGGCTTTTCTGCTCTATCAGCTGCCTTAATTATAACGAACTTTGCTGCGACATCAAACATCAATTTTGGTCAACATAAATATGTCAAGCGTGAGTTGGTTACACAGCATTCAACGGGGTTTTCACTTCTGATAGGGTCGGAAAACTGACTTTGGCATTATCTCTTAAGCCTCAAGAAAAGCACAAAGCAATACTTATGAAAAACATTTAATAGTAAATGATTTTAGTAAATAACAATTGGTTGTAACGCATCTTATATTCAAATTAAAATGTTGTCTATATTTTGTATTTGTAGGGTTCATTTAATCAATAGTATTATTTATAGATACACTTTATTAAAATCCAGTTTAGTTCTTAATAATTAGATATGAAAGACGATATAAAATTAAATATTAAGATTCCATTATAAGTAAAAGCTTTTGATATATATTTTAAGCCAGTTTAAAGAACATTTTGATTAGCGCAGAAAAAATAACTCTAAAGATGCTATGTAAGGAATGAAAAATAAATTAGATACATTTACAAAATTGTGTCAACGCAAATTATTTTAATTTCTAGAACATAAATATTTCTTTATTTTATTTGAGCTATAACTATAAAAGTAAGTTAATAATTCATTTGGTATCCTTTTTTTTAACAACAATTAATGAAATATAATTAAAATAAATAAATTAAAATTAAATAAAATAAAATTAAAGTAAAATATTTTATACACCCATTTAAGTTTGGATATTTATTTGACTTGACAAATCGGTTAAACTTGTCACAAATGAATTGTTGTGTTTAAGCCAAACGGTATTTGTCCTGCGATTGCAGCAAACTTATTCTAATGCCAACGGATGTGACAGAGACAGCGTCGAAACAGTTGAAGACCGCGTCGGAAACATAAATTTGGTAACGTTTGCGAAAATCCTGACAGTTAGTGGCGAATCAGCTAAGCAAAAAGTGGCCGCGGTCAGCGGAAATGCCGTCTAAAACTTTAAATGTCTGTGCAATTTTGAGAGTTGGCTTTTATGCCCATTAAGTGCTGGTGGTAAAAAGCACACACAATTGCGATTTATCATGATGAAGATGAAATATTCTATATTGGTTGAATTATTAATAATTTAACAATAGAAGTTGATGACATTAATTAACAAGTATTATAATGTTTTTATCTACTCAAGATAAAAATGTTTAAAAGTGTCAGAAAAGGCAGCAAAACCTGGTTAAGTAGATAAAATATACGATATAATAAAGAAAATATACCATGAAACACTTAAATAATTGCGAATAAATAATGAACAAATGTTCATTTAAAAACAATTAATTCAATAGCAATATGTAAATTTAAATGTTATGTGTAATTATTATAAATCTTGTTAAGCTGAAATTTTTTATAGATCATTTATAATTAATTGTCCTAGCCAGACACACTGTCAGAATCATGATACCCCTTTTTGGAGAGGAAATGGAAATGCAGTTTTAAATCATCGTTAAAATGGATTTCGTCAGAAGTATACTTCAGTGGCTGCGTTAAGAGTACGTTTGCACTCTCAATTCAAGTGCTAATTGCCGGAAATAAAAATGAAAATCACATCCGGCGCTTCAGCTGCTGCGGAAGCAAGCGTGGTAATAACCAGAAGCACTTGCTACAGTGAATAAATGCTCAACGCGTCTGGTTTTTAAGCGAGAACATTTCTTCGAAACAGTATATATATATATATACAAATATATATATATATATATATTTATGTACATATAATTTATTTTTTTTAATATATATTATTCATTTATTGTGCAGTCTTCTGCTACGTTTGCCCCGCTCATTTCAGATGCATCATAAAAATACTCCCATTATAATGCAAAAGTCGCTCATTGCATTTCTCATTTCTCATTTCTCATTTCTCATTTTTATTTTATTTTATTTTATTGTGTTATTTGTTTATATGGCCAACGTTTCGGCTCGTTGCCTGCATACAGCCTTCGTCAACAATAGCAATTCCTCATGGCACTAATTAAATTTGCCCATGTTGAATTTTCCTAGAGCTTTGCAACGAGTGAAAATTATAATATTCGCACGGCATTTATTTGACTGTGCATAAAATCCGGAATTAAATAATGCTGCTTCCACAAAGGCATTTCAAAATCAATTCAAAATAATTTATTCATGCCGTTCTTCAACTATCCAGCATAAAGAATTTAAGACCCATGAAAAATTTATATTGAGTGAATGCTATTTCTCCACAGTTTTGTCACACAAAAAAAATCCTTCTCAGACTTTGACAAGGCTCCAATTTCATGACAATCCGTAATAAATATTCAATGTACATTTTTTTTATGCATTGGCATAAATTGTGCACCCATTTATATACAAATTGATACAAATATTTACACTTCATTAAGTTATACACAACACAAATACATATTGCATAACAATTGAGCTCAATGTGCATTAATTAATTAGAGACGCTGCTTTCATATTATGTCAAATAATATGCCATAATTACTGATATTTATTCAAAAGCTGTTCAAAACACTTCCAAGCATATCAAAGCTGTTAATTTTCACAATCGTTTTACTATTTCATATTAAAAGGCATCTGCTGACTTCCTTTGATTGGCATCAACTGCTCAACGCAATCGACTCAAGTCGAGTGAAAATCTTAAAAGACAACCAACTGCCAACTGGCCAGCCACTTGCCACTTTCCACTTGCCACTTTCCACTTGCCACTTGCCAGTTGCATTCCTTCTAACTGTCGACTGCCATTATCGCTTTGTACTTTACGTATTACAGATTCAGTGCATTTTTTACTATTCTAACAGTTTTACATTCCAAGAATATTTTCAGACCCTACAAGTTTGATAGCATTATATATAAAATACTTTTCCACAAACAAGAAAATTTAATTCATTCAAAACATTTTTAAAATAATATTATTGATATGTAGGGATATTTATAAATAGGATATATCAATAATATACAGACTAAATAGTGCTAATCATTTTAAGATTATTTTCATTATTTAGCTTATTTTGTTAAATTAAATAATTTAAATAAGATCTTCTTTTAATTATTATTATTATATATTCTTATCCATTATGTATTTCTCTTAAGAAGTGCTTTAGTATACATTTAAATTGTGTGTATATTTGAAAAAAAAAAAATTTATTAAACACATATTTGACAATAACAAAAAACTCCTATAACAAAATCAATTCAATTAAATTGCTGGCAAGCTTTAAGAACTGATAGCCTGCAGTTATTTATATTTTTCTATATGTATTAAATTTAACCTGAGTCTCAACTTACATTTTATATATGTAAGGCTAATTTATGTACGTGAATTTAGCAGCAAATTGTTTTTGATTTCTGTCAGAAATGTCAGTTGGCTGCTTTAATTAATCTTTTCTGTTTGTATTTCCCTTCTTTTTGCTGTCTTTTCTTTTGCTGTGTTGAGTGTTGTGTGTTTGGCATTCATTTAAATTAATGCCATTAAAGTGTTAAAAGCATCGCAAATGTTCGCACGTTTTGCCAAATGCTTTTCTTCATAGCATCAAAATGGAATTTTCTATCCAAAAAAAAAAAAAAAACACACATATACAGTCTAAGTAATTAGTTGTGCGTGAGACAATATTTCACTCATGCGAAGTGCTGTAAATTATTTTGAAAAAAATTCCCACGTCGCTAAGTTAATTTATTGTTTCTCAGCATTATTAGCGAAACATGTTCGATTTGCAAATGAAATTGACTTGAAGCCCTTTTTTTTAACGAAACTTCATTGAAGAAAAATGACTTTCAATGCTTTTATTCTGCATTTAATTGATTATTTCTCTTTCTTTACTTTGCATCAATATTACAAATAAATTTTAATTTAATTTTATATTAGTTATGATTTTCTTTTTTAATGTGATTTTAAGTATTAATTATGTTTTATTAAATTAATTGCTGAAATTGTCTGCTTAGTGATATTAGTTAACATTAAATAAGTAAATAATATTGATATTGTAATATTAAAACTTAAATTGGCCTGATTTGGAGGCACATAGCTTGCACAATTTATTAAATTTTATACGATTTAAAAATATGCCATATGCATTTTTTATGCACATTGCGATTATATTGTATAACTTGCTGGTTATAAAATACTCAAGTAATTATAAAACAGGATTCGCAGAAGCTCACATATTTTATGCGGGTATTGCAAAACGTGATGTGCGGCTTTCGTCCTCGAAAACGTGTCAGCCATTTTCATCTCCGGCTAAGACGACCAGATATTTTCCCGTCTCTGTGTGTGTGTGTGTGTGTGTGCTTAAGCCATGTCATGCATAAAATAAATGTACTACATGCACATACTTAAGTATGTGTTACGTCAGAAATGCAGCCCAATGTGTATATTTTATAATAAACGTCTTTGGCCATGTCTGCGATTTAGCTGGCTTTTCTCGTCTGTTTGCATGCTGATAAACACACTTGCTGAAAGTGTTAGATAAACATACAATAATCTTGTCTGAAATTCCGATAATTGCCGTGTTTTTCGCACACCTTATTAATAATTAATTATATTTCTAAGAACGGGGTTCTTTTTTAGGAAAAGCTTTCCTAAAATGTGAAAAAAGTTTTCTAAATTTGTTTGGATATTTTACTTAAATTGTTATTATTTAATATGATTTTAAGATTATATCAATTATTTAACTGTAATCTCAATTACTTTGAGTTAAATAACTCTCGCTAATTTTGATTTTTATTTCTGAACTATTTCTAAAAACAAGTCTTGCAAATATATTTCTTAAAATAAAGAACGTATGTCTGAAAAAGTGAAATAATCTTGTGAAGGTACAAATAATTTTTCTATTAATGTTAAATTAAGGAAATAATTCTAATACCAAGTCCCGTTAACAATGTTAATACTCTTATATGTCAATGCTGTAAATAATATTTGTTATAAACATATAAAAGGTAGACCAGACAATCTTAACAATCTTATATCAAATGTTGGCCAGTTCTGAACTTTGACTTCAGTTGCATGTTTAAGTTGTACCTTTGGTATTTTTGTGATTTCTTGATTGTCTGCGCGATTCAGCCGAATTTGTACGCAATGATTGCCTTTTTATCTAAGTTTGTGCCTAAAGTAATTGGCGACCAGGCAATCAAATAAAGCAAACTTTTGTTCCAATGTCAGCGCTTAATTTATCGGGCTTTGCTTTTGTGCTTGTTTACGGCTTAACTACATTTTGGGGCTTATTATGCTGCTAATTTAACAGCAGCCGCTTAATTGTATTTGACGGGTGCTCAGCTGAACAATCGGGTTATACAAGAGAATTCGGCAGTTCAAGTTGCAGTTGGAGTGGAAGGTGGAAGGTGGAAGTGGGAGGAGGAGAAGGTACGTTGTAGTCTGAGTATTGGATGAGTTGGCTAATTGGCCATGAGAACAATACAATATCAAAGTTATTTACTCAATCGACAAGCCACACGCAGAGTAAATAATCATTGTCAATAGAATGCCACAGAAACGCCCACTTACTTTCAATGCCCAAATTGCCACCTACCCCCCATACCACCGATACCCCCTTTCCAACTTGCTATTGTTAAAATTATCGCAGCTGAATGGAGAAAATTTGAATCGTTTTGTAAATAATCGAAATATGAGAGAAACATTTTAAGTGCTTTTGTGGCCACCACTTCCATTCCGCACCCCCCGCGCTATTCAAAAGTTTTTGCGGTATCATTTTCGAAACTATAGCCTGAAGTGCAGCAAGTGCAAGATTGCTGAAAATTTCAACAATAGAATAAACTTTTATGCATGTGTATTAGCTGAATCCTCGCAGGCTCACTACTCATAACTGCAAGTGAAATTTGACAAGACTCCGATATAAATTGTATCATATTGTTTCTCTGTCAGTATGCCAAAATTTGAATATTGAATTTTAATATTTTTGCTACCACAAATAAATTTAATCAGGCATTAGGAACTTAGAAAAGCTTTGGAATGAATCGCATACAAAATGCTTGCAGGTGTCACTAGAAATTTAAACTGGGTTTTGGAATCTTTTAGTTTAATTCCAAATTTCTGCTTTTTTTCCATGAAATTAATTATGCAAAATTTTTCTTATCTTATTGACATTAAAATACGTTTCGCCAGAAGAAAATCTTTTATTTTATCACTTGCAACACATGCTTTCAGCACAATTTTATGTTTATTCTTAATTTTACCAATTTTTTTTTTTAAAGTTTATGTGCTCTTGGAATGTCTATATATATTATCCATAAAACATATCTGGCTCTACTATGAACTTAACTGCTTTAGAATGCTTTATACCTTCACTGAATTTTAATGAACTCATCAATGCTCCAAAAACTGCAGTAAATTCTTATTGCAGTTTGACAGTTATGGTTGAAAAATTTAAATTCTTTAGTTTGTGACTATTTTTAACGGCGTACTTTGGTGTTAACGTAAAGATTAAAGCAGAGTTTTAATAAGAATAATTAAGCTTTTTTGTATAGTGTATGTACAAGAGTATCTCAATTTTAAAGGATTATGGAATGCCTAAAAAATGACAGGGATTACGGGATGGTTGTTGTTCAATCCTTATCACATCGCTTGCAGCACAGACTTATTGCATGACATTAATTTGCATCAGTTCAATTAATAACTCAATTTGAGGCTTTAGCGCTTTCAAGCTATATAAACAAATATGAAATCGCTAAAAAAAATGCACATTGTTCACTGGCAAACAATGGGAATCCACTGGAAACATTTGTATCTGCGTTGGCCAGATTTGCTGTTTTTGCTATTTTATTTTTTTAAACTTGGTATAGGTATGTGTGTGGGTGTGTGTGGGGGTGTGTGTGTGTGGAATCTCAAAGAATGTGAACATGAAAAAAAATCAAAATTTAATGTAGTCACAGTTCATTTTATATTCATGCACTTTACAAATTTCATGTCTCCCCGATGCACAGAAAAGCATTGCTTGACTGGGTAACCCATTTGTTTTATTATATGTTGACCACAGCTGCCTTGGCCACATGTGCAGTTTCAGTATATTTGCATTTGCTTTTGAGTGGACTTTAATTTGACTGCTGTCCACTTGGGGACATCCTTTGATGGCTAAAACTTGAGCCATATGCCATCTAAGTTATGAAAGCGACAAATTGGAGACAGCTTTCAGTGAGCAAATGTGGCTTGATTATCTCCGGTAGCTGTACTAATTTAATGGAATATTCAATGTTAAAAGACTTTTTCTGATTATTATTTAGCATTTTATGCTTCTAGTTGCATATCAGCAAGAAGCTCAAAAAGATTTCTATAAATGTTTTATGTAATTAGCTGTGGCTTACTCAATGTATGCAACAAATATTGCATTTTGTTTTTATGGAAGCATTTCCAATTTTATAATTTGGTTTTTGTTTGCATCAATATTAAGTTTTATTTTTTAATTTAATTTTTTTATTATTATATGTTTAATGCTTTTAGTTGACATTGAAAATAAAAATTCTATAAAATTCTGTTTTCTACTTTTTTGTTCTACAGTCTTTTATTATCATTTTTTTTATCGAAGTGTTTAGGTACTTTTGAAGCATTTTCATTTACGTGCATACAAAAAAAATCAGTTCCGGTAACAATGCAATGGCAATGCAAATATCGAAAAGGAAACACATGCGGATTTGCCAATGAAGGGAAAAAGGGGTTAAATCACAATCATTACAGCCACGATGAACAAAAAAACATGAAGAATAGCAACAAAAACTGTAACAAAAACAATTGTATCTGAAATACGGAAGTGCAAACAGACACATATGTAAACACAGCTTATGTGTGTGTGTGTGTGTGTGTGAGTACTATATTTATATACCACATCACATGTTGTTTCAACACATTTATAAAAAAAATAGAAAGACAAACCTGAAGTAAACGGGTAAATACCTTTTCAATATAATAAATCAAGTAAATAAGTTGATTTTAATATTAATATTTTTTTAAATATATATTTTACATATGAAATTAACTAATTAGTAATTGTGTACGGCAAGAATAAAGTTTAAATTAAGGAAATTAATTTGTACATTAATTTAATACACAATTAAAAATATTATTTATGGAATCTTTGCATAGTTCTTTTAAATTCTTTCGATATTTAGAAAATAAAAGCTGATTGGAACCAAGCCTCTTCAATGTGTTACTTAATACTTGATTAAATCATAATATCTATGTGAGTGTATTAAAATGTCAAATGTTTTGTTTGTCTTTTGGCGCATGTCAACGCCTCTTGTTTAAAACGTGTTGATTTTAAATACAATTTAAAATTCAGCAAAAACAAGAATAACAAGCAATAAAATTGAAGCCAAGTCACGTGTTGAGCTGGATTCCAAAATGGCATTGGCAATTGAGTAACAAATGGAGACGAAATCAAAGGTTTAAGTCAGACACAACATACAACAAAGCCGGATGATTTAAGTTACAAAGTGGCCTTGGCTTAACTTACCAGAATGAAAAGGGTCACGAGGAGTGGGTGAGAAGGGAGAGAGGCAGCACAGCACACAACTAGGTCAATATACTCTCAAATTGTTCGACAGAAAATTGGCCAAAGTCTTTGCTGCAACAAGACAAGGTAAATCATACACACAAACATATATATTATTTGTGTGTGTATAGCTAACCAGAATCTTTCGGTTTTTTTTTTTTTTTTTGTGGCATATCCAGTTACATGTTGCTGCATGTGGCAAGAAGGTAGTTTGCCCTTTCGTCTTCAGCTAGTGCTAATTAGCAACTTGTGGTTGCCACATCAACTACTTCGAGAATGCGGCTCACAAACATTGCACATATAAACCATATAAGCCGCTTACTGCTGGCAGTTTGTTAGCTGGTTTTGAGGCGCATCTGCTTGTAACTGCATTATTAATATAGAGTAGTAAATCTAATTGTGTCTGAGGCAAACGGAAAGTTCAATTATGTAAATGTTGATAACATAATATTACCCATGCGCAGCGGGTGCCAGCGGGAGGGACTGTTTGCGCACTCGTTAACTGCATTCCTTCGAGCTTGAAATTATTATCAGTTTCAGCGAAGGTTGGGTTAAGAGTGCTGACTGCTTATTACAGTTTCCTGCAATTATTTGCAGAGACAATTTGCGATTGGCAGCAGACAAATTTCAAATAATGACTTATGAACGTGTGTAAATGTACATCATAACTGTTTGTGTGTGTGTGTGTGTGTGAGTTTCTGGCTTGGATATGTCAGAGTCAAACAGTCAAAATTTTACGTTGGTGTAACTATTTTAATTTCCTTATTTTTATGTATTATTATAAATGTGTAAATAAAGAAATGAAGCATTTTTTTCTCAAAATCCAAGGTCTCTTTTTTCTGTGCTTGCCAATTATTAATTCTGAGCAAAAATATGCACATAAATATATTTGATTATAAAGCTTTCAGTAAGTGCCTTTAAACCGCAAATACTTGATGGAACTTATGAAGTTTTGTCAAAAATATGCATAGCAGCTCTGTAATATCTCTTGAGACTTTGGTTCGGTTTGTGTGTGTGACTTTAAGGTCACCGCAACCGCAGGTCATGTCAAACTTCAGCCAAGTACAGGCAATAAATCTACGTTGGAAATTCAAAAAGTTTATTTATATTTCACTTGCTGTGCGCGAAAGTGGCAGCGACAGCCAAGAAATAACATTAAGAGTTTTCTATATAAACGCATATATTTTCATCAGTTTATTTCCAAACTGACTCTGCTATGAAGTTTCGGGAACTCACCTTGAAGTTGCCATAATGGCAGAAGCTGAAATGGGAAACTAACTAAATAATTACTATCAAAAGCAGTAAAAAGTGCTTAAAGCAGAAAGAGCTATAGAAATATTGCACTGATGATACTAATGCTACGAACTATATAAGAACAATAGCAGACTATATCTACTTTGCAATAGCAGTAGCAAAAGTAAACAAATTATATAAATTATTTTGCTCCCTGTTTTCGTAGCAATAGCAGAAAGAGCGAGAGTATTGCAGCGGCACTGTGCAGCTTGTGGCACTGCTAAAGTAATCTCAGATTTGATTTGCTACCTTGGGAGCTGCTACTGGATTGCTTTAATGGACATATTTTTCTTAACTTATTCTAAAATTTCATTTTATTTTTAACACCAAAATAAAGCTATTGCGGTCATTGAATTTTAAACTTAAACGAGTATACTTGCAAAAAAGCAATGTAAATTGTGTGCTATTCTGTACAAATCGTAAAACATAAAAAGATAAACAGCAACCAGCCAACTCTCACACACACACACACACACCCGGGTCCAATTATGCGAGCTAACAGCGCAAAAGTGCAGACCACAACAGAGACATCATTAGTATGCAGTTTGTTGTTTGTATTTACAACTTTTTGTGTCTGTGTGTGTGTGTGTGTGTGTTGGTGTGGGCGTGGCTGTGTAAACTTTTGGTCACAAGTGACTCGAGCGTTGACTGTGAACATTCTAAAAAAAAGCGGCTTAAAAATAAAACAATAAATACGCAAGAATCGGGTATGACCAATTGTGGCAATGGTCCTAAGTATGTTTTTTTTAGCGATGTTGTAAATCTTTAATCTTTACTTAGAAATTCAAAAAATCGTCTAGACATCCTCCATACTCTAGGCGTTAAGGGAATTTATTATAAAGTATTTAAAATTCTAAAAATGAGGAAATTTCTTTGCTTAGTTCAAAAGTAGATTTCTCTAGGGTTTATTTTTCCTTACTTATTGTTACCTTAAATATTTCTAAAACGAAAAGTTTATTAAGATTTTAAATACAATTCCATGCATGGAAATCAATTGCAATTGTTAATAATAGGAATTATAAATATATATAGAAACTATTCCATTCTATTCTAGCAAATTTATCTTTAATAAGTCTGAGCAAGCCTGCAATTTGCATCTATCTTATAGATAGGAAAGGCTCTGATGAGTTGAAAAATATCGATTATATATCTTCACTATCTTTAGCTGTTATAGTTTCTGTTAACCAGACTAAATGTTTAATCCTGATCGAAAATACATACACTTTATGGGATCAGCGATGCCTTTTTCGGCCTGTTACAAAAATTGCTATCCCTTATACCCTTTTTACCCATTTTAATACGTACAGGGTATAAAGAGGCGCATAACTTTCCGACACTTTGTTTAATATATAGACATTTTTTTTATTTGAATTGTACAAGGTTAAAGCGAGTTTTTTCTTAAGTGTCTTAATGCATTTTTCACAAATTTGTATTTTTTACCGTCTTTGCATACCAAGTTTGTAGGTTAAGTTTATTAAAACAATAAAATCCATTCGATGCCAAATCGTAGTTAAAGCCTTAATTAAAATGGAGTGCTTGCAGTTTGTTGGGTTTAATCCTTTGGTTAAATCTACAGCAATAAATATTGTGTATGTATGGTTTCGATGCGCTTTGTTCCCACCCATTCAGCCATAAACTGCACTATTCGGACCATTCATGAATGTGCATCGCGAATTCAATGCGGATCTGCATAAAAGGCATCGCTTCAATCAATTTCAAAAGGTGCTTTCCACATTCAATATATGCGGGTAGTAGGTCAACAGTGTTTTTTGTATCTGCAGTTAAGCCACTACAATCAAATACGCAATATCATATGTTATTTTAAGGTCGGTGAAAAGCAACAATACGATGTAAAATAATACGAAATATTTGTTAATTGCCGAGTATGAAAAGTGAAAATTTAAATCAGTTTCTTATGTAAGTTCAACTTTTACTTTTTATTAAATGGTAGCTTGATAGAAGAATTATTGCATCTTGAGCGTCTTCATGTTTGGTACTGAAATAAATAATGTAATCAATACAAAAAACGATTTAAATTTTACAATTCTTCAGCAAGGTGTCAAGTCGTATTTAAAATTCATCGATTGAACTACAAACTCAGAATCAGAACACATATTCAAAATTACTTAAGAGAATCTAATATTATTTATCCAGCAAAGTCAAACAAACATTTGCACAAATGTATTATTTATAATCTGATTAGTGGCAGTTAAATTATTCGGTTTGACACCCTTTGAATTTAGTAATATATGTGCATATAAATTACCCCCTTTCCCAAGCAGATAACATCGAAGTCTACGCAGACTTCTGGCGGGCGTTTCCCCAACACAAATATTGTAAATATTAGTAAAGCCAGAATACTAAAAACTACAGCCCAATATATATAATGCTTTTTTTGATATCTGGGATTCCATGGAACAGTGTGCATTTCTTCGGTAGCTAAATTCAACTTTAGTAAACTAATATTGATGATTAATTGATGCTTACTCAGAATATGATAAAATAAGTTTTCTATTTTTACTTCAATAACACATCACGTCGAAGTCGGAGCATTCTCCAAAATCCGCATGGATTGTATAATAAAGACCCACAAGGATTAAGCACAACACAATCAACACAATCGCCCAGAAGATAATACGATATATAATCGGCGTATTCCCAAATTTATTTTCGTCGTTCGACCCCGTATAATTTGAGCTACGATGTTTCGATGTTTTACTGCCCATTCTCTCAATTTGAATAGAATTTTGAGGAGTACTAGGTTTTCTTGAAATTGTTTTTGGCTTCAACGATTACTTGGTTTAAATTGCCAACACTTTTAGGAACAATAAACTCAGTAGAACAATGAAATTTTATTGAAATTTGTGGCCATTAGTGCTGAAATGGCAGCTCGAGCGGAACCATGCCCAATTTGGAAAACAACTTTATTGTAACTGTAGAAACTTTGGCTAATTATTTAAGTTAATTGGCCTTTTTGGCCACAAAAAGTCAAAACAAACGCACACAGACACAGACACAGACACAAAACAAAACGCAACGCAACAAAACACACAAATACAACAAAGACCATAAAATAATGTGGGAAGTCTGCACAGGATCCCGTGTTGGCCTAAAATAGGTTAAATATTTGCACAAAAGGCCACAAATGTCTCGCAAATTTGTTAAAATTACTTACAAACAAAGTTATACAATTTCGACATCTTTCTTTCCTGGAGTCGAGTCATCGGTTAGGGGGCAAGTTGTGGGGGGCGCTGGTCAAGAGGTTCTCATAAATTAAGAGTTTGTGGCATGACTTTTGGTTGTGCTCAATCAGAATGTAAATGCGAAATTTGGGATACTTTAAACTGATTTTTGGCCATTATTTGCCATAGTAATTGATTGCACTCGTCCTGCATATTTTATGGAATTGTTCAGATGCCTTCGCATATCTAACCACACATATTTAAAGGTGGCAAATGTTTGCACATCAACTTGCGGCCAATTAGACGTGTTTGCAGTCGCAGGCCAACTGCAAATGGCCAATGGCCAAATGCCAGCCAAAAATTGAGAGTGGAGTAGATTAATCTTAGTTTACTCATGGTGTAAAATTCGACTCGCTGGATAGCTGAAAATAAAATAAAGTGGATTACATCGGCTTACATTTTTAATCGCTCTAAGCTTTGATTTATTGGCGCTTCTATTTATTGAGTAATTCAAATAATTAAAGTAAATATAATAGTTTTAAGCTCAATGAACTGAATACTTACAATTTTCTCTGTTTAAATAATACTCCGTTTTTTTTTATTCTCTACTCAATTTCAATTTATAGGCACAACTAATCGGCTCAATTATATATATATGTGAACACTTAATCGGATTTAGCATATATAACTTTGCGATTCTAAAATATTGCAATGTGATTTGTTGAATTTTGATTATTTTTGATTTGACCTAATATATATTTAAAATACGTGCAAGTTTTGTTTTTTTTTTTTATTGTCTGCCCGTTTTTAAGCATGTGTCAAAATCAAACAAATTCGTTTAATATCGTTAATCGTATAGACTAAAATGGCTTAGCGCTAAGTAAATATTGAGAAGTGGACAAACCACATAAGTAAAACCATAATTAGACAATATTGGACTTAAATGAGATTTCAAAGTTTACTAAACCCATGCCCTAATGCCCATTAGGTCTTTAGATGGCCTAATTTTATTTCGCTTTCACTGAAATATATTTTTGTTGCTGTGTAATTCGCAGAACCACAAAATCGATTTTCTGGCGCATGCAATTATGTTTAGACCATCTGACCGACCTAATTGCTTTTATTTTGCGAAAAGTGCCACAGTTAAAAATAAACAAAACAAAAATTGGAAATAAAAATGATTGTTTTATAAAAAATAGTAACAAAAAAAACCATTTAGAGGCCTTTTGCTAGGTCTTACAAGATAAGCGAATAACAGCGAAATAAAATAAGGTTGCCTAAGTAAAAAGAATATTTAATATTATTCTGCTTAGATAGTTAAATTTTGTTTTTTTTTTTACTAGTGAAGTGAAGAATAAGGATACGATAGAAATGCCACTCAAATACCCAAGAGTCCCATGGAATCACAATTCACATTTCCATTTGATGCAATCAACATTTGTTTCTTTTGCCAGGATTTGGTTCATTGCAAATGCAGTTTGACTGTTTTGCCAAAAAGACATTTTGAAAGTGTTTGCAACATGGCTAATTGCATTAATGAACAATGCTTGATGCTACTTTATGATGCCATTTGACGGGATATCTTGTGATATATATTTGTTCATTATATGTTACAAGATGTGGCTGCTCGAAGTGCTCATTTTAGCCGTGTCTCTTACAGATAGACTGCTACTTTTGGCTGTGTCTGTTTGATGTTAATGAAAGTTTCCGTCGTGCAAATAAGGCCAAAAGCATGGTAATCAGTAAAACAAATTGCAATCTGGTTTTTATCGTATGCTGCACGAGGCAAGAGGCAGAACTGAAAAGCTACACTTGGCTCCACATCCTCATCGATTGCTTTATGTGTGTGGGTGTGTGGGTGTGTGTGTGTGTGTATGCGTGCTGTCCATGTTATTGACTTGCTCATTATGGCTCTCTTCTGTTGGCAATGTCGTCGTTCTCCAGCTGCTGGTTGACAGTCGCCTTGGCTGCGATATTGCTTTGCTTTTCCCTGCTTCGCTTCAGTTTGGTTTTGGTTTGGTTTGGTTTGGTTTTCATTTCGATTCATTTTCAATTTAGCAATGCCACAAAGCAAGGCACTTTTCAATTCCTATCCTATCGTGGCATTTGCAATCAGTGCTCATTTTACCATAAATTGATAATTTTCTAACGGATATACAATTTCCGAAGCCCGCATTCGGAACAACTCAAACCACTCAATGGAACAATCGCAGTCGTTGACCCACCGCCAGCGCAGCGTATTAAATTCCAAAAGCCGCAACAAAAGTAAAATTATTTAAGTTAAGCATAGCCTTAACAAATAAAGAAGCCAGACAAGAGAAAAGGAAAAAAATGTAAAGGGTTTATAAAAATCGCAAAGTTTCAGCTGTCGTCCACAACAAAACAAGTCACGTTGCTGTCAAGGAAAGCCAAATGCCCAACTTAATATCCAACAAGTACACAACTAGCCAACTATCCCCGTCCAACTAACTGACTGGGCAACTCTGTTTATTTTTAGTACACTTATTGCCTGATGCCTTATTACCAGTAGCTGGCCTCCAGCTAGATTTCGCGTTCTTTGCTGGCAAGTTTTTCCCCAGGCTGACGCAAATTGTCAACAAACTTTGGCAACAATAAACTTCCTTTTTTCCCACCCATCGCAACGTCGAGAAAAGTGAAAAAGAAGGGGCTCCGAGTAGACAAAACCCAGAAAACAATAAGTCTTTTTTCGGGTTAGTGCTCGCAGTGCAGTTTTGCATTTGAATGCAATGTGACTTTTAGCAGCATTTACACAGAGCTCAAGCCCAAAAAGAGAGCTGCATAAGCGGCGAATGAGTTGCAAAGCGTGGCAACTCCCCGCACTCCCCCCTCGCACACTCCCCCAGGAGCTGCTCAGATGCAAATGTGAATTCTTGATCTCTCTTCAGGCCAGAGTCATGACTACTAAAGCCTGTGTATAAGCTGGCTTATTTAAGGGTTTTTTTTTTTTTTTTTTTTCCTTTTTCTGTTTGATTAAGATACACAAAGCACTTCTCCAAATTGGGTGCCTTTGAATTTTTGGTAGCAGTTATGTTAATTTGGCATTATTTTTGTTGTCAACCAAGCCAATGCTGGGTCTCGTTATACAATATCAGTATTTATTTAAAGATTTTGCAAATTAATTCCCTATAAACTACATCTTTACTACTCTGTCTGATGAACGTCGGAAACCTTCATTACTCAAAATAAAAACATTATTTATAATAATAATAAAAATATAAATTTAATGAAAACGTATTAATACCTTGCTGACAAATTTATTGAATTTTCTTTTTTTAATTGTTTTAAATCAAATTTTTTATCTTACAGTTCAAGCTATTTTGTAAACTGAAAGAGCGAAATTAAATTGCATTAAATATAAATATATATTAATATAAAATTATAATTTAAATAATATACGCATATTTAAAACCATTTAATTCTGTAAAAACACATTTCAATTAGAAAAATATCGCTTTTAATTTGATATAAATAGTTTTCTTATAGAAACTTTAGAATTTAATTAAAAACTTAAAGTTTAATTATCATATAATAAATAAGTTCAAATTGTTTCAATAATACTTTAATAAAATTTATGTTTGTATTTTGGCAGAATAGGTTTTTGATGGCTGTTTTTCAAGAGAAGAAGATAAAATGTGACAAAGACTTTGACGTGAAATTCAATAAATTATAAAACCCTCAAATTTATATATATCATTAAATTTATTAAAACCTATATATGTTGTTAAATTTGGGCTAATTTTGCCTATAATGTGCAAATAATTAAATCATTTCAGTCAATTATAGATATTGTTTGGCTAATTAAACTAGTTGTTGCTTATTTAAAGTTCTATTCAATAGTGCACAAATATTTTTCTTTCAATTTAACGCAATTAACTTCAAGCGATTTTGGTGAAAATCACAAAATGATTATTTATATTTACGCGAAAAAGGTTAATTAGGCCAGCTGTGTGCAATTAACACTATGAATTTTGCACGTTAAATGAATTTTAATAAAGCCCAAAACGAAAGTTTTAATTTTAATTGGGCGCATTTCATTTCGCTGGCTAGTCGGATTATGTCATTATCGCCAATAGGAACAATTATTGTGCACATTTTTGTGACATGTGGAAACTTTTTGCTTTCGCTGTCAAAACATTTGCAAAAGTCCAGGACATCTACTAAAGTCCTTAAGCTGGTTTCCATGTGTTTGTGTGTGTGTGTGTTGAGTGCGTAGCGTATGTAAATTTCTGGCTAATTAAAATTAGCATATTCCCTTTGGCGTCGCGCAACAGGATGTGGCAATGGTCTTGCCACACCACATGCTGTGGCAGCAGGATTTAGGGGGGTGGTGGGGGTAGTGGGGTGTTAAAGAAAATTCATAGCTCGCGTTACCAGCTGATTAAAAGGGAAAGCTAACAAGGATTTGCTCTTTGCCTGCGGCTCTCCGTGTCATTTGTACGCCGCATTGGAATCGTAAAAGTTTATAGTTCTTTTTTACGCCTGTTGTTGACTACCTTTTTTTTTGTTTGTTTTTATTGTTAAGGCTGAGTTTCTAGTTCGAGTATTTTTTAATTAAATTGTTTTTAGCTTTTATGGCTCTCACACGCAGCATGTGTGTGAAATGTAAAATGTGAATATCGCTTGGTCGGTAATATTAAATTTAATTTAAAGCAGTGAAACAAATCGATTGCACAGCAAAGTTTAATTATAATACTTGTGTTTAATTACTGGCATACATATTTATTCGAGCATAACATTTTCTAAAAAGCCCATAAATGTTTCTGCGGCTGCAAGTTTTGGCTGAGTTCGCACGAATTGTTGGTCAACAATTTGATTTTGTATTTAACTTTAAACTAAAACTGCTGCATCGAAATATGCAGCTATATAAATAATTTATAAATTTGCATATTCTCGATAAGTTTTTTTTAGTTTCAGCTGCATTAGCTGTCGAAAGTCAGATAAAATTCACAAGTTTATGCTTTTAGAATTGAATGTGGTAAACGACTTGGCGAAATTATATTTTATTGCTTCAAATTTCCATTAAATTTTTTAATTTTCATGCAGCTGAGAGACGAACACATGTTGCATACTTTTCAGAAGAAAATTCAGTTGCCTTTCGCGTGGCTTATTATTAATTGCCGGAAGTGCGAACTCACAGAATTCCAGACTCCAAAGTACTTAGGACCACAAAAGCATGAATAGATTTGAATTTTTAATGTGTGCCGCATCAGCTTTCAGCTTTTATTTGTGCTCCTTTCACTTATTTATGCGTTGGCCTTTGTAAATACTTTTATAGAAAAATACTTTTATATTTAATGAAAGAAAAGGCAAAAAAAAACGGAAGACGAGTTTGGGGTTTTGGGGTCATTTCCTTTTGATTTTGTTATTTTATTTCTTTTGTCGAGGGCAGTTTACACTAAATTTGACTTTAGACGCAAAGACGTTCTTAGGTTAAATGGTGCAGAAGCACTGTAAACTGTTGACTGACCTAAGTAAAGCCCAAAAAAAAAACAAAATGAATTTATTTGTGTGGGTTTCCTTAAAAATACTCTTTTGCGAGCGACCAAAATGTCAAATGTTGTTTGCTTATTTTAGTTTCCATAGCAAGCAAATAAAAGTCAAACGCATAACGAAAAATTGAAATCAAATAAGGATAAGTTGAAATAAAAAGCTATGCATACTTCTGGTTTTTCTTCTATTTTTTTTCTGTTTTTTTTTTTGTGGCTCTTTCGTCTTGCATGGCAGCCTTGGGTTATCCTGAAGTTTTGAGTGAAAATGTGCCAACAAAATAAATGCATAAATAAAGATCAGTGCGTCAATCTTCAATGACATTTGGCCAACCCGCTTCCCGTCTCGTCCCGGCCTGTGCACCCAATTTACCCAGTCAAAAGTCAATGCTGAAAAATATTCAATATAAAAGTCAAGCACCAACTACAACAGTGGAAGGTCCGTCAAGCGGGTGGGGGGGGGGGGGGGAATCATGGCAAAAAATGTGCACTATTCCATTATTAAAGTGTGTTTTCTCATGCTTGATAAATTGCAGCTGAGCTTTTGCTCGAAGGATTTGGCTGCAACTCTAGTGTGAAAATGTCTTGTGAGTATAAGACAAACCGCCAGAACGTCAGACTGCCAGACTATCAGACATATTAAGCTGCCAGCTGGCATTGCGAAATGGAAATTCAGAGCTCAAAACTCGTAAACCTCTTTTTCGCTCAACTTCGAATTGAGTAGTCTGCAAGAACTCATGAAAAATCATAGCATACTTTCTGGCTAACACTTAGCAGTTAATCATTTGAACTTGATAGATTTGTAGCAGAACTTAGACTCAAATTGGCTGCCCACTGCACCAAGTTGGCCAAATCAATAGCCGCAGCAGAAGTTATCTGAGTTGGCTTGCAGATTTCTCACTTGAGTTGTTTTTTTTGGTTGTGTTGCGTGAATATTTCCAGCCATAAATCTGCACATTCAGCATTGCTCAGCAAACAGGGACTTTTGTTGTTGTTGTTGTTGCTGTAGTTGTTTGTTTTTTTTTGTTGTTGTTAACAATGAATGACAACACTCGTGAGAATATCAGCAGTGCGTTGTCATGTTGCTCATGTTATCAAAGATTTACGCGACTCCACAAAAAGAGTTTCTCCGTAATCCGTTCATAATATTCACTGTATCCATCAATGATTAATAGCATTTCGAAAATATTTCAACAGAACATCTTAAACACGAAATCCGTATCAAATTTATATAACTCAAAATTGTAATTATTCGGTCGATTAAAAATGATTTACGCTATTTAGTATACATAAATTCTATCAATAATTAAAAATCTCCTTTCATTTAATTATTATAGGTAGGGTATTTAGAGTTCGCCAAATCTGAATATGCGTAATTCAAATTGTTGTTTTTCTGTCTTCTCCTTAAGGTAATATTTGGCCACGATAAAATATTGTTGCAGTTGCCGAATTGTTTCATTTTACTGCTGTTAAAAAAAGTTGTGTACAAAAAAAATGTTTCACATCAATTCATTTATTGTAAAATACGCTCTCTTGTGAGTCACTTAATACGTAAAGTACATAAAATTAATGTATACAAGTATATATGCTTACAGTTATGTATATATGTATATATATATATATTTATAAATATATAATACATACATATTTATAGTTCTTGCCTGACCATATATTGACTTATCGTAAATTAGCAGCAATATTAGCCGCTAAACGATTTTTATTATTTGTAATATTATTTATATATTTTATATTTTTTGGTATATGCAAAACGGCAGAAAATAGTTTTTTATTTTGTTTTTATTTTTTGTCGAGTATTTTTTTTTTTGTATTTTTTTTAGCTGTTATTGAGTTTGTGGTTGTTCTCGTTATCTTTGGCATATACACGTTGGTTGTTGCATAAGTTAACCAAAATGTGTGTGAAATTGTGCAAATATCGCAAGCAAGACAGGGATAGGATCTGCCGATAACATTCATAATAAAACAAATACACATACCAACTTTTTTGAATTACCATTAGAACTATACTTAATGACTGTTTCAAGCCTTCACAATGTACTTGATATGGACGCTTAACATTTAAACACTACAGCACAGAAAACACACAAAGTGACACAAAAACCAAAATTCACAAAAATTTCATACAAGTTTTGGACTTGATTCTGCATTTAGTTGTGCGTACTTTGTGTGTGTGTGTGTTTGAGTGTTGACATTTTATATATACTTATTATTTGTCTGAGATGCCTAAACTAGACAGGCGTTTGACTTAGAGCTAACGTTATTACGGAAATAACTGTAGACATACACGCACCAATTTGTTTTGCTTCTGATGATATGCCCAAATAATTGGAATGGCGACAATATGTTTTTTCAGATATTTTTTTGCTTAATTTGAGCGGGGTGGCGGGGAGCTGGGGGGGGAGTTGAAAACATTTTTGTGTATGCGTGGAACCTATGCCTCTAAGAGATCTGCTGAAAGACAAAACAAATATGTACGGTTTGCATATATATATATATATATATATATATATCCATGGACAGGTTGCTTGATTAACTAGATTACGCATACGCTCTGTGTACTCTATTGTTAAGCACATTTCGTCTTGCTTTTTTAACTGTTGTTTTTTGTTTGTTTGTCGAGGCTAGTAAGCTCTATTGGAATATAGTATTAACTACAACTTAGATAGAATTTTAGCTATTTACACACAAGAAACACACCAAGAAACACGCATCAAAACTACTTAATTAGCCGAAGCGAGTTTCTCTTTCTCCTTCCCTTTCTCCTTCTCTTTCTCTTTCGATTTGTTAGTTTTTTTATGTGTTTTTTTTAGTATATTTTTTTACTTTACACTTTGCGTGTTTCACACGCACGCACTCCAAACTATAGTAGGCATGGCTCTGGTGGTTCACTTCGGCTAGGAAGCTGGCTGTTTGGCAGCTGCTTGCTTACGCCTGCGCGGAGGCAACGAACTGCACCACTGTGGTTGGCTGAGTGGTGCTCGTTGTCGGCTCGTTGGCAGCTGTGGTTGTTGCCACTTGGGGAGGCGCCTCATTGCCATTGCTTGGCGCACACTCGTCGCTGGGGCGGCGCTTGACCAGCATTTGGCTTGATCTGACCGCAATCCACTCGTTGCGGCCGGCATCAAACCAAGTCAGGCCGAGATTGTAGCGCCCATTGAGATTGGCGTGCTGGCAATGAGAGAACCACCAGCCACCCTCATAGTTAGCAGCACAGTGCGTCTGTGATATATCGCGATCATCGTCAATCGCCGAGAACTGCATGCCCTGCTGATAATTAAGTGCATCCGATGCGTTACCACTGTACTCGCCAATATGCAGTCGGTACCCATCCGAGCGGGACGATATATAAAAGTGCTTGTACTCCGCCACCCAATTATTGTCGTAGATATCCTGCATTTGGACACGCAGCTGCGTGCAGTTGTTCACCGTCAAATGATGCAGCTGCTCATTACCAATCCAATACTCGCCGCCCGGCGTACCAAAGCCCTGGGCATAGTCCGCCCACGAGCGATTGAAGTCGGCGCTGCCATCAACGCGACGCTGCACTGTCGTCCAACCATCGCCGCTGCAGTGCGTCATCATCGGATGATGTTGACCGGCGGGCGCTATCAGGTGCAGCCCATCCACATTCGTCGACAGCTCGCTGCAGTCCTGCGGCAGCTTATTCACAATTGCCTCATACTGTGCCTCAACATTCTCCAATTCGGCCACCAGTGTCTCGGCCAGCTCCGTATCGCTTCTCAGATCCGAGTCCTGCGCCTGGTTCTGGTTTGCCTGCAGTTTATGCGGACGCTTGTGCGGCTTGTTGAGGTGTGAAAGCTGTGTGGGAGAAAAGGAATGTTTTTTTTTTAATACATTGTATGTCGATAAGAAATGTCTTTTAATCCATGTCTCTTAATATAATATTCAAAAATTAAACTTCAGATATTTATATAGTGTAAATAAAGAGAATCTTCGGGAAGAAAACTGTTTTTTTTCATGCTAATTAGGCAATTCTTTTATTAATCATTGCTTCAACGTTTTCTTGTTTTTAAAACAAATTTTGAATTGAAAAATAAAACTTCAGAAAAATGTCTTGTATCTTTATTAGGTCGGAAACTTATCAGACCACCCTCGTATAATTAATTTTTATTAATTATTTTAAATTGAAATACTAAATGAAAATACTAAAAAAATACTAAACACTCTGTGTTTTAATTGCTTAAATGTTTTCTTGTATTCAAAACTAATTTTGAATTAGAATTAATTTTTATTAATTATTTTAAATTTTAATTTTTTAGACATATTAAATGACCACTGAATATACGCAAAAAAATACTAAACACTCTGTGTTTTAATTGCTTAAATGTTTTCTTGTATTCAAAACTAATTTTGAATTAGAATTAATTTTTATTAATTATTTTAAATTTTCATTTTTTAGACATATTAAATGACAACTGAAAATACTAAAATTTAACACCAATTTAAATTTATAGCCTGAAGTTCATTAATAAGAAAAATAAAATAATTTATTCATAATAAAATGATTTTCTAAATTATACTGATTATCTAAATTTTCTCGCGTTTCATTCGAAGTACAAAAAAATCCGGAGTTAATTTTTATTTTGAGGGAATAGAAACCGATCGAAAATAATCGATTAGTTTGACTACTTGAGTCAAGTTATCGATTTAATTGACATACCTTATTGTGCAGCTCGTTCTGGACAAGTGATTGAACGCGATCGACATTGGTTTGGAGCTGCTCCACGGTGCTGACCAGTTGCTTGACTCCATCGCGCTCATCTTGGAGAGCGCTGACGCTGACTGCCATCGCCTGCAGGGAGCGTGCAGCATTCTTGCCCTCCTCACGGACCAGATTCTGCTCGGAGCTAATCTGTGCATTGGCAAACTCCAGCTTGGAGATCTCGTGACGCAATTCGGGTATGCTCTTGTCCATTTTGCTCTGCAGTCCCTCCACATCCTCCAGCAGCTCCAGCATCGACGTGTGCAGCTTGTCCAGCGTTGCGATCTGACGGCTCAAATTGAAATTGGCATTAGCGATGCGATGCTGCTCCAGCTCAATGCTCCGCACCCTCTCGTCAATGTGATGGTACTTCAGCTCGTTCATCTGCCGGCGCAGATTGCGCTGCGTCAGCTGCAAATTGTGTATCTGCTCCTGCTGGAAGCGGCAATGACGACGTCTATGATCCGCCAGCTCGCTGCTCGTCAGCGACTGCAATTGGAGGGAAAATTGGGTTAGATTACATAGCCAAAGTCGTGTGTCAAATATTCAGTTAAAGAGCGATTTTTTCGATCTTACAGTAACTATATTATATATATAAACTATTTATTACAAAAATATTTGGTAACTTGTTTCAAATCCCTATTTCTAATTATTTCATTTGCCATTTGTGTTTGCCAAAGATATTCTTGCAATTAATATTTTCCTAAAATCTTCATTTATTAATATTATTAAAATTGGAATTTAATAGATCAATTGTACCCCCTTCTGAGCTTATAGCTGCTCCATCAAGCCCATTTCCTGCAAGAATGCCAGAATCTTTGATGGGTCGAGGACTTCTATGTCATTGAGATTCATAAAATGCATTCCTAGGAGGCTGCACCTTTTCCTGGCTAGAGTGATACATTCTGTTAGGATGTGAGTTGAGGTCTCCTCCTCGACTTCACAAAACCTACACTGATTCCTACTATAAATACCCATTTTGGATGGGTGGCTTTTTAGTCTAGAATGTCCTGTCAGTAGACGGACAAGTATCCTCCTCCTATTCCTACCCATGGATATTACTTGCTTAAATCGTTTATGATTATAGCCACCCAACCACATTTGGCCTGTTGGAGTCCTGGTGTCTCTTCCCAGCTTCGTAGTCTCCTTTTGGACTTTCTTCATTTAAATAAAAGAGTTTCGCGGAATTACAAGTTTTGGTAAATATCTATTTTAACTTGTAAATGCGGTTGGCAACTGCAGGTTCTTAATTTCGAGGGACCACTGTGTGCTTAAGCTGAGTGCTTAAGTTTACACAAAGCTTTAAAGCCGCTTTTAGTTAAGCGCTTTTATCGTCTGTCCCTGTCCCTGTCCCTGTCCCTGTCCCCGTCCCCTTCCCACCCCTTCCCTTTCCAGTTGTCGTCGTTGTCTTAGCGTACTCGTAATATGCATGTGCAGTGGATTATGTGCGGGGAATTGAATCCTAAATCCATTTATTATAAATGCATTTTGTAACGCACCACAGCAGCGCCAAACAAATTTGTTTCACACACACACAGAAACACACACACACAGCAACACATACACACACACACAGCAACACACACACACATACAGCAACAGATAGACATGCAAGGATGAAAGGCGTGTGCAACAATAATGTCAGTGGCAGCCACACGCTTAAATCCACGCCGATGGGAGTGTGCTGACACACCCACCAGCACACCACATGAGTCACACACACTCACACACACACACACACACAGATATAAGGACATTTTGTTGGGGCAACTTGGCAGTTTTCTATGTTAGAGCCACACAAGTTCATATATGGGTTTTTATGCCCTGTACATCTTTCAAATGCGATAAAGGTTTTTAAAAAAAATGTTGTCAGAAGCAGAAAAATATATAAGGAGTATATTTTCCTATGAAAACACAGAATTTGTATATTTTTGATTTTGTTATCTTAATTGTTATTAATAATGATAATAAATTGAATAATTTATAAATGAATTTTATTCTAGCTCGCAGCCCTCAATTATAGTTATTTTATTGCCTTTTTTTTTAAATAAAACTGTCTTTGATTTTAGGAAATGTTTTCTAAAATCACGTAAAACTTTGTCGGTTTTTTTTAAATTTTAATTTAAGCCAATTTGTTTGAAATATCTGAGTGATTTTATTTCGCAGTCAGCTTTTTCCCTCAGACTTCTTCTTCCACTTCTACATATACTTTAATTAATAATGATTAGACAAATAAGGTTTCCAAGGTTAAGTCCTGGGTATGTTCCAGTCGGGGATTGATGTCTGTAGAAGTCTTGCTTAAGTCTGATATATGGGTGCACATACATCAAGTTATACTAGTATAATTTAGCTGAGTGACAAGCGTTAACCAAGGTAATGGCATTTGGGTCACATTTGTGACTTGTGAATGCAAATGTAATGAATACGCCTGCAGCCCAGCAACTGATATTGCCAGAGACAGAGACAGAGACAGAGACAGAGACAGAGACAGAGACAAAGACAGAGACGCATGCTCCTCCCATTCAAGTTATACACATGCTTCTTTTTCCCATTGAAATAAATAATTTTATTTCGTATTGCGTCTACGCTTTTGTCTATTCACAACGTTCGTTTCAACGCTCCTTGTAATTGACTAATAAGGCATCTTGGAAACACAAAAGTGAATGGAATATTCTGCTAATGAATGTACACATGATGAGTGGGGAAGTTTTCGAGGTGGGTTGAAATGGGCTGTGGGTGGTGGGTAGTGAGTGGTGGGTAGTGTGAATCGAAGCAGAGTTGAATCGTGCTGTTTAATTATGCGACACACAAATGAAAGCAAATGAAAGCTATTGTGATGAAAGCAAGCAACAAGAATGAAGAGAAGCAAAGATACGGAGAGAGAAGGATGAAGAGAGGGAGAGAGAGTGAGAGAGCGTATGTAAGAGAGATAGAAAATAAAAGTCTTTCAAGCTTAAGTGAAAAGATTTTACTCAACTTTTCACAGTAATATTTGACTCGAAAATTTAATATTATTACGTAAGGCTTTACAGCAAATTTGTATTTATTTTATACAAATAAATAATAACTTAATTTGACTTATCAATTTTCTTAAGTGTATAACTCATATTATTATCATATTTGTTTTATTTATTTTTTTATATATTTGTATTTATTTTATACAAATAAAAAATGACTTAATTTGAGTTGTCAGTTTTCTTAAGTGAATAACTCATATTATTATCATATTTGTTTTATTTATTTTTTTATAAATTTGTATTTATTTTATACAAATAAATAATGACTTAATTTGAGTTATCAATTTTCTTAAGTGAATAACACATATTATTATCATATTTGTTTTATTTATTTTTTTTTTAATATATTTGTATTTATTTTATACATATAAATAATGACTTAATAAGAGTTGTCAGTTTTCTTAAGTGAATAACTCATATTATTATCATATTTATTTTATTTATTTTTTTTTAATATATTTGTATTTATTTTATACATATAATTAATGACTTAATTTGAGTTGTCAGTTTTCTTATTATTATCATATTTATTTTATATTGTTTTGCCAAATCATCTGCCAGCCGGCTGGTTAAATATATTATGGAGTTTTCAGAATAAGCTTAAGTCCTTAAAATGCTCCTTAAGAAACAGTGAATATTTGCCCAATTTCGTATAAATAAAAACATGAAAGCAATCAAATAAAACTCTTCACATCTACAAAATTATTTGTTTGTTTTGTACGCCTTTTGATGACTTTTCACTTAATTATTTATGTGCCTGTTGTATTGTGAATTGTGCGACTACGCAAAAACTTTTGCTGCCAATTTTCGACTGTTGTTTTGTGCTTCGCTTTTTCATGCCTTGCCCCAAAGCACGTGGCAAGAACAGCGTTTGTGTTTTATGTGAAAGGTCACGAAGATTGCTAATTCACCAGGTTCGACAAAGCAACCAATATATATCTATATATACAATGATATATATAGCACGAAGCAGAGGCAGAATTCGGGAGAAGCTATTGAAATTCGGTGTGGGTGGGTAGAAAAGGTGATATACGAAGGAGATTCACTGAGGGCGACGTCAACAATATAATTAAATGTGATTTATGTGTACCGCCCCCACCCACCCACGTTCACCAATACCAATTAACAAGCAGTCAAAGCGGGGACAAATAACAATTTTAAAGACATTTTGGGGCAAGTGTCAGCGGCTCTAATTGAAATAGAAGTTGATGCATAAATATTTCAAGCCAGACAGCGTGTGTGTGTGTTATTACAATTAAGAAATGCTAATCGAGCAAAAAGAGCAGCCGCCAGGCTAATTAAATTGCAAAGCCACACACACACACACACACACACACCTATACACACAGATACACATACAAACTTGTACAAAATGCATAAAACGCTTCGTGGGAAGGATTAAAGTGAATTTCGACATGTTTTGCTCAAGTGAAGGCTAACAAGGATTTGCTATTAGCGACAGCTATGCAGCAGCAGCCACAACCAGTGACTGACTCTGTGTGTGTGTGTGTGTGTGTGTGTGTGTGTGCAGTACAAATAGAAAAAAAGCTACTTCGGCTGCTGCTGTCGTGGCTGAAATGTTGTAAAAATGTAATAGGACTTTTGTGTGCCGCTCACAAAGTTGCAACCAAACACCCACACACAGATATATATATATATGTATATATATATATATTTGCGTGCCGCAAAATGTCATTAAGTTAATGCGCATTTAGGTGCCGCCATTTGTAAAAACGATGTCTGTTTCCTTATTTCCTGGCCAAATGGCAAACGTGTGCATAATTTGAAGCTAAATTTGCGCAAATATTGCAGAAATGCTTAAACAGAAGCGAAAAGAGCTAAACTTTAACTAAAAACTCAAGTCAAAGCAATTTTAAACAAAGCTACAAAGTTCAATCAAACAAAAAAGACCAACAAATATGCGCAAATATATTTTTGTGGCAAGTCTGTGTGGCAGGTTGAGGCAGCCCGCTTACAAACAACTTTGCTTGGGAATCTTGAAAGATAGTTTCAAATAATACACACAAAATTACACATTGATATATGAATTGGCACATATGAATCTCAAGATTACTTCTAGTTTCAATAAAGATAATTTCGCTCATAAAATAAATATCATCTCCAAGTATTACACATATGCATGTAAATGGAACTCACTCCCAATCCTCCCTCATCCTGCACCCAAAAACAAGAAAAGACCAGCAAATAGAAGCACTCCAGCAATCAAACAAATTGCCAGCCGCAGCAGAGCTGCCACAAGGCGGGGCAATGTGGCAACAAAAAACAAGAACAGCAACAACAATAACTTATGGGGGGGGGGGGGGGTGGCATTGGGGGCAAGGAATGTAACATAAAACAAAAGCCAGCACAAATATCAACATAAATAAGGTAAAATGCTGGAGCCCACTCGACTGCTCCAACATACAACAAACCAATTCAAAGAGAAAAAAACCAGCAACAAAATATACATACAAAAATCAGAAACAGAGCGAATATTGAATACCCTTTCACATCTATTATTATATTAATAAGCTGATGCACTTTCGAAAATTTAATTAAAATAAAATTAATATTTAACACATCAATTTATAAGCCAATAAATATTTGGAGCATTTCTGCGGGAAAACTGCAAAATGATTCAGCATATTGTGGATGATGGGAAATTTGTACACAGATTACCATGCAGGAAGCAGAACACAGAGATATCGACATCCTTTCCGACACTCAAGCAGCACTAATCGCTCTAAGTAAGACGAGAAGTGGTCCGGACCAAGTTGGACCAACTCGGGGAGCACACAGATGGAAATGGAAAATGAAGCGACGTACGAGCAGAGGCCAAATGGGGCCAGAAGAATGGGACCAGAAACGTATTGTGGCATAGGAAAATACACAATGCGGTAAGAACTGGGATAACGGACAAAGACATCTGCGGCAATCAAGCCGGGTCAAGCGACCAGGTATAAAGCAGCCAAATTTTGTTTGGGTCAGCTTTAATCAGGAACGACTTAAGTAGGAAATATCCATGGCAAAGAACAGACAGGGCTAAAACTAGGACTAGGTACAATGAGGAGCAATCCTTAAGGAGCATAATATGGGATTGTGTCGACTTATGCAGAAGGAAACATATCCTAAGCTAGGAAGACACTTGAGTACTTGCAGGAATAGCAATCGATAAATAAAAATAATATATATAAAAAAAATATGTCTGTTTGGCTTAGAGAAGTCTGTTAACTTGAATGCTCTCGGCAAGGGTATAACAGAAAAGCCCCAAAACAATATATAATTTTTTTTTTAATTTTGGCCTCTGTTGTGCGTCTGAAACTGGATTCTGTTGGCTTTGCAGCAGCTTCTCTTGTTACTCCTTCTGCGAAAGCTGCTCCTGCTACCTCTACTTCTGCTCCTGCTCCTGCTCCTGCTCCTGCTCATTCTCTGTGTATTTTGGTTGATATATATGTGTGTGTGTGTGTGTGTTTGTGTGTGTTTCCCGCATTTGTTTGCTTGGCTAATTTAACAGCAAGTCTCTCATATGTACAATATATGTTTACTCGTAAATTTCCACTACTTGTCTGTCTGTCAGTCTGTCTGTTCCTCTGTCTGTCTGTCAGTCTGTCTATCTGTCTGTCTGTCTGTCTGTTCCTCTGTCTGTCTGACTGTCTTTGTTCAGCATTTGTCTGCTGCCGACATCAGTCGCATCACATCAATAACCAAAGATAAACATTTGCGTTCAACTGTTGCTACTGACAGCTTCCAAAATGCGATTTGTTTTCCCAGGACTTGAGTCCTTCTGCTTATGTCCTGCAGAGCATTTCGCTCATTGTTATGAATCTCCACACATTGCAATTAGAACATCATTTTTTTTTTTTTGTGTTGACTTTCGGCCAACTTGTCACTAACAGCTGCTTCTTAATATAACTGTATTTATCTATTTTGGACAGTCTGCTAAAAGGCCTTGCCATTAATCCGGGTTCAATTAGTAGCAGTCAATTTGGATAAGTGCCACCAGCATCAAATAACCAATTTCTCCAACCTCAAGAGGCTTTTAAAGTCAACCCTTATAGCTGTCAGAATGTTGGCCAATGATGACACACCCAACCGGGCAGTTTTTGATAACCAAAATAAATATGTTGCCCATTTCAAAATGTAATAGTCTCAATATATATTTTTAACAGAATAGTCAATCAGATATAACTATTTGAGAAATAGAAGTTCCAAATACTTTTGGGGTCGAGGTCTGCTCATCTTTTTTATTTATAACTTGGTATATTATTTTAGACAAGGGTCTTTAATTTCTTAAATAAAATGTATATTTGCCAAAAATTTTAAAAATAGATTTACAAACTTCATTTGAATTCACTTTTTTATTCCTCTTTTTTACTTTTAATAAGTAAAATGTAATAATTTTCCAGCTATATCTGTAAAGCTTTTAAACTGTAACCAACAGAAACCACTTTGTAACCATTTAAAATGTATAAATTTTTTATTATTCGTACAGAACTAGTTTTTCGCAATTTGCTTGCGCTAAAAATTGTGCGGATTTAATTTTTTATACCGCTTACATTGACTAAAATTTAAAAAAAAAATGATACAAAGTTTTGTGCTCCCGAAATATTCCCTTGGGGCTTATTTACCACATTGTTATAAATATTTATATATATCTTTTCTTTGGCAATTTTCTTCTGTTTCTATTTCTGTTTCTATTTCTGTTTCTATTTCTGTTTCTATTTCTGTTACAATTTTATTTATTTTATTTTTTACGTAATTTTATCAGACGCACACAGCCACAACGTGTATTTCCTTTAGAATATATATATTTATTTTTACACATTCTCCCAGCCACCTGTGCAAATTTATTTTATTTTTTGATCCTTGCGCATTGTTCTTATGTAACCTAATTTCTGCTTTGCTGCGCTTTTACAATAACAATTTTCAAAAAAAAATTGCTTTTTTGCCAATTTACTGCCATTGTTTTCATTTCTCTCCAGCTAGATATAGCCACAAAACAAAAAAAAAACAACAACAGGTTTTTTGGGGGCAACTGCTGAGGTTGGTGGCAAATGCGAGTACAACAAATAAAAAAAAGACGAGAGAAAAACCCAAAAAAAATAATGAAAAGGATCAAATTGTGCTGAAGCATTGCGCGCATCATAAAAGTGGAGCGAAAAAAAACAAATACATATAACAAACTGATTATCAAGGCACTCAAGAGCATCTGCTGTTGCTGCTGGGCAAGACTGGTATTGGCAGGGGTAAGAGAACGGGGCAGAGAGAGAGAGGGGGGGCTTGGGGCTGGCAAGACAAAAGACAGCAGCCGTCACTGAGCAGCTGAGCAGCTGAGCAGCTGGCGTTGTTTACCAATTCTGTCTACCCTTCTCTTCTCTACTCTTCTCTTCTCCCTCACTCTTACTCTCTTTCATCCTCTGTCTGTCTCTCTGGCACTCCCCCCCCCCCCTCTTGCTATCTCACCGCCGCCCTCGCCTCCTCGCTGTGCCGCCTAAAATGCTTTGGGCGATTAAAAGGTGATTTCCTGCTTTTTGTTTGCAATTTTCAGCAATTTCATTCTATACAAAAAGAACGTTTATTTTGCGAGCAGACGTGCCCTTAAAAATTACATTAATGTGTACATATAAATATATATATATATATATATTTATATATGTATATTTTGTGTGTGTGTGTGTATATGATTGAAGTGTGCCTGTTGTGAAAGCCGCTTAAAGCGGCCGACTGCACGTTTTATCGTTTTCATCGGTTTTATTGGCTTTTGTTTTCTTTTTAAAGCAATTTGTGGTCAACATTTTTAGTGGCTGATTGTGAATGTAATTGCTTTGTGTGTGCAGCGAGCTACATTTTTCAATCAGTTAGCACAGCAAAGAGTGCGACAGAGAGAGACAGAGAAAGAGAGGGGAAGCCACTTTGCCACCAGCCATTCCCCTATCCTAACTAAGCAAATTTGATGAATCCAAAATACTTCAAAAAGAGGAAGAGGAAGCATATGTTCAAAAATGCAAACAATAATAAAAAAAGAGATAAAAGATTCAAAAAAAGAAGTGGGGAAAAGGACAAAATAGGGTTAACCACAAAGCAGGTGGCTCTAAACCAGTTTTTTTTTGTGTGTGTGTTTTGGATTGCTCCACTGATACATTTCGCATCCATATGAAAGTCGCATGATCCCCTTAATGAAGTTTCCCCTTTTTCTCTTTCAAATCCTTCGCAAAATCGTTTATTTATTTCATGCAAAGACCGCATTTTGTTCACCCCTCCAATAATGTTGTGGTTTTACCTGTTGGCTGTTCAGATGCATTTTATAAAAATGCAAAAATAATATTTTTTATTGGTAAAGCTGCACAATTTTTTAAAATTGCAATTTTTGGTGATTTTAAATTATTTTTTTTCTTGACTAGCTGAACAGATTTTAATGGAAATTATGCTATACTAATATAGTAATTTATTTGAAGAGTTGAAGTTGTTGTGGAATTCTTGAAGAATTCGCCCATTCATCAAAAACAATAACAATACTTTGAATATTTTCTTGCCTATTTTGTGACATTTTTAAGCCAGACTTTTACATTGAAGTGAATTTCAAAAATGCTGCTTTGCGCAAAAGAATTTCAAAATTTTCCTTGCGCGCTTTATTGACTTTAATTATAATTAAAAGTTGTTGGCATGTTGTTGCTCAGTCTGCGAATTGGCCTGGCCCAAATGTTAATGATATTGTTAGGCACATTAGCTGGGAGCAGCCAGACCTTAGATCTGTGGGTCGGTGGGTCTGAGCTGAGTGGTTGCCCGGGGCGAGGTGGTTCGCATTAAATATTAAATATGTCGGCGTCCTGCGGTGCGTATGAGTAATTTAAGCAGCATACGAGGAGCCATTAAAAAGTAAGGACCAACTCACACACACACACACACACACATAGACAGAGTTGGAGTCGGGCTCGGGCTCGGGCTCGTTAGCACATCGTGTCTGAGATGGCGCTCGCTCCAAAAAAAAAAAAAAAAAAAAAAACACAATGGCTTAACAGGCAGGTATAAAATAAGGCATGAAATGGCCAGATAATGGCAACGAGGTGGCCAGAAACTCAACCAGGTTGGTCGCTTTATGAGCGCACTTAAAACAGCAGCAACAACAAAAATAAATTTCAAAGCCATAAAACCTGAAGCACCTGAGTGTGTGTGTGTGTGATGTGTGTGTGTGTGTGCGTATGTGATGTGTGTGTGTGCGTGTGTGTTGCGTGCTTATCTGATCATTAGCATAAAGTTAGCCGCCTGCTGGGCAAGGCAAACCACTTCCAGTTTGGTACTCACCTCCTGGCTGACTTCCTGGCTGCTGCTCTCCAGCCCAATGCTGGGCGACTGTTCCAAGGACTTGGGACTTGGCGCATTCAGCTTGGCATTTAGCTGCCTGTTTAGCTGGTGCTTGTGCTCCTGCTCCTGCTGCAGCAGCTCCTCGCGCAATTCCTGCACGATTACCTCGGTTTGCTGCTGTCTCTCCCGCTGAGCGGCCAGCTCCAGTTTCAGTTGCTGGTAATCATTCCGGATTGTGGCCAGATCCTCGTAGGCAGCACCGCCATGTCGCACATCCCGGGCCACGTTGCCAGCGGTGCGCTGCAGTTCGACCAGTTGTTTGCGTATCTCCGATATCGACTGTTGCAGCCACTCGACGGTCAGCCGCTCCTTGTTGCCGCTGTGTGTGGCACGCAGCGTTTGCATTTCGATTCTGGAAATTTGAAAACAAAAGGAAAAATGAGAACAAATATTTTAGCTTATTTTTTTTAGCTCGATGTAGCTTGTAGTTGAGCTGTTAAATTGCCAAAGCCGTCAATTACACTCAGCAAAATAATCCAATATTTTTGTATTTACAAATAAAAAATTTTAATTTAAGGAAATTAATTTCTATTTCTATTTCTGCTTGTAAAATATAAATGAGATATTTTCTAAATTTAGGGTAGCTCATTTTTCCGAGTGTAGAAAAAGGCACAGCATAAATATGCGGCAGTTGCGGCACATTTCAATTGACTTTAAAATGGGCAACATGTGGTACAAAGAAGAAATCTAATTTAAATTGACATTTTGCAGAGAAGCGAACATTCACCGGGGATTAAAACGTGAGGTTTACATGCAAAAAGCGACAACATTTTCATGCAGTTTTTTCAATTAACCACGTTTTGGTTGACAATGATTGAGTTGGGGGGGGCGGGGGGCTACCACAATGATTTCACACACAGGCAAAGCAACGCTGGCAATTTGGCAAATAACTGCCAAAACAAATGTTCACACACAGCCAGAGACAAACAAATCACGTCCAAAGTCAACTGCAATTCACAGAATGGCAAATCGAAAAAAAGAAAAAAAAAAATGTGCAGAAAGCAGTGGAAAACTTTTGTGCCACAAAAACAAGAAACAACATGTGCCACAGCATGAGAAAATATTGTTTAAGCGTAGCAAAATAAATGTTTATTCCATTTTTTTTTGGTTATTTTATTGTTTTTTTTTGTAGCGTTGCCAAAATAAGTAAAAATTAAAATGTTGTAGCACTTGGGGCAGATGGCAGCAGCGACCAGTTTTAAAACTTGAACGCATTTTTGTGGCATTTCAGACAATTAAAGTGGTGCGTCTTGGAGGGTGTCGTCTCAAGAAAGATGTGAGTCGTACCACAACCCTCCTCCTCCCCTCTAATCCGTCAAGTTAGCTTACGTAAAGAACTTTTTGAAGTCTGCTGTGGCTGTGCAGCTGGTGTTTTATGCTGTTCGCTGTCAAAAGCGCAAAACAACATGAAATTTTCATAAAGAAAAGTTTTCTTCAAAAAGCATGTTTTTTTTTTGGTGCGAATGTTGCGCACAAGAAATATATTTCAATTTGCATTTCGCTGAGTTTTATGCATGTTTTGCATTTGTGTGTTGTAAACTTGACGACTTTTCTGATTTTCAATTTCAATTTTAGTTTTGATTTACAATCGAAAATCATTTTATGATTAAAATTTATTTCAATTTACTATTAAATTTGTTTAATTTTCATTTACAAATTTCCAATTTGCGGCAAAGTGAAATAATATTTGTGCATTTCTGTAAATCTGATCAATCTCAAATTTGTCGTAATTTTTATTGTAATAAATCTGCACACATTATCAATCAAATTGAAGAAAACACATCAATCAAAGTAAACTATTCTTGACATCACAGCCACTCGCAGCAAAAGAGCAGCTACTGGAAATTTGCACAATTTGCACGCATCACTGGAAAAGTATATTTTTTGAGTTTATAGGTGAAAAGAAAACGCGTCAAGCACAAATTGAAAGTGCTGTCAATGACATGGAATCAAATTGAAAAATGCACAACAGAAAATTTCACGAGTATCCTGAAAATTGCGAAAATTTGTTCGAGCTGTGTGCACATTTTAATTATGGGGAATGGGGAGTGGGGAGTGGGGAATGCGGAAATGCGCCATTAAATTAAGGCGAAATCAGTAAAGGCAAATTGCAGCCAGCTTAATAGATCCCAGGAGCTACTCAACTGCTGCATCCCTGCACTCCAATAAAACCGTATCCCTTGGATGGCTCGTGCCGCAATCAGATAACTTCTGGAAGGTGTATGGTAAAGGGGGGAGGGGGGGGGGGCAACCTCGAATAACATAAACCACTGTTGACATCTCGCTCAACTGACCCTGGCGAGTTCCTGTTTATGTCTGCCCAAGTGTGTGTGCGTGTGTGTGTGTTGAATTATTTACGGTGTCACTGACAAAGTTTACGACTTTCACGACATGAGCACACAAACAAACAAAAAACATATATATATATGTGTATATATATATATACATAAAGAGTAGCGAAACTAACCAAAGCTATTTGTACAGCAAATTAAGAGAGTGACATTTTTGTTGTTCTCTGCCCTAGATCAACACACTGTGTGCGTGTGTGTGTCAATGAGACAATCATTATTAGTCAGCCAGTCTTCAAACAAAACAGACAAAATAAAAAATAAAATAAATAAAAATAAACTTTGGGCTTGGCCTAGGCGAGAAATCAGAAATTTCTTCCTGTCAATGCTAAGCTGCCCAAAAAGCTGCATTTTTTTGACATTTTCTTATTTGTTTAAATTAACTGCTGCTTTTATTTTATAGCAAATACAAACAGGGAAAATGCCAACACTAGTTGGAATCGCTATTTTCGCGTGGTCGACTGATAAATGTTCTTCTGGGCTGGATTTTGTTAACAGCAATAAAAATACGGAAGATTCTTCAAAAGCTTTTGTTGCGGAATCAGGAAAGAAAATTACAGTTTTCACTGCTTAAATAATTTGAGAAGAGTTTTAAAAATGTACTGCTTAAAGTTGATATAAACCAAATATAGTACGAGATATTATAGGAATTGTTATTAATTTAACTATTAATGTAATTTATTTTATTTCATATTGATTTATTTATTTTAAATTGTTTACATTTTTATATTATAGGAGTAGGATTTTTAAAAATGTATGCACACAAAAATATATAAAAGTAATTTTAGTTAAAATTTGAATGTTTATTGTTGTTTTATTGTTTTTATTATTCTTTAATAATATAAATATTTTATTATTTTCCAATTTGGTAGACTATATCAGAAAGGAAATCAAGAAAAATTCAACGAGTCGTGAAAAGTGTTGCCTAATTCAGAGCGCTGCGAAATTGACTTGAGGCGTCTCGGAAATGTGGAGCATGTGTGTGAGAATTAGTGGGGCGCCACGCCCACAATTTGAACGCACTGGCAGCGCTGGGAGTTGTAAAAACTTGAAAGTTTCAAGTTGAGATAAAACAAAAGAATTGGCATTTGTGGGCCACTATAAGCTAATAATGCAACCAATTTGCGGACTCACCTCAACTGATCCAATTCGCTGCGCATATCCGCATCCACGCTGGCCGCACTTGTGGTGAGCCGCAGGGATTTGCGTAAGTTGTGTTCGAGCAGCTCGTAATCCTCGCGCCGACGCGTCATCAGCGCATTTAGTTGCTTTGTCAGCAGACGCACCTGGTCGCCCAGCTCCAGGGTCTGCTCACCCTTGTGTCCGCCGCCGCCGCCGCCGCCGCTGATGTTGCTGTTGCTGCTCCTGATGCTGTTACTCCTGCTGCTGTGCGGTTGCAACACCTGGGCGCCATTTGAGAGCAGGCCCAGCTCGCTTTCCTCGGATTCGTTGGCGTCGTTGTCCTCATCATTGACAAAGCGCAGCAGCTCCACACTGGATGGGGCACTTGCAAGTGCTGGGGCTGGGGCTGAGCTGGTTGCCTGCACATCGCGCAACATGTTGTTCACATCGCTGATGACGCCGGTGGTGGCGCCACGCGCGCTTGCCACCGCCAACAGCAGCAGCACCATCGATACAATTACGCGCAACATTATTGATGCGTAAATTGTAAATTTAAGTCAAGAATTTTCTGGTTGGTTTTAAATGAGTTTCAATTTAGAATTGTTTTGGAATTTGGTAATTATGCAAATGTTGGCCACCTTTCATAGCGGACCTTAGCTAAACACCTTATAAAAAATGGGGCGCCAACAATATATTTGAATTATGCGCGATTAATGCTTCGTCTGCCGCACGTTTGTTTAGCATTTGCCACTTGGGGGCAGGCCTTTTATTCAAGCGGCCTTACCCGAGCCAAAAAACACACACACACACAAAGACCACAACACACACACACACACAAATGCACACACGTACGATAAGAACTCGACTCAAGTTGCTTGAGAAAAAGACTGTCTGACTTTCACTGGTTGGTTGCTTCTGCAGCACTTCGCGTACGAGGCAGTTGGCGCGACAGTCGTCGTAGGACTAAAGCGGCGCGCAGCAGCAGCGTCCTTTATATACGCCGTCAAGGCATCGCGTCACTAAATTTCAAAGAGCGTCGTTAAACGAGCGAGAGAGCGAACGAATTGTGGTTGAAGAGCATGCATAAGCGACGCTAAGAGAGCGAGCGAGCGCGAGAGAGGGCATGATGTTAAGAGAGCCATTTGCACTTCCTTATGTCTTACTATGGTAACTAGAGTCTGCTTTGTGAGCAAAACTTAACTATCATTAATTGATAATCATTTTTGTAATGATTAACAATTAAAGTTAACTTAATTTGCAACTGGAATACACGTCTTCCTTTTTTTGTTCGTTTTAGCTTTTATGGCTTCCATGGTGCATATGTTTGCTGAATATCCTTTTGCATATCGTTCTGGCACATGGCGCGCCTTCGATCAACTTGCAAACAAAAGAAGCAGATGTTTTTGCCTGTCTCTATATGAATACTAAACAGTACTAACCGAAAAATTTTGATAATATAAGATACCTCATGAAAATAATTATTATTGTTTGCTATGTGAACTACTTAAAAAAATAAAAGTAATCTGAAAATTGTTATTGTGAAAGAACTTTCGTCTGATTTGAGCGAGGCATAAAATGCAATTTTCTTAAATAAAGAAGAACAGAATTTTTAAGGCTCAACAAAGGTCGAAAGTTTTTGAAACATTTCATATTCCAGATTCTATGGAGTCAAACTGATTAATTTAATTCCCTACAATATAGACACTTATTTATTTAAAAAATACTTTTCTTCTTAAAGCACAATAGTTTAGCCTGCATAAATTAAAAATAAACATTAGTTTATCCCAAAAGTGTATAAAAATTGTTCAACATTCAATTGTTTTACACCTAAAACCTATTAGTTCTCCACATTCCGCAACAGTTAAAAAAGTATTGTCTATTGCCACATTTGGGTGGAAGTGTTGCAAAGTGCAGTTTCCGAATGCAGCCCAAAAGCTGAGTGTCATTAAGGCCAAAACTAAAAGCTGAAATGAAGTGAGCTAAAAAAATGGCCGAGAGAATGAAATTTATTTAGCAGCATTGTTTCGAGGAGCTCGTGTTGCATTTGCAGCATTTATGTTGGGCCAGAATGGAATATGCCAAAAATGGCGCCCTTTGTTGCCACGTGAAGGGCTCCTTTAACCACCAAGAAGCAAGCAACCTTCCGTGCATAGAAGGTATGTTAAGGGGGGGGGGGGGGGGAGGTAGAGCAACCCATTCGGGTGGTGCGCTTCAGTGCACACGTAAAAAAAAAAAAACGGGGTGAGTTGATGGCCATGTCGTGTTGGCCACTGCAACAGTTTGATAGTCTAACTCTCCCTTTCTCTATCTCTATTCCTTCCCCTCTCTCCCTCTCTCTCTTGTCTCTGCCTGTACCCTATAGTTGGCACTTTGTCTGCGCTGTGTTTTGCAATTTGCAATATTTTCGCTTTTATTTTATAATGCAAACTGTGTTGGCCTGTGACGGGTGATGGGGAGGGTGGCAAAGGTGAGGGGCAGCGCTGACCAGTAACATCAATGGGCTTATAATCAACTGCCAGTTGCCAGTTGAAACATGAGTTGCTTTTGTTGTTGTTGTTGTTGTTGTTGTTGTTGTTGCTTTGCATGCTGTTTAGCTATTTGTGTATATTTTTAATTTTAGTTGCCTTTTGTTTCGTTGTCAATTTGCGGCGCGGTGTTCTAGCTTGTTGCACATTGCATTAATGCAGGCAACTTGTGCGGCTAACAACGCATCCGGCGATACCCCATACCCCATACCCAAAATACCCCTACCCTACACCATTCACCCCTACAAAATAGTTTGCGGTGTAGCGGTGCTGATGCACTCCGCGTAAAAATATGTTTCACATATACATTTTTCATAAATAATTTATATTATTAAGAAATATTTTTCTAAATAATTGTCTCTATTATAGAAAGTAATATATAGTAAAATCTGTGAAAATATGCAGTTTTTTGGATTATTCTAAGGTGTTTTTAATGGAACTAATTAAATTTAATAAACTACCAAAAATGTTTGCCTCTTTTAATTGTCAATTTTAGTAAAGAAATTTTATTTAGCCAATTCTGTGGTCAGATTACAAAATTTATTTTACATTTCAGAATAATTTATAGATAAATTCAAAAAATCTGATTTTTTATTAAAGAATATAATTTATTTAAATAATCTGAGCTCTTGGCGCGTTTTTATGTAATTTTTCGCAGTTTTTTCGCTGAGTGTACTCGTTTTGATGGTGGTGGTTCTGCTGTTGCTTTCTGCTGCCCTTTCAACTCTACAACTTGCAACTGTGCAACTTAAATACTTGCTTCCATTTGCAATGCACTGTCTGCCTTTTTTTTTTTTTTTTTTTTTTTGCATTTTTGCCCATTGCATTGTCGCCTGGTTCCCATTGTTGTAGTTGTTGTTTACATTGTTATTGTTATTGCTGGTTTTTATGGTGTTGTCTCTCTGCCAGCCTGATGCGGTTCACGTTATGGTCGGACCATATTAAGCTAATGGCCTGTAAGTAAACCTTGCCGCCTGCCGTTATTGTCGCTGCATTTAAGCCGTTAACGCTTCACTTCGAGGTTGCAAGTACTTTTACATTTGAGTGCTTTAGAATTTCATGCCACCAAATGCCATATTCACAATATTGGTTTCGAAGTGCAAAAGGGTGTGCATTCCGATAATTTATTTGTATTGCTGGAATATAGTTATGAAATGTAAAAATTGAGTTAGCTTCACTTATAAAAAAGAAATTCATATTACATTAATTTATGGCTTATGAATTAAATAACGAAAATACTTACAGAAATGTCATTGGTATCTTAGGTGTTTGACAATAATTTAATTATTGTATAGCTTAAGATACAAAAGAATTCATATTGTCGTTCTTCTCCTATACAAATAAGACATATTTATATATTCTAGATAGTCCAAATGAAATTAGTTAATGAGGTTGCAATACAGCTTATGTATTTTTAAAACAATAACAATTTTAAATAAAACAAAATAATAATTCTAATATAAAAAATAATGAAGTTTCTATACAGCTTATGCATTTTTAAAAAAATAACAATTTTAAATAAAACAAAATAAATGTTGTAATATAAAAAATAATGAAGTTTCTATACAGCTTATGCATTTTTAAAAAAATAACAATTTTAAATAAAACAAAATAAATGTTCTAATATAAAAAATAATGAAGTTTCTATACAGCTTATGCATTTTTAAAAAAATTAACAATTTTAAATAAAACAAAATAAATGTTCTAATATAAAAAATAATGAAGTTTCTATACAGCTTATGCATTTTTAAAAAAATAACAATTTTAAATAAAAAATAATAATAATTCTAATATAAAATACATTAAATGCACGCTTAAAACACTAAAAAAAATTATAATTCTAATATAAAAAATATAAAAACCACGCTTTAGCCACTAGAACAAAATAATAATTATAATATAAAAAATATGAAAACCACGCTTTAGCCACTAGAACAAAATAATAATTATAATATAAAAAATATAAAAACCACGCTTTAGCCACTAGAACAAAATAATAATTATAATATAAAAACCACGCTTAAATTGGAGACAGCGAAAAACATTTTTCAATTATAACAGATGCTCAGCAAATAATAAACATTCGTAGGCAAATATTAATAAATATTTAGTGTAATTTTGTTAAGTAAATGAAGCCACATCTAAGCCGCTTCGCTTAGCTGAGTCTGAATACAAATATTTGAATGCCGCTGGAAGCCAATTAAAATAACAATCAATGCCTTCGCAGAGGTGCATACAAATTAGAGCAGGTGTTTTGTGAGCTGTTCGCAGCAGCTTAGCGTGCTTGTTTTGATACGAGTAGAACGCCCCAAAGACTGTTGATTGTTTGCATAAGCATGCAGGCACACACACACACACACACACACGCACAACACGCGCACATTCAGTTGACCAATTTGGCTATGGCAACGCCTTTGGAACAGAAAGCTGCAATGTGCGTGAGCCGGTTTCTGTTCGGTTTTGTTTGCCACACAGTGCTGCAAAGACGCACGCGATGCGGCTGGTAACAGTTACCCAAAAAAGTATCTGCGCAGTCGCAGCTTGAAGCCTGCGCACTAATCATCTGAATGACAACAACAATAACAGCAACAACAACAACAACAACAACAACAACAGCTGTGCAATGCTAACCGGCTGCTGGCTAACGGCAGGTGCAAATATATTTACCACTTAAACGAAAATTTCCTACCTGATTTAATCTTTTTTTTTTTTTTTTTTTTGCCTCGCTGCCGGCCTGCCAGCCTGGCTGCCATTGTCTGCCTTCTGGCTGCCTTGTTCTTGGCTACGTTTTCGTTTCATTTTATTTTATTTTATTTTTTGGTTGCCAAGGTTTTATTTTGCTGACGCTGCTGTTGTTTTTACTGCTGCGGCTGCTGCTGCTGCTGCTGCTGCTGATTCTGCTGTTGCCGCTGCTGTTGCAGTTTCTGGGTTTCATCGCTTGCTCCTTGACATAGCATGTTGCCTGCATGCTTCGCTGCTCACACACCACACACAAACACTCATATTAAAGAGAGAGAGAGAGAGAGAGAGAGAGAGAGGGAGAGCAAACACATGATGATGTTATCACTCAAGGCTGTTGCCGCTTGGCTGATTCCATTCCGAGATGGTGTGTGCATGTCTCCTGTGCATTTGTGTTAGTGCCTTTGTATTGCTGGCAGCAGCAGCAGCAGCAGCACCAACACTAACAAAAACTAAAAGCAAAAGCAGGCAAAGACTGGCATCGAGTCGAGTTCTGCTTTTAGCCAGAATTTCATGCTGCGTTCCCCTAATGAATGACCCACGCGGATGCGAATGCGAAACGCTGCCAACAACAACGCCTGACAGCTGTCTATGCTGTGATACACAGAAAGAAAAAAAAGTATGCCTAAGCCAAAACAAAAACAACAAAGAACCGAAAAAAACTGAACCAATTGAAAAACCATAAAAATTCTATAGCTATGGCACAGACTGTAGCTATGTGTGGTCGTCGTTTTGTGTGTGTGTGTGTGTGTTGTGTGTGTGTGTGTGTGAGAGTGCCCGTATTCAGCGGCAGAACAACAGCTGCATCTACAACGCACATCCTACGCAAGAGCAAAAAATCAAGTTATCCATATGAAAATCGTTGCAATTTAGTGACACAAGTGCAAAAATCATTTTAATTTTGAGTATTTTCAAGTTAAAATTTTCAAATATTTAAATAAATATACAAAGTATTAAAATATGGCTTATGCACAGTTTGTCTCTGTAAAAATACTGTATAACTCTGTGCGCTTGATTAGAAGTAAAGCTGGTTCGAGTAGTATTCAAAAATTCAATATGAACGGAAACATCAGAAAACTTTTTCACTTTTTTTTTTCGATAAAACCATAGATACTATAAAAAGTAGTAGGAATAAGCTATGAGCCAGCTTAAGTTTTAGATACCCTATAGTTAAATCTAGAGTTAATGTAGCTTGATTTATAAAAATATAAAAATTAGTTTAATTTGTTGGTGAATATATTAAAATAGGGAAACTCGAATTATATTACTTAATATAATAGATAAACAGCCAGGACAATATTTATTACTATACTTTCCATGTCATTCTTGAGCAGCTTTTAAATATAATTGAGATATTTATTTATTATTATTATTATTATTTTTGGATAAATATGAACAGTTCAAGTTTTGTTTGACGTAATTAAATTATCAGTTTCTGAATTATGTATTTGTAAAATATTTAATTGTATTCTTTGCTTTGAAATTATTATTATTGATAAGTATAAATTAAATTAAAATAAAATTCTAAGTTATTATTATTATCGATAAACCATTTGTCAGATTTATAGGCTGTGTACTTTTACATTAATCTGCATACACCCAGCATAAGTGGCTGGCAATTGTGCAGGGTATAAAAAGGATGTTTTTCGAGTCTGGCCTCGTCTCTAAAAATTGAAGCAGCTGTCGAGCATTCGACTGTTCGTCCAACAGATTTTCAACAGCAGTTAATGGACAAGCCGAAAGACAGCCAGCAGGTGGAGAAGAATCAGCAGCAGCAGCAGCCGCAGCAGAATGACTTATATTAACACACACACACACACTCAAACACGATGTGTGTGTGTGTTTGCTTATATATAGATCCATATGTCTTGGCTCATAGTTAACAATATGCAACTGCAAAGCTGCTTGTTGGTTTTGCAGCTGTTCTGCTGGGGATAATCCCCAGTGCAGTTAGTCAACTCTAGTTTCTGATAGTCAAGTCATGTCAAGTCAACAGTCCATAAAATGCTTCTTTGTATAGCTTTTTTCACATCAATCCTCGCCATGCAAATGACAGACGAACAACACCAAATGAATTCTAGGATTAACTGCCAGGATTCACCTGATGTTTGATAACAAGTTGGAAAAATGCCTTTTTGTTGTAACAATTTATTAAGATTTGCTTGCCACGCTCATTTAATATAGCCGGATTTAGTTTAAAATCCAGGTTCTTATATTTCTACATTATAAAAAAATACAAATGTTAAAAATTTACTGCTCGTAACTAGATTTTTTTTATCTGATGTCGGTTCCATCTTCAAAAATTATAGTAAACTACAAGTGTCACAAACAGCTGATTAATCAGGATATGTAAATGTCTAATTTAAAATTCTATTAAAATTCAATCAATATTTTACGATTTATTAAGTCTTATTGCTTTCAGCATTAGAAATTAAGTCCTTATTAATTTTACAATTAATTTCTAATATATTGGGTTGTTTTGAGACTATGAAAAGACTATATTTCAACTAATTGTTTTATGATTTGAAAAGACAAACTAAAAATTAGTTAACTGACTATTTTATTTAAATCAAACTGTAATTTTGACAACCCAAGTTCAGTGGAATTGTTTAGAATGTGAATGTTTAAAATGTTGAGCATTCTGAAATCAATTCAATTGCTCTTTCGTCTACACCAAAGTCATCTCTGAAGGAATTTAAGTGTTGCCAAACATCCTCGTTACCATTTATAAATTTTATTCGCTTATTTCAAAAAATAATCCATCGTAATCTTGATTGACTTACATTTAATTCATCCATCAACCTTCAACAAATTGGGCTCTGCAGCTATTAGCAAGTTTACAGCTCTCCATTTAAATCACGTGGTAGACAGCAGCAACAGCCATCAAAAAAAAAACTGGAATCGCATTCGAAAGAGTTAATAAAAAGCTGTAAACAACACAGCAATGGCCTCTTGACCCTCTCGAAAAAAAAACAGAAGAAAACAAAACTGATTAAACGCACAAAATAAAATAGTCGACGATATATTGAAAAAACACTGTCCACCGAAAAATCTGTACATTTGTTGTTGTTGTTGTTGTTGTTCGTGTTGGCAATGCAACATCGAATGCTGCACATATGTCGACCAGATTACGAACTTAATTGCCCCAGTGCAGGATATGAAACCGTTGCACATGCGACAAAAAGCGATGCACAAAAAAATGTTGCAGCATAAGAAAAAAAACACAATGGGAAATGTTTGCAGGCTGAAACTGCTGGCCATGCCAAAAACAACAGCAGCAGTAAAAAAAAACAAAAATATGCGAATTCAAGTAAGAATTCCTGCGTAGAGAGTAGGGAGTGCTGTACTGGCAGATACCCCTTATGCAAACCCCTTGACCTATCAATAGTCATAGGTTCCATCTATAGCTATGTATTTAATTAAATATTTTATTAATTTAAGCTTTGTATTGTGATTTATGAGTATTAATCATTTATATATACATATTTATTATTATTTCATATTTATCTTTATTAATTTTTACAGATTGTAGATATTTGATTCAATTCAATTAATATTCTTATTATATTATGCTCAACATTTCTTGCATTCACATTCTTAAAATATATCGATTTTATTATGATTGGCACCGTTACCCAAATATTTTTTTTAAAAAAATCAGCTTATCGGGATCTTAATATCTGTCTATAAAATTATTAAGAAAACAATTTAAATTAAAAGTCATTTCATATAAATATTGTTGTCTTAAAATATCAGTGTGTTATTTAAATAATATTTGTAATTGCAGATCGGCGCTTAATTATTTTGAAATATGAAAAATCGATAAATAATTCCAAAACACACAAAATATTTTGAAATTTGCTTTAGTGGAATCAGCCTGTTATTTTTTGCAATCAGTTAATTCGTATCCGGTTTCGTATGGTATCTGGAACTACCAATTTGTGCTGATTAAGAATATAGCTAAGGGTCGAGAATATTCAATTCCCTGCCTCTACCTGTTACATACTCTCTAATAGTTTATTAAACCCGTTTTAACCTTTTTTTCAATGAGCAAATGCTTTAAAACAAAAACTATGAAAATCGTCTACGGGTAAACGTTGGGAAATACGAGAAATTCGGACCGCATTTTCGAAATGGCCGAATGTGATTTTGGGTCTCATGAAAGAGACTCCGCTTTAGGCGAATTTATGCGAAAGCAGCTTTTGAATTTTTTATGCGCCAGCGGGCTAAAAGCGCTGCCCAAAATATTATGGCATCTGATATATGCAGATTTAAATGTGAGTGCATATTTCACATTCGTGTGCTCTTTATTAAAGTAAACTAACACAAGAATAATGAATTCAATCGTTATTCCTCGAAAAATGAATGAATGAAAATTAAATGCAGTCAAAATCAGAAATTTCAAAAATTGTTCGCATTGGATGACTAGCTTGGAGCTTCCTCAGTGTGCAACAAAATTCGTATTTTTTATTTAAATAGCAATCAAATTTTTAATAAAACTTTTTTAAGAATACATTTTTATTCAATTTTCCAGGGCTTCTGTTGTGCCTTTTTAAAAATTAATAGAAGATAATAGAGAAACTAAAATACAGTTATAATCGGTTTGTCATTCATATTTAAACCTAGATTTAATTTGGTTGTTGCCTAAATCCGCTTAATCCGAGCCGCAAAGTGGTAGAAAAAGAAGAAGGTGGCTAATTCAGCCTTTCAGCGTGATATTTTTTTTTGGTATGTTATCATTCCAAAAAATCGTAAGATTATAATATTTACGAATATTTTAAATGGTTAACAAATTCATTTTATTTAATTTAAGCCATCTTTAATAATAAAAAAAGCAACATACACATTAAATTGCATTACAATTTTCTAAATTCTAGAAAGGCATTTTTAAACTAGTTATTTGGTTTGGCATTTCCTTTTTAAATATAAATAACGAAAAATTTGTTAGTTTTTCGATATTTGGCAGAACTGTTTTAAATTACGAAGAATTCAAATGGGACTGGGAAATAGTTAATAATACTTTTTTCGGACAAATTCGTCGATATCTAAATGAAATTTATTCATATTTATTTTAATCTGATTAAGATATAGAAAAAAATAAAATAATAAAAAACTAAAAAATAAAAATAAAAAACGTCGATATCTAAATGAAATTTATTCATATTTATTTTAATCTGTTTAAGATATAGAAAAAAATAAAATAATAAAAAACTTTTCTTGGCAATTCTCAGTAAAGAACTCAAACATATTTGTATATAATTTAATTCAGGATATACGTCATGCAAGACAACTTCTACAGAGTGAATCGAAATTAATTTGACTTATTTTGGGTGGGTTACGCCCACTGCGTAGAGCCTACTCAATCCCAAATCCAGTGCAAACCAGCGCTGGTACTTGTTTTCATGCTGATTTTTAGCCTTTCCGGTATGCATTGTAAATCTTTCCAATTTAAATCAACCTAAAGCGTTTGTCATTTTGACTAATGGCTTATCAAAAGCAGCCCAATAAAAAAATCAGAAGGCAATGCCAAAGGAAACTCCTTTGGGTTTTGTCCGCTTTACAACTTCGAGTGTTTGACAAAATTTATTGTATCGTAAATTTCGAATAACCAAAAAAAGAAAACGTGAAAAATAAGTAAAAAAAAAAGAGCACAAACTTTACCCAGCTCGCAGCTCGTAAATTTTCACAAAAATGTATGCAAAACTTTGTAAGAAATTCGTGATGTTTTCGGTGCTTAGGTGATTTTGTGTGAGACATGTAAAAATTGTACGATTGGTGGCGGGGGAGCAGGGGTGCGGGGTGGATGCGATAGACTGTAATGAGCCGGACATGCACAAGTGGCCATGTGCTGAAGCGAAAAAGCCCGTTGAGCGCATCGTCTTTTTGGGCGCATTATAAATTAACGAACAGCAACATAAATATTTCAACGTGCAACGACACCAATTCGATGCCCAATCCTAGCCAGAAGCGAAGGAGAATAAACAAAATGAGAACTGTGCGCAATGATGAAGCGTTTAGTGGTGGGCCAAGCTTAAGAACAATAAAAGCCGGAAATGCTTCACAGCAGCAGCCGGAGAGGGAGCCACAAAACAAGCTAACAATGAAAAAAGTTTCCGCTTCTTTTTGCTGCTTTTGAGGCAGTTACGGCTTTGAGCTCTTCTGCTCGGCATTTGTCTACGCCCACCTTGTTGTGCATTGTGTCAAACTGCCGTACAATAAATGCCAGCAACAACATTAACAACAACAACATTAACAACAACAACAACAACAACGGCAACAACAATCCAACTATGGAGACAACAATAACCCAACCGGCATATGAAGGCGTCTGCCTCGCAAAAATATGAATCGCGTGCGCACGGGAAAAAAGGACTCTGAAGAACAAAAGCTCATGACAACTAAAACTTTTACCTTACTTTGTTGTTATTGTTGTTGCCATTTATACACAGTCAACGATAAAAATGGATAAAAAAAAAAAAGCGTAGGCCAAGTCTACCCTATGAGGGGAAGTCATATGAATCCTTTTGGGTGCTTTGACTGCGCTACAAAAACAATATCTAAAATAAAATAAATAAATCTGATAACTGACTCGGTTTTCAACTCTACTGCTACTAGAATTGTCTGGCTTTAATACAGAAATATATATATATAAATATATTACATTTTTATATTAATTTAGATTAATGTAAATCTTATGACTAAGGGTATTTGGCAGACAGTGTTTCAGGCTTTCTTCATTTGGTCCTTTTTGTTTTGCTATGCTTGCTCATTTTATTTTGTGTGTGTGTGTGTAAGTGTTGAGTGTGCGTATGTGTGTGTGTGTGTGTGTGTGTGTGTGTGTGTGTGTGTGTGCGTGTCTGTCTACTTCTGTTGTGATTTATTTATTTTGTTCAGTGGCGCTTTGTTGTCACTTTATGCTTTTATTGTGCGCCCAAACCCAGAAATATCAACAAACAAGCATACGCCGCGTGGACCGTCTTGCCCCGACTATTCTTGTTATTGTTATTGTTATTGTTGTTATTGTTGTTATTGTTCACATTTTCTTTTTGTTACTCGCTGCTGCTAAGCAAGAAATCATAAAGTTAAACTTTTCTTATTACCTTTACAACAGCTCGAACTCTGTGCGCTTGAGAGTCATTAGATTTGTTGGCAATTGGGCCTCATAAATTTCAAGAGCACAGAATGAACTGAGGTCAATGGCTTCAATTAATAACTGTGGGGCAAAGATTGCATGTGTGTGTGTGTGCCAATTTGATTGGCATGATGTATGAGGCAGCTTAAGCTGCAAATATGGAAAAGTAAGAAGAGCAGCAGCTGCACCCCATAAATGATAGCTGAATGAGGGCTGGGCATAAAGTCAAATCATAAGCCGGAAATCGTTAGGTATATCACCTGCTGCTCAGTTACAGCTAAAGGAAACAAATGCCAGGCACAAAGATGAATCGAAATTGAGGGTAAGCTGCCTACGTGTGTGTGTTCATATTGTTGTGTGTGTGTGTGTGTGTGTGTTTGAGGTTTCCTCCGCATATCCGTTCGATTTGCAGCTCGAACAAGAAATGTGTGAGGATAAAAACTGTCAGCTGCCAGGCTCAACACACACACACACACACACACACACACACACACACACAATAAGCAGGAGTCTTGTTTCCGTTTGCCAATAACATATGCGGCGTCTCAACTGTTATCCTTTTGAGTTGGCTCATTCATTTATTCATTCGTCCATTTTACCATCTCCCTGCTTTGAGTTGTTTTTTTACTATCATTTTTTTGTTGCTCTAGTTTTTTTTTTTTTTTAATTATGATCGAAATTTGTTGTGCACACGAAAAATCACATTTGTTGACACTGCAGCGGGTGTGTTAGGGTTGGGGTGTGTATGGAATGGTCAACAGACGGTGCCTGTTGTTGGAGATAAACAATGCCGCATGCCGTATGTGTCCTGGCAACCGCACATAAAATGCCAACTTCATCAGTTGGAATCAGTGCAGGGCAAGCGTCATCCACACACAACGCAAACACACACGTTGCAGCATGCAAAATGCCACACACACACACACACACACGAGCAGACACATATAGAGACACGCACACCCATTGATAGATTGGGGCACGTAGCCAGGAGTCGCCGCATAGGGTTCGGTTACCGCATTGTCCTGTCAGCGTCATGGAGAATGAAATATGAACAGCACAAATGTGAAAAGTGTGGACATTGAACGGGCAGAGGACGTTGTTCATTTGTGGGATTGGCCAACGTGGCGGCGGCCTGACTGGCCTGGCCTGGCCTGGCCTGGCCTGTGTGTGCATCCTGTGAGTCCAACTGATGCGTGGCAAATTGCATGTGGTGGCGGGTTGCATGCAACAGCAGCGGCGACATCATGGCATGCAACATGGAAATCATTTTAAAAAAAATTGTTGCATCCGAAACGCTGTGCGTCCACTTATTAATTTTTGTTCGCTCCGACCGCAATTTAAACGTTGACAGTCAGCTTGCCACGCCCACAATAACAACGACAACGACAACGACAACAGCAACAGCAACAACAACACTCCCCCCCCCCCCCCCCCGCCACTCCTTGAACGGTTAAATTATGGTCAACAGTGTACGAGTCTGCAAATCTGTTGTAAGCTCCGCCATTTAATTTCTGACTACCATTCCAAGCGTTTTAATGAGTTTGGACTTGTTAGCCCAAAAGCCATGAAATTAACTTCCCATTTGGGGGAACCCGACTGAGCCCCGATTTTACAGCTTGTAGTTAGTGCCATTGTCGAGCGCACATCAAATTCAACAAGAAAAAAAAATTAATGCAATTTTTTGTATTGCGATACCCTTCACAAATTGCATGAGCAAGCCAGAAATAATGATTGTACAAAATAAATATAATCAGTGGTAGATATCTATAAGTCAAACCCAAAGACTCATTCCACCTCAACTTAAGCATAATTCCTATTTCTGAATTTTTTTTATTAAATAATGAAAATGGAAAACATGAAGAAATTGAGTTGTCAGTACTCTCCTAATTAAACTTATAGAATGTACCAACTTCATTTTTAATATTTTATATATTAAATTTAAATTAAACTATTGTAATAAGCATCAGGTTGCTTTGATCAGGATGTAAAATACAGCAACAAAACACATACTTTAAAAAAAAAACTGAAAAGCATGTGTGTTTTTGTAATTTAATTCAAAACCTATTTCCAAATCAAGTATCAGAAAATATATTTTAATTTTATTCTATTAACATGTTTTATATATGTATAATTTATATTATAATGTCGAAATTAGTTAAGCAAATAAATATAAATAAAATACAAATATTTATTATTTTTTTCTGTTTTGTATAAATGCAAATTTATAATTGGGAAAACTGTCTCCTTCTTTCTGTTGAACGCTGACATCAAACAAACATACAAATGTAAAATCAATTAATATTGTAAATTTAACATTTAACTTGTAAAAAAAACAGCAGTAAAAGATTGACGAATTTTACAGAGTATCTCCTAAGTCTAACACTCTCGACTAGAACCGTTGTACTTATTTTTTTATGACTTTCCACAGCCGAGTTCCACTTCGTTAAGCCGGAAAAAAATGACCAACCAAATATTTTATTATGGCCCGTATTCAGCTTGGCAAATAAAGTATTAACTGAAGTAGTAAGTCTAAAGTGAAGGAGCAAAAATAGCTGAGTCAAAACATATAAAAAGTGGCAATCCGTTAAATAAAAATTAATCTGCTTTTATAAAAAAATATGCAAATTTACAGAAGTCGACAAAAAAAGAAAAGCTTTTCAGATTAAATGGTTTAAAATTATGAACGAATTATTAATCAATTGCTTTGTTGTTGGCGTAATTACTACAATAATTTGTTTATTGTTTTTTAATAATTGTTTTTTATGAATGCCTTAAGTGATAAAACTACAATTTTATTTTATTAAATAAATAACAAAAAACACACATTAGGTTCACCCAAGCACTTAAATAAACACTGCAAAAATTTATAATTATTATAACAGAAGCATTGTTTTCATCAGTTTTTTACGTTTTCGCTTCTGGTAATTAATTTCTTAGATTGCAAACATTTTAATCCAAACAGTAATCAAATTTGGGTTAAGTGTGGGTGTAAGAAAATCTAAAGTTAATTCTATTATCATAAATTTCTCAAAGTGATACTTAAATCAAGCTGTATTTTTTTTTAAAACGAAATCAGATTTAAACTGAAATAAATTTGACATAACTATTAAAATATGCTGCATGTGTTAAACATGTGAATTTGTTGTCCTTATACATTTTATTTATTTGCCAAAAAAAAACTACATTTTTCGAAAAATTAATGCATAATTTACGACACCTTTTAAATGCAGTTAATATTTGCTCAAAGTGTTATCGATAAAACCATAATTCTGCCCCCAGCGAACAGAAATTGTGCATTCTTAAGTATGGCACAAAAACTACAGGCGGGGGGTGTACCATGTGTGGGCGTTTCGGGGAGGGGGAGTGCAAGCCGCAGGCAAATAGCTGACACCAAAAAAAAACGGCTAAACTGCTAACGGCTACTTCTGCTGTTGTATGAGTATGTGTGTGTGTGTGTGTGTCTGTGTTGTGTCCACTCAAAAGTACCTTGTCATTCAACCATGAATTTTACACGAAAGAAATGAGAGTGAGAGAGATAGAGAAAGGGGGAATAGAGAGATGGAGAGAGACGATAGGCAGTCATCATCAGCTCAACAGCCGAAGTGCAGTTGTCGCTTCGTAGTCGTTACTCCTGCAGACAGTCTCTCTCCCATCCTCCCTCCCTCCCATCCACCAATCGTCCATCTCCCAGCTACCAACAAGAACAACAGGAAGCGCTCCACGTGCTTCTGTGAACAGCGAGTATTTTGTTATGCAAGACGGACAGACGGACAGACGGCGCGACGACTGGGTCGCGACGGCTGGGGCAAGTGGCAAGTCCATTGCACGCGACTGTTGCACTCACGAAAAAGTTGACCTGCAATTTGGCAAGCTAAACAGAAATTACAAATTCCAATTTAAAACTAATGAAAAATATTAGACAACTGCCACTCTCAAATATATCAGGCTAAGGAGTAACTTTTATAAATAAAAATTCTTCTGAATTTTAGAAAATAAATGTAACATTTCTGTTTAGAAATGCTTTTTTTTAATATTAAAAAGTATTTCTAAACAGAAATGTAAAAAAATATGTCTGATTTTAAACTAAATTCCAAAATGAGAAAGCCTTTTTTATTTATAGAAATACTTTTCTTTAATATTAAAAAGTATTTCTAAACAGAAATGTAAAAAAATATGTCTGATTTTAAACTAAATTCCAAAATGAGAAAGCCTTTTTTATTTATAGAAATACTTTTCTTTAATATTAAAAAGTATTTCTAAACAGAAATGTAAAAAAATATGTCTGATTTTAAACTAAATTCCAAAATGAGAAAGCCTTTTTTATTTATAGAAATACTTTTCTTTAATATTCAAAAGTATTTCTAAACAGAAATGTAAAAAAATATGTCTGATTTTAATCTAAATTCCAAAATGAGAAAGCCTTTTTTATTTATAGAAATACTTTTCTTTAATATTAAAAAGTATTTCTAAACAGAAATGTAAAAAAATATGTCTGATTTTAAACTAAATTCCAAAATGAGAAAGCCTTTTTTATTTATAGAAATACTTTTCTTTAATATTCAAAAGTATTTCTAAACAGAAATGTAAAAAAATATGTCTGATTTTAAACTAAATTCCAAAATGAGAAAGCCTTTTTTATTTATACAAATACTTTTCTTTAATATTAAAAAGTATTTCTAAACAGAAATGTAAAAAAATATGTCTGATTTTAAACTAAATTCCAAAATGAGAAAGCCTTTTTTATTTATGGAAATACTTTTCTTTAATAATAAAAAGTATTTCTATAAATAAAAATGGAATTCTGATTTTAGAATTTATTTACGCAGGCATATTTATTTTTAAACTAAAGGGCGATTTATTTATCAGAGTCTTCGCTCTATGATTTGCTGCTGTGTAGGAGGGGGATGTGGAGTGGGCGGTTGGTTGCAAGAGTAAGGGAACATGCTGCTGGCGGCGCTGCTGGCGGCGCTGCTGGCATTCAACTGCAGCAGGTGCTGTTAAAAAATGAGCATGAGGCAAATACTTAAATATTTATATTGAATTTACATGAAATCGTGAGAGCGAACTGGACATCAACATCAGCGACAACCTCGTGCATTGGAATTTAATTAAAAAAGTTATCGCTTTATAGGGGGGCCCTCATAGAGGGGTAAATGTAGGGGTTTGTTTTTTTTCTTGTTTTTTTTTTTTTTTTTGTTGCATGTGTAGTCTGTGTTGCGCACATCAAATGTGCTGCGGCTGAATGATTAATGCCAATTTAATGGACATTAATTGAAGTTTCGCTGCTTGATTGATGCGGGAAAATAATTAATTTAAATTTTAAACTAAATCGGGAAAATACAAAAAACCTATTGAATGGATATTAAAGACATAATAAATTTGCTCACTTACGGCAAATGTGCAATAATAGATTGTTTTTGATATTCTCATTCTTCTCGACTATTTTACTTTTTTTCTATATTACGTAGTACCTTAATTAGAAAAGGAAAATAATTTTTTGTTGATTGGAAAAATTTTATAGAACAAGTGCTAAATGCACCATCAATAATTTAAAAAAAAATTCTCTAAAAACTATAATAGCCTGTCAGAAAATTGTATACAATGTAAAAGTTATAGACATGTAGAAGGAAATTATATGGCATCGAGTACGCATACTGATCGATAAATCGAAAATAAATTTGACTTTTTTCATGTCTGGCTAAAATACAATGCATAAAAGTTATTTTCAAACAATCAATAAAAAAATAAAAGGAGTCGCGAAAATCAAAGTTTCAAAGGAAGTGTCCGGTATAATACTTGAATTGACAGATAAATTAAAGAAACAGAGAGATTAAAGTTTCCCAAATATGACAAAATAAATCGAGAATCTTTGCTCCCTTGTCCAAAATAAATTTAAACAATTTACTACTTATACTGATTGACTGCTTTTTATGAACTATTTAAAGCAGAATCAAAGAAATTTATTGACTCAGTTCTTTGTTCCGATTGTAAAGAAGTTATATAAAAAAGGGATGTGAGAAATGTGATTCGCAACAAAGCGTGCCACAATCAAACTCAAAGACCCTTCGCAATTGTTTCAGCTTATAAAAGGAAACAGCTGCAACATGCAGCAACAGTTTTGGTTTAATTAGTGTGCGCTGCTGCGGTTAGCATCTTGGTATCAATATCTGTGGCTGCAATCTTAATTACACTGGCTTAACGCAGACTCAATCGCAATTATGGCAAATGCAAATACACCCCAGGCACACACACACACGCACACGCACACACACACACACACACACGGAGCTATGCTATTATTAAAAGCGCATTTATATAATGGGCGCCTGAGAGTCCTGCAGCGAGCAGGCTCCAGCACTTGTGGCACTTCAAATTGGTCACGCAGCAGCAACAGCAACAGGAAATAACGCTGCAAACGGGGCAGCAGAAAGCAGCTAGCAGCTAGCAGCTGCGCCACGCAAGGATAACGGCGCATGCAACAACGGGGCGTATAAGCTATCAACTTTTATCATTTATCTGCAGCTCGCTCGTGCAACTTGTTGTTGGGGCATTAAAATAAGCGCAGTCAAGCGTTGAATGCTGGCTGCCTCTGACTCTGACTCTGGCTCTTTTTATTTAAAATCGACGTCGCTGCAATGCGCATTAATGCGAAAATTATGCCAAAAATATGAACAATTGTTAACAACTGGCAGTCAGCCAACTTCCCATTTTGTGTGTGCGTGCGTGTGTGTGTGCGTGTGTGTGGTCCATCTTTTTATTATCATTATGCGCTTCGTTGCGTTTGCCCTTTACGCAATGCCTGTGTGTAATCAGAAACCTCTGTTTTGAAATTTGATCGCTCATACGCACATTGCCTGTCGCCGCACAACTGGCATCATTTATTGGGGCACACTTCAAACAACTGGCGCTGAAATGCACACGCCTCCAACAGATGATACCGCAAACCGCAAGCACTACACATTCGCTCTCTCTCTCCCCCTCCCCCTCTCTCTATCTCTATCTAGCTCTCAATCTGTCCCTGCATATGGTCAAACTATTTGGCCACAAGCCTGATGCGGCACCGGCTGGCCACAATTTATGAATTTAACACCGCCCGCTGTCGGCATTTGTTGGCCGCTGGCCTGCAATTAATTGCAAAGTTGGTCAAAACTGATATTCAGTTTTGGACACTTCAATACCCTCGCAGGAACTATTATAATTTCTTACGTAGCCAACTATGAACATTAAACACGTACACTAATCTCTTCCTATGCTTCCTAAAAATAACTTTCAAAATTTGGTAGAGCTTAGCAATTTCAATTTAGATTTTGAACATACTTTCTCTACGCACATTATGCAATTTTTACAATAAATTAATTTTTAAACGGAATTTACGAAAGCTCAAAAACTAGCCGTTTTCATATTCAAATCGAGCATTTGGACGTTCCAATTTGCGGAATGGAAATGATTTCGGTTTTGAAAAGTGAAACTTTTATTTAACTCTTTCTAAAGTAACTTGTAAGTTTTATTTAATATTTTAAAACAGAAAACATTTTTTTTAAATATTTTTAATCTATTTTTGGCAACCTGAATCAAACTTTAAATTTATATTTTGTGAGTATTTTATTTTAAAATTTGTATTTTGTGAGTATTGTATTTTAAATTTATATTTTGTGAGTACAGCTCAAAGTTTACCAAAATGATCAGTTTTGCTCATGCAAAACATCGGTTAACTTTCTGCGATATTAAAGTAAACCTGCAACTTATTTTATAGCAAAAAACACAGATATTTAAACGAATTAATATCACTTTAGAAAACAAAGTGCTTCAATTTAAAACCAAATATTGTTTTGTCATTAATTAAATAATTATTATTACTGTAGATACTGTGCACTCGGAGATCAGAGTTTTATTGTGCCACTTCTTAATAAATATGTATATATAATATATATATAATAATATCAATGATTGTACTTTATTTTGCGACTCCATTTCTGAAGTATATTGTGCATATGCTCTGACCGAGAGAGTCTTTAGATTCTCAGATTCTCTGCAGCCCTAATCAAATATTTCTTTATATTTATCTTATTACGATAAGAATAGCTGCTAGTTTGACAAATTTAAATAAAATATATTAACATAACAGTTGTTCAAATGTTTAAATATACTAATTATATATTTATTATATTTAAATTAATATCTTTATTAAAATTCGTATTACGTCAACTGGCGCACTGCAATAAAATTATAATATTTTATATATATAATTATGTATTTGACATATTTATATTATATATGGTATTCTAATTTTTGCTCGATTTGACTCAGGTGTGTTGCAAGTTTTGAAATAAATTGTGCTTTACTCACAATTACCTTCATATCAATTGAAGTCATTTAGAATATTCAACATTTTTTATACATTTCTGAAATGAGATTAAGTCGTTTGTCAAACTTCTTTCATGTTTTTTTTTTCGGACACAAATTGCCCGAGCTTTGTGGCAGTTGATGGAATTCGGCTGCCAAATTGAATTTGCACTGGACAATTGACGTCAACGACCATTGTTGCATTATGTCGGAGAGGTGGTGGGCGGCGTGGGGGTGGGGGTGGAAATTACAGTTTGTGGATATTGCTTCTTGCAGGTTATAGCACTGGCTCTAGCTTCAGTTGAGTTCAGCTCCAGCTCCATCGGCCATTGCATGCAAATGTCAAAAGCACTAAAAGCGCTTAACGTAATTTCTGACATGGCATATGGCAAAGTTTGGCAGCAAGTTGGCCTAAACCGATTGGGCAAGTCATTGACAGGTCAAATGAGTTAAGTTGAGTTGAGGAAAGTTCCATGCCTGCAGCGTGTTGTTGTGGGCAGCAGTTGAAATTGTCAATAGCAGTTGCATGCAACGTGCAACTTCAGTTCGCTTGTTGCCAGTTGCCAGTTGCCCGCTGCCTGTTTATGTCGCGTTTCTTATACTAATCCTTTTTGCAGCTGCAATCTGCGACTGTTCACAGGATCACACGGAGTATCCTGCCTACTTAAAACAGCGCATGCAATACATCAAAATTTGACAGGCTGGCTGGCTGCCTGCCACATCGCGATCGGTGGCAGCGGTGGCAGCGGTGTCAGGCAGGTGCGTCTCTCCCTATTCGACAATCGCTCTCAGCTCTGCGCTGTGTGTGCTGTGTGTGCTGATTGTAGGGCCCATCAAACAGATTGCAAAGCACATTTGCAACATGCTACGTGCCCCGTAAGCTGCAATTAAGTTTTGTTAATTTTAATGAAGCTTTTGTCGCATCTGCTGCCTGCAGTCTTCTGCTTTCTGGCTTTCTGTTCGCCTCTGCGGCTGCCGCTGCTGGGGTAACGGCAAAACCAAAAAAAAACCAACAAGCAGACTCGACACAGCCGCTGGCCAACATATTGTAGGGATTCAGCGTTTTGGTTTCCATGCGATGCGCTCCTCTTCATTCCTGGCCCAAAGCAATGCAACAGCTGCTGCACAGTTTTAAGGGTTGTTTCTGTGTTTGTGCATTGTTAGCCAGGCTTGCAGGCTTTGGCTTAACTTGTTTTATTTTTTTTTTATTTAATTAGGAATATCTGGCTTCAGATTATCATCATCATTATCTTGATTTTGTGTAAAATACATATGTTTTAATTTATAATTACGAACGACTAAAACTTTACTTTACTGCATTTCTTCTAATTGCAACACTTAAATACTTTATAAATAATAATTGTATTTTTAAATCGGTAAAGGGTTTATTTAAAACACTATTTTTTTATTTCAGTTTTTTTAACTTTAATTTTGGCACGTTAATCTTTGTCAAGTAAATCCAAATTTGCCAACAACTTGACTTGATTTAATTGTTGTTTGTTCGTTTTACTTAATTGTGTAAAAAAGAAATTACAAGTTTTTTGTTAGTAACTATGACAATTGTGCTTTAAATATTTGGTTTTTAAAATTTGTTTTTTTTACACAAAGTTTGGGTAATTTATAATTTTTAATTTAATTTCTCATGCTGTGCTCGCGCATTAAATATAATGATTTTTATACGAATTTTTATCCTTGATAATTTGTTAATGCCAAAAGTTTGATATCACAGCCAATATTGTATTTTTTCAGCTTTAGAAAATTTTACTAAAAATTGAAGGCAAGCAAACTTTGAAGTTGTTCGGTTGACTTGATTATGGTTTGTTCACTTTGGTTTCTAAGCAAATTCTAAATGTGCTCTTTCGACCATAAACAATTTTTGTAAGGATTCTCGAGCCATTTCACCTTGTAGCAGATTTTGCCGCTTGACTGCAGCATTAATAAAAATTGATGCTTAAGTTATGCATGTGTGTGTGTGTGTGTGTGTGCGTGTGTGTGTGTGTGTGTGCTGCAGTATCTGTTAACGTTGGCAGTTTGGCCAACTTTTGCGGCGTGCAGCTCAAACTTTTATCCAAATGCAGCAAATACCAAAAAGCCAAAAGCCGTTGCCATAGCCACCATAAGCAAGTCCAGGGCCATCAACAGGAAGCGAGCCAACATAAAATTGCAAGCGACTACAAAGTGGTTATTTTGTTTGAAGTAATCCGCAAGAAGTCGTTAAAACTGTCGTTGCCTGCAGATTGATGATGGCTTCACGTGTCCAACGCAGATACGCAAGTTGCATCCCAGCGCATAGCCTGAGGCCCACCTCTACATTCCTGCAACACTATCCGTGGTGCAGCTCCATTTGTGATAAAAGAAGCTGCTTCAGATGCGCAGATGAGCAGCTCCTCAGCATGTTTTTCTATATATATATATATATATATATTTGTATGTATGGGAATATAATGAGGCATGCCACTATACGATCTACTTTAATATCGGCACATGATTTCCATCTCAATGATTTTCTAGAGCTTTGACATGCAAATAGTGCAAGTACAACATAAATAAGTGTGTTCTGAGGTAAGTGGAGTACACAAGATATCCAAGCCATAAAATGTGCTGGCTGAAAGAAATGCTGAGAATGCTGGAAATGCTGAGAATGCTGCCTGCCACACACATGCTGCACTCGTATCGCAGTCGCCCTTTGACACCTGACAAGTGTCGCTCTCAAAGCATCTCAAAGCCAGCCAAATGCCTCCAACAAGCTATGCTCAGCTCAGCTGTAATCAAATATGCAAACCGAATAAAAATTTCAAGAAAAAAACCCATATCAAATTTGATGAAATTGTGTGGGCGACAGCATAAAACACATCTAAGGAGATGCCTTTTTTAACTTTCGACAAATTTTCAATTAACTTTATCCCCCGACAGGCATAATACCCGAAGGCCTTTTGTGTTAGGCAGGCACCTGAGAAAACAATAACAAGAATGAGACTGAAATGACACACAGGTTATGGCTAATAAAAGGTCACCAATTTTCTCAAATACTCCTTCTCCCACCACAAATTAACATAAACAGAACAAAAAAAAAAGCTGTCGTCGAGCGTGAAACTGTTATGATCATTGCCACATCATGCATAATTTATGCATAATTTGTGCCTTTAATATCCTAGAATTGTGTCACGAAGATTGTAGCTAATAATTGAGTGCACATTTGTTATCACATTGAGCATAACCTTTTATTCTCTGAGAGAATTACCTAATCTGCTGGTTAAATCAAGCCAAATATAGTAAGTATTTGTTGGCATTATTAGAATAAATATTGGCAAATGTATTTCTAATAAGACGTTAACTAAAAAGCATTTCAAAAATGTTAAACAGGGGTAGATTTTTCTATTTTTTTCTATTTAAGTTGCGTATTTAATATAATATAATATATAAAATATAAAATAAAAAATATAGATTATAAAATAATATAATATAATATAATATGTTCATTCGCCTTAACATTTAAATAATATTATTATTTATATTTTTTAAGATTGTATCTCATTTTTAAAAATTACTAGTGTATTTAATGTTCGGCATTTTCTTGAGCAAACAACTTTTTTATATTTCTTTGTTTTTGGTTTGTGGCAAATGCGTGAGACGTGACCAAGCAAATGAAATCAATAAAAATCAAGCTACTTTTGTGCGCCTGACGTGACCCGCTCAGTTTAAGCCGTAATGCTGATTAGTCCGATAAGAGGCCCCACACACCTGGGCATTAATATTGTGTAGCGATAAAGTCGAATTCGCTTGACCCAAGCGACTTAAGTACATGTAATGCAGGCAAGCCATTCACTTAAGTGTGTACCTTAATTAAGGCTCATTGATTATAATAGTTTTCACTGCAATAAGTGAGTTCATAATTGTGTGCGAAGGCTAAGAGAGGAACTTTGGGATATGCCCGAGTAAAAGGGTGGTAAAAGATTACAAGTACTTCTGCCTAAATCGAGAGATAATATATAAATTCATTATTATTTATTGGTTTTTGTCGAAATTGAGAAAGACGGTTTAAGCACGACAAACGTTGTTGCAATTTATTCAAAAGAACTTTAAAAAACGCATAGCTGGTAAGTTTTTCAATCCAGAACTAATTTATTGTCAAATTGTTCATATGCGCAAGATATCTCTAGTTCTGAGGAACTAGTTCGCATACAAACAAACTGAAAGTCTGTTAACATTTCTTATTGAATAATTAATCGTCATTTATTTTGTTCAATAGAACTTTGCAGACATTACATTTTTTGTCTATATTGCCTGCTTAGTGAAACAATGTATTTAGTAATATATTTCAATTTTGTGTATAATATTGAGAAAGCTTAAGTTTTTTCTTAACTTATTCCTCAATATTGTTATACATATTAATCGTATTTAATAAGTATGCATACCACAATATCTTATTTTAATAACTTATTTAACTTAACGCCTTAAGTTTGAGACTTATAAAATGTTGCGCTAGTTACAAAAGAGTCTAATAATATTAAAAGTGAATTCCTAAATTCCTAAAATAAAATATACACCAAATTTTATTTTTAACAATATTAGGAATATAATTAAATTAATTTGATTATATGCCAGGTCAGTGCTGGTTTCAAAAGGGGTTCCTACCATCTATAAATTGATAATTTGAATAGCGAATTTTATTAAATAAAGAATATTGAAACTGTGTATTTTCCATTTATTAGGTATAACAAATAATTAATATATATAACCAAATTCATAGTCGTATTAAGTAGTTATGCAAACTAACAATAAATAATATATTTTTAAATTCGTGTTTTGTTATGTTATTTTAGCAGCTTCTTTAATTATGTTCAAACGAACTTAACATTTTCAAGACTTTGGCGTTCTGTTAACATTGTTATCAGTTCGTGCAAAGCTGTTAGCGAGGACTCAAGCAAGCAGTTTATAATATGTATTTAGCCAAGACATCAATCGCAAGTGAACTGCTTGCCACGTTCGTTGCAAGCAGTACATTCCTAGATTACAACCCGCTTGCAAGCAGTATAACGCATCCGCCGTGTAGTTAAATTTGAAATGCTCTGCAAATTGTGATAGATGTATTTATTTAATTATTATTTAAAAGTAATTTCAAATGCTGCATTTTGTCAGCATTTTTTGACAGCATCAACCATCAATCCAGCTGAACGATTTCAATCGAAAATGCCCTCATCGGCTGCTTTGTCAACGAGCGATATAAGCCCCGCGGTGACCTCGACGCCGACTTCCATAATTTGATCGGATGGCAAGAAGAAACCGAATTTACCCTTATCACGCAGCTCCATTGTACAGGTGAATGGTATATTCTTAACACCATACGCCCAGTCCTTGGCAGCCCCCGATACAGGATCTGCAAAGGGTCAACGTTGTTATTAAACGAAGAATAACAATACCAAAATATTTCTTACAGTTCAACAAGCCACTGGCTCCATAGGTAAATTCAGAGCCGTAGGCATCCTGGGCACCATTCGCAAAGGCGGCAGCAATGCGCATCATTTGATCGTAGTTGGGTGGAAAATCGGTATTCGAATGCCCGTAGGGCAGCAGGACATACTGGCCATAGGCATGGAACGCGATGTAGGCACGAATATAGCCATCGTCGAAGGAGCCAACGAAATCCTGCAGAGCGATGATTTCTCGCTCGGTGTTTGGCTCGTCGCCGCCAAACCAATGATCGCAGGGCTCCTCAATATTCCAGCCATTGCCGCTCCAGTGGAAGTCGAAATTGCGATTCATGTCGATGCCATAGCAAAGACCCGTTGTGTTCGCATAGCCATTGGGACGGCGATTCTTGCGCCACAGTCGCTCCACATCGTGCGTGTAGACAAAACCATCGGGATTGAGCATGGGCACCACAATCCAGTCATACTCCTCGGAGAGCCGCTGCATCGCTGCATTATCCGGGCTAATCAGCTGATTCAGTATGTAAGTGACTGTGGCCGATGATATCCATTCCAGGGCATGAATGTTGCCCTCAATGAAAATGGCCTTGTTCCCCTCACGCTTCGAGAGGCGCACACTTTTGATGGGGCGCCCCTCGTAAGAGTGACCTATGACCTTACACTCGAGAAAATCATGAGCGCCGCACTGCTCATCGACCCAGTCGTAGATCTTATCCAACGGATGATATGTTTCCCAGTCCATAGCCGCATCCTCATCAACCTCCGAACTATCTATTAACCTAAACAAGAGTTTATTGAAAAGTAAAAAAGTGTTTCTTATCTTCTCATTATTCACTTTGGCTTACTCCTGCAAGTTTTCAATGATAATCTTGTATTCCACCTCCAAATCGAGCAATATGTTTTCAAAAGCCTTCTGGTACAATGGACCCACAATAACATCATAGCTGCGATTTGGTCCTTGAATATCATTCAGTATATGAACCTAAAAGTATCAAAACAATATTCAGATACAATCCGTTTCTGTGCGCTGCACCTACTTCGATTTGTTGATGTATTTTTTGAAACTCCACCAGCTGCTCGTCATCCTCGATCAGAGTTCTGTAGACTTTGAAGTGGTCGTAGCGGGCGGCAAATGGTTTCCTGGCCAACGCAGCCAATGCCAACAGGGCCAAAACTAGCAGCAGCACTTTCATGCTCTCTGGTCCTTTGTGCGTCTATTTGTTTTGTGTGTCGAACGTTGTGGAATCAACGTTCAATGTATTCTGTGCACTCTGGCCATGCTCCGACTCTTATATGGAGCACTTGGCTCTGGGAGTCGATTAGTTGTTAAGTGCCCACTTCGAGTGCGGCAGACGAAGACGAAGAGTGCAGAAGTTCAAAAAAAGGCGGGAAATGATGTGTTATCTAATAAGTTATTGAGACGGCAAAGTTTTGATCAATCATCTGTCATTGTTGTGAATTACGTGTGGGTGAGCGGGCGCATGTCTCTGCACGTGTGTGGGTGTGCCAGTCACACTTAACGTGGCTTATCTCAATTCAGCACTTAACCTACCACAAAGTAGCAGACAATGTGTCAACAAAGGAACTTTCGACTACTCGTGTATTGCTTATTATGAAAAACTAAGCTAAGATAAGACAAAATGATTTCTTATGAGTAGTCATTTTTTGTAACTCAGATAAATATCACAAAGCGCTCATATTAAAAAGATAATGAACAGATTTAAAAACTTTAGCTCCTGCGCACAATTTAAACATGTTAAATAAAATGAAAACTTCAATCAATAGTAGGGAATTGGGGATTCTATGACAGGATGTTGCTTCGTTTTTAAATTGCTTCATTATAGCACTTAATGTGGTGTTTTCAGGTGGGGGAGCGAATGGTGTAGGGCATTTTTGAGGAAAATGTGTGGGTGTGGATCACGTAGGAGACATTTATGATCGAAAGGTATAGATTTATGGGCGACCATTTTCTTATTGCTGATTGACATTGGCTAGAGGATCACTCAGTAGCACTTGTGTGTGCGTACGTGATTATGTTATTTAAGGAGGAGATTGTATACAAGACGAGTAGCCTGTAACCTATAGGCTTGAGTCAAGTGGACGATCGACTAGAACCACAAATCTGTCGCACAAATATGCAATTACATGATTTCGGGTATGAGGGTGGGTTCAATGGTTGGTGAAAGAAAAATAATTAATTAACTAACTGATGTCAAATTGGCGGAACTTAGAAATCACAATCTCTACAATTACCAATGCTCTTTGATGCATGTGAGAATCAAATGCAAAATGCAAAATATGTACATCCAATTTAAATAACAATAAAATATAACCCAGACGAGGGAGCTCGACTAGAAAAATATATAAAATATGTTTCTATACTGCATAAACTAGTTAAGCTTGACTTGTATATACTCTATATCCAAGTTAGGAATATTTTTTATATATCCATTTTACCGTTTATTAGTGATTATTGGTTATACACGTTTTTGTTAAAGTATGCTTCAAATGAAATTGACAGATAAAGAAAGCGATTTTTAAACATTGAAACTGTTCAAGTTTATTATACATTTTATCACAATTCTCTGAACATTTATAATTTACTTAATCTTTTTAATTTTTTGTGTAAAAATGACGTATCGAGGTGTCTGCTCAGTGATTACTCTGAGGGCAACCAGCACGAAGGAAGCCATGAAGAGATCACCCAGTTGCCGCAATGGGAAGATACCTTGCTGGTTAACGCTCAAAGCATATGGTATATATAGGAAAACAAAGGAGAACTGTTCGGCAAAATTATTGATAAAAGTCGCTGGTCTCACGCTATTACTAATGGTTCTTACATAGATTGTTACTAATCTCCTGAATGCTCGGGACATGAGCGATTCACCGCAAACCAACGATCAATGCAGCTGCAATGGATAACGATTTTGTAAATTTAGTAAAGCATTATATATATGATGGAATAGCTATTATATACATACCCCTTGTGGTAGACACATAGACATGGCAATCGAGCAATTGTATCACCTGGACTCAGGTCTTTCAGACATATGACGCACTCGCCCTTGGCATCGGATAATTCTTCATTCAATCAATCATTCTTCAGTTCTTTCTTACCGTTATATAAGAGACGAGGTTTTCTTGGGCACATAACTAAATGGCATTCAATATAGTCGGGCAAAACGAACTTGTTGCAGACGGGATACGTAATGCCTATAACAGGAGATTAATTTGAATTAGATATATTCATTTGATGACTATAGAGATCTAAAGTCGAGTTACGCAAACCAAATAGAACGGAATTTGTTAACTAAACACAATTGCCGTCTCGATTGGTTGGTGGGTTGAAATTATAGACGACTTTGAGTGTTCCAGTTTGCAGGTAATCGCCATGTTATACTCATGTTGTATTTTGCCTACCATTGAAGGACCAAATGTGCGATGACAGCGATGTCGCTGTATAGACACGTCCAATGCCATTCGTAGAAGTTGCGATGCTCTCAACAATATTGGCGCCCTGCGGAAGGACGCAAAAGTTAATGAATAAGCATGGAATTAAAAACATATAAATATGTGAGAGGGGTGGGACTTGTCCTTACACGTATTGAGTCACCCAAAGCACGACGTTGTTGCATATAGTTTAGTGCGGCAGTAGATGAGATATTATTGTTGGCTGCCGCTTGATAACTATTATTGCTATTTGTGAAATTCGCTGACACAGAGACGGAGACGGCGGGATGATGCTGTTGCTGTTGCTGTTGTTGCTTCTGTTGTTTCTGCTGCTGCTGCTGCTGTTGTTGCTGCTGTTGTTGCTGCTGTTGTTGTTGCTGCTGTTGTTGCTGCTGCTGCTGCTGCTGCTGTTGTTGTTGCTGCTGCTGCTGCTGCTGTTGTTGCTTCTGTTGTTTCTGCTGCTGCTGCTGCTGTTGTTGCTGCTGTTGTTGCTGCTGTTGTTGTTGCTGCTGTTGTTGCTGCTGCTGCTGCTGCTGTTGTTGTTGCTGCTGCTGCTGCTGCTGTTGTTGCTTCTGTTGTTTCTGCTGCTGCTGCTGCTGCTCTTGTTGCTGCTCTTGTTGCTGCTGTTGTTGTTGCTGCTGCTGCTGATGTAGTTGTTATATGTCCGGCACGGAGCATAAGCTGCGTGCACGCTGTCGACCGATGGAGGTTGAATTGTTCGGCTGATGCTGATGATAAACCAGAAATCACGGCAATTGGCGTGAGACCAGCGACTTTTATCAATAATTTTGCCGAACAGTTCTCCTTTGTTTTCCTATATATACCATGCTTTGAGCGTTAACCAGCAAGGTATCTTCCACTTGCGGCAATTGGGTGATCTCTTTATGGCATCCTTCGTGGTGGTTTCTTCAAAGTAATCACTGAGCAGACACCTCGATAGGCTCATTTTTAAAAAAATAAACATTTTTTTAAATTAAATTATAAATGTTCAGAGAATTGTGAAAAACTGTATAATAAACTTGAACAGTTTTAATGTTTAAAAATTGCTTTCTTCATCTGTAAATTTTCACAAGATGAGTCGACGTTTAGAATCGAACTGATTTGCTCTGACGAGCCTTCCTTTATTTATACACAAATCTTAAATCTAAGTACAAGGCGTCGCCTACTACGACCCCATGTGTTGTAAGGTGAATTTGTGTGTGGTAAGGCGAGGCCTTGAGTTTTCTGTCATTAAACAATAGCCGAGCCTGCTGCGTCGCATGTTCAAACTTGAACACCTACTTTAACAAAACCGTGTATAACCAATAACCACTATTAAACGGTAAAATGGATATATAAAAAATATTCCTAACTTGGATATAGAGTACATACAAGTCAAGCTTAACTAGTTTATGCAGTATAGAAACATATTTTATATATTTTTCTAGTCGAGCTCCCTCGTCTGGGTTATATTTTATTGTTATTTGAATTGGATGTACATATTTTGCATTTTGCATTTGATTCTCACATGTATCAAAGAGCATAGGTAATTGTAGAGATTGTGATTTCTAAGTTCCGCCAATTTGGCGTCAGTTAGTTGATTAATTACGGCTTAAAGTCAACAGCATTTGTTGCCAATTGGCAACTTCAGTTGAAGTAATTGACCCACGTTTTACAGTTTTTGATGGCAAAAGTATGTGCGAAGTAGCTGCTCAAAAATAGTTAGCATTAAATATTCTTTAGTTTTACAGTGTGAAAACATTCAGGTATGAGGTGTTCTACGAGAAGCGAGAATTTCTCTTTCACCAACCATTGAACCCACCCTCATACCCGAAATCATGTAATTGCATATTTGTGCGACAGATTTGTGGTTCTAGTCGATCGTCCACTTGACTCAAGCCTATAGGTTACAGGCTACTCGTCTTGTATACAATCTCCTCCTTAAATAACATAATCACGTACGCACACACAAGTGCTACTGAGTGATCCTCTAGCCAATGTCAATCAGCAATAAGAAAATGGTCGCCCATAAATCTATACCTTTCGATCATAAATGTCTCCTACTTGATCCACTCCCCCACCTAAAAACCACACATTAAGTGCTATAATGAAGCAATTAAAAATCGAAGCCACTTCCTGTCATAGAATCCCCAATTCTCTACCACTTTAATCTGTCAAACATTTAGTTGGTTGCAAACAAAGCCAATTCATTCATATTCTGAATCGAATGCATTTAAATAAATATTTGCCAAAGTAATTGAAGAGGCTCTGTTGCGCTTGCCACACAGTTGAAGGGCATTTGTGGTGGATGCGGCATCTTGCAATGCGAGTGGAAGCAAAATTTGAAAATGCCTCTTAATTGTTTGCTTTCAACAATAAAGTGTGAATAAAGCTTGAATATTGATCACATAACATTTAACTTGTGAACTTAATGCAATTATAAATTATCAGAGTACAAAATACAAATACGAGAAAGAGATGAGTTTGCCGGGGCTGTCCACGAATTCAATTAGGTATGCAAATACATTTAATTAAGAGCTAAACATTAGATTAGCGGCCATTACTGTTATGTTTGGGCAATTACAAGTTAATTCATGTGAAATTGACATTTTAATTGAAAGTAGTCCATTAAAGTCTTTTCGGCATGTGAATAATTTATAAGGTAACAGCAGTCGCTTAACATTAGCGCTTAATAACAGGCGAGCAGAGACACAAAACAGGTGGCTCAGTTTAACAGAGGACTGCTCAGAGTGCGAGAGAGAGAGAGTTGAGTTGAGAGCGGCATAAGAGAGAGCAGAGATTAACAGCGAGAGAGGGCTAACAGAGTTAAATGAATAAAAATGTTAGATTGTTGACTTGATGGTTGATGGCAAAAACGCTGATGGCAAATTGAAAATTGTATCAAGATTTTATATATATATATATATCCAGATATGCGGCATACTGCGCTTCACTTTACAATGTCCTATAAAAACCTGTCTACTAATTTAGCGCTAGACATTTATGTATACTTAAGCAACGCAATGATTACATAAACGAGATTCGAGGCATTTGTTAATTAAAAGCAAGCAACAAATATGCCATGCCCACCCACACACACCAACGCACCAGCACACCCCTGGCATGACCAGAAAACACGTGCTAAATAAATACGAAAAGTTGTTAACAGCAGCAACAGACTGTCTTCCCCTCTCTGCCGTGGAGCGTGAAGTCTGTCGTAAATTTACACATGATTTTCTTTTCTCTTTTTTATATCCCTACATAAAGCAAGAAATTGAGGCCCGACTTAAAACGAGCTTTCTTTGTTTATTATCTGCTCATTCTCGTAAGTTGATGTGTCGTAAAAGCGCCGTTAATTAGCTTTCTCGAGCAACAAAATGCGTTTTCCTCTATATGCATTTTTCACAATATTGAAGTTACAATTTTTCGCAACTGCCTGTCTGGCTGGCTGTACCGGACACGCACACATATTTACATGTGTGTGTGTGGATGTCATAAAGTTTGTAGTCGTCGCATAAATTGACTTTCTTGTTTGGCTTTGGCTTTGGCTCAGCGAGGCATTCAGGTGCCAGGAATAGCTAAACGTGTCTCAGCCAACTCAAATACTTGGGGTCGTCTGCTGCTGTGAGTGTCTGAGATGTTTGCACTGCCGGCTTTGCGTTGCCACAAAGCAAATATTTACAGCTGTCGGCTGCTTGCTGTGCTTGGGCGCAACAACCAAACTTTGGGGCCCTCGTGTGCATAGTTTCTGAGGCCTCTGGCAAATACCCACACATGTGCGAACGCATTTACCCCAAACCGGAGGGGGCGCCCCACGGGTGCGACAAACAGCGTGTGTCGAGCACTGCCAGCAGTGAGACAGAAATTTTCATAAAAAGCACATGCAACAACAAAACACAGCCACAGCAGCAGCAGGGACAGAAAATAGTTTGTCCTTTAGCGCATTTATGAAATGTGCACCAAAAAAACATATGTTTGTGTGTGTGTGTGTGTGTGTGTGTGTATATCTGTATGTTGTTGTTGTTGTTGTTGTTGTGAACACATAATAACTTTCACTTCGGTTACTCTCTAAGCGGCTTAAAAAACTGTTGAGCTGGCGCAACTGAGTCAAACTGGCAACTGCCAAATATTTGCTCAGATAATGAAAGTAATATGGATGTGTGTGTGTTTGTGTGTGTGGTAGTTGAGTGTTGAGCAGTGCCGGGTGTGCGGCATCATCAGTTAACAGTTTGTTACCAACTTATGATATTATTGTCAATTCACTTAGCAGCGGTAATTGACCCGAATGCTTTCTTGCCTCGTTTGCTTCCTTGCCTCCTGAGTTGATTGCCTTGCGAGCTGCTTGCCTTTAAATCAATACACCGAAATTCAATTTGCTAACACATTCGTGCCTCGCACACACACACGCACACACACTGTGGCAAATATGGAAAAGGCACGTTTCAGTGTTTTGGGACTTTGTTTTTTGCATGTGATGTGGCGCCAACTTTGAACTCTGCACAGTTCCGATTGGTTTTTTTGTCTTCGGATTAGATGGTGTTTTTTTCTCCCGACTGTCGTCGTTAAAGTATAGCAGTAGAAACTACGTGACTATCATCAAACATTTATTATTTGCAATAAATGTCAGTGGATCCAGCCAAATAAATACACAAAAACCATAACAATCAAATGAATGTCAACTGAGGCAGTTCTTCCTGCACTTCGCTAGTCTCGCAAATAAAAAACTTATTCCATTTCTATTAATAAAAGCTGAAATTGGAATTTGACTATTGAGTTATATATTGGTAAGAGAGTGGTATTGCATAACAAAGGATATTTCTATATTTAGTCATTTACGTAATTGAATATTAGCTAATTTTACTAATATACAATTGATTAGTACTTCCATTGACATTGTTAATTCCGTAGAAAAAAAAAAGATTTTACTAATACAATTAAATAAATTATTTCCCTTATTTTCTTTTCACTATTTGCGTTTCTTTCTCTCCTCATCGTTGAACACTTTAGCTTTTTTCTCTGATTTATCAATAATTGCAATTAAATTATCTAATTATACTTCCAGAATTATTATTATTCTTATCTTATGGTTTTTCAATTTTAATTTTAATTTAATTTGTATTTTAATTGTATTTTAATACATTTTATACAGGAATTTATCGTAAATCAGTGATTTCAGTTAAGACTTGTGACTGACTTAGTTTAAGAAATGAGTCCTAATTAAATTTAGGTAAGCTTGGCAGTAAAACCGCAAAAACCAAAACCATAAATTTTTTAAAATTGGTAAAAAAGCAATAAATTAAATTAAGCAAATTAAATGAATAAACATCTTTCAGTCACAGAATCTCCCTCTAATGGTATTTCATAGTCGAAGTCAATCGACTGCAGCATTCTAAATATTTCTTTGAGGACAGTTCTAAGAGAACATTGAACAAATAAATTAGAAAACATGCAAAAGCAAGATACCAAATTGCAAACAAACCAAAGTTATTCCAATCCAATTTTTATTTTATTTACGTAAGCTTTGCCGCATTCACATCGCTCGTAAGCATATTTTCATAAATATTTGTTTTCGTATTTTGCTATTTATCCATTTGATATGCAGTAATGTAAAAATAATATTATTATCTCAGTTTAAGCTGCAAGGATTTTCAAAAGATTCATTTTTGCAACGTTTAAGTACTTAAATATCTTTTAGTCTGCAAATACAATTACTTAAATTTAAATTTCGATTGCTTTAAGGATTGGTTTGAGATACATCTCTATATATATTTTTTATTTCCAATTAGCTCTTTAACGCATTGCTGCTCAAGTGTTTGAGCTGCCCATTCAAAGAACATCATTCAGACGAATTCAATTATGCAAATCAAATTGTAGTTTTTATTTTTTGCCAGTGTGTATAATATATATATATAAAAGTGCATTAGCATGCACAAATCGATTTGAGTGGCAAACATAACATACTTAGCATAACAAATCCCACAAAATGGCCAGATATTGCTGCCATTCAGGCGAATCCAGTTTTCTGCATGCTGCATTGTTTCAGTGCAATCGTCTGTGGCTAATCTGACGCTATTTGCTCTGCCGCTGCCTATCTGTTCCTGTCCCTGTCCCTCTCCCAGTCCCTGTCTCCGTCCCTGTCTGGCTGCCCCTGTCTGTGCCTCTGTGCCGCTGTGCTTTCAGACAGGCCCATAATTTAGGCAGCTTCACAGCCAAGGCTAAGTGCTTTCAGTGTTTTGGGCTCTGATTGCCAATGCTGCTCTGGCTTTGTCTCCATCTCTAACTTCTCCAAACTCCCGCCTGGACCATTGTGCCTGGCAAGATTTATGTTAGCCAGTTCGCACTTTCACATGCTGCTCCACCATTGAGGTGGTTTTTAAAATGCCGCACCACGTCCCTCTTCCCGTTGTGTGCAATTTCTATTCATTCTCTTTTATTTCTCACTGCCATTCGAAAGTCTGTTTGGAATTCATATATATTGAAATTAACGCATGGCCATAAAAACTGCTATCAATTCAATTTTTATATTTTATATAAAACGAGTATATATTTAAATTTTATATATTTATACATACATTTATTATATATTATATATATTTAAATTTTATAAATGTGACGGAAATTGATTTCATCATTAACTCTATCATACTCAGATACCAAAGGACAATTTTTATCGATACTCGTACAAAACTAGAAAAATTCAGTCAAAAAAGTGTTGGCATCTGGGTAATATGTGGCATCTGGATACAACAATATGCACTATTTTATCATTTCTATCACAAATTTCATGCTAAAATCCTAAAAAAAAAACCATGAAATTGAGAAAATTGTTCTAAAATTTTTTGATTTAATAATTTTTAAAAAGGGTTTCTAAATACACAAAAAAAATGTTTAAATTAGAAATGTTTTTTTTTTTATTATTTAGAAATAAATTTCTAAAATGCAAAAAACTAACAACGAAAATTAAGTGATAAAGAATAAAATTGGTTACCCCATCAAAACTTTCACTGTCAGCAGAGTACTTTATAGTCGGCTACGCACTTATTGCAACATTAACACTTCACATGTTTTCATCATAACATTTCCCACCACATTTTTAAAACATTTTTTGGCAAATATATTTGATTTTTTGTTGCATATTTTCTGTTTGTTTCGTCCAGTTGAATGAAGTGCAATTAGTAAAATGAGTTCAACCTGGCAAGTTTGTGTCCTGTTGAGTTTATTGAATAGCCAAAAACTCAATTATCACATTGTCAGAGAAAGTGCACTACATCTGTGAAATTTACGAAATAATTTCCGAAAACGATACGATAAGCAAAACACAAAGTGGATACAAAAGGATATAAAAGTTGGTTCTTCTTCGACATGTTTTTTCTTTTCCGTTTCATGTGGGCAAAATGTTAATTAAAAATACTAGGAGATGTGCCTGGCCACTTGGCTAACTGGCTGACTTGCAGCCTGTTCAAAGACAACTGAGCATTGCCATTATGGAGCATACTTTTTTACTTGCCTGACCGTTTTCCCCAATTTAGATAACCAAGTTCAAGTCTGTGCTTGTGCCGCTGACCGGCTTATGCTGCTTAAAAGGGACGCCAGCCACCAGCAATCAAAAAGCCGGCATATAAGTAAGACAACAGTTAGTTCATATTTGTGAAAATTACCCACATTGGTAAAACTAAGCTCAAACAAGCAGAGAAGTCAAGGCTCTAACACTGCTCAAGTGGAGAGTGCCCAACTATGCGATGCGCTGCACCCACAACTATAATGTATTATTATAGTTTTATCTAAGTTGGCCAAATTAATACTGACTATCACACTTATGAGAATTAACAAATAATTGCCGAAGGTTTGACGAAATTATCTTAATTTCAAGTATTAGTGATCTTTTAGGTCTTACAAGCCAAGCCTTTGGCACAATTCGGCTAATTTCTCTAAATAAACACACACGTTAAATAAAAATATTTTTCTGAGCATGGTATACGAGAATATATATCTTTTTTTTATTAGAAATTTTCCTTTCTGCTTTTGACAGACAATTTTAAAAATTCCCTTTTTCTATTCTTAGTTGTAATAGGGTATAAAAACGAACAGCACAAAAACTAATGTCATAAAAATGACAATACTTTGAAATACCCTCTGGTAAACTGATCGTAATATTTTATTAAAATGAATAAAAAAAATGCCTGTTTCTGACTGCTGAAATAGATACTAAAATTTATTATAAGCTTAGGAGATATAATATTTATTTATTCCCTTTTACCAAAAAAGTAATATTAAATGCAGTTTAAGGAGCCTCTTCCACATAGTTTCTTTAAATATTCTGTAAATTTTCTGAGAGATTGAATAAGGTATGAAAGTAGTTATGATATCGAGATCATTAGGCCAGCACACAAAAAACAGGGTATATGTAGCACATATATATAATGCTCAGACATAAGCTAAAGTTCTATATATATTTTTTTTGCCATCATATTTTTTGTCATTTCTGTTTTCAATTGCTGTGGTGCTTGTGCACACCTGTACACACGAGTGCACACATACACACACACACAATCTAGTACACGGTTTGTAAGCAAACACACACACACACACACACACACACACACACACACACACACTCTTAATTACACTGCACATTTGCACTTCAAGTGCAGGGCAACCAGCTTGACAGTTGCTGATGGGTGGACATGGCAGTCTAACATTCATGGCACGTTGCACAAACACAAAAAGACCGCAAGCAAAGTGTGCACAACTTGTCATCCTCATCCTCATCCTCATCCTCATCCTCCTACTCATTCAAATCCTTGAGCCAAAGCCTTGAATTGTCCTTGCGAGTATTTCAAATTTGCCAATTTCTATGAATATTTGTGCATTATTCCATTTGCCACAGCTTAAAGTAAGCCGGTCTTCAGCAACAGTTGCTGCCAAAAAAAAAAAATAATTGTTTCCACCTGCGACTCGCTTTAAATTCATTTGCTTTTTTTATTTACTTTTTTCTCTAAAGTTATTTTTTAGCTTTCCACTCGGGGCTGCTGCCTGCTGTCCGCGCGCATTTTTCCTAATATTAAACGTTTTATTTTGATGAGCATTCATTTATTTTCATTGCTCTCCCTTCGTACTTAATTTGAATTTAAGCAACAAATTTGAAATTCAGTATTAACGCAGCTGCTAAGCTTAACTAACTTATTTCTGTGCCCACTTTTTTGCATTAATTAAATGCGGCCCGAAAGCTTAAGTTCAGCCAATTACCAATAACAGCTGCTGATAGCTTAACAAACAGTTGCCGGCCAGGTGTAAATTTGCAGTTTAACGCACACACACCCACACACGCACACCAAAAACAAACACATAACTGATTGACTACATTAAGTTGCATTTGCTCAAGTATTTACCAGAGAAACCAAAATTTACTCGTGTGTGTCAATCAAATGAAATGAATTGAAACAATTTCACATGAGTCAAAAACAAAATTTTTGTTTGATATTAATCAAAATCAAAAAAGTTGCTTAATTTGATTCTGACAATTCAGTGATTTCCGCTTTAATTGATAAATCACTGACCCTAAAATACAAACATAGGCTGCAATTTAAATGTATGTATAAGTTGCACAGTGGCAGATGCCACAACACAAAGCAAAGCACTTATTAGAATGCCCCAGAGGTAAAAAAAAAAAAAAAACTTGTTCGACTTCAGCACGCTCGATATGCGTGCAACAAAAGCTTTGTGCAGAAAATGAGCGAAATAAATAAGACACACTTAAAGATGTGGAGAGTGGGGAGGGTCAAACTAGTAGATATCCTGTAATTCCATTAGAACTTTCTTGATTTATGAATATTATTATGATTGGATTAGACAAATTCCGAAACTTTACTAAGTCTATCTATCAAACTGAGATCTTTTCTAGCTGTTTGCCCAGCTTGCGTAAAACATGTTTTACTCTAAACAATTGATATAAATGTTTTAGTTTACTGACCAAAAAACTTATATGAGATCATAACATATAATTTACAGAATATTTCTTAAACTATTATTGACAATTTAGTTTGATATGAATGATTGATTAAGATGCTATTTTAAAGATATATTCATACACCGATATTATGATCTATTTATTACTCAGTGTAATGAATAGATCGAATCATAATATTTAAATCTATCAATTTGTAAATGTTATACAGATAGAGCAATTCCATACTTATAAGTAATTTTTGTCTAATTGTTGGTTAAAATGCAGACTTGAAAATACATCAAGTAAATTAAACTATGTGTATTTATTTAAGTTTTTAGAAATATATTCATTTAATTCTCCACTTGAGACAACATTCTGCATTTCTTTTAAAAATGCAGAGTATGAGAAATAAGAAAGGGATCAAAAGGTTGATTTGACATAAGATGAAAAAAAATGAAGAAAACAAGAGAAAAAAAAAATGGAAAACACATCTTCATCATTGAGTGCGCTGGCAGCCAGTCAACCTTTGGCTTTTGACTTGGCAGCATTGGTGCATTAGTAAATTGAAAGCAAAGAACGTTGCCATTAAGTAGACGACGACGAACACTAACATAAATACGCACACAAATATAACTCCAACCATATCTCTATATATATATATATTGTCTAGCTAGACAACAAGGTAAGTATTCGACTTGAAGAAGCTTTTCAGCTCACTCGCCATTCAATCAAATCAAGTCCTGAATGCCACTTGAACTTTGACATTTGCTTTAGAAAATCACCTAAGCCTAATGATGTGCCCGATGACCGCATTTCCATCCAGGTTAGGTATACTATATACATACGTATTTATTGTATACAGCATAAACTCCGAATGCAGCTGTCTTCGTGGGAAACGGGACAAATGCTCAGTGAACTTTTAACCTGAATTAATTACCAATCACTTGGCAGCAACAAAAGAAATGTTTATAAATTTACATAACGAGCTCAATTTAAAATTTGCTGGCTCACACTTTTTGGCCCAAATATTTTTAGGGTCATATTTAATCAAGTGTACATAATGTGCTTCTGCCTAAATAAAAACTGAAGCCGAACAGTCAAACTTAACACTTTGCTACTAAAAAATGAAAGAAACAAAAAGGCTGAAAACAGCAAGAATTAATCAAGCGCAAAAAAAAAATCCTTGCCTAAAAGTTTTGCAGCGTCATTCCTTTTTTACACTCTATTCCCAAATGGATGGATGGAAGGGAGGGGAGTTCAGATCTAGAGAGCTTAAATAATACACCTTTTAAGTTTCAATAAGCTTAACTAAATGCATAATCTAAGATCTCATGTCCACATTTTTTTCACTAAGAACAGAGTATCTGGCAGCTATGTTTTTACTTAAATATGCATGAAAATTGGTGTCTATCGAAGCGCTCTTAGTATATACCATTTTCAATTTCAATCTCATTTTCATTTTCAGTGCCATTTGCTGAAATGAAATTGGTTTGCTGGATACTGGCAATTAGGCGCTCGAGTCAACAAAAAGCGCGTCGCAAAGAAAATGCTGTGAAACAGCAGGAAAAAAAAGTGGGGAAAACTAAATGGAAAAGCCTCATCAAGCCCCCCCATTTACCGAGAAGCTCTTAACTGGTTGAGCATAAAGCAAATTGGAAATTTACAAGGCTTTCAAATGTAGAAGGTACATCGCATTATGGAAATTGTTCGCTGCACTTAGATACGCATTAAGATCCTTTTCTTTTTTACACATTACGTCGTCAAATGGGAAAAAATAATCAAATGAAACCAGGGATTGGCAACTAGTTGAATCCTCCTTGTCGATAACAAGCCAAACTGTTCAATTTCAGGTCATTTTGTAGTTGCGAAATGAAATTGTCAAGCATAAAGTAAACCTGAAATTGAGATAAAAGGGTCGCACAGCTGGAGAGTTGGGCAGCTGGATAGCTGGGCAGCTGGATAGCTGGGCAGCTGGATAGCTGGGTATCTGGGCAGCTGGAGAGTTGGGCAGCTGGGCAGGAAGCCATTCAGTTATTTTGGCAGCTTTGCAGCAGCAAACAATAAATTGAATCTTAAGGCCATTGACAGTTGACGTTCGGTCCACACACCCAGCACACACACACACAGGCACAGCCAATCATTTGGAAAACCCAATTCATAAGCTCTGACACGGCCGTCCAAATATATTGAATGTGTGTGCTGAAAAGCTGCAAATGACACAAGCTTAAAGGAACAGCTTTCGATTAATCCGTAATACTCTATTATATTTGTGGCATATGTTTTTTTTTTTTTTTGGTTTCAGATCAAATGTTTTATATTTTGTATAAGATAAGATTGTAATAAGAATGAAATTAAGTTTAAACTTCTTTTGGAGTCAGCATAAAAAAAAAGCAAATAATAAAAACAAACTAATAAACTATTTAATTTATTTTATTTTATTTAACTGAAACTTTCATTTTTATTGACAAATTGTTTGATTTTTTATTATTAACATTTGTTTGTTTCTTTTAAAAATGAAATAAAATAAAAATAAAACTACAGCTTTTAGCAGGACAATCAAAGCGGTTCTAAATTATTCGATAGGATTTTAATATTTATAAATAAAGGATTCTGTTAACATTTATTGCAAAAGTGAACTTAAGATTTGTAAAATATTACCAGCTTTTAATTGGCAAATAACAGAAAACATGTCCGCTAAGTTTATATAATTACTAAGTACTATTATAAAAGTGCCTTCACCAAATCGGATGAAATTAAGCTAATATCCATATTGTTGTAAATAAAATCTACATTTTATTTTAATATTATCAACCATACCTGAGCTTTAAATAAACTTAAATGTATTGTTTTTCTTAAGTAGTTATTTTGTTTAATTTTTATTAACTCTTAGCTGGTGTCATTGAGCATTAAACCTTTTGGGAGTTAAGCTTTAAATGAGAATGTGTGCGAATTGTCGAGTAAATGATTACAATTTTCAGGCACTCATGTCGAAAATGAAGTGTCAGAAATTTAACATAATTTGCAATGCGATTTCGCAACAATCTGAAGTGTTGCTGATGGAAGGAAAAGCCACAGCCGAGGCCAACTTGAAGCCGCTTGACCACAAAACTTACAGCGAGAAACTAATAATAAAAATGTTAAGATAAATCTTTTTGGCTTTAGCCTTTTATTTTATATATTTTTTTTTATTTATTTTTGTTGCAGTGAAGTTTCAATTTCTCGGCTTTTCGCTCTTGCTCCCCGTCTCTGTTTGCGGGCTATAAAGCATCTCAGATTTATGCTGTGGCTGTGTGAACCAGGCGCTGTTTCTATTGTGTCTTGAATATGAACAACCCTCTTATATTTTATGCGCATAATGGCCAACTACAGTAACAATAGCAAAAACAACAGCAACAGCAACAGCAACAACAGCAAATAAAACAGCAACAACTACGACAACGCACTCAAAAAAAGGCAAAGCAAAATGTTGCCCGTAAGTGGTTTTGGGTGGTTTGGGCGGTGCTCAACTACCAATGTGGCCATCAAGCGGACGCCTGTGCCTGGCCTGAGGTTATTTTTGTTATTTTCTTCTTATTTATACAAAAATTGAGCCAGGGGTCATTCTCGGAAGCTGTCATTGAAGGTGTTAAAGTTCAAATTGTTGCGTTTTATGATTGCGTCTCACTCACACTGACAGTTCATATTCTGTGTGTGTGTGCCATGATTACTAAACACTACAAGGAGAACCAAATAAATTACAAACTTCAAATATTCACTCCATGAAAATGGCGTTTCTTCTATTAAGAAAGGTAAACATATTTTTTAGCCAAATTTCAAGCTTTCATTCAAAGTAAGCAAAGGAGATTTAAAAACAGTTTATTAAATCCACAAATCTTATTCAGCTGTTTAGCAAATACGCTCTAACATAAAATAAATATGTAACCACACAAATACTGATGCGGATTATCTTTAAATTTATCATATATAACAAGTTTCATATTTTTAAAATGCCACAAACATTTCTCCTTTAATACCTCGCAGCCCTTAAATGCTTTAAGGGATATTAATGACCTGTGCAAATCGTTTTAATGTGTATCCAAGGTTTAAGTCTTTTTACTTAATATTGTCATTTTACATTTTAATTTAATTATGTATTTATAATTTTATATCATTTAATTTATAAGCATTCGTTTTAATCTAAAATTTAATTGGGTCTTAAATTCATTTGTAAAATTGTACACTATTTATAGCATATATTATATTATTATATTATAATTAAATAAAAAAAACTATTGAATAATAAACCAAAAATAAATTATTTCTGTATCAACTTTAATGTTGATAAAAAATCCCTTTAAAGAAATGTGTTATTCATATTAAAATTTTAATTAATTATAATTATTTAATCAATTACCACTTCTTAACATATAATTTGTGATTTTAATTTTAGATTAAATTAATTTTTAAAACTGTAGATTACACAGTAAAAAAAAATATATATAAATAAAAAACAAAAATAAATTGTTAATAGGTTGATGGCAAAGTGAAATTTAATACTGGACTAATGCCCAGTGCCTTTACAACATTATTTATTAATTTATTTATGACCTGCGGTCAGTTTGTAATATAAAAACATCTGAAGCATTTTTCGCAGCACATAATTCTTGCAGTATTTGCTGATTCAGCTTTTCTACACATGCACACAGCATGTGTGTGTATGTGTGTGTGTGTGTGTGCAACTGCGCTGGCGAATCGTATATTGAAGACCAATTAACGTGTCCGACCATGAAGCTAATTGAATTTACGCACATGAGCGCATGAGCTCATCCGTGCATATTTACATACATTCACAGTTAACACATCTGAACAACCGTTATCTGTGTGCAATAAAAGAAACACAACCAATGAAAAGTGAAAGAGTAACCGCAAGTACAGAATATGAAAAGATTCCTTTGAGTTGATTTGATTAATTATCAACGTGTAAAATCAATGATTGGCCAGCAACTCCAACCACCACAATTTCCTTGTAAAATATGTTAAGAATTTTTCGCCTGATGAAAATAAAACAAAAAAAAGGCCGCTAAAGCAATTTAATCTGGTTGAATATGCTTCCTTAAAAAAGCCAGTACACCAAATGAGAAAAACAGAATATAATGGTGTTGTCGTTATATATGTACTTTTAGCATATACATATTTGTATATATTCTTATTAATCATTTTACTTAAATCAATAAATTTTAATTTTACTTTGGAAACATTTTGTGTTGAATTAAATATTTGAATTCTCTCTCTGTACTCCTTATATTATTTCAGAATTCTCAATAAAAATGTCTACTTAGAAATCAACCGGAATTATAATCCGGATGTGATTTTTAGCATAAACAAAATTGGTCCCTAGCTGATCCGATGATTTGTAAAGCTGAGTGCATTTGAATCCATTAGGATTATCCATTTATGACTTTCCTCTTAAAAAAAAAGTTTTTAACAACAAGTTATGTGAGATAAATAATGTATTGGCTAAAATTCTTGATTTATTCTCCATACATATTTTTCAGGGTATACCTAAATTGATACACCGAAAAATCAACAATAATACTTAAGAATATAAACATTGTTATTAAAACATTATATTCATGAATATATATATATATATATAAATATGTTATTTTTACAATGGGTATTACCCAAGTCGGGTAAGTCAGCAGCGCAAGATTTTTGCGAATTCAGCCTATCAATATGTATTTACTTTCAATTTGTGTCTAAAAAATCATTTATTACAAGTAAAAGCAAAGACTTAAACAGACACCACACAAACATACATACATATATATGTACGTGCCTATATATATATGTGTATATATATTAAATACATGCATGTCTGTGGGAGTGAACAAACAGAGGACTTCCCCACACAGACTTTTGCCGCTTATCACTTAGGCAGCATTCGTGTTTTCATTTGCAATAAGGAGAACGATGCAAGAGAGAGAGTGAAAACACAAAGAGATAGAGAGAGGAGTGATAAAGGGAGGGTGGCATAAGGTACAGAGAGTGACAAAGACAGAGACTGAGACTGGGGGCCAACCAATATTGTTGTGTACAAGAAGCGAAACAGCAGCGCAAATAATGTAAACAAGCTGGGGCAAAAAACCAGGCGGCCAGGCAAACAAGACCAAGACCAAGACGCAGAAGAGCAAAGAAATTTTCTTGTTAACAAATTGCTGAACATTTGCTTTTGAAGACAAATTACTCGGTGGCGAAACAAATTGCTTTGCATCTGCTGCTGCCGCTGCCGCTGCTGTTGTTGTTGTTGCTGTTGTTGTTGCTGTTGTTGTTGCTGTTATTGAACGGCATTTGTGCCAGCGGGATGGGCATATTTAAATTTTTGATAAATTGGGCGGCACAATTGATGAACTTGAACTCGTATAAGCTGCTAATACGCTACCTGATCTGATCACACAGTTAACCATTACATATTGCACTTCCACTCGAATGCTTTCAAACATAGAGGGAACACATACAATCCATTAATTAATGTGTTCACGAATTCAATCAAAACCTGCTAATACATCGGCCTTCAGTGAGCACTAATGGGTTTACAATCACGACCAGAAATAATTGCGATAAAGGGACTACAGCCTGCCCCATTGAGGCAAGCTGGCGGCTTTTACTGACTGCCTGCATTGCAAATTGCCAACTGATAACTAAAAATTTCAATGAACCCTCCAGCACAGCTGGCCCTCTTTGTTGGTTATTAGCAAACTGACAACTGACAACTGGCAACTGCAACTGCAATTTTCGCATTATTTGTTTTTTGGAAATATTATTGCTAAAAACGCACACTCAGAAAAATAACTCCACGTGAATTACAGAAAGTCTTCAAAGTGCCAAGTGAAGCTCATCTTATTTTTATATAATTACACGGCTTAAAGCCAGAGTATTTCTTCTTCTATATTTCTGATATTTATTAGAATCCCCAAAAATTCAGAATATATATAATTCTTACATTATGTTATTCAAAATTTACTATTAATATTTGTTTTTTAATATTTCATACCTAAACAGATTTTAAATATTATTTAATTAACTTTAATTAAATTTTAAATCTGATTTAATTTCTTAAACTGTTCTCTTATTTACTGATAAATGTATTGCTACATAAGGGAATTTATTTTAAGCGAGACAAGCATTATTTAAATTACAGCTTTTTGGAAGATAAAACACATATTTATTTGAAGTGATTTATTTCAGACCCGAAAATGTCTCATTTTTTACTCTTGAGAGGATTTTCTCAGCAAAACACTTTTAGAACTATAATCTTCAATGGAAAAAATGTAAGTTATAATATAGTAGACGACACAAAGAATTTTATTACTCGTTACTTAATTTTAGAATGCATTTTTTCTAATAATAATAGTTTTTTAATTCTACTTATTACAACCTAATTTGGAATATATTTCTTAATCACTCCACAGAATTCAAAATATTAAAGATAGAGTATTTTTTTTTAATGTAGTTGTTTGTTTTATAAAAACCAGACCATGTTGGGTTTTAAGCCAATTTTTATTTTAAGGTTTTTTGTTTTTTTTTATTTTGTTTCATTTTTTTCTAAGTGCACAAACATTAATTGTATTTTGGTGGCTTATGAGCTATTTGTGATTGTGGCAACCGCATTTGCTGCTCCTTTTTAGGTTGGAGTGCCAAAATTGAGTAATTCTGGTGGTTGCCACCGCTCTGTCCTCATTCCACCCCCAACCCACAGTTACCCTCCCGTTGTGCACACTGCAAAAACCGCATTGACTGCAATTTCCGAGGGTAAACTCGTTGTGTTGCCATGGTGACAAGTGCGGTTTACCGTTTTGCAATACTTGTTAGTTATGGCCACACACAGTTGCAACATGGCCAAAAAGCAAATGGTAATAAAACGTTATTTTATTTAAATTTCGAATTTTGCACCCAATTCCATCCTATATCAATAGTAAGCAGCCCTCAAATCACATTTTGATTGTGAGTTTGTATATGTTTACTCAATCCTCCACTTGACAGGTAGCTCTGTCTGAACATTCATCTCTGAGCATCTCTGACTCCGGCTTAAAGTTACTAATTATGTGTTACCAAGGCAACAATTGTTAGCCTTTAGTTTGCAAAGCTGACTGGTTATTGCCATGCACCGCCGCACAGCAGTCAACTGGAATCAATGAATGGCAATGAATCGGAATTGGGTATTCAAATTACTGATGAGAATATGATAGTTTAGAAGGGATGCACTCACAGATATATACATGTGAATATATGTAAATGGCAAACTTCGATTATTAATCAGCAAACGTCTGAAATTTTTAAGCTAACAGCAAGTTCGATAGCGAATATTATTATATTAATATTAAAATTCCGATTCAGCTTGGACAAGTATTTTAAATTAATAATAAAATTTCGCAGCGCGTAAATCCCAATAATAATAACAATTTGAAATCAGAAATCAAGCACTGAGAAATGTATGTCAAAATGTTTCAGCTCTTCTTCCCTATCACAACCAAAAGTTGTTTATTAAGTGGCATAAAATGGTTATTTTGTTGCACAACGCAATTGAGCCCGATCGAAATGTTCAGTTTGCGATGGTCTGCCGCACAGTTGTGTATATTGCAGTCACATTAAATGGCCAAAACTAACAGGTAAAAGCAACTTCCGGCTGACTGATTCTCAGCATGCACATCAATTTTACGGCTAAATGATCTATTATGGCTGCGTGTGTGTTGGTTGGTGTGTGTGTGTATATAATCCAGTTTGGCATCATTACGGCCACCAAGTCACGAAACAGAGAACCATCCATAATAAACGGCTAAACAGTAAACAGATTTTATATATTTAGAATAAAGCCACGTTATGAGAGAACTTAAAGCGATGCGTTGCCTGAAAACAAACAGCTGTCATTCTTAACTCTTTGGCTCGTTGGTGGCAAGGAGTTGGCCCGTTGACAAGCACAGCATTAATAAGTCAAACTCGGTGGTTGACTGGTTGACTGACTGACCGGTTGACTGGCTGATTGAGTGGGTGAAGAGTGCACAGAGTGATATCATGATACGGCTGAGCGCATAACTTGGCCGCTGGTTGTGTCTTGCATAATGATAAACAAACTGTGCTTTTCCTCAAATACCCCTATCGTTGCCGCAATTTGTGGTAAACAATGCGGCCTCAATATGCAAATAAGAAAAATTGATTAAATTGGCCGCTCAATTTGCATAATTTTACGTGTTGCAAAAGTGTTGTTCTTCATCTTTATTTTTATTTGCTCTTGGCAAAAAAATGATACATATATATATATATATATATATATTTGAATTTGATGATCCAGCTAGTTAGTTGATGTGCCAGCGAACTCATAGATTCACATTAACACCCTTCACACACTTGCAACAACACAGAATTTACATTCATAGCACCACAAAATATAATAAATATTTAGCGAACACATAAATATAATTCCTGTTGGTGGAGCTGCCAATTCCCATCGATTTATGCAGCGCACGTGCTCCAAGCGGGGCATCCCCTCCCCCCACCCCCTGCTGCATCGAGTCACGATCCACACGTTTATTGGCATTTGTTGCACTTATAAAATCCGCTGAACGATTTTCTCATTCTCATTGCGATAACCATTGATGTTTCTGCCGCTATTCGAATGTTATAAACGCAATCAAAGCAAATATACATCGACATTAAACATTAAAGTTGCAGCTGAAAACCCTCATCGGGTTATAAATATTCTATAGAGGAGTGCACAGCCCAGAAGCGGAAGCGGAACCTGCTCTTCAGCATTGCCATTGAAATATCAATTACAACATGCAACATGGAGTGCAACTCGAGCATCAAAATGCTGCTTAATTGTGTTGCATGCTTCAGATAAATATACACACACAGGTTGCATGTAATTGTAATGTTAAATTATATATATTTTCATCGAACTGTTGACTGGATAATTGTGCTGTGAACTTTCCTCACAATTTGCTCAGTATGCCAAATGTGCATTGCATACTTAACGACGCATCCAGTTCAATAATCGCATTATCAATTGTGTATCATCGAGTGAACTCGAACTCATTGAATTGTTCCTTTCTCGTAAATAATCTGCATTATTTTATTATTTTCTACTGAACAATAAACTTTGCCAACCTTTGCCCTAATTGGCACAATTATTTTAGCCGCTTTTGAAGCTGCATATTAAAACAATGAGAACGTTGAAGGGTTTAAGAAACACTGATTTTTGAAGGAGTTTTTTTGTAAAACTACCCAACAATTATGTCTTTAAAATTCCGATAGATATATACGCTTTTATAAATTTATTGGGAAAAAATGTTGAAAGAGTCTTTTAGTAAACATTTATCCAAGTTTGGTAACTGTACCCCTGAAAATGCGGTAAATATAGTGGCAAAAATGGAAGAGGTCAAAAAAATGCTGAAGCACAATCTCAGTAATCCACCCTCCAAGTTTCATAAATATAGTTATTGTTTTTGGCTTATGTGTCGGCTTTCAATCAATATCTGCGGAGGATATAACAATTTCAAATTACTAGTTATGCACGTTTTTGGGGGCGAACGAAGTGGGCGTGGCATATTTCTAATCTAAAAATTGTGGGAGATATGTGGACTTATCGATTTACAATTATCAATTATATCTTTTTCTGAAAGGGGCACAGACCTGAATTTGTTGCAAGTTTCTAGTCTCTATTTCTAGATACTATGACGGACATTGCACAAAACATTCGATATCAGAGGAAAATGAAGCATCAATTTAAAGAAAGCAAATAATACTGCAATTAACAAACTAATGTCCTTTTTGTACTTATTCTTGTAATTGTCTCCATAATTGTCTCTTTTACTAATACATCAATTAAGAATTGTGCTTGCCACAGATGCAAAACTATACAATTGCATAAATTACAATTTAATTACATGCATATAATAATAATACAAAATTCTCATAACCATATCTTTTAATTATCGTTAATTCATAAAAAAAAAAATATAAATTTGGGTATGAGGAAGTTGTGGACGAGTGAAACAGTTCGGATTATTTAAGATATTTCAGTAATTTTCTTCAGTTCTTCTGTATGAATAATAACTTAAAATCTAAGCTTTCGTCAGCCACGTGGAGATGTAGTTTATTTATTATACATATATGCCCAGGTTAGGCATATATCGATACAAATCAATTCGCAATAATAATGAAAATAATTATTTTCACAGACATAGCTCTCCAATTCATATTTAATATACTCAAAACATTTTCCATTAGTTTTTTTTATTTGTTTTTATACTCTTGGGTTTTTATTGTTTATCAAAATCTGGTATTTTGTAGGAAATGAGATAAATATGGCTCTCAGGAAGTTCATTTGGAAAAGCAGTGAAATTAAGCACCTCGGAGTCACATTTGACAGTCGATTAAACATGTCTCGAATCCGATATGAAAGTGCTTCATTGAGGTTAATACAAGTCATAACATGGCCTAAAAGGCGTTTGTCATCAAATGCAATGAGATGCCTACACCTAACCGTGATGGCAAATGAGGAATTAATTGCAAAAGTGAAGAACCGTCGCTCCATCGCTCCAGAGCAAATCTCTAATGATATCGACGAAAGGGGTTGGAAGTTAACATATCGTTGGCCAAAATCCCCTACGAGTGGACACAGACTGAACACCTGCTTAAGCCAAGTTTCAAAGTTTACATGCATAGCAGAAAAGAATATAACTCCCCAGATGAAGCCTGTCATAAGATAACAATGACCATAAAATGAAACAGAAATCCTCGAAGCATATAGAAGCTAAATATATCATCTTGGCAAAAAGCAGATGTGGTTTCCTAAGGTTTCCTTGTTGTTAACCCTCAACCCAAAAATGACTGCACTCGAGCATGAATCATGGTTACCTTCAGCGCTCAGTGGATACAATTAGGTCTCTGTAGTCCTATATAATATAATATAAAAGTATTTTAATCCAAAATATATAAAAATGTTATTGTTAACATATTAATACTATGCATAGTCATATAGCTAAAAATCTTGCCAAGTAGAGAACGAAAGCAATAAAAACATCAAAGACGCAAAATAAATGGAGCAAACGCGATTTAGATTTTGGGAAATGCCGATGGCTCTGTTTGTATTGCGATTTTAAAGAAAATTTTGGATTACGCACAGTGTAATTGGAAATGAATTTTAAATTTAAAAATTTCCTCTAATTGTTGGTTATTTACTACACAGAATTTATAAGAGTACTTGCAACTTAAAGGTGACCAAATGTGGCAAGTGCATGAAGATTTCGGTTGACTAAGTCTTGATAATTTTTTTAATTAATTTACATTTATTGAATTAAAGTAACAATGCTTTATTTAAGTCAGTTTAACTATTGAAATTTCTTATTAATATTTTTCAATGGCACTTGAAATATTATTTGTATATAAAGTATAGCAATAAATTGAATTATGTTAAGCGCAGACTTATGCACTCACATTGCATTTATTATGACAACTAGTGCTTTCAAATGCAATTATTGTATTGACATGGAATATGAAAATAAATTGAATTTGCCATTATCAATTGAACAGTTTGCAATGAATTGTGATGTGATGATTGCATCAAATCAATTTGTCATAATTATGCTGCTGCTGCTGTCCAACAAAAGCGCCAAAAGCAAAATTCATAAATAATTCTATATATATATACACTGTTGATCCGACTGCGAGTTTATACTTTGCACTTAATCAGCACATTTAATAACTGCCACGAGCAGTGTCACAGACCTCCACTGTGAGCCAAGCATGAATTCAATATAAAATCGAATCGTCAATCACGGCCAGGTCGGCACGGTCTGAGTTGGGCCGTGAACGGATCGAAGTCAGACAAAATAAAAGCCCTACAATGGAGGCGCCACTTGACGGGCATTATTCAAATATGCCAGAGAGAGCTGGGGGGAAATTGTGTGTAACATGGACCGGCTCGGAGTGCAGGAGCAGAGGGGCTGCCTGTCACATCCGCCGAATGTCACGCGCACTCTTCGAGTACTTGTGCTCGTGAACGAAGGGGGGACGGGTCGAGCGGTGTTTGCGAGGGTGTCCCAATGATGTCTGGATAGTAGTACTTATAAAGGCACTAGCAAAGCATGAAGATGTGCTTGTGCCCCTCCATTTGGTGCATCTTTTGCAAGGTACACTCCGAAAAACTGAACAAAAATTTAAAAAATCTACTTTAAATAAAAAATTATTACAAAGTTTATCTGGTTTCTTAAAATAATTTTAGCTACAAGTTTCATAGAACTAAATTTACTTTAAATTGAAGTAAATAAGGCATAATTAAAATATTTTTGGAATATTTTGTATTAATATATTAAATATTTCTAGCAATTCTAGAATGCAGAATCACGATTCGGATTGCCGTCAAATCGTAAGTAGTCAAAATATTAATATTAATTTAATATTAAATATTTGTGTATGTAAAATCTTAAAACACTAACGATTAATAAAATTATAAGTAGCAAAAAACTTACTTAAAAACAAAATGTAAGAATTTGGTGTATCTGCAATCTTTTTTCAAAATTTAAATATAAATATGTATTTTGTCAAAAATAAGGAAATTTGCTTAATTTCAGGGAGTGCATAAAATGCAGATTCTGCGCGTAATATATGTATATGTTTCTATGGGTATTCACACTCCTTTCCGCCTTTTCCCAAGTGCTATAAAAATTATGACTGCTTTGGCAATTTCACTGCACAAATGAGCAAAACTCGCTGAGAGTTAAGCAATTTATGGCACTTTTTAAATGTTTTATTAAAAGACATAATTTAAGCACAAAAGAGAGCAGCTTATGAAAAATGCGGCACACATTTAGTTGGGAAAAATTAAGAGAAAATAAAATAAAAGGAAAAGACCAACCAACAAATACCCTAAGTAATATATATATATATATATAAATACATAAATATAAAAATATATAAATAAAAGTATTTATATAATTTTAAGACCATTTTAAATGAGTTTTCAGTTGATTGCTAATATTTACGGCTGGCCAAAAAATAAAAATAAATATTTGGAACTAATATCTGGTTTTGAACACATCTGGCAAGCGCTGAGCGCCGTAAACGTTTTTTATGACCCGTTATTTAATTTATGGTTGAAAATTCATTTCAACAACAAAATGCCAAGGCGCACCTGTTACACCATTTACAAGTAGCAAGTGGCAAGCAGCAAGTGGCAACAACAAATGGCAATTAGACGAAGCACACAAGCAACAATAATGTATTCATGAGTGTGTATGAGAGTGTGTGTGTGTGCGTGTGTGTGTAGGTATTTGCAAAATTGCTTTTAACCTTTTCGTTATTATCAGCTGAAATATGAGCTGAGGGTTTTTAACAACTTTTGTGCGTTTGCCACTCGCATTTTCTTTCGTTTCTCACAAGTGTAATTAATTGCTAAAAATGCCGTTTTTTTTCATTCTTGTAATTGTTGTGTTTGCTGCCAATGCCACACACTGCTAAAAGTGGCATGCAATTTAACTTTTGCTCAGCTGCTGCAGCTGCGAAAAAGGTTTAAAATTTGTGCCAAAAATGTACAAATATGAAAGTTGGATATGACTCACAAGTACACACACGCACACACACGCAGACACACGCACACAATCACACACACACACACACACACACACACATGTGATTGCTACACACATAGCTGCAGCAGACACTTTTGGCTAAGCACAACAACAGCAGCAGCAATGGCAACAATTCAGCACTTGCACACCCACACACACACACACCCACACACACACACCCACACACAAAGTTGTCAACTGCACATGCAATGTGCGAATGAAAACTTTTCTCTTTCACAGTGCGCAGCAAAACAAAATTTAATAAACGCCAACGTTTTCATTTTAAATCCATGCGGCAAGAATCCAAACAACAGCAGGCAAAAACTTGACTTTGATGCATGGAAGTATATCAAAATAATAAAAACAAAAACAAAAATACGGCACAAACAGGAGCAAAAATGAATACAAAATTCAATAAAGTTTGTGCTCGGGAATTTCATATGACAGACAACGCATAAAATACTTAGCTATAAGCCCCTTATATGGATATGAATATTCATATATACATATATATATATATATATATATATGTCTTGCATCCGACAATCAACACTCGAGACAATCAAAGCGAAAGCTTTAACAAATTGTTTGGGGTTTGCTGCCAACTCCTTGATACGCTTTCCAAAAACATATTTCCAGTTGCAATAATTCAATTATACCGATTACTTTTCTTAACATTAAATTATTCGCAACTGTTTGTTAGACCAGTCTTAAAATCTTTTTGAATGCCAATAAGGATTACATCAATTTTTTTTTTTTTTTTGTAAATGGATCTCAATTTAAAAATATCAATTGTAGTGAATTTTCTTATGAGAAATTTTCTCTTGGTTGCTTCCACAAGCGTCTTGAGCATTTCGCAATAAACTCACTCACATTGAGTGTATAAAAGTGCATGCCCCAAAAATCATTGTGCTCTCTGCGCTTTAGAAGCTCACCCTTCATGCCACTTGCCATTTGCCACCTATTTTCGATTTTGCTATCGCATCGAATTGAAGCTGACAGAATTCAGCAAAATTGCTGAAATTTCATTGTGCGCTTTGCGTTATTATTGATTTGGCATAACACGAAGTTCACAATCATTGTGTGTGTATGTGTGTTGGTGTGTGTGTGTGTGTGTTTGTGTGTGTCAGCAGCTCAATTGATTCAAGCAATTTATTATTCATTTGTGCGTGTAAATCAGATTTGCACATGCAAACAGTCAAAATCGACAGCAAATAATTGATTCGTCGAGCAAATCAGTGTAAAAATAATTTTGAAAAATACGTTAAGCGATTTAGGCATTTGAGCCGGCGTTAATAGGATGAGCTTATGGTATTGGCTTTGACAGCGCAAGTCAAGTGTTAGACACGTGTTCCAAACTTAATGTGTGTTGCCTCATGCTACTTGCTACTTGCTACGTGCTACTTGTACTGCTGCTGCTGCTGCTGCTCCTTCTGATTTATTGTAGCGACCTGATTTATTAATCAACTCCATGCGCCTGCCTCAACATAATCAGATCCAGGGACTAATTTGAATATGATTTATGGCCTGATTATGCCGACACTTTCTGCCTTCGTTGGCAAAATGTGGCAGCCGTTGCAAGTTTGAATGTGGCATAGTTACATAAAACTACTCTAATACTATTAGTACTGCTGCTAATAAACTGCAATTAATGCGAGAAATGTTAAGCCTCTGTTAACAGTATCCACTCCTGTTAGCAGCCACTTCGCTCTCTGTTAACTCATAGTTTGAACCATAGTTTGCTTGGCATCAATATACATTCTAATCGGCTGCTGGCCGACTGCCTACCTTATGCATACCAAGTAATATCAAGCATACGACGCGTTATCTCGGCCACTGGCACGTTGTTTATTGAAAATTATGAGCTCATCATAATGTCGCAGAGATCTAAGTGAATATGAGCTATGCATGTGTATTACACCCCTCCCGTCCTCCTCCACAAGTTCCCCTTCCATCTCTGGCTGCGGCAATTTATGAGCTCTACTACAGACACTAAAACTCCACTAATTTGGCATGTTCCATGCTGGAAGGCAGTTGCCACTTTGTATACACAGCGACGCGTCGCGTTTATTTTCGGTTATATTTATTTGCTAGTATTAAATGTCTCAGCAAGCTGCTTTAGACCCCCCATCCCTAACCACTGCTCCTGCCACACATCTCCTGCTCAATCATTTGCATGACAACGACTCTGACAAGCAAGCAAAAAATCCATTTGAACTTGTACATAAATGTTAATCCGCCTGCTTTCGCTCGGCGTTGCCACAAATGTCCGTGTCTGGGCCAACAGCCGGCGTTTCTGCGGCTAATATATCGACAATGTCTACATATGTACAAGTTTAGCTACATAAGCATGTATTTACCACAGTCAGATTAGAGCCATTGATTTTGTGGCTCAACCAAATCGGTCGATCAAACTACTAAAAATAAGCAAAAAATAAAACTGTCAATAACAGATGAACCCCATGTTACTCCCCCTGCACTCCCCTATTCAATATTCAATAGCTCTGTCAAACCTAATTCGATTAACACGCCATATGCATATTCATAATTTATATAAAGCTTCAAAGCTACATCAAATGTTTGCTAACACCAACATTCAACCATCAACATTGATTTTGCTATACGGCGCAATGTTTAATTTTTTGAATTGATATTGTTTTTATAAATTAATTAATTTTATAGTTATGCTAAATAAAAATGTTTGAAATTTGAAAATTGAGTTTTTAATAAAATTGTTCTGCAAATAGCTATTTAGATATCGTTCGGCTTAGCCACAGACATAAAATCCACCTCTTTTCAATACATATCAAACAGAAAATATTTATTTAAATATATTAAAAATGACATGAAGACATAGAAGCCACCAAATCAGTAAAGATTCTGGCATTTGTGCAGATGCTGCTGTTGATGGGAGAGCTATAGGCTCAGAAGGGGTCACAAATTGCCTAATATTCGAATTGCAATTTCTAATAATTACATGACTGAGTAAGAAAGTATTTATTTAAAAAAATTACATAAGGAAAACATGTAAGAGTGGTGTAGTCTAGTGATCTCGACCACGATATACCTTGAACACAGTTTTCGACAATAATCCCATTTTGTTGTCGAATTTGCCTTAAACAAGATTTGCACTCAGATATGAGCAGTCTTAGTCATTTCTTATATGTAAAATTTTCTTATTCTAATGCAGCCTCTTCAATGGCGACTTAAGTGATCCTCTTGGATATCAAAAAGTAGCTTAGTCTTTCAGCGTCTCATGTTTATACTTAAACAAAGCGCCTATTTTTTTTCATCATCCCGAATTGATCCCTAATTGGCTGACTACATATTTACATACAATCCTACCCGCGCAGGTAACGGAATTCTGCACACAAATTCATCTTTACTCTCTCATCGATTATTATGCCATCTCTTTCTCACACATGCGTTCGCATATTTACTACATGCATTCGTACACACAATTGTGGGTAACGGGATTCTACAGAATACACACAAATTCATATTTGTGCTCGCAGCGATTATTATGCCATCTCTTTCTCACACATGCGTTCGCATATTTACTACATACATTCGTACACGCAATTGCAGGTAACGGGATTCTACAGAATACACACAAATTCCTATTTGTGCTCGCATCGATTATTATGCCATCTCTTTCTCACACATGCGTTCGCATATTTACTACATACATTCGTACACGCAATTGCAGGTAACGAGATTCTACAGAATACACACAAATTCCTATTTGCGCTCGCATCGATTATTATGCCATCTCTTTTTCACAGATGCGTTCGCATATGTATGCATACTGAAAAGGCTTGCGGCTGCTGGTAGAAATGAGATTAATATGAAAATATAATTTTGAGCATAACTTCGCCGTGTCTTATCCGATCTCGATGAATAATGCGCAGCTGATCAATATTATATATAAATTTTATGTGTTAATTAGAAGATTTTGCCTTTAAAATTGTGAAATGTATTGCGAGCGGAAGTCGAAATATATCGATAATCGAGATGGAGGCAGTTATCGATAAAATAGAGCAACTTGACCAGCTCCGGATATACGAGAACTTATATTCCAAATTTAATTCTAGCTCTTATAGTGTCTGAGATCCGCGTGTTTATACAGACAGACGGACATGGCTATATCGACTCCGCTGTTGATCCTGATCAAGAATATATATATGATTTATGGGGTCGGAGATGATTCCTTCATTTTACACACATCTACACAAAACCATTATACCTTTTTTACCCATTTTAAATGTTCAGGGTATTTTTTCATTTTCAAATGAAAATTTACAATTACGTTTGAAAGTAGCTCAAAAAATGCAAATCTTATCGTTTTTGTATGTTATATTATAATTATTTTTCTTTTGAACTGTTGCCTCTGTCACTGAGGGGAGTTCAGACAGAATGCGAAGAAGTTTTGAAGCGATAAAATTGGATTCGATAGTTGTCGTTGTTTTACAGGTTTTTTTTTTTTTTTTTTTTGCTTGATGAAGCGAAAAGATTGAATGCCAAATGTTACTTTGAATAAAGACTTGAAGAATTTTTTCAGAATAAAATTCTGATTCCATGCAATATCAGAATATTTCTTATATGTTAAGCCGTATTATTTTCACCAAAATTGATTAATTGTTTACAATAAAAAAGAGGAGAGTAAAGCTTTAGATAAATCTGAAAAATTCGTAGCTAGGTAAGGTATACAAATAGAGAATTGAATGTGACTGCAAATACCAGAGCCCAAGGACATTGTCGTAGCCCGCATCTTCAAAGCAAACATTTTGGGCTCCTTGAGGCTCAATGGGTACATTCAACTTGAGCTGTGGCTAAATGGCCAAAAGCGAGAGGCCCGCATCAATATGAATTTTTTCGCTGTTTCGTTGTTTCAATTTCAGTTTGAATTGCTGATGTTGGTGTCGTTTTCAGTAAAGAGAAAAAAGTTGGCTCATTTTGCTTGATGACATTCTTGTGGCATTATCTTTTGATTACTTCATTTCCTTTCATGCGCCTAATGCGGCACACGTGTCCAAGGACAATTTATATATACTGTTGCCTTGGTCTCTAAATCAAGTGTGCCATTTATAGTTTTGAACTTCTTGTGGCTTATTGCTGTCGTTGTTGTTGTTGTTGTTGTTGTTGTTGCCGCCTTAGCAAATTATGAAAAGCCTAACTATAAGTCACATAAGACTGGCCAACTCAAGTTGAGGCAGTTGACTCTATTTTGAGCCACTGTCCGTCCCATATTTTTCTTTTCGTTTATCCGCCAATAAACTTTGGGCAACTCTTTCAATTTGTCGAATATCGTTGTATGTGTGTGTGTGTGGGTGTAAATTTATGTGCTTGTGTGTGTGTGTGTGTGTGTGCTTGGGTTCTTAAATGACTTCTTGTTTAGCTGGCAGTTTTCAGAGGCGACTCGTATCGACTGCCTGTTCAGAAGCACCTTTTGCACAAATTGCTTACAAAGTGTTTTTTCTGTTTTTTCTGTTTTTTTTTTTGGTGTTGTTCTCCGGCTTTCACAAAGAGTAAAATAAAAAAAAAAAAGACAAAAAAATATATATATAAATAAATGGCTAAGCAGTAAATCTTTGTCGGCTTAGGTTATTGAATATTTCATGCTTCGTCTGATTTATTATTTATTTCCTTTTAATGCCCTCCCAAAGGTCAAGCCAAACGATTTTCGATGAACCTAAAATGACCCCCCAAAAATAGGGCCGACCGACTGACTGACTGTGTGAGATTTGGCACATAAACGTGGTCATTGCTCGAAATGTTCATTCAGGTCAACCACTCGAGTATCCATGTCCAGCTTTCATCCGGAGTGTCGCATACACTGTGCCGCTTCCTGCCTGCAGCGGAAATGCCAGCTACCGTTTCCTCGCCTCGCCGCTGTTAATGCCCCTGCTGACAACAGAAGTCACACGACACCCCCAACCCACTCAGCCTCCCCCTCTGACTTTTAGTAGCTTTCGGTTGCATAATTAGAGCGCGTCCAGCGCCGACGCATGCCTAATGAGCACTTGGTTGGCTTTTAGCGCAGCATTTGATGAACCTAAAAATCCACACTACACTCAGAAAAAAAAATAGCCCACAATTTTGGTTTTCTTAGTTTAAGATCACATTATTTTTTTTTAAAGAACAATAATTATTACATATAAGAAATGGATCAGACTAAAGTAAAATAAATTTAAAATTCCTAATTATTCGTACAAACTGTCTTGTGCAAACACTCAATTTCCCAGCTTTATGTGTAGACTTAATGTCAGAAAATCGAATTTCTTTGCATAGTGATTGGACATTGAGAAATGTTTGTTTTGTATTCCGATCGTAATTAAATTCTTGAGACTAAAAAATCACCTCTGGCTTTCAATGTTATTTTCATTTTGGGTCTATTTTTCTGTGTGGAAATGCGTCCCGTTGATTGAGGGCGTTTCTCAAAATAACGAGCCAAACAAATACGCCGAAATACTCTCTGGCCCCGATCCTTCTGTCCTGATTCTGCTCAATAATGCAAGCGTCCTACCGGTGAACATCCTGCCCTCCAGCTTACCCTTTCATCAGCTCATCCACACCCCCCAAAAACTGCGACCGTTTATTGTTTGCGCCTGCGGCCGTGGAAGCTATAAAGTGCATAAAAACGCCGATATCCGGCCAGAGGCGGGCAACATTCGTGGCATTTGCATGGCCACAAAGTGCAGCTCATTGTAAGCTCCCTCCCCCTCCACACACACATTGCCACGGTCGCATCCGTGCAACTTTGTCCATGATTCGCACCTCCGCCAACATATATTCAGGTCTCGCCGCAAGGCCTGCCGACACTTTTTTTTTACCTTCCGCACACAACTATTTTCCATGGGGCCAAAAAGTAATGAAATGAAATAACTGTTCTCCATTGCAATACGCATCGAAACTTACAGAAACGAATGAGAGTGGATATATATATATATAATTAACTGTTGGAGATTGACTGGAAAATAGCCAAATTGATATTAAAAGTATTTTGCAATATTAATTAAATATTTTTACTCTATTGCGTATAAATATTTTCTGCTCAATATAAAAATTATCAAAATTGAGTTGAGTCTGTTTATGGAACATTACTTTTTTTACCAGGCCATTTTTTTTACCTATCTTTCCTCTTTGCTTAACATTTCTAAGTTTGATTTTATATATGCTAATTATTAAATTATCGCTTCACGTATTATCGGTGGAACTATCTTCTCCTTTAGAAATATTTTAAAAACTAACAAGAATCCTGTAATTCTCAGAGCGTGCTTAACTGTGGTAAACAAATCTTACTTCACAATTTTAGAGATTTGCCTATATTCTGTTTATTGTAGGTTCCAGTCTTTTGACAGCTGACATCCTCCTCGACTGTCTCTCTTAGGAAGTAATCATGTCCGTGTCACTTTTGACACAAGTCTAAGCTCTTGGAGACAACAGTCTCTCAAGGTCGAGAATAAGCTGCCTCTGCTCAGTAAATCGATAATCTTTAAGTGTATGCTATAAAGGTCAATAGGATTGCCACCAAAAACGCATTAGGAAGCCTCCAAAGAGCTGCTCAAAGATATTTCTCGTGATGTCTGCCAAGACGCGATTGTTGGAGATATTTTAAATTACAACTATCAAAATATAAAACTTATACACCAAATGCCAGAATTCTTGTGCGGAAACGAATTTTTGTAAATCGAGTGAAAAATAAATTTTCTTTTATTTCTTTTCAGAAACAATTTCAAAATAAAACAAATAATATTCGTAAGATTGGAAAGGCTTGCTCAATTTTTAAGAAAAAAATTCTAAAAATTTTAAATTTTAAAATAATCAGAATATTAGTATTGTGTACATAAATTCGCAATAATAAACTTTAACTCTTGAAATTCCCAATTTGTGTATGAATATAAAAATTTAAGAGGATGAGGCAAGCCAACTGCACCTGAAAGTATTTCGTTCAAAATTTTGTAATTTTTAAGCTTGCACAATTTAGAAATAGTTTTGCAGGAAATATTAACAAATCTTTCAGCCAAAACTTTTGCCTATAAAATTGTTTATTTTAAGCGCAAGTAAAACTTTTTGTTATTGTTCAACAATAGTTTGCAGGACCTTTACTTGTAGGTGTATATATGTATATGTGTACATATGTATATGTAAATCGGTCGTTGCGCTTTTCAACATATTCATATACCACTCCAAGCAACACACCCACACACACCCCCCCCCCCCCTGCCTATATTCTGTGGCTGTTACAGAAAGTGCTGAGTGTTTTGTTATTGAAACATATGAGTATTTTTACATTTGCTTACATTGTGCCCCCCCCCCCACCTTACCCCCCGCACACTATAACATTGAGGTGGTGTACCCCGTGTCGAAACAGAGCTTTGAGTGTGTGTGTATGTGTGTGTGTGTGTGTGTGTATAGCTAGTAATAAACGCAGAACTTAAAGTAAATGTGGCTGCAAACTGAAAATGCAGCTACTCTAGTAAAAATCAAAGCTGAACTCATTTTGTTTAAGAAAAAGTAAAAAGAAAAAGGAAATAAATCTATTATTATTATTATTATTATTAATAGTAGTATATATTATGTATTAGACTCAAATCTATGCAAAACTAATTCAAATTTAAATATAAAAAACATTAAAAATTAATTTGTTTTGCTTGTCTTTCTTCATTATTCATAATTAATTATTCAAATATATTTTCTGCCTTGGGATATTATTTTAATATTGTATTATTTGACAATTCCTGCAGTTTCTTTTAGTTTTATATAATCATATCACATATAGCTCAACAATATATTTCATACTCGCTGATGAAATTTATCAGTGAGATTTATGTGAGATGATTTAATTTAATTCTGGGATGACTACTAGTCCTGCATAAATAGAGAAAATGATAACTAACTTCTTAGTTAGGGTTTTACTTGGAGTGGCAAACCAAAGAGAATTGTTCGTCAAACAATAACAATAACAATAACAATAACAACAAAAAGAAAACGCAACACAAAACACTGCCAAGATGTGTGCTCAACTTTTCCTGGCCGTACAACGACTCGAGGAAAAAGCAAGAGAAACTTAATGGGGATGGGGGAATGGATGGAGATGGAACTGGAGCTGAAGCTGGAGCTGGAGCGAGGACCTAATGTATGCGCTAAAAGCCTCAGCAGCTGCCAGCACACCAATTGTTAGGCGGTGTATTAAAAGTTTCGAGGCTTAAAGTTTATCGCAAAAAGTCGACGGCGGCGCGACTGCTGCTGCTGCGGGGCCCCAAAACTTTATAGTATGCCTCGTTCAGTGGCATATAAAATGTGTTTACCTCTTTCGCGCAGCCCAAAAGTATGCAACAGCAGATACACCAACACACACACACACACACAACACGCACACACAGCTTAACACACAATTGCGCTTTTGCATATTCGTAAACAGAAACAACAACAACAACAATAAAAAGCGAGCAACCGAGTTGGCCAAAAAACCGAACCAAATCCAACTGTAGCAGCCTGTGCTGAGCCAACGGCGGGTAATCTACCAGCCAAACCAGGTCAAGAGCTGTTAACTTGAAAATTACACAATTTTTGCATTTTGCAATGTGTTTGCTCGTTTTGTGTTAAGCCGTTTTACGCCGAACTCCATCTGCCCCCAAAAGCCGGCGATGAAATTGAATATTTAAAGCCAAATCATTGCCAACAAAGCAATTGGCAGGCAAATAAACAAAGATCTGCTATTTTAGGCATCGCGAAAATTATATAGGCTGTGCAGACCGAAGAACCTATATAGTTAACCGATCCATCTGGATCCGTTATATGTTATTTTATAGCGTCGTATTTATGGTAAGTTTATGTTAATAAATATAAAAGGCAGCAATACTAATTTCTTTTATATTTTTAAAGTCGACTAATATCAGTGAATACAAAAAAAAAACAGTAACAAACAGTTAAATAAAATTATACAAATAAAATAAAAATATTATATTTCAGACGGATATATGAAATTCCCACTGAACGCAACAACAAAACCTGCTGCACAAAGTCAACATGCAACATGCAACATGCTGCAATAGCAGCTCTTTTTACTCTTTCGCATGAGCAGCTGCTACATAAATAGCACAGTTTAAAAAAAAAAAGCATCCACTTTTCTTAAATGAACAGTTTTGTATTTGTTTACAGAATTAAACAATTAAATTGTCACCGACTTTTTAAGCCCCTTCTGCTCTTATTTGTTTATTTATAAATACTATTACTAAAACCAAAGGACACTATTTTTCCCAATCAAAGGTATATTTTGTAAATGGAAAATATGTGACATTTTATGTAAATTTCTGTATGTAAAAATTTATTATGTAGTCTAAGCAGTAGTAATTAAATACAATAATTTACTCTTGATTAATATTTCTGCTTTACGTTAAACAATTTAATTGAACTCTAAATTAAATTGGCTTGTTGTAGGCGTAGTAAACATATATTTACTTTGTGAGCACTTTAACCATTAAATTTGGTGATTTTATGTTAATTTTAATATTGATAAATCTTAACTTCTCTTTCTGTCCATTTTAGGAGCATGAACTGTGTTATTATCTGTGCTATTTCTATTTGGGCCATTTTCTTTAGCTAACCACATAGGCCGTTTCCACAAATTAAATCCACAAATTTCACAAAATAATTAACTAGAAAAAATTATTTAAGATGCTTTATCTTCCAATTTTATATAATTCCTATTCATAATCTCTAACTCTTTGTCTTTTTTATTTCAACTAAATTAATTTAATATTTTTTTACATTGCTTAGTTTATTTTTAATAAATTCTCTAAATGCTTTATATTTGCAATTATTAGCTACATTTAATTACAACCTCTTCAAAGTATATGTAGACATTGATGTTTTTTATATTATGTAGTAAATCTTTTAATATTTTTTTTTCAATGTCGGCAAATACTATAAATTTAGTTCTTGTGAACTCTTGGACCAAACCACATAATGTCATTTAAATTTTTATTTATTTTAATTCTATTGAGCGATTTATAAATATATTATTTAAACTTTATATTTTTATTTAAATGGCAGACCATTGTTAAACGTGCTAAAAATGTGTTTCTCAATAAAAGGAAACATTTCAAAAGGAAAGCATTAATTGAATTTTCATGCGAATAAATTTATTTACGTAAATTTATTATTACTTCTAAAATTAAAACATATTTTCTAATTCATTGTATGAATATTCTTAAATTACAGAAAAAGTTTTTAATTGCAATTATGCATTAATTAAATTATCTATGTTAAAGACAACAAAAAAAGTTTATTCGTTTATATCTAATGATTGTCAAAAATAAATAATAAAAAATAATATTTAGTTTGGACTAAACAGTAAATTATAAGTGTATTATTTGTAGCGCAATATATTACAATATTCAAGTAAATAAATAAATACAGTTTTTGTTCAATTATTATAATTTTCAAAAGCTAATTTTTGATGTATTGAAATAATTTAAATGGTTTGTTAATATCATCGATAATGTTAAAATTTACTTTACTCACACAAAAAGTCTAAATATTTAATCTGAACTATTAATTTAATAATACTCAAAAATCTATGTTTTTATTTTGTCAGCTGCTGTGTATAAAGACGGTATTTTAGTAACACTATAGTATATTGCATGATTTAAGGACTACTTAGGCTAAATGCAGCTCATTTCCTTGCTCATATTTAATGTGCTTAATTGTCGGCTCAGACCTGTTTTAAGGAGTGCCACATTTTGCTGCCGGTTTGTGTTTCCAGGTTGCCGGTTGCATTTCAGTAAGTGCCTAACAAATGGCAAACTTGAGTTGCGCCCGAGTCCGATGTGTGTAGGAGTAGATGGAGATGAAGATGAAGATTAATTTGTATGCTAAAGCAGCTCGAGCGCAGCAATTCATGGGACTCATATGAAAGAAGCACACTGGCCGAAGGTAGCATAGCCAGCCTCCCATCAGTCTCCGTCTCTGGTCTGGACCAGAACAATGCCGCAAATATTTGTATTTTTTTTTTTTTATGCGAGACGAGAAGCCGGATAGGAAGGGTGGGTATTTAAGGGCGGGTCAGGCAGACGTTGTGCCAAATGAATGATGAATGCTTATAAATGAGTGAAAGGACAACTGGCGACCTTTTAGTGTTGCCACTCCTGGCAATGCTGCCCCTGCTGCCGCTGGGCTCAGCTACAGGACATATTTGCCATATTTGCAGCAGTGGCTGGCTGTGAGGGTGCTGCGTATATTTATGACTCAATGGGGCACTTTAATATGTTGCCGTGCCATTGACAGTGATGTGGCTTAGTCAAATTTCATGTTATTAAAGTGTAACCACACCAAAGCTGACCTACGCGTCGTATGAGTAATGAGTCAGCTTATTAATTAAAACCCCCATTTAATTTATTCACCTGTAGATTGTGTATATGTGTCGCACATATTTTTTTTATATGTATGCATATTCACATACATTTTGACCCAAATTGCTGCTAAGATGTCACCTGTGCAAAATGGGAACGCATACCTGCGGAAATCTTCATTTGATACTCGCGAGTGCTTGGCGCTTTCTAATTAATGTTGGCCAGAATGTGGGCAACTGACACGCCCCCACGTCACGTTTCGTGTTTTATTTAGGCACACAGCAAATAAAACTAATTAGAAACTTTTAACCATTTTGTAGGCAGCAAATTTTCAATTTGTAGCCAAAAACTTTAGCAGGCACTATCATTAGCCGCCAGCAGCGGCTGATGTTAGCCGTCATTAAAAACAGTTTAAACAAGTAACAGCTAAAAGCCCTTTTTAGAGGCGGGCGGCAGCGTTGGGAAGCCAAAATAAATGTTGGCTCAAATGCAGCTTGACTTTATCGCGGCAGCTGTTGGCCATGAAATACAGGCACACACAATGATGATATTAAATACAAAACAAAACATAAATGTCCACGTTTCCTGCGAACTTATTCTGGTTTTGTATTTAAGCTGAAAATTTAAGACAACATTTGTGATGCAAAATGATTAATGTGTGTAACAGGCAGAAGGTCTCATATCCGATCTTATAGAGTATATAGATTCTTAACAGGGATTTAGCTCCAAGTCGTTCTGTCTTATTTTTAATTTTTCATATATATTTATATTTATATTTATATTTTCACAAAAACGCAGACTTCAGAGACTATAGTAGCTAATGCTTCAAATACTGGAATAAAGTATACACTACGAGCATATCAAATATATTTAATTTTATCGATAACCCTTCAAGCTATGCGAATATCGATACAAATCGATCAAAAAACAGCAGTTTGAAAGGTATTTCCTTTCTATTGTTGACCAATTCTATTAGTACCCAATATGATATGTTTAAATTCTGGCTTCAACTTATCTTCTTGTTAATACGCTGATTGGCCTTAATTGTAAATATATACATATAAACACATCAATGGGGATCTAATTATACAGAAAATCCATTGGTTGGAGAGAGTGTGGCTCAATTCTGGTAACGGATGCCAAAGATGGCACCGAAAAGCTTTCAGGATTTAAGGCATGAAGAAATGTTTGTTTGTCCTTCTGCCTTGTTTTCCATTGTCGGCCAGTGTTAAGGTCTAAATTTGTATGTAATAAGATGTGCTTATGGCCAGCGGCTGGCTGGCTGGAATGTGTGTAGCTCTGAACATCTCTGTGTGTGTGTGTGTGTGTGTGTGTTTTTACATGTATTTATGTAAGGCAAATAAAATTCTTGTTTTCTTTTGTTCTGTGACTTTCGCTTTTCGTTCCCTTTCAGCTGTCTGCAGCTGGAAAATGCATTTCTCTCGAGTGCCCACAAAAGTATGCAATGGATGAGGCAATGGCTATGGGCAATGCAATTTCAAAAGCTCACACACACACATACACAAATCTGTATGCCATAACGAGGTCACTGCCTTGGTACAAAAGTTGTCAACTTGAAAATAACACGTTCTGCAAATCAGTAAAAATACACACACACACACATTTTAATGGTAAGCGTAAGTGTGTGTGTGTGTGCCTTTTGTGTGTATGTGATGTGTGTCTATGGCTGCAGTTCGCCCAACTATTGCCCTTTATTTGTGACTATCAGTGTGTAAAATGCGCAATTCAAATGCAAATGTGCAGCGTAATTAAAATTGTGCAAGTGCGTGCATAGTTTTTCCCATTGACTTTTGTGCCCAGTCATCTGATTTATTTCATATATATTTTTTTTCTTTTTTGACTAAGAGCTAATTAAAGAACCAATCCATGTTTCATAACTATTACATGTACTTCACTATTTTAAGGTAAATTGTTAAATAAGAATATTTTATTTTTCCCTTAAACATTGCAATCTAAAGTAACCTTTACCAATGGCTCAAATTATTTAAACTCAAAAATTATATGGGTTGCAATCTTCGGAGGAGATTTCTTTGCTAATTTAACAAATAATAATATGCATTGCCGTGCAATATATGTATATATGTATATATCTCAAATATTATAATATTTGAAAGAACATAATTAATATGATTTTCTTATACACTGTACACATTAAAAATATGTGAAAAGGTATGCTACCTAATACCGACTCTATTATCACAGATAAGTGATTATCAATTAGGGATTTAAGAAAAATTAATTGAAATAAAACGCATGTTATAATTAATTTCATATATACCATTAATAATTAATTATTATTAATTTGATTATTATTATTATTATTATTAATTTCATTATTATTATTAATATTATTATTGTTAATTTTATTATTGTTAAAATTAATTTTATTATTATAATTATTATTATTAATTTTATTATTATTATTATTATAAATTTTGTTATTATTATTATTAATTTTATTATGATTATTATTATTAATTTGATTATTATTATTATTATTATTAATTTCATTATTATTATTATTATTAATATTATTATTGTTTATGTTATTATTATTAAAATTAATGTTATTATTATAATTATTATTGTTAATTTTATTATAATTATTATTATAAATTTTGTTATTATTATTTTTAATTTTATTATGATTATTATTATTAATTTTATTTTTATTATTGTTATTGTTAATTTTATTATTAATATTAGTAGTACTACTATTTTTTTATTTATTATTATTAAGATATTTGCTTAGCTCTCTGGCCTGCAGGATAATTACTTGTTATATGTCAATAACTGAAATTTCCAGAGTCGAACAATACACTTTGTACTGGCCTAAGGAGAAAGGCGAATCCGATGCAGCTGCTTATAAAATAGTCAGTGGATTGACTTCAACAAGGATTCTGATTATGCTCATCCAGTTGAATTGATTTTGCAGTATTCAGCCAACCGCAATAATTAGCATTTGCCAAGCTGAGTTGCTGCTAACAATTAGTGATAGTTTGATTACATTATGAATTTTGTACAAATCGCTTGGATTTTAATTCGAGGACCCACTGCCCACTGCTGTATGCCACTTTAACCAGTTGCCACAAATAAAGTCGTAAATATATTTTGAAATAAAGTTATCACAAATTGACCTCAGCAGCATTGTGCGGCAATGTGGCGGCAGCATTATGGGGCAATAATTTGAGCCAGCTGTGCATGGCCAATGGTTGTGTTTGGACTTTTGCTATGGTCTATGCACTATTATGGACTACGGACGATGCAGGATGGACTATGGTCCATGGGCAATGGGCATCGGGCAATGGGCATCGGGCAACGGGCAATGGCTTCGTGTGGTCAACATAGCCAGGCTGAACATTTAACAGGCTTTGCTCGCTTCCGTTTCCGCACACACACACACACACACACACACATCAGTTAAGTGGTTTGTGGTTGCTGGCAGCGCGTTGATAGCGCTTTGCTCCAAAAATCTAATAAAACGTTAGCATATGAAATGGTGAATAGTTTGCGTTTTTTATTTTTATTATTTTCGTTTTATTTTTATTTTTTGTGAGGCAGGGGAACAGTAGGCTGTACATGATATTTTTTGCTTTATTCAACCATTTTAACAAGCAACCTGGCAAACCGAATACTGCTTTCCGGGCATTGCTTATGAACTCCAAATAAATTGTGAGTTTCATTTGCTAGAAACTAGTCAATTTCGATACGTAAAAAAATTTAAAAATAAAACGCAAACCATTAAAAACGCACGATGAGTGGTGGAGGCGATAATCAGCTAATGGAACAATTCAATCGTCAAACGACCAATGGCAGGATTCAAATGATAGTGCAGCTACTGCAACGGATCAAGCTCATCGAATATAACAAGCTAATCGAGAATATGCATAACAATGGCCTGATGAATCCTGCAGGTATATTGCACGCTCCTGCGAATCCGGTCATTCATGATTTGGGTTATGAATCGGCAAGCGAGAGCGATATGTTATAGTCAAGTTGAAGATATGTGAAGTTGCGAATATATAATAGATTGATTGAACATGTGCGTGGGACTTACCTTAAATCAATAAATGTTAAAGCTTAACTAAAATTGCAGACTCATTTAATATATGTTGGTTTATTCATGTCAATTTGATTTGTTCTCGAACACAAAATACATTTTACACATACAGATTATATGTGATGCGCAATTTGCATGTGTGTGTAGTGTTGAGTGTGTCTGTATGTGTGTGTGTGTGTGTGTGTAAATCCTGTAAATATGCATACATATATATATGTAAATTGATTACTTAGAGATTTTGCAGATACAATTACTTTACACATATAATATTCGATATATTCGAAAATATTTATTATGTATACATTGATAATACGGATAACGAGTATACGAATTCAATTTGTTCTTCGGACATATTATTTTCATTGATTTAATGTGTTCTTTTTTTTATGCTTATCATTTTTTCTTTTTTGTTGTTGTTGATTTTCTCGGGATTTATTTCGTTTTTATAAATATACATGTTTTCATTTTGATTTTTTTAAGTGAATTTATAACGAAGTTTTTTCTTTAAATTAAGTAATTTTCGGGCTGTTAGTTTGCAGCATTTTCATATATAAAATTGCAGTTCTTATTCCCGATTTTTTTTTTTTTTTTATCTAGTATCGATAATTGTGCCTACTTTTCAAGTATTTCTTCTTAAATTACAATTAATTTTTAAAGTGAATTAATTATTATCACGACTAATATAGTTGGTTTCGTCATTTCGTTTCCTTTAAATAAATAACAGGCTTTGGGTTTTAATTCAAATAGCCTCGCATAGCTGCAAATTAACACTGAATTATAACTAAATTACATAAATGATTGTTAATTCTTGTCTAAATTTTAATTTCATTTCGTAAAAGTTGTATTCCTACAAGATATGGTGTTTTTCTTAGCCCCTTGGGCAGCTATAACCGATATATCTAACCATAATATATGATATTCGAAAATATGTTATGTTTTAAAATTATTACGTATTTTTTTTATATATAATTAATTATAATTTTCAAGAAGCATTTATTAAGTAAATAATAAATACTAAGCGAAAATAGTTAAAAATAAATTATAAATAGTCGTATTACCTTAAACTAATTGAAACTGATTATACATATTACATTATTTGTCATTGTTCAGATTTGGTTGCTTAAATTACACCGCGATCAGTATATATATGGTCTCGTATATAAGTATATCGTAAATAATATATATATGAAATAAAGTAAAGTTTTTTTTGGATCTATGGAAGTTCAGTTACTAGCCGCATATATCCGTCTTGAGATTGAAAATAGAAGAATATTCTCCAAATATTTTTTAGACAAATGAGTAGAAAATGTATTTCTTATCGAAATTACAATTCGTACGTATTAAAAAAAAAATGCTCATGTTAGTTTAAATATATATCGAATGGTATTTGAATATTATGTGTATGTATATAGATGTATTTGTATATATATATATATTTATGTATATGTAGGTATTTTATGTTGCTCAATTTGTGGGCTTTTAGTACATCTATAAATTCTTTAAAATTTCTAATGGTGTATACATTCATTTTGATTTTTAAAGGAGGAGAGGAGTGGGGCAAGTAGGTGTGTAGTTAGAGGGGACAGCTTGATAGCTTGCAACTGGGATAAGTTTTTGTGGCACGTTGCTATTAAAATGGAAAACATTTATCTTATAAACTAGACATTGCTCTCAGCAATTTGATTTGTTTCACTCAACACACACACACACATATGAGATATAGTTATGTATTTCTGTGTGTGTGTGTGTGAGTATATACTAAGTATGTAAGTTTGTATAACTTGCTGATAGGTTGTTTAAGTGTTAGGGAGGGCTTTAGATTGAAATCCATAAATTGAACACAGCGGCTGCTGAGTAATGTGTTTGTTGTTGTTGTTGTTGTTGTTGTAGTTGTTGTCGTTTCCGAGTGTGTATGCGAGTGTGTGTAATTAGTTTTATACGAGTTACTTTGCTGAAGTTGAAATGCAAATGAATACAAATGTTCTCTTGAAATCCAATTAAAATTTAATTAATTTGTAATTATTTCATTTTTTCCATTGTTTTCCATATTTTTATTTTTATTTTTTTTGCCTTTCTTTGTTTGTTGTTTTAATTTTGCTTTCAATTTGTATCGCTTGCAAACTTACAGCACAAACCCGTAACCTCAGTAACCAGTCGCATCGAACAGGTCGGGCAGCACCAGTGGCGGACAGTTGTGCGGACTGCAGGTGACGCTGGGCAGCTCGTCCGGTGTCACAGCATCCGTGCAGATGCACTGCAAACAGTTGCCGGTGTCCTGTGGCAAAACTTCACCAATTTTATACAATTTACCTGCAATGGCAGACGAGACGAGGAATGCACCGTTAAAACGAGGGGGATGGGTGCGGAAGTACTCAATTGTTATCTGTTGTTGTTGTTTTTTATTGTTTTTTTTGTGTTTTGGCAACTTACCCAGCACGTTGCACATACGCCCCGTTGCCAGAGGCGTTGTTGTTATAATCGTTGTCAACGTGAACGGCGGCAAGTTATACTGATTGCTGCTGCTGCTGTTATTGTTACTGCTGTCGTTGCTGCTGCTGCTGCTGATGGGAATTGTTGTTGTTGTTATTGATTTTAATGTGGTTGTTCGTGTTCGTGCATCTGGCATTGCTGTTGATGTGCACGTTGGTTCCATTGTTGTTGTTGTTGGTTGTCTTCCAGCGGCGTTTACATCTGACGTTTGGTTGTCATTTGCAATTAAATCCGTTTGCATGCTGGCTTTGGGTAACATTTGCTGCTGCTGCTGCTGGGTTTGCTGATGTGGATGCACATCCACAGCAGTTAGTGTAATGTCAATATTGACAACGCTGCCATTGAATTCACTGCTGTAATCATTGTAAGAGCTACGGAAGAATACAGCATCCGCATTGTCAGCTATGTTGTTGCCGTGTCTGTTGCCATTGTCTCTATTATTGCTTTTGCTTTTGGTGTTGCCGTTTCTTGTACTGTTGCTGCCAACATCATCGATTATTGTTGATGCAGATGTTACCTGCTCAACTGTAGTTTCTGCTGCTGCTGCCGACTCTGCTGCTGCTGCCAAGTTGTCGTCAAATATATTTGTACTGTCAACATTTAGTTCCGTCGATGTCAGCCAACGATGAAATGCATCATCAGCTTCCTCAGTTTCCTGATCCTGTTGCACACGCTGCAGTTACACAGTTACACAGCAGATAAATGTGATTATTTTAATATACATTATAAATGCAATTTAATGGCCACTTAATCCACTGCAGTCTTTGACCCTAATGTCTGCTAAATTGCGTTGAGAAACTGGTTTTTAATTGCATTTCAAACATTAAACTCGACTAAATAATAAAAGAGCTGAGCCATGAAATATGCAATTGCACAAAGCTGCAAAAAATGTCAATAAAATGAAAGATCCTTAAAAACTTAATTGGCCGCACTTTAGAAGCATTTGGGTCACTGCTGCAACAGTCGGCAAGCCCTGAAATTTTGCTGTGGCTTGTTGGATTTTACTGTAGTCTTGGCAGTGGGAATTATATATTTTATTATTAAGTAAGCAACAAATTTAAATAGACAACTCTAACCCCAAAGATTGTATAGCAGATGTCAAGCGGAGTTATATAAATATTATATATGTCAATTTCAAATTAAAATAGCTATAAAATGTGAGTTTAGGTATAATTCTATTATGTTAGGTAAGATCTAGCAATATAAAAATAATTGCCTCTTACATTTTGGCAACTGAAATTAAAATTCTTATTACTGCAATTAACAATAGATTTTAAATTTCCGAACTCCCCTTTTTTATTTATTTATTTATTTAATATCGACCAATTTCAGTCGACACATTTAAACTTAAAAGGTAATTAAATCAAATTATACAGTAGCATTAAAATATATAAATTAATGAGCTTAATTTACAGTAATTAAAAATGCAAAAAAAATAAAAAGCCGAATAAAATAGAAACTATATAATTAAAACAGTATAAAATAAAACTAATAAATTTTAAAATACAATGAAATATTTATGTTTATGTATTATTACACTTTTTTAATTTAATAAGAAATTAAAAAAAAACCATTGGTTATAAATTAATTTAAATAATTAATTTAACATTTATGCTAAGTTACAAAAAATAAAGCCTAACACGTTTTTTTTTAAATGAAAATTCGATAATAATTGTTTTGCTTTTTTTTTATTTTTTCAACGTTTCTTGCATGAATTAGGCCAAATCGAGTAAAAAACAATAAAAACAAAAGTAGAAAGAGTTGATAAAAAAAAGGCAAAATGAAAATTGTATTCACGAGATAAGAAGTTAAAAAAAATTAAATAGACCAATTATGCTTCTGCAAGAGTATTTAGTATTCGACTTTGCTTTGTTAAAACTTGTTTCTTGTCTGTATTTAATGTTATTTGTTCACTCACATTTGCGTTGTAAATGACAAACGCTGTGGCAGCTTTTTGGATGCGAGGCGTTGTCGCAATTTCCATTGTTGTTGCTGACGGCTTGGAAATGTTGTTGCTGTGACTACTGCTGCTGCTGCTGCCCGTTGTTGTTGCGGTCAGTGGAGGGCGTTTGGTTGGTGGCTCGGGCAAAATATCGCTGTCGGTTTCCGCCTCATCAAAGTTTTTATCAACGTTCAAGTCTGCGCCGAGAGTTGCCTTTTGCTGTTTCTTTCGCTGTGGCAGCCGCAGTTGCTGCTTCTGCTGCAGTTGCTGTTGCTGTTGTTGCTGTTGTTGCAGTCGTTGCTTTTCGTGCAGCAAATGCTGCTGATGATGCTGATGCTGATGATGTTCATGCTCCTCCGTTTTGTAGTCATAGTAAAGCAGAGCCGGCAAGTTTTCAGGAAAATTTAATATTTTACTGGACGATTGCGGCTGGTGGGCGTGTAAATGTTGCTGTTGCTGTTGCTGGTGTTGGTGTTGGTGTTTGTGTTGTGGCTGAGCAGTCGGCAATTGCTGCTGATAATGTGTTTCCTTTGCAGCTTGATTAACAGACATGGCTGCCGCATGGAACTCCTGCTGCTGCTGCTGCTGCTGTGTAGGTTGTTTATGTTGTTGCTGTGCCGTTGCTGACTTTCCCTGCTGCTCATGTTTGTGTTGCTTGATTTTATTGTAGTTGCTGGTTTCGCTGCTGCTGCTGCTGCTGCTGATGCCGCTGTTGCCGCTGTTGCTAATGCCGTTGTTACTGCCACTGCTGCTGTTCCGGCTGTGGTTGGCAGCACTGTCGCTCCTTTGTTTTTGTTGCATTATGTCTGGCTTTGTATAATCCGGCGCCTGCTTGCGGCTATGGTAAACTTCGTAGTCATTAAAATTCTTTTGATTCTTGTGATGCTTGTGTCGCTTGCCAGCTTTCCTCGTCGTTTTGTGCACTTTTGTTGATTTTCTCGTTGTGGTCTCATACCGATACGGATCCGAATAGTCGCCGCCAGTCGTCGTCCCCATCGCTGTCGCCATCGTCATCGCCATCGTCATCGTCGTTGCAGCCGCCTCCCCTCCGCTTACATTCGCCTTATCTGCGCAGAAAGCGAAAATTTCATCTACATTTTGTGCTTTAAAATAAAACTCAATTCAAACTAACCGCACTTTTCCCACCAGCAAAAGATTTCACCGTCCATGCACAGGCAAACCTCGCAGGCATCCAAACGCGGCACCTGCCACAGAATACACAAATAGTTAAAAATCAGCACAAAACATGGGGTTAACTAAATTCCACAAAAAAATATATACAGTCAGAATACGAAATTTGATAAAAATGTTGTATGTTTTGTCGCATTTGGTTGATTTTTTAGTGGCTGCAACTAAAGCTGAAGCTGTGTATAAATGTTTAAAATCCCTTTTTAAATCTTTAAGTGAATTTGGCATTGACAGTAGCTTAGTAAATTTAGCTGATTTTATTTTTGACAGAGACACAAGAACACAATTATACTTTGGGACCTTAACAATAAATTATTAAATTTCAATTAAATCTATTGACAAAGCATATTACTATTTATTCTATACATCAAATCATTTACCAGGCTAAAACATAAATGCTTACAACCAGAATCTCCCTAAAATTAACTGTATTTTCTTTATTGCTACTCAGCTACTCAATCTTTCATAAATGAGCAAAGGGTTTTTATATTTATCAAGCAATTTATTACAATAGATAAAAAGTTGCATGAATCTACACTAAAAACAAAAATAGAACCGAAATTTATTTAAAACAAAACATAGTAAGTGCAGCTCAGCTTTTAATATTATGAAAATAAATTTAAAAAATATATATTTCCTTGCAAAATTTAAATTTAAAAGTTGCTTTTTTGTTACTTTCTCTATTTTTTTATTTTCTATTTTATATTTCAATATTTAAATATTAAGATTTTGTATTAAATAATTTATAAATTCATACAAAATTCACACGAAATATTAGTAAAACTTACAGTTTGAACCGAAACAGCAAATTTAATTATTCAATAATTCATTTGAGGTACAATTTCATAAATCAACAGTTTTGTTTTTCAGCTTGTTTCAGTTAGAAATATACTTTATAATAGTAGAAAATATATCTAAAAATGTGTATTTAGTAATTAAAAGGAAAACTAAGCACTCGGAATGTTAGTACCATTTTTTTTTTTTATTTGTGTACTCATTTTCATAGCAATTATACAGCTATAACTACATTTCTAGCAAGCCCTTAGGTGTAAATGGAAACTGTAAATGAGTCCTTGTAATGCGTCAACTAACGGAGAATCCTGTGAAAAGCCCCGCAACCGCAAATGAATATTCGCTCAGGAAATGCAGAAGAAGCAGAGTTGAAAACACAGGTGTGTGTGTGTGTGTGGCAAAGGTGTGCATAAGCCAGTTGTGTGTGATATGTGTGTATGCTTGATAGTGTGTGTGTGTGTGTGCAACGGCTTACCTTCTGTCCGTGTGTGTACTTATGGCCATTTGTGAAACAAGCCGCTGCTCGGCTATGCGGCTCCAAGTCATCCTCAGCAGCAGCAGCAGCAGCATCTGCCAACTTCGCTCCGCTGTCAGCATCCGTTTTGGAGTCGGTGTCTGAATTGAAGTTGGCATCGGCGGAGTTGGAGTTGGAGTTGGTGTTGGTGTTGGTGTTGACGTTCAAATCGGAGCTGATGCGGGATTCAACGTCTGCTCTTTGCTGGAGCTCAGCGTCGCTCAGCATTTGCTCGGAGAGCAGACGTGCATCGTATTTGGCCTGGGATTGGGCCTCGTCCAGGTCGTAGTTGAAGTCATCCAGATGCTCGTCTAAGTACTCAAAGGGCAGCGCTGTAAAAGTGTGTGGGGCAGTGCAGGAGAGGCGAAATTTAAGCAAAAAGAGGAAGAAAGCAAATGGGCGAAATAAGACGTTGTTGATTTGGCTTATTTATCTGTTGCAGTTGTTGTTGTTGTTGTTGTTTTGGGTAGCTATAAGTTTATTTAAAGCACCGCTTACGGGTCTAAGAGCATTTTGTGGGCTATTATTAGGACTAAGCTTCAATAAGCCGCCTGTTGCCACCTTTCACCAAAGCCGTAAACTGCCAACTGTTAACTCGGTTATGTTTCCTATGCTTTGTTTTTGTTTTTGTTTTTGTTTTTTGCTTTATTGCTTTTTGTTTTTGCTCTTGTGCTGCTCACATGTTTGATAAATTATCATAAAAAATAATGAAACGCATAAAATCTGCGAGCACTGGGAAATAAATCAAAAGCGCGCATAAGGCACAATTCTCACAAACACAGACAGAGATTTATGTTGTGCACGTCTGTGTGTGTGTGTGTGTGTGTGCGAGCGTGTGTTATGGCATTTGTCATTAAACCAAAAGGCTGTGCTCATAATGACATTAAATGGAAACCGCAAAGCAAATCAAAAATGGCATATATAAAAAACATTTGGAGCAGTACGCTCATAAAACCCATCACAATTTATTTGGCACTGATTTTCAATTCAATACACTTTGAAATCTTGATGTTATTCGAGGTTTAAAATTAAAAAAAAAAATAATAATAAATACAAATTTTTTTTTCAATGTGTTTCTATATAGATCGTTCTCCTTATATCTTCGCTATTCAGCTTGTGATGTGTATTTTTCATATTTAAAAAAAAAAACATAGCTTAGTCGATGGACTCTGTGAATCTTGCTCTAAACACGAATCGGGATTATTTATAATCAAATCAAATAATAATTAATCGGAAAACTAAGAAGTATCATTCATTACGTGACGTTCTTTAATTTTCCAAATCACTGTAGAAATTTATGATCAGCTTGCCTATTTACTTCCCAAATCGAATTATAAGTTGAAATTTTGGGCACCAGCTCTTTAAACAATCATTAAACTCAATAATTATAAGAGAGAGAAAAACAAGACGTGAAAACATCATCAATTATCATCTGAATGTAACTTGTATATATATATATATTTTATATAATTTTGTATATACACATACATATATATTTAGTCAAAGGTGTGGCTAAAGATGTATGATTAAAAGCTGACTGTAAAACACGTGTATAAAATTTCCTTGGTTTGATGCTAAGTGTTTGGAACTCTTTGAGACTTACCCTCGGCCAGGTGGTGCTCGAGACGCAGTAATCCAAAAATGGTGCAGCTGTGGCAGAGCAGCAGCGAGAACCACAAGTAATTGATGCTTGTCATGCTGATGCTGCTGCCACTGGCTCTGCCTCTGCCTCTGCCTCTGCCAATGCTAATAATCCCTGGCATGTTGTTCTCACTTCCGTTTCCGATGCCACTGCCTTTACTTTTGCTTCTGCTTTTTCTTGTGTAGTTTCATGCACTTAGTGCCACATTTTGACGCACTGTGCTCACAAAATAGACACGCAACCTTCGCACAAAATCGTATTTTGTTTCTCGCTTTTCGTTTTTGGTTTTTTGCAGTTGTTTATTTCGTTTTGTTGCCTTCTATTTTTGGACAAGTGTTGCAGTTGCAGTTGCTTGCTGCAAGTATGTCTAGTTATTTTTATCAAGCCAACTCGCGACACACTTTACGCACACATACGCACACATATAGAGCAGTACAGCCAACCAGATTGCTGCCCGCTTAAGTAGGCAACACTTTTTTTTACTCACTCAGAATTATCTATTGATTGGCATCAGTTCTGGTTATGTTCAAATCATTTACTAAATTGGTAATCGCACAACTGTGATTCGACTGTGCTACGTGCCATGCACCAACAACTAACTACCCCCATCTAAGCCAATTGAATCCAACCCAATTCAGCCAACAAGTGTTTCCTCACTTTTACGCTACGTGCCTTATGTAACTCGAGAAAACTTGGCCAACAAAACATGAGACGCCACTCTCGAAGGAGCCAAAAGCGTTCGGCAGCTGCGGAGTGTGTAAAACAATTTGAAATCAAATAAACGTCATTAAATTATCAAAAGAAATCGCTAATGGCTCATTTTTCAAGATGCTCTTAACAAAAAATAGCACGGGGATTAAAAAGCCAATTAAAAAATGCAAATAAGAAAAGCGGACAATGACTTCAATCGGAACTACCTTCAATAGCAATAAAGCAAGAATTTATGTTAAAGAAAACATAGTTGGTGATCGGATGACAGATCAATACCAAGACGGTTCCCAGTCTTACAATAATAACAATATATCCAAAAATTAGTCATAAACGCTTAGAAAATTAAGCAAGAAATTTTGTTTTTTAGTATACCAAAACATTCTACATTGGTTATTTAGAAAATCTAAAATAATTGCATTAAAAATAGTAACAAAAAATAATTACAATAATAATAGTAACAAAAAATTTAATTTAAAAAGTCGGATTTTGTTTTGATTTATATAATATACTCTTAAATTAATAAAAGAAAGTCCCTTGTCTTTAAAAATATAACTTTTTCTGCTCTGAAAACAAAATATATGTCGATTTTATAAAATAAACGGCAACTATGCAAGAAGGATAGGAAATCAAAAGCCAGATGGCGCAACAGTGCGGAAGATGGAAAAAATTATATTGATTGAATATCCGTCGAACCAATTTTAATAATATCAAACTGATTTTTTTAGTTCTTATTTATATCTATACAATTTTTCCAGTTGGTTGTTTGAAGAAAATAACTTATTGCATTTATCATTTTAGCCTCTCTTCTAAAAGAGATGTAAAACTTATCCAAAGTCATAAAATTTGCAAGTCTATTTATATTTTACATATTTTTATTATGTGTTTTCATAAAAAACCAGGACATAGCCACCAAGAGCTGAACACACACACAACAGGAATACCCGGTTCTACTGTACAAGCGATTGAAAGGATTGGCAGAGTAGAACAGGCGCTAATGCAGAGCTCAAATGCGCATAAAGTGTTTACCGGCAAACAATGCAAAGGTAAACTAACTGTCAGAGTGCTTAATTTATGGCATAAAGGGATCAGTGGGATGGCTGCGGGTTGGGAAGGGAAGGGTAGGGGAAAGCGGATTGAGAAGCACATAGAACTAAGGCAAACAAAACACTTGAGCTAAACAATTCGCTTCAGGCGAATGCGGAAGTGAAAAGCCAAAAGCAGAAAAAGGCAGGAAAAAAAAAACAAAATGAAAATGAAAATAAAAGGAGCAGGAAATCAGAATGTGGAACGTGAAGTGTGAGGCAGCAGTTGTGAAAGGCAAACGGAAATTCATTGCCAGACGTTTGAAGTGTGAGAAATTAGCGCAGTGTGTGTGTGTGCAACACTCAAACACACTCACCCACACACACACACACACACACTTGCACAAAGGCAAACAGACTAACGTCTGGCCAACGGGGCGTATGCTCAATATTTGAGATACATTTCATTTGTAATAACTTTCACTACACATGTTCAGTCTCGATTAAATTCCAACTGCAAATTTTACTACACACAGCAACACACACACACACATATAAATAAATATACATATATTTTTTTGGTTAATCACACAATTAAATTGGCTGCTTATCAAATGCAAGTCAGACAAATGTTGCACTCAGTAGTCACGTCGTCTGTCCGTCTGTCTGACTGACTGACTGACGATTTGTATGTTTGAAATACTGACACACGCGGCGTATGTTTGTTTATTTAGTTGCCGTAGTTCAGGTTCAACGCTGCGTCGCCCACTGTGCTCGCCAGATGCTGTGCAGTGCGTTTTTAAGCAACAGCAAAGCGACAGCATCCAACAACTCAATCTGTTATGCTCTTTCGCTCTCTCTCTCAAGCGAGCGCACTCTCTCTCTCTCTCGATGTGGTCCTTTTTATGAATGAGCTTGTGTGCGCTAAACACAGCTCAGCTGAGCGCGACATTTTGAGTTGCATTTTAACATTGAGTGCGCTGTTAAAGCGCTGTTAACAAAAGTGCGTCTGTGCCAATGTGTGTGCTGTACGCAAATTGCATTAAAATGAATCAGTTTTGTGCAGGCATTTCTCAGCACTGATGCTTTGTGCAAATTACATTTTGACAGCCATTGGGCAAACTGCTGTTGCTGCTGTTGTTGGTTTTGTTGTTGTTTGATGCCAGCCATTAAACAGTTTCAACCTTACGCACAAAAGCATGCAGGTTTTTATTTTCGGAAAGTGTAAATATGCAAATAGGTCGACGCACAAAACTTGACTGAGGCTGACTGACAGGCGATGTAAAGGCAGAAACTGGGGCTGCTCCTGCTCCTGCTCCTGCTGATGCTGACGCTTGTTAGACATGACAATGCGTGTTTGTGTCAGGATAACTGTCAACAGTTGCCTTACTCTCTCTCTATCTCTCTCTCTCTCTTTGTATCTCCCTCTCACACACAGACACTCCCATGCCCCCCTCTGTTTGTTTTGAATCTCCTTGCTCCTCCTTGCTCCGCTTTCAACTGCTAATTTCTTTTATAAATTTCATGTGCTGCATATTTACATAAAACTCGCATAACAATCATTTTCATATTCATCAAGTGTCGCTGTCACACTTCACTTCCCATACACACACATATATACATGTGTGTGTGTCAGTTTTAGAAATATGTTTGAGCATTAATTCGGATCGACAAGCAACAGTTGGCACATGTGGCATGTGTGATATACGATATACGCTTGCAACACATGATATTATGATATATGGCACAGATATCTCAGAATTGGCAACGCATTCCATTTGTTTCCGGTCCCAAAAGTCAGCCCGGCTAAGCGAATATCAACTTGTCCTGACATCTGAAAAATGTCAATTGCCTGCAATATTTTCACAACAACAGCAGCAGCCGCAATTTTCCTATTATGGCCCATAGCATCTTGATAACATTGAAATTTTGTGTGTTTATTGTTGTTCTTGTTGAGCATATTTGATTGCCATCATAATTTAGCTTAAGCCAAGCACTACAAATTTCACAGTATTGTAAAATTACAATTCATGTGCATTTCCATATGGCAATTAAATAAGCAATCAATCAGAATGTTTATTATTCGTAACGCAACGAACATAAAATATAAATATACATTCACATTAAATATATAAATAAATGAAGTATGTCATGAACCCTGTTTAAGTAATTAAATGTACATCCTTTTATTTACAATTGGGTATGCAATTTTATTAGCCACACACACAAAAATAAGCTGGTTTAAAATCTATGAAAACGACCAGGCTTTTAGACAAAATTTATAAATATGAAAATAAAAATTTTAAAATTCGATTAAATCGAAACATTTCAATTTTGAATGATATTATAAGTAACTAGAGAACTTAGAAATAGTTTTTTGTTGCTCTTTTCTGGAGAAACATAATTTTTATCCCAGTCTTTCTTCCAAATGTCAAAGCTTGTTTTTGGCTGCTTAAAATATGTACAAAATTAATATCATTTCTTATTTATTTATGAAAATGGAAGAAAATTTAGCTCCAAAATATAAATATAGCCAATTCATTAGAGCAAAAATATGTCCCTTAAGGCAAATCAGCTAATTTGCAGCATTAAATAGATGTTGACTAATTTGACTAATTTACTTGAATTTGGATCTAAGCATTAATTTTTCCCAGTAAATATATCTACTAGATAAAAATAAATAAAACTAGATTGGGTTGATTTGTGCCATTTGGCAATCAAAGTTGGGACTCGAATAGAACTTGACAAATTTCTTGCAAATTCGAAATGTCCCTTTTTCGCTGGAACTGTCTCAAAAATGAAAACGCTTGAGTAATTGTTATAAGGCTACCCCTTTACACCCCAACCACCACATTCGCCGACCCCATTCATGGGTCAAAATTTAATAAAAGTGTCAAACGCTTTTGTTAGATTTTATAAGACATGATACCGAGTATTTATGATTATATTTTGCACAAATCCCTGAAATCCTTTTGCCGGCAAGTAAAACGCACAAAGTAATGCCATAAATATTAGAATAAATTGTTCTAAATTTTTAAATAGCCCAAAAGATTTATAAATTAGCCTAGTTGGCTCAGCGGGCAGCCGGCCATAAAAATGATTCATTTCATTGGACATGTGTTTCCTTTTAGCCAAAGCAAAGAGAAGTGCGGGTAAGGATGAGGGTGGGTTTTCAGGTGGGGTGGGGTCGGAGCAAGGCTGTGTCTTAAGTTTATGCAAATTAAATAACAATTATAAATTCCAAAGGACTTCTTTCTGTAAGACCCTTTTGGGGGCGAGGTCAGCAAATAGAACAAAGCTCAGGGCCTGTAAATGCAGATGGTCGTATGTAAATATTTAAAATGGTAAAATACAGAAACCACACCCACTCCTCGCCCCCTGTTATGTAAATAGCCGAGTAAATTTTGCTGCAAGCTGCAACAGACACTTGTCAATGGCATTGTGAGTACTAAAGCCAGATTTGGATGCGGCAGCAGAAATTGTTGTTGCATGCTGCATTTATTGGTTGTGTCTATGTGTTCTTTATGCCAATTTACTTTTAGACAGCTTATCGCAAAAGGTACTTTTAATTTAATTACCTGTCATAAGCGAAACAGTTTGTTTAACAGACATGCCACAAAAGCGAAACGTAAACCTGCCACAAATATCAAATTGTTCGTAATTTCGAATTTTAGTGACCAACAACAAAATGTGGCCAGTTTGATGTTATTTGCAATTCAAGGCATTTTTTTTTTGCTTCAAAATTATTTGACTTTTATTACTGATTGCAGCTTTAAATAATAAACTAAATGAATTCACTTTCTGCATACGAAATTGTTTGTCGCGATAAAAGCGCATAAATGGAGTGTTGGAATTTGCCCAAAGTTTTTGTTCAATTGCCAAGAAAAGTTGACAAACTTTATCACACACTAAAACACACACACACACACACTTACACGCACATAGAGAAAGTTCTTGAATACGAACTGGAAAATAAAACCCAGTTGTATCGCAAAAATGAACTCGCAAAACTTTTCATTCTCCACAAAAGCCATTTTTATCGCACATTGTTCTTGTCTCTGTTTTGAAAGTTTCCTGCTCCTGGCTAAAATGACCCACAATGAGGCCGCTCGAAGGCGAAGTGTGCAATATTAAAAACGTAAACTTGAAATCAAATCATTTGCGCTTTTCAATTACAAAGAAAAACTCTAATTGCAATCCCAAGTTGGAAACAAAAGAGATAAAATCGCATTTCAAGAACCTGCAATTAAGAATCGCGTTGAAGAATTACAAAAAACCAAAAGGGGATTCAGACTAAAGATGAGTTAGATGAGGAAGGTATGAAAGATTACTAAAAGCAATTTGAAAACAACAGCAGCAGCAACGAAAGATATAATGCTAAAGTTAACCAGCTCCAAGTAGCAAGTTGCCTGTTGCAAGTTGCCAGTTGCCAGTTGCAAGTTGCCAGTTGCCATTTGTCCGTTGCTATGCAACTCTGCAACAGCGTGCAGAAAAGTGGCCGACTTGAAGGCCAAGTCATTGGCAACGGCATCAACGTCATATCAGTCAGTTCAGCTTCGGGCCAGCATATTAAACGTGTTTGTCAGAGAGCTGCTTATGAACTAACAACATCCAAAATAAATAAGTACATTCAATAATTTATTTTATTTAATGTGAACTTAAAAAAATCCTCAAAAAAAAAAATTAAAAAAAACAAATTCAATTTCAATTTGACCTTAACATTTAATTATGTAAAGTTAAAAAAAAAAATAACTTTTTATTAATCAAAGCTAATAAAATCAAGTATTTATGAGGTAATTTCTGGCTTATTTTGGGACTTACCTAATAACAATTTTATCAACAGTCAGTATTAAAATAAAATTAAATAGCTAATTCAATAATGTACAACAAAATAACGAGTTGATTTTCTTATATTCATTTATTAAAATTAAATTATTACTATCCATTTCAATTCTAAAAATTTGTAAAGGCAATTTTTTCAATTTTCAATTTTAAGATTTTTTTTCTTAGAAATACTTTCTTAAAGGCAGAATATTTTTAAGTTTTTTGTTGTGCCTTGACAAAAGAGTAGAAAGTAGAGCAAACTAAATTTATGCACTCATTTAAGGTTAATTTGACTCTCCCTACTACCCTCCTTCTCATTTCACACTGTTTTATGTTGTGAAAGGAAGTTAAGGAGCAACCCTCGCAGTTTGCTTAGCGCAAGACAATGGGTTCTTGGTGTTCTTTTAAGAACTTGATTAAAGTACATGATAAGCGCACCTGCGGCTGTAGAAGTCATACGATACGCTAGAATACGGTATATGTAAGAAGTGGCATGCCACTTGCCTGTAGCAGCTGCAAGTCCTCGAAGAGAGTATCCAATTTGGCTTAGATGTCGCCAAGGCTTAAACTCTTAGTGCTCGGCTTATGAATTATGCATTGAGCACAATAAAAATGTGGTCAGCATAATAATAATCAGGTCTAAAAAAAAACACTCACTCGCTCAAAATGGCCAAGTGACCTGCCGCAAGCCCTTTTGCACGTAATGAAAGGGTCCATAAACAAATAAGCCAGCATTTTGTATGTTCCCCACCTGAACGCAATTAACTTGGATAAACAAAAGGGTTTTGAGTTTTCATTCGAATGTTGTGTTTACTTTGAATTAACGAGATTCCCATTAAAATTAACCAGAATGCGCAATTTTGTGGACGCACTTTTTACATTCCTCCCCACAAATATTGACAGCTCCACAACAAATATTCCTTATTTGACTAAACAAATGTCCGACTTGATATTTTTTGCTCTTTTTATTGGTGGATATAAAAAAAATATATATATAAAATGCAGTATAAAAAAGAAATGAAAAAACAATTAAATATGTTGATCAACTACAAAATACTCTGCACACAGCTTATAAATAGATTTTAACCTTATTGAGTAATTTTTCTGTAAAAAGATTTTATATATCGATTGGAAGTATCTGCCTTAAAATTATGACTTTTATTGTTATCGTAATTCGTGAAACGGTGGCAGCTTTCGATAAAATGAATATAATTTGAGACGGGGAATACGAGTAGAAATATTTCCAATTTCTAGCTCTGCATCATTTTAGTGCTCTGACGGAGTATTGAATTATTCTTACAATATTTAGATATATTCAGGTGCCTTCTATATATGTGTGTTTCCTGTGGGTATACAATAGCAAGCAGACCTATATATATTCTCTTATGTATGCTTAAATTTTTCTATGCCTTTTTATTGCTCGTTTTCTTAAAGCAGGGTATTAAAACTGAGAGCTATTCAGCACAGTCGAAGCACTCTTGTGTTTTTTATGGCACATAAATCAGAGTTAATGTGACAGCAACAATTGCAATTGAATTGCCACACAAGTTATAGACCAGTATATGAATTGCAGGAGAACAAAGAAGTGCTCTCACATAAGAGCTGGTCTCATTTTGTTGACAAAGCTGATAAGTCTTAGCCCAAAGGTGTACAATTCAGAGGAAATTCTTTGAACGTTTCAACGTTTCATGGGGATTTACTTAATGAATATTGCTGCAGGCATGTGTCGAATTGTGAAATTTTTAATTAAGTCGAGACTGGCAACACAACAATGCAACAATTTAAAATGATGTGCTATCAATTAAAATACAATATATTGTTCAATATTACGCATACGCCATATGAAACAATAGCCGCCAGCGCTTCTTTGTATGTGTGCGTGTGTGTGTGCTTGTGTGTGTGTGTTTGTGTGTGTGTTGTTTGAGTGCAGAGCAAAACATGACACAAATTGAATTTATGTGCTTATTAATGCATGTCGAGCAACAATAATGAATCTCCCTGGGAGCAGCGCTTGGAGGTACCCACAAAAAAAAACTCGCTGACTCAATAAATCGCACTGCAAATAGCAACAGCTTCTTTGCAGTCATCTCTTCCCGCCCTTTTTATCACTATCGTCTGATTGGTGGCTTGTTTCAACTTTCGACAATGCAGTAATTGGGATATGCAACTTGGAAGTGCAACGACAGCAGCAGCGAAAACAGTTGCAATTGTGACATTGGCCATTGTGCAAACAACTTTAATAAAATAAAAACCAACGTCAACAAAATAAAATGCAGCAGCAGAAATCGCAAAAGCAATCACCGTGCAAAATTGTGTCAACAGCAGTTTTCCGCAGCCATGGAAAATACTTAACACGTGCCATGATATATGCAATTCGTGTCGTACATAAATGCACACTGGGCCAGCTCAACATTTTTTGTGGCAGTGGCATATATTTTCCATTGAAATAATATCTTAATAATAGCATTTTTTTTTTTACCAATATAATAAGCCTACTTAATGATTACAAGTAATTTTTTATTTGGTTCGCATTACAAGAAATCTTTGCAATAAGTCCATAATATCATACTGCTCTCATCAAAAAAATTTATAAATGAGTTTTTAAACAAATATAAAACAAACATTCTTTACCAACATATTCAGAATCGAATTGTCTTTATATTTTGTTCTTTAAATACGCAATCTAATAAAGGATGCGTTTATATTCATAAGAGCTTAAAAATAAGTCGCATAATATTATTAATTTAATTTAAATTACACTTTTAAATTAAAATCTGCACTCAAATGCAAACAGACAAATTTGCTTAAATATTGTAGATATTACACAGAATAAATAAAACAATTTGCGCTTACTACAATTTTATTTATAAATATATAAATATATATTTATAAATATTTTACTCAAGGCATGCTCTTTTCCAATATTTTATTTTATTTATTGAATTTATGCCACAAAGAATGGCCATCTGGCCCAGTGTACCCTGCTTGGTAAATATATTCATTTCTCGCCGTTGGATTTTTCAGTTCGTATTTAAGTTATAATGATGTGGCAGCCGCTGCAACTGCGGCAACTGTGGCAACTGTGGCAACTCTTGGCCATTTGCCTGCAATAACTCTCGCGGCGCTGATAAAAAACACCAAAAGAATGTCCTTTGCGAAAGTGCTTGACAAACGAATATCCTGGCTCATGGAGACTTTCTAATAATGTGTACCCAATGCTCAAAATATTTATGCTAAATAGATTTACTGTTATCAAATTTAAGCTTATGATAGTAAATAATTATTTAAATCTAAATTATGTGTAATCAGTAGATAAATATAATGCACTACAATTAATCCGATTAAATCGAGTATTTGAATATACAATTCATTATAATACATCTCACAGCAGGGACTTGTGTTTAAATTCCTACTTTATAGCAAATTGAGATTGAAAAATAAAAATAAACAAAATCGAAGATTTGAAATCGTTATTAAATCTTCATATATATTTTAATTACTCTTCCTAAACAATCTTCAAATATTTTAATATTTACTGAAAATGAAATTTTTAGTTTTTTTTTACATATTTTTATTTTTTGCTGCAATTAGTGTCCAATATTTCATATATATTTTAATTACTCTACCTAAACAATTTTAATATTTACTAAAAATGAAATTTTTAGTTTTTTTCTACATTTTTTAACTTTTTGCTGCATTGCAAACCAGTGCACAATTTCGGAAGCAACTAAGCAAATTATTTTGCATTTAACATACTGATTTAATTAAATTACATCACAAAAAAAAAATATAGAACTCTCTATATTATATAATTTATCTCTTCTATTTGTTAAATTTGAATACAATATCAATTGCTGATGGCATATTGTTTTCCTGCTGTGAACAGACAGTCAAGAGTCAGAATTATGCAAAATCTAAATTGTATTCTGTGTGGATTTTCATTTAAAATGTTGTCCTTATACATGTGCTCTACGCAGGACATCATAATTAATATTTCTATAATGAATATTTCTATAATGAATATTTTTATAATGAATATTTTTATAATGGATATTTTTATCATTCTTATCATTCTTATCATTCTTATCATTCTTATCATTTTTATCATTTTTATCATTCTTATCATTCTTATCATTCTTATCATTCTTATCATTCTTATCATTCTTATCATTCTTATCATTTTTATTTTTATTTTTATTTTTATTTTTATTTTTATTATTATTATTATTATTATTATTATTATTATTATTATTATTATTATTATTATTAATGCATGCAATGAATGCAAACTGGAAATAATGAATGTTTTAAATACTGTGTAACATCCAATAAATCTGGCAGATTATTGTCGATGGAAAAATGACTTTTGATTAAAGAACCAAATCCGCACATACGCAAAAAAAAACTGCGAAAAATAAAAGTTGATTAAAAAAGCAAAAATAAACAATAGATCGCAAGTAACAAAGAACAATAAAAAAAGCAATTGCAAATGTCAATTAACCCTTATTTAGGTTTATAAGTTTTGATAGAAAATTTTGAATGAAAAACAACTATTTACAGAAACCTAAGCAGGGACCACTTGGACCAAAATGCATAATAAAAATCAAAATATAAAATACAGAAAAAGTACTCATTTTTAGAGTTAGCCGCGACCCTCTGCTGTATGTATCTGAACTGTTAGCTATTTAAGAACATGTTTTGAAGTAATATACTTAAATTTACAATTCAACTACCATGTCGACCATCACTCCAAAAATATATATAAAAAAGAATATATTAGTTTAAAAGCAATAAAGATAAACACAACTGGACAAATTTATGTTTAAACTAAAACTCAAAAATATAATATAAATATAAATAATTGGAAAGCAGTCATTGGCACAGTTTAAATACTATTATAAAAGTATTTAATATCCGTGTAAGTTGATTGTGCTGTAAAAAGATATTTGTCGATGGGGAATGAAACAGTTTAAACTCAAAGTCCCTAAAAGCTTTATGCCAGCTAAGATGCATACATACACCCAAAAAATTGGCTTAAAGTAAAAAAAAGTTCATAATTGCTTCGAAATTTAGAAAACATACTTTAGAAATAATTACTAATTACACAAAAAAAAAGTTTGTAAATTTATAAAGACTTTTATTTTATTTTTTAACAATATCAGAACAATTTCAAAATAATAAATAATATTTCTAAAAGTTAAATTTGAAATTGCTAAATCAGATTACAGTAACATCAAAAAATTTTGATTAATTTTTAAAGTACATTTTTGATTTGAAAACTATTTCAAATGTTATTTGTGAGATTATTAAATTCCTATGTTTAATTCATAATAAAAAATAAGATAATTAATTATGACATATCCTTTTTTAAATGACTGTAAAATAAACTCTAAAATTAGCATAGTTAAAAGTATGGATTTTAAAAAAGTAAACCAAAATGCAAAAATGCATGATTCATGAGAATAATTTTCTGAGTGTAAATACGTATTTTTTGTTTTCGTTTTTAGGGAGGTGTGGCTAACTTTTAGAGTGTTATATATCAATTCATTTTTGTTAGCGTTGTTAACGTTGGTCGTAAATTTCGCTGACGAAAAACTAAAGTTGAGGCACGTTTTATAGCCATTCCCTTCAACTCTGACGCACTTGTAAGCGTAATTAATTGATTGATAGTTGCACGAACGCTTAAATTGACCAAACAGCTACTAAAAGGGCAAAAAATAGATTAAATTAGGAAATTGAAGTGAAAATGCTACAAAATTTAGCACAGTTTATCTTTAAGAGAGAGAGGCATAGATAATTCACTGCCCCTGGCTGTTACTTGGCTTTAATGACGCGGTAAAACAGGCCTTGAACTGGCATGTGGCTTGTGACTTTTGCCGCACACTTTAAAGCTATGATCCAAAAAATAGACGAAACACCAAAAGACAAAATACCCCAAAAATAATTTAACTTTCACGATGAAAATTTGCGAGTATTGCAAATAAATTGAATTACGAGCGAACATAATGAAAGTCAGATCCAAAGGGCCCCAAACAGAAACGACAAATATGCAAATGGACACTTGGCAATCGACCACGAAAAGCATATGGCTCCGAGGAGGAGAAGGAGTTTAACCAAATGCAAGGCAAGAACTCTTGACCGGGGCCAAAGCGAGCATTCTTGGGCCAACAGCGAAAACCCATTAAAATTCAATTGCCTGTAAATAAAACTGAGGCTCTGAGTAACGGAACCAAACTTCTTGGACTGAAAAACTGAGTGTACGATTGTTGTTTGTCACTTAATTAAGGTTAAAGTTCTCCACTAACTGAGTGACTGAGCGACTGACTGAGTGACTGACAGAATGACTGACTAAATGACTGGCAGCAAAGATTAACTTTGGATTTGTAAACAAGTTTCATGCGCAATTTAATTTCCAATGAAAACATCCTGTCAGCCAGCTGTGGGCAATATTTATTGCATTTGACTACGGCTTTTAAGCTTTAGTCCCTCAAAGGGGGGGCCTAGGGGCGTGGAGGTCAACAACATAATGGGCTATTGTCTTGCGACAAAACGTGCGACATGCTTGTTTCATTAAGGCCACAAGACAAGCTGATTTGCCCACTTCCCGCTTTGTGCGTCTCATGTGAGCCACAAATGTCAGCCGAAATGACACAAAATCAATTTTAAAGTTTTTTTTGTTGGTCTAACACAGCTTAACGGCCTGTAAAATGATTGTAAAGTTAGTAACAGCAAATTTAATTACAGTCGAAACTCAAACAAATGGCTTTAACTAAGCATTGCCGACTTTCGAAACTCCCACAAACACACACACACACACAAACATACATACTTACAACCACAAACTCACACACAAAGAAAAATACTTGAATTTTGAAATGTTAAAGAAATGTTATAATAATATTCGTTATAAAAATATTCGTTATAATAATATTCGTTATAAAAATATTCGTTATACAAATATTCGTTAAAAAAATATTCGTTATAAAAATATTCGTTATAAAATATTCGTTATAAAAATATTCGTTATAAAAATATTCGTTATAAAAATATTCGTTATAAAAATATTTGTTATAAAAATATTCGTTATAAAAATATTCGTTATAAAAATATTCGCTATAATAATATTCGTTACTACTACTACTACTACTACTACTACTACTACTACTACTACTATTACTACTACTACTACTACTACTACTACTACTACTACTACTACTACTACTACTACTACTACTACTACTACTACTACTACTACTACTACTACTATTACTACTACTACTACTACTACTACTACTACTACTACTACTACTACTACTACTACTACTACTACTACTACTACTACTACTACTACTACTACTACTACTACTACTACTACTACTACTACTACTACTACTACTACTACTACTACTACTACAACTACTACTACTACTACTACTACTACTACTACTACTACTACTAC